>JAJEKV010000034.1:5624027-8024027 GCA_021234155.1 Isoetes taiwanensis
ACAGCCCCGCATATGAGAAAGACATGAGGGAATGTCTTTAACAAATATTAGTAGTGCACTTGGCAAAGGTGTGTGATTCGCAATTGGAAGGTTGCGAGTTCAAACCCTGTCTTGTGCAATTATTGCTGATCTGAGCCATGATCCGGTAAGGATCAAGGCGACGATAGTCAACCTTGTTGCAGGGACGTGAGGTAGGGAAGAAGCTAGACAAAGTCACCAATGTGAAATTTAGGAGCTTCCTGCCGATGCAAATCAGCATAATGCCGATAGCGTTCCTGTGCTCGGTGAAGATGATGCTGAAGATCCGATTGAAGAGTCTGGAGTTTCTCAAGTCGAGACTCAGCACTAGGATTGACCGAGTCACCGCTAACGACACTAAGGCACCAACGAGGATGCTGACTAGAGTTCAGGAAGAACGGAGTCTGGCCAGTGGAAGCATGTACTGAGTTGTGATAGGCAAACTCAGCTAGTGGAAGATAATCGACACAATCATCCTGCTGATAATTGATAAAGCACCTTAAATATTGCTCCAGAGTCTGATTAGTGCGCTCTGCCTGCCCATTACTTTCTGAATGATGACCAGATGTCAGTGAGCAGTCGATATGCAATAACTCCAAAAGCCGCTTCCAAAAACCTGCGATGAATTACAGTCCACGATCACTGACGATAGTATCGGGCAAGCCGTGAAGTCTGACTACTTCACGAAGAAGAAGATCCGATGTTCCCTCACTGGTGATGGTGATGTTGCACGGAATAAAATGAGCCGCCTTAGAGAAACGATCAACAACAACCATGATGGCATCATAACCCCAAGAGACTGGCAGCTCCAGAATAAAGTCTACAGAAATGCTCTTCCAAGGTCCATCTGGTATCGGCAGGGCTGAAGAAGGCCATGAGGAAGATGCCTTGGAACCTTTGCCCGACAGCAGATGTCACGGGATCGAATAAAAGCCTCGACAAAGCGACGAAGCCCAGGCCACCAATACTCTCGACTAATAAGTTCAAGAGTCTTGGCTACTCCAAAGTATCCGGCCATAGGTGAATCATGTAAACCTGATATGACGCTCCCAGAATCTATACGCTGCTCCCATCGTACAAATATGGGAATTCCCCTCCCATGGCGACTACATCACCATGGTAAGGCCCTCTGTCATACTCGGACCCTTGGGATGGCCAAGTGTCCGGGCAAGGAACACGGAGGTGTCATTCGTCCCACGTCCTCTATGGGAATCCTATACAGTGGAAGCATACATACACGTTAGCATACAACAATCATGCTAAAATAATATACCACCACGAAGGGTGGCCCATCCATCATCATCAACGAAAAGACAGTACAACCATAATAACATGAAATAAACACATGACAAGGCGCTACCCTGGGGCTCAGACTCCAAGGGATCAACTGACGGCCAGGGCCTCAAGATATCAGCAGACGGAAGTATAACATGGCGTTGGCTGGCATAAGACAATGGCTAGGGTAGTCCGCTCCATCCGCCCCTCCTGTGCACACTTTGCAGATAGGCTGAATCATGCTATGACGTGCTTCCCTCCGGAGACGCAATCCCAAGGAATCACCCCATGGGACTACTCCGGGTTACGTCTCCCCGGTCCGATGAGGCAGGTCAGAGAGGCGTCTCCTTCCCGAGCATGACAGATCCCTGGGTGTGCTAGAGAACACGTGCCGCATCAGCGACCCCCGCATCCGTACCCAACTTACTCCCCTAAATCTAAAGGCCGGCTCATCTGCCCGTTCGAGCCCAGGCCGTCCATATAGGCACATCCCTGCAACCCAAAGAGTGTCAGACCCATACCCGGCCCACACACATTGACCGGCTATAAGCCTAGCACACTGTAGGAGTCCTGTAGCCGCGCTAAGCAAGACCCCACCCCCGATTCACCATTTACTCGTTATCTGGTGCTAAACCACATCATAGCATCCACAGCCAGGTTGGCTCTTGTGCACAGACCGTATTTATTGGGTATTAAGGGATCTAGCTAGAGACATCTCTACTGCTAAGAGTTTAGGTCTCTACCCTTCTCTTAATTCCCAATACATGGAAGAAGCAGAAAGAAAAATATAAACACCATCTAAGTATCCAGAACAACATACAAAAGAGAATTTAATCATTCCATCTATTCAAAGAAGTGTCAGTAGAATAAAAACTATCTAAGGACTAACCAGTCTCTTGGCTGGAGCCGTTGTCACGGAAGGCATCCATAGCTCGAGGTTGTTGGTAGGTGTTGGCAAGGACGGGTTTAAACTGGTGGCTGCTACTCCTGTTCACTCTCCAATTCGAATTTGGGATGAAATGGGGGGTAGGACCCCTATTTCTCCAACCCAAATAGCAAGTCCCTCTTGGCACCCCCTCATTGGTGATAATTAATTAATTAGACCTAATAGGTTAATTATGCCAATAAAATCCATAATTATCCATTGGTTTTATTAGCATAGCTAATAAAATCCATTGTAGGTGAACCCCACTTGGGCTGTTAGGCCCACAAGATGCTGGTGACGTGTCATGGTATGCATACGTATACCGTATAAATACCTAAAACGTCACATTCTCCCCCCTTGGATTAATGTTGTCCTCAACATTAGAGTTAGTGGCGAGTCAATATGGCAAAGATAACTTTCATTTATTGAAGACGTGAAAGGGTTACATATTCAGGTAGCAGGACGAAAGTCCTTTTACACATAAGTAGCAAGAGATTAACACTCAAGGGTACACTCAAAACATAAAATTTCAAAAACACAAGTTGGCCTACGAAGTGAGGCCCAGGTTCTTTTGCAGCTTATCAGTACGCTCTACTGGCCTACAGAAGTGAATACATTAATGTTTAAGAAATAAATTAAGTAGTGTGGTTGAAGGAACCACCCCCTTAAATAAATAAAAATATGAATGCAAGAATCCTATCATGCCTATGGCTGGCATGTCGTCGCGGCGTAAGGAATGACACTATTCCCATTATAGCCAGAGACGAATGCGTCCTATCATGAATGCCTATATGCCCAGTTTCCCATCTAAGATGCATGTAACCCAACCCCTAGAATGATCCCTGCCGGATCTCGCTCATATGACCTCTGTCGCACTGAAAAAAACACCATGCTTACCGTCAGGGTCGGAGATGATTGCATCTTGAATGGTTCGACCCTGGCATTCTTACATAAAGTCTGGGTAAGTCTTATATAAATCCCCTTTAAGAACCCATGTTGCGTCCTCTGTGGGTAAGTGTTTCCACTTAACCAAGTATTACAAAATTCGAGTTCGTTCGGGTCTCTGTAGCGTGCATGCAAAATCAGTGGGGTTCTTGCCCTGCCCTGCAAAAATTGCATGCAAAACCCAAATTAATGGAAGGAACCGTGGTTACCCTACCGGTGAAATTTTACTCCTAATGATGCTCTTCCACCATTGATCCGTGTGAGAGATTTAGGCGTTAAAAAAACATGGACCTTTGATGTGGGGGATTCCATGGAATCTCCGGTCATACGAAGGTTGCAGTCTAGATCCTCGCCACTTATTCTAAACTAAATTTAACAACGTTGAAACAACAAAAATTGCATATATAGAAAAAATAAAGTCCCGGGAATATCGTGATCTAACGAACTAGAATTGTCCGATTTCCAGAAAAGCCGACCGAAGTTCTTACGCCCGAACATATGCAATTCTTGTTCCTCGCATCCTGCGGGAGGAGGAATCTGCTGCTTTGATCTGCACCATGTTTCAGAACAGCAGGCGCTTGGGTCTTTTCAAGGTACACTCCATTATGCACCCGCATCAAAATGTCCTTCGTTGATTCTACAAATTTAGCATTTCTTTATATACCGGAATTGATGAATTTGGAGTTGAAATGTTGCTTCGACAAAATGATCTGTGAGAGAACTTATAGGTGGTAGTTTGTGATTGCGTGTATGCATGGATCGGTCTTTAGATTGCGACGAGCTTAATAAATTGAGTCCTCTACTTTCTGTAGAAATGTAGGAAATATTTTGAGCATCTTAGTATAGGAATTAAAGGAGTTTTTTTTAGATTGCGACGCAGAGCTTAATAAATTGAGTCCCGTACTTTCTGTAGAAGTGTAGGAAATATTTTGAGCATCCTAGTATAGGAATTAAAGGAGTTTGTCAAAGATATACTGTCTTCTTATTCGTCAGAGTCAAGATTAACACATTGTTACAGCTGGTAAATCAACCAATGAGGAATATATATATACAAGTGGAGTATGTCAATACCTAAAGGAAGGCAGGATAATTGAATGGGCAGCTAGTCTATTATTTATTCTGTTTTTTGTTCTGTTGATTTCACCGTTGGTGCCTAAACTATTGAATCTTGATATGAAAGCAGATAAGGAGAAGCAATGTGCAGAGCTTTCATGCAACTGCTTTCCAAAGGCAAGCACTGCCTGCAGTGCAATTGACACCTAAGAAGAAAGGTTGGCTTGCATGGATCATGGGAGATATAGAGCCTTCAACAGAACCCTTGTATGTACCAATGCCAGATGTTGTAATACCAACTCCACTGCCTGATAGTATCAAACCTGCGGAGACAAAGATTACAAAACTTGCCAATGGCCTGCGTATAGCATCGGAAGACTTGCCAGTAAATGCTTTCTTTTCCCTATCCTTTTATGTATCATTTAAATCATGGTTATAGAACGCATTTGGACCTCTTTAGGTGTCTTATGTTGCATAATATCCTGATATCTTGTGTTCAAGTCTCGATAGGGACACTTAGGGGACTGTCATATGTTTTCTGGGATGCTTCCAATGTGGTATGATGTAAAAATTAACCATCTATCTAATAAATTGCAAAGATGGAGAAACCTAATCCTTCTATGATGGGTGGCCGACCTGGAATTCACTTATTACTCATTTCTTTTGACATGGATATAATTAGTGTAATGCTATTAATCTAAAAAAAACTGGTGACTTAGGATGTGTTTCTTTGTCTAACGAGCCTCTGCTTTCCTATGTAGGGTGCAACTGCAACAATTGGACTATATGTTGACTCTGGTTGTATCTATGAAAGTTCTGAAAATGCTGGCGCGTCTCATTTACTGGAACGCATGGCCTTTAGGACCACCAAAAATCGTTCCCACTTTCGTTTGGTTCGTGAAGTAGAGGCTATTGGGGCCAACGTTACAGCTTCTGCATCCAGGGAGCAGATGGCATACAGTGGAGATGTTGTAAAGACCTTTATGCCACATATGGTAGAGATACTTGTGGATGCTGTTCGGAACCCTGCTTTTCATAGTTGGGAAGTGAAAGATGAAGTAAGTTAATTGCCTCATCGATGTGCAGCTCTTTGTCATTCCTGCCTACTCACTGTTCTGTTATTTCAGCTGCATAAAGTTAAAAATGAAATTGCAGAAGTGGCAAAAAATCCACAGAGCATTCTTTTCGATGCATTACATTCAGCTGGTTTTTTGGGCGCATTTGCACAGCCTTTATTGGCTTCAGAGTCAGCATTCTCAAGGCTAAATCCTGAAGTTTTACACAACTTCGTCAATGTACGTTTTTCCATTGAATGAAATGTGACATTTATAGGCATGCAAGCCGCGACTTTCTTGATTTTCTCCTACCATTTACAGGAAAATTATACAGCTTCTCGCATGGTGTTGGCTGCCTCTGGAGTGAACCATGAGGAATTACTGGAAGTGGCAGAACCACTCCTTGCAGATTTACCACCTTCTGCTGCATCTTGCCCAGATGCGAAGTATATAGGTGGAGACTGGCGTGCACAAGATGATTCTCCTGTGAGTGCCATCAAATCTAATGCAGCCTGTTGCAAGTTATTGTCTCATTAACAACATGCTTTACTATGCTTGTCCCATTTTTCCATTTATGGAAAGTTTTGTCGTATCTTTGTAGGTCCTATTTTGCATCAATTGTCCAATCATATTCTGGGCTGTTTTTCTTTGTGACAGGTTACTCATGTTGCCATAGCATTTGAGGTTCCAGGTGGTTGGAAGAATGAAAAGGATAGTATCGCTTTGGTAGTGCTACAAGTAAGGTCACCTTATAGCCTCAAATGAATAACTAGACAAGTCGTGTCACTTTTGGCTGAAATTTCTTTGTACAGACGCTTTTAGGAGGGGGGCAATCGTTTTCTACTGGTGGCCCTGGAAAGGGCATGTATTCACGCCTCTGTAAGTTTTAAGATGTCGCTGTATGTTGCAGTGATTCTGAGATTAACTTCATAATCGCATCATGTGGATTCCCTTTTTTACTGGCCTGAGAAGGGCATCATATAGGCACTGCGCTTCCACTTTTCCATATGCCTTTTGTGTATTATGTTTATGTTAACTTTTGCAGATAGACGTGTGCTTGATAAGTTCAGTGGAGTTGAATCATGCACAGCATTCCATAGTATCTACAGCAATTCAGGCATCACGGGAATTCATGCTACTTCAGTAAGCTATCCTGATATCTCATCAGTGTTTTAACCTGTCAACCCTTATTTTAGGCAGTGAATACCGTTTAATCATGTGAGATAATTTGTATACAGGGTTCAGATTTTATAGAACAGCTGATAGATATTGTAACAAAGGAGCTTTTAGCTATTGCAAAGCCTGGAGAAGGTACTTAGTCGACTTTCTGGGATCCAGTTCTTGGTAATTAGTGTATGTCCAGGGATTTATGACTTCGCAACAGCTTAGGAGATGCAAATGCTTAGAGTATCTTCTTTTCAGTCTCTAACGAAGAGCTGGAGCGGGCCAAGAATGCAGCAATTTCTGGCGTTTTAATGAATTTAGAAACCAGAGTATGTTTATGATACTTTGTCTAGTGTCCAATCAAAGAAAGAATTACAAGGTACGGACTAACAGTTACTTCCAGATGGTTGTCACTGAGGATATTGGTCGGCAAATACTTACATATGGTGAAAGGTACGATGTAGATGGATTTTTGATGCATAATATATCTAGATAATGACTTGATGTTATTTTCAGAAAACCTATCCGTCGGTTTATTGAGACTGTAAGGTCTTTGACCGCTAATGATATCACTAAAGTTGCTGGGAAGGTCATTTCAACACCTCTAACAATGGCCAGTTGGGGAGATGGTAACTAACTAGCACCTCTAGCACTGATTTTGGATTATATTGGGTGCAACTACTATACTCTAGTGAGGCCCTTGAGCAGAGTTATATATTTTTTTTGTCATTAGAAATGGTTGAATTCTCAAACTGCTTTGACACCACATAAAGCCAAATTGCTTTGACATCACGTAAAGGTTTAAGATGTGTCCACAAATCTGTATCATTTGAAATGTCTTCCTAAAAGGATATGGTTGTCTTATTGAGTCCGTTTTCTGAAACTATACATATTTGCCTTGCATTTGAAGCCTCAAACTCTTGAACCATGGTTATAGACAGTGTCCCTAGTGTGCGCAATGGCAGAGAACATACTTGATTATGTTTTTATTAAAAATGAAAATATGTGATGGCATAATATTGATCATGAGGACAGAATAATTTTCTAGTAACAGGAGGGACGTTTGTTCGTGAATGTTAGCTGTATGAACATTGTTAGCTACTTATTTGGTTGACATATTTAATTCCCTTAACTTCTTGTTTGCAGTTGGCCACGTGCCAAGATATGATACAATTGCATCTAGGTTCAGGTGAGGATTCAACTGTAAGAAAAAATGTAAATGGCGTAATTTCTCAATTTCCTCAAGCTTAATAATAGCACTTTTAATTTACTCTTTTGTTTTTCTTATTGGAGTTGATAGAGCATTAGTAGGTTCATCATTATTTTCAAAAAATATGAGTTTATAACAGGCAGTCCTCTTGTCATGGAATAAATGACCAAGACCTTAGTAGTCATTATCTGGTGCAAGCTGGTGCCTATTATGGACCTGGTAGTATTGGCTGTCTCCAGTTTTGCTGGGTGGTGTCAGTTGCCTAGTCAATTCTGGAATGGTTTTATCCATCTCAATCTGTCAGGCGGGTCAAAGTTTAAGCTCCCATGCCGCTGACCCATACTGCTCTTAAAATCAAATTTTGCTTAAATAGCCTGAAGACTTGTGATCATGATAGTATATGATAAAACCAGTGTCATTTACACTTAGCCAAGGGGCCTGATAATATGTACATGATGAGTCCTTTTTTATAGGTATAAATAATCAAACTAAGGAACTAGTCCATGTGATGTTTCTAGGACATAAATTTATGCAGAATAGCCTAATCTGCAAGTTTTTAACTGATCTCAAGTTTGCTGTTTCTTGTGGTTTCAGGTAATGGTAGTCAAGTTGTGACCACCTTACTCGAATAAATGTGATCTGTAATAAAAGTTTGTGCTATTATTTATTAAATAATAATAAAAACAGGTGCAACATTTGCACGTGTATATGTTTGATGAACAGTGTGCATGGGATAGCCTCATTCCATGACTAATTCCTGATGGAGGCCCTTAAACATCAGGTATCAATGAACACTAAAATTGGATGGTATTACACCGTACGATTTTGCCCAGGCAAGTTTTGGTATGATCCAGCGCTCCCTCTAGCCATTGGATGCTGCAAGATAGTTTTAGAGCTGCATCTAAGGTCACATCTGCCCTAAAAGATTTTGTTAGCCATTGACATTTGATATTTAGGGGCATCTATTTGGAGTTTCTATAAAAACAATGTTTACCAGCAATAGAGAAAAAGGACACTAGAGAAAGAGGACACTAGATTTTTTCCTTCGGTAATGCTAATTGAAACGTGCAATGTGTAATAGAAACTGGTCTACTTGCAATGTGTAATTGCGGAACCAGTAGAACTCTTCAAATTTTCGCATGCTCCAATTAGTCGGCCTGCAAATGAAAAGCCAAGTTTGAATGTGAATGCAAGAATGCATACCCACTTTTCTTGACATAAGGACATTCTTGACATGCCAACAAACTAGAGGGACTTTCTTGTTAACATGTGAGGTGTCATCTTGCCTATCCATTTTTATGTCATCTTGCGTGGAAAAATTCTTGCGCAATCGAGGTGCTAAGCTCGAGGTTCCTTCTCCAAGCTGCATGCTTGCAGTGTGTTGGAAACTAGAGCTTCTCTCTTGTTCTTGGATTAGTTCGGCCTCTACTTTTTGTGGGACTTTCCTTGTGTTTTCTTGGTGGTTTTTTTATGTTGTGGCTTGGCCTTGCATCTCGTTAGTAAGTTAAATCTTGTTACATTTGGAAGATCCAATGGCTTGGAAAGCTTTTGGTCGGCAGTATTTCTTGGGAAGATTCTTGGCAACACTATTTCTAGCTGACATGCAAGATTTTGCTGTCTTTATAAGGTGATTTTGTATTTTTATTTTATATGTGGCTTTTTTGCATGCATTCATACTAAACATTATCGGGGTCAAACCCCATTTTCCACCTCAGCACATAGTTGTCAACAGCATAAAATAAGTCAACATATGCTCTACAATACATACAATGAAAACATGATTAATGCACTTGACAGAAACAACAGGTAGAAACACATATAAACAATAGGCTTTGCAACCCGCAGGTTTCAAACCCTTGCTAGATCTCACAGCAAGGTAGAGCTCTGCTCTGTATGAGGGCTTCGAATCCACCAAAGTCACACAGTCATGTGTTTTGCATAACTGGTCAGAAATTTTACTGGATGGATGCTGAGAAACGGATTGGGATAGCAACCCTTCATCGGGTTGTTAAGGAAAAAAAACAGATAGCAAGGCAGTTACCGACATGCCAAGATCATGCATATTTCGCAAAAACAACGGGGGATTTGAACCCCCTGCCATGAGACGGCAATACCAATGTCTTGCCATGAAAAGCTTCTCCACAAGAAAATCTTTCTGAAATCATGACTATTGCAACAACAAAATAAAATATACTACTGTAACAAACTAAGGAAGACACAAGTTATCATCAAGGTATCCATGAAACAGTGAGAAAAATGAAGGGTTTTTTCATGCGAACTTGCTCATCCAATGCTATACTCCTCATATCTGGTAGATCCCAGAACTTGTATTGCGCTCCTTATGTCTGTCCTTATGTACATGTAGGCAAATCTATGCCGGAAAAACCTGTGGCCTTGACCTCCTTCCGGTAGCTATGGCAAAGAACACACAGGTTGCTTCACCGCCATGCTCACGCCACTGCCTCCACGCAGCCAGTGGCCAATCCTTCCCTGCGAGACATCATAAGCTACAATTCCACAAATAACAGTCTAAAAAAACACCCAAACCATGCAAACCCCAAATCCAATATTCTGACATCATCAAAATACGGTTTTCGCATACTCATGCTTGCCAAAACCATATAAAACCTTTTATAAGCCTTGCCCCCTTCTTCAATTGCAGAAGGTGTGACATTCCAGGTATTTATACGGTATACGTATGCATACCATGATACGTCACCAGCATGTAGTAGGCCTAGGGGGCCCCAGTGGGGTTCACCTATAATGGATTTTATTAGCTATGCTAATAAAACCAATGGATAATTATGGATTTTATTGGCATAATTAACGTAATTATGCTAATTTGGTCTAATTAACTAATTATCACCAATTAGGGGGTGCCAGCTGGCCCAAATTGATTGGCCAGGAGGGACTTGCTATTTTGGTTGGAGAAATAGGGGCCCTACCCCCCATTTCAACCCAAATTCGAATTGGAGAGTGAGGAGGAGCAGCAGCTACCAGCTTTAGCCCATTTTTGCCAATACCTACCAACAGCCTCAAGCTATGGAAGCCTTCCGTGACAACGGCTCCAGCCAAGAGACTGGTTAGTCCTTAGATAGCTTCTATTTCGCTGACACTTCTTTGAATAGATGGAATGATTAAATTCTCTTTTGTATGTTGTTCTGGATATTTAGATGGTGTTTATATTCTTTCTTTCCGCTTCTTCTGTGTATTGGGAATTAAGGGAAGGGTAGAGACCTAAAAGCCTCTTAGCAGTAGAGATGTCTCTAGCTAGACACCTTAATACCCAATATATGCGGCCTGTGCACAAGAGCCAACCTGGCTGAGGATGCTATGATGTGGTTCAGCACCAGATAACAAGTATGATGGTGAATTGGGGGTGGGGTCTTGCATAGCACAGCTACAGGACTCCTACAGTGTGCTAGGCTTATAGTCGGTTACTGTGTGTGGGCCGGGTATGGGTCTGACACTCCTTGGGTCCAAAGAGACGTGCCTATATGGACGTCCTGGACTCGAACGGGCTGGTGAGCCGGCCTTTAGATTTAGGGGAGTAAGTCGGGCACGGATGCGGGGGTCACTGAGGGGGCACGTGTTCTCTAGCACACCCAGGGATCCGTCATGCTCGGGAAGGAGACGCCTCTCTGACCTGCCTCATCGGACCAGGGAGATGTAACCCGGAGTAGTCCTGTAGGGTGATTCCTTGGGATTGCGTCTCCGGAGGGCTACAAGCACATCATAGCATGATTCAGCCTATCTGTAAAGTGTGCACAGGAGGGGCGGATGGAGTGGACTACCCTAGGGCATATGCATGCTACACCCTGCCATTTTTGGAACCTGCCAAAGTACCTGCACTAGGTACTTTTGGATTGGGTACTATTTTCTTATTCTTTTGGTCAAAACTAATTCAAAAGTTCAATATAAAATGTCAAAAGCATATTAATGTTCAAGGTTAAGATAGAGACAATATCATTGGAGGCCAAAATGAATACATTCAATTTAACATTTGTAGTTATTGAGATGTTATAAAAGTACCCAGTACCTTTTTTTAGGTAGTTTTCTGGTTCCTAAATGGTACTTTTTTTGATAGTGTATAGCATGCTCATGCCCCCTAGCCATTGTCTTATGCCAGCCAACGCCATGTTATACCTCCGTCTGTTGACATCTTGAGGCCCTGACCGTCAGTTGATCCCTTGGAGTCTGAGCCCAAGGTAGCGACTTGTCATGGTGTTTATTTCATGTTATTATGGTTGTACTGTCTTTTCATTGAAGATGATAGATGGGCCACCCTTCGTGGTGGTATATTATTTAGCATGATTGTTGTGTGTGCTGACGTGTATGTATGCTTCTGCTGTATAGGATTTCCCATAGAGGATGTGGGACGAATGACACCTCCGTGTTCCTCGCCCGGACACTTGGCCATCCCAAGTGGTCCGAGTATGACGGAGGGCCCTACCATGGTGATGTAGTCGCCATGGGAGGGGCATTCCCGTATTTGTACAATTGGAGCATCGTTTAGATTCTGGGAGCGTCACAGTGGTATCAGAGCATGGTTTGGTGGACCAAAATCATTGCACTGGTCATAGCCTAACTCGTTAGCTGACGGTACTTTCTCTTAGGTTTAAGTAGTCAAACTCTATAGTTAGCATGTTAGTTGGCCTAGTTAAGGGAGGAATGACCTACTGGACAAGATAAGATAAGATAAGAAATTTTTACGTCAGAAGTTAAGGTCAGAAGTTGGAGCCAGAGTTTCGAGTTTTATAAGCGCCATAACTTTCTCCAGGTAGCTCGGATTGACGAGATTTTTGCTCCAACGGATCGAGCATGGTCCAAATAGCTTAGGAGCGCCATCATCCGGCTGCAACAGGGTGAGGAAGCAGGCCAAAACTCAACTCGAGCGCCGCTTGGGTTTGGGCATCCTGGAATTTGATTTAACACTAGAGTGGTCAGGTGATGGACCAGAAATGGTCCATTTGAAGTATTCACTTCAAAATTTATATAAAATTAATAGTACAAAATCTATTGAAGCCTTCCTAGGACTTCATATATGGTAGTCATGGTCCACTAAAAAAATACCTAAAAATATATACACCTCCATTCTTGTAAGTTATGCTCTAGCAAACTCAGGGGGGTCAAGTACCAAAAGCTTCATGTTTACATAAAGTCAAACTATCTTGACAAAATGATTTTTTCAAATTTTTTGATTACCATGATATTTTTCTACATGAGATAGGGAAAATGACACAAAAAAAACCACATGTTAATCCGAAGTATGTGAAGAAAGATAGAGCCATTCGAACATGACTGGGTCAAAACTGTTTTCTGCCTCCTCAGAACCAATTATGGTTCCTAGAAGGCAGTTGTAGTTTAAATACAACAACTTTTACAGGGAAACGCATTTTGAGCTAATATTTGATATATTTGCAATTGACAAGCACCTCCATCCCATAAAAATATTGGCTGGCCTTGAATTTGATATTTGGACTTTCACTTTTGATCTCAATTTTAGGTAACTTGTAATAATGATTAATATTTCCACATATAGAGCAAAACTTACTCTATGATGTCCTCCAAAAAATCATAGTATAAAAGTTCAAAATAATATGAAACCAATGCAAAAACAAGCTCATAAAAAACGCAAAAGACATGGTCACAAAAAATCAAGAAAAGTTTCTGTACCTGAGCCCATTACTGGTCCATAGGTGCATTTAAAATCAATAACTTCCTTACGTTAATTGATCTCAAGTAGAATTTTCGGATATAAATAGCTTCCGATTTACTTTAGTAATGAAAATATTTGTTGACCATAACCTTCAGATTTGGATTAAACTTTATAGCATCAAATTCAAATATGTCTTCTATGTTTATTCTAGATTTATGCCTCGAGATGTGACTTTGAAAAATCACATTCTCAAAATATCCCATGTCATGAAATCAATGCAAAAAAAATCAAAGAGAAATATGGAAGTTTATGACTATAAAAAGTCAAGTTAGACTGCTATGTGCAGTTCCACTTGCAGACCATTATTGGTCCATAGGACTGAAAGTTTAAAAATTAATAGAGGCAACATCTCAATCAATTTTGATCTCAACTTTAGAATATAGTTTATGCGTACAATTCTCTATAGGATAAAATTAATTGGTTAGACGAGCTTGCATAATTTGAGGACAATATTTAAGCACAAACAACTGTGAATTTATGGGGTACTTATTCGCCAATTGAATCTACATGGACTTCCAGTCGCACCTTTCAAAAATTATGTTATTAAAGGTAAGAAACCATGATATCATTATGGGGATAAAATGGATAGGGCCAGTGAGAGATATATGCTCTACACAATTGGTCTAGTTATGAACCATAAATGGTTCATACTTAATTATATTCGTATCTTTCAAATAATACGTTATTTCAATATGAAAATAGAGAGTTGTATTTCAAAGAAAGGCCCGCATTCATAAAAAATATAGTGTACATGAAAGATGACCTACTTGTACATTATCCTACTAAAACTCTAATGCTTTGTTGCAGCAATGGATATACCAGCTTTATACTAGTAAAAAATAACCATGTTTCTCCGTATATTTTTGCAAGAAGGCCACACAACCTACATAGGGGCCTATATATATGTCCTTTATCATATTTTGAACCATTTGGAAGGTTTATATGGAAAAATGTAGCGTGTTCTTACAAAACTGAGAAAGACGCATCAAAGATCATATGGTTTAATTTTTTATTCTTATACTTAAACTTCACGATCTTCACTTTCATTCATCAATAAACATCATTAGCTAGTAAATGATGAGTTTCTAGCCTATAATTTTGGAATTAACTCAAAATTTTAACCTCTAATGTGTTAATCCTATGGCTGCACATCATCTTTAAATCTAGCTAATTGCATGGTTAAACCCTAATTACACTATACACAAGTTGATAGAGTAATGTTCTATATGGCTATAAGAAGAATGCATCATTCATTACCCTCGTGATACTTACAGGTGGTGATTTTGGAGCATTTTAACATATAATTTTGTCCTAAATTCTGTATAGGAAATTCTCTATTAGATTTTGAAGTTGACATAGCTTATTAACACTCCGAAAAAAACATAAAATTGTACTTCATATAGTTAAGAACCTATGGCTATAGGAACTAAGCCAAAACTTGTAATAATAAGAGAGAAATAATTCCTAAACTGCAAGCAGCGTTTTGAACAAAATAGGGTTTGCCGGCTTCCACGGATGTTAAATGATAGCAACCAAAGCTGAAAAGATACAAATCAATGTGTTCTATCATAAATAGACAAATACTTCCAATTTTAGCAAGGTTTAGACTTGTTTATACTAAGAAAACCCAAGAATGCAGTTATGGACTATTGCAGAAACTGTCAAATTCTCTAATATTTGAACAATCACTACAACATATAGGTGAGTTCATTGGTCTTGAAATTCTCGAAGCTCATTAAGAATCAAGTAAAGATTGATATGGTGGCGATATATCGCGAAATTGACATTTCTGTTCTCAGATATATTGGTTTAAGTGGCAGTGGGTCAACTGGACCAATTCTGGTCCATGCACCAGGAATGGTTCCCCGGACCACTCTAGTGTTAAAACACGTATAACCGGATCGGCGCCCGACCGTATAAACGCGTATTCTGCCGTATAAATTAAAAAAAAAAATTCAAAAATTTTTAAACTTAAAACTAAAGTAACTTTTTTTTTTCATTTCTTGCCTTGCTCTTTTCCTGCGCCTGCCTTAGCCGTCCGCTATAGCCGCCGGAGCCCAAGCCCCAAATGCCTTACCTCTGCTCGTGCTTACCCCCACTATCACCCCTTAGCGCCTCATTCTCCACCTCTTCTAGACCCAACGCCTCTTCTTTGTTCTTTTCCTTGTCTAGGCCCAATGAACATGGCACGTACTAAAAGTACCCAGAGCTATGGCTCCCTCAACATACCCCAGATTTACGCCCAGCTTGGGGAGCATCTGGCTACCGACCCTGACCGGGTCGAGCTCCTTCTAGTCCAGCTGGTGCAACGTTTCATTGACGGCCATAGAATACCATATCCCGTCTTCCACCTCTCCGAGCGCTTTTTGATAAAGCTTAACCTTTTATGGCAATCATACACTATACTCGAGCAACCGGACCAAGTTATGATGCTGGTTAAGTTTTATCCACCTGAGTGTGAGGAAGTCCCAGAAGAGGAAGCCATATGGAGGGAGGCGACCCGCATCAGGGAGTTGGCCCAAGCAGACGACATCCGAGAAATCGAGAGGGGGGACACCGAAGCACGGGGCCATGAATATGTTTACCTGGGTGATGGCAAAGCCATCATCAACTGTAACCCCCTTGATCTTCCCCCATATGAATATGATGAGGCTACCCAAAGTTTTACTTGGGGTGAGGTTCCATCTCATATTAACCTGGATTACTTAATAGTGATCCAGATGGACATGCAAGCTCGGCCAGACCGCTACCGTGCAGAATTGATCCGAAGGATTACGGCCCGACATCTTGCACAGGTAGAAGCAGACATGGTTGCAGCTCGTGAGGCTCAGGAAGAGGCTAAGAGAGCCCAGCAGGAGCAACAACAAAACCAGGGGCAGGGGCAGCAGCAACAGGCCAACACAGAGCAGGAGGACCAGCGCGGTCTCGACCAGGCAGGGAAGCCTCCCATTAAGAGACGGCGCAAATCCACTGCACACAAGTTTGGGAGTCAGTACAAGGAAAAGCTTAAGACTGTTGGGGGGATTGGCAAGGCCACCAACTCTGCCCGCGGCAAGAACGAGTGGATGCTGCAAGACCCCATCCAGTCTCTGCGGGCAAGACTTTGCCCAAGAAGCCTGCACCGACTCAGAGGGCGGCTACTTCGAGGAAACCCCATCGCTTCAAACCAGGTACTGTGGCCTTACGGGAGATCCGTAAGTACCAAAAGACCATGGAGTTGCTATTACGGAAGCTGCCTTTCCAGAGGTTGGTCCGAGAAATAGCCCAAGAGTTTAAGACCGACCTGCGGTTCCAAACTTTTGCTATTCTGGCACTCCAGGAGGCTGCTGAAGCCTATCTGATAGCCCTTTTTGGGGATGCAAATCTTTTCGCCATCCACGCAAAGAGGGTCACTATTATGACCAAAGATTTGGCTCTCGCCCGAAGAATTCGGGGAGACCACAATTAGCTTGTCCATCAAGCAATTTTGTTGTATCAATTTTGTATCGATATGAATATAATTGGATCTTTTGTTTATATAAACTCTGTTTGCAAACAAATGATAACAATAAATAAATAAATTTTATAATTATTTAAAAAGTAATGCTGACGTCAGCATAAAAGTAAAAAGTTACTTAAAAGTTTTTAGGGTTTCATTTGCTATTCCTTATTTCTTCTTTTGTCCTCCTCGTCCACGCATCAGCAGCGCCCATGACCACTCCAACCCTGCTCCAATAGTATCAAGATGGAAAGCATTGGGACCCCCAAGTCCCCTTCGATCTTTTACAGCCTTTCTTGCTCCAGACGATAGATCTTATGGCCAACATGAAGAGTCATCCCAACTATGCTGGCTTTCTTGAGTTCTATACCCAAGAAATGCTCCCTCTTTGCATTCCTTTGGGAGATCCGCCACAGCTCTACATAGAGCGAGCTGTAGTGAGGGAAATGCCGGGACGAGACACACATGCATACGACGTTCTCAAGGGAAAACTTCGATGAGGCCGCAACCCACCAGTCGTCATGCATGAAGGCCAACAATACCTTGAAGTGGCCTTTGCTCTGGCCATTCTTATGGACCAGTATGTAGATGATGACACCCTGCCGGTAGAAAAGGGCAAGGTTCCTAAGTCTTCAGATGAGGAAGAAGACGAGTATATAAGGATGGATGACTTTGTCCGGTGGAAGCAGTTGGCCGAACAGATGCCACCACACCGGGATCAGGGAGCACGGTTGACCGGATTGGATGCCCTTCCGGTTAGTTATCATCAAGGTCAGGAGTGCCTCCTATTGAAAGATATGCTCTGGACATACCATGTGGTGGCCGGTTTGAAGGGCCGAGAAGAAGCACAAGTGCTCTATGAACTGGCTGAGTATTGCATGGATGATTTTATTGATTTTACACCAGTAGAGCTTCCTCCAGAGGTACAGCGCTACTCCAATTTCATCAAGAAACTATTGAGCCGGCCGATACTCTTCTTTGGCTCAGAGATCGTGTACTCCAAGATCCTCCATCTCAGCCTCCTCAGGAAGCCTTTACGGCTATGGGACCTCACGTTCCAAATATTAATATGGTCGACATCCCTTCCGAGTCAGATGAAGAAGGGGAAGACCTCTATCATAACCCCAGTCATCTCAGGGAGGAGAAACAAGAGCTCAAGGAAGAAGAGGTCACCATGGACCTCGATAAGGAAGTGGCTACCTCGAGCACACCGCAGGGCAAAGCGTTGGGGAATCACCTCACACGGTTCTTCCTATCGACTTTTCGGCAAGGGCAGGTCCTTTTTGTAGCACGAGACCTGGCCCCAGAAGCTGAAGCATCATGGTGGAGCCTCCATGCCTTGTCCACCCTAGCGGGTCACAAGAAGCTCCCATATCGCACTTTTACTTATGTGCTAGTGCGCCGGGACTTCGCCCTTACCGCATTAGGCCAAGACATAGCACCGTGGATGAGTATGAAGCTCCTTACGACAGCCCCTTTGGCTACTGCCTATCCGCCAGAGGTTGCTTCCCTTGCAGCCACCACTGTTGATCCAGGGGTTACCCTGCTACGCCATCGGCCGCCACCATCCCCTCCTACACTAATGGATCAAGATGGGGGGCCTAGCTCCTAGATACACATAAGAGGCATTATAGAGTATGGCCTTTGGCCACTCAAATATATGTATTATTGCATCGACATTTTGATGCCCTTTTTAATATAAAAATTTGTTTTTCCTATATTACTTGTCTCTCTTTTTTCAAGAGTTTGAAGTATAAGGAATGACTTATACGGGAGAGTATCTGATACTCTATCCTTTATTCCCTTACTCAGCCCTAAGCTGGCTTGCCTTAAAATCCTCCTTGTATAAATGTAACTTCAGTTTCTTGCGTGTTATGCCTGGATGTTTTTGTAATCATGTATCCATCTTAATAATAAGTGTTTTTCTGTTGCAAAGTTCTTGTCATAACTAATTGAAATAGTATGCTTATCTTGAATTTGTTTCTATCTTAGACGGTGCACGCCCTCCTCCGTGGATGACACCCGTGCAACCGGGCCGTCTTACCCCCGATCAGGAGCTCACTATCATGAAGCGCCAGCTTACTGAGCTCCAGGCCTATGTACTGCAAATCAATCCACCCCAAATGCCACAGGAGTATGGACCAGAGATTCCTGCTCCACTGAATCAGCAGCCGCCGCCACCCGCACCTGCACCTGTGCCCGCCACAACTAATCGATCTAAGAGGGCACGCACTAGTTCTTCTTCGGATGCTACCTCTGAGTCTTCTGACTTATCTGACTCCTCAACCACCCTCATGGGCATCTCTTAAACGACTCAAAACAGAATACATGAACCACTCTCATGGGCATCTCTTAAACAACTCAAAACAGAATACATGCTGATGACTGAATCAATGAAACCATTATAATCGAAATTAAAAAACCTCGCCCTTTCGGGTTTTCGAGGAAAAACCCTGATCATAATAGGATCATCAACCAAGCTAGAATTCTAATGATGTAACAAGTTTCCCTCAGGCCTACTAGCCTTGTTGGGATGAGTACATAGGTATAGAACATGCTAACTGACATGAAGGACAGAACAAGGTTCGTGCATAAACCGTAACAATCCTCAGACAAGGGACTAGGATCCACTCTCAACTTGACAGATCAATTACTGCATCCTCCCAACTTGGTATCTGCAAAACAAAAGAAAAAATTAAGCTAAAAAAGGCCCCTCAGGTTCCTCCAGGCTCTAGGGCCTCCTCATAGGCACGAGGGCCCACAAGACTCTAGGGTCTCCAACTAAGCAGCTTGGTATCTGCAAAACAAAATGAAAAATAAGATAAAATAGGCCCCTCGGGCTCATCCAGGCTCTAGGGCCTCCCCATAGGCACGAGGGCCCACAAGACTCTAGGGTCTCCAACTAAGCACAAGGGCTTCCATCCAGGCGCTAAGGCCAACAACTGGCATGAAAGCCTCCAACTGGCACTAGGGCCAACAACCAAGGAAATACCTTTATGACGGAAGAAACAAGGGTGGGCGGGTGGGGCTTGAAACTCCAAGAAGAAGAGATGCACGTTGAGGAAGCTGATGAAGGAAATAGACGAGACTAGGGACTTAAAATAGGGGAGACATCACAAAGGACAAAATAACTGCCAAGCAACTACCTAGTAGTTCAAGAACTTCATTTACCTTCAATTCTATGAAAATGAAGGTAAATGTCATTTCTAGAACTACTAGAAATGGAAAAACCATGGAAAAGAACCACCCTCATGGGCATCTCTTAAACAACTCAAAACAGAATACATGCTGAAAAAAGAGGCAGGAAAAGTGATGTACCACTAGAAGCACCGAACTCTAGAAGAGCTCTTGAGACTTCAGTTGAGGCAAGGCCCAGAGAGCGAGAAACTAGAAGCTGTTCATGTAATGCCATCTTTAGCAGACTCAGAGGACCAACGGCCATGGGCTTTAAATAAACGATCTGGAACATTAAAAGCTGCGGCAGTAGTAGCTCCACCTCGCCTACCAGAATGTGTACCAAAAGCATCAGGGTCTTCTCTAATAGATTGTAAGCAATATCGAAACCATGAACGGAGGGTGGAATAAGAGATCACTTTCTTACGGAGTGAAGTGCCAGAAGAGGAGCAATGAATACCACGGAACAGAAAACCGCCTGATGGGCCATTCAAAGCTCTAAAGTTTCCCATGCGGATAAGGCGCTCAAGCAATTGAACCGGACAGTATGGGCCCCCCAAATGAGCAATAGAAATCCAAGAGCCAACAGCATTTTGATCAGTTTTAGAGGACCGGATGTAAAGGCTAGCATGAGAGGGGAAGAAAATGATTTCATGCCAATGTAAAGAAAGCAACTCTGAGCTACGCATGCATGCAGAGAAAGCCAGGACAAGAGCCGTGCAGCGCATGACATCCAACAATGAAGCTAAAGGTCCTGCAAAGGTATCAATAATCTTCCTGACCATGTGGGGTAACAAAGGTTGCTTCTTGTTGATACTAGAGGAAGTATTACGTTTGGCTAGATCACGGACTAGGGAAATAAGAGGGTGCTCAGTAGGTTTACTCAGACCAGCAACCTGGTGATGGAAAGCAATGGATGCTAAAATGTTATTGACTCGTGCAAGAGACGGTGAGGATGACAAAATCTTAGTGATGTAAAGACAAATAGTCATAGCAGATGTAGGCAAAAAGGGGAGGCTCTTAGACAAACACCAAGCCTTAAACTCGTACCACGGTTGCCGGTAAGATTTTAAAGTATTTGGTGCCCTCATACTTAGAGTATAAACCTTCAATAGGGACAATAAATGGCATATCTCCATATCCGAATTATCCACTAACATCCAAAACTGAGAATTGAAAACATCTGAAACAAAAACACAAAACTCACCATGTCAGGAAGCATGAAGTCGAAGCGCAATCATCGGACTAGTAGGTTTTCCACAAGGTAAAGATGATCTAGTAGCACCAAGCAAACCATGTCCACCAGCTGGAAAATATAAATGATCCACAAAGCAAGAGAGCCAATTTCCGAATTCATCATGAAGGACTGGCCACCAAGGAGCAGACTCCCAATGGAAAATGACTAAAGTGATATCACATTTACATGCAAGGGCAAAGGCAACAGTCTTAGCTACGAGACTCGGAGGAGGAAAACAATAACTGTTAGTATGGGCCCATGATTGAGAGAAAGCATCAGGTGGCGATAAAACACCAGGAAGTGGATGCCAACAATTAAAATTAGAAATACGAGCATTATAAACATTGGCAAAACGGTCCCAGTCATGGGGTCCCCATCTCATCTCTATCAAGGAAAAAGCTGCGTCAGATAACATATAGTCATCAAAATCAATAATTTTCGACAGATAGTCAGCCCATTGGTTTAGGTTTCGAGGAATCCAGACTGGTTTAAGGGTAATTCTATGCTTAGAACACAAAATAAAGATCCGGATACATAAGGAATGTAGGTGACAGACACGGGATCCACCTTTAGAGAGGATAAAATAAGCATTTAAGGAATCACCAAAAGCTGTAACTTGGGAGTTCTGCAAGGATAGGGCACGCTTCTCCAGGAAATGTAGCAAAGCCAAAAGCTCACGGGCAGTCGAGGATGAAGTCTTCTCGGCATCAGAGAAAGAACCGGCAAATTCAGTACCCAGAAAGGAACCACGAAGCCAAACTCCCCACCCTGAGTTACTAGCATCATAGCATATGGAAATGGCAGGGTTGAGGGGTTCCCAAATGTAAGCATTGTTAAGGAGATCAAATGAAGAGAACCAAAGGAAAATCTCAGCATGCTCTCGCCGGGACAACTGCAAATGTTGGGACCAAGATGTAATGGAAGCATAAAGGTTAGCAAGATTGAATGACAAGAGCTTGGAGAATGGGCCAAAAACCATACGGAAAGACTCGATCATACCCATAAAAGAGGCCAATGTTCGCACAAAATGTAATCAACGGCAAGGAGTTTCGATGCTGGCGCCTTGCAGGAGCAATGGACAAGAAACCTGAAGATGAATCAACCATAAAGCCTAAGAATTTGGCCACATGAGAACATTCTAGCTGGCACTTATGCAGGGCTAAAACAAAACCGGCTGCCTCAAAATCCTGCATCACCAAAGCTTTGACATTCCCAAAATTAGTGACAGGAGTAGCAAATAAGAAGTCGTCTATGTAGGGAATGCAACGACATCCTTTGGCACGCCATCGACGCACCATTTCCCGCATTAGTTTGGTAAATACATAACATGTAGAAGAAAGACCAAATGGTAGGGATGTAAACATGTAGAAACTACCCTCGAACTCAAAGCCAAGGTATGACCAAAAAACAGGGTTAATATCGACATGATGGTATCCAGAGTGGAGATCAAAAGTGAACAAGGCATCGTTAGGTTTGACAATATCACGAACTTCCCTTATAGTCTCATATTTAAAAGGGATATGTGCTAAGCAACTATTGACATAACGAAGGTCCAAAATAAGACGAAATTTATTTCCGGCTTTGGGCACCACGCCCAAGGGTGAGCATATGAAGGGCATAGATTTTGAAACAATAGCAGCACCTGAGGCAAGCAAATCCTTGATAGCACCCCTAACAAACTCTGCATGTTGCTGTACAGACTTATGGTTTGGCTGAGACCAAGGTTGACCAGGAGGACCATGTAGCCAAGGAAGGGAATATCCATTACTGACCCAATCAAGCACCATAGCAGATGAACAAAAGGATTTCCAAAACGCCAAGCGGTCTTTCAATCTATTGCGCAAATACGTCACTGATGGGTGCAAAATTTGTGTAGGCGATGTGCTTATATCTATAACAATGCAGTAACCATACTCAATTAGTAACACATAACCATGCAACTGCGCATCCACCTCGATCGCAATCCCCCTTATACCATCACATCATCTGGGATATCATTATCCACCAAAAGAAACAATGTTATAAATATAAGGGACAAGTTAAAATTAGCAAGCAACGAACTTTAAGGGTAATCGAACCAAAGAAACAATTGTTAAAAACTATAAGGGGCAGGTTAAACATTAGCAGGCAACGAACCATCAGGCCGATTACTCATCCGGCCGATTACTCATCAAGTCATTAGGGCATCGAACAAAAACAGGCCGGTTATTCATGCACGGCAAATAGAGACCGATCTCAGCATCGGCTAACAGGCTGCGCGATCAGAGCAAGACCAGGGAGAATAAGACAGGTAGATCATATTGAAATGTCTGATACTTGCTTTAGAACAAGCTATGAACCGGTTTATGAAGATAAGCCTGAATTCAAAAGGCTTAAACCAGTACAAGATCAAAGATAAGAACATGTACAGACACTTTGTAGACAGCACTGGAAATGAACAGAGAGGCGTACAGACTAATTTATAGCCATATACAACTATCTCAGTAGGCCAAGGAGCTCCAACATAACCACAACTCATTACAAGAGTCCAAATAAAATTGATTGAACATTACACAGATTGCAGAGAATACTTCCACAGGTCCAACCAAATGTAGAAGAAAGCATATTTTCCGAAAAGATCTAGGCATCTAAAGAACAAGAGCTGAAATGAAATAGAGTCATGCACTAGCAAGCACAGAGCAGAAAACTAACACGATTTAAAACTTACAGCAAAATATTTGTATATCAACAATAGGAAATGAGCAAATTAACAGTGCTAACATGGAATTAAGGTTGAAGCAACTGTAAAACCCCACTTAAAATAGCCCTGGTAAGACTATGCTCATCATATCGAACTTCTTAGATTCCTTACTGCAAATTTATAGCAAATTGGGAACAGTTATAGATCAGGGAAAGCCTAAAAGAGCTGAATGATCAGTTAAGAATGAAAGCAAGAAAAAGAAGACCACTTGTTAAAGGTCAGTTGGGATAGCTGGCAGATAGACTAGTTCTACAGATTGCGGACGATTATCGCAGAGAACAGCTAACATGCAAGAGGTGTAAAGGAAGGAGAAAAATGCTGACAGCTTCTAGAAAACAGAAGACAAATTGAAAAGCCTAATTGAATAGATAGCACAATGAGACTGTCAAGCAACAAACAACATTTAATAAGATTCACAAAGCCAGAACAATTGAAATAAAAGAAAACTTTATTATAATGGCCCGTTCCTCAAACCAGAGGTGAAAACACAACAAATAAAAGCATTCAAGCAGTTTTATAGAACATATTATTAGTATTAGTTGGTGCAGGGAGCCGAAGTTGCTGAGGAGATGGAGCTAGCAAAGCTTTAGATGGGCATGATGTCGCTAAATGGCCTGGCTGCTGGCAAATATAGCAAAGATTAGAACCTTTAAGCCCAAACTGAAAGCCAAACCATTTCTTGGAGGTCTTACTCAACTCGAAGGCTAGTTTCTTAGCGTCCCGCAGCCGTTTATCATTATCACATAAATTAAATTCTCCCATTTCATAGCATTCAGCCACTGTTGGACCTTCCCTGTCCCTTATCCAAACATAATTTTTCCTACTTGAAACCAAATTGTTACCTTTGTCAATAATAGCCTTGCATGTTGGGTCCAACGTCTTCTGGAGCCGCATATGGCTTTCCAACTCTGCATATGATTCCTCTACCTCGTTCAGAAAATCCCATTGCTTGATATTTCCATCGAATTTGAGGGCAGGAGCCCTAGCTTTCTTGCTCTTGCGTTGGATTTCTTCCTGAAGGGAAGCTACCTTGGTCTCCAGAGCTACTACTTCCTCGGCTTTAGCATTATTCAAAGCTGCAATCTTGGATTCCATGGCACCTCCTAAGCCAGCAATCTTGGATTCCAGGAGGTTTTCCATAGCCTGCAACCATGCCGGAGATTCTTCATCAGCAGCCACCTTCGTCCTGGAATCCTCTAAAGAACCAGAAGCTTCAGAAATAGGCCTCTTCCCCAGCCTAAGAGGATTTGACTTTGGTGCCATTGAGGTTACAGAAAAGAGAACTGAGTCTGATGGTAATGGCTAAGCCCACAGCGAAACTGGCAGTGCAGGGCCAAAGAATAAGGCTGGCAATAACTCAAAACAGAAACCAAGGATTGAATCGAAAGAAATGAAAATTGAAAGAAAAACTGGCCCTAAATTGGGATGAGCAGACAAACTTTGAAACGACGTTGCAAAAGACCACCGTTTGCCAAAAGGACTAAATAAAAACTTTGGAAAAAGGCCGTGTATGTAAGAGAAGGCCGACACAGAATTGAAAACGGAATGCAAATAAGAAAAGGAATAGGGCGCAAGTTGCTTGAAACTCCAAGAAGAAGAGATGCACGTTGAGGAAGCTGATGAAGGAAATAGACGAGACTAGGGACCTAAAATAGGGGAGACATCACAAAGGACAAAATAACTGCCAAGCAACTACCTAGTAGTTCAAGAACTTCATTTACCTTCAATTCTATGAAAATGAAGGTAAATGTCATTTCTAGAACTACTAGAAATGGAAAAACCATGGAAAAGAACCACCCTTATGGGCATCTCTTAAACAACTCAAAACAGAATACATGCTTTTCTTATTTGCATTCCGTTATCATTTCTGTGTCGGCCTTCTCTTCATACACTGCCTTTTCGAAGTTTATTTTTAGTCCTTTTGCAAACGGTGGTCTCGTTGCATCGTCATTTCAAGTTTGTCTGCTCAACCAATTTAGGGCCAGTTTTTCTTTCAATTTTCGTTCTTCGGATTCAATCCTTAGTTTCTGTTTCTTTGAGTTATTGCCAGCCTTGTTCTTTGGCCCTGCACTGCCAGTTTCGTTGTGAGCTTAGCCATTACCATCCGACTCAGTTTTCTTCTCTGTATCTCAATGGCACCAAAATCAAATCCTCTCAGCTGGGAAAGAGGCCTATCTCTGAAGCTTCTGGTTCTTTAGAGGATTCCAGGACGAAGGTGGCTGCTGATGAAGAATCTCCGGCATGGTTACAAGCTATGGAAAACCTCCTGGAATCCAAGATTGCTGGCTTAGGTGGTGCCATGGATTCCAAGATTGCAGCCTTGAATAATGCTAAAGCAGAAGACGTAGTAGCTCTAGAAACCAAGGTCGCTTCCCTCCAGGAAGAAATCCAGCGCAAAAGCAAGAGAGCTAGGCTCCTGCCCTCAAATACGATGGAAATATCAAGCAATGGGATTTTCTAAACGAAAATGGAGGAATCTTTTGCAGAGTTGGAAAGCCATATGCGGCTCCAGAAGACGTTGGACCCAACATGCAAGGCTATTATTGACAAAGGTAACAATTCGATTTCAAGTAGGAAAAATTATGTTTGGATAAGGGATAGGGAAGGTCCAACAGTGGCTGAATGCTATGAAATGGGAGAATTTAATATATGTGATAATGATAAACGGCTGCGGGACGCTAAGAAACTAGCCTTCGAATTGAGTAAGACCTCCAAGAAAAGGTTTGGCTTTCAGTTTGGGCTTAAAGGTTCTAATCTTTGCTATATTTGCCAGCAGCCAGGCCATTTAGCAGCATCATGCCCATCTAAAGCTTTGCTGGCTCCATCTCCTCGACAACTACGGCTCCCTGCGCCAACTAATACCAATAACATGTTTTATAAAACTGCTTGAATGTTTTATCTGTTGTGTTTTTCACCTCTGGTTTTGAGGAACAGGAGTTTATAATAAAGCCATCTTTTATTTCAGAGGTTCTGGCTTTGTGAATCTTATTAAATACAGTTTGTTGCTTAGCTTTCTCATTGTACTACTGTTCAATTAGGCTCTTCAAGGACAAGCATCTCTGCATCTCTTTATTACCAAAACCAATACATATTGATAGCAGATTAGTGAAACCATTATGGCCGGGATTAAAAAACCTCGCCCTTTGGGGTTTTCGAGGAAAAACCCTGACAATAATGGAATCACTCTATGCTAGAGTCATAAATCATAAGAGAATTTGTACCCTCATGCTGACCAGCTTTATTGGGTGAAAAATACATTATCACAAAGAAGTTGAAGTTAAACTCATGTTCGAGTTGCCTTCTCTATTGGACTTCATCTTGTGCCAAGAATCCAACACCTTCATCCAAAATGCCAAAGTATTGAAGAACTGCGCTCACCAACTGCTTCCCTGCATACACAAGAAAATAAACCAAAGGCCACTAGAGCTATCCAGGCACGAAGGCCTCCATCCAGGCACAAAAAGGCCTCCAACCAGGCACGAGGGCCTCCATTCAGGCACAAAAGGCCTCCAACCAGGCACGAGGGCCTCAACCAGGCACAAAGGCCTCCAATCAAACACCAGGGCCTCAACCAAGCATGAAAGTCTCAACCAGGCATGAGGCCTACAACAAGATGTAAGTTTACACAAATAAGTGGGAGAAGGGTGGGGGGGTGGGGCCCAACACTAGGAAGACGAAAGGGAGATGCAACGAGAGCTGATAAGGAAGAAAAGGGAGGAGAAAGAACTTAAATAGGGAGCAAGAAGGGAAAAGGACAAAATAACTACACAATAACTACCTCCGTAGTTCTAGAACTTTGTTTTCCTTCTATTCGATGAAACGAAGGAAAACACCATTTACCAGAAAATAATGGATTCGGCCATCACTAGCATTTGGAAGAACCGAAAGCTGGCACAGTTCTCAGGAAAAACCAGGTCCGGTGTTGATGCAGAATCATGGTTGGATGAAATGTAGGAGTTCGGTAAGTCATATGGAATGGCCCAGAAAGATATCGGCAAAGTTGCCACTACCAATCTCGTATATGAAGGCTCGTATATGGTGGAAGGGATATGCCCGCTCCTACGGGCTGACGAGAGGAAGGTGCCGCTATAAGGTCTTTGCTAAAGCCTTCAAATCTCATTATGTGCCCCGGGCTCATCGCTGTCAACAGATCCAAACCTTCTACACCTGGAACAGAAGAACATGACCGTCCAGTCATATACGGATGAGTTCATGAGGTCACGCTTATATGTCCCAGGGATAAATGAGCGCAGGGCAGTTGAAGGATATATAGAGGGCTTATCCCCTTCCCTGAGGAAAATGGTTCGAGCAATAGACCCTAAAACAGTTGCAGAGGCAGAGGCTAAAGCCCTTAGCCTAGAAGAGGATACTCCCAAGTATCAACCACCGCGACCGTCTTCTTTCAGTCAGAACAAGGGGTATACACCTTTCAGGGGGCGCTCACTTAGTCCGGGTCTCCCGCCTCTACTGGATATCAGAAAACTGAGAAGAAAGTTTCCTTCCGTTCTAGATAAGTCTACCAACATTGCGGGAGCTTTCAGAGATATCCTCCAAGCCATTCCTAAGGAGGCCCGCGAACAGTTACGCAAGGACAAGGCTTGCTATCGGTGTTTCCGCCCGGGGCACCGTATGCAAGAATGCCCTTACATTACACAGACAATGCAAGCTGCCCTTGCGGATATGGATTGGAAAGGTGCAGGGGACCCAAACCATCCGGACGATGCTGCTGACGATGACGTGCCTCACTATATAACAGGTGAGTCTCATATCTATGCTGCCATTGAAACGGTTCAAGCCAACCACCAGCCACCTGTCATTTTCACGGTTGGCCAAGTAGGTTGTGAACCTTTCATTATCCTCATGGACACTGGCAGCACGCATAATTTTGCATCTCCTAGAATGGCAGAGGCCTTACAGATCACTCCTTTGAAGTCTAAGCCACGTCCAGTTACGTTGGCTAGTGGTGCTATACGCCACACATGTGATCGACGTATCAATTTAAACATTCAGCTGCCAAGAGCCTGTGGAGCGGAAATAATGATATTGGCCGCTATGATCTCATTGTGGGAATGGAATTCCCGACTGCTGCCAAGGCCAACATTGACTGTGAGAAGTGGGAAGTTACCTTTGATGCAGCCAATGGAGACCGAGTTACCTTTTATGCAATGTATTTCATTACGACAGTTGCATAGGGCTCTCAAGAAATCTCAGATCATTGGCATGATCCTACTTGCTTCAGTGTAAGCTAAGTCCAAACAGGATGAAGTTCTTGATACCTTGCCTCCAGCAATAGCCGTGGTTCTTCGGGAATACCATGACTTATTTCCCGACGAGATCCATCGCTTGCCATCTTTTAGAGGAGTGGAATGTGAAATCACCTTGGAACCAGGCACTAAACCTACTAGTAAGGCCCCATATCGGATGAGTATTCCTGAATTAACAGAGCTTAAGAAGCAGTTGCAGGAGCTCCTCAAATTAGGCTTCATTCGACCCAGTGTTTCACCTTTTGGAGCCCCGATACTCTTCGTCAAGAAAAAGGATGGCACCTTGAGAATGTGCATCGATTACCGCCAACTGAACAAGCATACTATTAAGAATCGGTATGCTTTGCCGCGGGCCGACGATCTAATGGATCAGTTGCAAGGGGCTAAGTGCTTTACAAAAATTGACCTTCGGTCGGGATATCACCAGATAAGGATTAAGGAGGATGACATCCATAAGTCCGCTTTCCGGACGCGCTATAGGCATTATGAGTTTACTGTGATGCCATTTGGCCTGACCAATGCTCTGGCCACTTTCATGAGGTTCATGAATGATGTCTTTCATGAATATCTTGATGATTTTGTCATCATATTCTTTGATGATATCCTCATATACAGTAAGACCCTAGAGGACCATGAACGGCACCTTCGGTTGGGCTTACAGAAATTGAGGCACCACCAACTATATGCCAAGTTCTCCAAGTGTCGCTTTGCAACCACCAAGGTTGATTACCTAGGACATATTGTATCTGCAGAAGGAATAGCCACAGATCCAGCTAAGATTGAGGCAGTAAAGGAGTGGCCAATTCCAACCAATGTGTCCGAGGTCTGCAGCTTTCTAGGCTTGGCTGGTTATTACCGTAAATTTATCAAGAACTTTGCCAAGCTCACTGCACCCTTAACAGACCCGACCAAGCATGACAAGGTTAGGGATTGGGTGGCACATTGGAAAGACAAGGTTCAGGCTGGATTTCAAGCATTGAAGGATGCTTTGACAACAACTCCTGTTCTTACCATGCCAGATCCTCAAAAAGGATAAGTGGGTTGCCACGGATGCTAGCAAAATAGCTACCGGTGGAGTCTTAATGCAAGAAGGTCGGGTTATCGCCTACGATTCTCGAAAGATGAATGACGCAGAACCGCAATACCCCACGCATGATCAAGAGTTACTCGCGGTTGTGCGTGTTCCATCTACAATTTTGAATCGAATGCCATTGCGTCAATTCTCAAGTTCCGCTCCTCCGCAATAAGCCGCAATCTCCTCCGCAACCTCCAAATCCTCTATATCCAGCTCTGGCTCCAAAACCTCAAACTCCATATCCAACTGCAAAGGCTCAAGCATAATATGGAGGACAAAGATGAAATCCGACATCATTTTGCAACATCATGATTGTGCAACTTTACAATATTATCTACATCGTGATTGTGCATCTTTACAATATTATCTGCATATCCTTTGGCTCCAAAGACTCAAACTGCATATCCAACTGCAAAGCCTCAAGCATAATATATGTTGTTTACATAGGAATGGAGAGAGCCATTCTTGCTCCCCCAACGACCTGGTCTAGGTCATTGGGCAGCAGGAATGGTTGACCCCATTCCATTCAACTACATCAAGAAACATCTCCCTGCTTCTTCCAGCTATGAGTGAGTGGCTAAAAAACACAAAATATTAACAACAGAAGAATGCTAGCATAACCAACAATTATATCACAGAACACTAAACCAAGAATCATGGACTAGGAGTCACCCATTTACAGAGTTACATTCCCATGAGCTGGATTGGACTAGGGGTCACCCATTTATTGAGGTACGTTCCCATGAGCTGGACCGGACTCTAAAATTCGCTACAATGGATACCTTTCCCCATGAGCTACAATCTTAACTAGTTTTTTTTTGCATCCTTGGACTTTGAAGTTGGACAAGGGATAATTTCATAGCAACCCTCTTATGATAGCAATATTTGGAGTCTAATTCTTATTCCCAATTCAGTTAAGCACCTTTCTTATGATAGCAATATTTGGAGTCTAATTCTTATTCCCAATTTAGTTAAGCACCTCTCGATGACGATTTTGGGATTGATTTCTAATAGTCAGTTTAGTTAAACGCTCTCTTCTTTGTATAACCTGACTTCAACTATCCATTCAATACAACTTGTCTTGTCAAATTGTACCTGATTAGTTTGACAACAGAACTATAATCTAGGACCAGGAGAGCGTTGCTAATGGGATATCATCTTATTTAAGAGGCCAAAAGGGTGATTCTATGCGCACATCCGTGTAATTCTCCCAGGCAAGCCATCATCAAGCAATGCTCAAGTTTATTTGCCTTTATACATCAGTCACCAATCTTCCTTCATTATCTTAGTTTTTTCAAGTACATACTTCCCCTCCTTGTACTTTTGAGATTCATCATATGCCTTTTCATACTTCCAGCCTAAAACTGCCAAGCACTGTAAACAGAATATGTCTGCCACTGTATGCAGCCCAGTCATGAGCTCTCTGTCTTCCTTTTGACCAACTAGAACATTAACTACATGAGAGAAAAGATATGCTCTTCCGTTCCTCCCCTGTAAGGTTATTCCATCAGCTTCCATGCAACAAACTTTTTCAAATGGGTTGCTTGCAATCTGATGCAACATAGACAGCCATAAAAAGCAACAAACAATCGTACATGCATGCTTTAGATAGTAATTAAAAATGCATAACAACCATGTGATTATCATAAGCTTCACTTCTGTATAAAGGACCATTCTGTGGACAAAAACACCCAAAACAACAAACATGTCCATGCAATTTGCTGCCAATAATCTAAGTCATTCCATTTGCACCATGCGTTTCTTCAAGTTTAACATTAACTCATGCATTTACTGCTATACATACTGATTGGGCAGAAAAATGTTCTATTACTTCTCAAAAATAGAGTGACACTCAAATATCAGCTGGAAGGACATAAGGATGGTTAATTTTGTGTAAGAACGCTCGAATATCAGCTGGAAGCACATAAGCATGATTAATTTTGTGTAAGAACGTTTGAAACAAGAAGATCTTACGTTTAATTTTAAATTCACATGCTTAAAACACAACCTTAAAAACATGTTCATTTTTCATGTTAATCTTAACAAACACGGAACACATTAAGGAAGGGCGTCTATGTCCAGAAAATGCATGTGAAGAAAAACGTGAAAAGCAACCATATTGCATAATTGAGAAGGGAATAAATTTATCACCTGGAAGGTCTTGGACATGGCATCATCGTGATGGGCAATATGATTCCGACAATTAGAGCAGCTGTAGATTCGGGGACCAGAAAGCACAAGCAGGTCGGAATGTCCCATGCCGTGCAAATAAAGCAAAAAAAAGAGGCACATAAGCTCTGATGCAATTCCGCCTTGTCAAGCGCTCATAAAAAGTGGAAAAGAATAAACAAGAACATAGGACTCTGATAAAAAAGCAAAGAGAAGCAGTGAAGTGTGCAAAGACCTCAGTATAAGAAATGCATGAACTGGGCCCGAATATTAGCAACAGCGGCAGCGAGGAGAAAGTTCTTGTCTGGAACGAAAAAATCAGGGTTGGGGTAAATATTACCATGGATCAATACTGTGCAGCAGAAGGACTGGCTAAGCCCGTGTTGATGAGCGCTGCATTTTAATCCTGTGCTGAAGCCCAGAGTCGAATTGGACGGCTGCATTCCGGCGGACAGAGGAGGGGTCCCAATCAGAATCTCCTCAACTCAAAAAAGGTATCTTTGAAGAGACAAACTTGCCTGGCTTTTACGCCTTGCTCTTCCTCTAGTAAGCCTAGTTATGTTTCCGCAAGTCGTCCGCCTGATTATTATGCTGGGAATGTCAACCAAAAAAGTCCTTCCTGGAACGTGAAAATCACATTACACGTAAAGATCAGCCGGAATAAAAGTAACATGAGTAGAATGCTCGTAAAAGGTTGAAAATAAAGTTACCCCAGTTATGGTGATTCCATCGCAGAAAATTCTCTCCCGTGGAATCACCAACCACTTGGAACGGGGTCCGTTCCGGAGGCTCCGTTATCCGTACCTGACACCTTTGTTTAATGCCTTCCGACGGAATCACAGGTGCCAAATCCCCTTGGACGGAATCACCGCCCCTTTATTCCACGTGATGGAATCACCATCCGGAATTGATTCCGCCCGGTGGAATATCCCTTGTAAAAATTCAAGTTTGTTACTTCATGTTCTTCGGGAGTTTGCAGCTGTTGCGGCTATGGCGGAAGTAAGGAGGGCTTGCTCCATCCATAGATGGCATTAGAACAGGCTGGGGTTCGGCATGTGCATTGGGCCAGAGATAAAAAACCCTGGAAATGCCAGAGGAATCGCCTGGAGGAATCGCAACAGGAAAAAGACCTGAAAATGCATTGGGCCAGAGGAATCGCCTGGAAAGGGTGCTTTATTTTTTGGCTAACATACCGCGGCAATAAACATATTTGGCTACCATTTTTTCACTTGTTTTCCAGGCAGAAGGCGCCAAGCTACTCCCTGATGATCTGCACCTGGTCGCATGGTGGCCGCATAAGAGCAAAAAATCGTAAGAAAAATGCATAAAGCTTGTGGATTTTTGGCCTACACAGCCCTGGCCATGGCGATAAGACGCAAGTTCGATTTGCTGGATGCAAGAAATGGCCTTTTCCGGATCATCTGATTGAAGTCAAGCATCTGCAACAGGGCAAGTCATTTGTTTGCAGTTGCAGTTCCTGTTGTATTCCAGCCTAAATGCTTTAGGAGGATTCGGCTACATCTATCTGAGAATCTTTGCACCAGGAGACTTGTGCAGGTAAAGCTTAGGCTATCGATAAGAAATGGGGTTTCTATTCCATTTTTTGGCATGTTTGTTGTTCTTGCTTTAAAATGGGCATGTTTCTTGTTTCTTGTTTCTTGTTCTTGCTTTGAAGCAGCCATGGCATTGCCGATATTAACAAGGGGTTCAAATCCCCAACCAGAAAAATTATGGGCAGTGCAGAGCATAACAATGGACATGCATAGAAAAATTCGAGTAACCGAGCTTGGTTTTTTTGGACCATTGGTTTAGTATTAATTTCATTCATGATCTTCAAGTAACGTAGGTTTCGCTTAAACCATCCTCAACCATTTTTTATGGAATCGGGCATAGACTTCTACGGGGATTGAACCATCTGCCAATTTTTCCTCCTTGCCTGCAGTTATTACAAATTCAAAGGTCTCGAGGTGATTCCTTCCCGAGGAATATGTACGCAGTGATTCCACGAGGGAGAATATTATCGTACGTAGTGATTCCACGGGGAGAATATTACAGTATATGGTGATTCCCAACAAGTCCAGATCTTCCAAGCTACTTTTCATAGTTGTATAGTGTTGATCTTTCCAAGGTGAGATGCAACATGATGCATTTGATTACTATAGCCATCTCTTGACATATCACCAAGTGGCATTAGGTTTTGGATGGGCCATGGGCAACAAATTTAAAGTTTCATAGGTGAGTAACTAAAAATTCTTTTTCTTGTGCACAATAATTAATATCTGAACATATATAAAGATTACAAGAAACTTATCGCGGCGGCCTTGGCCGCCGCGAACGTTTCTCTTCCCCAACTCGTCTATATATGCTAGAACATGTAGAATTTGAACCTGCATTTTGTTGAGATACTCACGGATCAGGCAATTTCAAATAAAAACATTCATACATTCACGCCTAACTGGATTCCACAGGTTTTTGAGGGCATGGGGCAAACCTATCACAATGAGGGCATGGGGCAAACCTATTACAATGACATGATGGTGGTGAGATGTAAAACACAAGCCTCGAGTTCGCCATGTGCAATTATATTCTTTTTGGGTGACGGAGTCCAAGAGCAGGTCTTTACGGTTAGGGCAATGTCAAATAAAAACATTCACAGCTGATGGGATTCTACAGGTAATGACATGATGGTGCAGAGCCAAGAGCCGCCTCGAGTTCTCAATAAGGGGTGTTATATTATTTCAATGCAAACCAATAATTTTGTTATTCTCTTTTCTGGTTTCTATTTTCTATTTTCCTTTTATGTGGATGTATATATTTTTTTTTTTTGTGGCAATCTAACTATTGAAATTGGGGGTGTATTGGTAAGGGGGGCAGAAGGGGGGAGCATTAAATTCATGCCACTGTGTAAGGGCACGCCCAACATTTGTGTCGTCACAGGTAAGCGCAGAAAGCGAGGCAATGTTGACCTGGGGCCAACCTGTCTGCTGGAGAGTCTCTATGCTTCTTGGAATTCTCTATGCTTCTTGGGTGAGCGCCTTCTGATTACGCATACCATGGCTATGCTATCGGGTTGGTATATTGTAGAACATGGCACATTGGTACATGCAAGTTTTGGCTGTTTTCTAATCCCTGTGTGAGGATTGCAGTTGTTGATATGCATGCCAAATGTGAGGATTTGAAGAAATCTTTAATAAACTAACTACTCATCATAATGTGGGCAAGCAAAATAGAGCCTTGAAAAATGACTTTTAATTTCATATGATGCCAGTTTGATGAAAATTTTAGTCTTTTCTTACGGGAACATGCATATGTTGAATTTTAGTCTTTTCTTACGGGAGCATGCACATGTTCTATACGATAAATCGAATCATTATTATTGACTTAATGTTCCCCACTCTATAAATTGCCTCCTACATAATCAAACTTCATTTTTTGAACTTAAAAAAGGTCGCCTCGTCCTCATCACAGGTTGACATTTCCTCCCATTTTTTCTTCAAAAAAACAACCCATCGCGGTAAATGTCGGACGCTGACATGTTATACCCAGCCTTAAATGGCAAAAAATCCACTAAGTCCACAAAAATGCCGTGTAATTTTTTTTGGGCGTGGCTATAACATGTCAAACACACGGATACCACGGATATGCCCGTGGGTATAACATGTCAGCGTCCCATATTTACTGCGCTCAAAAACCACCCCCCATTTTCACACATTATACCCACACAAAGACTAACCATACATTCCTTCGCACATCATTCTGTAAACCAATTTCTCATTTACACACGGCTGCATGTACGAACAGAATGAAATTCCCATCATTCACTGTCAAAATCTTCGTCTTCTGTATCCGTTTCTGCACTCTGAAACAATCTGCAAGCGAGCCATTTTTTTGTTGTGTGACGGAGCTGATCACATGATTTAATGTGCTCTGGCATTAGGGATTTTTTGAGATCATAAAAGGGCCTTCTAAGAACTGCTGACTAAGCTATATGAACTACCAATCAGAAAACAGTATTAGTAATCCAGTCAGTAAAACAGTTATAATTAACTCACAGGATCACATTTTCTAGCATAAGTGTTGATAGAAAAGTCCAAATGAGCTCTTGTTTGGTGCAATAGATAGATCTCATTGAGATCTTTCCAACCTTGGGTGGTTTGCATATCTTTTAGCCCTGTAGGAGAGTAAAAAATGGTAAAAACTATATTTTTTGGAGTTTTGACAATCATAAGTGGTTAAAATATGTGCAAAGCACCTAAGGTTGGAAAGATCTCAACGAGATCTATCTATTGGACTAAACGAGAGCTCATTTGGACTTTTCTATCAACAGTTATGCTAGAAAATGTGATCCAGTGAGTTAGTTATAACAGTTTTGCTGACTGGACCCGTCAGGCTCTGATTTCTGATTGGTAGTTCATTTATCTTCATTTGGCTTAGTTGGCATGTTTTGAAGGCCCTTTTTTAATCTCAAAAAAACCCTAATGAAGGAGATGAATTAAATTGGCAATAATATTGAGTGTAAAAAAAGGGTGTGGAAATAGAATGGCTATGGTGTTTTGGGAGGGCTGGGATATGAAATGCCAGAGGACGAAAAGGGACTAAAGGAGATCTGTGCAGCAAAAATTTTCCTGGCAATGCATTTCCTACAGGATTTGGGCCTGATGGCACTGCATGGAGCCCTGAATTTGTCACTTCTTCACTTCTGCAGTCCCTTGCAGAATTACATTTTCTTCTCATAGACAACACTAGGTTACGGTTTAAATAGTGGACCACGGCATAGACAGACCTGATCCATTCTTCCGACAATCATTGACAAATCTTGCTTCTTGGTTGCATCAGAGTTTGTCTGCTAAATTTTAAGGTGGATAAAATTTCGTTGCCTTTGAAAATCCGAAAGCCTTCCATTGAACCTAGAAGAGAAAAAATCTCTTCCTCCTCCGTTAAAACATCCACAAAAATGCCCAATGCTTGGTGTAGATGAGTTCTTGGCTCAAATCTATACTGTGGAAAATCCTTATGAGAAAATTTTGGCTCATTTTGCTCAATCCGACTGGAAAAACTGCGGATTCTAAGCAGGGGAAACCCATAGACTCATAGCTTGTTCCATTAGCCTCTGGTTGTACCTCATAAACAACATGCTCCTGTGATCCGGCAGTCTCTTTCCCTGGGAATGGGCAAAAGCTTCTCTGCCCAAAGGCATGTATCTTCTTCTCCTGCCAAGAAATCTGCTCCTGTAAAGCTCTAGCTCCCTTTTCAATCATGGAAAGAAAGTCCTTTAGTATGGTAATGGCTTCTTGATTATATTCTGCTTTCTCTTCTACCATGCGCGTATAATGTGTAGCTTCCATCTGCACAACAGCCTTTTCTTCCTGCAAGCGAGTAATCATCCGAGCAGCAGAAATGGGGCAGAGCGATCACCATCTTGGAACCACATTGCACATAAAAATTTGAATGCGGCCACTCGTGGTAGTCGGCTGTAGCTTGCTGTGGTTGGCCGGATCCTTGGCGCATAGTGCCAGGGATTTCATCGCCATTTTGGTTTATCTGTGGCCGCATTCTGGAACAGAGGCGGGAGATATGGCGGCCCTTATAGTCGGATCAGGCATCAGCTCTAGCAGCATTTGCGGCCAAAAGCTTGCTATCAAATCCGTCCCTAATTCTGGTCCCCGGCTTCCTTCAAGGTTTGTCCATTTTCCGATAATGCGCATAACATGGCCGGCAAAAACAATCTTAAAACTCTCAGACTGCCTGCTATTCTGTCCCTTTGCTATTCAATCCAACCATTTGGATCATCCATTTCCTCAATGGCTTCCTGGATCTTCATGTACGCTTCCAAATTTCCTCTGTAGTAAACAATTCTTCAGCACAGATCCTTGATTATGTGATCAGAAACATGAATCCAGACACAGATCCACATAGATCCATTTCGCACTTGAACCCACATGTTTTACTCCTTGAATTATCTGCCGGATTGCCAGAATGTGGGCAGGATTTGCAAAAGTATGAGGATTTTTTGGATCGGCAGCTTGAAACTGCGTGCAGGGGAAAAATGCAAGGGGCGCCGGGAGTTCTGAACATATCTACGATGGTTGCAACATTGATAAATCTGTACATTCAGGTCGGAATTCTGATAGATAGCAGATTTGAAGCAGGCGAAGCGGCCGTCCTTGGAGATGCTTGGAGCGTCTAGCTATGCCGGAACAGGGATGCCGCGAGTGCGGAAGTATGAAAGCCAGGATTGCTTGCAGAGCAAGAAACAGAGCAAGAAACATGGAGGGAAGCCGTCACTCTTTTTTTTCATTTTTTTTCAAAGACACGTGTCTCTCCCAAATTTTTTTTGCATCAAAGAAAATAGGAAAAAGCAAAAAAGGAACATGCTTTAGATAGGAGTGAAGATTATAGGGACGATTCTTTGGCATATTCTTCGTCATCGAGGCACTCATCTCGCCCGTCATTGAATTGAAAATAATTTTGTGCCGTCCAAATTTCAGGGAAGGCCATAGCAAACCATGGCGATGGCAGCGACACAGGACCCAGACAGTTGTGACGGATCTCAGCGGACTTGAAAGGTGTAGCAATGGTAGAGCCTAGGCATCGGAACAGAGAGTTGAACATGAGTACGATGGGCTTTGGGATCTCAGGTTAGCACTTCTGGTTTTGTGGGTCTTATCTCAGGATTGCTTGGCTATAATGTAGATAGGCTCTGATAATCGGTTCATGTTTGACTCATGCACGATTGACACATTGGAGATCTTTGCTTCAGCTCATAACACATGTATTTGTGTTCTACACTCTGTTGTAGCTCCAGGAAAATCAGAGAGTGCATTTTGATCCCATATTTGGCAGGCCCAAGTTCAAGTGGGAAATGCTTGTCGCGAACATGGCATTCAGGTTTGTTTCTGTAATAATTAATGTTCGATTAGTATGTTTGTATTGGGAGCTCAGAACAGTAATCATATAATCTTTTTACTGTATTTATCAATCATTCCCTCTTTTTTTTGCCATGCATCATTTCTGTAAAATATGTTCCAACATGCTAGATTCTTACTGCTGCAAGTATTACCAAATTCTAAAACCAGTCTTGCAATACATTTGGTCAACTTTGTGATGAAAAGTACATTTTCTAGAGACTGTCTAAAGGCATTTGCCAAAAAATTGTGTAGGCATTTGCATGCATTTTTTACAAACATACATGTCCTGATTCTGTTTTCCATTGTTTAGGTATACTTGGAAAGATTTGAGGAGCTGCATAAGGTGACATTTGCAACTTTATGCCAAAGGGCCTTCTTTTCAGAAAGGTATATTCCTTTTGTTTTATTTGTGTCATAAATGTCCTTACCCTTGTTATTTCCTTTGTTTTGTTTGTGTCATAAATATCTTTGATGCATATGTATCTCTGATTTTTTTGCACTAGGTGGCAGACTGCATACGGAGCAGGATTGCACTAGCTTTTTATGCAAGGAAACAATGTGTTGTACAACAAATATGCTAAGTTGCTAAGTATGTTTTACAGTTAAATCTGCGGCAAATGCGCGCCCTGAGCACTGCCTTGATGCGAGGTTACGGTTTTTTGATGTGGGCTACTAGATTATCTTGATGTTTGAAATTTGTTTAAATGTTGGACACTAAATTTGATTGTGTTGCAGGTCTTGCAGTTCCAATTTGAGGATTATGGAATGCAGTCTAATACTGATGCTAGAAGGCTTATATTGCTTGGTTGTCTCCTATTTCCAAATGCAAGGCATGTTCAAACTCTTCATGGCGTTTCTTTTTAAATGTTAAGTACGAAGTTTGGTATGCCACTATAAATGTCTAAATATGCTTGGAGCTATGATCTCCATGTATTTTGAACTATGATTCTTCTGCAGTATTATTTTTGTACATTTGAAAGCTGGAGGTGGTGAAGTTGCCCAAGCAGAAGCCCATTGTTCCCTTAGCTTCTTCTGTTGTCGTGAAGGTAGTGAAACCCGTTCTCTTTGATTATTCTAGTGTTCTCTGTGCTTTGAAATGGTGGATGTTATGCTTCAGGTTCTAAATGCAATGGACGTTAAGATCTATAAAAGACATCTATTTAAGTTTTATCCGTACTTCAGAAAATTGATCTGCAGTAGCCAGATACAAAATCAACCCAAATTTCTATCTATCCTTTTACCTTTTACGACATGTTATACTAATGTAGAAATTTTGTGTAGATAGACATGTGCAGGGCATTGGGCGATTTTACCTTTGCACATTTATTTGGGGATCCATTTTGCTGGAAATGCTCGTTGTCATTGGGCGCTTCAATGTTGTGCATTTGCAACTATAGCTCAGGTGAATGCAAACCTTTGAAAAATCGAGCACGAGGTAAATATGCCTAGTTAACTATGTTTCGAAGCCTATCATGTTGCATTTACTACTTAATTTGGCAAATCGTTTTGCTTCTCTGCAATAAATATTGTATTGAGGACCTGTTTTTTCCTCACATTGGGTCATCCAGATGCAGGTATGGCATGTACAAAGATCGTGCTCATTTGGCACAAAGGGGATATTGTTTGTGTGAACTGACCACTTTCAACACATAAGGGGCTAATAAGAAGTGGAATGTGCCCATGCTCCTGTAATAGCATGATGGTCCAAGCTCATTGAATGTAATCATCAAACGGTGAAAATTCCAATTTTTTCATCATTGTGTTTCCGCATTTTATTTGGGCTTTGATTTTGGGAACTTTGCTTTCAACAAACCTTTTTACCTTCCCAGATAATTAAATAAGAGTTATGTTTAACAAGTGCTTTTGACTCTACATTGGAAAATAACTAAACTTGCCTTCCCTAGGCCTATTGAGGTTTATTATGTTTTGAGGCATTTGCTTCGCCTGTTGAAAACAATGATTAAATGACAACCAGTTTTACTTTAAAAGTTAATTGCATTTGTGCCACTTACACAGGTGATTGAGCACGCTCAGAAATTGAATTTAGCTTATTGGCCACGGTAATATCATGTTAGTTGCAAGCCTTTTTCATCAATAACCCTTTTAATCTTGAGAAAATATAAAAATATCGCTGTATTAATTTTTTTTTAAAAGCCCCCAATTTTTGGGACAATGAAATTTTATAGTGGTGTTGTGTCATAGCCCCTAGAGTGAAGGTATTTAAGAGAATCTTCGCTACATAAGCATATGAAATATTGCATCTAGGCTCTTGGTCTTTCAAGCAGTGAGGTTGCACATTAGATGCCATTGGCTCATAATTGCCCCCCATTTGGTGGCCATGATGGCCATGGATGTTGTAATGATGGCCATGTACGGGTGGCAATGCATTGATTATAAGCTTATCCTTTATTAAATAAGTTAGTGAGGTGGCAATAAACTTGAGTGCATTATGTGTGTGAGGTGGCAATAATATTAATTATCTAAATTGTGAGATGGCATGGGCATTATCATTTTGTTACGTCCACAACTTTTTTATATCCCTCATTTTATAACGTTCGAGCATTCAATTTCACGAGGTTTTTAACTATGTGACATAAAGCTTTGAACCAATTTATTGCATGCTTTCGCAACATATATAATTGGGAATGTCCGATAGGGATGTCCAGGTGGTAAGAAATATGAAGCTCTAAAGCTTAACGCATGTTTTTCCCGGACATTTTTTGCAAGCAGAAAAGAAAAGAAGAAATGATGCTCCGGTTCTATTAGGCCAACACTAAACATGCATGTCAATGATCACAAAATGGTCTATAAAATCTGGGTGTAACGAACTTAGTGAAGAGAAATGTTCGCGGCGGCCTTGGCCGCCGCGATAAATTTCTTGTATTGGTAAAGTTTTCGTGGTTCGATATCCAAAGATCAGGTTAATAAGACAGTGTTTTTTTTGTTTGCTACATAATAGGGATGTCCTCAAAATTACAGGCGTCTACATACCCCAATCTAACACTTCGCTTTTAGTGGTGTAATTTCTTCTATCTATCTATTCTATTCTATTTTATTCTATTCTATTCTATCTAAGATTTTCAAAGAGATGTTTATCTTCTTTTTTAAAATGGTAAGGCTTTGGTATTTGTGCCAGGAATGCAGCAGTGCAGACGCATGTGGGGTTCCCTTTGTCTCTTGCGGGAGTATTTTGGGCATATATGTTTTTTCTAGATTTTTGAATTTTGCTTAGCCGTCAGTGCTTTCATTGCGTCTTTCCATGGCTATGGCGACCGAAAGGATGGACGACCGAGCTCTGCGTTCCCCTGCCCCTTCTGGGATGCTAGATTTGAAAATGCCTCTGAGCTATTTTTGAATCGAGCATCAGATATGTCTTTCTTCCAGGGCCATCGCTGGAGCAGGTAGACTATAACACTCTAAATCCTCCGCATCTTATCTGTTTTGCAACTGGAAGTTTTCTGTTGTTTATCTCTTGCATTTTTTAGAAACTTCAGGTTTTTATTCCATCAATCATCTCTTTCAACTGAAGCAAAGCAGTTGAAGCAGATGATAGAAATCTTAGGCTCTTGAATTCTTTCAGGTTTTTGCTTAAAATCGAATTTGTTATCCTTGCTAGGTAGGACTCCAAAATGGCAGAAGCATGCACATGACGATTCTTTTGCATCTCTGCAAAAAAGGAGAGTAGATCGTCTGCTATAAGGCACTTATCTTTTGGATAGGTACCTATCATGTCTTGATGCTTGATATAGTGTTGTTTTCAGTATGCAAATTTACGGAATCACTCTATGCTTTTTTTATTGGGTAAATGTGTTAACGGACACTGATGTGGGCCCCTGGCAGGCGTGGGATTACTCTGGTTCTTTTAGTGCGATGTGTTCCAAACTATTATCCCAATGCTTGCTTAGAAAACACGTGTTCAGATACTCTTTCAGGCGATTGTGATCCTGTATGCACTCTTGTTCTTGCACATTCCATTTGGAGAACCAGATAGCTCTCTTCTCCTCCAACTAGGCTTTAAGGCACCGTGGACACATGGCCATTGTGTTGGTGATGAGAATATTATAAGGCTAGTTAGATGAACATGACGTCTATTGGTAATTCATTGCTCTCGTTGTACTTTTGTGTAAGGACCACAAGAGTTTGTACTTCCGGTGGGTCTTTACGATGGTTTCCTGATAAGCCATGGTAGGGCTAACTAATAAGAGATTGAACAAAGTGTCCCTCATTCTATATAGTTCGCGAATGTGGTCCTCCACATCGAGGAGTTCTTCTTCATTTGTATCCTCCCAATAACAGCATGCCCGCCACATCGTGCGAAGGAAGTTCTCTCAAGCCTTGTCACGGACAAGCGTCGCTATCTCCCATCCCTTATGTATGTAGCATGGCGTGCTTGATGCAAGAGTTATCCCTATAGACAAGAATTAATTCTTGTGATGTTGCTCCTAGTGATTTCAACAAATCATATGAAATCATGAAACATGCAAAAAGGAATGGAAAGATGATGGAACCGTTCAGGAACTTAGGGTCTTATCTCTCATTCTTGAATTTGTGACTAGAGCTTGGTAGTCTAGTTGAGCTAGAGTTTGCCGCATTTATCATAGAATCTGATAAGTGTGGTGTTAAAACCACAATATATATATGGTACAGGATAACGAGTTGAGAAAATGTGTTTGAGGCAACAAGAAGTTGAATTGCTGGTGGATAATATGATCCACTAGATTGTTATATATGAGCGGATTATAATTACAGGCTACGACAAGAGTATACATGGAGAAACACATGTATTAGACATGTAGGTAGTGAGGATTGTACAATATGGCCGGCAACTATAACCATAGCTATGTGGCTATGTCAAACAATCACATATGACTCTAGACTTAGGAATGACTCACACATGTTACTATATCACATAATAACAAGGTTAAACTATATGTGAAAGCTGAGATCAAAATTGATGAAGGTGGCACCATTAATGATTTTTAAACTTTCAGTCATTTGGACCAATGATGGTCTGCAACTGGACTGCAGATAGCGGTCTATCTTGATTTTTTATAGTAAAAAGTTTTTATATTTTTCCTTGATTCTTTTTGCATTGGTTTCTTGATATGAGATATTTTGAGGATGTGATTTTGTAAAGTCACACCTTAGGACACAAGTCTAGAATAAACATCGAAGACATAATATAATTGATGCTATCTATTCGAGTGCAATCCTCAAGATAATGAGTAACAAATATTTTTTATGAACAAAGTGGTCTAAAAGCTACTCATGTCCCAAAACTCAACTTGAAATGGACTAATATAAGGATATTATCAATTTTGAATGAACTATGGGCCAATAATGGGCAGGTACAGATATCGTTTTTTATTTTTTTTTTCCATATCTTTTGCTCTTTTTACGAGCTTGTTTTTGCATTGGTTTCAATCTTTATAAACTTTTATAATGTGATTTTTTGGAGGACAATCTAGAGTCATATGTAGCAATGTTAACCATTTGTATAAATTCCCTAAAATTGAAAATAGAAATAAAAGTCAAAACATCAAATCCAAACTCAACAAACATGTTTTAGGATGGAGGACCTCGTGAACTACTTATATGCCAAATTTGAACTCAAATTGATCTCCTTCTGAAAGTTATTGTTTTTATATCACAACTGCTTTCTGGGAACCAGTACTGGTTCTCAGAAGGCAGAAGATAGTTTTGACCCTGTCATGTTTGAATTGCTCTATCTTCCTTCACAGACTTCGAATTGAGATGTGATTTTTTGTGCCTTGCTCTTTATAACCAAAAATATTAAAAAAATCTTTTCATCAAGACAGTTTTACTTTGTGTAAATGTGAAGCTTTTGGTACTTGACCCCCTTGGGTTTACTAGAGCATAACCCACAAGAATGGGGGTTGATACATTTTTGTTTATTTTTCATGGAAGCATAACTGCCATATATGAACATTTAGAAAGGGTTTGGCTAGTTTTTGTGTGTACCTTCAAAATGCCCTTTAATGGTCCATCACGAGACAAGTCTAGTATTAACCTCTGAAGATTTTTACCTCTCTGATATTCTAGCTAATGATTTTATGTTCCATTAATAGCCAATTGCTTTCTTTAAAATTTTGAGTTCCCTCCTCATCGACCCCCTTGTTAATAATGCTTTTATTTTTCTTACACAGACCATCATCAAGATCCATATTGACACACGTGTCTTCCTAGTTTAAATGGTTGTTGTACTAGCCCATTACATGGATTCCATGTCCTATTGATCTTGGGGATGTTAAAAAATCTATTCTATTTTATTCTATTGTATTCCTCCTCCATAGCTAAATCAGCCCACCTATTCTTGTGCAAAGGTATTTGAGATTCAAGCCTATTTAATTGCCTCCCATATTTTTATTTTTGTCATAGGTTAACATCCCCACTTGTTGGTTTTGTCTAGCCAATAAAGAATTGGTCAAATGAGCAGAATGGCAACTCGTATATGTTATTTGCAAACTCTTGATTCCGCCCATCCACATCTCTTCTAAAGCTTGCATTGCAACTTACTCCCTTCATTTGTTCATCCTTCAATCTATTTACTTACCTCTGTGATTCTCCCTTCATTCCCAGTGACAACGTAGGAGACCATGAGCCGTTGATGGTCCTTTTTCATGGAAGGATCCAGAAGTTAGATCAGAATCAGTCTTCAGCATTATCTCTTTAGAAGAGGTATCACCTAACACCTCAACATGGCAAGGATTGCCTTCAAAATGTCCATTCGCCTTCTCCACTCGCCCCTCCACTTTCTCACCTTTAGGTTGAAAATTCGTAAACCCTCAACTTCTAACTTAGAGAATATTCGACACAAATCCCAGGTATTCAACAACTTCAAGCCAAAAAAAAAGAGTAATACATATTGCTCTGCACCATTACATGTTTTAGGATGTCCTCGCCTGCTCCAACGCCAATCCTTGGACCCTTAAATGAGAAATATATATTGTAAGTGATTTTGCGATGGAGATCAAGAACTTAGAAGTTAATTATCAGCCAGCAAAGAACCACCTGATACAAGAGCTTTCCAATATGTTAACTTTATAGCAGCCGTTATAGCAGTCGTCTTATGTGGGGTGAAGCCAAGGGAGTAATATTGATATAAAGTAAACTCTTTTGCAAAATAATTTGTAGCTCTAGTAACCAACTTCTCCAGCACTATTTTGCCATCGAACAAGATAGAAAATATTCTCCTCAATAATGACTTTCAAACATTGGAAAACAGTTGGAGCACTTTGCTACGATATAGTGAAAATTTTTCAAACATAGTATGTTAAGAACTTCATCTACCCTATGACTTTTATACTCTTCAGCAATTCCCTGGCTTATCTAGTCTGAGAACCTTGGCTTAGCAATTCTCTGTACAGTATTACCATTTTTCCATGCACCAAGATTCTCTCCATTTTTTAAGCTTTATGCATCAAGACTATCCCCTTTTTTAAGCTTTTTGTGGGACCACTATTTCCCATCCCATCATTGTCATAATCCAATTCTTGCCTTTTCTTGAAAGCAACCAGAACCTTCTTCTTCTATAGCCAGTTGCTCTACCTCAACACTAGATTCAATGCTTGCAGGAGAAAACTCGGCCGTGCTATGAACCACAAGTGCTTCTTTCTTATTGAATATGTCTTCACTCTCTCCAAATATAGCCGCACTCTCCTTTCTTTTATATTTTGACTTTTGACTCGTCAATTTGACCCCCTTCAGCCCTTGTCTATCTGGCAAGGCTCGTTCATTTGAGTCCATTGGCCCTTGGTCATGGGGCATATAGACATGGATGCCCAAGCCTCATCCATTTGCATCCATTGATCTTGAGCAAATGTTTAGTTGGCCAAGGATCAATTGAAGGGGTCTTGAGCATCAATGTCTATCTGCTCAATTGGCCAACTTGATATTTTGTGTTGCGGTTATCCTTGGCCAACTGAACATTTTGCCCACTTGATATTTTGAGCTGCGGTCCCCAGCATTGATTTAAGTTTCCATCTATGTGGGTTCAATCCTTGGATTTGGTGCTTGCTTGAATATTTAGTTTTTTGAATTGTGGTCCCGGTTCCTGTTGCACATTGCACAAAGGTCTTTGATGTGAGTTTCCTTTTAGGCCTATGCATATTCATGCATGATTGTTACCCAACTAAACACTCACTCCCCAGTCAAACTAAAAAATGCCAAAATCAAATTCCATACTATGGTGCGAGCTTGTAAGTGAGCTTGCCTTTTTGCCATCATAGATTCAAACAAGTGTAAGAAGATGCTCAAAAACAGATTCAAATTTTAGCCAGAAGATGAGCCACCAACTAGCGATAAGAGTCCCCAAACAATGTACATACCTATCAAATTTTATTCACGACAGGATTGCCAGGAGATCTAAGCTTGTATTGTTGGATTTCCAGAATATTCTGGGACAACAGGACAATACTACGCTAAATATGGACGAGTCTTCCGAGAGGTTAGGCTGCTGTTAGAATGAATCTGCTGTTAGATCGTCAAGGGTCTTCATGCAGACGACGTAACATGAAAGAAAACATGAACATAATGTGCAGCATTCATGAATCCTTTCCAAACCTGTACATATATATCTATTTATTCGGCATTGTAATATGCTTCCATGACCACTACTAATTTTTTAATGTTCATGGAAAACTATTTACAGCCAGAATACTGGCATCTATGTACTACCGGCAAATGCTCCTAATTATGTGTCCTCCATTGCCTAACAGATGCTTTAAAAGACAATCCTCCTTGCTTGTTCCCTTAGAAGTATAGAGAAATCTATACTGATGCTATTTCCAGCCGCCTCCCAATCGGAGCGTCCAGATCCAATTGCAATGTAATTTTCGAATCCACATTGCACTCATGCCTGCACTCTGTCAGCTCACTCAAAAACATTTCTGTAGATGTTGATCCATTTAAACTGATTCCGTCCCTGGACTGAGCATCAACCATCATATTATAACCCGAAGATGAGTCATTGGCATAACCAATATCCAGAAAATCAATACCTTCAAAATGACAACTTCCCTCAGCACTACAGTCTTCACCTTCTTTTACAAAACTTGAACACGTCTCATAGTTATCGCTATCACTTTTATTATCCTCTCCCACAATGTCTTTTGAGGCCTCACCAAATGGGCTTCTGAACTTTGTCCCGTTTTCAAAAACATTGGTGGGAGTATTGGGGTAACTATAAAGATTGCCTAGTGTAGATCCCCTAGAGTACTGGCATATGTGACCTGGAAGACAGCCCATTCCCAAGCTTGGAGAACTGTAGGACCTGCACATTGTGGTTTTGTGACATGGATCTGGTGCTTCTGGCTTTTTGGATGCAAAATCAATTGCTGCAGCTTTTATCACTCTAGGATCTACAATAGCTGAAACAATACCCCGATGAGCTCCACCAGAAGTCCTTCGTGTACGGCTTCTCACTTCGGATATTGCCCTTTCATGCCTCAGCCGCAGTTCTTCCAGTTCTTTCTCATGTTGTATTGCCAACCATCTCAGCTCCTCAGCCACAGAATCTTCTTCCTCAATATCCGAGGGGCATCCAATTTGTATACCTTGCAGCAAGCCCAGCTTATCGCTTGCATCAGCCAAAACATTATTTGAAGCATAAACATTATTTGAAGCATGTTGTTCAGATGACTCACATCCCATGACATAAACACCAGAAACATCTGATTTTGGTGTCAATGGGAAGCTGTGATCTGAGCCGTCACCATCATGGGGCAGACATGATACATGCAAATCCAATGGAGAAGATGGCTCGGAACAACCAGAATTGTAGCACACCTCTTCAAAACGCCCATGCATCATTCCTTCACCATGCGGTGGAGAATTTGGAACCGAAGATGGAACTTTTTCGGCAGATGATGATTCCTCCAAGAACATGCCATTCGCAGAGTTTTCTGAACCTTGTTCCTCCAAACAATCCAAATCTGCAACACCCTCATCAAATGCTGCTCCTGGCTTCCATTCTGGTACTAACTTCAAGATCTCCCCGTCAATCATCTCTGCGATCGTTGTTACATCCTGATCAGAAAGATCAAGTTCTTCAACCATCTCACTTGCAACACTTAATGCCGTGTCTGCTTCCACATCAAAAGGAAAATGAATATTTCGGATATGACCTGCATTAATTGTTCTGTTAGGGGTGCATAGTGACCAAGCCAGAAATCTACAATTCAGCATATGCATATTTTCACCTTCATGGTCAGCAATCCGCAGCCTAAGATATACTGTGTCATCCTCCCGTCTCCTACCCTTGACCATAAAATCCTTGCTCCTCCGTGGATGGTCATCTGAATCGTGCATAGAAAGGTGATCATCTAGAATTTGTCCACAATCCCCTACACTCACATTGCTGTCTGAATCACCAATTTGGCAAAAGCTCAATTTTGTTGAGGTCCGGCTCAAGTCCTTTTCCGTGTCAGTTGTTTGCACAGGCTTCTGGATGCACAATAATTCTATACTTTCCCCATTCCCATCACTCCGAAGAAAAGGATCCATTAGAAGCTCCCGTGCAGGCAGCCTCCTAGATGCAGGTGCCAGACATTTCTCAACAAAGTTCCTAACTTCAGGGTCTCGTATCTTATCAAAAGCAGCAGGCTTCTTTCCCTAATCCAGATATAAGCAACAACTATTACCAGGCAAAATTTCCGGGTCATGTAAAATTTAATGTGTTGCAGTGCCAGAGATTACACATGCATAACCAAGAACATTGTGCAGAACAAACAATTAAACAAAGAACATAAGCAGCAGGAAAATTTTGCAGACAAGATGTAGTACTTACTGAAATAACTTTCTTGTATATCTGAGCTGCATTGGTACATTCACTGTATGGATATTCAAAAGTGACCATCTCCAGGACGCACATCCCAAAAGAATAAATGTCAACAAGCTCGTTGTACTCCTCTTCATAAAGCTCAGGGGCCATGAACTCCGGTGTGCCTGCACACACGAAGCCCTGGATGAGACAAACCAGGGGTACTGCAGGTCTTCAAAATGGGGACTTTGAGAGTTTTGAAAATTTCAATCTGCTAACACAATTGGACATTACCGATTACACTATGAGCTGCATGCGCCTTCTGCAAAATAGCTGCGAGTCCGAGATCGCCAATTTTCACTTCACCTTGGTTGCCATTCACAAAAACGTTATCACATTTAAGATCACGATGAATGATAGGAGGATCATGACTGTGAAGGTAAAGGAGGCCCCGTAGTATTTGTCTTGCCCAGTTTTTTACTGCTTTTAAGTCAACGTTTTTGTGCTTCTTGCGGTATCTATATGATTTCAGACAAAGTAAGCTCAAGTTACTGCACTGAAATAGGAAATTCCTGTCAAAAACAAGCGCACAAAAGAAACAAGACACATTTACTGAGCCTTTGTCACAGACAAACTTACTGTCGCAGGGTTCCTGAAGTGAAAATCTCTGTGATGAAATTGACATTCTTTGTTTTGTCATCAACCCAGGAACTATAAAATTTTATAATATTTTTGTGCTTTAGTGTCTTCAGGAGATGGACTTCAGAGTACAGTCGCTCTAGATCTTCAGAACTTTTTAGAAGATCACTGACTCTTACTTGATTCCAAGCCACTTCTATGCCATCCACTTCATCAAACGCCCTGTAACTTTGATAAGTTAAGGTCGACTAGCTGAATTCAAGCATGCAATATAGGCCTACGCAAAAAGGAAGCATGGATGGGAAGGATACACTGTTTTAAAAGCTCCTTTTCCAAGGATTTCTTCGTACTGCACCCATAAACAAGCAAACATAAAAATTAAGTAAAGACAAGGTATAGGTCTTCATCGTGAAACAGCTTGAACTAAATGCTTCGGGAGAAACTTACCCGGCCATAGCGGCCTGTAGGGTCGATTTCCACAAAATCTGAATCATTGTTATCCAGCATTTTTATGACGAGGGCTGTTAAGTTAGACGGCCTTTTGAGAAGACCAAGCCCTTGTACCCTTATTTCTGGTAAAGATGGAATGGAGATTTTTCTCCTCCCACATGATTACCAGAGAAACTCTCAAAACGGGGAATTATAAGCGCTTCCACAGCCTTGATCTTCTAACACGGTATCAACTTTCCTGCAAATAGAAGATCCAGTTACTTACATCCTCGTTTTTCAAACCATATACGCCACTTGCCGACTTTGCCGTTAGAAATGCTTACTATAGAAAGTACCGGAGACTGGAGATTGATCAGCTTATGTTACAGATCGAAGACATGATGCTTCGATAATGTGGGACAAACAACGACGGAATCATCCTGGAGTTCCATATTGACTTGTAAACCCTGAAAATAAACCGACCCCGAGAAAACCTGGCTCTATCGATCCATGCTCAGAAATCCGGTGCCCAGGAAAATATCATGAAAAAAAAGGTCGATCCATGCTCAGAAATCCGGTGCCCAGGAAAATATCATGAAAAAAAAAGGCCGATTCATGCTGCATTATCTATGGATAAAAAAAAAAAAGTGTTTTTGGATGAACATAATCCGGAGAAAAACTCCAGAAACAATTTGGAGAAACTGTTTGGATATGGGTTAGGATAAAACTTGCATTGCGGGAATAAGAATTTTTGGGAGAAAATAAACGACGGATTGAAAGCTACAGGTTATTGAAGGGACAGGGAAGAACCTAGAAATCGATCTGGCGAAGAGGCTACCAACCCAGCAACAGGGACAGGGAAGAACCTAGAAATCGATCTGGCGAAGAGGCTACCAACCCAGCAACAGAAACCTTGGGATGAAGAACAAAAAAACAAAGGGGAAAAATAATGCAGATGCATGAGGACGTGGCAGCAATCTCCACGTGGCCGGTCGCTATTGAGCGTGGCGGGAATTTAGCCGGGCTACACGGCGCCAAGGGAGGGGCCCTGGGCCCACGTGGCGTTTGTCAGGTAGGTCATTTCTCGTATACAATATTTGCACTCAATCAAAGATGAGAGAGATAGCCATTATTTTGTATATAAGGTCTTCTGTTTCCCAATGCAACATTTTTGACAATTTCTCTACATCATGTCAAGTCTCCACCAACCCACAACCCCAAAAAAATTAAACTTAACAAAAAAGAAAAAACATAGAAAAAAACTTAAAAGTGTGGATGGTAAAAGGAAAATCAAAAGAGTATGAGATAGGAGAAGATTGGAAGCAATTGAAGCATAAGAAAAACAGCATTTTTACCGCCACTTCCTCGCAACGAAGAAGAAGAAGCAATTTTTACATCATGTCACCTCCTCCAAAAAAAAGGAGCATTTTCACTGCCACTTTCTCCAAAAAGATTGTTGAAGAAGAAGAAGAAGAGAGAGCATTTTTACCGCCACTTTCTGGGGAAGAAGAAGAAGAAGAGGCAATATTCACATCATACCATCACCTCCAAAAAGAGGAAGAAAAAGATGAACATTTTTACCGCCACTTCCTCGAGAAAGAGTGTCCCTTCCGCAAATTCTGCACCTTCCTCCCTCATTCTCTCCCCTCCCAGATATCCTTCCCCACCCCTTTCGCCACATATTTGGCTCCTCAAATCATTTTCCCTCAACATAATCCGATTTCCCCGCATGCTCGCTTACATCCAATTTCCCTGCATGCTCGCGTGCATGTATGAATAGATTCTTCTCCTTCTTACCTTCACTGCATCTACTTCTCCCCACATATTGTCCTTATCAAATAGCCACTGTATTATCTTGCGCATGAGCTGGCCTTGACTTTGTGACCACCTCAAGACCAAAGATGGTGTTAAGTAAAACTATGAGCTCTGGATGATGTATGTGCGTAACTTATTTCATTCCACAAAATCATACCCTGAGCATAATTCATAAAGTAAACATGATGCAACATGATAGTTTAAGTGCCAACATGTTGTACAATATGCTCTCTTGATGCTTGCATACACCTATTTGTTTCTTGCTCAGGTCTCCTTTCGTTTATGATTTGAGTAGCTTTCCTACTTGTGAAAAGATACAAAGCTGTATAAAGTTGTTTTCCTTCTACCAAAATATCTCTTTGTCGGTCATCAATTTACCTACACGTGAGAAAATAACAAGCAACTTTTCACTTTTGATATTGACATAGGTCTTTTATTTTATTGACATCAATATTTATGGTCAATAATCAATTGGCATTGTACAACATAAAAGTTCGTCTCATGTTAACATATGGTGATAAGGAATGTACTTATCTCGGCCTTCTACTCTTAGGAATATCCTAGAATCAAAGGCCGAAATTCATAGAATACATCACCTGTCTTTAAAATACGACAATGCAGACAAATCTTTGCACTTCATGAGTATAAATGTTCCACTTGGAATATGCTTTTATAGTTGTATTATTCGAATTGTCTATGAGACCATGAGGTCTAGAAGACATATAAATACTCCTACAATTCTCCTTCCTTTGTTTCTAGTGTGCTCTTTGACAGAGCCTCACTTATCTCAATCTCTTCTCTCTCGTATATTTATAATTTTTCATATACGTCTCCCTTGTTTTCAAAACATCTGCAAGGTAATTACTAACATCCTTGCTTGGTAAATAGAAAAAACATCTTAGAGTAATATCATCTAGTATAGAGTACCTACATCTCAAATTAGAGTATGCTGGGCATTTCAAAATGACGTGCTCTTCATCTTCAATATTTTTTGCCCATGTGCGCTCATGATGTGGTATATTTCTCCATCTTCCTACTTCTACTCCCAAATGGTGAGACCTCATTCTCATCCTGCATGTGATATGTCGCTTATAATATGATAGCTTTTCGCATAGATGCGGTGCTTCTGTTAACCTTGGATTGATTTCCTCCATATAGTAGCTCATCTTGGTTTTCGGATCCTTCCAGATCTTTTGTTGTACATGGCCAAATATCCAACTATGCAACTCAGATGCCTCTGGCTGTATCTCATCTAAGCACATATCCCATTTATTAAGCCATTTCTCAATTTCTACATACCACCCTTAATACTGCTTTGTATTATAGCCAACCTGGAGAACCTGTCTATCTCCATCTCGTTTACTTTGATCATGTATTTTAAGGTTTGATAGAGAGCCTCTGCCTCCAAAGGCATCATTCTTGCTTCTGCCAACATCCTAGGATGCAGTGTCTGCATCTTAACTCCCAATTCAGTTAAGAAAAACATCTTTTGTATCTTTTCAACTCTTTTCCATATATCATGTGACAATCCTGGGCCCCATGCCTCACATCCATATAAAAGTACACTTTGTACCAATACCACATATAGTTTTCTCTTCATCTGCCAATCTACTAGTAATGCCCTCTTACATCTCCTTTGTATTGCATAAAGAGCCTTAAGCCCTGCATCTGCCCGCTGTTCTACTGCTCATGGTCCACAATAAGACCTAAATACTTATAAGTATTGCATATTTCAATTTCTTGGCCTTTATAGCAAAAGCAAAATTCAGGCTTCCTCATGCCAAAAAAAAAAAGAGTTTTGGTCTTATCTAGATTCACCTTCATATCGGTACTATCACAGAAAGCACTTAATGCATCAATTTGCTTTTGCATGTCTTTTGCATTTCTTGCAAATATCACGATATCATCAGCATAAACTAAGAGCAGTATTACATATCCCATGATATTGGTTCCCTCTCTGTCGTGTGCTTTGATCCAGGGATCCAATTGATCTATATATATATATCCCAAAGAATGTTGGAGACAATGGACATCCTTGTTTTATGTACTCATAACTTCCTCCTGACAATACTTATCCAAGGGGAATGATAGTCTCACAACCACTTTCTCATATAAGACAGTTACTGCATTTTGTAGATTGGTAGGAACCCCAATTGTTTCCATATATTCCCATATATTTCTCCTTTTCAGCATGTCGAATGCTTTAGTCAGGTCTACAAACAAAGCAAATAAGGGTTTTTTAGTCTTTTTCACTGAGTCGACTATAGCCCGCAGGGTTAACAAATGATTTATTGTAGATCTCTTTGGCCTGAAACCCGCCTGACCCTCAGCCCTAACATTATTGCCTTCTGCCCAACTACTCAATTTTTATTCAACCATAGTTGCAAATAATTTGGCAAACAAGCTGCCAACCATGACCATCCTATAGTTATTGGGATCATGTACATCACATGTTTTATGAATGGGAATCACTCGATTTACTTGCCAAGATGGAGAAAATCTCTCTATTAATGTTGTGTTCATCATATTTGTTATTACTTGAATATTAGCCTCTCCTGCCCATTTAATCATCTTGGCAATCAGACCAATTGCATCCTTAGCCTTACCATTAGACAATTTCTTGATCCCCCATAAATCTCCTCTTTTGAAAGCAATGTACCTGCATCATGATTATGCATTATATCATCAATCCCTTCAATGTGGTATAATTTCTGTACTTGGCACATTAGTGCTTCTATCTCCAACATGTTTTTCCGTTTGCCCTACTGCTTAAGTCTACTCCAAACTCATTTCGGCTATCGCAGAAGTTCCTATATCAATGCTTCTTGTTTGTTTTGTAAGTACATATGTTTTTTAGTCTCACTTATTTACGATATTCAATCCTTATCACATGTATCTCCTTAGGCTTAGCTTTCTGAAATTCCTTCCTTTTTTGCTTACATTCATCATCATACCAGCCATTGCACAAAAGCCCCTTCCTCTTACGATTAAATACAAAACAATGAGTAGCCGCTTCAAATAATACCTGGGTAAGCAACTTATCCATGCTCAATGCATCAGATGGCCACATAATACTTTGTATTTTCTCCTCACATTATTGCATTTTCCTTTTTCCCGACCTCATATATATAGCAGGCTTACTTGTTTCATCAGGATCTTGTGTTATTGTAGCAGTTTGCATTATAATTGGATAATGGTCAAAGATCGGCAATGATTTATCAACTCAAAGATCTGCAATATCATCCAAAACATGTGTAACAGCCATGGGTAAATCTACAACACTAATCCCTTTATCAAGAGATCCAATAGAGGTTCAATATCCAAATCTTGGATATCTCTCTATGCCATTTAAAACAATTAAGTTCAATCTGTTGGACATGTTCAGAAGATGGCTCCCTTGAGGCTGAACCTCTTCACAACAGTCGTTTGTGTCCCCGGTCCGTCCTGCTAACTGCATCTCTTCCTCATCAATCCTTTCCATCCAAATTGGTCCGCCAGAGTCGCTTGCAATATAAGCTTGCTTTTTCCCAATATTACCAAAATAACATCCTGCCAAATATATTTTTCTATTTTTGCCTTCAAATTCTATCCACATAAACTGTTTATAGGAATTTTTTTTAACTACTTTTATCATATGCGCAATCTCTTTTTTTACATTGCATGCTACTCCACCGAAACCTTTTCTCCTCTATCCCTTTATATTTATATTCCAAACAAATTGCATTAACTCAAAGCCTGGTATCGCTGGCATGCCTTTCTCTTCATGTTCATGAGTTTTAGCCAAGAAAATTATATCCCAAACTAGAAAAGCGGCTGCCCTAACGGGCGGCCTCTTTTCTTTTGAAACCTTCTAAAGCTACGTTGTGAATTTTTTTCATCTCGAATGATGTTTATCTGATCAAATTCTTCTTACTCTGGATAAAGAAGTCTTTGATTATAGACAACCACTATATTGAATTTATGCTATCTATTTCACATTCAAAAGTCAAAGGTTGATCTGGTTGTATTCCTAAGAGATGTGAAGAACATTCCTAGTTTGGTTTCTCATTATCGTACCAAGGAAATTTTCAAATAATTGCAAGGAGTGGGGATTCCTTGCAGTTGAAGAGGATCTATTATACAGCGCAATAGCTAATCTTCTGTTGCACCATCATGTTTTTTACAGTGTGATGTTATGAAGGACACAATGCATGCTATGCAAGATACGCAATGGAAAAATGTGCAGAGGACCTTGCTAAATGGATATGACAGAAGCACTTGAAGTAGTAATCATATCTAGCCTACATTCAGGCAAAGAAAAAGGGCAAAAAGAGTTTATTATATGATTATTATTTGTGATCTGGAAATCAAATAATTTCAAAGTTTGTTGGCGTTCTGAGCTTCAAAGTACGATAGTTGTTTCAAAGAAGGTCTACAGGTTATTCTGTCTACTGTGCTATTGCTCATATACCAATGTAGCAAACGAACTTTTGTAGCAAATGGACTGCATAATTACAGATCTAGATCAAGATCATATACATTGGAAGGTTTATGCACCCTTTCTCTTATTCATTTCTACACTTCTTCCATATGTAGCATTCCACTATTCATGATATCCTGTATTTTGCGTCCTTCTGTAGCTATAACACTCATGGTATTTACAATTTGTAAATTATATTTAACGTGTAGCCTTGCACAGTTCTCCTGATGTTTGATAATCTTTTACTGAGTTGTTTTTTTCCCATAATTCAGTGGAACCACCTTTTGCAATTTGCCTATCATATCATCTATCGTGCATTTTCAAGGGCAGGACCATTGCATTTGTGTGGAGATATAAAAGATATATAGGTTTGTCGTCCAGGATTCTATGTGCTACAATTATGAAGCTCATGCAGCATATGCATCTCAACGACATTACAATTCAAAGTGAAAGCATATTCTGCCCCTTGCAATGAGGAGCCCATGGTATGATCCTTCCTTACCTTTCAATCCTCTGCTTCAACTTTTCCAGGTAAGAATCTGGAACATCTATTATAAAATCAGGTCTCCAAACCCATAAAAATGACAGATTAATAGATTCTAATGCTTGGACAGCCATTCAAGACATGAATAATCTTCTTGTGAACTACTGGCGATCAAAGTAAAAAAATGCAAGCTGATGCTTGGTAGCTAGAGGGCATGATCCATGCCTATATTTTTGGGGCTTCAACTGCTCTAGTATTGCAGAAAAAGTAAGCAGTACTAAATCCTGAAAAAATAGGACACTATATATTTAGAAACAGAGCATTTCTATACAAGAGAGAGCATTTCTATCGAGATTATACGCAAAAACAGAGCATCCATCTTTACATTTTAGTTCGTTCCACTTTTCTGCCGCATCAACTTTTCGTACTGAAACATCCCTACATACACCCCTGTCAACACCAGAATAATCTTGTAATGCTTCAATATGCATCTGCCATGGATGCCCCCAAAAATGGTTAGTTCTTCAGTCAACTAAGTTATGAAATTGAAAACAATTCCAAAATGCCCTATTGTATCACTGACCTCATTTCTGCAAGCGAATGGTTAAAACAAAGTTGTAAGAGCCTAGGCAGAGGTCCAAGTACCGTAGCGGTCTGTTAAATCTCGGCAAGAAAGAGCAGCTCGGGTCCTAACCAGAGAACATGAGCTTGGACTCCCCGAGTATGCCATCCGATTTGAAGTCTGTAAAAGGGATGCAAAGTGGCGTCGTGGAGCATAGTAAAAAAGACGTCGTAGGACTACAAAAAGATGACAATATACCCTGTTAGCAAGTGCTCCTTCATGTTCTGCAACTTCTTTAAAGAAATCAACAACATCAAACAATATCACACGGCTTTTTACTGCTGGAACTAAGCAATCAGGCCTGGCATATAATAAAAAAATTGTGCTTGTACCTGGATGGATAGGGTCCACAATGAGACTTCCCTCCGTTTTGAGCATCCAGGCCGCATTACAACTCCATAAAAGATCATAAGCCATCGATTTGTTACAGCTATTGGAAATATCTTCATAAACTAAAGGCAGCGGCCATGCACATCGCAGCTTTCACCAAAGCAAATACCTGTATCGGCTCGCCATCATTTATTTGTAAACACTATCATGATCAAATCCATTGCCTTGAATGACAATATACTCGTCTTTGGCCCCAAACGAATATCGAAAACACCATCGGCAGAATTCAGAGACTAAAAATCTCCCAGCCTGGTCGGTTCAATCCTGCCACAGCCCTGAAATTTGGCTAATCTGCAAAGCCGCGGACTTCAAAATCTTCAAACTGTTTGCCTTTCGCTCCTTTTATATGATGCCAGGGAGCGACCCCAGCATATAGCCTCGCTCACTCCACCCCGTACTGCCATCTTTTATTCGCACACACCTGCGGAAGAATCGCAATTGACCACTCATCTTTATAGCCATAGACCGGTGCTTCTGGAACCTTCCAGCAATTTTAAGTTAGTGTCGAGACTTCAAGAAGCTTCTTGAACCTTCCAGCAGTAGTGTCGAGGCTTCAAGAAGCTTCAAGAATAAACTTCAAAGCAGGTTCAAGGGCCACGATGATGCCACGTGGCGTCTCTCTGGCCGTGGATGGGGCATGACGGACAGGCCTATTTTTTTATTATATCCATGGGACTATGAGAACATCGCTAAGTATTGCTACTTGCTCAGTCTTCCTATTGATGTTCCACAATGCTACTATGATGGTCTCAATTTCCTATGCTATATGAGCCTTTCCATTTCTCCTATACACCTAGTTATTTTGTTTTGCTTCTCTTACTCTTCTTCCTTCTTTTGCACCATTTGAGAAGGTGTGTGATCTTCATTAATCCACACATCCATGCCTTTGAGCAATGTTACTTTTATATAACACATTAATCCTTATCCTCCTTACAATCAAATCTGATCACTACGTGCCTCAGTTTTTCTCCCTTTCTTCCCACTCAATAAGCAATAAAAGCAGTTATACTTTCTAGTTTCAAAGAATCACAAAATATTTGACTTACTGTTTCAGCACATATTTCATGTTCTTGTTCTTGTATTCCAATTATTCAAAGGTTGAATGCTCGCTTTACCTTTTCTTGATGCTTCAGGATATCATCTATTCTGGTAGTCATTTTCTCCATAATCTCCTTTGTATGATCTATTTCTTCGTCACTTTCTTCATCGGTTTCCTCTTCTTACATTTTTTCAATTTGCTCTTTCAATGTGCTATTTTCCTGTTTGATCTCTTTCATTGTGCTAGAAATATCCTGAAGAGTGCGGTTCAATTCTGTTTCTCGGGTTGCTGCCTCATGCCTAGTAGTCTCCATGGTATCCAGCATTTTACTCATGACAGTGTTCATACTATATAAAAGCATCCGGATTCGATTCTGTTGTTGCATCATATCTTCTGAGATCCCCTGTTGAAACTCCAAACCTTGGTTTAAGAGGATTCCGAGAATGGATCTGTACAATTAGGGTCTTGCCCTTCTTTGCCTGCTGCAGAGAGCCCCGTTGCCCTTTTCTCAAGATTTGCGACCTGTGTTCGGACAGTTTCCACATTAGGGCTTTCCTCTTTTTCCGACAAAACGACCTTTTTCTTGCTAACGCCCATGAGAGAGAGAGAGGGAGGGAGGGAGGGAGGGATGGAGGGAGAGAGAGAGAGAAGGGGGGGAAGAGGGGACAACGTAAATTACATGTGCGCATCTTCCACCTTGCTACTGGCAGCTTATTCGATGCTAAAGAGGCCTTCCAGGAGATTTTGGATTTGTCCAAGGCAGACAACAAATGAGACAGCATTGATAATCATGCTTGGAACTGCCTTTCCTCATTTGAGAATGATATGTGGCACCAGTTCTATTGGATGAAAAGGGGTGCATTTGAGACTCTAGTTGGGCTCATTATCCCTTACGTAATCAGACCAGGAATCAAGGTTAGACCCCCTGTTGATCCCAGAAAAGCAGTGGCTATGATTTTATATTTTTTTAGCACATGGTGAGAAGCCTTTACATGTGGGTCAAAGATTTTATGTTGGTAAAGCTACTGTACAGAAATACATGAAGAAAATAACTCTTGCTTTGGCTTCTAAGACCATGCTTTACAAGAGGTTCATTGCCTTACCAACAGGCCAAAGATTGTTAGATATAAACAAGGAATTTGAAGATGCTACATGTATACCTAATATCTTTGGAGCAGTTGATAGTTCTCATGTGTATTTGTACAGAAAATCATGGAGCAAGGACAAGATGATTATTACTCGAGGCACAAGAGGCATTCCTGCCTAATGCAAGGTGTAGTTACTCACTCAAGGTTATTCATAAATGTTTGTGTGAACAGGATTGGTTCTGTTCATGATGCAAATCAGTTTAAGAAGAGTTTGTTGTATAAGAGGCCAGCTGCCAAACAAATTTTGCAGGTCTAACGGTTCAGATGAGTGGTAAAAAATATAGTAAAGGGCAAATGAAAGATCAAGATATTACTATTCCACCAATGTTGCTTGGAGATTCAGCATATCTCAGTCGAAGATTCCTTTTCAAAGTCTTTCCAGATGGCAAAGGTGCCTATGGCAAATTCAATAAGAGAATTTGCAGAGGTAAAGTTTGTGTGGAAAATGGCTTTTGGTATACACAGAGAGAAGTTTAGAATTTGTGGGGCATCAATTCTTGAACATGGGTCAGAATTGGGGGCTCCATTTCCGGCGTGAGTTTTTGGGCGCCAAAATAAATAAATCGGTCGTTATGGCTCTAACCATTAGTAGTGCGAGAATTTTAATGGGAACACCCCTAACAATAGTTAGGGGCCAATTGTCTCTCAAGGGGAGGGTCAAATTTTTGTCTCTCCCCCTATCTCTCGCCATCTCCCATCTCTCTTTTTATCTCTCAGCCCGCATCTGGCCAACGCATCCGTCCCTCCCTCCCTCCCTTATCTCCTCATGCATCTCCCATCTCTTTTTTTTTATCTCTCCCCATCTGGTCAGCGCATCTCTCTCTCTCTCTCTCTCTCTCTCTCTCTCTCTCTCTCTCTCTCTCTCTCTCTCTCTCTCTCTCTCTCTCTCTCTCTCTCTCTCTCTCTCTCTCTCTCTCTCTCTCTCTCTCTCTCTCTGGATATGATATGCTTTATGGAGACCAAAGAACATGAGTTATATCGCTACCTATGATACTGTGGATTTGAGTTAATTTGTACAAGAAGAAGTAAATGATTTGGAACAACAGGATAACGGAAACGGTGGGCTGGCATGTTATGTAAGACAAAGATACAAGGCGGTGGTGATGTATTAAACGGGATAAAATGGGCAATATATGTGGTTGAAGATAAACGGTTTACAAACGTAATACTATTTAGCCATTTGTTACTTTGCTCCAAGACATCAAAAAGTATACAAGGAAACAGATGCCTCACGGGATGATCCTTTTTGGAATTGAACAGGACATAATGTATTTTCAAAAGAAAGGGGAAGTAATTTTAGCTGGAGACTTTAATGGCGGGATGAGGTGATAGACAAGCAAAGCAATCTATCTGAGACATACATGACCCGCTCTCGGTTAGAGTATATGGACAAGGATGAACTGATATCTAATGGGTGGAATAGACAATCACAGGATCACACCATTACCAGAACTGGTCGGTTCCTTTTGACCCTTTGCTGTAGTGCTAACATGATGATATGTAATGGATTGGATAGATTCCCTGGGACGGAGAGGACTACGTGTAGATCCAGGAGCATTGTTGACTATATTATAATGGCAGATCAAACATTACATCATATCACAGAATTTCAGGTTATGGAGGAACAGCTAGAATCGGATCACTGCCCGTTGAAGCTCACAATGGATATCAATACACCAGATTGTCAGATAAAGGAAATAATACAGCAAGGATATTGTCTTAGACCTGGTTTGAAAGATTGCTACAGGGCTAAGCTGGAGCAAGATCTGGAATCCATTAAGTGGGGATGCGGACTTGTCAATGGCTAGCAAGCAATTATGTGATACGCTTTCAAAACCGCCAAAGAGGTTTTTACCTCTAAGCGTGCTCGGAAAGGGCTACCGTGTAATGCATGGTACAACCAAGCTTGTAAGGAAGCAAAAGCTCAATGGAGAAATAGCCATGGCATGGTAAAAGAATATTATAGAAAAGAATATAGAAAGATAATTCGGCAAAAGAAAAGGCAGTTTACTTATCATAAACAGAGTCTCGGCAATGACTACCTATTGGAACCCAAAAGTTTTTGGAACATAATCGCTAAGAGAAGAGAAAAAAACAGAATTCCCTTTGTTGTCGGATGTGCTTTGGAAACATGTATATAATCTCTATCATGATCGGAAGGGAATTCCGATTCTATCCACTATAACAGATCAAACTTATTGATTTCAACAGAAGAAGTAGCGGATGGCATATCACGTTTGGCAAACGGTAAAGCCAAGGATCTTCAAGGTCTTTGCGCGGAACATATCAAATGGGCAGGGCCCAAAATCCATCCTATTATTTCAGATCCGTAATCCAAAGCAAGTGTCACAAGGAATGCCTCAACAATGGCAGATTAATCGGGTGGTACCAGTGCATAAAGGTGGTGCAGCGGGGGAAATTAATAATTACAGAACAATACTGGTAAGTGGCTTGTTAACAAAGTTGCTGGCATCTATTTTGGAGAAGAGAATTAGTATGTGGGCGGAGAGTAATCACAAAAGATCAGAAACACAGGCAGGTTTCCGTGCTGGAAGATCCACGATGGATCATTTATTAGTGCTCAAATCAATATTTGACACAGTTAAGGGGACTAAGAAGCCTGCATATGTAGCCTTTGTGGATTTTAGAAAGGCCTTTGATAGAGTGCCTAGACCTAAATTGTGGGAGAGATTGGAGAAATTAGAGGTGCCAGAACAATTACGGGCAGCAGTGCAAGTATTATATGAAAAGGTATTGATACAGCTTTCCTTTCCCCTCTCTGTAGAAAATCCAGAATATATTGATAGCAATATGGGGGTCAAGCAGGGCTGCCCAATGTCTCCCACTCTGTTTGGATTGTTCATTGACAGTCTTGAGGGCTGGTTACATGACAATTGCCCAGAGGGGACAGATATTCTGGCTATGTGGTACGATACTAATGTATATCGATGACGTAGTTATTTTTGCCGCATCACCGAACACATGCAGAAACATTTAGATGGTCTGGCCCGCTTCTGTGATACCACGGGAATGCAAGTGAACTTGGATAAGACGAATATCATGACAGTAGGGGCACTTAAACAGGAATTATTTCAATATAAGGGAGCTCTGGTGAATACCTGTGATTCCTATAAGTACTTGGGGTTGATTTTCCACAGGAACCATAGATGGAACATGTGCATACAGCAGAGAATCGATGGGAGTTATAAGGCTCTTTATGCTATGCAGAGCCTATGCCGAGAAGCACACATTTATGGTCTTGGTCACTTAAGCGTAAACTTTTTGTTTCACTAGTGCAGTGTAGCATTATATGGCGGTGAGATATGGGGGCCCAGCCTCTCCACGGGGATTATGGGATGATTTAGAGCAAATTCTAAAAAGAAATTCATACGCCTTGAGATAGGGGTAAAAGCTCGAGACTCCATATCAAATGATGTTAATGAATGTGGGCTTATGCCTTTAGAAGGAGAAGCGTTAGTCGATGCATTAGATACCTGAAAAAGTGGATACCATGGACAAACACAAGACTCCCTCACAAGGCCCTTTTGGTTAGCAAGGATAAAGGATGGTTTCAAGATGTTGTAAGATGGCTAAGGAAGTGGGATATTGTTGGCGGGGAGGCACTTACGGTAGGCAATAACTTGAGACAATGGGTTTTGGTAAGGTATACAAGAAGATGTGGTCTCAACCTAAAAAAAAATGATTCTATACAGGCAAAGCATGAATCCTAGTTTGGGAATAGCCAAGTACCTACATGAGAACATCTCTATAAAGAAAAGGCATGCAATAGGACGAATACGCCTTAGCTCGCATCATTTGGGAGTGGAAACCGGTAGATGGGGACATGTTATCCCTAGGATGGAGAGATATTGTAAGATTTATGGGAAGAACAAATAGAAGATGAAGAACATGCATTGCTTCATTGTAGTGCTTATCATGCATTAAGAGCACAACATGGGATTAATGCCCAAGATCTTTGTACCTTCTTTACCTTGGGAGGAGATAAGATTGGGGCATATATATTAGAATTGATGAGATGTAGAGAGAATTGTCCAAGAGATTGAATAACATTATAGAGGATGATAATATGTTGAGTGAGAGTGACGAAGTTAGATGAGGATTCTCAAACTCATCTACTCTTTATGATGATGTGTAAAAGTTTGGTTGTCTTTTAGGCCTTTGAGGCCTCCCAAAGACTTAATACACTTCACTTCTCTCTCTCTCTCTCTCTCTCTCTCTCTCTCTCTCTCTCTCTCTCTCTCTCTCTCTCTCTCTCTCTCTCTCTCTCTCTCTCTCGGGCGATGGCCAAAGATCAGGAAGACTAGGGCAAAAACCACCTTCTTGAAACCGGGCGATGGCATAGTATCGGGAGGGTCCACATCTCGCCGCCGCAGCCGTCGCTTAAGCAAGGGGGGGTGCGGTGGCCCCCGTGAATGGGGATGCCGTGGATGGGCTCTTTGTGGGGGTTGTAGCTCTTGATCAAACAGCCCCGCAGTACCGTATCAGCTTGTAAACACCCCTCCGTGGTCGGGCAGGATGTGTCCGGAGAGCATCGGAATGGAGCAACCGGGGGAGTCCATCTTGGCTTCTTCCGATCTCAACTTGAGGCAGGAATAATCGTGAGCATCGATGAGGAGAATGCTGGATGATTTTAAAAAATCCCTTATGGAAGAGTTTACCAAGAACATGTTTCATGATTTGCTTACAGAACTCAAGTCTACCATGGCTGCGCAGCTTCACCTAGAAATAGAGAAAATGAAAGCAGAAACTAATGAAACTTTGAATCAGTTGAAGGAGGAATTGGAACAGTGTTAAGAAACGCGGACCCAATTGTGGAGACAACCCAATCAATACCTCCGTTGTTAGAACTCTGAATCAACAACTCTTATCCGCTAAACATGAAATAGACAGTTTAAGGACACAAACTGTATTGGCACCGGATATGGCAGAATTGAATAATAAGCTCGAGCAATACATCGAAGGCCAGGAAAGAAAGCAAAGGGTTTTGAATCTGAGAATAGTTGGTTTGCCTGAAAATGAGAACGAAGACACAAAAGAGGCTGTTGAGAAGATGTTGCATGATGAAATGGAAATTGCAAAATCCCGAATAACCGAGGCATTTTCGTCGGGAAGAAAGATACTGTGTACAAGACATATAGTAGTGAAGTTTTCATGCGGCACCGGTCGTTTTACATGTGTTCGAAAAGTAGCTTCAAATTAAAAGGAAAATTTATCCGGGTTAATGAGGATTTAACAAGAGAGCGGATGCGAGAGAAGAAGGAGGAAATCTCTCAAAATTCAAAGAGGCTAAGCGAGAATCAACAAAAGGTGCGTTGGGTTAAAGGAAAAGTGATAGTAGATGCATAGGAAGATGTGGAGGCCCTTAGGATTGCAAGTTTGGAACATAAATAGATTAACGTAAAACGAAAAATTTTAAGCATGGACGAGATATTACAGAGTGCAGACATGATATGTTTTGTTGAAACAAAAGAGCACGATTTGTATGATTTGCCGCAAATAGACGGATTTAACAAGATTTATTCAGTAAGTAACACCCGCTTTGGTCAGGGAGACAATGGCAACGGGGGGGTTGCTTGTTATGTAAGACACGCCTTCTGTCATCTGGTTCAAGGTATAAAAAAGAGCCCAAACAACCAATACATATGGCTCCTAATTCAAGGTACAGAAGCTTCTTTTTACTTAGCCGTTTGCTACTATGCTCCAAGGCATAAGAAAATATATCAAAGGTTACAGATGCCTCAGGAGATGATCTGTATTTTGAACTTGAGCAGGATATTATGCAGTTTCAGGAAAAGGGTGAAGTCATTCTAGTTGGTGACTTTAACAGTAGAACAGGCAAGAAGCAAGCAACTGCATTTACAGGGGAACACGATCCGTTGTGGTTGGATGCTATGGATGATGCCGAGCTAAGAGAACAGGGTTGGTACAGGGAATCCGATGATAGTATTATCACGAGATCTGGAAGACAATTATTACATTTATGCTGTAGTACGGGAATGATTATTTGTAATGGTATTAATAAATTCCCGTTGACATCTCAGTGCACTTGCAGATCAAAGAGCGTTGTAGACTATGTGATTGCTTCTGATACAACTGTAGAACATATACTTGAGTTTGTTGTCTTTGAGGAGCAGTTAGAATCTGATCACGTACCTCTTATTATTAAGCTACCTATTGCTACATGCAATACTAAGCAGACCTCACGCAGCGTCATAGGTGGGAGATTGAATCCGAAAAAGAGAAAACTCTATGAACAATTAGTGGAAGAATTAATTGCAGAAGCAGAGTGGACAGATAAAGCAAATGAAATCAGCATAACATTACATAGTATACTGGCTATTGCCTCAGTCAAATGCTCCACATCTCAGCGTATACAAAAAGGCCTGAAGTGTAACTCCTGGTTTGATGGTGAGTGCATAAGCGCAAAGAAAATGTTTAGAAACAGCAGGGGGGCAAAGCGAGATCGATGTAGAAAAGAATATCAAAAAATGGTTAGGCAGAAAAAACGGAGGTTTGTAAGGGACCAGCAAGAAATGTTAGTAAACAAATATCTTGAAGAGCCGAAAACTTTTTGGAATAAGCTGAAAGGGACTAATAAACAAGAGATCCCCCTGACCGCCAGTGAAATATGGGAGCAGGTAAAAAAATTATACCATGATGAGGGTATTCCAGATGAGATAAAGGAGATATCAAACTTAATGGTCACGGAGGAAGAGGTGTCCGAAGGAATAAAGCAACTCGCAAATGGAAAGGCCAAGGATGTCCAGGGGCTTTGTGCTGAACACTTGAAGTGGGCTGGCAAGCCACTATGTAACGTAATTGTGAACATGTTTAATGCTGCGTTGACTCAGGGATTTCCCAAGGAGTGGCAATTGAACAGAGTTGTTCCAATTCACAAGGGGGGTGTGAAGACGGATGTTAACAATTACAGAACGCTCATGGTGAGTAGCCTATTCTCCAAACTATTTGCTACTATTCTAGAAAAAAAAATAAGCAGATGGGCAGAGGCAAAGGGTGTAAGGGCAGAGACGCAGGCTGGGTTTAGACCGAATAGATCCACACTAGACCACTTCTTTGGTGCTGAAAATCATCATGGACTCAAGTTAAAGGTACTAAAAACCCGCCTATATTTCATTTGTTGATTTTAAGAAGGCATTCGATAAGGTTCCCAGGAAGAAACTATGGGAACGGATGGAGGAATTGCAGGTGCCTAAAGATTTACGAGATGCAGTTCGAGTACTTTATGAGAAGGTATTAGTTCAACTATCTAAACCACTTTCTCAAGAGATTCCAGAACATGTAAGCAGTAATATAGGTGTGAAGCAAGGATGTCCGATGTCTCCTAACTTTATTTGGCCTATTTATTGATGCTTTAGATGACTGGCTCAGATGTCATGGGGGAGGAGGAACGGATGTAAATGGGTATGTAATTCAGCTGTTAATGTACGCAGATGATGTGGTTATGTTTGCACGGACAAGAGACCACATGCAGCAACATTTGAATTCATTGGCTAGTTTCTCGCGGAAAAGAAGGGCATGGAAGTAAACCTTGAAAAACAAAAATCATGACGGTTGGGGCACTCGAGACAAGACCATCGGTTTAAATACAAATACAAAGATAAGGCTGTAGACACCTGTGAGGCCTATAAGTATCTGGGATTGATAATCCACCGAAATCATAGATGGAACACTTGCATTATCCAGAGAGTGGAGGGAGGACTGAAGGCCTTATATGCGATGCAGAGCATGTGCAGAAGAATCTCTTTGTGGTCATGGCAGCTAAAGATTAAGCTCTTCCAATCTTTAGTCCAAAGTGTTGTCCTGTATGGTTGCGAGATTTGGGGACCAGGTTTGCCAAAAGGGTTATGGGATGATGTTGAACAAGTCCTAAAGAAATTTCTGCGTCTAGAATTGGGAGTGAAGATTCAGACACCTTACCAAATGATGCTAGCCGAATGCGAGATAATGCCTCTTGAGGGAGAAGCGATGCTCAGATGCATTCGATATTTGAAGAAGATTAGGAGCATGGATAACAATAGGATACCATATCGGGCTATGCAGGCAAGTGAGGATAAAGGGTGGTTTTCAGACTTAAAAATATGGCTAACCAGGTGGGGGATTAGGTGGGATGATGCAGTTTTATATGATGGTGATATTAGACAATGGGTTTATGGTCAGGTGAAAAGAAAAATATGGCAGACCCCTATGACTAAGATGTTCCTATACAAGCAAAAAATGAATCCTGAGTTGAAGGTTGCAAAACATTTACTGGAGGACATATCGGTTAAGAAGAGGCATACAATTAGCGGGATCTTAATCGAAGTTCTCACCGGCTTGGCATTGAGGTAGGACGATGGGGGAGGAGCATTCCCAGGGAAATGAGAGAGTGCAAAGTATGTGGGAGTGGTGATATAGAAGATGAAGAACATGTTTTGCTGAAATGTCCCGCGTACAAGCTGATACGAGACCGCTTTGGGATTGAAGAGAATGATCTCACAACATTCTTCTCACTTCCAGGGGATAAGATAGGATCCTTCATGATTGAAGTGTTGTTCTACAGAGAGACCAATGTACGTATTGTAAACAATTTATTGGATGAAAATGATGATGAGAGTGAGAGTGGAGAAGTAGATGAGGAAACTGAGACTCATCTACTGTTTTATGAAGATGTGTAATTTTGTTGTCTATAGGCCTGTGAGGCCTCCACAGACATAATACATTTCATTTCATTTCATTTCTCTCTCTCTCTCTCTCTCTCTCTCTCTCTCTCTCTCTCTGTGTTACTTACACAAACACATTTCTGTTAAACACAGACAGGCTATATGTAGGATGAGGTTAAGCTCACACAGGCTTGGGGTGGAATTGGGGAGATGGAGTGATATTCCACATGAGCTTAGGTCGTGCAAGTTGTGTGACTGTAGGACTCTTGAGGATGAGGCACATGTGCTACTTCACTGTTCATCATATGCCACATTGCGTGCTAAACATGGTATGAAAGCTTATACACTTGCTGAATTTTTTGACTACCCTGGCTCAAGAACTTCTTCTGCACTTTCTCAACCTTTTTCCAGGATTCTACAGATAATCCCGGCCCCCATACTTCACACCCATAGAGCAAAACTGTTTGGACTAGCACACGATATAATGTACGCTTCAGGCCAAAGTCCCATATTTCTGCTTTTCCACTTTTACGCTGCATGCTATATAATGATTTCAGGCCTCCATTTACTCTATGCTCAACAGCAGAGTTCCAGCTATGCCCCTTGTCCACATGTATCCCTAGATACTTATATGAGGTGACAATTTCCACAGGTTCTCCTTGATAGAGGAATTTAAGATGATCTACTTTATTTGTCCCAAATACCATCATCTTAGTCTTTGACATATTTACCCTCATACTTTTCTGTTCACAGAAATGTGCCAGCGCATCTAAGTGCTTCTGCATGCCTTCCACTGAGCGGGAAAGAAGAACAACATCATCAGCATATAAGAGCAACAAAACCATGCATCTAAACAGTGGGGTCCCATCCCCGCCATACTCTGACATCCAAGTCTGTAGTTGGTCTATGAATAGGCCAAATAGTGTGGGCGACAATGGGCACCCTTGCTTCACTCCAATATTACTTTCTACCACATCTGCGCATTGCTCAATGTAGGGGGATGATAGTTGTACCAAAACTTTATCATAGAGTATCTTCACCGCATGCCTAAGCTCAATTGGTACCCCTAGGGCCTCCATTCTTTCCCATAAATTATTACGAGATACCGTGTCAAATGCCTTAGCATAAACAACAAAAAGAGCATAAAGGGGTTTTTTCTTACCCTTAACCGAATCAACCATAGCTCGCAAAGTAACCAAATGATCAACTGTAGATCTTTTTGGTCTAAAGCCTGCCTGTCCGGTGGCTCTAACATTATGTGTTTCAGCCCAGGTGCTCAATTTACAATTCAGCATAGTAGCAAATAATTTGGCATATAGACTACTAACCAGAATCATTCGGTAGTTTCCAGGATCGTTCTCATCTCCAGCTTTATGCAAGGGGATAACTCTGTCCAGCTGCCAAGTGCGAGGAAACCCTTTGCGCAAGACATTGTTAAATAATGACAACAATGCAACATGTATTGAGTTACCTGCCCATTTGAACATTTCAGCTACCAGCCCAATTGAATCAGCCGCTTTCCCGTTGGCAAGATGACTTAACCCTTCTTCTAAGTCTTCCAAATCAAAGCACCAACCTACATCTTGTAAGTCAATATCACCGACATTGGCATCCGGCATGTGATACAGCTTACGCACTTGGCTCACTAAAGCCATGGTTTCCAGGTGGGCCTCCTGCTTCATCTTAGGCTTAAGCTCATTCCAGAATTTTTTGGGATATGCTATAGTGTCATGAATCAGCTCTTTCTGTCTCAGGTACACATACTTTTTCTTTTTTGATTTCGTGAGTGCAAAATATTCTTTCTTTAATCTCTGTCTATCTTCCCCCCTTGCCTGCTTAAATGCCTCTCTTTTTGCTCTACAAGACGCATCAAACCAACTGTTGCATGGCAGCCCCTTCATCTTTCTACGTGAGACAAAACAATCAGTGGCAACATCTAGAACTAACTCTGCAATCTTGTCACTCAATTTATCAGTGTCGCTGGGCCAATTTGTTGAGGAGGCTCTTGCCTCACACTTCTCCATATAGCTTTCCACTTTATGATATTTCATGCGTATGCGGGGCTTAGAGACGCAACGTGCCTGGTGGCATGTATAATTCTTGGTGTTTAACACAACTGTTATCGGTACATGATCTGAGATCTTTTCCATCTCTTCCCCTATAGACATATGTAGCACCTGTTCTGCAAACTGGGATGTAGCAAGAACGAGATCAACAACACTTGCATTTCTGCATGTGCACTTGCCTGTACCTGGAAACCTCTGTGTGCCATTATAAACCAATAAATCAAGCCCGCTGCACATATTGAGCACATGGTTGCCTTGGGGTGTAGGCCATCTTATTCTATCTGCAGTGGTTCTACTCCATCCTTCCTGAGATACTTCCTTATCATCAAGCATCTCAACCCATACGGGATCCCCTTCCATGCTAGCGATAGCTGCTTGTTTGGTAGCAATGCGCCCGTTGAAATCTCCTAATAAGAGAACATCACCTGCTGGCAGCAATGAAAGCACATCCTATTCTAGGCTAAAAAAGGGGTCATCCGATCCAGGTGGTTTGAGTCATAAACTGGTGATTCTCTCGGCGGAAAGTAACATCCTGCCACAAAAATCTTACCTTTCTGGCCATGTATCTCTACCCAGATATGCTGCATTGATCCTCTTTCATTCACTATTTTTACCAGGTGAATCCCGCCATCTCCTTTTAGGCGCCAGCCTTTGTTGTACCAAACGGAGTGCAACAGTGTAAACCCATGTATGTCTGGTAAGCATTTTTCTTCATTTTCACAAGTTTCTAAGAAGAACAAAACATCTACATTTGAAAATAGATCATCTACTACATCTATTTTATACTGACTAATAGAATTTATGTTCCAGCACATTATCCTAGTGGTCTCAAATACCTATGCATTTTCTGGATTTTCCACCACGACCTTCCCTCGTCGCCAATACGCTTTTTTCCCCTCTTGCCTTGCTTCCTTGAGGATCTGCACCTGTTCCTTGTACTCCTGAAGTTGGTTCTTAGTAAGATCGTCATTGATCCAGATCTTCTTTCCCTTGAGCATGGTCTTCTTTTTCAGTATATTAATCTTGTCTTCCTTTGATCTGAATTTGACAATAATGTGCCGGTCCCTATCAGTTTGTTTGCCAATCCGAAATGCATCTGTAATACCCGAATCTGTCACCGGCAGTTCATTTTCACAAAAAGCCTGAACAATATCCTTGGTCTTTTCTCTGGTCTGTTCCGGTATGCCAATCAAACGGATGTTCAATGCTTTTTCTCTCCTTTCTTGCTCTTCTATAAAAGCTGATAATTGTTTTTGGATTCCAGAGATATCCTTTTCTTCCTGCTCTTCTACATCATCTTCGCAGTCACTATCTTCGCTCAAAACCTCTTGCTTGAAAGCTTCAAATTCTGCTTTAATTCCCTTCTTAAACTGCTCTAATTCCATCATCATATTGTGTTGACATTTCTCCACTTCTGCTTGCACATGAGCTAACAGGAAAGATTTTAAATCACTTACCATGTTTTGGACAGAGGCCTCCATTGATGTCTTCATAGACAGGGTTGAGAATTCCATGACTGCCCTCATCTGACCCACGGCTTCTAACAGATCTTGCTTGGTCACTGTACCCTCTGGGGCCGGGTCAGCTTTCTCTGAAGCTTCCGATTTTGTGGTGGAAAAAACCAGGTTCCCTGTTTTCTTGACACTTCCAGCTTCCCCTGTTCTGGCACCTGAGTCTGATGACGACCCAGCATCCTCGGTTCCCTCTCTTTTATTTCTGCCAATCCCCTCTACAGTCCGTTTCTTTTTTGCCATCTGTCCTGCTGCCCGCTATTAGCACTGTAGCAACCTGTGTCACCACCACTATAGCAGATCGAGCAGTTTGATAGAGCCCTCAGAGGCCCAAACAAGCGCCCAAACCTGTGTGTGTGTGTGTGTGTGTGTGTGTGTGTGTGTGTGTGTGTGTGTGTGTGTGTGTGTGTGTGTGTGTGTGTGTGTGTGTGTGTGTGTGTGTGTGTGTGTGTGTGAGAGAGAGAGAGAGAGAGAGAGAGAGAGAGAGAGAGAGAGAGAGAGAGAGAGAGAGATGAAATGAAATTTATTATTACGCCTTCGAGACCGCCAGGCCTATGAGACGTTTACATAGTACAATCAAAGTCATAAAATAAATCATCCAGTGCATCTTCTGAAAATAACACACTGGGCTCCTCTACATCGATCTCCTCCACATTTTGTTGTTTCAATTGTTCCTCTCTATGTTTGAGAATCTCAACAATACACCCTCCAATACATGAACCTGGATACTGAAAAAAATCACTAAGTGAGGTAGCACTGATTCCATACCTTCCTCATGTATCAGAATAGGCATCACATAAGAGCAAAACATGAGCCTCATCCTCCACCACCCCTCCCGGGGGATTCACCTCTATTATAGGTATATATGCCATGTGCGTTCCTTAGGTTGCCAAAAAACCCATTGTATACGACAGTTCCATATGAAAAACCCTTTGTATACGACTACATTATTTGTAAAAGAATGCAGCCCATATCATATATTTGCTTGCCCAAAACACTTTTACTTGACAACCCCTTCCATACATATACAATATCTCTATTATTTTATATAATATATATTATCATAGTCATATCATATTACCACAGAATCCCCAACAGTAGAAGCTCACAAAAAATGATGGACCCTTACAGTATGAATACGAATCAAACATTGGCTCAACCACACTCCCTCTGGTATCCATACGGCATTCAAACTATTAAAACCTTATATTTTTCTTATGTATACGGTACTAGAGAGGCAATAAAAAAGCCCATTTGGTGCACTCACATGTTTCATACCCCATAATCTAGATGAACCCCCCGGGCCACCCCTGCATCATATATTTTACAATACCTAAGATCATGTGCAATGTCTGCCCATCTCCCAACCTCTACACCAAGTCGGTATGAAGTTAACCGGATTCTAGCAATTGCTTGCCTGTGTTTCACTGATATGGGCTCCCTGAGATATTGTGCTTCGTGAAAAGAGGGATTCACGTGAGATATATAATATCCTTTCGTTACGGCCGGCACGTTCCATGATTTTTTTAGAAAATTCGTCTTAACCCAGCTTTCAATATCCTTTTTGTGCATCCCTAATTCCTCAATATACATCCCCCATTTCAAAAGACATCTATTAACATCCGCATACCATCCCTTATTCTTGGTTTCTTCTAGAGCAAGTCTGGGCAAACTGTTGATTGGCATATCATACAAGACCTTGCACACATAGCATAACAGTGTGCAGAGAGCTTCAGCCTCAAGTGACATCATCCCGCACTCTACTAACATCATGTCATAAGGTGTTCGCATCTTAGTACCCAGTTCAGTATGAAAAAATTTCTTTTGTATCTTTTCCACTTTTTTCCATCTGTCATTAGCAAGGCCGGGCCCCCAGACTTCACATTCGTAGAGCACCGCAGTTTGCACAAGCATTTTGTAAAGCATGCGCTTCATTCCAAAATTCCAAATATCAGTACTTACACACTTTCTTTGCATAGCATGTAACGCCTTTAGGCCAGCATTCACTCTATGTTCAATAGCTTGATTCCAATTAGGGCTCTTATCTACATTCAAAACAAAGTTTAAATTGAAATGCACTTATTTGCTCCAAACGCACTTCAAAAGGAATCTTTGAAAGATTCCCTAAAATTCCCTTTAAAAGGTCCATTTTTAAGGTTTGTTCGTGACAGGTGTGACAATTTAGCTAATTTAGATACCCTTTCTGAGGGGTTGATTGAACATAACTTCTATGCAAAAATATTTAATAGCTATTTTCATCCTCCTAATTTAGAACAAAAAATAGTTACTTATCTAAATTATAGCAAAAAAGGGGAAATAAAAAAAATAGCGAGGGTAGTAGAGTGACAAAGAAGTGATATATTCAAGGTTGTGAAAATTTTACAAAATTATGAACAAAATTGTCAAAAATATAGGACATTTTGACAAACCCTCATCACCTGCACTTTCTGTTCTTTACATGTTCGAGTCATCGGACAAACTTACATTTTGCAGTAATATCAGGATGCATGTCATCCTCAGACTCATTTAATCCCTGATCACTTGAGCCTTCATCCTCAGCTTCACTCTCAAAACTGGATGTACTCGAACGATCTTCTAGAGAGATGCTGGGCACGGAAACAATGGATCGGAGTAACACGCGAACAACTCCCTGTCTTGATCATGGAACTGTTCGACAGCTCGCCCGATTTATCGTTTCCTTGTTGAGCATATTTCAGCGTCGAGATACTCTCTAGGTTGAGAGATGCTCAGCAAGGGAACTATAAATCGGAGCAACTCGCGAACAGTTTCATCTGTCTGTATTTTTTGCTTGAAATGCCTTCCATTCTGTTTAGATGTGTTAGGCATGCTAGTTTAACTAAATGCTGTTATGTATCTGTTAGACATGCTAGTTGTGTATAGATAATGCTAGGTCCCAGAGGCCTCCACCCAGCCGGGCCACTCCCCTTCGCAATATTCGAGGAAGATGGTTCGAAGGAGAGTGGCTCAGACAGGATAGAGCACCTAGGACTAATCCTAGGACTAGAGGCACAGGAGAATTGGATGGCTAAGGGATTCTCGACTTGCGAGTCGAGAATCCCAGTGTTGGCTTGATGCCTGCATTCTCGACTCGCAAGTCGAGAATGCCTTAGCCAGCGAAAACTCCAGGTAGTACTCCTGGAGTGCTGGCTGGTTAAGGCATTCTCGACTCGCGAGTCGAGAATGCAGACAGCAAGCCAACCTATGGCATTATATAGTCTTCAGTAGAGAATAAACTTGTTGGGTGGCTGAGGCCTTAAGGATGCATTTCCCTGTGGTTAGTTGCAGAGGCCTCCCTCCTCTTCGCAATATTCGAGGAAGATGGTTCGAAGGAGAGTGGCTCTGACTGGGTCGAGGAACCTACGACACCGCATTACAGTGATAATTGATGTCAAGGGATTCTCGACTTTGCGAGTCGAGAATGCACGGTGAAAACATGTCGAAAGCCCCTCGTGGTTTTGATTTGCAGGCCCGCAGGACAGGGGCCACTTCCCTTCGCAATACTCGAGGAAGATAATTTGAAGGAGAGTGGCTAAGACTGTCTGCAGGCGCCTGGGACAAGACAGAAGAATGCACTGGGATTCTCGACTAGCTGAACAACTCGACTCACGAGTCGAGAAGACAGCCAGCACGCTCGTTAGTTAGCCGAGGTTTCCACCCGGTCGGAGCCGCCTTCTAATATTCGACGAAGATGGTTCAAGGGGAGTGGCTCTGACCGGGGGAGGCACCTCGCGACTGCATTAATGCAGCCATTCATCGTATGACATTCTCATTCGCGAGTCGAGAATGCACATAGGCATTGGCTGGCTTTCGAGGTCTACAAAGACGTTGGATAGTTTCAGATTTCGACTGCGATTCGAGATTGTTCAACCAGCCAACAATCCGGTGTATTAATTTCTACCGCCTCGAAGCCGAGAAATTTCGACTCGCGAGGCTAAAGAAGGCCTCGTACTTCCTGGATTGTTGGCAAGCTGAGGCATTCTCGACTCGCGAGTCGAGAAAGCCGGGTGTAGTCCGTGACCTTCCGCAAGGGAGGATATTCTCGTGAGTTAGAAAGATTTGCATTTGTCGTAAAAGCAAACTCGTTTCTTAGATCATAGTTAGAAACATGCATTCATAGTTTTCTGTTATGAAACATTCTTAGAAAGTTTTGAAATTTCTGTTGTGAATCATTCATAGTAATGTTCTGTTACTGTTCTGTAGTTTTTTTCTTCCTATCACCTGTCTCTGAGGATTCCTAGTTCGGTTGCTTGCCACTAGTCTTAGCACTAGTCTTACTTATGCCTGTACAAGGTATTCAATTAAACAAAAACTAAGAAGAAGAAAACAAAAACAGAAAACAGAACAAAAGCAAAACAGAAAACAGTGAAAAGATGTGAAATAGAGTGAAACAGTGGAAACAAGAGAGAACATATTAAAAAAGCAAACCTGGCAGATTTGCTGGATGCAGAGGAAGCTCCCGTGTTTGATTCCATGTTTGAACAGGCGTTTGCAAAGCGAGAATAGGGATTTGTCGGGCTGTAAATTGAAACAGGGGATAGTAAGAACCTCTGATAAAGATAAGATAAGATAAGATGAATGAACCAAATATTAAAAGACTACCAAGAAGAAGATAATGCTAATGCTAGAGGTAATTTTGTGCTTCTAAAATTATCTAGACATAGCCTGTCCAAGGATTGGAAGGCCATTGATCTAGAATAATTGCTGCGCCTCCCCTGTACACTGCCCACTTCTTTTGCAGGCGGGCTGCCCTCACCTTGAAGAGCTCCTCTTTACGGTTACACAACTGAAGAGGGGAGAGGTCCTCCTGTACTGAGAAACTAGTCCCTCTGAGATGGTTGCCATGCTGAAGAACATGTAAGCGACTAAGAGTGTCTTGAAACTGAACCAAAAGATGGCGAGGACGATCAGGTCTTGCCGCTCCCACCCTAGTAGCGGAGACAACTCCACCAACCTTCACATGCATGACATCAGAGAAAAAATGCAAAGCCGCATCCACATCAGAATGGGCATCATCTTCTGCCTCTGCAACCCCTATAATACGTAAGTTCAGGCTCCTGGTAACAGAAGATACTGAGGCAGCCTGCTCCTTTCTGCTAGCTCGACACTGCGACTCCTGATCCCCTTGGGATTGTGGAGATGACTGTACTCCCACATCAACATGTTCCCTTTCCAATGTGCAATAAAACTAAAAAGGACTTACAGAAAACTAAAAAGAAGCAATAAAAAAAGCTATAAACTTACAGAGAAGAACCTCACTTTCTTCTCAGGCAGTACCGCCCGCTCGAACACTCAAACTACGCAAAAACCTCGGTGCTAGATGCGTCCCGATCCGTCGACCAGGCTGCTGTCATAAGAAGCCGTCGGAATTGAGAGATTGGAAGGATCGCCAAGGGCGGAGCTCCAGAGACGGAATGGAAAAACAGAGCAGAGAAAGAATGAATGGATGAATGGGTCGCGGGGGAAGAGGAAGAGGGTGCAGTTATTTCGGGCTGCACCCTCGAACCTCGATAAAGTGCCATTATGACACCATGTCACGTGTGGGCCATGCGGTCCATGACCTGGCTGTCCGGATTGCTGACGTGGCAATGTCAGCGGTCCCTGACGAGGCACCACGTGGGCCATATTTTCAATGGTTATAATGTTTAATAGATTTAATGGTTAATGGTTTTAATGTTTTTAATGGTTAATGGTTCTAATGGTTAATGGTTAAAATGGTTACATGGTTATAGTGTTTTAATGTTTTTAATGGTTATATGGTTTTAATGTTTTTAATGGTTATCTTATATTATAATGTTATACCGTAAGTAGTGCACCGAGCCCTAGAATGGATGGCTCAGATTATACCTCGCCACATGGCATCATCTATGGCGTCGATAGGGTTGGGAGGCTGCGGGTTCGAGCGGAGAGGTCTGGCGGCTATGGCATTTACCTTCAATCCTTCTGTACCGTCTTTCTCGCCTTCTGTTTACTCTGCCCCTGTGTTTCAAGCCCCGGTAACTACTCCTCCTACTATGATCCCTCCTCAATCTATGATGGGTGCCCCTGTGAGGTGAAACCTGGCCATTTCCCGTGATTGAAGAAATTGGTCTCACAAGAAGTCATTTTGTATTGCGTTGATTATATCTTAGAAGCCTAGAACATTCATGATTCCTTTGCATTTTAGGCTTCAAAGGAGTTCACGACATGCTTTGTGCGACATGCGTTGAAGGTGTCATTTTTCTTCCCCATCACTTCATAGTTACTCAGAGCGTCATTTGAAGAAGTTGCTTAAAGGCCTCACCTTCTCCATGGCACCAGCCAAACCAATCTTATGGTATCATGAAATCGTAGTTCTTAATCTATAACTCTGTTTCTTTTTGTTTTTGTATTCTAATATAGGGTTCTGAACTCAATGATTTCCAGCCAATACAGCTTTCTCTCCGGATTGGCTCTAGGTGCTGGGAAAATCCCAAGATTTTTTGGTGTTCACTCAGTTTAATACCTCAATCTGTATTTGATCAGTGGATAATTTTTAGGCATATAGTGTCTTGGTTCAGGTAATTATTGCACTTGCCATTTCTTAACATCTATAGACAGAGTTTGGATCATGTGGCATTTCATTATTTCACTTATTTTCTAGCTTAAAAGCAATTAGATGGTCGCTTTCTTTTTAGGTTTGGTGGTGTAATTTTGCGGGACAAAGCTTCTATTCTATCGATGGGAGGTTTGTTGTTGCAAGTCTTTGCAATCACATGTGCCTTCCTCATGGTTCAATCAGAGCTTTTCAGTATCTTTCAACTTGAAGACTCAAATATTCTTCCCCTTAAATTTCTTGCTTTTGCATTCTCCTCAATGTGAAGATCTCAAAGTAGAGATCTTTGATGAAATTCGATCTCTACATATGGCACTTGGAAGCTATCCGGTAATATGAGAAGGTTGCTCTAGATAAATACTCAAAGATTTATGACATTGTAATTCTTTGTGATAGTTTTATGCTCTATATATTCAATTCTTGCATCTACATCGCATGGGAGAATGAAAGTTTTATTTTGAACGAAAAGCTCTATTTTGATGAACATTGAAAGGAAGATTTATCCACGTTGACATTATCATCAGGTCGTCGAAGTTAAGCATACAAGTAAAGATGAAGGCTTAGGAACATGGATGGTTTTCTTAAGGAGATAATTATTTTCTTAAGGTCTTTGGATTACCTTGGATAAGCGTGCATTATTGTTAGCTTCTATCCGGAAGGTCTTTAGCATTTGCCAAGATGTGTTTCGTGTGCATTTTTGTGTGGAAGCAAAAATCCGCACTTCTTGCGCTTCTTTTGTGACTTTGTGTTGTTGCTTTAGACATCCGCAATTGTTGCTTCTCCTATCCATTACCAAGAGCTTAGATTCATTTGTCTTCAAAGGTGTTCAAATTGAAGCCGTTGGTAAAGCCCATTTCATATTGACATATTAGACAAGATAGTTTTGCTTGTCGGGCTTACTCGTCTACTTGCGTGAAACTTGGCATAATTTTGTTTGCCACATTTGTTGATTTACCGACACTTATCAAGCATGCATTTATTCCTTATTGTGATTTGTTTGGGAGTGCACTGCATGTGGATTTCTACAATGGAGCCAGTCCTCCTACCACAACCTATAGAGGATTTGTTGAGAAAGGAGGCAAATTTTGATTTCTAACATTCATAGGGCTGTTTCTGTCACTAACTGACTGAGGTATGCAACTTTGCATTTAAAAGCAGTCTTGCATTTCGCTTCTAGCATCGGATTTTCACATTTGCATGTAATAATGCGCAGGCTGTAATAACAGTTACAATAATGTTTTGAAAGCCATATGAGTACACAAAGTACTTGGTTTGTTAATGCAGGTCTTGTGGTTAATGCAGGCAAGGCTTCTATAACATCTCAAGTACGTTTGCTTTTTTCCACCTCGATCTTTTGCATAAATCTCAATCTCCTGTCTGTTTCATAGTTTGCACTAAATTCTAAGTATTTCAGTGTCTACATTTTTACTTCAGTCTATTCTAATTTGGCTTTGTATCCATTTGAGATATAGAAAAGGATATGCAACTGATGATATTTGATGACATATGGGCATCCAAGGATATGGCATCCACCTTCAACAAAACTCCAAAGGCCAAAGCCCATTAAGATGATGCCTAAGCGGCATTGTACAGTCATGTTGCACTGATGTTTTAGTCCCAAGGTACAACAACTGGGTACATAATATTTGTACAGTTTATCCCTTAAGGAAAAATTTTACGTTTCAGATGGCATCCTACGACAAGATATCTTCAGGCTTTAGCATATCCTCAAGCCGCAACAAACAACCTTTCATATAAAAGTCAGTTTTTGTCAATCTATAATGAACCTTAATCTGTCATCAAGGTCGGTTCATTTTGCATTCTATGACAAAATGTTTTCAGGCTCAAACATATTCCCAAGCCACAACAGACAACCTTTTGCTTTAATGTACATCTTTGCACTATGGTGCATACTAATATATGCTCAAATATCTTGATGATGAGAGAGAAAGCAATTTCCATTAAAGTACATGTTAGCTAAACCTCGAATAAATCTTGAATTAAAAATATTTACTTTATTAGACCTTCATATTTACAATGATCTTGGATATCAATGTAATGCCTCAATGCCTAGATTGATTTACATCATATAGGTTCACTCAATAGCGAATGTTTTTAAGAATTGAGCATGTTATGAAACCAACATAGAGATTATATTAACAGAGAAATGTAGCGTACAAAGAAATATTAACAGATGAGATAAATGTATAATCAATCATCCTTATTGCACTTCCTTTACATACTAATGGCGCATCGCATCTTTATATACGCCAAACACAATGAGGACATCATATTGCAAATAACAATGCACACCCCCGAATGCTTTTCTCTTTGCGCGCTTTTCTCTTTGCGGACAAAACATTTACAAGCTCCCAACTTATGCCCAGCAACGCTGGGCACCATTACTAGTATGGTTGTAATGTTTTTAATGGTTCTATGTGGTTTAAATGGTTTAAGTGGTTTGAATGGATTTAATGGTTTAAATGGTTGTATATGGTTTTAATGTGTGCTCTTTCATTCAGGGAGCATGTGAGATCAGCAAAATGGAGCTAAGGAAGCCCAGCACAGGACATTGCCCTAGGCTCCAATGGAGGAAGATGGCCTGCTTGTTATTGCACCCTTGCAACGAGACAGTATTTGCAGAGGGCATCATAACTGCAGTTGATCCTTTTGATAGTGTGAATGATGAAAGGCTGGGAGATGATCATCTTGGAGTTGGCATTGTGAAGCTTCTTATCCAAGTTGATACAATCATGTCCCAGGGAAGCTCTAGTGATTGCATTGTGTGCTCTGGGTTGTTGGAGTCCCAAACACAGTTAAGATGGCCAATTAGATATATTGCACAAAAGAATGGTGATTGTTTGGAATGCCCTACTGAACTACATACCCCAAGGCCCACCCCAGGCCATGTGGAAGATTTGGTGGTGGATGAGCATCCTTTGATCACAAGAAAGAGGCGCTATGTTTTTCATAAAAGGCAGCCAAGGGTGCCCAAGAGGCCTAGAAGTGACAAATATTATGGAAAGTATGGCCCCAACCAGAGAAAACCTAGAGGCAATTAGGGGACAAGAGTGTTGCAACCTAGATTGCACAACCTAGAAACTACTGGAGGTAGGCCTCTTTCTCAATCACATTTCAGCAAGTTATGGAGCACTCACTTCTCAGACATGAGTGTCCTGCAACACATGCCATTCTCAAAGTGCAACACTTGCATTCAACTCAAGGATACACTTGCATCAACTGCAATAGAGAAAGAAAGAATGGCAATTAGGGAGCAATTTGCAGATCACCAAAGGGACCAAATATCATGTAGACAGTTGTATTGGCAGTGGAGAACATTTTCTCAGATGCAGCCTGACAGATTTTTGTGTATAATTCATGATAAGATGGACCAACACAAGACTTTCTTGCCAAAGCTAGATCCTTTACCCAAGCGTTGTCAAAACGCTTTTCAGATGAAAGTAAGTCTGGCGGGTGTCTTAACACATGGTCATGGAACTGGAACCTATGGTCATTTTGTGCTTGATCTATGGAGGGATGATCCAAACTTCCATGTGAGCTCTATTTTCAAGTGCTTGAGAACACTAGAGAAAGGATCGATAGAAGGGAGGAGGTATTCCCCATCAGCACCCATTTTTTAGGCTTTGATGGATGATCAACCGCTTCGTTACCAAAGGCAGATAAAAAAGCTCACATCCAAGGTGTCCAGTGAATCAAGGAGGACTTGGGATGATTTCCCCTTACCTGAGAAACAACTGCCAGAGGAGCTATGTGTTCAATTGGACAACTGTTGGAAAGAAAACAAGAATAGATGGATGTTTGGGGCAATGTCATACTTGACAGCAAAGTTGTGAAAGTGGGATTCATGATGGTTGGGCATACGCATGATGATATAGATGCATTCTTTGGAACTTTCTCCACCAAACTCAAGAGAGAAAACTTGACTAGTCTCCCTGAACTAATGGATGTGTTTGAGAGCTGCATTGACCCAAACCCAATGGCTTTCTTGATGGATGAAGTTGCAGATTGGAAATCATTTGTCGAGGGATACTTGCTAGATGGTAAGGATGGGTTTTGGGACACACAAAGCCACTTCAGTTCAAGTTCTGGGTTAGGGATGGAATACCAATCATGCAATATAAGTGGAGACCAGGTGACAAGTTGTGGATGCCTGTACAAGAAATCGAGTTGTGGCAACGGGGTGCTGCTGGTGAAGTTCTCATTCCTAAAGGGCAGCCAAAACCACTACCTCCCTTCAAGACTGTTAAAGACTCTAGCCAACTAGTAAAGGGCGTAAAGGATTATATATCGCACTGGGATGATGTTCGAAATGAAAAGCACACCTCCACTCTTAAGAAAAATCACATGGACTCCCTAATCAAGTACTGGGAGAAATTTTTGACATGCTTAGAAACTGAACAACCATGTGGGAGGGAGCTGAGAGATGGGTTCTTGCCAGAGTCCAGATGGGAGGGTTCTCAAGAAGCAAGCACGTCTAAGAATGTTCACTTGGGTCCTAACAAAGGTTCCAAGTGGTTTGTGGGAAGTAAGGCCTCAAAGCCGAAGTGGTTTGATCTTCCCGAGTGGGATCCCTTTGAGGACATCAAGGAAGGATACTTTGCGCTAGTAAGGCCTGATGATGAGGATTGTCCAATATGGTTAGGGGTGGCACTCTCTGATGTAACCACCACTATGGCTGATGGAGAGGAGTTGCATCCTGGATTCCAAATTCAATATTGGGAGCCCATTGGAAGACACAAGAAGGGCAACTTGAAGGAGCAATACACCGATTGCTGGGAGAAGAAGTGGAGGGCAAATCATGCTGATCCTCAAAGGAGGGAATTGGTGGAGTGTGTGGTATGGTCATATCCAAGTTCTCACATTGCAAAGGACAACACACACAAGATCCCAAAAAGGGAGATGGACAAAGCCATGAGCAACCTCCATGCTATATCATTGTATGAGGGTAGATAATATTGAGAAGCTTGAAAACTTTCTCAACTAGTGGTTTGTAAAATTTATGAGGAAAACAAGTAACCCAATTCTTTGTGTGTGATGTGTAATTCTATTCAAGCAATCAATTCAGAATTTTTTTTCTGTAGTAGGAGTCCCATTTTCAGTCCGAGTCCCAAAATTCGAGATTTTACCCACTTTAATTAAATGCGACTTTACTCAGACTGGAAACATTTTCTAAAGGATAAAGCAATCAGACTTTAGCATAAAGGGATGACACTGCAACTACAATTAACACTGACTAAATATGTAATCACTGTAAATCTTGATAAAACATCGAACATGATGCAGAAAACCATTCCTTTTAACTGGCTCAAAAGTCAGGAGATGAGATTAGATAAAGAGAGGAAATGAAGACTGATTGCTACGTCATTTCCTAGCTCCACCATACTGCCTATAAAACAATGTCTAGATAAAATCCCATGTTGTGTGAACATGTCTGAACATACCTCGACAGTAAGAACGAACAAAAGCTCTGCACATGAAGAAGGGACCACCACATCTCTCTCAGTCGGACCACTCTCTCGTTTAAGGGTGTCTAACTGATCAAGGACCCCGCATGGTGCCAACAACTTTTGATTTGAAGCCTTCAATCAAAGTCCATATTTCAGCAGGAATCCAAGCGGCATGGGTTGAACAAAACTCCTGAATCAGAATAAGAAAAGTCTGAATGATGAGCCCTTCATAGAGGATCAAAACAAAGAAAGACCTGGCCAAGCCAACAACGACAAAGCAAAGAATAAGATACGGTGCAGTCTGCAAAATTCTCTTGGCAAGCTTGGAAATGAAATACTGATTTCGCCCTACATAGGCCTAATGCATCTTTGATGGAGAAACAACCCACAATTGTGGCATATGCATGCTGCCGAAACTTGAAAGGGGGATATTGATATGCCCACGATTAGTAAGGGGAAAATTGAAATTTTGAAATAATGTCATTATCTTACAGCCGTCCTCCATCCCGTGCATGCCGCAACATAAGCCTCCATTTCGACCTCTAATGAAAAATTTAAGAAATTTTTGGAAGACTTCTACGATTTTGGGTTATCAGAAAATATTTCCGGCGGGCGAAAACCCACAAAATCTTAGGAAATCAATTAAAAAAAAATTCCAAAAACATTTTCCTCTAGACTGGAAAATCCCAAATTAACAAGATTGATTGATTGATTCTCCTTCTGTTTAAAAAACTTGGAGCTTTTTCTTTAACGATTTACAGTAGAAACATATAATTATAATAGGGTAGATTCTAGAATGTTCTATAATAAAGTGCAGATATTTCAATGGTGCGTCCAACGGGAAGCTACTAGAAGGTTTCAAGAGGCTGGAGCATTTCTGGAAAGTATCGGGGCCTTTCTGGAAGCTGATCAGGAAGGTCCAGCGCCTTCTCGAATGGCGTAGATAGGTCTTTGTCTTGGTATAAAAGAGAGGAGGAGGTGGTGAGCCCAAGCCATAGCGCCTGTGCAGTGGTCGGGGTTTGTGGAGATTGAAGATACAAGCTATGTTGTGTTAAATCAAGGTTTGTATTTCAGACTTGTGAGAGCTATGCTGGATTTTAAGGCTTACGTTTCAAACTCGGGCGGACTCCAAACAGAGTTGAAGCTGAAGGAACAGAAAACTAGGGAGGGTTCTGATTGTAATAAGCTTACATAAATAATGTGAAACACTTCGTTTTCTGAAGAAATACAATGAATGGGTCTAAAACAAAACAGGAAAAAAAAAGTTGGCGGTCTGTGCAAATAGCACACAAACAACAATCGATCGCTGTTATGAATTAAATTTTCTCTCAACAGAATATCTTTTATAAAAACCACGATTCTGAATGAATTCAAAAAAGGATTTTGTCACAGCTATAGCTTTATGGCTGTTTTTACACAGACTGTGATGGTTGAGGAATACTCAGGGAGCATTAAATTTGTTTGTTTTCAGGCAAGTTTCTTGATGAAGCTGTCAAACTCTTCAATTTGTCACAGAAATGGGTCGCCAATCTAAGATTCCCTTATCTGATCAAATTTTAAGAGATCCAAAAGAGCCACCATTAAATTCGAAATCTTTATTCAGCTTAGCTCTCATTTTTACGACCTAGGGGTTAGGCATCACGGATTTCTCCTGCACAAGCTCGCATCAACAGGACCTAACAAAACCTCCGATTTCGAATGTTTTTTCGTGCACAAATCTCTGGGTCATGGTCTCGACCACCTTTCTTTTTTTTTTTTTTTTTTTTTGAAGGTAAGATTAGATATGTATATTAATAGATATAGTATGTACAATGAGACCCTCCCAGGGGTCGATAGAAAGCATTACAGCACATGTACTACAGAGAGCTTCATCTCGTCTTCCCTACTTTAAGGGTACTATCGGGTCGCCCATCTTCACCTTAGAGCAGGTACTATAGAGGAAAGCAACTCCGTTCCACTGCTGGGTCCACATGAAATTCTCAATTCTGAAGAGATAGAATACCTGAGCCATTGTCATCACTTGCTTCATTGTCAGCCCAATGACACTTAAAATAAAAGTAGAACCCCTGTAAGGATCCAAGTCTGTCAAGATCCTTGTTGTAGTTAATACCATGCTTCCTGTGATGTGATAGTGCCATCAGTGCCACTTCTGAGTTGAAAGAGTTCTTTAGCTTCAATATGGAGATCCCTTGGCCACCTAGTGCCACATCACACCGGTGCTTCCAGATGACCCATAGCGCAATATTCACTAAAGAGGCTTCGATACAGCACCTATCAATAATCAATAGATCTGGCCATCTCAGATGATGTACCATCAGCCCAATAATGGGGCAAACCCAGTGCCAAAACTCTGCGATCCGAGGGCAAAAAAGGAGGTGTTCAATAGATTCAGTGATATGGCAACCAAGTGGACACCTATCGTTGTCCAGAATACCCTTGTTAAATAATCTTTCCTTTGTACTAAGCCCCCCTTGCAAAGTTGTCCACCTAAAAAATTGTATCTTTTTTGAACAAAGAGACTTCCAGGAGTTCGCTAGAGCAGCTATGGCAACTCCACTGCTCACCCCAAGCCTTGCCTCTGCTACCAAAGGAGTATCTACACGTAGCCCTCGATAGATTCTTGCCACACTATATTGTGCATGCCCATCAAAACGCCATTCCTCACAAGGTCCCACTGTTCCAGATAGGTTGGTTTCTGTAACGGATTTCAATCTCTAGAACAGCCGTTGCGCCTTGCACGCCTAGGAAAAATTTCGAACTATGTTTTTTCAGACGCCATTCCAACAAAGATAACCACAAAGACCCCTCAACAGCCATGTATCACATATACAAACCACAGTCCAGTTAACAAAAGATAAACACACAGACCATACATGTGTGCCACATGTAAACTCACAAGCTCATAAAAATCCTTACAACAGCATTTCCTCTCCCTCCCAACCGTCAAAACTCTTATCAAATCAACTAGGCCATCAAAACTCATGTAATAAACAGAGGTCCTTTACGAGCATTCAATAAACCACATGGAGAAGGCAAAGTTTTACAACAGAACTCACAAACAAAGACATAAGTTTCCTTTTCCTTTCCTTTCGATTAAGTTTGCAAATATGCTTGCAGCGAGGTTTCTAACAACCTTCCATACAGGGAACACAAATGCAGGCCGTAATGTTTAACGATGCAGCGGAAACTTTCTACATCATCTTAGAAAGGTACTAACCACAAGGTATTTTATTTCAACACCATTGCACTTCCAATTTATTTTCCATATATTTATCCATTCGTTTTTACTCCACAAAGCTTATAAACTTCACTGTGCGAGCTTGCATAAGCTACATCAATCCAGATCTAACTATGTGGTATCAGGCCTACTCTTCATGTAATAAGAAGGCGACAGAGAGAGGCTCCCACTTTTGGTGCGAGGCATGTCACATGAACACTGAAACATCCAAAAGGTATTGCTAACAAACTTATATTCATTACACTATTTGACCCTACTTCTTCTGTTGCAATATTACCAGATATGTTCTCCAAGCAAAATTAACAGATTCAACTGGAGAAGCATGGGCATCATTCTTTAACGAATAGGCTGAACAAATATTTGGCCATACCGCTGACGAGCGAGCCCGGAGGGGCGAGCCCGTTTATCTGCTGTAAGGGGCAAGCAGGGGTGTTTATCCCCTTTAACCGGCAGGCAAGATTCCTCACCCATTCCTGCACCCACAACTCGATTATCATCTCCCATAGCATGATTATCAGCTCCCACAGCTAGATTATCATAGGTTCGGCACCTTCTAGAGCTAAGTTATCAGCTCCGAGGCTGAATCCAACGCTGAAAGCTGCAAACAAAGATTGATGCTGCCTGTTTCCGCGTTCTAAGCTGCCTCTTCATCCCTGCGAAGTGAGTTGGGTGCCTGTTATGGCCTATCACAGGGCTGCAATCAACGGTGGGCAACGGTTGGATCCGAAAGCCTGCCGGTTAAGAAGGGGATAAACACCCCTGAGAGCCCATTACCTCAGATAAATGGGCGAGCCCGGAGCTTTAACCGGGAGGTCCGAGGCAATTTTGCCCCTGGTTCAAGCCATTAGGAGAACAGTCGAAAATCCAAGAGGCCCTTGTTGGACAGATTCGGAGATCAGAAATCCAAGAGGCAAAGCAGAAAGCCCATCACAAATCCAGCCCATTAGCGCATCATCTGGATGATCAATAGAGCAGCGTTCTTGAGCAAGCAGCCTGTTTATCATGATAAACAGGCAGCTTGTTTATCAAAACCGTGATCAGCAAATTATGGCTAATAATCGTTCTACATCTAACGGCTGGGATCTAAAATTGTCGAGGACCTGCCGGTTAAAGAGGGGTAAAATTGCCGCTTTCTAGTTGGGCATTGTTTAATAACAGTGGGTTATTACCTAGTATAGTATGGTCATGTGGCCACGGGCAAATGGCCATAAACATAAACCCTAAAGTTAAAAGAAAAGAATCAAAGCTTGGCCATGGCCATATATAATTTGGATTATAGAATCTGCTGTTCTTTTCAGGTGGATCTGAAGCTGCAGCATCCGCCCCAGCAATCAAATCGCCTTATAATCCAACCTAACAATCTATTTCGGTGCGGCAACAAGCAGCAGGACAGCGTATTCTTTGTGGGTCATGCAAAAATCGTAAGGCCACATTATTCCGGTGGGCAAGGATCCGCTGGGTTGAGCCAGCTTGCAAACCTGGCTCATAAGATTGGAAAATCCGTCCGGCGACCCGGGGTTATGTCTAAATCCCGGGTCTATGCCGATGTGAATGTAGTCCGGCCTAAGGAATATTGGGATTATGAATCGCTTTCCGTCCACTGGGGGTGAGCATGCTGCCTGGCTTTGGGTTTTGTTTAGATAGTTTAACAGAGCTGTTTTTTAATCTTCCAGATACCAAGATGATTACGAGGTGGTGCGTAAGCTTGGAAGGGGCAAGTATAGCGAAGTATTTGAGGGGATCAATTGTGCCAACAGTCAACGTTGTGTCATTAAAATCTTAAAACCAGTGAAAAAGAAGAAGGTAAAGTAATGTTGAAGTTTTTAATTGCTGCTTTTATTTCATTATTCAACAGTATTGAAGGTGCTACAATCTTTCTAGGTATTGTCTGCAAATTCCTCTTGATTATGTTAAAATGCTTTGCTTCTGTGAAGATCAGTAGGTCTGCAACTCAGTAATAGTAGTTGAAATCAAGCACTGACATTTCTTTCTGTTTCAGATCAAACGAGAAATTAAAATTCTTCAGAACCTCTGTGGTGGTCCCAATGTTATAAAGCTTCTGGATATTGTCCGAGATCAGCAATCAAAGACTCCAAGTCTGGTCTTTGAACACGTGAACAACACAGATTTTAAAGTCCTTTATCCAACATTTGTAGATTATGACATTCGTTATTATATTTATGAGCTACTTAAGGTATTTTTTTGTTTAAATCTCAATTATATATTTTTGCAATGTTTAGAGCTGATAAACCAGATCACTTATTCACTTTTGACACTCTTTTTTAGTTATCCCATAAGGAATCATAAAACAACATGTAGATCCCTGGTTATTGTCTGAAGGGTTTTCTACTTACAGTTTTAATCAAGCTAGGTTATACCTAGTTTTTTTTTCTTACATTTTTTAAATTACGAGCATAACACAATATTCTGTAGAATGCTTGTCTTTGGTTGGCTTCACATTTGATATTCTTGTACATGTAGCACTGATTACTGTTCTCAAAATTTCAGGCACTTGATTACTGCCACTCACAAGGCATCATGCACAGAGATGTTAAGCCTCACAACGTGATGATTGATCATGAGCAGAAAAAATTACGTCTTATAGATTGGGGTCTTGCTGAATTTTACCATCCTGGGAAAGAGTACAATGTTCGTGTTGCATCAAGGTTGTCTTTTTGACTTTACAATCTTTATCTTTGGATTTGTTGGTCACAATATTTATCTTGTGCCATCTTGCAGATACTTCAAAGGACCTGAGCTTCTTGTTGACCTGCAGGACTACGATTATTCCTTGGATATGTGGAGTCTAGGTTGCATGTTTGCTGGGATGGTACAGTGGCAATTAAAGAAATTTTATAGAGCGCATACACATTCTAGATTACTGCAATATGGCAGATTGATAATTTGTTTTTCCATCTCACAGATTTTTCGGAAGGAGCCCTTTTTTTATGGTCATGACAATTATGATCAGCTTGTCAAGATTGCAAAGGTATAAGAGCAGATTTTACGAGTTGCTTACTGCCTGTGCCGGATTTTATTTAGTCCATGCTTCATGACTTTACATTTCCAGGTACTGGGCACAGACGAACTAAATGTCTATCTCAACAAATATCGTTTGGAGCTTGATCCTCATTTGCAAGTATTAGTTGGCAGGTAAGCGAATTTCTATTTTTTTGGTCCACATATCACAAAATGGCTGTTGACTTTTAACATTGACATTTCAGGCATAGTAAGAAGCACTGGACAAAATTTATCAGCAGCGACAATCAGCATTTAGCTGTTCCAGAGGTGTGTTTGTGGTGACAAAGTTTATTGGGATTAAAGAATTGAACTGATGGAATGTGTTGCAGGCCATTGATTTCCTGGATAAACTACTTCGGTATGATCATCAAGAACGGATAACGGCTAGAGAGGCTATGGTAAGGTTGCTGTTAATACGTCTTTCTGTCTGATCATTGGCAAATTTTAAGGCTATATAATTTTTATAGGCACACCCATACTTTTACCCAATTCGATCAGCGGAAACCACTGTTCATCGCACCTAATTTGGCATTCTGTTTTGGAGCTACACTTTAGGTGATAGTTTGGGCTCGTGTGCTGTGAATACTCGGAACTAAAGTTTGCTGCATGCTACCCTGCGGAGAAAGAGTAAATTAGAAAGAGTTTTTATTTAAGAAGTTTTGTACCTTAGAGGGTTGTCTTTATTAAGCAAGAAATGGTTGGAGCTTAGAGACTTAGAGGGATGTCTTTATCAGGCAAGGAGTTTCTGGAGCTTAGCAGTTTAGCCTTTTTTGTATTGAAGACTATTTGCTGATATAGTATCACCTGAATCTGGCTCAGTTAGGTGGATTGGCAACCTCTTCTTGCAGGTTGTTTCCTATTTCTATTTTTGGACTGATGCAACTCTAGATTTATTTGAAACCATAGTTAATGTCTGGGATGCTTAAAAATCGTACTTCAAAGGTTTGGTAATTATCATGCTTCCCAACTAACTATGCCAGAGTATCAATCAATTTAAATTGTCCTTTTTATGTTGAGGGAAATTGCAGCGGGACTAACTTGATTAGAGCAGACTAAAAGTCATCCTTGTCATTATGAGCCTAAATTCTAGCTATCTGTTCTTGCTACTGACGACTGGTAGTGCACTCTCTATTCTTGACTAATCTTGCATTGGGAACCAATTAGTAGAATATTATGTGTAGTAATCTCTGTGTTATTTTGCTAGTGAAAAAGCAAAATAATATTTGCATATCTTACCTCAGCATTCCCATGATATGTGGGCCAAATTCATGTGATTGCAAAATGATAAAGAGAACTACCAAAACGCCTCTAAAAGCTTTTGAAATTACCAAAATGCCTCTAAAAATGTAGGGTGAAATGGCAATAAGTTTTCATTGATTGCCCATAGAATAAAGTACTTTCAAGGATGATAAAATCATTTATGTTGGAGTTGGAATTTGCCAAGTTCAGGATGCTCCAGTTTGGCCCACTTATGATCTTTAATAAGTCTCAAATCCTTTCATGTACTAATGGATACTCCGGATCCTGCTGCATAATAATGTGAAAAAAATTGGAATGGGAGAAGTTTCATTGCATAAGGGCTTCGGGCTCTTGATGGCTTTGTCATTGCTCACTTATGGTATATTTTTAATAAATCTCAAATCCTTTCTTGTACTAATGGATACTCCGGATCCTGCTACATAATAATGTGAAAAAAGTTAGATTGGGAGAAGTTTCATTGCATAAAGGGGGGGTTGATGTACCTCAAGGGCTCAGGGCTCCTGATGGCTTCGTCATTGCTGGCATAAATAAGTGCCTAATGAAGCTCTGAAGATGCCCACAATGGCTCAACTATTGATCATGTAATATCTATTTATATGTTCAAGAAAGGTTCAACTATGAATCTTGCAACGACTCAATGAGTGACAAACATAGTTGCCTTATGACCTTCGCGTGTTCACTTAGAGACTCCAACAGTTCAACTATGACCTTTACTTGTTCATTTAGAGACTCAAACAATTCAGCCAAGACATCTGTCGATCTTCAGAATTATTCTAAGGCAAAAATAGTATATCTAGCCGATGCTAATTCTTGATAATGGGGTGGAAGGAATTGAACCTTCGCAGCCAAGTTGTCTTGGCTGCACCAATTGCCCCCACCTCCATCAAACTAAAATCGCATATCAACGGCGTGTTGGCTCTCCAAACCTATACAATGCTCCCCTTGTATAAATAGGGAAGACCCACTTTCCCAGTGACAACTATCACCAAGAAACTCAGACCACTTGTGATGGCAAAGTGCCCGAGCAAAGGACACAGAGGTGTCATTGGCTCCATTCTCCTCAGGGCATCCCATGCGATGGATGCGTACATATATATGGCACACAACAAAAATATGTACATATAACCCAAAGAGTGGTCCATCTATCATAAAACATAACTAGAAACATGCATTATAAAAACAAGAGTTCTTACCCAGGTTCAGACTCCAAGGGGTTGACTGACGGACAAAGCCTCTAGATAACAACATACAAAATCATGATAACGACATTGGTTGGTATAGAACATTAGATAGAGTAGTCCACTCCATCATCTCCCTCTCCATCCCACATGCACACTTGCAGATAGGCTGAAACAGGTTGTGCCATGAACTGTAGCCTTTCGGAGATGCAATCCCCCTGGAACCTTGGCCCCCAAATAATTATTATCGAGCTGATGTTAATTTGTTGTCCTAACATATCACTACCACATTATACATATGCAGGAACATCCATGGCATGGTGACACACTCATGACATGGCTATATATTCTACGTAACTTGTATCTATACAAGGCATATAGTGAATAGGAATGTCACATTCATCATGTAGATTCCTTTGTCTGGTGAGGCTTCCTCCAACATTATGTAAAGAGAAAATTTTTTTTTTTTAGCACGCCAGCCTAACCAAGCGTGCAACCCTCCTTGCAATTCTAGCCTATCCACGTCGCACCTCCACCTCATCAAGAACTGTTGTGGCATTACTTGTTGCCGTTAGATTCTTTTTTTCCCATATCTACGGCCATGAAAATTAGATAGAAGGCCAAAAAATAAGACGGAGATGTTAAAAGTCACGAAATAACCTCTTCTACATCGGGGCTATGTTTTCTATAGCGGCAGAAGGGAAGCTTCGGCTGTGGCGACATCTTAGCAAATCCTCCCGCATGCTCCTGTATTTTTCGCTTTTGTATGCCTTGAAATTTTGCATCTTGGCATATTTTTGAAGCTCTATGGATATGGATATAACAGTGTGGATCCGGCGATGTGCCATGGCTGGCCGAAATCCGGCACTCACCAGAATAAGCTTTTTGTTTTTGTTTTTCTTTTTTTTCTTTTTTTAACAAATCGAGAGGCTTTGTAATTTGAAATTGCTGCACCCAATTGTAATTCCATGTTATAGGGCATGAGACGTAGATTCACATAACAAGAGTGGTCGGATTGGCAGCCATTCTTGCATGAGGTTGGGGCTTAGCGAGCAAAACGCAGCAAAGAGGGACAACTGACGTGAATAGTTATGGCAGACACTCCGGTCAATAGCAAGATCTGTCCAACAATGCAGGCCTGCAAGGTACTTTACTCTATTCTTTTTATTTCTCTTAACACTGCTTTGGCAAAATTCTAGAAGTATCCCGTCTAGAGCTCCAGAATAATGCCTTTACTAACCCATTTCCTTCTTCTATTGCCCGCCTTACTCAACTAGGCATTCTTAGTATTAGCAATAATGGTTATTTCTTACAATGTGCGAAACAGCCGCAGCAATTTACTTCCCGATAACAGAGTGCAAAGGATTTGCAAGGATGCACAAGTTTGCGTCGGCACACCAACAATAATAATAATAAGAGAAACAACTATGGGATTTGACGTCATAACATGTAATTTCTACATTTTAATAATCTTGTTGTGCTATGTGTAAAAACATTGGCATATAAGGTTTGGAAAATGGCTGGGTAGTCTTGGGTGATGTTATTACCTTTGTTTGCATTTACTGCATTTTCAGCATTGTCTGTCCATATGCATCAAGTTACGCAAGAGAAAATAGTGAGATTATATCAAGCTTTTTTGCATGAGATTGGAACTAGAAGAATGGTACAAGAAAATTTTGCTGGTCTGGTCTGCTCTACAAAACCAAACGAGGTCATTTGTTATATTAATGTCTCTGTTGTTCAGGTTTCGTGAAGCTCATTTGCCCAGTTTAACTTGACCCTTAGGATGACAGTACGCTCAACTCCTTACCTTGCTTATCCTTTCTCAACAGCAAAAGTTTATCTTCTTCTCGATTCTGGTCACCAATCTCCTCAAATTTTGGTGATCATGCGGAGCTCACATTAATAAATCAGGCTTACAATATTGGCTGCTTGTGTTACCCAGAGGCAGTTCGCCTTCGTGAGCCTACAAGTCATGTTGCACTTCCTTTATCTTCCAAATTGTTGTTGGAGCTTATCAGCCAGCAAATGGAATGGCCATGCATAATATATGGAATGCCAGAAACACCCATTTATGGAAGTGGTGTGATTGAAGTAGATAAGCACTACAGAGAATGACAACTGAAGAACAGGTTTCCAGATGTTATTTCTGCACTGTTGCTATTGAGTATGCGAATATGCCCTTGTCAGCATCGTGCTGAAATTCTCCAATGTCGAGTATATTTCAGTGGCATAGGAGGTCTTATTAGCAATTAGAATGTCAGTAGCCCATCTTCAAATACAGCCTAACAGGAATTCATGGTGTAGATTAGGTGAGATCAGATAAGATGACGAAGCTTGTTGCCTTGCTCTTCATCTTTTAGAACAGTTCCCTCAGGATACAATACTTGCATACAATGTTGTTCTTTCTACTTATATTCGTGCAGGGAAGTCAAAAAATGCTATCAATTTTTTCTGTAAGATGCTATGCATGATAAAGTGTCCTGGAATATCATGCTTTCTGCTCATATCCAACAGGGAAACATAGAACAGGCATTTAAGTTTTTTAACCAAATGCATGAGAGGAACATCATCTCATGGAACTCAATGATCTCAGCATATGCACAACATGGCTGCGTAAAGGAGGCCATCAATCTCTTCATACAAATGCCTGAGAGAAATATTTCCTCCTGGAGCGCCGTGATTGCTGCCTATGTTCATCAGAAAAAGTTTGAGGAGGCCATCTGTGTGTTTGAGCAAATGCCGCAGCGAGATGTATTCTCATGGAATAATGTCAATATATGCCCATCTGGGGCAATATAAAGCAGCAGTGCATCTTTTTTGGCAGATGCCTTTTCATAACTTGGTATCTTAGAATGCTGTTATTGCAATTTATTCGCAAGAAGAACTTCAGGAAGCCCTCATTGCTTTCCAACAATTACAACAGGAAGGTATAAGACCTGATAAGGTCACCTTTGTTAGCTTGCTAGATGCTCGTTCCAAAAATGCAGCATTGATTGTGGGGAAATGGTTGCAAAAGCAACTTGCGACTTATGGTTTATTGTCAGACAATGTTGTGCAGAATGCGCTTGTTAACATGTATGCCAGATGTGGAAGTTTAGATGTTGCTCATGCAATCTTTAGTAAAATGTCCCAGCGGGATATAATCTCTTTGAATGGCATGTTGGCTGCATGTGCGCAACATGGTCGCGACGGAGAGGCAATTCAATATTTTGTAGACTTGCAGCTTCAAAGGAGAAAGGGTATATGACCCAATGAATTGACACTCAGCAGTCTTCTTTCTGCATGCAATCAAGCTGGAATGTCATGTGAGTCTTGCCATTATTTTGTTTCTATGGCTCTGGATTATGTTCTTAGAACAACCTCAGAGCATCATGGTTGTATGATTAACCTCCTTGGACAGCTAGGACATTTGGATGAGGATTAGTAGTATGCCATTTCAAGTTGATGCTGTTTCATGGAAAGCATTCTTGACACATGTGAGATAAGTTCAAATAATATGAGCTCATGACAAACAAACAAACAAACAAACGAACTACAGGGATAGCAGCCATGTTCTTTTGAAAACAGAACACCTTCATCATGGAATTTAATTTGCTATAGAATATCCCACTACAGCGTAGAAAACCTGCTAGTGGAGATGTATGACAAATCCTTCATCGTGGAATTTGATCTGCTATCTTAGCAGCAATTGAGATGCTTTTACAGGCAATGTGTATATATATATGGAGATTCCAACTATTTATATGTACTTAACTAGGAATCACAAGATTGTCACAGTAATAAGTTGTTTTTCTTGTCTTTGCTTTCATCTTGGTGGTTTTACATCTATCATTTCCTTAACTATTCAGTAAATTCTCTAGGTTGTATTCTATGTCTGATTGGTGAAGAGCGTTACCTGTAATTCACGATATGGCATATGGTAATGTTTCCTCTACCTCATTGGATTATTCCTATTTTTTTTTCTCTGACGGCAACTTACATGGAAACCCATGAAAATCCAAGTGCAAAAGACACCTACGATGTATTGTATAAACAAGCTAAAATGAATTACAAAAAAGTTCTTGTGCGAAGAATTCCACATGCAACCAACCGTTGCATGCGCATTAACTTCAAAATCACAAGTACGCATCTGAATTCCTGAAGCTTTCCCATGCTTCAAACTCATAAAGTATATTGCCACCATTGTCATATTGATATTTTGGTCCAAACATAATTTGAGAACTTTAACTAAAAATATGAAATTGATAATGACTTATAGGACTTTGGTAATTTGATAGCTGTATTTAGTGTATGGACAATTGCATGTGATGTGCGTAAAATATGCATATACGTAACTTACGAAATTGCGCATTCGCCAATCTGCATGGCTGTATACCAGTGGTCAACCAGCACATTGTTCAACTGCATTGCGTTTAAGCTGCCATGTTGGTACAGAGGTGAGGCACCTAAACTTATGAAGCTACATATCTTGTGGCAATGGATTCCTGCCTTAAGCATGTCTAGTTGTTTCATTCAATTTGCTTGGAAAACTAAATGCGAATGGTCCCTATGTTTTTTCCTCTTATATGTAATTTACATTTCTAAGGGCCTTAGTTGTCCGCATACCTCAAATTGTTAAACTTTTGCACGAACGAAAATAATGTACCCCTTGTTACCACAAACGAGTTCCAAAATTACAAGACACATACGTCCTCATGGACGCTGCCAATGTGGCATGACGTAAAAATACTATCTATCTATCTATCTATCTATCTATCTATCTATCTATCTATCTATCTATCTATCTATCTATCTACAAATAGCATGTGAAGTGTTCCCATATCTGCATACCTCTACTAAGAAGTATTTAATTACATGTATTACTATCTAGTATTTCACCCTAAAGAGTTCAAGCCACATTGTTGAGGCTATATACAATATGAAAGTATAAGTATCCTAAAAGGTCGATTCCTCTGCTTATACTTATTGCCAATGAAAATGAAGGCAACAACAATCAAACTTGACATATCCCTTCAGAGAATCATCACCTTTAAAATAAATATATATGTTACAAATGCATTAGAGCACGTATACTTTTTTTCAAACAAACATGATCTGTGTGAGCAACAAATTTACCCCACCATGATAAGAATGTTACCATCGAATTATTAGGTGCCAGGAAGAATAAGTCTCAAGCCTTTGTAAACTTCCCTCTTTTTTTTTGAAAAATAAACATGATCAATGTGAACAACAAATTTATCCCAACATGACAAGAAAGTTAGCAACAAATAAAGCCTCAAGTCTTTGTGAACTGTTTGCAGATGTTCTTGTTTATTCTCAGGGACTATATAGAATAGTTGACATCTTAATTGTAAATATAATTATGTCCTACAAGGAAAACAACACCAAGATATCACTCCCTTTTGTTGGCCCAACCTCAACTTCCACATTATCCTATCCTTCCCATAGACCTCATGGTCTACGAGGACAATGAAAGTTAATTCAGTATAATTCAATTCTATCCTTCTCTCATATCCTTTTCGTTCTTCATTCCTTCATCTAGCCTTCAACCCCACCCAGCCCCACTACTAATTTTTTTATTTAACTTTACCTACATCCAAATGAGGAAAAAAATCCACAATTAGACTAGAAACAAACAACATTACCAAAACTAGAAAGTCCACAATTAACCAAACAACATTACCAAAACTAGAAAATACTGGTACCTTAAATGCAGGGGCGTCATCTAAAGTATTCAACCAACATATGCCATTTGTACTTTGAAATATTTCACAAGAAAAAATTCAATTCAATTTCTATCACTTTGCCCTGCTTTGAAATGGTTTGAAAAAGACATAAATGACATTTCAATTATCTTTTCCTTGCGCCTTTTTTCTTATAGCCTCTGGCGTGCCTTTTTGCTAGTTTTTTTTTTTCCTTATCACGTATGCGAAACTTTTTTGATGCCATTTTCTTTTTTTTTTGCCGTATTATACTTCATAATAGTGCCATATTATACAAATCATATGCATTATGTATAAAATGTATGAAGCATTGAACCTATCCCTGCTCGTAATGGAAATGCATTTTGCTCGAGGCCCTAGGTTAAATTGCACCTTCTTGTTGTACTTGTATAACTAGACAAGCATATAATCTTTGTATTATTCTAATAAGTTAAGGTTGTATACTTATAATAACATCCTTAATAAAAATATTAGTTTATTCATATACAAGTGTTTGTAATATGACGGAGTGTATCAAGTCGACTAGTCATTCGTTGTCGAAATTTCTGTTTGAGGAATTTACAATGAAGATCTTAGCAAAGAGTTTTATTTATCTATATTAATGATCCTATTGGGTAAAGACAAATAGAAAAGCAAGGTTTTTTGCCACCCCTTTAATGTAGATGGCATATCCTCCTATATATGAGTGCATGCCTCTTGCTAAATTTGACTTAAACTCGAGTTGTTCACCACGAAATCCGACCAATACTGTAATCTAAAGCGTTGCGGGGTCCCACACAAAAGTTCCCCAAGGGGGAAAGCTCCCTGATTTTGCCAGATGATAAAAGCTTTTAACAAAATTAGATAAGTATTGGAACTGAAAGGGAGTGTCGGCTTTGCAGAGATATGTAGATTTCCAAGTTCGTGGTACACATACAATGGACTCAAAATTCAATAAGCATACCTATCGATGTGATAAAGAAATTTTTAATAGATCGCTAAAATTCCAAAGAATAGATCCTATTATTGATATGAGGGCTAGGGAGTAGTTCCATAATAGTCAATAGGCCTTTCTATGTCACAGGTTGCCACCTGTGTGGCACTATATCAAAGAATATTAGTAAGACGACTGGACTATCATGTTTGGATCTTAGTAACAACAAATTGTATGGCAGGATTCCCATGGGGTTTCAAAACCTTGTCCAACTTACATATTTGCACCTTTGTGAGGCAGACTTAAGTTTACTCAATGTCTTTAATAATCATCTAAGGGATTCATTTCAAGAAATTTCTCATCAGAGACATTTGTTCAAAATGACGAGCTCTGTGGTGATGTGCTCTATCTCCATTGCAAAGGGCAAGGTATTGTTGTTGGAAACACAATTGTGCTCTTCAGTTTAATCTTTGTTCCTTTAAGGTGCCATTTTCTCAAAAAATGGCATGTCCAAGATAACAGAGAAAACCAAGTTGACTGAATCTGAAATCAACATTTATTCTTATCAATGAGCAGAATGAGACAACCACTAAGCATAAACGTGCCCATACGTGGCAATATAGATTAATAACATGGCAAGTCAAAACTGAGAAGATACACAAATAATCTCTCTCATGCCAAATAATTGTTCCCCAATCAAATTATTAGCTTCTATTATGTGTATCCCATTTTTTTACGCGTGTTTGCCAACGAATTTTGCATGTCCTCGAGTCAAACATCTTGATATCTCCATTGAAATAACCTATGCCAAATAATTGTTGCCCAATCAAATTAATAGCTTCTATTATGTGTATCCCATTTTTTACGCTTGTTTGCCAACGAATTTTGCATGTCCTCAAGTCAAACATCTTCATATCTTCATTGAAATAACCTGCAAGTCGACGTGTTTAGTTCCAAGCAGAGAAAGCAAAATAACTCACTGTATATTCATAATTTTGTTATGTGCTCACTGGCAACCACACTTTGCTCTTCACCATTAAACGAGTTCCCTGCTTGTCATATGGGATTAAGATGACAATGACATATCTCGACCTAAAATGTACTTACCGTATAAAACATTGTGGACAACTTGCCAATGCCTGCTGACCTAGCTTCAAACTCTATTTTAATGTGCTACAATTATTGGAACCTCAAAAACATGAAAAGGGTCATTTTATTACCTAGTTTATTAGACCTTTTCTTATATGACATTAAGCATTACCTTACCAAAATGCAACTGCCCAACAATCTCATGCATTTTCTGCTTGTTTGGGATCAAAACACGCAAGATAATGCGCCAGAAAACAAAGCTTCTTAGCAACTTTAAACATTTCTCAAAACCACCACTACATTCTCCATCTGAATGCCATTTAAACATTTCTCAAAACCACCACTACATTCTCCATCTGAATGCCAAATCTTTCTTGCCGCTAGCTCACATTTGTCAAGTTTAGTGATGGAAAATCCCCGGGCTTCTGCGGACATTGGAGAAATGGGGATGCTCAGGCTTCTGTTCCACTAAAAATGCTGTAAATCCTTCGGGCAGGAAGGAGGGCGGTGCAATGACTTTATTGCAGTCTTCAAGGTTATACCAATACTGTGCCTTGACATGCCTGTTTAGTCTGCTCTGCAGTTTGCTGGAACTCTGAATGTAAAGTAAACTAGAAACTGCCGAAAGGCTCTAGCCGTTCCAATTATTATGTACAAAACTATAAGTCAAAATCAATAGGCAAGCTCTTCGGATAATATGCATTAAAGCCAAATATATGGTCATGAAACAAAGTTCATTCCACGAGGCCACATATTCTAACATGATGCAAATAGTAACCCAATGACCCATATGCCACATAGTCTGAAGCAGATATAATTGCATACTTGTAAATGACCCAAACAGAATCTATTTTTCACTTATCAAGTAAAGAATCAGCTTATATTACTAATCTTATGTTATAAGTGGTACAGCATCGGATTTTATCTAAATGTTAAATAAACAAACAAATAGACGAAATCAGATTGAAGCTGAGCCAGATTATAAAGCCTTATCAAGATATTGAAAAAGACAAAATAAACTATGGCTTATTAACTTGCATATTGATATTCTTCTAAATATAAAGAACTAACCACTCCAATGGCTGAAGGAAGCCACCCCTTATAGAGAGCACGGTAACCCTAAGGCGAGATGTGGTTAGACGAGATGAGAGAGTATGGGAATACTTATGGCATGAAAGATAAGGACAAGAGAAGGGTAGCAACAGCCAACCTCAAGGGAGCAGCCAGAATTTGGTAGAAGGGCTATGCCAAAGCCCATAGATTGAGTAGGGATAGCTGCAGATTCAAGAAGTTCTCCAAGGCATTTAAGCATCACTACGTGCCTAGGGAACACAAGTGCCATATGATGCAGTAGTTTTATAAGTTGGAGCAGGGCAATAAAACGGTGCAGAAGTACATGGAAGAATTTATGAGGCTGAGGCTCTATATGCCAAAGTTGAGCGAAAGACATGCAGTGGAGGGATATATTGAGGGCTTGAATGAGGGGATCAAATAGCTTGTGAGGGCTTCAACCCCATAATAGTGTCAGATGCAGAGTCCAAGGCCGTGAGCTTACAGGGATTAGGTCCCCAGAGCAATAGACAAAAGTAGCAATATTATCAGGACAAAGAGAAAGCTACCGGAAGCTATAGTCCAAGAGCAACAAGCCCGACAACTGCTAGACCTCGATAAAATGCAAACTATGGGAAGCAAAGGAATGCAAATTTTGGAAAGTAGGACAAGAAGCAGGTCAGCTTCAGGGACAAAGAGCAAGCGGGTAGTTCAAACTACTCCAAAGCAGTGAAACAGTTCTTGTAGTCCATCCCAAAGGAGAAGAGACAGGAATGTATGGAAAAGCAGTTATACTTCAGGTGCTTCCAATCGGGACATCGGACACAACTGTTCTTTAGTGATGAATGCGGCACTAGCAAAGCTAGGAGGATGGGAGACACCCCCGGAGAATGATGATGAAGATGCTTGCGACTACATCCAGGGTGAGTGCCACATCTTTGCTACCATTGATTTCGAGAATGCCGAGAGTCAACATCAGGTCATCTCACCAATAGGAAAAGTCAAAGCCAAATCTTTCATAGTGTTGGTAGACACGGGAAACACCCATAATTTTGCTTCGCCAAGGATGGTAGAGTTGTTGAAGCTAAAGCCTTCAAAGTCCAAGCCCATGCCTATTGTGTTGGCAAATGGGGCAATCCGACACAAAGCGGGAAAGAGGATCAACTTCGACATAGACTTGTCAGGTATCAACATTGGAATGGGAGCATAGGTCATGAATATTGGCAAATATGTGTTGATCATTGGCATGGAATACCTTGGCCCGGCTGCGGTTGTGATTGATTGCGGGAAGCGAAAAGTAACTACGGTGCCAAATGGAAAAGTCATTGAGATAACAGGTAAAGAAGTCACCCCAATCATGCAATGCATGTCTAGTAAGAAATTACTTAGATGTATAAAGAAGGAGCAAGTGGCCTATGCCTTTAAGCTCAAAGTTGAGGAGCCAGAAATACAGGAAGAGAAGGAGGCCAAAGTATTGAGCAAGCTGCCGAAGCCAATAGCCAAGCTAGTGAAGGAATTCCATGATTTGTTTCCAGATGAGATCAAGCAACTTCCACCTTACAGGGAAGTCGAGTGTGAAATAGCACTTGAACCAACCTCACAAGTAAGGCACCTTACGGAATGTCACCTCAAGAGTTGACGGAATTCAAGAAGCAATTGCAGGAGTTGCTAGACATAGGGTTTATAAGACCTAGTACCTCTCCATTCAGGGTGCCGATCTTATTTGTCGAGAAGAAAGATGAAAGTTTAAGAATGTGCATTGACTATCGTCAATTGAACAAGCACATCATCAAGAACACTATTGCGCTGCCGAGATGAGACGATTTCATGGATCAACTACACAAGGTGCAAAGGTTTTCTCCAAGATAGACTTGAGGTCAGGCTACCATCAGATCAGGATCAAGGAAGAAGACATTCATAAGACTGCATTCAGGACGAGATATGGCCACTACGAGTTCACAATGATGCCATTTGAATTGTCCAACGCCCCAGCAACATTCATGAGACTCATGAACAACGTTTTTCGCGAGTCTCTAAACACGTTCATCATAGTTTTCTTTGATGACATTTTAGTCTACGACAAATCCTTGGAGGAGCATGCCCAACACTTGAGGAAAGTACTTGAAAAGTTGAGGAGACATCAACTTTATGCAAAGCTATCCAAGTGTCACTTCGCCACCGAAACAGTGGAGTACTTGGGGCATGTAATTTTAGTGGAAGGGATTTCCACCGACCTAGCGAAGATTGAAGCGGTAATTGATTGGCCAACACCGAAGAACATCTATGAAGAGAGGAGCTTCCTCAGCTTAGCAGGGTATTACAGAAAGTTCGTCAGGAACTTCGCAAAGATAGCACCACCACTAACGGACCTCATCAAAGCTGAGAAGATAAAAGATTGGGCGAGTCATTGGCAAAAGAAGGCCCAAGCATCGTTTGAAATATTGAAGGAGTCAGATCCAGATAAGGATAAGTTGGTGGCAACCGATGCTAGCAAGATTGTAACAGGAGCGGTCTTGATACAGGAGGAGAGGGTTGTAGTGTATGATTCAAGGAAGATGAACGATGCCGAAATGCGCTATCCAACCAACGACCAGGAGTTGCTAGCAGTGATGAGAGCATTGAGAATATGGAGACACTATCTACTGGGAAGGAAGTTCCAATTAGATATGGACCACCAGAGTTTACAGTACGTCTTCACCCAACTACATCTCAACTTAAGACAAAGGAGATGGATGGATTTCCTGGAAGAGTACAATTTTGACATCGTGTACAAGGCAGGCAAGCTCAACGTGGTTGCGAACGCGCTCTCAAAGCACCCTTTGACGATGAGAGTCCATTGCAATGCCATATCAACACTCACCAATGAGTTTGACAAGAAGATAGAAGAGATGTTACCAATGGATCAAGACTTTAAGGAAGCATGGGCAAGCCTTTCCAAAGAGGCAACAACGGACAAAGAGAGAGACCTTCAAGCATTTTAAGAAGTAAGGTAACCTATTGTACCATAAGAACGAATTGTAGATTTTGAGGCAGTTATTGAGCAAATTCCAAGGCTTCTAGATCCTTGTGCTAACAAGCAGAAAAGTTTCTCACTTTGGTTTCTCGTCACAAGAATCCATGGAGGCCAAAGGCTGCTGTTAAATTCCAGTTGAAAAATGTTTGTGTATGGATGTTGCAAACTTTATGACTTTCAGAATAATGGGATCAATCTGCTCTATCTTTACGGTAACTTTTACTTATGTTCTATTTGTTTTATTGTGACCAAATTCAAAAGCTACAGGTGATGAAAGCCTCAAATGAATTTTAGTTTTTCTCTGGTTTGAATTCTAAAATTTTTGTCACACCTGGGAGGGTGACGTCCCTAAGACCCCGAAGGAGCAAAAAACAAAAATTTGCAACACAAACCATTAACATCCAACATATAAAAATTAAATCCCCCAACACATAACAACCAACACATAACAACCATTGACATTAACAACCAACACATAACTACCATTGACATTAATTAACACAACCATTGGGTCCAACACATTTAAATTAAAATCCCCCTTAAACCCCCTTTGGTTTGGGTGCATATTCACACGGGGGGTGATGTAGGGCAGCGAGAGCCCTCATAATTGTATTTTGCACGTATGAAATCAACACCATATAGTATTCCGCTTGAAATCTTATAGTATTTTATCTTGTTATACAGTATAGGAAATTTTGTACTTGCATACCCCACAAATGAGGAACTTTACGTACGGTGTAGATTAAGGAATAAGGGGTGAATATGCCTATCCAACAGCTCTCGTTGCCCGGAGTCACCCCCCGTGTGAATATAAAACAAAACGTGCATAAACAAAACACCCGTAATCATCACCTACATAACTCCTTCATCAAGACCACACAATGCGACGTACATTCACTGGTCCAAACTGAAAATGTAGAAAATGCACCGGACCCCCTGCATCAATGCTCATATATGGCTATCACTCCTGCAGAGGGGGAGGGAGGGAGGGAGAGAGAGAGAGAGATCTTTATTCAGCTATGGAGATCGGGATTCTTGGTGTGTGCGTTGCATAGATCTTGCATTTTGAGTCTGGGATCATTGGGTTTTACTTTTTCTTGCGAGGTTTTGAGTTAGGCTATGCATCAATGTTTTATTCCTCTACAAAACCTGTTCCTCAGATGTTTGAAGCTCTCTGTGACAAAAATCCGATCAGAGGTCTTCAAGGAATTCTCTCATTTCTATGCTAACAAAACATGCATTTCCATTCTCTGCTCTATTAGACTTGTCCTTATCTTTCTGCAATCCTTGTTCCATGATGAGCACCAAAGATTTCTTCAAGCCAATTCTCATAAGGTCATAGTATCAAGTATTCTATTGTTTTGAACTAGAAATTTTTATTGATTGTGAAAGCATGACTTTGAAGTCCACTTCACCCTCGGGCCATGGAGGGCAACCCTCCGTGCGCAGCACCTTGTTAATTGTAGGAAACTAGCTTGTTAGTTTCAAAATCACAAAAATTGTAGGCAGAAATTAGCATTTAGCAGGTTTCTCTACAAACTATAGGAAATTTTCCTTGAGTGGTGCAAAAATTTCCCGAACCAAGGGGCGAAACAGAGTTATAAATGGCATATTCGGGTACTGATGGCATATTTGAGTGATTATAACAGTAATAATAGGAATATTCTCTGGAAAAAGAATATTCGAAGAGTTATTGACCATAATCATTAGAATATTCTCTAACATGAATATATTATAGAAGTTGTATATAATTACCTGGCTAGAATCTGACGATGGGCAACGGTCCGATGAATTTAACCTGCAAGGACTAGGGTACCGAGAAACCATGACCTTAGAAAATGTTATTTTTGCACGTTTTGGAGTTCTTTTTCTTGTTCTCCTTCCCCTCTAATTTGATGGTCCAAATATTGCCACCTGGCGAACCAGAGTCGTTGAGATCAGAGGTCCATCCTGGATATACTATTCATCCTATATTATAAAATTATCCAGTAAGTATATATGTCAAGCATCAAATATAATCGAGGGCTCAGATTGTGCCACATGGCATGCCAAGTGTCCCTTTTTAAATGCCAAAAGATGCTATAGGCACTCCTCGGAAAGGCGCCTTTCCAGTGCAACGGTCAAGATTTGCCCTTTCCACACTTGCCCTTTTCATTTGCTAAGACTCTGCTAGGACAGAACAAGCTATGTCGATTGCTAGATTCGGCTTCCAAGAACTACTGCTTTGGCTATGGCAACAAGCAACAGGCGATGGATACAGAGCTGGATGCAGTGGGGGATTATGCTTTTTTGCAACTTATTTTTCTGGATTAGGGTTTCCAAGCTCTTTTATATAGTCCGGCTGTTTCTGCTCTGTCACAAAGTCAATTGGGGAACTTTCTAAGATCGATCTTAAGTGCACTTCTTGGGGGGTGGTTGCTTTGAGATTTTAGGTTTGCCAAACAACAGAGATTTGGTCTTCAGAATTCTAGTTTTATTTGCCGCTCTTACCCAAAAACTCAATTCATTGCATTGCTGGAGATGTTTTGATTCTAAAGTTGGAAGCATTAAGATTGGTATAGGCACTCCTCGAAAAGGCGTCTATATATTCGAAAGCAGCGTGGGAAAGATATGCGGCAGAACTTGTACTACATAAGCTTGGTTTTAGATTGAGAAGACTGAGTTTGTTAGTAGCAATCGGACCAGACCTACCTCCGTTGCTGTCCTCCTTGGACATGGCTGTGGCGGCAGCAGATATGGCAGTTTTGACCCCACTGAAACGCAATGGATCCATTTCTTCTCTTCTTGCCATATTCATTCTACTCCTGATCGGCATCCTTGCCTTCTCGATCCGCCTTTTCTCGGTGATAAATTTGCTTATTTGTCTTAACATTAGTTTTAATTGTCCTGAACTCTGAGATCTACGTGCTCACCTTTGTAAAAAGTCCGATCTCATACCGATAATAAGCTTAGGATGCTATTAGACGTTTCAAAGTTGGCACTATCAACCTAAATGTGAAATGATTTCTTTCTTATCTAGGAGGTTAGCACCTGCAAATTTCTGGCAAAAGGATTCATGTGATGAGGAACCTCAAAAAATAATATTTTACAAATTATAACATTGCTTGGCACAATAATGGAAATCTACTTTCTGGCAGCTGTACTCTATAGATGTAGAGTTTTGGCAAATAGTATGAAATGGGGTGCGAATTTGGAAGGATGGCAAAGAATTGTTCGACTTTGTATATCTATCAGGCAGGAATTTATCCCTAAGCCAGGGTTTCCACGATTCCAGTGATGATATCATGAATGTGTGAATGTGGAAATGATATTATAGTTGAGGACTGATACTTTGTCTGAACAGTATGAGAATTCGGCCTCAGAAGCATTTAGCCTTTCTTCATTTTGTTTTTAATTCAATGTTGGCACCAAGCTCCAAAAAGCTTTTGGTTATCCCACTAACATTTTGTCATGACAGGGACATGCTTGCTTTCATCAATTACACTCTAAGCCCACTTCTGAGACATCACATGGAACGATCACAAAAGGTGAACAATCATATGTAAAGCCCACCGAAGGTGGGCAATTTACTAGTTTATTATATAGGATTATTGATTTCTCTGGCATATTCCAAGTTACATATCGTGGGCTTTTTGTATCTTACTTGTAGGCTCATAGCAGTTTGAACTGGAATCCCCTACCCTATTTTGACATGCTTTCAGTTGAGTTTCTTTTTTTGTATTTTATGAGCTTTCTAATCATGAAGGATGTCACGCTAAACAAGGAAGTTATGGCAGCCTTTGCAGCGAGTAGAACAAAAGGATTTTCTTGCAATATCTCCTTTAATCTCATCTCCTGTCTTCATGCGCCAATAGAGTTCTGAGACTTCCCATGTTGTAATGACCCCATACTGCTAGCTCCCTCATCGTACCTATAGACCTCCAAAGAGGATACAAGGGCAAGCGAGACAATCCCCATATCCCCCCAAAGGGGACCAAAACATCAGAAGCCATCTAAGCATACATTGGTAATAATTCTCAATACTATAGGATCATTGATAAAGAACTGAACATACGTCAAAATGTATCTATACCTGGCTCAGCTAACCGATAGCTCAACAAGCAAAGTCTCAAAATCAAAGAGAGTTGTGGCAGTAATGACAAGGATGGCATAAGTACTTACTCTGTTGACGCCTTTGCAAATAGGAGCTATTGTCTCATCTTCTAGGGCAGGCCTCATGTATAAACTGCCAAAGAGATTTTCTGGCAGAGCCCATAGTGACACCCTCTAGTCTAGAACATTGAATGCCCTACATGTGGGGAACTTTGAAGGGGTTAACGCTCAACGCAGTAGTGGAGAGAAGACATTTGATCTACAACATCATTCTACAAGTATGTTAGTTCATATAAGAGGGGCTTTTTAATGATGAAATAATGTATAAAATTGGGAGGGGTTATGTGTGCAACAATACTCCAACATTGTATGATAGGGACCTTTTTAACCTAAAAAATGGTACTTTTTTGAAGTGAAGTGGTATTCTCATTGAGCTTTGTGAAATTGTTAAGTACAAATTGATTCCCCTACTGGGGTGGAACTTTTGAAAAAACTTGAAATTTAAATGCTCCGAAACTAGACAATCATCAAGAGCACGAAGAAACTAGGGAATACAAGATAAAGAGATCTTTCATCCGCCGCTCGGTTTATCCAAAGAAGAGAAAGCTGGCGATCGCCTCTCATCGGGATTAAAAAGCCCCTCCCTTGCGCGATCCCGTGCACCCCAATCACCAAGAGACCTCAAAAGTAACCTGCAACGGCAAAGATAAAAAAATGACCCGTCAAGGAGTTGACGCCTTGCGCATTAATGCATCCAATATCTAATAAAGTTCAGAGGCTCCAGGGCCACGCTGAAAAAGAAACAACAGCCGACCAATCGAGAACCGTCCGCAGAATGACCATCGCGGAGAAAAATATCCGATTAGTGCTGCCTCAGAGGCTACATCGCCACGCTGAGAGATGATAAAAAATGGAGACTGCCTCAGAGGCTACAGTGCCACGCTGAGAGATAATAAAAATGGAGAATGCCCCAGAGGCTACAGTGCCACGCTGAGAAAGATGAAACATAAGAACATACAAACTTGCAAAGAACAACAAAAACGAAAACATGGAGGACGTCAGAGGCATCAAAGCAACCTGAGAGGTAGAGAAAGCAGACAGAAACGAAAGATGGCCACTCGACCAAAAAGAATTAGAGCAACATCAACATGGAACAGAAGAATAAAATGGAACAATGACTGACAACAAGCCTAAGAAACTCAACCGAACTAGAGCCAGCGAACCTACATCATCCGTGAAGAACACAAAGAGAGGGGGGGAAGGGCGGGAAGGTAGGTAGAGGCGCTAATGACAAAAACAAAGCTCAAGAGAACCCCGATAAGGAAGAAGTAGAAGAGACATGTATATAAAGGAAAATTGGGCTCAGAATAGCAGATGACGTCCCTTGCCAAAGAATGGCGGTTCTATTGCTAGAACCTTGACATTCTGTGGCAAGGTCCTATAGACAGCATATATGTCGACCGATAGAAGAGGAACAAATCTCAAAATACTCAGCAAGCTAGATCGAAAAATAGAACAAGTAAAAGGAGATAATGGAACTAAGATAAAAACCAGGTACAAGAAACAAGTTGTAGAAAAGATAAAGCTCTGGTGGCAGGATGGAAGGAACTAAAGGGACACCAAGAACTGATGGAATATAAGAAGCACTATAGCAAAAGAACTGGATAGAGAAAAGTTCGGGTGACATATCACGGACTACATTCTATAGAGGACATGATAAGAGGGTCAGACAGGAAATAAAACTGAAACAAACAGAGGCAAAGGCATAAAAAGCATAAATGGGTAACTGAGATAAGAAACTTATTGGAAGCGGCAAAATGCACCATCATGTAAGCAAGACAAATAAGATGAGTATAGAGAAACTACAGCGAGGATTAGATGGAACAAATGAGTGGGTAAAAAAGAACAGATGGGATTGCTGAAAGGAGACGACGGAACAATACAAAACTAGGAAGGAGGAGCAATGCAATAGGAGAACTCGAATGGATGCAAGAGCAGCCGAGGTCAAGTGGATGAACAAAAGACCAAGGCGAATAAGGCAAGGAGTCGAAAAAGCCAAAAGGACATGTAACAGGATTGAAGGTTAAAGGAACAATAGGAACCCATGGAACAGAAGCAGCACATAAATATGTATGTATGTATGTATGTATTAGTCAAGCTCTCTTTGGGCCTTGAAGACCATGGAGCTTCCAAGTACAGATTAAAGCAATTTACAAATGTAATAATAAAGAACGATGTGCATCCACCGCTTTAAAATACCCAAGAAGTAGAAGAGTCAGATTGAGGAAAAGTAGTTGTGACACATCAAGCACCAAACTACAGAACATGACAATGAGAACTAACGAAGCAGACTAGACAAGAGCAACAGAGTAAAAAGGACCTAAAACAAGACAAACAAGATGGAGCAAAATGGCAGAAAGAAGCACTATTAGAAGACAAAAGTTAAAGAAAATGCAACAACAAAAAACTACGGTCTAAAATAAGGTGATCAACGCAACTAGAGTAAACACACATTATGAAGAAAAGAAGTAATTGCGAACGATTGGGAAATGAAAACCAACAATGACGTGCAAAGTTAAGGACCTTGGACCTATAACAGCAAGAAAACCAAATGAGTGAAACAAGACAAAACAGTTTAAAGAAGACGGAACCAAAATGAACATAAAAGAAACAACTGAAACAACTGAAATGGGTAAAAGAGACATCAGAACAAAGACAACACAGGTGCAAAGAAAATGCGTGAACAAAAAACTAAGGGACAGAATAAGACAAGGGAGCGAAATAGAAGGAGGTGGATCAACAAAAACTAAGGGACAAAATAAGACAAGTGAGCAAATAAAAGGTGGATCTACCAGACCGAGAGCAACTGAGAAACTAGGGTAGATGAAAAGAATATGAAATCAACAATCCAACAGAATGGAAAGACGAAGATATAACAGGAAATCAATGGAGCGAAAAAAGTGCCACAAAGATAACAGAGCATTGGAACAAACGAGGTAAAAGGCGTAAGCAAGAATACCGGAGCAATGAAATGCATAAGGTTATAAATGGAGTAATGAGACAACAAAGGTAATAGAGTAATGGAACAAACGAGACAAAGAGGGCAAGTAAAGAGTGCCAGAGAACCAGAACGACGAAATGCATAAAGTGAACAAATGGAGCAATGCAGAGAAAGGTGGGAAAGGAACTGTTGAGACAATGGAACAAACGATGCAAAAAGGTCAAGTAAAGAGTGCCAGAGTACGGAACGACGAAATGCATAAAGTGAACAAATAGAATAACGTAGCAAACGATAGAAAAGAGACTGTTGAGATAAAAACAAACAAATCCATAAATGCGACAAACAACAACAGAAGACAACAAACAACAACAACAACAATAACAAGATAATGAAGGAATAGAATTAATGGATTAAAGAATACTACGTCAATAAAGGTTATGATAAGACTGAACTGATGTAGCTAGAAAAGAAAAAAGGAGCAACAATCCCAAGGAACCATGGGAAAAGCCAGACAACAAGAGCAATTTTAGGCGAATAGAATGAGATATGTCACAAAAGTGGGAGCCAGCAGTACACAGGACAATAAAAAATAAGGAATATACGAGTAAGAGAGCAAGCGTAACATAGAATAATAAAGAAACAGGGAGCAACTGAGCAATACGTAATGAACTTTTGATGGCAATACTGAGAAACAATACAACGCAAGACAAAAGAAATAAAATAACCCAACAAAAAATAGCAAAAAATTGTAAACCCCATAACTCCACAATTGTAAACCCCCTAACTGCAGAATATGGACAATCAAAATCCTGTCAAACATCCTACTCAACCTAGATGATATGCACTTATCAAACCAGAGCATAACCTCATGTCTGACACGTGATCTAACATAATTTGCAAGTCCACCACCAACTATTAGTATGCAAGCCACAAGGAATATCCCATAGAAAAGACAGCTTCTGAAGCAAAAAATGCTTACATAAAAACGAACTTACGAAAATTGAATTTGCAAAAGAGACAAAGCAAAATATAGAATACAGGCTAGAGACATAAAAAATTGATATGCCTTGAAAGGGGAAAGACAATGAACGAGACATCCCAAGTTCAAACAATGCGTAAATGGAGCAAACAAAAGCTCGTCTAAGAGATTCAAAATTATGGTGCGACAAAAGGCCATGGAAACTAGGTGGTCATGAAAATACTATATGCCAAAATGAATGCTCATATCCGAACAAAAAACGAAAATGACAATGCAGTATGCGCATATGAAAGAGCAAACTTACCATTGAGAAAACAATATGTAATCGGAACAAAACACGTGCTCATATGAAAGAGCATATTAATGGGAAGCGAAGGGCTAATAGAATATATAATGGACCAGAAGAAGCAATGGGGTAAATCAAGAATAGAAGGAAGGAAATGAAGTACAAAAGATCAAGAAGTAGAGAGGAACAAAGGAAAAGGACTAACATGGCAAAGACCTAAAGGGGCCAACTAGAACTAAAGAACCTGGAGGTGAAAGTGCAATAATAGGACAATAAGGAGAGGAGCCAAGATCGTAAGAAAAATGACTAAAGAAAATATCACGGAACTGAGATTAGCTAGCGGAGGCAAAGATATCATCTACGATGCGTAATAGCCCAAAGGTGCAAAAACTAATTTCCAATTCCCATAGAAACAAGCGAAAAGTCCAAGTAGCAAGCAACAAAAGGCTAAAACAATGATTAAAGAGTGCCAAGATTACCAAAGAATACAAATATCTAGCCAAACCAAAATCCAAAATGCATCATTTCATGCTAGAGACTGTGAAATATGTGCGAAATATGTGCGACGATAAAGTGAACCATGGGCCTAATACAAACACCAAAAATGTCAGTGCAATAATAGGCCAACATGTAAAAACAAAGAAATTATCAATACCCACGACAAAGACGGGAACAAAAATGGGCACAGATGCAGGTGGATTCAATCCTCAAAAAGGCTAAATGACAAAGTGGCAAAAGACAATCAGATAATGGGAATAACAAGAATCATTATCTTGCCGAGATAGGATTCACTTTCTAGATTCTCACCAAGATAATGATTAGGCAAAGTCGCCTAACGAACATAAAGTGGTGAGTTAATGGAGCAAAGGAGTGGTTGATGGAGGAAGAAGGTGGGCATAAAGTAGTGGAGTAGGTAACATGGGCCAACAAACAAATAGTCAAACATCTAGCCCATTTGGGAAACTAGGAAACATCGCTACCTAACACATAAAAAACAAAAGAATATGACAATCAAAAAACAATCTTGAGCCAGAACAATAAAAGGAACAATGGAAAGTACTCACAGCCAACCGAAAATACAAACTAGAGAAACATGGATGTGACATGGATAGATTTAAAAACTGCCGTGTAACATCCCATCCACGCTCAAAGCAGGACCAAAACCATGGAAAACTAGTGAGCATATTATCATATGTAGAACATATGTGCTCTTAATCTGGTGCATCAACTATGTTAGAGACAAATCTCACTTATTAACATCACCCATACTCGTCACTTATCATACACAGTTCTGTGATCTATCGTTTTGATACCAGCATCATGTGTTGTGTGATAGTCCATGCATAACAAATCAATTCTTAAAAGTTAAACCTATACAGTCTGAAAAACAGTATGTCCTTTATCCGCAGAATGAATTTCATAGTAGATATGTACACATTATACCGAAAAAGACCAAAGTAGACTGCTTACCTCTAGCATAATCATCTAGATGCATGCTGCCTAATGCATCTTAGCAAACTATACAGCCTATTGCCCATGACAACTGCTAGCTTTAAATCAACAAAGGCCTATGCTACGTATGCCATTACTATAGCAAGCTGCCCTGTAAACTACCAGAAAACAACCAGCACAGACTTGGGCCTACAAAACAGTAACAAAGGACTACAACAATGCAAAGAATATCATACAACACACTATGCAACAGATTGATATAACATGCATGCCCTATCTTTTCCATGTACTAGCTAAGACAGCTATATCATTCTTGCAGTCCCTAGCTTTTGACATGCATATGCAAGGACATCCAAACTAGACTATAGGAACATCCCAAAACAAGGCAACCTTTATGGATCTACACCTACACAACTGGATGCATTTTGTGTATCCAAGCACAAGCAAATTGCTGACTGAGTAGCTCTCTATACAACCCATAGAAGCAGCTTCCTGTTAGTGGACAAATATAAAATCCAGCGCATCGGCACTTATTCAATCACTACATGAAATATCGAAGATTGTATGCAAACACCTCGGCCACATTATGCTATAAGAGCTTGCAGCAAAATGCCACAGCAACACAAACAGTAAACAATTTCAATTCAAACCAGCAATAGCCGTTTTTATAGGACTATGCAACAGATGGTTGAACTAGTTCAACTTCTAAGCAAGATTTTCCAAGACTTCAAACAATGAATTCATCATATCTGAATATTCAAATGGATCAACTCGTTCCTTTAATGATCGTATTACAGCTACAATATCTATCTGTCTTAAAAACATCATCAAATATTCGAAGAACCAAGATGAACTAGACTCTCAACCATGTTCTTTTATAGTGCCAGCCAGCTATAACAGACTTATGAATCCATTTTGCAACACATTAATATTTATCCAGAGAAAAGGGATGTCTTTTAGCCTTAATTCCATTCATCTGTTTTACCTCATACATGCAATACATACCTGATTCTTGAAGCTCCCATCACGAGCATTCATCCTTGTCCGTTTGTTTGTGCAGGTATCCATCGTTCCATCCATATCTCTTTGAGAGGAAAAAATTGGGTACTCTGGGTTTTCCTACTGCATCGGTAAACACTTGTCAAAAGTAAAACTCTTTCAGCACTGTTGAAACTGCAGAAAGGTCTGTTTTTAGGCAAATCTTGATGCCCATAGCATCCAAGGCCCTGAGTACAATCACATCTAAAACAGTAGGCAGGGATATCCTGTGCAAACAAAGCCAATAGACTAATAGGCCGGCAATAGACACTTATCTGGAAGAGGCGCTCCCGATATGATGTTGAAGCTATGCTTTGCAGATCCATACTCTTGCATTTAAATATAGACAAAGGATAGTTTGAGAAATACCTTAGCTTCACGATTCAAGAAGCATGGGTTAGAAGGACAAGAACCAGAGATGAATGACTCATGCCTAGCATCCACGACCTGGCACTGCCCGAATCATCAGAAGAAGAAAGGAAGAATCCATAAGTCCCAAGGAATCGGATATAATAAGCAGGATAGAGCCACCGTCTAGCATCCAAGATCCGACCAAAGCGCAGAGGGTAAAGCTGAGCCCGGATAATCTGAAACTGAAGGCATATAGGAACACGAAAAAACACAGCCACCGAAATACAAATGGAAAAGATGGAAAGAGCGCAACATAAATAAATCTACAGAATAATCGATCCAACCAAGGGCGGGGAAACCTCAGAGATCTTGTCAAAGAGGAAGCAAAAAGAAGCTGTGGGCATAGAAAGAGCGACATAGAACACGATGCATGGAACCCACTAAACAGAGAAAGAGGAAACGATGCTTGTAAGCACGAATAAAAAACAGAGAAAGAGGATCGATTGTAGATTCACCAAATCAGAGAAAAATGGAAAACAGATGCAATCACAATATAAACAGATGCATGACAATATAAATCAAAATCAAAGAACGGGAAATAGATGCCATAGTACTGAAGGAAAAGACGATACCATCATCGGATGAGGAACCAACCAAAGCTAACCTATTCAAAGCTTATCTGGTAGATGAATAGGTTTGTTAGTGATAGGAAAACAAAAAATGCCTGTACAGGTGAGATTAAGATTGTTCAAAGCAGATGATCGAGAAGGGATACAATGGAAGGTAGGTAGAGGTGCTAATGACAAAAACAAAGCTCAAGAGAACCCCTATAAGGAAGAAGTAGAAGAGACATGTATATAAAGGAAAATTGGGCTCAGAATAGCAATGACGTCCCTTGCCAAAGAATTCGCAATAGAACCTTGACATTGTATGATAGGGACCTTTTTAACCTAAAAAATAGTGTATATATAGGTTTTTCTAGCATTCTTTATCAAGAAGGCAGGTCCTTGGAGGAAAAAGGTGCTTTATCTTAATCAAATAATCTAACAATACCAATGTGCTATCATTTCATTTGCTTGATGCATGTAATTCTATAATGAAGCCCATAGAGACTATTTTCCACTTATGAATCGGGACTCTAGGGATACTACTTTGCCTAGAGTTTTCTAAAACCGTTGTTCTAGTTCTTCATCATGCATATGGAACTATAGCTATCAAAGAACTCTTGCATATTGGTCTATTAGAAAGTGGATTGTGGAGTTTTTTAAAACAGTTGTTGTAGACTACTAGAAAGTTATATTCTTCGCAACCTGTTTCTGTCAACAAATATTTTTGCAAGTTTCATTGCCAACAACACAAACGCTTAATATTAGTAAAGCTGGTTTGTAACATTTGTGCCATTAAAGAAAAGAAGGTTTGCATAATATTTTCATGGCCGCAAGTTCCCATACATGCTTTCTAAATGACTTCATATTGAAACGGTCATATTCAAGTCCTCTGTTTGATGCTTCACAAAGTGACGCTTATGCTCATCTGAATGTGAGCTACTAGAAAGTTATATTCTTCGCAACCTGTTTCTGTCAACAAATATTTTTGCAAGTTTCATTGCCAACACAAACAAATATTTTTGCAAGTTTTATTGCCAACAACACAAACGCTTCAAATTAGTAAAGCTGGTTTGTCACATTTGTGCGATTAAAGAAAAGAAGGTTTGCATATTATAATTGCATGGCCGGAAATTCCCATACATGCTTTCTAAATGACTTCATATTGAAACATCATGTTCAAGTCCTCTGTTTGATGCTTCACAAAGTGACGCTTATGCTCATCTGAATGTGAGCTGCTAATTAAAGGACTCAGCATCAGAAAACAATTCCAGCAAAGCTTAAGGCTTCCCAAACATATACGATGCTCCCACCGTATAAATTACGGGAAATTTTTCTTCCATGGCAACTCAATTATCACGGAAAAGCCATGCGTCTGACTTGGACCACTTGTGATGGGCAAGTGTCTACTATCTGTTTTGTTGTGTTGACATACACCATTTCAATATACTGTTTGGCAGCCAAGTCTATGATGAAATGGATGTTCAATTCAACATGTTTAGTCCTCTCATGATGCACAGGATTTTTCACAATGGCTATACAACTTTAGCTGTCTGTTAAAATCTGTGTTGGCCTTGTTTGCTTGCGTTCTAGCTCCTCCAACAATCTTCTCAATGTTATCTCCTCAGCTACAAGAGATGATATTGTATACTCTGTTTCAGCAGAGGACATTGCAATGGCCTCCAAACCTTGTCTTTTTCTTGTATAAACCCCATGAACAATTTTTCTTCCAACTTTGCATTTAGAAAGGCAGTTTTGACATCCATATGGTGCAATTCAAGGTCCTGTGCATTTGCTACTGCTAGCAAAGTTCTGATGCTAGTCAATTTTACAATAGGGGAGTATGTTTCGTCAAAATTCTGTCCCTGTTTCTGAGTGTAACCTTTAGCCACAAGTCTTGCCTTAAACTTTCTACTTCCATCTGCATTTTCCTTTATTTTATAGAGCCATTTGCTCCCTATCACATTTTCTTTTGCAGGGTAATTAACCAGCTCATATGTTTGTGTCTTTTGAAATGATTCTAGCTCATCATTCATGGCTTTCAGCCAATGATCTTTGTCATTACTTTCTACTGCTTCCTCATAAGTGTTTGGAATCACAATATCTTCAAGAATAGCCATTATTTGCTTATGTTCTACGTGCTGTTTTTCAAATCTTCTGCTCCTTCCCATATCATTTCTGCCATATTGTTCAATGTCCACAGGTGCATCTTCTAGAAGTTTTTCTGCTTGAGTTTTTCTTTTACATGGTGTAACAGGTGGAATGTAATTATTCTCACTACTTTCTTCAACTGATCCTTCACTTACAGAGGCAGATTCTCCATTAGTTTCAGCCATAGTTTCATCTTCATCCTTGACAGAATCGAGGTCTACATCTTGCTGATTCTTTTCTACTGTTGTGCTCTTCTCTTTGAGCAAAGCTTTCTTTTCAAATCTGTCCTTATACAAAGTGCTTTTATCAAACAAGGCATCTCTACTGATGATTATTTTTTTGCTTTCTTGTATATATATTCTGTATCCCTTTGATTCTTCACCATAGCCCACAAGAAAACCAATGTTTGCCTTATTGTCTAATTTCTTTCTTAATTCACTTGGGATATGTACATACACTAAACAACCATATGCCTTGAACAATTCATAATTTATTCTTTCGTTGCTTTTTGACCATAATAAGTCTGGGATGTTACCTTTTATGCTCGAGGATGGAAGCTTGTTTTGTACTAATATTGCTGTCTTCAATGCTTCTTCCTAGAGATGGTTTGGCAGTCCACATTTTTTTTATCATAGATCTCACAGCATCCATAATTGTTGTGTTTTTCCTTTCTTGCTACTCCATTCTGTTGGAGGTTGTACTTGTAAGTTAGCTGTCTTTTAAATGCCATTTGCAATGCAAAAAAGTTTAAATTTGGCTGATAGATATTCCCCTCCTCTGTCAGACCTGATACATTTCACTTTTTTTTTCTAAATCCCTCTCCATCTCTGTGACATATTGTTTGAATGCATTTAAAGCTTGGGATTTTTCCTATAAACAATAGCACTTCCATTTTCTACTGTAGTCATCAATGAAAGAAATAAAATATCTCTTATTTGTCCTTCCTTTGACATTTAGTGACCCACATAAGTCTGTATGCACGAGTTCAAGTACATCTTTTGCCCTTGTTTTTGACTGCTTGAATGGTAACCTGTTAATCTTTCCAAGAATGCATCCTTCACACTTGGATCTTTCTAATTTTAAGTCTTTGCAACTTAACCATCCTTTCTTGGCTAGATATTTCAAGTTGTTGCAATGAGTGTGGGCCAGCCTGTCATGCCAAAGTTCAAATTCAGGGATATTTGTTGTGTTAACACTGTTATGGGCCAAGATATCCATTTGAAATAAGTTTCCAACATGCTTTGCATAAAACTTTAATGCATTGCCAAGGTAGATGTTACACCCTTTTGAGTCAAAATTGACTCTATAGCCTAAGTCCACAAGCTGACTTACAGAAATGAGAGTTTTAATTATTGTTGGAACACATAATATATTCTCAATGTCTACAGTGTTTCCATTTAGATCAATAAGCTGTAGTAGGCCCCTCCTTTCAATTTCTTGTAGGTCGCCATTTCCAACTTGAATTCTTCTAGATTGAGAATTTGCTAGATTTTTTAATAGGTCAATAGATTGGACTACTGATCTTTCAGCTCCACTATCAACTACAAGAATATTAGTTTTATTAGCATTCAGATTTTTCTCAATGATGGCAAATGCATGATTTACCTCATCTTCTTCTTCAACATCATATTTGTCCTTTTCATCTTATTCCCTAGCAACAAATGCTCCAATTGATTTCCTGCCCCGTCCCCTGCGTGAGCTTGGTTTTCCTCCTCAGTTGTAAATCCCTTATTCTTGCCTCTGCCATAGTTTTTTGGTGTAGGACATTTAGCTGCTACATGCTCCTTGCCCCCACAGATATAGCAGTTGAAATCCTTTTTCAACTTTGGACACTCATTCTTAAAGTGTCCTGACTCATTGCAATTATAGCACGTAACTTGATTCTTTTTCCCTTCAAAGAGAATTCAGTGGATTCTTCCCCTTCTCTTATTATCTTTCTCTGTTCAAATTCAATTCTTAGAATATTCTCAACCTTCTCTCTTGATTTGCTCATATTTCTGATAAATAAGGACAGATTTTCATTTTCACTTACTGCCCTAAAGATTTGTAGAACTTGGCTTCTTTCAGAAATGTTTACTCCAGCTCCAGCCAAATCAGCAACAATATTGTCAAAAGTGTCAAAGAAATCTAAAACGTCTCCTTCTTCTTTTAGTTTTAAACTCCTCAGTTCATTTTCAAGTGAGGAAGTCTTTTCTTCAAAATGTTTTAGCAAGTATAACCACATCTGTTTTGGATTCAGATTCCTCAATTTGAGTCTAATAGTGGGGCTTACCTTGCATGTGATAATGCCATATGCTTCTTTGACTCTTGAGTAATGAAATTGTATTCACTATCTCATATAGACCCTGCGGTCTAGGAGACGAAATATTTACAATCATAGGAACACTCCAAATTTGAGTTATCAGAAATCTAGTCTTTCTAAGTGGGCTTCTCGCACACATAATAAATCACGAAGAAACGCTGCTAGTTTTGCCGAGGGCATTTGCAACACTGTGTGAACACTACTTAGATCGGCCTCATGAAGATGATATCGTGCTCTTACTGCTTCGTATGCAGGACAAGCAATAAGAAAATGGTATTCATCTTCAACGTCTGTGGAACCACATACAGGACATGCCCGTAATGCTCTTTGGACTTTTTTCCAACGCCCACACTCGATCTGCAGGTGATGGGAGCTAACCCTCATCCTACAAATACGATGTCTAGCAGCGAGTGGCAAAGGATCCAGAAGATACTGCTGTGCTGTATAAATAATCATAGGGTTAACATCCTTCCTGTACATATCCATTTTACCCTGTGCATTTGCCCATATCTTATCAATGACCTTTGGTCTCACTAGATCACGTATAGCTTCTGGTTGTATTGGTAGATCAATCATATCTATATTCCATCGTGCCAACCATTTTCTTCCCTCATGAAACCACCCCTCCTCCTGTGACTCATACATAGCCCGAACGGGTAACCTTTCCTGTGGTAATTTTTTAATTCTGCTAATGTAGAGAAGAAACAGATAGATTGCTTCTCCTTCTAGTGGTAACATGCCCGTCTCTGCTAGCATCATGGAGTATGGAGTTTGTATCTTTACCCCTAATTCACCTATCAAGAAACGTTTCTGTATTGTCTCAATGTCCTTCCATTTCTTCCTGGCTAATCCTGGCCCCCACACTTGGCAACCGTAAAGAATAACTGGTTGCACGAGCGCCCTATACAAATGTAATCTCATGGTCCACTCTAATATGTGATTTTTTTTTTGGCACTTCGCTTGCATGGCAAATAAAGCCTTTCTTCCACCATTCACCCTTTTGTATAATGACCTTCCAATCCTCATGTGACTTCCTCCTGCAGGTCCTTCTGCATTTGATGGTACTGAACCTCCATTTTTGTCTCATACTAATTGAACCTTTAGAAATTGACCATGTGATTGTGTTCAAGTCCATGTTTGTGCCTCCATTTGGATCAACCAGATCCCAGAGGTCCTCCGCTTCTAAGATGTGTTTCACTGCATCCTTCCGCCTTAGGAATCCTGGTCCTCTCTTGTAGACCTCCACAGTACTTAAGAGACTAGCTCCAAATCTGCAGGACATAGTGAATAAATACACCAAGAACTTTTGCCTTGATACCAAAGCTCTGATACCAATGTTAGAAATAGAGAAACAAATTCTATTTCTACAACAAGCTAGATCAATTTGTGTATTGCATCTAAACTTAGAAAAATCAATCAATTATCACTATGTGTCAAGTCAATGTATGATAATAGATTCAACAAATGAACATAACATCACATAACCATTAAGTTTACTGTAGCAAATGTCACTGTAGCTCGGGTATTGACTGTGTTACTGTAGCTAGGTTGACCCAATGAAGAGACAACCTCTATGAAATCAAATACCCTGGTGTAGGCATCGGAATTGGCCGACTTGCCGAGATCCTAATCAAAAGGATTTTGCCTCCTAAAGTTCGGGCAAGCTCAAACATTATAAATAGTATTAGGTTCAAAAATAACCATTGAACCTATGAATAACTCATGAACCCTTTATATTATCTTAGGGTTCCATGATCTAAATATATCTTCTGCATAATTGTATGTACAATATATGTATAGGACGCTTGAGTTAAGAATTATGCGATGATCTAATCCTATAATTCCAAACACAAACCATTACATTAGACGCATTAAAATTAAATTCCCCCTTAAACCCCCTTTTGTTTGGGTGCATATTCACACGAGGGGTGACATAGGGCAGCGAGAGCCCTTATAATTATATTTTGCATGTACAAAATCAACACCATATAGTATATTGCTTGAAATCTTATAGTATTTTGCAAATCTTGTTATACAGTATAACAAATTCTGTACATTTATACCCCACAAACGAGGAACTTTGTGTACGGTATAGATTAAAGAATAAGGGGTGAATATGCCTATCCAACAGCTCTCGTTGCCCGGAGTCACCCCTCGTGTGAATATGCACCCAAACAAAAGGGGGTTTAAGGGGGAATTTAATTTTAATGCGTCTAATGTAATGGTTTGTGTTATAGGTTAAAAAAAATTTTTGCCCCTTCGGGGCCAAAAACAAACAACGTTACATGACACTTGGGTGAGTTGATGTTGCGAATATAAGCAATTTAAGCTAAAAATCCATAAACATGAATAGAACTAAAAATATGAGTTCTATTATTAAGGTTAGAGTTGTTGGAGATTATTAATAATTTATGTTATCAAAAGATTTGAAGGCAAACAGAAAAATAAAGACTTCAAGAGGAAAATAAAGACTTTAAGCATCTGTTTCAAGCATATGTTACAAGAATATTGAATAGTTCAATATCTAGATAATAAGTCTTGCGCACAATATAATCTTTCATGCGCACAATATGGTTCTTGCGCACAATATAATGTTTCTGAATGGTTCATTCAAGTATCAAAGAACACTTTAACTGATGATTTGGCAGAATACTTGATATCTTCGGAATGTCGCTCGATGTAATTCACTGCCAAAAACAAAGTGCGGAGAGCCTTGTATTCCAAGACCAGCTGAAACCAGCACTCACAAAGATATGATACTAAGGATATGGTACTAAGGATATGATACTGCATTACACAAATGATTCACACAGTGCATGCATATGCAACCATCTTTCTTAAATCTGTTGGCTTCTTCAAGAATATACCTGAAGTAATCCATAACAAAGATCCTCCTTTCCGAACTTATACCATGTGTTATGGCTCCAAATTCAGCAACGGCCTATTCTGTCCCCAAAATGAAAGAAAGACTTATAACAAGCAGGACATTCAAAGACTACAATGCAGAGATGCACAGTTGCAGACTAAGACTGACAGAGGTTTTCTAGCCCACGTTAGTGCAGTAGTGCCAAAAAAGGACACATAACCAGTTATGAATCTTACAAAACTCTGTCAGACGTTTTCTAGATGACTCCTTCCTGTATCGTACCTTTGTGTGTCAACAATATGGAGGATGGAATAGCAGCACTCAAACTATTTAAACATCTCCAGTGGCCAGTTGCAGCCGATAATCTTTCATGCATTTGTTTTTAGTGCTCTTCCTCGAATGATGGGAGAAACATTAAGATAATTCAAGATATGGATCGTATTCTTCTCAGCCATTCAGTAATTCCACTATTTCTGAACCTGCAACCTGAACCTGAACCTGAACCAGTCCTGAACCTGCAAAGTCTGGCTGCCTGCAAAACTCTTAGCTTGCAACAAGACAGCCTAGCTGCCTGCATGCAAACTCTCGGATGTCCTTGTTGTTAATGCAAACTGGAAAATGGAACAAAAGGAAGTTATAGACGCCATGCTAGTTTTACCTGCCGATAGAAAATGTTATCAGCAAAAACTTCAATAAGAATAATTGGAAGGTAACACAACTTTCTCGTATCCTGCCATTCACACCAGTGAAAAGTCTCCACAGCCAAGGCACCAAGAACAACAAGCATAGCCCATCTCCGATGGATGATCCCACATTCTCTAAATCTTTCAATATTAAACACTTCATTGTAGGGCTGGATGATTTCTGTCGTCTTTGCAAGATTGGATCTAAAAAATCGACAGAAAATTGCAAATATTCAAGCAGCTTACCAAGAGCAAGGGGGGCAATAGTCGCCAATGAAGGTTCTGTCAAGCCATTGTGGCGCCTTAGCACCAGGAAACCAAAGGGTCTGTCTGAAGTGATGGTTTTTGCAGGCGTGAATGCAAATTTCTTCCCTTTTTTACCCTCACATCCATAAACGCGGGTATCTTTTGAAGGGCCGAACCGAACCGCTGCTAAAAAAGTATTTGAAGCTTTGCCGGAACAGAGGGAGGAAGCATTGCCTACATTCCACGTTTTCTACCTGCAAATGTCCCCACGTTTTGCTCTGTAAGGCTCTGTGCCAACACAACGAGGCATAGGACCTGCTGAATACATGCTTCCAATTTCGTTCCCATGCTTCAAAAGTCATTTACACAGAGCTTCTTTCATTTACTGCCAGAATAAAGCAGATTTTACTTCCACAAAGCATGCAACCAATGTAAGCCTTTTTCCAGCTTAAACTTCAGAGCTTTAATCTCAAACGCTGAAGAAAAAACTGAATGCTAACATAAAAACCGGAGAGGCCTAAAACCACAGGCTCCACCGAGGAACCAAGCACCGATGAACTAGCTCCCATGAATCATCTGTAGCCTGTAGCCGCACAAAACCGGAAAGCCTCTGCTCTCCTCTGGAACTGCCCTGCAATATCTTTTAGAACATAGAGAACGCTAGCTATAGAGACCAGTTCAAGAAGTTGATTTATCCATGGTCCGGTAGCACAAGCAAATAGAAGCATAGCTCAGCCTAACAAAACCTAGAGACCTTCTCCATTTTGTCGGATTAGTATATTCACAGCTCGTAATCTTATCTTGCTAATCCCTGTTGTTGCAGATTTGCAAGCCCTATTTCGTGCCCTAAAATGCTATCCACGAGGCTTGCATGTTCAGCCCTGAAATAAAAAGAGGGCTTTTGTTGTGAGCCCTTGGATGTTGGACCATTGAAAAAAAAAAGCTAAATCAACGACTAAGAAATGGTGCACCCTAGATGTACGCATTAGTACATCCATTCGAATACGCCATGAAATCTTAGGAAAACCTTTGTGAAAAGCGTACAAAAACACAAAGAAAACCCCCTGTTATTTTGCTACATATTGGCAAGGAAAAACATGCCCTTCATTGTAGTCATTGCAGTAAAGCAGGGCCTAACCGAAAGAGTTATCGAGGGCCTATAGAATGGTGTAGGATTCTATACACCTAAGTTTGTATTCTGGAAGCCTAATCTCTAAAAATTTGGTCTGGAAAAGTATTTTTTCATTGTGCATTTCTGAAAACTTGGTTTGGCAAAATATTATTTGATTGTGTATTATAAAACAATTCGCTCATTGTCTTCGTTTTGATGATTCAACTGTGTATTTGGAATTTCAAAAAGTGTGAAGGGTAAATTTGGAATAGTGACTAAAAATTCGAGGGTATTTTTGAAATTTGTAGATTTAGCTCTCTTAACTAGTTCGTGTAGATAGTTAGGAGGGGTATTTTTGGAATTAACAAAACTCGAGGGGGAAATTTGGAAATCTCATAAACTTCAAGGGTATATTTGGAATTTTCCCTATATAATAATATGCCACCATGAAGGGTGGCCCATCCACCAACAAGACGACATCACCTAAGATCAATATACATAACAAATGCATCAGAAATGAAGGTTCTAACCCAGGCTCAAGCTCAAGGGGATTAAATGACGGTCAGGGCCTCCAGCTAAAAACTGATGGAATCATGACATCGGCATTGGCTAGCATAAATATAGTACCTGCGTTGTGGTGAAGAAGGTGTCTTTCCCTATAGTATCTGCAACATTGGCAAAGAAGAGTAGCTTGCCCTACAAGTACACATTCTAGTGCCAAGTTAGAAGCTTCCCCCATGTGACTTTACTCTTTAACCAACAGCGCGTAGCTTGTCCTCCCAAGTGGGGGTTTTTTCATCCCGGTAGTAGGGTTCTACTGTACAGTTACATTGTTTGTTTTTGGTGTTGGGGTTTTTGGCTTTTTTGCCTGTTCTCTGCATGTACCGCCTCATAGGCCTCTGGCCTCCGTGGACGTTAAAATAAACTTCCTTCCTTCCTTCCTGATCTGATTATATGATGGGCAACTCTAGAAAGTGTGACATTTATCCTTAATGGCTCCTATATACTAGCACTGACAAAGCCTATCCCTGGTGTGGCTCCCCAATCCATCTGCTTGTCTTAATTCGGAGATGGCGGACACCTGTATGAATGGAGGCAATGAGCCTGCACTTTTTCATGGGCAGATGTGAATGTAGGTAGCACTTTGACCCTTGTTCCGACATGGGATTTATGAGCTACTTGTAATTTGCCATTTTGACCTGATCTAGGGATTTCGGGTCCCAAAGCTTGCTGAAGAAACAAGTGTCAAGGTAATGCCGCAGGCTATTGCGATCTGCCTCTGTTTCCACCTATATGCACTTGTGCTCTTGCAAATTCCATCTGGCTAGCCACTGAGCTCCCTTATCCTTCCAACAAGCCTTGAGGCACCGACGATCCCATTGTCGCGGTGTAAGCCAGGTTCGGAGGACGGGCGTTGTCCATATTGACCACCATCTATAAATAGACGATGTGTCTATCAAGGGTTGCCTTATGAAGAGGTAGGAATCATGCCTTCTGCAGTAGAATTTAATATGGGACCGTAGATTTCACTCCGAGTGCTCGTGCTAAGAAGTCTTACTGCGCCTGCTCTACGTCATTCTAAGTAGGAAGGGATATTGCCCCAGACCTCGACCCCATACAGAAGATGGGCTCCACAAATACCCTGAACATATGTGATTGATGGCCCCAATCATAGAGTTTTTCCCCGTGGCTATTGTTCTGCATTGCATAGAGTGCTTCCCAGCCTACCATCATATGCAATCAGATGGAAGGGTTCCAACATAGTGTAGAAGGAAACTCCACTCCCAAATACTTGTAGGTGGACGTCACCTCCATATTTTACTCCCGATAAATGAATGAAGGGGGTCTCGGGTGGCCTGGGGATGAGATGAGGACCACCTTAGTCTTGGCCAGATTGACACGCATGTCTATGGTTTGGCAAAATGCGAGCATGGCATCTAGGTGAGAGTGCATATCCTCGGGAGTCTGAGCTAGAAGGTGACATCGTTCGCATATATGAGCTGCCTGATGACCTGATGCAAAAGTTGGGTCCCGCCACCCCTATTATCAGCGAGCCAACTTTCTAACTAGTTAATATAGAAGTCAAACAGTGTTGGAGAGAGAGGGCATCCCTGACAGACCCCGATACTGCTGATGAATGGTTGTCATGTCGGCTTCATTCGGTCTGAACAATGCTCATAAAGCCTATACCTCACATTTTGCATACCCACAGGGAGCCCTAGTTGTTGTAATAGTGTCCATAGTTTTCTGCAGGCACAACGTCAAGAGCCTTCGGGAACAAAGCAACAATATAGGTCCTGCCAACAGCTCATGTTGTCTTCAACTAAAGTTCTCAACGTGAAGATATGATCGATGGTTGAGTGTCGGGTCTGAACCCTGCTTGCATGAGGGCACATCTGCTGCCTCTGCCCAACCGGTCAACTGTTGCTCGAGAATGCCACTAGTAGTTTTGCAAATAGTGAACTAACCATGATTGTCCAATAATTGGCTGGGCAGTGTGAATCTCCTGCCTTGTAAATGGGAACAACCCTACTTATGTTCCATTGCGGGGGAAACCTTCATATAGCACCCTATTGAATAGGGTAGTTAGGACCAGTACTATAGGTTGCCTTGTCCACTTGAGTAACTCTACTTTTATACTGTCTAGGTCTGATGTTTTTCCATTGGCCAGACGTTGTAGACCCTGGATGACATCGTTCTCCGTGAGTTCTAATGTTGGACCATTCTGTGGGGGCATGGTTGCTCGTGTCCCTTGAGGAACATAAAGGTGTTGTAAGTATTGCTTCCACTACCCAAGAGTGATGTTCTCTGCAGGCTGGACTGGCTTTCAAAGCACCCTGCGCCAAAAGATTTTGGGGTGACTATCCAATAGGTAAAACATTCCCCTTTGATGCCTCGCAATGTAACGTGCTTTCTTTGCCTTCAGGACCGGTTACATGGAAAGGTTGTGATCTCTGAGATCCTTCGCGGGCGGGTTCTCACAAAACACCTTTTTGCTGTAGTGCCAAGCAGCTCTATCAGCTGGCCCATCTGCTGCTCCAGCGTGGGGGCCAGCAAAATTCCTGCAAGGTCGTCTTTGAGCATCTCAGCGTAATTCGTTGCCTACTCGTAATCCAATCACAACTGAGGTATGTGACAAGCTGCCGCAGAGGGGGTTCTAATGCCCACTGAGATTCCTAATCCAATAAGGGGATTCCTATACATTTATTTTCTTACCCTCAAGGGGAGGGGCTTCTATCGGAGACAATTAGAGTGAGTCCAAAGAATTCCTTATCACGACTATCCTCCTACCTTGAAATGTTCCAATCAAAGGAAAAAAGTGCAATTGAAAGCATAGGACTAGACCTCATTCCCACACTAATGATTGGGCGGATAGCCTAACTTGTTCCCAATTTAGCACTTTTTATCAATAACCAAACACATCATGTAGTATTATCAAGGTTGAGCTCAATTTGCCTCAAGATTTCAAATAAAATAATTGTTTTTATTATCTCACTATTTAGCTTCACTTCATCAACAATGATAAAGTAAAATCACATTCTAGCCTAAATAAGAAGCAAACTATATGCAAAGAAGATTAACTAAATGATCTTCTCGAATGCGTGGAAGATTCTAAGGTTTTCTTTAGGAATCAGCAAGAAGAAAAGAAAGGAAAAAAAATTTAAACTGACAAGTTTCAAATTTATCCGAAAATGCAAACAACACTTAGGTGTATGTGTATCTAATATAATATTGAGAACATTGCATTGAAGAACAAGCGTTGAAAACATTGCGTTGGGGTAGAATTGATATTCTTATGCTAACCAAAAGTTCTATAGGACCTTATACAATAAAGAGCACAGAGAGCCCATCAGTGTATAAGATTAAAAACCCCTACCTCAAAGGGTTGACGGAAGATCCTAACTGAATACAAATTAGGACATTCCTTGTGGGAAATAATGATGCAATGCTACTCTCACCATAAGTTTTCTAAGGGTTGAGTTATCTTGAAATAAACTTTATCCTATGCATGCGAGCAAGTTGGTATGAACCTCCATGTTTTAAATTATAGATGCTAAGTCTTGGAGTGTTAATAGGGATTATACCAATTGTGTCCTTGGCAACAATTTTCATGGAGGCTTGAAAACCTATTATGTCTCAATCGTGAGCTCTAGTTAATCGGCTCGCCAACCTCTTTCTCATTGATACATTATCTTTCCCACATCGTCTCTTCAATTTAGCATTACAAAAAAAAAGAATTGTTTTAAGATACTCATATTTTTCTTATTGATAAAGAAATCGTGCATAACATCACATCAAACTTACGCATTATCTTACTAGAAAACATCATTCTAAAATCAAATCATAATTGAGTGGAGCACTTGAGCATATATAGAACAATAGCATAAGAAAGCAAACAACTAAATGTATAAAAATTGTTTAATATCTAAAAGCACTAATTGCTTTAATTTGTAATTATTCTTTATTCTCATTATTATACATCAGCTAATTAAAAAACCACTTGTATAAATTGCTTGCTAGTTTGAGAAACTCTCCAAAGCACAACTATGGCGACTTTCAAAAGTCTTATAATCTTTTTATGTGTTTTATTATTTGTTATCAAGTCCCAATCTAGGATGCTAGATGGGGAACAAGCCAAAGGTAAGGGTCAAAATTCAAATCCTTGTTATGTATAGGTAGGTCAAAATCCTTCTTATGACTAAATGCATCACAATGATATGATATAATGATGCTTCTAATCATAAGCTTTAACTTCTTTTAACAAAGATGCGACTATTGATTGCTAACCACGATATGCAGGATATGGGAACGAGGACACGCTCTTTAAAAGGTTTGAGAAACACCATCAGGTTGGGGATAATAATGTTCCCTTTCATGCTCAGAGAGCATTCTATGCAGAAAATAAGCATCACATTTGGGCATGGTGTTCTCCTTGGTAATAGAAAGGACTTTGTGAACGAAGGCTCAAATTTTCAGTCTAAGAAACATCATCAGAATGGAAATAACAATGTTCCAGTTGTCCTTAATATAGAAGATAAGCATCACAAACCTAGCCATGGTGATCAGATTGGTGATGGAAAAGCATTTGACGCAACAAATAAGCACCATGTTCCTAGTCATGGCAATGTCATTGGTGATAATAGCAGAGGCTACGTGAATGGAGATAAGGAAAAATCCCATCCGTGCCTTCATAATCATGTGTCCGTTCATGATAAAGGCGCTTTCAAGGAAAATAAACATCACATTCTTGACATGGATAAACAACGTAATTCTGATCATATTGACCTGAATAATCACCATGGGCATGGGCAAAAAGATTTGGGATATACTGCTGAAATTGTTAATCAATCTGATAAGCATCATAAACCTGGTAGTGAGGATCCCACATCTTATACGATGCAAGGCCATCGTCATGGTGGGCATGGTCATTAACATGGTTGACTCCCGAGCAATAATTATAGCCTTATATCATGAGAATCAATAGATTCTCAATAATCAAAAGTGCTTGACTTATCAATGATATATATATAGGTATATCGGATGGGGGGCATCATTTTTAGGGTGTATATAGATATTGATCCTGACCGTCTAAATCTTGAGGTGGCACATTTATGGCCCTCAGATTCGATGGGGGCATGCATGGGCATGCATGAGGGCATGCACCCCATGCCTAAACCGTCAGATGGGAGTAGCTTGAATCTTGACCATTGAACTAAAGGCTAATGGAATGTGCGGAGAAATTCACATCAATTTATGTGCTAGGTAACCGGCCGGATCGAGGGGTTTCCGGCCGGCTACCCAGCGTGAACCGCAGTTTTGTGAAATTCCGTTCTTGGTGTTTCTTGGTGTTTTTTTTGGCGATTTTGGGTGTTTTCTCGGCCCTTCAATCTCTACAATCGTTGAAGGATTTTTCCGGAACCTGCTCTGATCTGCTGAATCCAGGCCTGATGTGGCGTCATCCAGAAGCAAAACGGCCGGATCATCCCTTCTTTTGCCTTCTTCTTTTGCCGGATCATGTATAGCCCTTCTTTTGCCTTCTTCTGTTGCTAGATCATGGAAACCCTTCTTCTTTTGCCTTCTGATACGCCGCTGCAAAACGCTTGAAACGCTTCTGCTGGACAAATCTTGAGGCTTGAAACGCTTCTGCTGGACGAATCTTGAGGCTTCTGCTGGACGAATCTTGAGGCTCTTGAATGCCCTGCCGATCTGCCTAATGATCTGAAAGATCTGAATGATCTTGAGGCATGAAACAATGATACCTTTCGCTCTTCTGATACGCCGCTCTTGGATCTTGAGGCTTGAAACAAGGCCGAATGCCATGACTGAATGCCGGCCGAAATGGCCTGCACTGCACAAAATGATCCGGCCGAAATGCCGTGTCCTGCACTGCACAAATGATCCGGCCGAATGCCCAAAATGATCCGGCACAAAATGCCCAAAAATGATCCGGCCGAATGCCCAAAATGATCCTGCACTGCACAAAATGATCCGGCACAAATGATCCGGCCGAATAGGTTTTTGAGCTGTGGCGGCGCTGTAAGCGGCGCCACCAGACACCCCATAAACCAAAATTACCACTAATAAACAATTAGAGAATATTCCAGGAATTTCACAAAACTGCGGTTTACGAGATGGTAACAGCGTTTATTACTGGGTGATGAGGTGTCAAGATAATGATAACGGGAGTCTAGAAATCTCTGGAAAAACATCTGTCTGTTGTGGTGTCATCGTTTGCCATCTCTAGATTGTTTTGCTGCATCAAAGGTTTTATGGAGCCGTTGGAGGAGGCGCCGCAGGTAGTAAGTATACCGATTCAGAAATGTTAATTTCAGCTGCACAGATATGGCAATCACTTATGATCAATCTTGAAGTTGATCCATTTTAATCCGATCCTTGGCGTTCAAAAAGATCTAATAAATGGTTGCGGCAAGCAAGAGTTCTATTTCGTTACCTGAACAATGGAGAGTTCATGAGGAAGGCAATCCTGTGATAAATTGTAACGGAAATGCTGCTTATTGTGAGCCCCCTTCATTGTATGTACAGGCAAACGACTCCACTGCTACCATCGATTCCCTTGTTGAAGACGCGAAACTGGCTAGTGTTGAGGTGAAGAGTCCCAGCAGTGCCCTTTTGAGTATTACGAGGTCGCTTATTGCAGGAGGTGTTGCGGGAGAAGTGTAAGTGATATTTCCTTCTGTTTTTCTACTCCGGCATTTAGTAGCAGAATTCTTTCTTTTGCAAGAAAGATTGCTGAGATAATTTTTCGCAATATGGCAATTCCCGGGCATTGATATGAAGTGTTAAATGTATAATTATGCACCAGGACTGCATCCGGTTTCTTTCCCACAAGCTCATTCTTTAAGATGGTTTACTTTTGGGTCTCGAACAGCTGTTGCACCATTGGAGCGTTTAAAGATTCTTCTTCAGGTATTATTATTTTAACCCCAAGAAATTAGTTAGATCCTTTTTGGGACTAATCTGCAAAGGGCACTGAATTTTATTCTTAATCCACAAATATGGGCAACCTTGTCCGTTGCAAAACAAGATTAGCAGACTTCAAGGATTACATTATCTTTAATTGTAGCGTGATTGTTGAGATCAATTATTAAAGTTTTAAGCCTTGAATTAAAACAGCATACACTTAATTTCTTTGGCAAGTTGCAGCGCATATGATAGAATTTTCCTTTAAACAAATTAACATTTTCATGTATTTGCTGTAGGTTCAAAATTCTCAGAACGTGAAGTATAAAGGAACGGTTCAAGGCTTGAAATACATTTGGAAAACTGAAGGTATTCGAGGATATTTTAAAGGCAATGGGACGATCTGTGCCCGTATAATACCCAATTCAGCTGTGAAATTTTTTAGCTACGAACAGGCTTCAAGGTTATTAGTGTTTTTTATGGCTGCGCAATTTTAGAACACTTTTAATCTAAATTTTGGGTCCGTTGCATTCTTAGGGGGATTTTATGGTTGCATCAAGAGCAAACAGGTTGCAGTAAGTATTGGAGCATTTATTATTTCTTTGTATATGTCATCTGTAATGTGTTTTTGTTCTTTGCAGAAGATGCAGAGTTAACACCCATTCTGCGGCTTGGGGCAGGTGCTTGTGCTGGAATTATTGCAATGTCTGCGACATACCCAATGGACATGATCCGTGGAAGGCTTACCGTTCAGGTCAATTGGATGACAACATCCTTTTCATGAGTTGACTATCTGAAACTGATACTCCTACTGGGAATGCAGACGCCTGATTCTCCAAATTGTTACCGTGGAATGTTTCATGCGGTGTCAACTATAACTGACATGTTGTCCCCTGAGAACTGCTCTAGTTTTCTAGCTTTCCACACATTGCTCAGTGTGGAGTCGACTTTCTTCCGATAGTCGGCCCCGTTACTGCCTTTATCACGATTCGGACCCTCCCCACGGTCTTGCTGATCATTATCCTATGCCTCTGATTCCGAGTCGGAGTCAGAACTGGTGTTGGAGGAGTTCGTGTTGGGGGATCTCCTTCTCCGTACATGTTTCTTTTCCTTCCCTTATCTGTTCCCTGAGCAAGTGCCTGGGGCAGGTAGTCGTTTTGGTCTGGTGCAATTGCTGCCTTTTCTGCCAGTAAAGCTTTTATCTCCTGGATATCTGATCTCATCTGGAATATCTCTTCTTTTGGAGTCGGTGCCTTGAACTCCTGGTACAAGTTCCTTGGCTGGAATTGTCGTGGGGGAGTTTGCTCTATCTGATAGCGTCGATTTTGCTCTACGGGTGCTCTAGCTGCATACACATCAGACTGAACTCTTATGATTAGCTTTTGCTTGTTGTTGCATTGGTTGTTTGATGATATAGTTGTGGGGACAAAATATATCAAGAACATACACAATAGCAACCAAATATATTCATAAGATAAAAACTTTATTACAATGATTGATGGAGAAAAATTTTAAACTATTCTTGGAATCTTCGATATACAGGGTGGTCCTCCAAGAATTTCATTACTTGGACGTACCACCTTGCAATGCCATTACTAAATCTTCCACTCTTCGATCTGACATATAGGCCACAGTGACGGTTAATCTGCCCTGACATCGGTATTGAGACCACGAAGTATGCTTTGGGCTATTGTCCTCTTCACTAATATGACGTGGTCGATGTTTTGAGGTGTCTGAGCATGTCTACCAAATCCCGAGAGGGCAATGAGCATGAAGAACCCTTCTTCTCCCGTGGGCTGGACTGCCAGTGTATCACTGCTATCCTTCTATAGTTGAGGAGTTGGAAGATAGTATCTGAGGGCCTTGTTATGTCCTCCTTCTCCTGCATCTTCTCCGGTCCTGATGCCGGCCATATGCCTCTTGGAGTACTCGTTCACCGGTACTGCTGTCAGGTCCTTATAATCTGCGAACATAAACCCGAAGGACTCCGCTTCTGTCGACCCCGGTTGGCGCCATTGATGAAGAGCTGGGCAGGAGTTCAAACATCGTCTTGCCCCGAATGCCCATCTATTCTTAGATGGCGATGAATTCCTCCTCCGAAGGTAGCTCCTGTTGTGTCATCATTTGTCGGATATTCCTGTAGGCCTAGATGTCGGATAATGACGGCCCGGTATAGGTGTGGGCTTCCCTAATGCTGATAGACAAGTCTTGAGTTTCCCGGTCGATGAACTCATCGAGGTCGGGCTATTGGCGCAGGAAGTGTAGGAGCTTGTCCATCCTGTATCCTCAGTCTCTGCACTTTGGAAGGTTCTTCATGTCGTGCAGCAGGAGGTACTCTTGGCCTTCGATAATGGCCGGGGTTAAGTTGGTGATGCCTAACCTGAGTGAGGGAGCTGTTCTTGTCATCCTCAGGTCTTCTTGAAGCCCTTAAGTTCTTGTTCTGCTTGCTGCCGTTCCTGGATAGGGTCGACGTCGATCAGGTCCTCGACGTCATAGCCTTGTCTGCCTTCTTCTTCCTCCTCCTGTTCTGAGCCTTCATACTCTAGGAGCAGCAACTCTTCTGCTCTGGAGGCATGGGGTTCTATGTTCATTGGCTGAGTGGAGGGTTCCTCTATTTGAGTTTGGGCTCTGTGGGATAAGAAGATGGCTACAGCAGCAGTGTAAGAGAAATATCTCTTCCTTTATGGATATGGTCATATAGTCTGGCATGCGACTAACTCTATTTTCTAAGTACTTGAACATCGCTCAGTGCGGCTCAAAGAGCTGTCCTAGGTGCAAAGTACCCTATGCATGGCAGGAGCCCTACTAATGAAGGGCCTATCTTAGCTTGGAACTCTCGCATGATCTCTTAGTAGAATGGTGTGGCATTTATGGTAGCATCAACATCAATTTCTTTCTGGAAGACAACAAAGACAAAGTTGATGTCGGCCTCTGCCACATGAGCAGTGGCACTGTACCATCTCCTGAATGCGAAAATGTAACGTTCCTAACCGACATGCCCTTAAACAACTGGGCAAAACCGTCTACACGTTTATGAGTAGTCGCTTCTACCCATTTATGCCAGTGTCTCGGGAATGCCCCACAGGCACATTCAAGGTTCGAATACTCAAGTGGTCTACCATGGGCCCGTTACAGTCTCTCCCACTAGAACTATACTCGTCCTCGAGCATCCAAGGCTATACCATGTCTATGTCATACCATGCCACAATGATTACCAGTCTTTGCAAATTACCCATGTATATAGGCACCCATGGAGACTCGAACTCGAGACCTGCTCTGATACCAACTGTAACATTCCTAACCGACATGCCCTTAAACAACTGGGCAAAATCGTCTAGACGTTTATGAGTAGTCGCTTCTACCCATTTATGCCGGTGTTTCGGAAACGCCCCACAAGGTTCGAATACTCGAGCGGTCTACCATGGGCCTGTTACAGGAAATGGCCATGATGCTGATGCTGATGGGGTCAACAAACAGATATGCAAGCGCCTATGTGAGTAGGAAAATCATCTTGGAGTCAGGAGTGAGACTGTAAGATGCAAATGAGGGTTGTGGATATATTTATAGGCATAACCCTAATTTGTGAAATTTTTAGGGTTTGGATATGTCTATCACTTCAAGGTCTAATTGAGTATTTGATAGGTAGTCTAAGGTTATGAGCATCTAAAGGACTTTCTAATGATCCTATTGCAGCAAATTTCATCTAATTTGGAGGTATTTTAGATGAGTTATGGCTATTTAATTCGGATTACTCACACAATGCGCGAAAGGCCCGACTTAAATTTTAACTAAGGGTCTGGGCACACTCTGTGAGGGGTGGGCTGGGTCCTAGATGACTCCAAAATTTTGGTATGAGGGCAGAATAATGCTTATCTCGAGGAGTTAAGCTGGAATATGTTCTTAGTTTTTGGTTTTGGACTTGTTTAGGTATAGAATAGTGGCCACACTCACACAATGCGTGAGAGGGCCGAGTTAAATTTTAACTTGGGGCCCTGGCGCACTCTGTGAGGGGTGGGGCTCCATTGGGTCACTTTTTGTCGAAATTAATTAAAATTACACATGCCATCAATACAACTACATCAAGGGCATTATTACACCTTGCAACTCAAAATTAACAACTTTTATATTACAAAATTTTTATATACAATGCTTAGCAATCTTCCTTCTTTATAAATCTTGCTAGCTTCATATCTCTGAGCATAAACGTGACTCTCTTCGCATGAAGAGCGCATGCTAGCGAGTCTTCAAAATGCTGCACCAGCTTCTGCTCCGCTGCTTCCTGCAAGGCGAGTAGCATGTCATCTGTGACTCGCTTATCCTTGTCGAATTCTTGCATGATCTCTTGGGTCAGTCTTGTGAATGTTGCTCTCGGGATCAGAAGTCCATAACTCCTCTGGAAGTGTCGAATCTCCCGAGCAACTTTGGCAAAGTACGAGTCCATCTTCCGTTTTATGGGCTTCTTTGGCAGTGCGGGTCTTTCTGGCAGTGGCTTCAGGAAGTTTTGTTGGCCTTCCTCCTTCCACGTACGTAACCTTGTACTCTTCATCATATTTGGAGTATGCCTCATACATCTTCATATACTCCTTGTACTCCCTCAGCTTCTTCTCTCGCTCGTGCTTGAGTACGTATGACTTCGTGTTGGCTTGGTCCAACATCATACACTATGTCCCTAAAACTCAAGCGGATGAGGGCTTTGGACATGAGCAAGATGGAAACCAAGTAACTTGTATGTTGAGTTTGTAAAACTTTAACTAGAAGCATAGTTCCATTAATGTTGATGGGTAGAGAATACATATAAAAGCTTACAAGTTTGTCTGCAGAAATATTTTATGGGGTATACAAGTAGAGGGATGGATAGGAGTATGAAAAGGTGGTTTCTGCTAGAATAGTGGTAAATAAGGGATTTTTAAATGAACCCATATTTGCAGATGGCATATCCAATATACAAATTGTTGAATTCCCCAGCCACCAACAATGTACTTTTTTCAGAATTAAACAATACCTTAGAACCTAAATTTATCAAATCGTAAAACTTCCTCAAGATTCGAGTGGTTGCATTTCGTAGTTGCAACAGCTGCCACAATTTTTCTAGCTACTATTCTTGATCATTTGACATAAAAAACACTCAATCAATGCAATCAATTAATAACAAAACACCATTAGCAATCAATGTCAATCATGCAAACATTAGCAAAAGCTTAGTAATGATGCCAGGGCTAAAAGGTACTTTTTTTTTTTTTGCTTAACGTCTTTCATCGTTTGTACCCTTTATGCCCTTGATTAGAATTAGTAGATATAGATAAAAGGGAGTGAAGTAGAACCAGACTAGGCTTTAGAATCTACAAGTTTAAATCAGTTTATAATATCCGAGTCTATTACTTGCTCATAGAGCCAATATTAACTTGAACTGTCAGTGATTTCCAGGCTGCACATATTTATTCAAATATTTTCTTAGATCTAGCAGTGCTTATAAATCTCCTAGATATAGCTTATTCAATTTTATATCACACCTCAGTTCGGTATCAATTCTTATTCATTTAGACCTAAGCCTTAGTTATGCATTTATCAAATATCTGCCACCCGGGCCCCTAAGCTTACCAAGCACGCTTCTAACCAAGCTTTGATTTATTTCCGGATACATATTCTCTATACCCCTTCATGTATTTTTCATGAACTAAGCCTATACTTGTGTATTTTTTCGGTACATATGAAGCAAATGCTAATAAGAAACCCCTAGAAGTATTTGCTGATGTTATTTATGCACTACAAATGTCCAACCCCTTGTGTTGGTGTTATTACCTCTTAAAGAACAAGACAGACAAGTTCTGTTATAAACAATATGTTGAAAATAATTGAAAATTTTGTATCAATTCTGCATATCGATTCGATATCAAGGTATGTAACTAATAATTGCTAGGCAGAATAGGTAGCAAGCTCTTGCATTGAAAATTTATGCATTGATAATAGACTTGAAACTTAAGTGTATGTAATATCAGTTGTAAAACCATGACTAATGTGATAGTATTGATGGAATAATAAGGTTGAGTTGACTATTGGCATTACAAATGCATGAGCTTAGGATTAATACCATGTATTGGCACTAGTAAGATCATATATAGATATTATGTGCAGTTTATCTAAGTTTGCAACCGAGATGATTAGTATTTAGATTGCGATTAGATAATTCGATATAATATAAGCATGATATCTAAGGGGATAAAAACATAGATCCATTAAAAAGGGTTTGAGTAATATCAGAATAATAAACAGATAATGTTCCTAAATGAATGGAAGTTGTCATAAGCAATAAGGTTGTTCATAACCAGAATATGCGGATAAGGTTTTATGGTTGGTTCTTTTTATTTAAAACTTAGTTTGGGCGTATGGGTGACTAGAAAACATAGATAAGCTATTCTGATAAGATGCTGATTTATATCTACACATTATCTATAGTCTTAGATACTTAAGAATTCATCGCCATTAGTAAGTCCTATGATTCTTCATGCTTAGGCACAGTCAAGCCTATAATTTTACTTAAAAAGTGTGGACAAGATTGAATAAGTCTAATAAGTGTTTTTCCATTAGACAAAATTATGAATTACATTCCGATACCAAGGGAACATATATGCCAATTTGGGATAGTTTGTCCTGGATTGGGATGATAACAGTACCATGGATTGATTGAGGTATGCGAATGTGGCTAGCAAGGGTTCTTGTCAAAGTTTTTTTTAGATACTTCATCTCACTAGTTTTACTGGTGAAATATCTTTCCCTAGTTTTATAGATATGAGCCAACTAAATCATGGTTTTGTTTAAGTTGAATCATAATAATATGGACCGATTACTATGGTTTACATGAGTAGAAATTTTTTTGAAGCCCAAGAGGACTATGTTACAGACTATATCCCATCACTTTGGAACAAAGAACTAATGGACATTGGATATAACAAACTAAAGGTGGAATGCCCAAATAATGCAGTCTAGACCCTACTTTACTGCATTAAGAATGGATGTGTACATCAGCTGATCATGGAGAAGGAGAATAACATATAGGGCGGTACTCTGTTATCTCTCATCTGGAGTTTAATGGATGGTTGTGTGTCATTATTGAAATTGGAAAAACAGGTACACAGTGGGATGTGGCTGTTACTTTGGTAGAAAAAATATATAAGGAGATGCCCGATAAGATATAGCAACTTACTATTGAAGAAGATCATGGTAAGGAGTAGTTTCATGTTGGGATGGCAGCACTTGAACGAGCCAATAATATAAAAAAGCCTTCTAATGGTAAGACTGAAGTCCTTGTGAACAATGAGATGAGCATGTAGAATGAAAATGCAAGTGATTTTGATCCCTTTGGGGTTGGACTACTATCTGAACATGAGATGGCCACCCTTACGCCACCAAAGAAAAGAACAAGTAAGGATGACCAACTTAAAATGGCAAAGGCATCAGCATGCAATAAGAAGAACATTATCAGAAAAGAGAAACCCAAGTTACATTTGACCATACGTTTTTTGATAAGCGTTGTAACAAAGATGACTGTATTTATACTAAGCAGAAAGAATACATGGCATACCATAGGCACATAAAAGGGTCCCCTAAATGTCCCAAGAATAGATAGATAGATAGATAGTATATTTACGTCATGCCACATTGGCCCAAGAATAGATAGATAGATAGATAGTATATTTATGTCATGCCACATTGGCAGCGTCCATGAGAACATATGACAGACCCCTAGAGACTTGAACACAAGATCTCTTAATTGCTAACCCAATGGACTAGCCACTAATTCGAACAACGGGAAACAGAATAGATTTGTTTTAATACTATACCCCCTAATAGCTAACCCAAAGGACTAAAGAGAATAAAGTTGGGTACTGAAGCTTTAAAACCTTTTTTACGTCAAAAGTGTTACTGCGAAGGAATGAGATTACCATACCTTTAGTTCCACTGAGATACGGTCCATTCAGAGTGAGGACAACCATTTAACCAAGCATGGCACACTCCTCATCGGGACCACCTTGGTTGCCCGCCCCTCATGCATGATATCCCTAGCTAGTTGGAGCTATCTGGACTAGCTGCTAGTCATTAGACATGCTCTTATGGTTCCAGATCAGGGTTAGGACCAACCAAAGTAGTATTCAAGCATGGGTTCAACCCTCCATGTGTGATATCAGGGCTGTAGATGGGCTTCTTTTGTGAGCCGAATAGGGTTAAATAGGCCATTAGACTAGGGCACCAATACTAATTTTCAGGCCAAAACTTTAAATATCTTAGAGTTCTATCTTTGCATGCATGCATGATGCCCAGGGGATTCACCTATATGTATTTTGGATGTTGCATCTGTGTTCCTAGGGTCAAGCAAAACCCCCTTATCATATGCAGAAAATTGGCTTGATATGCCCTTATGCTCCTTAAAATACAACTAGACAAGTGAAATAAATGGTAAATACCCCTTATTATAAGTGCAAAATAGGCAATAAGAAACCGCTTAGCATATATTCAGATGGTTTATACGCATAGCACAAGTGAATACCCCTTGGCATGATGAACATCACACTATATCTATGGTTAATCTAAAATATGCCAAGACTCAAGACCATAGAGATAAATCAACTTAGCTAGGGTTCACCATGTGGGGATCATTTTTACCTGAAGTATATGTTTAATTTTCACATCAGAACAATCAAGGAGAAGCTAGGCACTTTATCAGAGAGGAGTAATTGCAAGCAACTGAGAAAAGGCTAAACATGACATGGGTGGGGTTTAAACAGACATACCATAGCTGATACCAAATCTTCTATAGCCATTACTAGCTTGTAACATGTCTATCTCATAATTTACTCAAGAGTAATTATCATTATTACTATTTATTATTATACATTTCAAATTCTTTTGTTGTGGTTGTTTATGGAGGATGTTATTTTAGTTAAAACAAAAAATAAAAAAAGTAAAAATTAAATCATAAACAACCACAACAAAAGAATTTGAATTTAGCAAGGAAGTTAAGAAAAGCCAAAAAGACAAGAAGCCATAGCCACAACCATGGCCATACACAACATAAGCCACTGCCACGGAGCCGAAATGGATCATTTACTTCCTTCTTTTAGCAAATTCTTCAGATCAATCCATTGGCGGATTCTTCTCATGGCTGAATCTCCCCAGCATTTGAAACGATGTTGGAAAGAGAATTATAATACATGGTTTGCCCGCTAGTCTTGCAACCGGAACATTGCATGGTGCTTGCTAGTTCTAATCCTGAGCTTTTGCAACAATATCTCAAGGGTCGTTTTTCTCAGAAGATGTGAGATGCAGTTACCTTAGCCCAAGTTAAAACTGATCATTATCATGCACATATCAATCCCACTTTGGCACCAGGTCCACAAGCATATTTGCTTGCTTCCTTGTCCAGGAAAAAGCTTATAGCTATTGCATCAATTCGCACAGGGTCCCACAAGCTACGGATTGAGAGGATTAGATGGGAGCGACTGCAATTGCCATGAGAAGCGAGATTGTGTGCATGTTGCTAGCTATAGGTTATTGAAGATAAAGGCCATACTCTGCTAAGATGTCCTGCTTTTGAAATGGTCAGAAATCGCTATTTGATTTTTAGCATTCCATTCCACTCTTCCACAACTTCTCAGAGCCCCAACTGTGCCTGACTTGGCATTATACATACTTGAGGTTCTGAATGAGCGTCTTCAATTATTGAGCCCTTAGTAGTCATCATCGTCTACTTATATTTTTTTTCTTGTTTGTCTAGTATCATCATTACTACAAAGGTTTTTCCCTTGAAAACCTTTCGAGGCAGGGGTTTTTTTAATCCTAGTAGTAATGGTTGTACTAGGCCATCGTATGGGTCCCATGGCCTCTTGGTCTTCGTAGACATTGTCCGGGTTTTTTTTTTAAGGACATCAAACTATATTGAAAAGTCCAAGCCTGCAACTGCACAGGCGGGGTTAAAATCTCAGAGGACAATCATGACCCACTGAGTAGGACCACCAGCCTATGCCTAAGAATAGAATAGAATAGATTTTTTAACGTCCACGGAGACCAATAGGTCATGGGACCCATACAACACACTCAAATAAGACCTATGCATAAGACAACACACTTAAATAAGTCTCAAAGATCAAGTGACACTTGGCAAGAGCAAGCGAAGAGCAATGAACTCCAACCGCATCTCCTCATAGAATTCTTGGCCATACTGCATCATGGCCTCGTTCAAATTTCTCACAGCCCTAAGGGGATTATCAATCTTCTCGGCCCTGTGGGCTTCAAATCCGACCATGTCAAAGCCAGATTTGGCTTTTAAGTCTTCTGCAACCTCTTCGATGGCATTTGCAGAATCTGCTACAACGGCAATGGCCCTTCTGTTTTCTTCCACATAATTGTGGCAAAGGGCTTCGAATTGGGCTATGTCTGCTTCGTAATTGGGGTTATCTGTACTCCCATCAAGATCGGCCTGGGCTCCAACTTCTTCAACGACATCCATAGGGAGGTTTATCTCTGTCCCTTTCACCTTCCCAATCTGGTGGGTAATTATTTTGCATTCCTTAGTTTCTTCTGCAATATCCTTTTGTCTAGCATAGCATGCTGACGATTCTGTGCAACACTCTGCTTCCTTGAATGATGGAAAATCCATGCAAAACCCGTTGCTCCTGGTATTATCCGGCCCCTCTTCCAGAATACAGAAGGAAATAGCAAAACATGCAGTTATGCCAGTTTTGATTTTTAATTTAAATACCTTCAATTTCTGAGATATAGCATTCCGTTTCTTCTTCCTTGAAGTCCTCTCTTCTGTAGGCGGTTTTCCTGTATCTCTATCCGATTTCTCCTCCATACTCAGGTCCCAAGCTCAAATGATAAATTTAGGAAGAGCAGATATAACTATAATGCAGATATAGTATTCAATAGAGAAAACTCGGTGGGACAAGCTCCACACCTAGCTTGATATATATAACAGATGCGACTCTACATATGAATGGATACGACTCTTCATGTAGATTGCCATGTCATATGATGACGTGGCCTATATGATGAGGTGGAGGATTGATATATTCCAACATTGAAGAGGCGTTCTGGCGGTCACCATAGCAGTTTTGGATTTGAATTCATCGCATTGGATTGTTCAACCTCCAAACAACACAAAAGATGGAGGAAAGCCAAGACGACTCAGGTATTGGATAATTATGTCCATCAAAGCAGTTTCTGATGGGCAACTTACTTTGAAAATGCCATTTGGGATTCGAGTTATTCATACTCACTTATTCACTAATAGCTATGCAAAAGATGATTTTTGGCTAATCTTTTTGATACGTATGCTAAGTGTATGTTGCTATAGAAAGCCATAGATGTCTCTGACATATTGCCTGATAGAAATCCGTTCACATGAAATAATATTTTGGCTGCATATGCTTAGCACGGATGCTTTCATATCAGTAGACTACTGCATCAAATGGAAGAGGAAGGTCATGTAGACTACAGCATATGATCATGCTTTAAAAATCTATAGGAATCAAAATGCCTTCTCACAGAAAAAATGGGTTCATGCCCATATTCTGCTCAACTGGTTTGATAAAACTACCTTCTTAAACAATCTTTTGATTATTACATAAGAAAAATGCGATATGTCTGACAGATTGCCAATCTTTATTTGCAAGAATGCATGACTAGAATATGTACTTGTGGAGCTCTTTGCTTGATGCGCTTATCCAACATGGGCATGGAAAAGAGACTGTTTCTTTGTTTAGACAAATGTAGGTCCAAAATGTTTCGCCAGATACATTTGCTTATTCCAATATTTTATCTGCATGGAGGGTTCTGTAGCAGGAGGTTAGTTTATTCATGCTCAACTCTTATCAGATAATATCACAACAGACGTAGTAATAGGCAATACCCTTATAAACATGTATGGAAAACTTGGCTGCCTAAATTGTGCTAGGCCTCAGTTTTGCTATATGCTATGGCTTAGCAAGAAACAATAAATTGTGTCTTTGTCTAGCTCATTAAAGCTAGAGTTAAAGGTACTCAGAAATATAATGGAATTAAAGTGGCTCATCAAAATCTTGAAGCACAATATTTCATACATGCTCTCTAACCACCATCTGACATTCATTTCCATTACTTAAAGGAACATGCCAATAGTAATCGGTTGGATTTATCCACCAAGATATGCTTTAAAGACAGATGTGGCATGATTAAGCTCCAGATTAATAGGCAGCAGTCTATAAGTTGAATTTCAAACTTTCTTCAGCACATAGACTTAGCACTGGTGCCTAACATAGATGCTATCTCCAGAAAGCTTGTGCAAGACACGATAGTTTATACAATTCCTTGGGCGCTTTGCTTTATGGCATTGTTGGACTCCAATGATTGGTGCTAATGCCTCAACCCTATGAATGATAACTTCCACTTGAAGAGGCTTCAGAATGCATTGTTTTTTGTGTTTTAAGTGCTGTGTGGATTGATGGTTGGTGCTAATGTCAACCGTATGGATGATAACTTTCACTTAAAACGGCTTCACAATGCATTGTTTTCTGTGTTTTAACTGTTGTGTAGATCTTTCAATAAGTGAAATGGAAAAAAAAAAAGGTGCCTTATGCTTAGAGTCAACCTTTACAATCTTCTGGTCTTGACCTTTAAAAAGGTGAGGTGCCATCTTTGAGTGGAGCAAACATACCTAATGTTTAGTACTTTTTTTTCCCCAAAGAATTAGCTGACAAATTCCTATAAGGATTGAAAAGCTCCCCTTTTGCATATGATCATCCTTTTATACTTAGCTTGCATGGCAGTTACAGGAGCAGAGTATGTTTCAGTTTCGAAGCAAGGCTTTGCAATCCTCATCACAGCAACCACTTAGTGACATAAAACCTTCTCTTTCTGCTATTGTTTTCTTTCCCAGAGAGTAAATTGAAAGCAACATAAGGAAGCCTCAACCATCGATCCATAAGCATAGCCTTGCTGTATAAAGTGCTCAGTTCTATTTGTTGTATTTGTGCGCAAAGAGAATGCTCTAAACATGAATTATAGCAGGTGCAATTGCCATAATGGTTGCTAGACCAACAGATCCTGAAAATTACGCTTGCAATTTGAAGGAGGTTGCCACTTGCTATGCTGCATCGTTAATATTGGGGCCATGAATGACTATAGCACAAACATTAAACAAGTAAGAGCTTCATAAACTTCATTTTGTTTCTTATGGCCATTAAAACATTTATGGAAAGCAGGATGGTGTGGCCTCTTTATGGACTGGACTTGGCCCAAATTTAGAAAGGAATACGACTATTAATGCAGCTGAATTGGCAAGTTATGACCAAGTCAAGTAGGTGAAATTTGAAACTTCCAATTTCTCAAGTTATAAGCTTTAGCAATGCATTGAATATATCTACAATCTTTATTCTTGTCATATAAGATCAATTTCTAGAAGGGTATGCTTACGTTCTTAAATGGAGATGTACAGTAAGATTTATTTTCTTCTAGACATTGTTGCACCTTGGACTGAAGGATAATATGGGTATGCATTTGGTATCCGATTTAGGTGCTAGTCTTATTGCAGTATGTGTGGGATCTCCAATTGATATGGTGGGTTAAAAGACCTGCTGCTGTGATCTACCATTATCAAATAACACAAACAAGACGGTGAATTGCGACAGCATTTAATGAAGATTTGATTTGGTTTGGCATAACCAGGTCTCCACAAAGTTGAGAGACATGTATTATTCCTGGTCACAATCCAGGCATATATGCTAGCTATTCTGCAATTCTCAAAATAATGTTAACACGTATTTTCTGGCCACAAATAAGATAATTTATGCCAGAACTTAAAAGAACTGTAATATACATCTTCATATAACAGCCGAATGATTCTGATTTTGTTTATGTGCATAAACTGGTGTTTCCAATTCATTTGATAAAATAGGACTAAGAACTTGATAAGGATCATGGAAATGAACTTCAGTAGGAATGATAAAGAGAACTAAACTGAGTGCAAGGACCTCCTTTGTTATTTATGCAAAGCATGCAAGAACCTTCTTTGTTATGCTGGATTAGCGGTGATGCAAGACTTTGTTATTTATGCATAGCATGCAAGAACCATCTTTGTTATGTTGGGACCAGTTGTGAAGGAAGACATCTAAACATTTGCAGTGCAAATTTTTCCTAGGAAAAGGAATTGCATTTAAGTGTTCTTGCATAAATCTCAACGTAAATACAGATTACAGATTTTGTCCTTTTAAATGCATTTTGTCCTTTTCGTCACCCTCTTTTACATGGTTCTATTTTCATGATATCTCCTTATCTAAAGGTTGTTTATATGCAACATAACTCTGTGGAAAAACCTAAAGGCAATTCCCAAAACATAGAATTTTGAATATGCATTTCTGAATTTCAAATGACAATGTACAGTCTACATAGAACATATGTGCGAAGAGCTAGAGTATCTGCACGCAACTCTTTGTAGGCTGGATAAGGGTGCAGTTTGCACCCCAAAAAGTCAAGCATAGAAATCATAATAGTCTTGGCATAGCTCCGAATAAAAAAGTTAGCTAGATAGCATTTGATGTTTCCAAAGAGTCCATAGAGTCAAGTATTTGTGGGCGGTGTAAAAGGCTAAAGATGTTAGAATATTTTAATGCCAAATCTTGTCTAGTTATCCATCTCAATCACCCTGTTATACCATGTCTTACTGGTCCCTGAAGCTACCAATATGATGCACAAGCCATGGCTCATTTGCAAGCGTGAAACTGTAACCAAAGCTTCTAACCTAGCAGATATAAGTAAACAAAAAAAAGGGTGCCTTATGAATAGAATAGACCTTAACTTGACAATGGCCAAGTGGTGGCAGTGGAACTTCAGAATTCCAGTTTAACCAGAGGGATAGAGGTTTAAAAGCAAATATCTTTCCAACAAAAAGCTCATGCTCGATTGATCCCATTACCAAACATTTCAAGATAAATAGGTTCAACAAATTTCATTCAAGACCCATTGCCAATGTGCGTATGTTCTCGATGAGATGCTCATTTGAAGCTAGATATTTCACCTAGACAAAATGGACCTATTGAAACTGTAGAGAAAAGTGTAAATCTGAGGCTAAATAAGTAATTGTTGAACCAAGTAATTGATTACAAAGAAAGAAACATGGCACATTGATCAAAGGCACATCAAACATCGAACAGTTCTAAAGCAAGGCAGGCCGATATACCCAAACCCACGACACAAAAACGACTGGAGATAGTCTACCTTTGCAATCTAGCCTCTGAACTCAAATAAAGGTGTCGTACATTTGCCTTTAGAATATATTGCCTTCAAGTGTTTTTCCTTTGGATTGCCATAAAGAATCCCTTTATAAATCATCAATCCTACGATCCTACAACCTTCTAATTAATAACACCATTCCAGTTCCAAAAGTCACAAATGCACATTTTATAGGTCTCCATGTACTTGGTCATACATAGTTACTAAAATTCTTAATTTTACTTGAGAATTTTATTATTGTATGTAATATCAACCCAATTTAAGAAAAAGCAGTGACTTTTTTAAGATAGATAAAAAGCAATGACTTTTTTAAGATAGATAGATAGATAGATAGATAGATAGATAGATAGATAGATAGATAGATAGATAGATAGATAGATAGATAGATAGATAGATAGATAGATAGATAGTAAGTATTTTTTACGTCATGCCACATTTTACATCATCCATGAGGATATATGACGGACCCAAATACTTGAACACAAGCGCAGATAATTGTTGCTAAGCATGTGTTAAGTACTTCCCATGTGTATATGGCCTTTGCCCCTTCTGGCTTCTCAGGCAAAATTTTAGGTGATATTGCATGACCACCTCCAGCCAGCTTATTCTTGGTTGCTTTCTCTTTTTCATGTGACATTGACAAGTCAGCAAGTGCTCTTGGCTATTTATCTGGATACTTGACATAAGATGTAAAGTCAAGTCTTTCACTTGGCGTCAGGATGGTTGTTGTGGTCTATCTGGAAGCGCAATAGATTATGTGTTTTTAAGGGTTCGGATATTTCTTTTATTGTTGTCCTCCAGGACGCTTAAGATAGAACTGCTAAGGTTTCTTTACAGGGTCCGTTCATGCAGAAGAAGGAAGGCACAGAAACTTTGAGGCCAAGATTAGAGCGCTCTCAGTTGGGGCCACTGTAATGATGAAAAATAGGATTCCCTTAAACAAAGGAGGAGGGGCAACTAATTCTGCAGAGATCCTTGGCCAGATACAAATATCTTATGAAGACAAGTTGGAGTTGCTGATTGTGTCCATGAAGACCCACGGATGTTAAGAAACGATACAGGGAAGAATCACTCTGGGATTTTAGATGCCGCAGTAGAAAACCCAGTGCAGATGGAGATATCCCAGGGCCAGCTGCTGGTGTTGCCATTGCTCCATAATACAGAAGGAGCCAAAACTAAGATTGTAGATGAAGAAAAGGCTGCAGAAAACCCTCGTGAATCCAAATCAAAGATGCAAGCCTCGAGCAGACCAAAAGCCCTAAATTGTTCTGTCTTATACAGGATGAGAGAATTCAGAGATGAGAAAACAGCCACAATTTGGGATGGGAGCATGGTTGAGAATGTTAATAGGAATGCAAATGTTTCTAATACTGCTACTCATGGCCACGATCTAGTTGGAGATGTCAAGATCAAGGGAGGGTCCAAGCTCACCAATTCAAACACAGTTGAAGCATTCCAGGTGCATTTCCTTTTTATTAAAAATGGATGTCCAATTTTAAGAGATATAGGCCACACTGTTAGCTGCCAGAACATGTTAATGAATTCTAGCAACTGCTCAAGGGAGGGAGATCTATATGTGAGCAGTCTAGAAAATGCCAATCGGGCTGCATTAACATGTCAAGATCAGTTCCATGAGCGTGAGAAGAATGCGAAGAGAGATGAAGCTTTTGGAATGGAGAAAATGACTCATACAGCACAAAGGAAGCAACAAGGAAACATTTATTATCTTTTACATGATTTTGCAGATGATGCTATGATGCTTGAGATTATTGTACAGCATATAAGCCCTGAATTATTGCTTATGGCAGCCATAAACATGGCTGATAGAGAGCAGCCGATAGCTCCAAATGTTTGCATAAACAAAGTGCCAACTATATCTTTCCTGGAAATGCAATCCAAGACGAAGGCCACTATTCCAAATTTGAAAAACAAGAACATTCAGAAGAATATTAGACAATGCAGAAAAAGCCAAAGATGGCTCACACATCAACCTGGACATGATGACTTTGGATAGTTGAGGTGTTCGTCTTGAGGGAGGGTGTTGGAATATATCAATCCTCCACCTCATCATATAGGCCACGTCATCATATGACATGGCAATCTACATGAAGAGTCGTATCCATTCATATGTAGAGTCGCATCTGTTATATATATCAAGCTAGGTGTGGAGATTGTCCCACCGAGTTTTCTCTATTGAATACTATATCTGCATTATAGTTATATCTGCTCTTCCTAAATTTATCATTCAATACCTATTTGCCTCCCGATCACTTCAGCTCGGTGATCGCAGATCCAGTGCAAAAGGGGTAACAATGTTTGTCAATGAACAATGGCATTCGATTCACTTTGAGAACAATTGATCAGAATTATAACATAAGAGAGAAATAGACCTCTGGCCTATAGTACGTGAATATAGTGATGCAATTCAAGTTTTGGATGCTGGTGCCGAATGAGAAGCCAATCAATCGTACACTGCATAATTTCTAGAATTATAATGTGAAAATCAATCTAAGTCGGCCTATTTTAGGTGCTCTTGCACGGCTACTATGGGAGCTATCTGAATCTGTTTATAGTAATTGATGTAGTAATGTACTGCTTTATCTGCGATACCCAAAATAGCAGAAACTATAGCACTGAAAAGCTGCACATAAAAACACGATCATTATCGAGAATGAAGATGGCGAGAGATAATATAGTTTTTCCCTGCACAGGATCCCTTTTGTAGCAAAAGGTGCAATTTTATGAAGTACCTGATTGAGTAATTATCTGCACGACAGAGGCATTGGACATTCACAAATGGATTTCTCACTTCTGTGCTTGACCGACAATGCAGAAGCGTGGCCAATAGATGCGAAGAAATGAATGCAACTGTAAATATGTAGCATAATAACAGGGGGTTTTCTTTGTGTTTTTGTACGCTTTTCACAAAGGTTTTCCTAAGATTTCATGGTGTATTCGAATGGATGTACTAATGCGTACATCTAGAGTGCACTATTTCTTAGTCGTTGATTTAACCTTTTTTTTTTCAATGGTCCAACATCTAAAGGCTCACAACAAAAGCCCTCTTTTTATTTTAGGGGCTAAACATGCAAGCTTGGTGGATAGCATTTTAGGAAAGAAACTTGGAATGGCCGGACTTAAACGATCGGTGTTTCCAGGTTTCGAGAGGTAAAACAATCGTTTTGGGCCGAAATGTCTTTAGCGCTTGCAGAACAGCTTCTACTTTCCAAAGACTAAAAGTCCAGTAGGGTTTAACAGTGATGGCGCGACCTGTTCTTCGAGTCCGTTCTGCCGGATGGGGGCTTCCAACGGCCTGTCCAGATTGCTTGCCCCATGTCCCAGGGTTCCTGATTCCGGTGAGTTTTCAAATCGAAATAATGGCAGATGATCTTCCTGTGGTAGAATATGGATCACTAACAGGCTTTGCGAATGAAGCTGGTGGAGTAGAAGGATTCTTGATTAAGGAAGAGATTGCAGATCTCGATGCAGACCTAACAGAGACTGAGAAATCGGATTTGCAGGCTTATAAAGCGTTAGCTTGTTCATGGCTTGCAGATGCCATTCTATATGAGATATGGATGAAGGAAAACAAATATATTTTTCAGCGCTTCCATGGCCCGTAAATAAGGCCAAGTCCGTGTTATGTGGCTCTATATACTTCTGAAGACCCTTGAATTTGCAGGTAAATACCATATCTATGCGTGTTATGTGCCTTTATAAAATGGGGTCAGTGGGGAGCGACTCGCCCTGATATTTTTACACCCGACATATGTAAGCAACTTGCAAAGCTGCATTCTCAGGTGAGTCTGAAATTTCAAAGTTCGTTTAGCTTGATTTGTCAGGTTCTTTATGTCAATGTTGCTGAAATATCTCAATGTTGCTGAAATGCTTTATAGGCACCTGCACACAGCTTTCGACAAACAAAGAAAATAATTGAAAGGGCATTTAGGATGCCTATAGAGGATGTCTTTGAGGACTTTTCTGAGGAACCCATAGCATCTGGAAGCATTGCACAGGTATTGTTACTCGTAGTTGTTTTTACTCAAAATTGCTTTCTCTCGACAATTTAAGATAGCATTGGTACGTATTTAGCCTTGCAACAGTCAAAAGAAAATTTGCACCATTTCTTTAAGTTGTATCCTTCAGTTGATGTAACTATACTCCATGGAATGTGAAGGTTCATAAGGCTGTTTTGAAGGAGCAAGGAGCTCGAAATCGGAAACCAGTTGTTGTTATTGTCAAGGTGTGTGGTGGCATTACTGCAAACATTTTCTTAGGCAAATCGATTGACATTATGGGCACTATTTTGTATTCTCAGGTTCGCCACCCTTCTGTGAGAAGATGGGAGAAGAGAAGATGGGAGCGCGAATGTGTTTTAAATGAAGATTTTGCTAGATAATGCTAGATATAATGCTACTTTTAGCTTCCAGAGTTGGAGACATTCTTCAAGGCAGCCTTCATGTGGAAGAGAGGCCCTCTTCTAGCGCTCTGGACCAATTCCTATTGATAGTCAATTTGAATACTTTTGTTTTACAGGCCATCAGGCCTTTATAACAGAGGATTGCAGTCAGGTTCTTGTGTTCTCAATAAGAAATTAGGCATGGAAATTAACAGAAAGTAAATTAGGTGATTTGAAATGCAAACTTTGGGGGTTTGAATTGAGCAAAACCTAGCATGCTTTGGTTTCTTTCTTGCTGGTTACAGATCATGGAAGGATATCAAGCCTACAAGCTGGTATTATCTAGCCTACAAGCTGGTATTATCTGCTTATCATGTGAAGCATTGACGTTCTTGGACTTGTTTTCTGATTGTTGGTGTGGAATTTTTTTACTGATGAGTAGTGCCCTCCTCCAAGTTTGTACCATATCAGCTGGCTACATGAAATTGAACTAATGTCTGCTACTCACGCCGAACATTTGATGTCCTTAGATTTGTCACTTGTGTGGAATTTTTTACATTGCTGATGAATAGTTTTATCTAGATCAACAGGTCCGATAACATGTTTTACCATAAATGATGTAATATTGATGGTATGGCAGTGTTTACAGCCAAGATATATGTAACATCTGCTTATGTGGCTGCTACAATGGTTGACCTGGTGTTCAACTGCATGATTAACTGATCAAAAAACCGTTAGAAGAAAGGGGAGCAGAATGAGGAGCACTGATGCTTTCCTTCAGCACAACGATGCATAAATTTGCAAAAAACCGTTAGAAGAAAGGGGAGCAGAATGAGGAGCACTGATGCTTTCCTTCAGCACAACGATGCATAAATAGCAAATCACCATATTCTTACAGTTGTTTATTTTTTGGCACTTATGTACTTACATAAATAACCTCTATAGTGTATATTTCTTGGCACTCACACACTTACATAAACAGGCTAACTAGCCTAGCCTATAAAGTTTACCTATGTTTGCTTTAGTTAGGGCCCGAAGGGCCCAATTTTTTTTTTAATATAACAATCAACACACATTATTAACACAAACTATTGCATTTAACACATTTAAATTAAAATCCCCCTTAAACCCCCTTTGGTTTGGGTGCATATTCACACGGGGGGTTACGTAGAGAGCACCATTTTTGAGCCATTGATTTTAGCCTTTTTTTTTCCAATGGTCAACAACCAATGGCTCATAACAAAAGCCCCTTTTTTGTGCGTGTGGTGCATAATGGTCAACAACCAATGACTCACAACAAAAGCCCTCTTTTTGTGCGTGTGGTGCATAATGGTCAACAACCAATGGCTCACAATAAAAGCCCTCTTTTTGTGTGTGTGGTGCATAATGGGCACATGAAGGGAGGGCGCATGTAGTGCAGTTTCCCCGCCGGCAACACATTTCTTATCATAACTTTTGATCCAGAGCTCTGTTTGAGATGATTTTTATTGCGTTGGAAAGCTCTCTCCGAGATCTTTTTGATAGTGTATGATATGGATATGTTTGGTTAAGTTATCTATGCTAAAACAGCAATTTTTCGGCCGGGTTTGGTAGGCTTTCACATCCTACCGGTGATTAATCTGAGGATTGCGCTATTGGATATTGTTTTATGGCTCATTCGAATGAAGGTTGCAAAAATTACCATGCATTTTTTAGATTTTTGAGGCAGTTATTAAGCAAATTCAAGGCTTCTAGATCCTTGTGCTAACAAGCGAGAAAAGTTTCCCACTTTGGTTTCTCACCACAAGAATCCATGGAGGCCAAAGGATCTTTGTTAAATTCAGGTTGAAAAATGTTTGTGTATGGGTGTTGCAAACTTTATGACTTTCAGAATAATGGGATCAATCCGCTCTATCTTTATGGTAACTTTTACTTATGTTCTATTTGTTTTATTGTGATGAAATTAAAAAGCTACAGGTGATGAAAGCCTCAAATGAATTCTAGTTTTTTTGGTTTGAATTCTAAAATTTTTGTCACAGGGCGTCCCTAAGGCCCAGAAGGGAACAATTTTTTTTTTTGCAACACAAACCATTAACATCCAACATATAAAAATTAAATCCCCCAACACATAACAACCATTGACATTAACAACCAACACATAACTACCATTGACATTGATTAACACAACCATTGGGTCCAACACATTTAAATTAAAATCCCCCTTAAACCCCCTTTGGTTTGGGTGCATATTCACACGGGGGGTGACGTAGGGCAGCGAGAGCCCCCATAATTGTATTTTGCGCATTACAAAATCAACACCATATAGTATTAAAGCTTGAAATCTTATAGTATTTTTGCGAATCTTGTTATCTGATATAGCAAATTTTGTACTTGCATACCCACAAATGAGGAACTTTGCGTGCGGTGTAGATTAAGGAAAGGGGTGTTCCTTAATCTACCCGTGCGTAAAGTTCCTCATTTTGGGTATGCAAGTACAAAATTTGCTATATCAGATAACAAGATTCGCAAAAATACTATAAGATTTCAAGCGTTTTAATACTATATGGTGTTGATTTTGTGCGTGCAAAATACAATTATGGGGCTCTCGCTGCCCTAAGTCACCCCCTCGCGGTGAATATGCACCCAAACCAAAGGGGTTTAGGGGGATTTTAATTTAAATGTGTTGGACCCAATGGTTGTGTTAATCAATGTCAATGGTAGTGGTGTGTTGGTTGTTAATGTCAATGGTTGTTATGTGTTGGGGATTTAATTTTTATATGTTGGATGTTAATGGTTTGTGTTGCAAAAAATTTTTGGCTCCCTTAGGGCCTTAGGGACGCCCCTGCAGGTGACAAAAATTTTAGAACTCAAACCAGAAAAAAACTAGAATTCATTTGAGGCTTTCATCACCTGTAGCTTTTAAATTTCATCACAATAAAACAAATAGAACATAAGTAAAAGTTACCATAAAGATAGAGCGGATTGATCCCATTATTCTGAAAGTCATAAAGTTTGCAACACCCATACACAAACATTTTTCAACTGGAATTTAACAGCAGCCTTTGGCCTCCATGGATTCTTGTGGTGAGAAACCAAAGTGGGAAACTTTTCTGCTTGTTAGCACAAGGATCTAGAAGCCTTGGAATTTGCTTAATAACTGCCTCAAAATCTAAAAATGCATGGTAATTTTTTGCATGGTAATTTTTTATATGTTGGTAATACCACTGATGGCAGAGATCTCCAAAGCTGTAATATCGCCCATCACCCATCGCCTTCTACTCTGCTGGATCTTCAAAGCATTAGGTTCGACCTAGAGCACTGATGCATGATCCATAAAAATTGAGAAAAAACAAGAGTATTGTTAAACAAGAACACAACGTTTGTAGATAAATCCAAACTGCAATGCCCATGAGAATGCCGGAATCGAGCCCTCGCATGAAAACCACGTTACAAGGCTGTGCATCACCAACCAAACCAATCGAATGAATAGGGAAGGGATATTTCTCTTTTTGCTTCAGGACTAGTTCGTTTTGGCCGGAGTTGTAGACTCAGGTGGCTTAATTACCCGAGACCTGACATTAGGTCTCAAGGAAAAACATTAGCTATGTTCAGAAAACAAAGTTAACAGCAATTCAAAAGTAAGACAGTCCTTTCAAAAGGAGCAGTTTGATAAAACATCAAAGGACGCTCGTGCTAATGCTGATATTTAGGCTTACTTTAGATTGGCCAGAATGGCAAATGAGACATCTCCGCTATGCTGCATATTATTGATATTTTTATACAATTTCTTGCATTAGAATGTAGTAGTTCAATTTAAATGCTTAAGAAGCTCATGCTGCCTTGTAGGATCTGCAGGCAGTACAAGCAAATATTGGAGGCAAATACTGCAGGCAGCACAAGTATTCTATGGAGTTCTAGATGCAGATATAGGTAAGGTTTATCTATAGGTAAGATTTATCCGGTTAAATCGGTTTATCCTTTGCAGGTTGATTGTGTATCTAGAATGAGAAGGAAGTTAGGCAGCTTACGTATAAAATGGCCAGTAGTAGCTATAACTCTATTTGCTTTTATAATAAGTCCGTTTTTAATCCTAAAATTTATAAACTTGAGAGGTTGAGGAGAAATGGACGTGCGCCTATTTTCTTGGAATTTTTGTCTTTATCCCACTTTTTCTGTTCAAAGCAATGGGAGAAAGCAATTTCTCTGTGATTTGAAGTAAAATTCTTGCAGATCAGTTGCTGCCCTTGTAGAGAGGTAGCTTTTATAAAATTCTTTGCATCTGAAGCTACAACTTGAATACAGAATTGTCATATTTATGAGGCAGGAATCCATTCACGACCGACTTTCTTATGGAGACAGTAGTCTTTGCAATTATCAGGGAAAAATCCAGAATTACGTGTGGTTTTTTAAAAGGCTCGGCTACAGAACTTTGGAACTCTTTCATCATTCAGCAATTCTTCCCTGATAATCTCTTCTTATCAGAATACACCTTTGTTCCCAGCACAGTTGAATTTGAAGTTGAAATTACTAACTCTTGGCTGGAAGAATTTGTGGGATCTAGTGCCATTGCTCCTGCAGGAATTTTTAGAGTGCATTGTGATTGGTTAGATCACAAAATTTTTGTTGAAGTATACTCACAGCAAGATCCCGCCCAATTTGAAGGAAATTCTCCTTAAATTTCTTTGAATTGAATTTACTAGTCCTGAGGAATTGATCTGCTTAATTGGAATGGCAATCCGATCTCTGTTGGTTAATTTTGATTCCAATTAAAGGCTTCTTCTCCCCTGTTTTCATTTTCCCCCCTTTTTGTTGTTCAATTCTTGCATGTTCTTTTGTTGCTTTCCCCTGAACTTTTTATAATGGACTCTAATTGTTCAAAAAACCCTAAACATTTGGCATTCCTTCACTCTTTTGTCAATCTTCCGGCCCAAGACCGCTCTTCTCTGCTTCAGAAATTGCAATCCTTTCAAGAAAAGCCTGAAGACACTATCCTGTTTGGAAATTTTGATAATCTGCTCCATCCAAAGCCAACTATGGATCCAATTTCTCATGAAGTTTCTTTCTGGGACAATCTCTCTGCTGATCTTGATCATGGGAGCATTCTTCATCCTTTAAACCATGCTACACAGGCTCCATTTCAGATTGTCAAGACCATCAAATATCAGATGCTCAAGATATTGGTAATGAGTTTGTTCCCGAGACTCAAGAAGATAAAATTATGGAAGGGAAGGAGCTTCAAGAAAGAGAAAATACCAGGTAAGTTCTCGATTCTACTTAAATTCTATGTTTCAATTTTCTCCTGGAGGATTTTCTGACTCAAGTGATAGTGAGGGATATGGAAGTGATAAGGAAAATTGGGGTAAGGAAAAATATTTCTCAAGGAATCCCAACAAAATTCTCAAACCAGAGAAGGACCAATCAACAAAAAAAATTACTAAAAAGAATGGCAATAATTTAGGAAAGGTCTTGTCTGGAATGAATAAAACATCTGCTCAAAATACTAGAAGCAAAAATAATAAAAGAAAATCCACAAAATCCAGAATATAAGACTTCTTCTCTTTCCTTTCTCTATGTTTATGTCATGAAGATCCTCTCTTGGAATCTTAGAGGCATTAAAGGCCCTTTAAAAAAGAGATGTGCCATTGCTCAAATCAGGTTATATAATGCTGACATCATTCTGTTGCAAGAACTCAAACTACCCTCTTTTGAGTGTGGAAATCTGGGTGATTGGATCTATCCTGCTTCCTCCTCGATCTGGATTGATTCTTCTGGTGCTAGTGGTGGTTTAGCTATCATTTGGAAGAGAGGTCAACCATCATCTTTTCTATAATAGTCCTTCCAGGGCATGGCAAGCTATTATTTGCTCAGTCTCCAATGCTACCTTTGGTATTATCAATGTTTATGCTCCTACTATCCTAGAGACAGAGAGCCCATATGGATGGAAATAAACAATTGGTTGGCTACTCAAAGCATTGACAACTGGATTATTGCTGGGGGTTTTAATAATACTCCTTCTTGGGATCTAAAATTGGGAAATAAAATAAATATGACTAGGGCTGAAAAGGCTAATTGGGATTCTCTCATTTCTAAACATGGATTGATCCATATTCCCTCATCTACTTCTACATATACCTGGTCAAACAAGCAAAAGGACAATGCAAGAGTTTACTGCACTCTGGACAGATTTTATGTGTCTAATCCCTCTACTGCTTTTTGGGACAACAGCTATGTCACTAGTGATGAGGAAACTTCTATCTCTGATCATCAACTTCAATTTTTACGTACTTCTCATATTTCTAAGATTCAAAGGGAGGGAAGTACTCCTTATAAGTAAAGAAAAAAAATCAACTCCTGATGTATATGAAGGAAATTAGATCTCTACTTCAAAATGATCCTTCTAACTCTAGTCTTCAGATGGGTGAGGAGATTTTAGAGAGAAGAATTAAGAATATTTAAGAAATGGAGGCAAAAAGCTCTGCTATCAGATGTAAAATAAAATTTATTAATGACATGGATTCTGTAGCACAAATTTTTTCTTCAGAGTTGCTAAAAGCAGGTTGTTAAGAAATTCTATTACTGAAGTTAAGGATGATATTGGTAACAGTTACACTTCTCATACTAACATTGCCAACTTCTTTAAAGGTAGATATATGGATCTATTTCATTGCAGGCCTATTCCTACCAGTGACATTATGGATGCAAATGATTTTATGAGTCTTGTGAAAAATATCTTATCTACTGCTCCTGATAATATGGATGACTCTGTCATCGCCTTACCTTCTCATGAGGAAATCCTTAGTACCTTAATCTCATTCAGTAAGGAAAATCCCCTGGTCCTGATGGTCTTTCTGCTGAGTTTTATATAAAATTATGGGATATTCTTAAAAATGATCTTACTTCCCTTGTGCATGCTTTCTGGAATGTTGAGTATCTTCATCCTTCCATTTCCAGTGGTTTCATCTCCTTGATACCAAAAATTGATCATCCTTTCAAATTCCAAGATTGGAGACCTATATCTCTCACAAACACTACTTATAAGCTTTGTGCCAAAATCATTGCCTCTAGGATTAATGGCTTTTTGCAAAAGAATATTAGTCAAAATCAGTCTGCCTTTCTGCCAAATAGGTACATCCTTGATAACTATGTTGCTGCTATGGAAGGGTTACATTGGAATAAGATCTCTAATCAAAATTGTATACTTCTCAAGCTGGATTTCAAACGTGCCTTTGACTCAGTCAGATGGGACTTCTTGGACTTTGCTATGTATAAACTTGGCTTTCCTTCCAAATTGATAAATCTTATCTTTGGCCTTAATTCTAGATCAAATTCGGCTGTTCTTGTCAATGGTGTTCCTTCTGGCTTCTTTTCTCTCTCATATGGTGTTAGACAGGGATGTCCTCTAGCTCCTTATCTTTTTCTTGCGGCAGCTGAGTTGCTTACTAAGGCCATTATCCATTATCAGAATATTGGTCAAATCAAGGGGTTAAAACTCCCTGATTCTGATGAGTCCCTTACTATTCTTCAATATGCTGATGACATTTTCTCTTTCCTTGATGGAGACATGGCAAACATTGAATTCTTCCTCAAAATCCTAAATTAATTTTTAGCTGCCTTAGGCATTCAGCTTAACATTGATAAAAGCTTGATCATTGGAGACATCCCTCATCAGCATTTGGCTGGAATTAATATTCTCTCATCTGGACAAGCTACTAAATTGCTGGGACTGCCTCTTTTATGAATCATAGCATTAAAGGCCTTTGGGACCCTATTCTTTCGAGAATAAAGAAGAAGCTGAACAATTACAGGACTTCTCTCTCTCTTGCAGTTAGAACCATTATTGCAAATTCTGTTCTTGCAAGCTCTCATGCTTATTTCTCCACAGCCTTAGTTGCTCCTAAAAGTATTTATATGGAACTGGAGAAAACTATTAGGAATTTCATCTGGAAAGGGAGTCATCTTGTCAACTGGGGCTCCATTTATAAATCTAAGAATTTTGGTGGTCTCGGTTGTAAGAACTTATTCCTTCATGCTCAATCTTTAGCAGGAAAGTTTGTCTGGAAGGCCATTCATGGGAGTCAATCTCCTTCCTCTAAGTTTATCAGATTCTGGATCAACAAAAGTCATCCTTATGGTCATCCTTCTATTCATCATCTGCTCCCTCACTCTGCATTCACTCATATGAAGCCAGCCTCCAATATTTTCCCTTTAATGGGCAATTTAATTAAGGCCCGGAACTCAATCTCTCCTAGCTTTCAATTCATCTCAAGAGATAAGCTTCATAGTGATTTATCTATTTTCTGGAATCCTATTTTGGCTGATCATAATTCTTCAGTTTTGGCAATTAAGCATCCAAGGATTTATAAAAAATGGCTTGAGGCTGGTCTGATTTATATCAGAGACCTTTTCTTAGGAGGAAGGATAATTTCTTGAACTAGATTGAAAGATATCATTAAGGGTACTTCATCTGACAAAAAAATCTTTGCTCATATCAGAAATTTCCTTTCCAATCTATCTCCAAACCCTGGGAAAGCTGACTGGTCTATAAATGGTAAAGGAAAATATAAGGTTAAGAATGTGTACAATGCTCTTTCTTCTAATGTTGCTGAGAGTAAAGCTTTGTTGAAATGGTCTATTAATCCTGATCAGCTGAAGGATCTTTTCCATAATATCTGGAACTCCTACTGTCCTCCAAAGATATCTTATTTTATTTGGCTTATTGCTAATGGAAGTTTGAACAATCTTTATTCCTTATCTAAGAAAAATCCTAACATTATGGCAAACTATCCTATGGTATGTGGTAGTGTTGAGAATATGAGTCATATCTTCTTTTGTAGTAAACTTAATGACTTCTGGACTTGGATTGCTGGCAAATTTGGTAATGTAAATGATTAAAATCTTCTTTCCCTTCTTCAATCTGATGATAAATTTGTCAACACCATTATTTACATTGCTTTGTGGAATATATGGAAATCCAGAAATCGTGTTGTATGGAAAAAAGAGGCTTTCTATCTTTTGGATAAAGCTTCATTTTTAAATTGACTTTGAAACTATTGCTACTGCTCATAAAAAAAGATATGGAACTAATTATGACAGGAATTGGGAGGCTTATGGAGAGTATAAGGGACATTATGATTTATTTATTTCCAATTTGAATGTAGTAGATTCTAACATTCTCTTTTCTGATGATCCTAGAATATCTTGAATTCCTTCATGGAGATGGAAGAAGTAAACTTGATGATCACTCCCCATTCAGTCGGTCATCAAAGGATCTGACTATGCAGAACAATCTAGCTACTTCAATGGAATCATTCCTTATGAGAGCTGGACATAGAAGGTATCAGAAAGATAGTGAGGATTTGTGGGCTGCTATCTTCTGCAGGGAGTTAGTACAAATCCATTGTCTGTGGACATTTTTGGCAAATCACAATTTCATTCTTACTGAGAGGCAGACGACAAGATACAGGACCATGTACTACAATCACAAGCTCCTTGCTTATATGTATGGATCCTTATTGATTCTTTTGGAGGACAAGGACAAATTTCGTCTGTTCTATAGCAACAATTGGCCTGCTGAGCATTACACCTTTGGAACCGCTGATGCCTTCAATGCCTATTTCAATTCCATTTTCTTTGCTGACTCCTAGACATCACAACTTTCTTGCTTTTCCCAAAACATACTTCTGCTCTTGTTTAATTTTGATCTAGCTTCACTTTTTTGGAATATTAACCCGTTGGCAGGATTCAAGAGCAGAGATAACAGTTGACTATCTTCATGATCTGCTCAAGCAGTTGGACATCTTGGAAGTTTTCTACATTCAAAACTCTACAGTTACTTATCTTTTACATCTTATTATCTTTTTGATGTTTAAGGGATCATAGTTTCTTGTGCTATGAGGCTCTGTTCTAGTTATAAACTTATATCTTTGGCATGCTTCTATATCAGAAAGCATGATCTTTGCTATGTACTTGAGATTATATAATTAATGATAAAACCATCTCTTACTTTCAAAAAATAAAAATTATAAACTTTGATGCACTTTGCCAAACATTTGAGATGGCTGGAACAAAGTAAGCATGTTGCCTTGATTTGCTATTATCACTCTATGTGTACTAGTTCATAATTACGTTTTCTGGAGTAACTGGATTTCTTTGAAACTATGTACTCTAGCATAGTGCTTGTTGTTCCTATCATTTTGCCTTGTGCATTTACAAAGGGATAAGATCATTGATTGATCATTTCGATAAATACTAATTTGTTCTTACTGCAATTCGAGTGTCAAACATTCATCTTTTTTGTTTTGATAATATGAAATAGCAGAGTTATTTCAACGTGTACGGGGGCTTTATCGGCAAAACGGGATAGAATCAGACTAGCATGGAAAGGTCCATCCGCTGTAATACAAGAATCTAATTTTTTTTATAGAAAGAAATGCATAAACATTTTAACAACATGATGTATTAAGATCGAATGCCGTTGGCGCCCAGGGCGCTGATCTTGGCCGGCTAGGGAGCAGCCGCCCTCCCTTCTGCCCGACCATCACAGCGGTGGTTCTTGAAGAAAAATTTGTGATTTTTGTGGCCAGCAGGGTAGACGGATTGGCTCTCCAGGAGAATTGGAAAGAAAAAATCTGTTGGAGGGATTCAGTGCATCTTCACGGTGGCTCTCTTGCAGCATGTATCCTCTAACGAGGATGTGTTCTTTGTAAGGTAGTATTTGCCTATTTTTCGCTTTGGTACAGGGATCTTTCTTTAGTGCCACCGGATAGAAACAGCAAGCAAATTCTGAGCATGATTGGTTCGGTGTTTGGGGATGCAACTCTTCTTTCTTGTTGCTTCCGACCTGCAGGAAATGGGTTCCAGGATGCTGTATCTTCACGATCTGCACCAGGAGATGGTTTCTTGCTGCTGGGCGTTATTATCCGACCTGCAAGAAAAGGGGCTGACAGACTCATACACAATCGAGATCTTGCGCTCCTTACAGCTTCAAAGTCTTGATAAAGACTTGCCGAAAGGGTAGATCCATTTGGATGCCGGCCCATAAGGTGAAGAACATATCTGCAAGATTAGGTAAATATGTTTCCTTAAATCTTTTCATCAGAGGACAACAAAACTCATTCTCTTGGAAAGAAGTAAATCTATTTTCTCTCGCCTCCTGCTCTTTCTTGCTAGCAGAAAGGTATAGAGGTCGATTCTTGGAAAGCAGCAGGAGATCTTATCTTTTTTTACAGATTTGGCAGCAATATATGAGACCAATTCAGATTGCCGAGCTAGGGATTATCTGGGCAAGAAGATGCTTTTACATCTTGAACCGGACTTTTGGGGAGAAGTTTGGCGGCTGGGCTTTGTGTCTAGCCAGCATCAGGCTGATTGCTACAGATCCCGACAATGCAGCATCTGTTTTGGTCTCACACTTTAGTTTTCAGAATTATTGGTTGTTTCATCTGTATTGTTGATTAGATTCTGGAAGCAGTAGCAGCTTCTTTGAACATTGTGGCAGAATGTTCAATCTTCTGCAGTTCTTTTTCTATTTACCTCTATTCTTGCAGGAGGTTTCTTATATGCATTTAGGGATTATTTGAATGCTTTTGGAAAGGTGGTACTTGTCTCCTCTAGTATTCTTTCTATCTGGGAAGACGGTGATTTCCCTGTAGTACTAGTTAGATTGAAGAAGAGGTTGAGAGAGGCCTCTGAGTATCAAAGGTTCAGATATGATATTCGATCCGTGTGGGATCTTTTGTGCTTAATTTTCTATTTGATCCAAGAGGGATCTATATGTTGTAATACTTCCATCTAATGAATAAAATATCTTCTTACCTTCAAAAAAAAAACATGATGTATTAAGAATATTCTGTCTGCATAAACATCTTAATGACATAATGTATTAAGAATATTCTGTCTGGGTACAGATCAACATAAGGTCGTCTTTATCTGGAAATGCATAAATCATATGATAGTTCAGTTTTAACAAATAGGCTGTATAAATAGGCTTTTGAATAACACTTACCCATGTTTAGCAACATTGTCATATGCAAAGATAATGTTCAGATAACTAGACATATTTTCTTTGGTTGAGCCTAAACTTAAGGGGCATCCCAATTGGCAACATACAAGCCTTCACGATATGTTTCAGAAAATACAAAATTGATAGCTACACATTTAACAAGATAAATAATGAGTATAACCATTAACAAGATAAGAATGAGTGCAAGGGATTTGTATTCCGGAATACATTAAGAGTGTGCATTTGTATTCCAGAATACAATAAGAGTGCAGGTTTGTATTCCAGAATGCAATAAGAGTGCGCGTTTGTATTCCGGAATGCAATATGAGTGCGTGTTTGTATTCCGGAATACAATAAGAGTGCAGTTTGTATTCCGGAATACACTAAGTGTGCAAGGTTCTATTTCGGAATAGCATAATAGTGCGCAAAGTTGTATTCTGGAATAACATAAACATAAGAATGCAGGGCAACCTCCCTAGACAGATTTGGCATGTTCTGGTGATTTACTTCTTCATCACACCAGAAAACTTTATGTTTACTTCTTTTTTCACACCTTGCACTTTCTGTTTAATGTTCATAGTTTAACCTGTGATCACATCTTGCACTTTCTGTTTAATATTCATAATTTAGCCTATGACCTATTACAAATAAAACCTCTTTTTGTTGTGAGTTCACAATAACCCGGTGGGAAAAAATATAAACGTAGTTGAAATAGCATATAATAAATCATAATCACCTTAATATTTTGAACTTAACCCCTAAAATTGTAATTTCAAGTATTTGATATGTTGACACAACGGTTAAAAAAAATGGGGGCTAAAATAGCACATATTAAATTGTAATCACCATGAATTTGTGGACAATCTACAAAATGGCCATTTCAAATAATTAATATGTTTTTTAGAAGGGAATCTTCGAACGGGAGTGCTGCAACACTCCTGTTTAATATGCAACCCTGTTTGAATCAAATAAAAATGGAAACACAATTTATCAACTCCAAGTTTTGCATAGGTATGTGCGTCTGCAGTAAGGGAGATTAAAAGAGAGGCCCTGTGCAGATGACATAGCTGAATCTAGCTGAACAAGCAGGTGTAACAATGTATTGAAGAATTCTAGCAGATTTCACGAAGAAGGAGACCATTTAGAACCCATGTTTCATCCTTATATTGAAAATGACGAGTAAAAGAAAATACCATTGTCTCTTATTTCCTGCTCTGCTCCAAGGTTTAGAAATAAAGACTTAAAAAAAGGATGCAAAAGGTGAAGATACTGAGAATAGTTAACGAGAAAGACTTAGTGTCCAAAATGCCAGGGCTTCTGTTCAATGAGAGATTTACATGCTAAGAAGTTTAATAGACTTCTTACAATATAGAATTGCCTCAGACTCTTGCCAACTCCATCTCCCACAAATACCAAGTTGGTTAAATTGCCAGGAATTATCACAGTGTTGTGCTATGTACTGGAGCTCATGCTATTGCCTTGTATTGTCTGGACCCATCTTTTGCTACCGTTACATTATACTTAAAGAGCAGCAGGAGGCTTGATTAGCATTAGCCTCCTCTGTGTGCCTTAAACCCAACTTGGATAGGGGAGGGTGTCCATAAACCGCCCACTTAAGCGAAAAAACTTTATTATGATGGGTTTATTTTTTTTTTAATCTCCTAATTTGAAATAACATTATGAAATTTCAAAGTTTAGCACACATATTGATACTAAGCACGTTTCGACAAATTGGAAGATTGCTATAAACATTTTAAGTTGTATGGTAATTTAGACACCAATAGATCCCCAAATGCCCTTCAATGGATCACCAAAAAGCCCTCCAACGGACCACTAAATCCTCACAATTGACCTTCATTGGACCACAAGTGCCCATCAATAGACCATGCATTTAGCTCAATTTTTAATAGTTCTTAAGGTGGGCTATTAAAGGGCAAAGGTCGGCTATTAAAGGGCAAAAGTGAGCTATCAAAGTGTAAAAAGTGGGCTATTAAGGGGCAAAAAGTGGGCCATTGAAGGGGAGTGAGTAAAAGAAGGGCACCCTCCCCTACTCTTAAATGAAAGGTCTTGATGTTTATTTTGATCTCACCGTTCGTAGCCGTTGGATTGCATGTGGGTTAAATTGTGGAACCCGGAGCAACTAAAGATTATCATGATAATCTGCAGTAGATTACTGTGATAATCTCGCGAATATTCTATGATTCTACTCTAACCCTTCTGAATCTTCCATGTCGCTTTTAATCTACTCCATGTCACGACAGCCGTCCACTGATCCGTAGTATTTTTCTGCTCTATTCCGCCCTTTCTTCCTTTGTTTCTCATCTTTTGCTCTGTTGTAGCAGTGAGATCGATTTGGGCTCTCTTCCATATTTTTTTCTTCTCATTTTAGCTGATCTACTTGAATCCATTCAAATTTCTTCTTTTCCTTGTAGTATATATCGCCGTTTTTGGCGGTTGGGTCTGCTTTGTCTTCCTTGGCATCATGCAGATCGATCCGACGGATCGCGATTCTCGAGCCAGACGAGCATGCAAGAGTTGCATGCGTTGCCTGCATGCATTGCATGCATTTCGGGCCTCTCATCCGGTTAGGGGATCGCTATTTCTTCCTGCATTCGCCTTCAGCTTCTCATCGGCGCTTTCTCTTCGCCCAGCAGTGTTTCAGGTTATGTTCTATGCTCTCATGCAGAGGAGGGGCTTCCTCTTGCATGGGTTGACCTTTCGTGGCATTTCCTATCATTCTTGTTTCTCTTCGACCTGACCTTTCCTGGCGTATCCCTTCCTGGCGTTTCTTATCGTTCTCGGTTCTCTTCTACCTTGGCCTGCGTTGACCTTTCCTGGCGCATCCCTTCCTGGCGTTTCCTATCTTTCTCGTATCTCTTCCTATCCTTCTCGTCTCGCTTCTACCTCGGCATTTGTTTGGGGTCCGGGCACGGGATCGCCTGAGGGACAGATCTCTGTGAGATCCTTGAAGTCCGGCAGGGTAAATCCTGAGACACTCTTGTCACGCGGGATTTTTGCTAACAGAGGAAAGAACAAGAAAAACTCAGATAAAACAGCAATTGCAATACACAATGAAACACACAAGACACTTGTGGAGAACACGGCAATCCATTGATCAAAACAAGTGTACAATGAAGGCTCAAAAGAGCGCACAACAGGCGACCAGCATGTCTGCTCTGTAGTGACACAAAAGAACACTCTGAACCTTTCCGAAGGAGCAAAAATGCTACAATATATAGGAACACGGAGTGGCCTACGGGCCTGAATCTGATCCTCATCATGACAACGCGTGCTCCACTACTTGGGCACTCGAACAGGAATCTGAGCTGTCCGCGGCCGTGCTAACAGACAAGTAGTGGCCCGCCGTGGGTCCTACCTTTGGGTCTTCTGCTTCTTGGAGGAGCTTTGACCCGCCGTGGCGCCTTGTGGATCCCTCTTCTTGGACACCGTGGCCAGTGGGGCCTCGCCCTCATGCAGCAAGTATAGACCTGTGTGTCTGCCAGGCACAGGGCTAACACTCCCCCCTACCAAACTACACTTATTGGCTAGAAAAGGGGGCATGAATTCCGGGGGTGGGAATCCTCGTTCATCTTTCTGATCTTGAATATAGAGATGAGGGAGGCTCAGCTTACTGTATTCACTGAGTGTTGTTCGTCTCTTTTCCAGATTTGCTTGAGTCCTGGATGCCAAACATTCGGCTGCTCCTATGAGAAAGCCTTCAGAAATCATGTTCTCCAGCGTGGCGTGGATCTCAGATGGAAGATTTGTGATCTCCATGTATAAGACAAGGTCCAACCCGAACTTTCCAGCATTTGCATTGGGGTTGCAAAAATGGATCTGGCACTTGCGTTTCTGCATACTCTGGAGTATGGTCATGAGTGCTTTGCCGCAATTACGCTTGCCGAAATACGGATGGATCACCTGAAGTTTTGGCCTTGGCAAGGAAGGTGACAAGACCGAAATTGCATTCGGGCAGTCTTCCACCTAACACGCATTGGGCATGTATATCCGGTTGTTGGTGTTGTCCAAAGTCTCATCCTCACGCCATTTCGTCTGCGGATGAAGCGTGGGTCCCAACGTTTTCTCACGCAATTGCCGTGGGTGTCCAATCTGCATGTTCTTTGACTTGATGAGTCCGAATTCTTGTCTCCATCTTTGGGGAATTGACCTTGATCGAGGTGGGCATCCAAAGCTTGCTAGTGTACTCGGTTGTTTGGGGGTTGGTGCCGGTCATCCCCGCATCTGTTCTTGGAATTCCAATAATATCTTCGGTGGTATTTGTTTGGTAACTATCTCCCATGCACTGGAATGTACATGTGTCATCAGTGCATGTGGTCCCACTCATCGGGGAGGGCGTTCGTTTCAGCTCGTGTGCGGTGACCGTGCAAGGAAGCATAATGTTGTAAGAACAACGTGCAAGGTCAAGTTCTTGTTGAGTTGTATAGTGTCGAAGGAGCGTGCCAAGTTCAGCTAGCCATAGCTCCACTTCTTTTACGTAGAAGAGGCATGTATTCGAGGTAACGGTTTTGCGAAATTTTGTATCTTGGAGGTACTTGTTCTTCTTGGTCAAAAGAACCATTTGTATCTCCTTTAAAGTTCTCGGTCGTTTATCCGGATGAGCCCGAGTAACATGTGCCGTAGAAGTCGTGCATGACATAAGCCGGGGGGCTATGGTTCCGAGAGCGAAATGGTCGAGATCCGCAACCCTGTAGGGATATCAAAATTGACGAGAGCACAAAGTGTGCCTCGTTAAGTGGGACGTACATCAGGGCCAATGTCGTTCGATATCAACTACTGTCGGGGGACTTGTGGTATCACCCTTGTTTCTCGGTAATAAAAGAAAAGTGTTTTTCCTTGCTTGCACATAGTCATGGTAACCGGCCGGCTTCCGGATAGTCCAGGGAATAGCAGAAGCAAGGCGATAGGGTTTGTTCTCGCTTTTTTCTTCGCATCATCCGGGCCATCTGCTCGCCTATCTGAAAGCGTATCTTGTAATCCGCAATGATATCTTGTTGCTCGGAGAGACCGGGTCCGCAGCCTGACTTTGCGTGTGAGGTGTCCGAATTTGTCGGAGAAGTTGGGAATCGAGGAGGAGCTTGAAGTCGGAGTGGCTTGCAAGTCCGCGTTTTGAGTGCGCTATTTCAAGAGCATCTGCAGCGTGTTTTTGCCGTGAGCTGGTCTAACTTGCCTTGGAGAGATGCGATGTGAGCATCCTTATGCCGCAAGGTGGTTCGAAAGTCGTGACCTTGGACTCAAGTATCAAGTTGGCTGTCATGAAGTGTCTTTGTTCTCGGTCGAGTAGCATTATTCGTGGCGACGACCGGATTGTTGTAGCGTGTCTCAAGATCGAGTGTACTTGGTGTCGTTTTGTTTGAGGGACTCCTTGAGTTCCTTGACAATGTTTGGGATTGATGAAGGGTTGCTCGATGGATCATGAATTGATTGTGCAAGGCTTCTTTCTCGGCCTCACTGGTCACCAAATCGGTCTTGATGTTGTGACTTGGCTTGGAGTTGGTCCACGGACTCGTGTCGTGCCCCGGTGGCTGCTATGAAGTTCTGGTGATGATCACGGAGGGCATCAAGGCGGTAGGGAGGACAGCTTCATCAGAGGTATCCACGGTGTGAGGAGGTGGATGGGATGGCTTTGGTTTGTCACCCTTGTTTATAGATCCTTGGTCATTCTTTGTGAGTGTCCTTGTGAGTACTCGTGAGATCAATGGGAGTTTTGTTGTCTTCTTCTTTGTTGTTTTCTTTGTTTCTTTGTTGAGTCCGAAAGTGGAATTGTTGCACAAGGTTAAGCTGGGTTGTTGTTCGGTGGTTGGTTATCAACGTAAGGAATAGGTTTTAGAGAATTGGAATTTACAGGAGGTGGAGGCGGTGGTTGTGAAATATTTAAATGCGGAGTTGGGCGCCGAGATTGATGGGTCGAGAAGGAGGAGAGTTTGGTTGAAGACCTTTCAAAGCATCAATAAGGTCGGGATGTTGGCTTGGTGGAGAAGGGGGCATGATGGCGCGTGGGTCCGACGATGATTAATGAAAGCCCCGGAAGTGAGCTCCCATGGGGCATTCGAGGGAAGAGTTAGGATTTTTTCGAGTCATCAAGTTCTGTTGAAATCTCTCGATACGGGAGTTGAGTCCAATTGATTGTTTCAGATGGTGTTGGTGAGGATATAGTACGTGATGGTAGAAAACATCGTTAATAGAGGTATTCTTCATGGAGTAACCCAAAAATTTCCTCCAAAGAAACTTGGTAAAGGCATCATGTTGCTTTGGAAAGGTGGACAGCTTGGTTTGTGCAGCATTATAAGGAATAGAGCAGAATTTGGAAATATCATATTTACCAATGTCAAGGTAAGACAAGGCATTGGGGCGGATTGGGTAGAGAAAAAGAAGGAGGCTATGGTTTGAGGGTTTAGGAGTATAGGGTTTCCATCGACTTGGGAGGCATATCCATCTTACGCCTTCACTGGGTTAGCCACAAATTGTCAGTAATTTGTTCTTGTTGGGAGCCGGGAGTTCCTGTTGCAGAAAATGAAACAATCCGGAACTCACCAGGAGGTTATAGGTGATGCCAGATGTGGGAGCTGGTGCAGATGAAGAAACGAACTTGATATTTTCGAATTGCGCTGGATCCATTGCGCGTCGCGTTGAGTGTTGAGTTCTTGGAGGTAGAAGCCATCTTGAAGGTCGAGGTCACGGAGTAACTAAGCCCGGAAGGGCGGAGTGGAGTATGAGTGAAAAGTGAGGAGAGGGAAGTGGGATTTTTTTTTTTTTTTTTTTTTTTTGAAGAGTCGTGGGAGACACGCGGTCGAAGATCGTGACGATTGAGAATCTCAAGAGACGACCTTCGCACCAAGATGCGGAGAGTTCTGGCGGGGAGAATAAAACTTTAATGGCGGACGGGTATTAGCCGGCAGCTTGTCGTAATATTAAAAAGAGGAGTCGAAAAAGTTTGCGTGTACAAAAATATCAGTGGGGAATGATTACGGAATATCTGTGAGGTGACCTTTCGTGAACAGCTGCTAGGGTTGGTATTCGCCTACAAATTGGAAGTTGGGTTCGTCGAGAAGAACCAAAATTCGTGAAGATGGAGAACTCTGATAACAGCGGTCCGGTGAGCTTCCGCGACTGGATTACATGCAAGATGGACGACGCCGACCTGGTGGCTCGAGAGGAATCGCGGATCCCTATGGATCCTTGGTTGGAGGCACGGCCGCCAACCCGAGATGAACTCGACGCCCGGGAGGTGATCGTTCAGCTGGAGTGGTCGCAGCTGTGGGGCTTCCGCTCATCCTCCGAGTGGAGTGCCCCTGAGTAAAGGGCGAGTAGCAAACATGATAGGGTTTTCCAATTTTTGTTTAGTTTAGGACTTTTCGGGTGAAAAATCCCACAAATAATTGTAGCCTTCGGGCAATTTTGTACATAATAGAAAAGTGTTTCTCATAAATTTGTACAAGGGGTATCTTGTTGTAAATTTTGTTTTTGAGCTAAGGATCTTTGCAGCAGAGGGTTTGAAATTTCTTGAGTCGAAATCCATTGACTAATGTAGGAAATGGAGTGCCATCCAATTCTTGTAATTGTAAAACTCCGGATGTGGTATATCTCGAAATTTTGTATGGTCCAGCCATCCGAGCTTGAGTTTGCCAGGATGTTGTTGATATCTCGAGTTAAGAAGAAGAACTAAGTCGCCAATTTGAAAAGTTTTGTTTTGATGTGTTTGTCATGCCATTGTTTTTGTAGTTGTTTGCCTTGTTGAAGTCTAAGAAAAGCATCTCTTCAAGTTCATCCAGCTTGTTCCGGTTGATAAACTCGTTCTTGCAAAGCTGGCTGATGGATTATGTTACATTGCGAACTGAAATTTGAGTGAGGGTAAAATGAACTCAAAAGGCATAAGAGCCTCTTGGCCATACACAAGTCGAAAAGGTGTTTGACCGGTTGCTACTTTGTATGTTGTATTGTAAGCCCATAAACCCAGAGGTAACTTATCTTGCCAATCTTTTCTTGTAGGATCACAAATCTTCGTCGAGAATGTGGATAAGCACCTTGTTTGTGCTTTCAGCCAAGCCATTACCACGGGATAGTAAGGCGTGCTTTTTTTCCGTGATGAATGTGCAGATAGTTAGTGAGTTCAGCAATAGTGTGATTGATGAAATGAACTCCACGATCACTAACTAATTCTAAGGGACATCCAAATCGCGGATGATGTTCTTGTAGAGAACCTTAATGTACTAGCACCGTGTTGTCGTAGAGCACACGCCAGCCCATTTGGTTGCATAGTCCGTGAAGACTAGAATGTAGCGTGCCCTAGTGTTGATTGCACGGTGGGTCCATGGGACCAACAAAATCCATACCCCATTTGGCAAAGGGAGAGGAGGCGTGGCTATTGGCGTGAGCGGGCAGAGCCACGGGCCGTGGGTCTACTAAGCCTCGACAAACATCACACGATGCGTGTATTTGTGAGCATCTTTGAAAAGCGTGCAAATAAGAATACCCAAGAAGGAGGAGTTTCCTTCTTTGTGTTTGTCTCCGCTGAAATGACCACCGCCAAGTCCTTCGTGGGCTTGTTTGACTAGATCAGGGACTTCGTGAGGAAGAACACATCGTCGGAGCACATTGTCTTTGCCACATTTATAGAGATGGCCAGCAACCATCGTGATAATCTCGTGACCAGCGAAGGAATTGTTGTTTATGCAGAAGTTGTCTTTCCGAGAGCGTGGGGTCACTTGACGGAGCGCCCGTGGAGGAGAAAGCGTTGATAGTCGTGGGTACCAATGAGGCGTGGCGTTGACTGTGAACAGTTGAGCATCAGGAAGGGCATCGTGAACTCCTTCCGAGGGATCATCCGGTGTATCGTGAAAGATAGTGGGGACCGTGTGAGAGCGTCCGGCTTGTGAATAATTTCAAAAGGGGCAAACTCTTGCAATATCAATATCCATCGAAAGCAATTCGCCCGTGGGGTTTGGCTTATTGATTAAATATAGAAGAGCTTGATGATCCACATAAAAAGTTTTAATTTGACTACCAAGAAGATAGTGTCGAAAGCGTTGTACACAAAAGATAAGGCCAAGGGCTTCCCTTCCGTGGTCGAATAGTTGCGCTCAGCCGGAGATTGAGTTTTTTCTGGCGGGCGATCCGATGGGCTTGTCCCGATTTGGTGCATACTCTTGAGCTAGAACAGCCCAATCGCAAAGCCCCAAACATCAACATGGACATGGAATGGTTTGTCCCATTGAGGTGGTACTAGCACGGGGGCTTCGTGAGCTTGACTTTGAGTTCTTTAAAAGCTTGATTTGCATCGGATGTCCAAGTCCATGTGTATGGATTTCCGGTCGGTTTGTGAATTGGATCGATCGGTGCCCAATTCGGAATAAAGGTGGCATAGAAGTTGACTTTGCCAAGAAAGGAACGTGTGTCCTTGATGTTCGCAGTGGATATGCTCGATGACACGGCTGATTTTGGCTGGTCCGTCGTTGTAATGCCGTGTCGACTCACGACATGTCCCGTGGTACACCCGAGGTGACTGAAGGTGCACTTTTCCGGATTGAGGCTAATTCAGATTCATCACGGCGTTGAAAAACTAGTTCAAGTTTTACCAAATGGTCCATAACGTGGGTGTAAGTGGAGAAGTCATCCCGAAAAGACTTGCGCAGAAGGGATGAACTTGCATGTACTCTTGAAAAACAGCAAGCATAATGCGTTGAAATGTGGATGGTGAGTTTGACAATCCAAAAGGAACGACTTTGTAAGCAAAGGTACCCCATGGAGTAGTGAAGGTAGTCTTTAGTTGATCTTCTTCGAATGGATATTTGATTATAACCGGAGAAGCCGTCCATGAAGGAGTACATCTCGTGGCCTGCTACATCTTCCAACACTTGATCCGTGAAGGGGAGGGAAATGATCCTTTCCGTGGCTTGATTGAGTTTTCTATAATCCACACAAACGCGAATTTTTCCATTATGTTTGAGGGCAATAACAATAGGACTTACCCATTCGAATGTTTGACCTCGTAGATAAGTCCAAATCAAAAGCTTGTCAATTTCGGCTTTAACCTTTTCACGGTAGTTTGGGTTAAGCCGTGCATCGTTAACTAGATGGGTCTAGCATCCGGCTAGTGGGAATCGAGAGTTGTCCCAATTCTTGCTTGATACCTCGGAGGTCTTTGTAGCTCCAAGCAAAGATGTGCTTGAAACGTTTGAATAAGCGCAATGGCTTGCTCCCGAATCTTTGGCGTGAGGTCGCATGCCAATCGGATTGGTTGATTTGTTCCAATATCAATTATGTCTACCGCAGGAGTTTGAATGTGTGGAATGACTTGATCATCTGGAACGAGCGATGGGCTGGCTCACGAGTACTGACGAGGATGTTCATGTTGACCAATTTTGAAAAATAGTGGCGTGCCACTAGGAGTTGGTGTGGTGTCTTCTTGAGCGGGGAGGAGGAGCTGGGGGTACCGTCTCCTCATGTGGAACCAATGTGACGTTGTTACAAGGTGTCAAATAGGGGTCAACCAAACGTTGCTATGCCTTTATCAATATCCATGTCTTCCCATGGTTGATTGTATTACGGGTAAGCCGTGAGTGGCAAACCCTTGGCTTGTAACCGATAGGTGTTGCAAACTTGTTCGAGTCCTTTATCTCGATTCGGCGTGATCTCTGAAATGATCCGGCCCGTGGTGGATCCATCGGGTGATGAGCTTGCCATCCGTGATAACAAGTTGATCGTGGGCCCAAGAGTGAATGCTTTTAGCTTGTCTCAAAAAGGGTCGATCCTACTAACATTTCATAATCTCCCGGATCTTCTCCTCGCTCTCCAAACATCAATTCCATGGTAAATTGTAGATCTCCAATATTGACTGGTATTGGTTGTGTAACTCCTTGTGGTCGCGTGATATGGCCATTCGCAGAAGCTTGATGTCATAAGGGGCGTTATGGAGCTCCCTTATGCCCAATTGTCGCCCGAGATTATCGTAATAAGATTTGATCTTGCCACCATCGACCGAACATGGTGAACAGACCTTTTTGGCCCACGTGTGCATGCACCGTGGGTGTTGATGATAATCGCATTAACAGTAATCTGAGGTTTTGTAAAATGTGCTCGTAGTCTTTGGACATAGTTGTAGGATAGTCGTAAAATTTGAGAGGAATTTTGATTTTAGCAAGTTCTTGTTGAAGTTCGGGAGGGATTGCGGTAGTTGTGGTGGATCCGTGGGTTGTTGTTGCTCAGCAATAGATGTCGCTACATTGTTGAGGAGGTCGAATTTCAAAGAAAGCAATGTTGAGTGGTGGTGTTGCGGATATGTCGTGGCATTCGTGGTCGTGGCTCCCGATCGTGTGGTAGCATTGACGGACTTGAGTGCCTTACCTTCCGCGCGTTCGATGAGTTGAAGCGGACTTTTTAAGTTTAGGTTGAACATGAGGAAGTAGTTGATCCGCATTGGGTGCAAAATGAACAGATTTGGTTGATGGCTCACCGGTACGTAATCGGCTGCAAAAACTTGGTGCGGGGTGCTTATGGCGTGGGGAATGAGGGAGAACCTCAATCCGGTTGGAGGATTCAAGGCTGGTGTTGATTGCATGGTAAATTTCTTCTTGGAGTTGATCATCCAATTGTTTTGAGTTGTTTTTGTTGGCGTGGTTGTTGGTGTGGTGGCCGTGGTGGCCGTTTGAGCGGGCGTGGGCCTTGCCTTCCCTTGGCTTCCCATACTTGAAAAGGTGTAAAGACGACCGCCGTGGTTTGATTGGTGCCGTGAATTTGTATTTGAACTTGAGGAAGTTGAGGACAATCCGCGACCGATGACCCCATTGGTCACAGTTGAAACATTGGGACTTGCTTGGATCAAAAGTGGAGCGCGAGGAGGTCCCACGTTGTGGTTCTTTTATTCTTTGGGGTTGTTGTTGTTGTCGTGGCTGTGCACGTATGTCCGTGGTTGAGTTTGCGTGGGTACCTTCGCACTTGGTGAACAAGGCGATGTCGATCTGATTTGGTCGTGGATTTGTACATTCTTCTGGTGGTGTGGTTCCCCGCATGTTGCGGCGTTTGCAATGGATCATGCTATCCACGAGTTACACTCATTCGCGGATGTCCCGAAAATTGGCAAATAGTACACCAAATGTTATTTCTTGGGGAGCTGCCGTGGAGGGAGTCGAAGTCTTGCGTGGGTGTAGCCGAGGGAAATGGGAGTATCGTGGGCTTGATCACCTTGCGTGAGGAAACATGAACAGAGTGATTGACTAATTCAATGGCGTCTTGTAATGTCTTGGGGGCAAATACTCGATCATAAATCGGATGTGAGAGGGTAAGCCTTGAAGAAACCACACTAGAATTTGGCTTTGGGTTGGAAATTCCTTCAACTTGTTGACTAAGATCCGATCGGCCCGCAAAGTCTGAAGGAGATTCTCACGGGTTCTCGCTTTGAGTGTGTTGAGGTCGTTCAATTAGCTTGTTGATCATCCGCTTAAAGGGTGCCGTAATGGGAAAGAAAAGAGGTCTTCATGTGTATCCAATCTTGTTTCCGGTGGCTTTTGTTTGCCATCGACCATTCGTGGGGGTGCTCCCGCAGGTCGTCGAAAAGATGTGGAATTTTAGTTTTGGATCGGAGTGACCATTGAGATCTGCAAGTGACTCAAATTCATCCATGTGAGCCTGAGCACTCTGGTCTATGTGTTTACCTTTATCATTTCCAAAGAGTGGATATTGGAGTTTTAAAGCATGTGTAGGAGTCGGCGCATGAATGGGTGTTTGCATTTGTGGAAAAGAAAAGACAGTAGGTGTTGGTTGCTGCATAGGTACCGAAACTGGCATAGGTTGTGTGAGATTAGTAAAAAGAGGTACTGAAGCAGTTGTAGTGGGAACAAAGGTTGTGACAGGCATGAACAGCGTGTGGGGAACAGTTAAGGGAACAGACGGTAGGGGAATTGACAAAGGTGGAAGCGGTGGTACCGAAGTTCCTAAAGAAAGATTACCAATAGAGAAAACATTTTGCAGATGTTCCAGAGAAAATTGGCGGTGGTTTGGCCGGATCTTGAGTTGGGGATTCCGGTGGAGTAAATTCAAAGGGCTGTGTTGCAGCCTCTGCATGATGTGGCGAACAGGGAACGGAACAATGGCGACCTTCCACAGGGGAGGTCGGTCTGGAAAGTTGTCGTGGTGTAGGTGGAACAGATTGCGCTCTCGTACACGGAGAAGAGACAATCGAACCAGAGTGTATGTGGACATATTCGCGGGAGGCGTCGCGCAGTTCATGGCGGCGGCGTCTTGACTCCATCCGGTGTTGAATATCGGGGAGTAAAGAAGGGATTGAACATGGTATCAATACGCCTTTTGAGGGGAGTGCAAGAACAGCGCCAAGTGTTTGGGGTCCCGCACGGATCGCCCGAGGGACGGATCTCGTGAGATCCTTGAAGTCCGGCGGGGGTAAATCCTGAGACACTCTTGTCACGCGGGATTTTTGCTAACAGAGGAAAGAACAAGAAAAACTTCGGATAAAACAAAGAATTGCAATACACAATGAAACACACAAGACACTTGTGGAGAACACGGCAATCCATTGATCAAAACAAGTGTACAATGAAGGCTCAAAGAGCGCTAACAAAGCGACCAAAGATGCACGCTCTGTAGTGACACAAAGAACACTCTGAACCTTTCAGGAAGGAGCAAAAATGCTACAATATATAGGAACGGGTGGCCTACGGGCCCTGAATCTGATCCTCATCATGACAACGTGCTCCACTACTTGGGCACTCGAGCAGAATCGAGTGTCCCGGGCCGTGCTAATGAGACAAGTAGTGGCCCGCCGTGGGTCCTACCTTTGGGTCTTCGCTTCTTGGAGGAGCTTTGACCCGTGGGCCTTTGTGGATCCCTCTTCTTGGACACCGTGGCGGTGGGGCCTCGCCCTCATGCGACAAGTATAGACACGGTAATGCGCGGGGGCCATGGGGCTAACGGCATTCCTCCACTATGGGGCAATTCTTGAGCCTTCATCTCGGATCGACGGGAAGTTCTCTTCTTCGAGGCGTTGTTGTGTCATGCAGTGGCTTTTCGAGAATCTGGATCGATCCGACGGATCGCGATTCTCGAGCAGACGAGCATGCAAGAGTTGCATCGTTGCACGCATGCATTGCATGCATTTCGGACCTCTCATCCGGTTAGGGGGATCGCTATTTCTTCTGCATTCGCCTTGACTTCTCATCGGTAGCTTTCTCTTAGCCCGGTGTTTTGGGTTATGTTCTATGCTCTCCCTCCCTCCCTCCCTTAAGTATTTTGTTTTATATATGTTGTTCGCGTGGCGCGGCGCTTTAATCAAACCCCTCGCTTTTTGAGGTTTTGTTCTTCTCTATTGTGTTTTGTGGTCTTATCTTGCAGTGCAGGCGTTGCGGCGTTGGTTTCTTTTGGGCGTGGGGTTTTGGGAAGTTTAGCGGTGGCGTTGTCTAAAGCCCTTGCCCTAGGGCTTATCGCTAGGGTTTTTCCTCGAAAACCCGAAAGGGCGGGGTTTTTTAATCCCGGCGATAAGCCCTAGGCAGGTACACTAGCCAAACATCTATGATATATTTTTGTATTTTGGGGTCCAGGTGTTATGACTGGATATTCCCTGTATTTTTTGTTTTTTGGGTAGCTTGCGATATGCAGCTACCCACTCTCTACCATTGTAATTACACTGCTGGGATGAATAGAAAAGCCCCATCCGGCGTTGTTGTGTCATGCGAGTCGCAGCTCGAGAATTGTCCTACATCGATTTCTGAATACCATCAGATAAGGCAAAACCAAATGAGTTTTGGAACCTTTTTCTGAGACAATCCCTTCCTGGATTATGTGTTAAAAGAATGCCTTCAACTTGTGCGAAACGATTCGTCTCAATCTATGTGAAAAAATTCCCTGCTGTATTAAAAAATCCTTTAATCTGTATTGAAATGTTTACAAAAATCTGCATGCATTCCAAAATTAGTATTTGAGCTCTGATTATGCGTTGAAAGCATAATCACTGATGGGTCTAAGAAAAAAAAATCAATTCATTATGGCAAAATGCTCTTTTGTGTTAGTATGTAGTAACGATCCTTTGACAAAAGATTTCACATCTGGCGCACAAATTTGCCAGGACGAAGAACCCACTGGCCATGGCTCTGCCGATCCTAACCCATTGAACCCAAATCCGATGTAGGCTTAATTGAATCCAAATATAAAGAACAAAAATCCATATCTAAGGGCCTTTTGACACGATGTCTTATAATATGGCTGTCCCATTTCATATAAGACATCATTTGTGACTCCAAAGCAAAAAATAAGACACACAAATATAAGTTGTTTTCACACTACAGGGTGTCTTATGTAAATGAGACACTAACAAATACTAGTGTGAAAACCATCACAAAATAAGACCACCTTTTATTTTGAATATGATTGGTCAATAGAATAAAATAGAATATAATAAGTGGTGTCTTATTTTATGGCGGGGGAAGTCCCCCGGTATAAAATAAAACTCCATTGCCCTTACCGAACCTATCTAAACCTACCCGAACCTAAATGAGACATGTCTTATATGGTTCCGTGTGAAAACCAGTTCTTCTTAAATGTTGACATGGACCAATAGTATGCCTTAACACTAGAGTTGTTACTGGAACTATCCTGGGTTCATCCACCAGAATTGGTCCAGCATACCCTTTGCCACTTAAACCCAGATATCTAACAAGAGAAATTTCCATTTCATAAGATACCACCACTTTTGGAATCTTCACTTGATTCTTTATGGCTATGGAGAATTTCATGACCAATGGATTTACTTATATGTTGTGGTGATTGCCCAAACTTTATAGAATTCAGCAGTTTTTACGCCAGGCCAGAACTGCATTTTCTAAACTTTCTAGCATAAAGGGGTCCAAACATTTCTAAAATTGAAAGTAATTGATGTTTTATTATAAAACGTGTTGATTTGCATGTTTTCATGTTTCGCTGCTATTAGATGACATTATATGAAGTCGTCAAACCATATTTAGCTCAAAAAAGCTGTTTGAGGTTGTGAATTGTTTCTCCTTTACTATAACAAGTTTTGACGTAAGACTTGTGGCCCATAAGTTGTCAACTCTAAGAGCCATAATCTAATAATTTTTTGAAGTCTTCATAAGTCGCGTTGATCTCAATTTTCACGAAAGAAGATTTGGCACAGAATCCAGGACAAAAATAAAACTAAAATGGTGTAAACTAAACTCATATATAAGCTTTCTATGGGCAATAAATGATGCATTCCATACATTCCACTTATATCTACATAATAAAGAATTTTATCAACTTAAATATGGTGAATAACTATGTATTCTTTATATTTAGAAGTGGTTGCCAGTACATAAAATTGGAGCTTAGTTAAGGTAATAGTACAAAAAACTCATCTTTTATGATAGGCAATATTTTCTTAATGAATGTGACCCTTGCTTGGCAACATAGACATGAATCTTATGTTAAAAATAACACATTATGTAGAAGATTTGATTTAAAATAGAAATGGACCATTTCTAGTTTGTTCTTAGGCTTGCCATATTTTAAAGCAAGGTAGCATTCTTTTTCAACTCATGATTGACAAAACATGTGATAGAAGTTCAAAATATAGTTTGTACGATGAAATCTTCTTATTTTTTACTATCATAAACTTAGGACACGTGTTTGCTACTTAGGAGTTCCTATTTTAGGTATAATAATAGTAACTTTAGCTTGTCTTTCATGATAGACTATAATTTTTATGGATTTAAGCTTCATTGGCAACATAGAAAAAATAACATACTACTTATGTAAGACATGAATATAAATAGGCATGGACCATTATGGTCCACAATTAGAAAAATTGTGTATAGAAGTATATCTCTTTAAGTATCATTACAAACTCTATTTATTGTTCATTTGTCACTTATACAATGATATGGTGATTTTCTACCTTCTCTAACATAATTTTTGGAAGAATGAGTGGAGATTCATATAGGTTCAATTTGCTTGTGCTTTAACATTACCATTAAATAATGCAATTCTAGCAACCAACTAATTTTTTCAAATAGAATACTATACATGGAATCTATATATTCTTAAGGCGAGTTTAAAACCAATTAAGATGATGATGTTCAGGCTTTTTGAATAATCCTAAGCCATGTGGACTAAAGTAGGAAACAGATGTAGCAGTCTACCTTTATTTTTCATAGTTATAGCTTTTTGTATTTGTTCTTCATTCATTTGCATTACTTCCACAACTTGAGAAGTTTGAAAATACAAGTTTTGAGTTCACCATTCAATGCACAGGTTTATGAAATCCAAGGAACACATAATCTAACAGATAACTTGGAATGGACACTAGAAAGTTTACTCTAAACCTCAAGATAATGAGCATTGATTATTTTTAATGAATGGAGTGGTTCATGAGGTGCTTATATCCCACAATTGAAACTGAAATCGATTAAGATGAGGGAGTTCTTAATTTTAAAAAGAAGGTGGACCAATAATGGTCCCAGGAAAACAAACCTTTCTTGATTTCTTGTGAACAAACGATGTGCTTTTTTAACGTGTTTGTTTTTAAGTGATTCTATACTATGGTAACCTTTCATAATATGATTTTTTGGAGGATGAATTTGAATCATTTTACTCCTATATAGACATAAGTTATCAGTCACTTATAAATGAAAAAATAAAAGAAAATCAAAACTTCATCATTTCCATGCAATATGACTGTATAAGAAGGGTTTGACTGATTATTGAACCTTTGATTTTATATGAATTTTAAAGCAAACAGCGCAAATGCACCTTTTCTGGTACATCATGTGACGACTCTAGTGTTAAAATATAAGACACACTAGTCGTGTGAAAAGCCCCTAACACACCGATAGCAAAATGCGAATAAACATCTCGACCCCTGATTTAAGGGAGGTCAACCCTCCCCTCTCGCAAATTATGGGAAACAAACCCTCGAGGCTGGCATGGGAAGCCTCGAGGGTTTATTTCCATAATTTGCTTGAGGGAGGGTTAACCTCCTCTTCAGCGCCAAATTCCAAATCAGATAAAGACATCAGAGCCTTACAGGTGCTATCGGTACTCGAAAGAATGGGGCTTCTTTGACTATTCAAAATAATGGACATGAACCACAGCAACAAAGGGGCTTCTCTGAATATCTTTCTGCGCTCAAGTTTACTGTTCTTGTGCATGTCGCTGGAAGAAAAGAGAGCCCTAGCCAAGCCGATGATTTATCTGCAGACCTTGTTAAAATCGACGATCTGTTTGTCTCCTTTTTCACCTGTTCTGGATAATAATTTCCCCTGTTCTTTCCAGAGCAGAAGCTTGGCAACAACGCAAAACAAAACCTAAACTGCTTGCCAGCAGTATTGCTCAAACAAGAGCAAAGGATTAAGAAGAGGAGGTTAACCCTCCCCTCAAGCAAATTATGGGTTGTTTCCCATAATTTGCGAGAGGGGAGGGTTGGCCTCCCTTAAATCAGGGGTCGAGATGTTTTAAATCAGGGGTCGAGATGTTTATTCGCATTCTGCTATCGGTGTGTTAGATATGGATTTTTGTTCTTTATATTTGGATTCAGTTAAGCCTACATCGTATTTGGGTTCAATGGGTTAGGATCGACAGAGCCATGGCCAGTGGGTCCTTTGTCCTGGCAAATTTGTGCGCCAGATGTGAAATTGTCAAAGGATCGTTACTACATACTAACACAAAAGAGCATTTTGCCAGAATGAATTGATTTTTTTTTCTTAGACCCATCGATGATTATGCTTTCAACGCATAATCAGTACTCAAATACTAATTTTGAGATGCATGCAGTGTAAACATTTCAATACAGATTAAAGGACCTTTTAATATAGCAGGGATTTTTTTCACATAGATTGAGACGAATCGTTTAGCACAAGTTGAAGGCATTCTTTTAACACACAATCCAGGAAGGGATTGTCTCAGAAAAAGGTTCCAAAACTCATTTGGTTTTGCCCACCAAGGAAGACAAAGCAGATCCAACTGCAAAAAACGGCGATATATACTACAAGGAAAAGAAGAAATTTGAATGGATTCAAGTAGATCGGCTAAAATGCGAAGAAAAAAATATGGAAGAGAGCCCAAATCGATCTCACTGCTACAACAGAGCAGAAGATGAGAAACAGAGGAACAAAGGGTGGAATAGAGCAGAAAAATACTACGGATCAGTAATACTACGGATCAGTGGATGGCTGTCGTGACATGGAGTAGATTAAAAGCGACGTGGAAGATTCAGAAGGGTTAGATTAGAATCATAGAATATTCGCGAGATTATGACAGTAATCTACTGCGGATTATCATGATAATCTTTGGTTGCTCCGGGTTCCACAATTTAACCTACATGCAATCCAACGGCTAGGAACGGTGAGATCAAGATAAACATCAAGGCCCCTGATTTAAGAAGCAGTAAATTCAAAACTGCTTGGAAAGCTTCACATCCTTGGAGAAATTACCGTGCACACAAAATAACTCAGAAGGACACTCAATTTTTCCCTGGAGCAGCCTAGATTTTTCCGTGGAGCAGCCTGCATGAGCCAAAAAGCCATCGCCCAGTAGGTTTCCCAATGAGTTCTCGGGGTTTTTTTGCCTTTTTTTTTTTAAATGGTGGTAGCCGTCAGATTGAGTTACTTTTTTGCAATGGTTTTTGTTTGGACGGTGGGATATAGAGGTAACAGCTTTACGTCTGTAAAAGCCCTATTTGCTTCTATGCTTGATTATGTCTTCTACGTCTGTGAAAGCCCTATTTGCCTCTATGTCTGTGATAGATCATGTAGTACCTTTGAAATTTCATAAATCACAATGGCAGTTTGGATCACGTTTGAATCAGAGGTTTGAATCACGTTTGCCAGTTTGCGGTTTGCTTTATCTGGTTGAAGATTTGAGGATGACATTTTTTGCTGCCAGTCTGCAATTGTTGGCCGAGCATCGATTGTGGAAGCAAGAAGTTTGGAGGTGTTTTGAGAGAATTGGTTTAATCATGTAGCTTCAGTTTTTGAGAGGAATTGCTTCTCGTTCAGATTTTTTGTACTGCTCTGTGCTCTTTTTTGCCGTCTTTAGTTCTCAATCTGAGTTTTCTCTGTGCTCTTCCTTGCCGTCTTTAGTTCTCGATCTGAGTTTTCTCTGCTCTTCCTTGCCGTCTTTAGTTTTTCTCTGTGATTCTTTAGTTCTGCCATCTGAGTTTTCAATTCGCTCTTGCTCCGCGATTCACTGCGCGGTTCTCTCTGCCTCTGAATATCTACTCCCACGTGTACGGCAGTTGATTCCATAAAAAATTCGATAGTCAAGGAACGGCTCTTGTTTTTTTTATGGAGGAAACCGCATTGGCTCGGGGGTTTCACGAAAAATAAACCCCCGGCGCCCTTGGCGGCGCCAGGGGGTTTATTTCAGGAAACCCCCGAGCCAATGGGGTTGCACCACGTAAATGTTCCACAGGGAGGAAGTTTTTGCTACGTCAAAAAAAAAAGCTGTTCTACGGCATAGCATATCACGAAACCGGTGGTTCTTTTCTCCTCCAAACCACCAGACCTGCCCAGACAGATCAACGAGCTTCTGAATAGATAGAAAATCCGGTGTCAGAGCTTCTGGCTAAGGCTTTCAGGGCTTCCGAGCTATGGCTATGGCTTTCCGGCTATGGCTTTTAACGGGTTTCAGAGCCATGGCTATGGCTTTCAATGGGTTACGAGCTATGGCTATGGCTTTCCGGCTATGGCTTTCAAGTTTAACTCGAAAATAAAAAAACCTTCTGGAGGTTTCTTGGCAGAGCATTGGCGGCGCCGCCTGAGCTCCGATCCATGCTGGTTTCTTGTTTTAACAAAAGCATAAAAAACCAGAAATTTCCTCCCTATGGACGTTTACGTTTTGTTAAAAAAAGCGAGTAGGATGGGTAGCGAGTAGGATGGGTATGAGGAAAATATGGCCCAACAGGGCCGTGGCTTCAGATCTGCGAAATAAGAAGGGGCCAAATAATATGATTCGAAATGGGCTAAATTGGCTTTGTTTTTGGGTTGCCCCTAGGGGGGTAAACCCTCGTTTATGTGGGTATGTAGGCATATCCAGGTATATGCCGGCATATGCCTAGCATATGCTGATGACTGCTAAAAACTGGCTGCTGCCTGTAAATGGTCGGTCATCCAGCCCCATTCCTTCTCTCGCGCTGTTCCTCCGTTCCCGCTCCGCTTCTCTTCTCAAAGCAAAAAAGCAGCAGAAGATGGCTCCATCCCCCGACTTCTCTTCTCAGAGTCCCGGAGGCCCTGCTCTGCCTCGTCCTGCTCTGCGATGGAGCTTTTGTTGGCTTCTGCCTCGGGAATAACAGAGGATGTGAAGAACATGCTTTCATGTTAGAGGGCTTTTTCAAACAGAGTCGGATGGTAAGAATAGGTTTCTGGATTGAGCTTCTTCAAACATAGTCGGATGTTTCTGCTAGTTTTTAAGTTTTCATCTGCGTCTTCAAACAGGGTCCAATGGTTCCGCTTCTTCAAACAAGGTATCATCCTTATCACACAGGTGAGCTTGATGCAGATTTGTATACTTAGAGGCGGTTTTAGCACCAGCTTCCGTCAAATGCAATGTTCGTAGGATACCTTTACCTTTCACATGCAAAAGATCTTGCATTTTCTTCAGCACTTGAGCACGCTTCCGAGAACCATATTCTGCAAAGTGAAGATGTTTACCAAAAGATTTTAAATACTCAGTTTCGAGCAAAACAATTGGCAGGTTGCCTCCATGTGAACAAAAGATCAGCTCAATAAGCTGCAGCTTCAATCATTCAATATCATCAGGCTAGGCCACCATTCGGTCCATATTTCCTCCTGGTTCATCTATCGATGATATGCGTAGTTCTAGGAGTTGGGGCATGACTTCCTTTTTAGAGGTAACCTATATTTGTTCAGTTTTTGAAGTCCATTGATTCTTCCCTCGGTGGCTATGATAATGAAGGGGTTTTCTCGAGTGTATGCATTAGGGGTCTTTGCCATTTATGGATCCATGCTTGCTTGGTGTGCACCGGGTTTCATTTTTCTTGATCTTGGATTATACCAGGCAAGAATTTGGGTAAACAATGTTCGGGCTTTTGCCGCCTCTAGAAGGCTATGATTCTCCTAGATCTGTTGAAATGCAAGATGGGGGGAATGTCTTGGGTCGAGGCAAGATTATCATTTTACGCTAGTGCTTTTTTGGGCGTTCATTTGGCAAGTATGTCATTAGTGCTTGTTTTGAAGGCATGCAACGATTGATTTTCATAGATGCTATTAAAACTTCGGTGTCTTCTTGTGGAGCGATGGTATCTGGGTCCTTAATAAAAAGCTTGGCGTTGAGTCGGATTCGATGCGATTATTTTATGCCAAACATCTTTGTAGTTGGATATATTATGCAACATCCTGGAGTTCCGGGTATGCCTTGTGAATCACACAAAAGGTTTTGCAAATTACATGTACCTTTGTCTTGACCGGTATCTTTGTCTTCCGCTTGGTAGGAAAACTAGACAAAGGTTCATCTTGAAAGAACAAGACTCAAAAAGTGCATGTTAGATTTGGGAAGGTAAGCCTTGCCTTGTTGGAAGAGAATATAACTTATCGCATGTTTTTTATTGATTATTTAACACAAGTTGGCAAGTTAGCTTTGGAGAAGAAACCCTTCACGAAATCTTCGTTGCCATCAATGAGAGTTCATCTTAAAGACACGAACATTTGTGATGTGAGGTTATCTCTACCATTAATATTAGAATGTGCATCATGGGCCTCAAGAGCTTGGTATCTTGTGTTACATTTCGTTCAATAATATCATAAAGTTGATATTATTGTCTCTTTGTCTACAATTAAGAATATATGTTCATAAGAAAGACACAATATGAAAATGCTGCACTGACATTAGTTATTGCAATTACAAAGCAAAAAAAAAACAATAGACCTTTCTCAAAACAATAGACCTTGAAACCACATTGACATGGGGTAAAAGCATGCTACGGTGTACCACATTTGGAACCCTCAAAAGTACTTACACTGGGTACTTTTAAAACTGGTACTTTGTATTTTTTCTTTCCATTAAAATCAATTAAAATTTTTGAATTGAAGGTCAATAACATGTCAATCTATAGTATTAGAGGATAACAATACTATTAGAGACTAATATAAATGGATTAACTCTCAAACTTATTATTTATTGCAGCATTTATGCAAGTTCCCAGTACCCAGTGCTGGGTACTTTTTTGGGTAGTTTCACACTCCCTAAAAAGTACTTTAGATGGTACACCCTAGCATGCTTTCACCCATGTTTGGATAACATCTGGGTATAACAATCTGAAAGGAGAAATACCAAGTGTAGGTTCTTACCAGTTGCTCATGCAGTTGGTCTTTAAGTAGACATGAAGGTTTGTCTGGCACAACAACAATTCTGAAGCTAGGGCCATTAATGGTCAAGTTGGTTTTATGGCAAGGCACATTGCCTATAAATACAAAATCCTTTTGTATGAGGAAATGCAGTCAGGTGTCTAAGGTAATTATCAGTTCTCATGTCACAGATTGGGAATATAAATATGAGCCTTTGTTTCCACCTAGAAGTTACTATAAAAAATATTTTTTGTAACTTAGATGTGTGATTTACTTGCAAGATATCCAGACCAAGTAACATAGCGTTGTGTTGTTTGAGCTCTTTGAACCATAGTTACGGAAAACGAAAACGAAATGAAAACGGCGAGTCATTTTTTGAAAACGGAAAACGAAAACGGCAAAAAAATGGCAAAGTACTCAGAAGATACAGAATAGGGTCATTTTACTAGAAAATGCTATTAATTTACTCAAAAACAACATAATAAGAACTCTTGTAGTCATAATAAGAATAACTAACATAATTGAAAGTGTTTATATATGATAGTCGATATCTTATACTCAAAGACCAACAATACTTCAAGATTGAACATTACAATAACAAACTAGCATAAACGAAAATTCAAACCAGTCTTCAAGTCGCCATATATGGAAGAGGTTAACTCCATGTGTGATTGCCACAATGCCGGATATGGCCTAAAGCAAGACTAGAGCATGGGGGCGCTCTGGCTACTGCAGGTAGCCTGCTTCCCTGCCAGGCCAGGAATAGGCTCCTTATTAGCCTTCCATATAACAACAAGCAAAAGGCAGGGTGGACTGATGTCCTAACCATATGAGTCAAAACTCGTTATTAAAGGTTAGTAATCTAACTAAATAGAGCCACATATGTATTCTTTAGTGGTTCGTCCAAAGAAGCTTCCTTTTGGCGACAAAAACAGGGGAGGTGCTACAATTCTCTGTTTAACTAGTGATCGGATATATTGTGTAGATTTATTTGGAATTAGACTGCGTCTGATAATGGTCTGGGATTTTAGTAATTGGAGAAGGGAAATGCCCAAGAATTGGTTGCTAGTTGCAGTTCAAACATAATCGTTAAGAATGCAGGCATAAGTACCAACAATGCATGCAGAGGTCGCTAGATTTGGCACAGTAATTCTTCTAGATCGGACCAACAGTGGGCTATCTCAGATTAATCTAACAGGGAATGTCTGCAGGGATAATGCGGCCGATAGAGTTCTGAAACACGACTACACTGCTCCTGCGGTTTATTTTAAACCTTCAACAAACGATCTGCATCCGATGTTCATGCAGATCCGGCCAATTTTTGGCCAATGAAACGCTGATGCAAACAGGAGGGTATTTATTTTGAAGGGTGGAAGAAAATCAGATCAGCCACAGTATGTCTACTTTCTGTTTTCTTAGGTTTAACGTTGAAAAAGTAAGAACAGAAGGGGTTTTGCTACCAAGTATACTGAAAACGGCCGTTTTCTGAGCCGTTTTCTGAGAAAAAAACGAGTTTCTTCTTCGTTTTCAACATCACCGTTTTCGTTGGCACCGTTTTCCACTTCTAAAACGGCAAGTAAAAAAAATCCGTTTTTTTTGAAAAAACGGCCAAAACGGCCGTTTTCCGTAACTATGCTTTGAACAAGCAACCCAAAAGTTACTATAAAATTATTTTTTGGTAAATTAAATGTAATTTATTTGTAAGATATCCAGACTAAGGTAACATAGCATTGTTTGAGAGTGGAACCTTTGAACAAGGTACGCGTTGTTTACAAAAGAAAGTACAATTTGGAAGCATTTAAGGAACATTTTCCTTTCTCTTTGGTGAATTGAAATAGAGAGTTAAATGAATTCAAGAGCTATATGAATTCAAGAGCAAGATACTCATATATAGTATATAGATTGTGAAAACATGAGTTCACGATTTGATTTAGCCACTTCACCCCGAAGAAGCTAGAGGGCAACCCTCCGTGCGAAGCACCTTGTTTGTTTTCACAATGGTCCACGGCCCAAAAAAGACTCCTATCTTAATTAAACCCTTTTTTCCCGAATCAAAAAATTTGGTAAAAAAACCATTTGCCAAAGTATCAGCAAATAAACCAAGGGCGTTTGGCAATTTTAACCAAACTAGCATTTTGGAGACAATACACCCTTTTGTCGCTTGGGGCAACATAGCAAATACAGAACGCAGCCAGAATGTTGATGTGCGTGCTCATCGCCAATTCTTCCGGCAATGTCCTCCTTGAACGGTAAGTGCAATCCGCTTCATGTACTTTATTAATGCGCTACCATTCCGGTTCGGCTGTCAAATCGAGATGCCATCAAATTTAGATGCCCAGATCTGTAATTTTTGCATTCTTTCTAGTTTATAGCTCGCTTTCTATCTGTTTACATCAAAGCATAGATGAACTCTCCTCCTTCCATTTAACCCAGCTTCATAAATTAATAATATTTTAAAGACGTATAAGTTAAAAGAATAACGCTACAAGGTATCACATTATAGAGTTCTCAAACAATTCAGATACTGAATTAGAAAGCCATGGTAGATGCAGCAACTGCCTTAAACTACCAATAACCTAAAGACAGAAGAAATTGAAGTCTTCCAAATATCTCCTAGCCCCCTCTCTTTGTTGGGACTTATTACATGACATGTTAGATACTGCATAAATCAATAGAACTTGGCGAAAATGCAGCTCATTAACTGCCTTTAACTTACTATCTTAACCACCCTTGTATTAAATGGTGAGAAAAATGTCCAGGAATCTCAGAAATGCCCTTTTTGTGGCTGCTTACATAATTTTCTTGTTGCAGTTTTCATGGCGTACCGGGAGAGGAACGTTTGCATTGGAGATCATTTCTTGTCAAACTTGGCACAGACAACTTGAAGGGTGCTCGAGATGATGAGCCCTTTATTGCATCTCACAAGTATGATTCCTTTTTGTTGTTATTGGCACTTCTTGTTCTAATAAAAAACATTTCTTTTGCAGGTCTGTATACGTTGTTTATGGCATAATTGGAGATATTTGGATATTTACTGTTGGCAAAGATGAGTATGACGAATTAACATGTAATTTCTCAGTCCACATGGGAACACATTGTTATAGGCTGCAATGATAAACTTAAGTCTTTCAATGGCCGCTGTCTTATAAAAAAATGGACCTAAGAACTCTCTTAGAAACGACTGTCAATACCGTGAAAACTAGTTCATATAACGAATAATAGATAAGTTAGCAATGCTCGTCCAGCCCATGCAACTGTGAGCCAATGATAGAGCTGAATAATGACCTGTTATGTGCCATATTTGTTTACCTTCAGACATGGTAAGATGGGGCGTACTTAACAAGCCTCACTGAGATGGTAACGTCCAGTAATCTGACTGTGTTGTGGCTTTCTGAGGCATGCAGCCATTAGCCTGCAGTAAGGGTTCACTTTGTTTAAGCTACCTTTTGTGAACAGTGTGTGAGTAATCTTGTCTTATTTCTAGCAGTAGTGGAAGTTCTTTATTCAATCACTTCATCAATAAAGGAGGTCTGCAAAAAAGCACCTAATGAGCGCTTGTTTCTGGACAATTATGGGAAAGTGTGTTTGTGCTTAGATGAAATTTGTGCACAGGTACCTTGTCTATTGTGTACTTAATTCTCATTATTACCAGGACTGGTTTGTCAAATGTGTCGGTTAACCTTCTATACCTTTTATGCAGGGAATGTTAGAGCACACAGATAAAGGTCGTATAAGAAGGCTAATAAGATTGAGGCCGCTGGTAGATACTTGAGTTCATGTTCTAGCACTGTTGTTAGAGACGATTCAAATTGTTTAATCGATAGAAACAGAAGTATCTTAGAAGTCACAAGTTTCTAATATGCTGTTCCTGCTTGAGCATTGTTTTTACATGACCTGTGTAAAGGCCAAGGATACATGGTGAGGTTGAGGACTTGCCGACATAGATTTGAATTTTTTATCTTGCCTCTAAGCTGGCGATATTTTGGCTGTAAGCTGGCGAGAGAACCAATGATCAAGTTTGGAAGGTGATAAACAGTGTTACTCCAGTTCTGGATGGAATATCTGGAAAGTTCATGAGGTGTCTTGTGACTATGAGCTCTCTGGCATATCTCAAGTTTCTCCATTTGTTCAGAGTGCTAATTTGAGTAGACTGTAAACTTAAGGTTGAAGCCTGCCCCTTTACATATTGGGAAGTTTGCCATTGATATCGATAGTTATAAGTGAGTGTGAACCTGTATATTGTTGATATGGGTAATCTATTGTAAAAGCAGAATGATAAATCCCTTACCATTCCTGTTTGTACCTTCTTTTGCATCCGTATTAGTATACTTTGATGTAATTAGTTACAGAGAGGATTTGTGGAGATGATTTTGTTATGAATGCTTTTGAGGATATTTTATCATGTAATGTCGTGTGGGTCGAATCCTGCCCATGCGAAGTGGCAGAGTTTCTTTCACTGAATGCTTACCAAGAAGTGTCCATTGGCATTTCTTCATGTTTTCGTGTACTTCTGCCTGTTCTACCTCTGATTCTGCAAGTTTCACCTCTGATTCTTGGATTTTACTCGATATTCTGGCCAGAACTTGACCAACTGATGGTCCACTTTCCAGGGTGTCACAGCAGTGCTCCTCTGTGCTGCTGCGCGTCAGTAATTCTTCCACCCATAAAATTGGACCATCACATTATTCCTGTATACAGAACCCCCATTTGATCGGATTGGTTTGTTTGGGCATACCATGCAGCCAATTATTCCTTTTTCTCTAGAGCTGTCTCGCAATTTCATACGTTTGGGTCTCATTGATTAGCTGCAAAATTATTCAACACTCCTAAAACATGGAAAAGGCATTCTCAACATGCTAGCAATTCTCTTAACACGCGCATTAACAAGCAAAAGATCCGAGCCTCGATAACTTAGTCCACCCATGTTATACGTTCAGCTTAAATAAGGTGAATCATAAGAAATTGGCTCGTGGCTATGGAACATCTTTAGAAACGAGTTGCTAGGTCTCAATCTGCAACGCTGCTGATGAAGAAGCTTGCCAGCATGACCTTGTGTCATTACTCCATTCCTGATACAAAAGTCCAAGCGCAGCCTAGGCACAAACATGAACCCAAACAGTTCACGGTTGCTAATGTAAACATGGATAACCAAGACTGCGCATAAGAATTTGAATTGATATTATGTGAAGGTCACTTGAAGGACAGACTAGGATGTGCCCGTAGTTGACTCCTTGGATCAGTACCAATCTTTTGATGAGGATTAAATAGCATAAGTTCACACACAACTTTAGTTAAATAGCAAAAGAATAAATTCTTGAATTCAAGCACAGGGTGGTTAAATTGCGAACCATCCCTTTCCTACCATGTGATCGAAGCCGAATTAGCTCCAATAAGTTTAACTCTAAAATAGAAGTCTGCTAGAAGCATGAATTCTGCAAGCTCCAACCAGGGTTCTCCATACAATGGCAGCTGCTTCAAATGGCATGTTAAGAATAAACTCTTCTGCTTCGGAAAGCCATCCAACCCGTGAAAGAACATCGATCATGCAGTTGCATTGACCATTTGTTGGCATAATGGCATAGTTGGAAGCCAAACAGTAGTGATGCAGCCCCTCATCCACCAAACCAGCATGGCTACAAGCTGAAAGAATGCTAACAAATGTGACAGAGTCTGGCATGACATGATGGAAATGCATCTGTTGAAAAATTCGGAGAGCGTTTAGTCCATCTCCATGATGATTATATAAGGCCAAGATGGTGTTCCATGAAAACAGGTTGCGGACAAGCATGATGTCAAACATGCGACGGGCATCATCCATGCTTCCACATTTCCCATACATGGTAACAAGAGCTGTTGCAACAGCAACATCTGTCTCAAAAATGCCCCCTACAATATATCTATGGAGCTTCTTTCCCTGATAAAGAGAGAATCCATTTCCACATGCATCTAAAAGACTCACAAACGTGGCTCTACTTGGCTGCATACCATCCAGCTGCATTTTTTCAAAGACTAGCATGGCCTGCTCACAAAGACCATGCTGTGCAAGTGCAGCAATTATGACATTAAAAGAAATCTGGTCTTTTTCTGGGATTTCATTGAACAAAATTTGAGCTTCATCTATACAATTATGTCTAACATGTGCTTCTATGATCATGGTCCAGGAGAACACATTCCTGTTACCTAGATTATCAAATACAAAGCAAGCGTCTTGTAAAGCCCCACATTTCCCATACATATCTACGAGCAGATTTCCCAAAAATCTCTCTTTATTACAGCCGCGTTTGATAATGTGGGCATGGACGAACTTACCTTCTGGCAGAGCTTTGGAACCGTCATATCTTCGGACTAAAGAAGCAAAGGTATCAGAAGCTACCCAAATGCCAGGTCTCAGCAGCCAATCGAGCGATTCCTTCCCAGCACCATGCTTTGCCTGCAGAATCCTTAGGCAAATGTTCATTCCAAGCTAGAAACAATATCCTGATCAGGCGTGTGGACATTTGCAGAGATTAAAACTAAGCGCGAACAAAAAGAGGAAGATCACAACACTAGCATTAGGTCAACGTTCACATATAGAAGGCCACTGAAATCCCAGTCTACCATCCTATACTATATGTTCTGTTGATTGTTACAAGATTGATAACCTCTGGGATTACCGGGAGCCGCTGTCCTAGCAACAGCTTCAGGTCCAGCATATCTTTCAAAAGTGTCCAAACATTAGCCAAACTTTGTGTGTTTGTTGCTGTAATTGAAGGTATGCTGCTGATTAATGTCGAAAATATTGGCCTCTATGAACAATTGATTATGTATTAATTCTTACAAGAAATCCATCGCGGCGGCGCGAACATTTCTTTTGTCCGGCCGCCAGTGCAAAGGCCACCTTGTATATAAGATATTGGATGCAAAAGTTTTGGCACCCTAGGAGGAGAATATGCACTTTTTTTCATGGTTGGAGACTCTTTTTACATTTATGGGAAGTGCATATTCAAACACTTTGCTAAGGAGTTGATATGGCCTATTGTACAGCTCAAGCCAAGTAGGATTTAATTCTTATTGTGTTCGTAACATCTCAAGTCATATTGGATTTAATTATATGCATCAATATAGTAGGAAATTGTGGTTTGTGAATTTTCCTCCTTTTCTTCTAGTAAGGGCCTTGTGACGAATGCTTCTACTATTTAAAGTAATCACTAATTTACTGGATAGCAAATTTGATGATCGTGAGAGTAAAACAATTGTGATGATATCTAATCTTTTTTACATAGGTGTACCTTCTAATATTGTTAGTCTATCTGTCACAATTCATTATGTGGACATGTTTAGGAATTAGGATGGAATAAGTGATGTCCTTGTCAAAATGTGCATGGCCTCTAGTTAGCAGTTAGTGAGGTATTTTGGATGTTGTAGAATATATTTTACCATTACACCCATAAAATTTAGTTGTAAGAACATGTTAGACATTAAACTACTATTGTGTCATTGCACACTTTATTCATTTCAAATATATCCTCGAAGCCGTTTTATTTTTCTGAAAAATGTTGGTTTAGTTTCTTTCACCACACCAGCTTTCTCTCTCAGCTCAGTAAAGCCCTGTTTTTGCACAATACGTGTTGTGTAACTTGTTGCCCAAGGAAAAAACTCTCCAAATCTTTCGGATTAAAGAATTTAAGGGCGTTATCTTTTCTTTGGCTTGCAAGGAGTAGCAGGACAAACTGAGACATGCTTTACAGATTTGGGGGTACCAGCATTCATCATTTTTATCATCCTGGCCATTCAAATTAGACGAATAGACAGGCAAAAATAGAGCCAAATCTGCTTCCTGCTGAATTAATTCAAGCCTTAGCTCTCCACTGCATCGATTTTAGCTATCTATTGCACAGGTTTTGTATTTCTACAGTCTAAGCTTCCTCGAAGATTGAAATCTATAGTTTATGGCGAGCTATTTGCAATAGAAGTTACCCAAAGGATCACCTTAATCCTAGAGCTGGCAAAAGAAGCGTTGAAGGTCTACACAGTAATCAAAATGTAGGAGCCATAATGGGACATGATTCGTCATCTGGAGCTATCGCAGATCCAGTCGGCCGCCAGAGAGCGAAAAACCCAAATGTCGCTTGAAGATCTATCTCTCTATTAGTCCGTTTCTTGATAAACCTGGACTCTCGACTTTGAAACATCAATGTCCTGTAAAATAGTAAACACGATCATTTTGCACTTATTTTGGGCTTCCAGTAGGCTCTTAGAAACCTTAGCTATGGCCGCAGACCAGATTTGCAAGGGGACACAGTTTGGATCAAATATGCCAAAAATCAAATGTGTCATTATCTAGGTAAAAAGGCATCTTGGCAATAACAATTACATGAGTTAGATAAGCAAGCACTTCTACCTTCTTTTCGTATAAGAAATGTAAGATTAATAATTGAGATAATTATAATGAAGAAACAATATTGATTGCTTTTTTGCCCTGTCGAATGCATCTAAATAACCTATGCTTGATGAGGAGGTTAACCTCCTCTTCGAGAGGGGGTTACACAAAATAACCCTCGAGGCTAGCCGACAGGCCGAGAGGGTTATTTTTTAGTGACCCCTGAGAGGAGGAGGTTGACCTTCCTTAACCCCTGATTTGACCAGGTTGAGCACCGGAGTTAGGTATTTTTCAAAAATCAGGTTCCTAGCTGCCATATAAATATTTCTCAGCTTGCTTTGTAACTCAAATGCGCTATTCATGATAACACGTAGTTATGAACACATTTACCTATAAAGAAGCGCAAACTCATTATGTCCATTTACACCAGTGCTCACCATCTCCATATTGAGATATGCAGACGGATCCTCAAAGTGCAAGAGGACAGGCTCTACAGTATTGTCTGCTGAGTGTTATTAAGGATAAGTGCCACACTCTCCATAACTACCCGGCATTTGAACCTATCAGGGCGCGCTATGCTGAGTTGGTCCCACCTAACCAGCTGTTCTATGTGATGTTGCACATGGTTTCAATGAGGATACTGGGATATGCACACTTAGTTATGCCCTCCTATACTCCATTAACATATATCACTGTATAGTTTATGAGCATGCTTATTACTGCTCCTCAAAAGACCTTCCTAGCAGGTGTTTTTTATCCTACACAGTAATACATCTCATGTGCTCTTTGTTTGGGTCCAATAGGCCTATTGGTCTTCGTGGACGATAAAAACTCATTTAATTTAATCCTCTTGCAACATATGAAAAATTACCTATTTGTTCAGGTAATCTATGTCTTGTCTACAATTCCCTTGTTTTGCTGAAGAATTACTTCAAAGTTTTGAGCACGTTGTTTCTGGCTGGGTACCATTGTTGATGATTGCAAGATGCATGGTAATAAAGAACTAGGGAAACGATGCTTTGGCAAAATCTTACGTGATTTCTGTTATGCTGCAGGATATGTGCTAATTGCAAACATGTATGCCAATGATTATATGGGAGAGGACTTTGTGAATCGGACAAGTCAATGCATTATGTAGGATTGTAGTACAACATGTGTAGCAGCTTACAACATTGACCTCTCTGTGAATTTATGGCTCACAACCTAGCTGGTTTGGGAACAATTGTATCGATGTGAAAGCTGTAATTTGAGCAATCCTTATGTCGTTGATGCCATACTCATCTCCTTAAGGTTTAATAAAACAAACATTTGACTGTTGGTATGCTTGAAGTATAAAAGAAAAGAAGTTAGGACTAAGAGCATGCAAGTCACATTTTTTAGCACTTTATGCCTTCAGTGTTTTACAGTAATATGTGTGAGAGTTTGGCAGTAGATCTAAATTTCGGCAGATGGATCTATATGGATATGTGAAAGGGGTGAGCAAATCTTGGACACCTGCACAAGAATGCTATTGAAAACAAGAGTTTGTCTCATTTGTATTTGTATATCATTAGTTTTGTTTATTCAGGTTGCTAGACTACAAAGTAATGCTAGTGGTCACATGCGTTTGGTCTAGTGGTAACACACTAGTTCCTTAGCAATGTGGTCTCGAGTTCGAGACCGCCCAGAATCGCACTCGGTACTGTTGGGGGTCAAATCCCAACAGACGCAATGTAAGGTGGTTGGGGGCAGGGCCCAACCAAGCAATGTAGTGTGGTGTGTGGTCACATGTCCAGTTGGATGCTGCCTAGTGGCGTGACGTTAAAACTACTATCTATCTATCTAATTTTTTATATTTTATGCTTAACATATAATTGCAACAGGAGCTTTTGAGACATTCTGAGATCCTGTTGTGGCACAACATAACGAAGGCATCCTTGAACTAGAATGTTTTAATCTCGTGAGAGGCCAGGCTGTGGTTCCAAGTGAGGTCACATTTTTGAACATGTTGAAAGCATTGCTAGCATGCACAGATGCAATATATCAGGGAAGATGCATCCATGAGCAGATTCTCCGCTAAGGTCATCAATCTGACCATGTTGCAGAAGAGGCCCTTGTAGATATATATGTTAAGTGTGGGCGCTTGGAAGAGGCAAAAAACGTGTTCAAGAGATTGCCAACATAAAGCATAATTTCATGGACTATGAGGATTTCAGCCTTTGCTCAACATGGAAAAGACTACCTTGCCTTAAAATACTTTCCAATTATGCAATGTGAAGGGACAAATCCAAACAAAGTCTCACTAAATCCAGTCATGGCATTCTATCCATCATCTAAGTTTCTAAGATTTCTTTTTAATTGCAAGGCTATAATTTCAAGGTCTGATAATCCATTTAACATCAATAATGCGATACTATCTACATGTGCATTTCAATAATTGGAAAACCAACCCTGCCTCTTCATACATTTTGGAGATAATGTTGGTAAAATGCATTCCAAGCAAAATGGTCAAGTTCATTGCCACTATGATTGGACTTCCATATCTATAGATGGTAGATTTTGCCTAGACCCCATTTTTTAGGTAGGCTTATTGGTGTGAATAATATAATAATGATCGAGTCTAAATCAAATATGTAGCAAAATAACAGGGGGTTCCAGGGGGATTTGATATAGATATAATTCTTGAAACCATAGACCATATCCCAAAAACAATTCAATGGGTTATTATAAAAAAAAACATGGATTTAAGATAAAAAATAGTCACATTAGCTCACTGGTTAGATTGGTTAAAGTAGTCTTATTAGGACATTGAATTATTTTGGTAGAGGTTCGAATCCCCGTATTTCATATTCTAAAAGCTTAAGCAAAACTGTATAGAGGCTCCACATACTATCAAAACCTTAGGCAAACTCGTATTTGACATCTTAAAATCATAGGCGTCCCCAATCATAATTGAGCATAATCGAAACGAGAGGTGTCCAGAGGCTCCAATATACAGTCTGGGCCGTAGGATTGACAGATCCGACGACTGTGGTAGTCCAGGGTGCATGTATGTATTTTCTACATGGATAATAATGTACAAGTTAGTAGTGACAATGTACAAATTGTGACATCATGGGTACATTTGTTAGTATAGATAGGAAGAACAAACAACAGAGATTGCAGGGCTAAGAACCTTAGTGGAAATTTACCGTCAAGTGATCCTTCTACTACTTGCTTGTGACTAGAATATACCTTCCATATTGTTCTAATGCATGTTTTGGAGTTGCGTAATTGGAGAAGAATGGTTGTGGACGATTGCATCTTGCATTACTGATGGGTTTTTTTTACAGAACGTCTCACAAACCGTTGGATGGGTCAGCTCTTCATAATGAGCACAAATAGCGAAGCTAAAATACTACATTTTTGTAAGTGGCTCGCCTACTTTCTGGGCGTAACTATGGCAATCATTGCTAGGGTGCCATCCCCCTGTATTCCCAAATCCGTTCAGTTCCTTCCTTACTATCTCGCCCTTCCTCATTTTCACTCAACACTATTCAGCCACCTCTCATAAATTCAATGTTCTTTTCTGGTCAGTCACAAACAATTCATGATTTGTTTTCTAGGACACTGTTAACTGCTTTTGTCATGTACATTTGGTGGTGGATATCTGTTTTGGGGTTTTATCAAGCTTGATAAACTTGCAAAGCCATACTTGAAAGCAACAACGGCCGCATAAGCTTGCTAGAAGGAGTGAAATTAATTCTTCGTACTGGAGGAATTGCATCACTAGCACATCCATGGACAATGAAGAATGTAATCCATGTCATCAGAGGCCTGAAGGAAGTTGGTCTACATGTAATGGAAGTGTACAAATCAGATGCTAAAGATGCAGGTGAGGCCTCTTATAGAAGGAATATGTCAAAATTGTTGCCAGCTAAATCTAGGATTTTGATTTAATCTTGGATGATATGCTCTGCATGCAAGATTTTAGTTTTAATATTGTAACTATTTGTACATTTGGCCATAAATTTTCTCCCATTAGCTTATAGGGTAGATCGCTTTAGTGGGGCCTATGATATTGTAGAAGCAAAAGATCAATTATGCTTATTGGAAGAATAAGAATTGATAAACCACATGCCAAATCAGGCTTTGTCAAGTCTATTGAAAGGAACTGGATGCAAGGTTCATCAAAAAGATTCGTTTGTCAGTCTAGAAAGGGTACTTGAAAGAGAGAGAGGGATGGATTAACCTTAGATGGTCATTTGATTGTTATGTTGGCTTATCTATAACCAAGGCTATGCCTTTTATATTTTCATATTCCAATGTGTATGTCAAGCATAGAATGTTTGCATTTTTCTGCTTTCATTTTGGCCAATAAGATTTACGTAGCATTTTGAAAATCTTTGCAGGATTTGCAGAATTGGCAAGCTGTTATGATCTTCTAATGCTTGGAGATTTTGATTTCCATGGGATAGGATCTCTTGGGGAGGTTTGATGGGTTCTATTTCTTTACAAATTAAGGCATTGCATCAGTTTGTTTGGCTTTCTGAACCAATGTCGTGGAATGCCTTAAGGTAGATATTGGAAGAATATGCAGAATTGAAACATGAAGAATATAATTATAATAAGTAGATCTAATTGGAGGATATAGCTTTACAGAAGGATACTTTGTCTCTTGCGGCGGCTGAGACAAGATGAAAGAATTCATCTTCTTTAGATAGCAGATGAATTTAAACTGGAAGGGGCAACTGAAAGTGAAAATGGAAATCTAGCTTTTAGTTAGTTGGTAACACAACCTTTCATTTGGAGAAATGAAATTTCTCAAGCAAGATACCATGTAGAGAGGAGCTATGCTAGTAAATGTGTGTCTTTTATGGTGGTCTTTAAATTGTCTGTATTGTTGCAAGTGATGTGCATATGGCTATTATAAAGTATTGGAATTGTTTACATACGGAACCACATGCCTGAGAATATGTTGACTAGAAACAAGAAGTTGAACAACTGACTGATCATTGGCTGATTTATATTCTTTATGCAACATGGTAAGTTTTTGATCATTACATGTATCTAGCTACGATGACATGATAGATTGTCCAGAAAGTTAAACTGCAACAAACAAATAGATTATGTAAGGGTAAGCCCCGTTGTTTAAGTATTTTTAGTGAAAAATTTGAGATGTGCAAGTCTGCAAACCAAAAGAATAGGCATGCTTTTAGGAACTTTCATTGGCAACTGCTCATTGTGAAAGAATTTATAAATTCATAGTTCTGAAAAAAGCCTGGTTGTGAAATAATGTAAGTTTATAAGTTCTGGAAAAGCTAGTTCAATTCAAAGTGGTTATGGCGAGTGGAAAGAAAATAGATGGATGGGTTACAAGTGCATCCAGCGGCATCGATTGGGAAATTGTCCTCGCACTTTCTCGCCATAGCTCCAGAGTTGTGGTGAGCTACCAAGACAATGCTTCCAAAGCAGCATATGTGGTTTCAGAAATAAAAGCCCTTAATGGCTCTTATTTTTTAATATTGAACCGTCTAAATGTTATAGACATATGGATTCTAGATATTTGCAATTTTCTTCAAGTCACCATCTACATTCGCTTCCAATTTTCTTCATGTTATGACTATAATATAGTAGTTTTTATTTTGCAAAAGTCGATAGACTTGTATTTGTCACCAATATAGAAGCTTTGAACAAGACTTATGTATATGGTCGTGTCTCTCGCTTATCTTCGGCCCACTGTAAGAAAACGACTACATTGGAGTACAAAATTCTTCCCTAAGATTTTAGGTTATCAATCTTTATCGCTCTCTATTCTCATGTTGCTCGTAAACCCTTGGATTGAAGAAGATTTGTTGGAATCTTTCTGATCCATATACTTTTCTAATTGAAGCCTCATCTCAATTAATAGAGAAGTACAATAGAAGCAGAGAATTACACCAGATGCCTCTGATTTGAAGAAAGTTATGTCTAGAATCTATATCCCAACACGAAGCTACAAAACAAGAAACATGCAAACACACCCTTGGAGCACTAGAGGGCAACCCTCTATGCGCAGTATCTTGTTACATGCAGAATTTTCCATGGGTGAGTTACACGTTTTTCCATAGAAGCAAGATTCTTGCACAATAGATAGGCTTCTCATTCATCTCAGCAGATTTTCTATAATGGTGGACAGTGGATAGCCGCACACATGCGAACTACCCACGAAAAATAAAGGGAAAATCCAATTATATCATTTGGACCCCAAAACAAATACAATGCTAATAGATGAGTGGCTGATGTGCCTGCCGAAAGCTTATCACCGGGATTAAAAAACCCCGCCCTTTCGGGTTTTCGAGGAAAAACCCTAGTGATAAGCCTTCGGCAAGGGGCTTAGACAAACGTAAGGCAGAGAATCGCTCCCAAAAACCCGCGCATGGAGAAGTCGAAACGGATGGCGCTCGCCAACCTATACCTGCACATCACCAACAACAAACGAGAAACATACCAAAGAATAGCATCACCCAGTGGGTGGAAAAAAAGCATCACCCACTGGGTGGAAAAACATGATAAACAGAACTTGTACAAAATATAATAAACAAAGAAGGGGGGGAGGGTGGGTTCAAAGAGAATAAGGTACTGCTGAGAGAAGAGGAAGCGCCGATGAAACGTCGATGAAGAAATCTGCAATAAGTAGCAAACGTCCAACCTGATGAACGGCCCAAAACGCATGCGATGCATGCATGCGACGCATGCAATGCATGCATGCTCGTCTTGAGCAAGAATGCCGATTCGCTACGCGAATCGACGACATTCATTGCATAAGCGATAAGCAATCTATGAAGGCAGATTGTTCTTAAAGGAAACTAAGTTTTCTTCCTCATATATGTTTTTCGAGTGGTCATTGCCATGCATGATGCCATTATCATTATATTTAACCTAACTACAAGAAACTTCACTCTCTTTTATGCCTGATCTAGCTTCCATGGATATCTCCAATTCCATCTTAGTATTCAATAATTGCGACCTCGATAATCTATAATTGCGATCCCCTATCAGGCGCCCCAGAGTCCGGGATGTGCTATATATCCAGCCAAAAAATAATGGCAGATTTGGCCATGCTATCACCAGAGTGGGATATTCGAGCAAAACGTGGTATCCGACCAAAAAGGTAGTCTATCTGACCAAAAATAGACGACCAGAACTGCGCGACATGGGAAAATATTTTGTTCAAATCATTTATAGCTCCTTGGACGGCTTGATTCGCTTCAAAAAACCATTCCAATCGTTTGGCTACTCCTTTACTCCCAGATCAATAAACAAAGGAAGAGATTTGAGGCAAAATAGAGTCAAATCAATGGATGTCAGAAAATAACACATTCCGGAGTCTACTCCTCCTCTGTCGATGTGCAAAACCATGCATGAAGATAATAAGATCTTTAGAGAGATTGACGAAGAAGTTCATTATCATACTGTTTTCGTAGCTGGTATAGCTAGAATTGCTCCAGTGCCATGTGTTTTTAGCTAATGAAACCTTTTCATTATCAATCAACCTCTCGTTCATTTCTCTAATTTGGTCTCCAAATTACATTGGATTTACTCCCCACATGGTCACTTTCTGTGACATCTTTCAATCAATTAGCACTCTTAGGCTTGGCCTATTTGGGCCTAATTAGAGCTTTCTTTTGACTCATTTCCTTTTGTTGAATTTGATGCAATTGTCATTTGTAATTGCCATATTCTACACTTAGATTACCTCTTCTTTATTTGGGATACTTTGATCTCCTTCAATTATGTTGAATGGATGCGATTTACTTTCTTTTTGAATGTTTACTAATGATGGTTATGTTTACTTCTTGTGTAGACAGTTGGCTCCTCCATTAAAAGTTATATCTCTTGCTTTGAAAGGAATACCAAATTCCTGTATGTATATTGTGTGGACCTACAATAATAATATTGTGGTTAATGATCAATCTGTTATTTGTTCCTTTTGTTCAGAGATTTAGTTTTAATGTTCTTTTTTGAGGGGCTTGCAACTATATATTGACCTTGTTGGTTTTCTCATCAGCACCATTTGAACATGCCAGCCATATTTTGCCATACCAGCAAAGAAATTAGTGGTTGAGAGGGCCAGTCAATTTTTTCTAGGGCATATAGAATCATTGGAGGATCCAACAGATTTGCAAAGATTGAAATAAGTATCAGTTTTGAAAAGTTTGCTCAAAGTCTAAAGAAGCATACAAGTTGAAGACAAGCTTTTTGGTAACTCGAAAGCAATGCTAATTTGAAGAATTAGTCATTTTTCAATATCATTTTCTTCATGGGCCTTTGCCATTTCCCCAAAATCTCATGTTATTCCTTTGTAACACATCAACCCTACCAAGCCTACAATTTTTTCTGCAATTCTAGCCTATCCACAGTCTTTACTACAATTCTAGCCTATCCACATAGCAGTTCAACTTTAGCAAAATTTGCTATGGTAATTTTCATACCATCAGATCTAGCATTTTTCAAATCCATGGCCAGGGAAATTAAAAAGCCAGGGAAAATAGATGGAGATGAGAAGAGACACAATATTCAGAGAGTTCTAAGAGAGATCTATTGCCCCGTTTTCATTTCGTTCTTTACTCCCCCGTGTATTAGATCAAGCATATCTTCATTTTTTCCCAGATGCAAATCTGGTGTGTTGCAGCTTTTCGGAAGAAGAAAAAGAAGACTAGGAGACTAGGCATGTTTTTTCTCTTCATATATTAATTTTTTCTTCATGCTAGGCTGTTTCAAATTTTTCTCCAAGTTAATTTGTTGTATTCCTTGAAGCGTTGCATCAAACTTCCATTGTCGGCATCACTCAATCCATGCTTTTCTGCCAGTTGGAGAATCCACATGGAGCTGGATATTTGTGGATATTCTCTTCATGAAATTGTTTTTTGCTTCTCCAGGATCTGTACAACATAGCTCTGTCAGGTTATTTAGATGAGAATTGACTCCCAATCATCAACTCTATATCCTCCATTTTTTTGTCTCCGCCCTATCAGACAGTTTTTATTTTCTGTTTTCATGAGAAAATTACCAAAATGCCCCTATATTAGCATCTAAGCATATAGATCAATTCGTTCTGATATTCTTGTGGTTCGATTGTATCAAGCAATGCCATCTAAACTATTCAAGATATGGTAGCAATATATCTTCTGTAGAAAGAACTAAGATATAGGCAACGGTTACATCTTTCTTGCAGGAAGTGCACTAGCAAATATGTATGGGAACCACTTAGATTTGAAAAAAATAGAGATCTCAGAAAGAGATGTGGAAGCATTGAATATCTTTCTAGCCACTTGGGCCGACAAGGATACCTGCTCTAGCTAATACAACTTGAAGGTCTTAAGCCATTTCCAATTTCTTACTGTTCTGCATGGATCTTCTAGCTTACCAAATACAAGCCTTGGTGTCTTTACATCTGTTATATGGTCTAAACATTTGATCTTATTTTCTTTACATAAGAAGCATGCCATTGGATATTGATATTTTTTGTAGACATCATGGGGACTTAAGCTGTCTCATGGAGGATGGCCTTATGAAGCTACCATAAAATGCCACGGTGCTACCTGGTGCAATGTTGAGTAGAGTATGCCATATTTTTGTCTAAATTCTTTCTTGATCTCACTTAGTGCAAGCGTTGTAACATGTATCTTCTCACAGCTCTGGGATTGGACAGTCAGTGCATTTCATTAGCCTCTTTGCTTTGAGATTCATCTTTACAGAGAGTTTGAGGTAGAGTTCAGACTTTGGTTTTAGTTCTAGAGAGTGGTTTGGGCTTCCTGATCTCCCTTTGTACTGGTGACATTATGTTATCCTGTTACACATGATCATGCTATCACTTTCCCCTTTCTTTGTGTGGTTTTGTGGTTTTTGCAACTCTCTGTTTTGTCATTTGTTTTTCTTTAGAATGCTCCTTACGAGCAAAAATGTAGTTCGACTGTCTTTGCTAGATATATATAAGCACTAGAACATGGCACATTGGTACATGCAAGTTTTGGCTGTTTTCTAATCCCTGTGTGAGGATTGCAGTTGTTGATATGCATGCCAAATGTGAGGATTTGAAGAAATCTTTAATAAACTAACTACTCATCATAATGTGGACAAGCAAAATAGAGCCTTGAAAAATGACTTTTAATTTCATATGATGCCAGTTTGATGAAAATTTTAGTCTTTTCTTACGGGAACATGCACATGTTGAATTTTAGTCTTTTCTTACGGGAGCATGCACATGTTCTATACGATAAATCGAATCATTATTATTGACTTAATGTTCCCCACTCTATAAATTGCCTCCTACATAATCAAACTTCATTTTTTGAACTTAAAAAAGCCATCCAATTTTTTCTTGAAAACTCTCTAAAATTGGAGATGCTAGCCTTGATCTTTGGAGATGCTAGCCTTGCAAGATCAAGCAACGTTTTCTCTTTTACTGCTTACGAGAATTCCATGGTTTATGCGGGGATCCAATATATTTCTTCTACGAACTTTGTTATTTAGCAAGGCATAGAAGCACTACTTGATAATTCTGTTTGCATGATTAGCTCATGACTCAAACCTTATAGATCCAGGCATGCAAAACATTATATCAAGGAACGAGAACTCTTCATTCATAAGTTATGCTCTCATCCAGGCATATATGAAGTCCATATAACTAACATGTATTCTAACAACGACATTCCAATAATGAAACACAACTTACAAGCATGTATACATCTTCTTCCACGTATTGTGGTTTTGGAAACTTCCTTTCCCACATGTGAAATCAGAGATGCTAATGAATTCTACAGAATAATCCCTTGTAGGCATCTCTAATTCCAAAATCACCTGAAAAAAATAAAAGGGAATTATGTTATCAACCTTCAGAAGAAATTGATTAGTGATATGAAAATTATTACCAATTCATTTTCTCCATGTTATAGAAGTGGTCACATGCATTGGCCGTGCGTTGGTGTTGAGCACGGCCTCGGTGGGGATGCTAGGATCATACTTTCAAGAGGTCATGGATCGACGTGACCAACTTGGACCTCAGGTGCTCGCTTGATATGTGTACATATTTCTTTCCCCTCATGACAGATGTCTGTACAGTTTTGACAACACTCTTATTCTTGTCATGGGTTTTCCCCCAAAAATCCTTTGAGTCTGCTCCTCGCGCCCCCTTTTTGGGTCTCATAGGCTGATTGGTCTCTGTGGACGATAAAAACTCTATTCTATTCTATTCTATTCAATTCTATAGACTGAAGCATGTCTTCAGTCTATATTAATCCTGAGGCATGTCTTCAGTCTCTTTTCTATATTAATCCCGAGGCATGTCTTCAGTTGTCCACTCCATGCTGGTGGATTCCTTTGCAGGACACTCCAGAGAATGTGCCTCTAAGTGTGGTTGTTCATCCAAAGACACAACGACGATGGATAGCAGCTGGTATAAGCACTATTTCAGCTTGGTATGAGTCTGGTCATCTCATGTCATGGGAAGCATTTAGAACAAAGTTCTTGTTGTACAGATGGGACAGAGTAATCTGGAATCATATTGCTGCATTGTTGCCACAGGATTCTGGTCCACAGATTGAGGTAGTCGTATGGGGTTGCCATCAGGATATCCAGCCAGGGCGGTTTGTGTCTTCTGTATATAAACTGCTTGTGCATTCTGAAATCCTGCCTCCATCTAATAGGTGGCATCTTCAGGTCCCTCAGCCACAATGGAAAAGTGTTTGGATATGGGTATGAGATAAGCTGCTTCATCCCAAAGTAGTGGTTTTGTGGTGGCAAGTGATCCATAGATGCCTCAGAGTCAACAGGTTGGTCCATAAAATGGATAATCGGATTTCAGAGCTCTGTCCTTTATGCCTGCAAAGGGTTGAGAGTATTGAGCATTGTGTTTTCTTGTGTGAGTGGCTTCGGCAGGCATGGTCTTGGTTGTTGACCCTATTTGGCACGTCTCGATCTAGCCAGCAATTTTTGCTTGCTATCTATCCTGATGCTTGGCCCAAACTTCGGAAACGAGCTTTTCTTCTCGCATGTGGCTGGCTTTTATGGTCAATCTGGAAGAGAAGGAGGTTGTTTATCTTTAAGGGCGTAGATACTGCAGATGAGATTGTTCTTCAGTGGGCGCAAAATAAAATTGTTATGGCTTACAATTGTTCTTCTCTTGATCAAGAGAAGAAAGTACTGATCTGGCATACTTACCTTCAGATTCATTCTTTTGCATAGGCAGGTGGTTGTACTCAGTTGGATCGGTTTGTCCACTGGGGTTATAATCCTGTCTTTGCATTTTATGTTGCTCTAGTTCTTACTTGGTGAATAAAGCTTGTCGTCCTTCAAAAAAATAAAATAAAATTTATAGACTGAAGATGCAACCAAAACTTCGTTAAAGCCCTTGTTCTATAAGAGGCCAAAAAGCAAATAAGTTTTTACCGGCCAAAAACATTCCAGATTAAATCCATTTATAAAAACAACACCCTTTCTCCATTCTTTAAGTGACATGAATGTATCAGATACATTTGAATTTTCCAAATCCAATATCCCCTTATAAAAGACTGGACCATAAAAATTGTCTCCCACAAAATATTGTAGACTTACACAAGCATGCACATGATAGCTCTCTAAGGTAAGAATCACCTGAAGGATCCCCATAGTAATTATGATCATAAAGTCATTTTTCCTGATGATTGACCATCCATAGAGAATATAGAGAAAATATGAGATAGCATAGAAAAATTCTTACATCTTTCTGCTATTGGCAAATTAGTATCTGGCCTGGGCCATGCATTGTGAATGTTCTTGTTATATAGCGGCCAAAATATATAGCACCTTCATAGCTCATTCTTATGGCCAATGGTGCTGTGTCACAGGCCATCACACCATGTGTCCCTTTGTTCGTTTATTTTCATTGTCAAACAAACTATAAGGCCATCACAATTAGGTGCCCCTTCATTAGCCTCAATATTATAATTGTGATGTTTGGGTCTTTGAAGGGCATTCTTGACTCAAATCACATCCATGACGACTAATGCTTGGCATTGAAAAATTCTAGTATTTGCTAATATAATCATGAATTGATATTATGGGCACCAGGGTTGCGATTTGACTTAAATTTTTCGAGCATTTTTAGTAGGTTGGGCTAATGCAGCAGTAAAAAACCATAATTTGCTTGGGAAACAGCAAGGCATATCCTTGTCAATGCTTTGTCAAATTTAGCTTGCATTGCATTTTGCCTCTCTACAACAAAATGTGACTAGTTCTTTAAGCATTATGTTCTTGCTGCAACTAAGAACATAACTCTTGGTATTGGACTCCAGACGAATTATCTCCTTTTCCCTCTTTTTTTTTCTGATAATTTTATCCCTCTTATTTAGGATCATTAAATGACAATGCATCTCCATTCCTTGCCTCTTCCATAACTTTGTTTAGTTGCCTAGGTCTCACTTAAGCCTAAAGTTTGAAGGTGTATCTGTAATTTGCATCTACTTTTTTCATTCATGACCTCATGTTTAAGAGGGATTACATGTCCGATCCAGTAGACTCCAATGGTCTCAACCACTAGATGTATTTGTCCAAGATTGAGCTCTCTGATATACACTACATACCGTTGGCTTCTCCATAACTTTTGGGGACACTAATCAGTGCTCTTCTTACTTCTTAAAATGAAGTGCATGGCTTAGCTTCAAGCAACTTCAATGCCTCATATAAACACCCTAATCATGCAAGGTGATCAGCCATGCACAAGTAGTGATCCAATCACTACTGTATTCATATCTTATTGCCTTGAAATAACCAAACTGGATGTAATAGATCTGGATGTAATAGATCTCTGATGGGTGCAGGGCCGAGTGTCTGAGAAGCCTCGGGCACTGGATTCTTAGAAAAATGCAGAAACGATGGATTCTGGGCCATGCATTGTGAACGTCCTTATTATATAGCGGCCAAAATATATAGCACCTTCATAGCTCATTCTTATGGCCAATGGCACTGTGTGACAGGCCATCACACCATGTGTCCCTTTGTTCATTTATTTTCATTGTCAAACAAACTATAAGGCCATCACAATTAGATGCCCCTTCATTAGCCTCAATATTATAATTGTAACGTTTGGGTCTTTGAAGGGCATTCTTCATGACAATTTGGAGACTCAAATCACATCCATGACGACTAATACTTAACATTGAAAAATTCTAGTATTTGCTAATATATCATGAATTGATATTATGGGCTCCATGGCTGCGATTTGACTTAAATTTTATTTTTAGCAGGTTGGGCTAATGCAGCAGTAAGAAACCATAATTTGCTAGGGAAACAGCAAGGCATATCCTTGTCAATGCTTTGTCAAATTTTGCTTGCATTGCATTTTGAGTCTCAATAGTTCCCAGGTCTGATTCTTGCCTCTCTACAACAAAATGTGACTAGTTCTTTAAGCATTATGTTGTTGCTGCAACTGAGAACATAACTCTTGATATTGGACTCCAGATGAATTATTTCCTTTGCCCTCTTTTCTTTATGATAATGATATCCCTCATTTTATTTAGCATCGTTAAATGACAATGCATCTCCATTCCTTGCCTCTGCCATAACTTTGTTTAATTGCCTAGGTCTCACTTAAGCATAAGTTTGAAGGTGTATATGCAATTTGCATCTACTTTTTTCATTCATGATCTCATGTTTAAGAGGGATTACATGTCCGATCCAGTAGACTCCAATGGTCCCAACCACTAGGTATATCTGTTCCAAGATTGAGCTCTCTGATATACAGTGCATACCGTTGGCTTCTCCATAACTTTTGCAGACACTAATCAATGCTCTTCATACTTCTTCAAATGAAGTGCATGGCATAGCTTCAAGCAACTTCAATGCCTCATATAAGCACCCTAATCATGCAAGGTGATCAGCCATGCACAAGTAGTGATCCAATCACTACTATATTCATATCTTATTGCCTTGAAATAACCAAACTGAATGTAATAGATCTGGATTTACATCTTGTTCTTGCATCTCCTCAAAGCAACATACAACCATTTTTCCTTCATGATGTATGTCGTATCCTCTCCAAGTTACCACACTTTTCAATTTAATCTTATCCCCAAATATATTTTTTGGATACCTAATGTGTTTGCGTTTCTAATAAAAAAAAAATCGCCTGATTCTGACATATCTACAAAAAGTTAGAGTAGGCGGAAGAGGAGGGGGCTAATGGCCCCCTCCGTGAGGCTGGTCCCCTTCCTAGCGCGCAGGGGATTTCCATCCACTTCTTTGAAGTTTTTCAAGAGATTTAAGAGGCAAACGTGGGAGATATCTACATCATTAGAAAGCCCTTTCAAATATGTGCCAAACAGATATGTGAAAGAGAAGTTATGACACTTTTAGTGAGGACCCATAAATCGTGGGGGATGAGGGGGTTAATCCCCCTTGAGAGCCTGTTATGGCTGATAAACAGGCGAGCCCGGGAGGGCGAGCCTGTTTATCTCAGCCATAACATGCGAGCAAGGGGGATTGACCCCCTTAACCGGCAGGCAAGCAGCCTCACCCAAACCTGCACCCACAGCTCCGATTATCACTCCCACAGCTCCGATTATCATTCCGCAGCTCGGTTTATCACAGGCTCGGCACATCCGAGGCTGAATTCAGCCTGTTTATCACAGGTTCGATTGAATTCGGAGGTGAGGCTGCTTGTTTTCCTGTTGTTAACTGCCTGTTATGCCCTATCACAGGGCTGCAATCAACGGTGGGCAACGGTTAGATCCAAAAGCCTGCCGGTTAAGGGCCCATAAACCGTGGTGGATGGGCCCTGTTATCATAACATCAAATCTTAGCCATTGATCTTTTATTTTAACGGCCTGCAACATATGTTCAAAGGGAGGGGGGTGAGCGATGACGGGTCTATGCGCGAAGGAAGGCGACCATACCCTAGCATAGATTTTTGTATTTTTTTGAGGAGATCTTAGCATGTATCTGTGGACCTTTGTCTAGAGCTAGTATGCTGCACGCGACAAGTTCCAAAAACAATCTCAAATCTTTGTTTCCGATTCATTCCCGACAGCCATACTGTTCTACATTTACTCATAAACTAGAAGGCTCGTCTTGGCAGTGGGTCAAAGTCCTAACAAACTCACCAGATCAGAAAACTCACCAGGAAAAAAGCTTCAGAAAAGCGGCATAATATGGAGCCTTGCCTAATCAAAGAGGCATCAACATGTGCAAAGTATTCATCTCCATAATGTTATTACTTTGCAAGGAAGAAAATTTCAAGTTGGAATTCCACGGTTAGGTTATTACTTTGCAAGGAAGAAAATTATCAAGTTGGAATTCCACGGTTAGGTTATATTTACCTCTACATATAGTAGCAAAGAGTACAAGTCTCAATTCTGTAACTGCCCAGATGTTTGATCTCTGTAATAATTTCAAATCCGATATGACTGGTAGGCCTATTGGCTTGCATCAGAGCTTTGCCATGGCGCAATCCACTCTTTAGTTCGAAGAGTGCACCCCTTTGCTGTGTATGAGCTCCAGACCACATTTTCATTATCATATTTGAGATCTACGACGAAGCCTGCATTTTCACCAATAAGGATGCCCCAAATCGTGTGCCTGATTACCAGATTGAGGCAGATCAATAACATTCATAACAGAAAGCAGGTCACATACCATAACTGGAAAAAAAAAGTTTCTGTTCTACTTGTAGCATAATCTGTATCTGTAGGAACAGGCGAAAGGTTGAACTGTTCCATGATTCCATATTTTGTTGAATGCGATGCCAGCATTAACAAGCAAAGTCATGCTTAGATAAAGCAGAGCAGATATATCAGCCTGCAAGCTTACAAGGTGAGAGAACTAGAAATACGAAAGATTTAGTGATTGGTTATGGTTGGCTATGGTCATCTTGTAGAAAGAAATTTGCATCTTCACCAGGTTAGACACCTACTTATCAGAATCACAGGATCAATGAAGCCAAAAAAGTTGAAATGCCAAATATTGTGGCATTGGGTGCACTTGCCAGATTTGCTCATATTTTCACAAGATGAAACATGGGCAAAATGAAGCTGCATTGAACTAGGCAACAGAATGACCTTAAGTTGAATGAAGTTGCAATGACAATGCATGCTTAAGTTAACTAAGACTACATATCGATGTTTTCTCACTAGCTAGAAATGTTTAAACAGTCTTATTTTAGATCAATTGAGTTCCAGTGCTTAATGGCTTTGATATATCTTCAGCATGATGTTTGAAGGAGTTGTATTTATCTTATCTTAGAGAACATGCAATGGAAGGATTATGCACCTCTTGATAGCCTGCATTTGTCCAGCAGCAAAGGGAAATTGGAATGAATGTTATAAAAACATTGGCTGGATGCAAACATGGAAGGTGAGAAAATGCCATATCATGATACAGAAACTGAACCCTGTAAACGATAGCCTTTTAATGGATTGATCTGCAAATTGCAATCCAACCTCAATGGAAATTACCCTGATTTTACAGCAAAGCATGACAGAAAAGATCAAATGCAAGACTGCAACGTGTTGCCATTTTGTAACATATAGTTTTTCCTCCATCTACCTCATTCTCGCGCACTTTCAACTAGCTAAATCACATCTACTCACGTTCATGTATCTTGCAATCCGATAATTTTTACAACATTCATGCATCATGAAGGAAAACATTTGCAAGAAACGTGTTAAATGAATGAATTTCTCATGCAAGGAAATTGAAAGGTTCACAAACATACCTGCAAATTTGTATATCAAGGCCTTAATAGACACTAAAGCCATTTCTATTGATCACTAAGCTACTTATCCTACCCTAAAAATTGTGAAATAAATATGCTTTCCGCATAAATGATATGCCCATCATGGCTGACATGCTTTCTATTTGAAACTTTCTGTTAAGCTCTCTAAAAGAGAGTACAGTTCTATAGGAATAGTGGAATTTGAGCCTTACAACAGACTTTGATAATTTAAACATTGATAATTCTGAGCCTCACAACAACACTTTGGTGATTCTATTAAAAATCATAAACAGAGAGTGCTATTCACAGTTCTACAAACTCAGATAACATAATTATATCCTACAAAAAGCATTTCTATAACAAATCATAAAGAATAGACTACTCAGTTTTACAAACTCAAATAACATGCAACACATTCCTTCCTCCTCTCAGGTCTCATTACACCTTCACCAATTTGCTTACAACTCCATCGGCTGCTTTTTGTACGATGCAGCTGCAAAAGCATTGCGACATGCCGAATTAGCTGCAAGAATTGCCACTGCTATCTTAGGAGCTTTTTGAATTAATGATGCAATTGCTTTACTGTCTTCAAGCGTTCAAATCCAGTCCATTCAGACTATGTAGATATGGAGCTGTTCGTGCCATCTCCATCTCTGAAAATTCAAGCGCTTCATTCTATTCCCATACTGTTTGATCTTCCTTTCAGATTATATTGCTTTATTGAGTTCCAACTTCGCTTCGCTTCAAGTAGCAACAATTTCAGCTATGTTTTCTAGGGACGTCTGTATTTAGAGTCCGGGATGTGGTATTTCCGGACTTTCTTGGTGGTATTTCTGGACATCCATTATCAGCCAGATGGTATTTCCGTGATGGATGTGGTATTTCTGGGCTTGAAACTGTGAAGTTACAGTGGCTGATAACAGGTGGCCGGAAATACCACAAAAAAAGTCCGGAAATACCACATCCCGGACTCTAAATACGGCGGTCCGTTTTCTAGCTCAGTATCATTTTGCTTCAACAAAATTCTGAACCTAGATTTTAACATACCGAAAGTACGTTCAACAGTCATTCTAGGTCTTGATTGGATGAAGTTCCAATGGTACTGCTGCCGATTCAAACCATTTTAGTGCCTTTTGAATGGTGAAGCATCCAAGGCCTGGATGAATATGCAGCATCTTCTACAAGATAGTAGTTACCTTTAATTCTCTTTCCTGCTTATGTTTTTTAAAAGAGCTTCCAATCTAAATGCTACTACCCGTCCCACATTGTAATCCCAAATGCAACAGTCGGATGAAACACAATTAGGGAAATTTACCAAAATACCTTTTAATTGTTGAGTTATTTCCCTCCGTTGCTAAGTTAAGTAAAAAGTCCACTTGTCTTTTTGGGTTGCCCCTAGGGGGGCAAACCCTTGTTTATGTGGGCTTTTGGCATATCCTAGGTATATGCTAGAATATCCCTAGGATATGCTGGTGACTGCTAAAAACTTATGATTGGCTGTAAATGCTCGGTCACTTCTGTTGGTGGGCAGCCGCTCTCGAAACCGGCTAACCGGAGAGGTATCTTGGGCAGATGGCAAGTATTTTGAGCCAGATCCATAGATTTTCCAGGTCCTTACGGTTCTCCGGCACAAGAAGCAAGTTGGCGCAAGAAGAGAATGCCGCTATCAATCTCTATATTACGGACACTCTAGAAGTTAAATAAATAGAACCTCAGTTTTTTCTCTCGCTCTTCTCTGGAGATGCAGTGGCCGAGCTTGGAGCTCAGATGCTTTGCTTGCTTTGTGGTTGGGTGGACGAATACAGGAAAGATCTAGGTATGCCATGGAAGCAGCTGTATCAAAGGAAAAAATAGAAGTTAGAGTTTCACGAGATGTAGCCTAAATAATGATTTCTATTCTTTTATAAAGATTGAAAATGGTTCGAATTTAATATTCAGACTCCATTTGTGATGCAGACCTGGTCATAAAACACTCGATTTAGTAGATGATGGCAAGAATAGACCGAAGAATATACTGAAGTTCTAGCATTCGTGTCTCAAGAACAATTTGGAGGCCATTCGGTGATTTACTCCTATTTTTTCTTGATTCTACGAGTTTTGATTCTCTCGATATAAGCATCTTAAGATTTATTTAGTTTGGGAAGCCCAAGATCTTTATTATGGCTTTGCATTTTGAGCTATCAGCCATGGCGATTGTTTTCCAGTGGTTAAGATCCGAATCCAATAGCCTTCTGCCCTTTTTGAAGAATTGAATCCTTTGCTCTAAATGCAGGTGCATCAATTGGCATTTGAAAAGTAGTAGAGCTCAGAAATGTATTTCGTTTGAACACAGTTAATGGCTGCAAATTTTGCATATATTGATAGCAATAGGTTTTATTGTCTTTGTTTTTATTGGAAAAGTCTGATCATGGAAGTTTGTAGAAATATCTCAAGCTTTTCCTCATCCTTTTTTCGATTGCTTGTGCAAGTAGTGTGTGTGGTCGTTTGTAGCCATGCTTGATCAAAGAATGGCCAGGGATCCGGCAGTTCATTTCCTATGGCACTTTCCATTTGGGCAAAACATGGCAAGCCAAGTAAATCGAGCTTTGAGTCTCTCGTGATGATATGTTGGGCGGATCAATGTATTTGAATATGATCGCCCTTTGAAAGAAAAAAATTGCATGTTTTAGAGGGTTTATATTGTGGAAAATAAATAGAAAAACACGCCCTTGAATATGATCTCCCGGTAATTTCCCCTTCCTTCAGAAGCTTGCCTTTCTTGATATTTAGATCTGCTGTAGATGTTAATTGATGCAAGATTTGTGCAGGAATTTGATGACAACTTCCGCAGATGAGGGACAATTTTTAGGATTGCTTCTTAAGATCATCAATGCAAAAAATACTCTTGAGATTGGCGTTTATCTTTGGTTATTCTCTCGCTTAGCACGGTAGCTTGCTCTGCCGAGGAAGATGGCAAGGTTTGTCTTGAAACACTCAGGCTTAAGTTGCTTTGAGTAGAAGCTTAAATACCGGTCTGCTGCAGGTTATTGCCATGGATATCAACAGGGAAAACTTTGAACTAGGTTATCCATATATGGTAGAAGCAGGGGTTGATCACAAGATAGATTTCCGCGAAGGCCCTGCTTTTTGGAAGCTCTTGACAAAATGCTCGAAGATGTAAATACTCATTCATGTCTACAAGAGAAAAGGATGCATCTTCCCCCTTTTTGTGGTTGCCTTTGTATACTCATGGACAACTCCACCCAGTTGTAGAATTTATGCATGCGCATTCCCAAGCAAGGTGGAGGAGAGCAGGTATTATTTCTATTGAGCAGTGGTATTTTGGTATTGACATTGCTCCTTGGCAATGGTTTCAGGAGAAATATGGGTTGTTGGATAAAGATATTAGTATATAGGCTTATGTAGCAAGTGCTCTTCCTTTAATTAAGAAGGTTGGTGACCAGAGATGCTGGAACTTTGTTCAAGGTATTAAAGAAGGCAAGAAGCTAGTAAGTTCATGCTACAGATTGCTTACATCCTCAAGTACTTTATCACCTTCTCGAAAATGGCACTTACAGACTTTGCCTTCTCAATGGCAATCCATCTGGAACCTTGTTTGGTCTAAATATAATCCTCCAAAGGTAAATGTTTTACTTTGGCAGGTGATTCATCGCTCTTTGAGAGTTAATGAGATGGTTCATCGCTTTAAGCCGGGAGTAAGCCCACTTTGCCCAATGTGTGAGCGGTGCATTGAAACATTGGAGCATTGTTTATATTTGTGTGCAGAGCTGAGTAGTCTTAGGTCCTGGCTGCATTCTCTTTTTGGAGTATCTTTGGATAGTCAGCACTTTCTTTTGGGTATTTATCCAAATCAGTGGACTGCTTCTAAAAGGATTGCATTTCACATGGCAAAGTCTTGGCTAATATGGAGTGTATGGAAGCGAAGGCGAAGAAAGGTCTTTTATGATAAGCATATTTCTTCTCAGGTGGTACTTCAAGAAATTCGTAAGAAGTTGTATAATTGCTTTCAGATCTCCAATTGGCCTGATCGTATTAAATTTCCAATATGGAGTGATCATCTAAAAGTGATTGATGCTTCAGGGATATTTCTTACTTCTGGAAGTACTTTGTAATATTTTGAGTGTATAATATGAAGTAACACGTTCTTCAAAAAAAAAAAGAGAAAAGGATGCATAAAGAGATTAACGTGGTTCCATTTGATTTTACAGGAAAATCATCTCAACTCTTTTGATTTCATTTTTGTGGATGCGGATAAGGATAACTATCTAAATTATCATGAGAGGCTATTGAAGCGATTATGGAAGATGATATTGCTCTTTCATTGTCTGCTGTTTGCGGTTCTCACATAGATAGCAAGCATGATGCTGATATAGTATATCTTTGTTTGACAACATATTTATTATCAGGCAGTCAACGGGTCGTGAGATTGCCATGATGGCACTTTTGGCTTATCTTTCATACACCATACCAGAGGTTGATTCTAAGTGTAGAAGGCATTGAAACCATAGTTTCTAATGTCTATTTTTACAGCTCTGTAAATTGAGCGAATCCTGAGCGTATTCTTTTGTGGGATTGTGATGTCCCATTACACCTGGGCACAACATGACAGAAAACTCCAGAAAAACAGCCAAGTATGTTCATCATTTGTTCTGCATTTATTCTGTATTTGTTCTGCTTTATGCCCTGACTCGTTTGGGCCTTGCATAAAAAATATTCTGAGCTTTCTTCAGCATTTGGCACAAGTTGACAGGCTGCATTCTAGTTCTTTCTTGAAAATAATGCATAATAGCAGGTTAAAATGCAATTATAAGGGACAGAAGAATCGTTTGCAACGCAAGCTTGCTGAACATTACTATAGAAACCTTCGACTGGAGGTCAGCTGAATCATATTTCTAAAGTTAGTGATTCATTGCCAAATTAGCTGTTGATATTTGGACCTCTGCTCGATCATTCAAAATTCATCTTTGTTAGAGGTGACACAATCAATGGGAAACGTGAGTCTTTGTTTTGTGCTATATGCTGCCTCAATAACAGTTTGTGCATCTATAGTGTTGACGCCCGTGAATTCTCTCCCTGCTCTCAAAATATGAAGAAGCTTCACGTCTGCTGTCTCTGATGGTACTCCTGTTGCATAGCAGTGGACATGATACTCATATAGCAGCATATATTGGAATAGAGCACCAATAGTGGATCTAACTAAACATCTATCTATATATAGTAATAAAGGAGTTTTGGGATAATCTGTAAGCAAAATCTCGCGCGTCCAATTTTTTTAGGGTTTTTTTGTTCGTTGATTACACGGTTTTTGTTTGGCCCGCTTGCTTCATTCTGCGTCCATTTCATTTGTTGGAGCAAAGCAGGTCGTTTTTGGAGGTGGTCGTTTTGTGGAGAGCTTGAAGCAGAATGTGAAGGTAAACTTGCTACATCCTTGGTAAATACATTGATTGCAAATTAAGTGCAAATGGCTGTAAGCGTGTTTCTGTCTTATCAGCAGTAAAAAATTTCGGCTCTACAGGCCTTTTCTCGATTGTTGACACTAATGGCCATGGTGACTGCCAATAATTCTAAAAACTTGTATTTCATTGAAGTTCGCAACTGAGAGATGTGGTCGAAGTTCCTTTGATATGCCATAGAAATATTCTTTTACAAAGATGCAACAACCCCTTTTATCTATATAACTAAAACCTAATGTCATTTTTTGAAGAAGGGTTAGTTGCGAATGTATCAAACATAGGAAGGTATAATGATAATTGAACTTGATAGCAGTTGTTCTTTGGGGAAACTGGTCGATGGGGAGCTGTGTTGGTTAAGGATCCTGTGTTTTAGGTTTTTTGCCTGTATTTTCTCATTTTAACTTTTCTGCCCTTCTAAGTTCCATTTTTTGTCCTTGAAAAGGTGTGGAAAATGTAGGCTTAAGAATGTGAAAATCTTCAACAAGGGAGTTGACTGGAGTTCTTCAAGTAATATATCTTGGCAAAGATAAGGTTGATTGGCATCGTTGCACGTAAAATTAAATGGAAATGCAGAGTTTGAAGCCTATGATGTGGAGTTAAAGGTACTTAGACTGCTTCCTTGATGCTTTGATCTACTCTTAAATAAATGGAAATGTTTTTATGCTTTATCCTCTTTCTGTGCTTGGTAGGGTCCCTATGTCTTTGAGGTGCCAGATGGACACATCATGCGTGTAACTGGTTCTTCTTCAGGTTGACAAATTGGAGCTTATTTGACATTCCTGCATGTCTTTTAATCACTTGTGGCTCATGTAACTGTTTGTACAGGCTTGTCATGCATTTTAAAGCCACTGCCGATGCTTATAGAAGACCCTGGTTCTTGGCATTGGAATTACAAGCTGGAGGCAGCAGGTCATGTACATTTAAGAATTATCCCCTGTGACATTGTTCACTGTACTTATTGATGGGGAATGCATTGTCAGAGGTTTGCTCCTGCCCAAAGTTGTCTTGCCATGGTTTCAGATGTACAGGGGTCATAACCAACTGCATTTTTTGCGATGCGGCTTGGATACAAGTTCATCTACAATGGGTTATTTCCTTGTTTGTTTCATTGTGTACAAGAAATAACAATGGGACAGGGAGTTGGAGGCATGGACTATCACCTTAATCTCTATTATATGGATCTTCGGCTTGCCACTTATATTTGACTTTGCATACATGTTGATAAGTCCAGTCACAATGGTAACATCGAAAGTGAAGTCCAACATCAACAATGCGGTCATGTATTGTATCAGGCAATATCGGGGTCTTCAAGTTTGGCACAAGCATCAAGAATAGCAACAAATGTGATTACGTTTGGCATGATCTCATTCGTATGCATATCCCATGAAGTTTTAAAGCTTCCTTGATGCAGCCATGTTTGTGAACATCTTTGTTAACAAAGCTGTCCATAGTATTACATCCTTCCGATTAATCTTGTCAAAGACCCTTTGAGCATCCCTCGGTCTCTTAAACCTTCCATACATGTCCACAAGGGCGGTACCCACTACAAGGTCTGTTTCATATCCAAAATCTATAATCCATGCATGCATGAGCATACCAACAATTAAAGTTGAAGGGTACTGACAGGCATCAAGAATGCTAACAAGGGTAATTTTATTTGGAAAAATTCCTTGCTCTTGCATTTGCTGGAAAAGGAGGAACACTTGTTTGGAAAATCCATGATGAGCATATGCTGAATCATTATGGTCCAGAGTACTATATCGCCTTGATATAAGAGACCAAATGTTGTCTTTATACTTTCTAAACTCCTATATCTGCTGTACATGTTAATAAGAGCAGTCCCTACAACAACATCTAGATCAAAGCCAGTACATGCAGCAAATGCATGAATGATCTTAGTTACAGCGAGGGTAGAATCTGCACGTGCATCAAGGATGTTGATGACATGTAACCTTCTGCTTACATGTTTATGGCCAGAAAGGAGTTCTATTTATATATTATTGTTTTATAATTTAACCTCTTTCTTTTATAGAACAAGATGGTGAGGCCCTGATAGGTTTAAAGACAGTTAGCATGGCTTGTGGAGTGTGGCATGCAGCTGCCATAGTGGAGGAAATATCTGGTGAGATTACTTCGGGAAAACTGTTTACTTGGGGTGATGGATACAAAGGCAAGTTAGGACATGGGGACAAAGAGCAGAGGTTTGTACCCACACATGATGAGGATCTTATGAACTATACTTTATGCCAAGTGGCTTGTGGGCACAACATTACTGTGGCGTTGACCAATTCAGGACTGGATCCTGAAGCTGCTTAAGGACTGGAACATAAGATGCATTGAGCCATGAAAAGGTGTCAATATTCTTTATTTCAACTGTTGCTCCTCTAAAGTCATTCTGTGAAAATCAAACTTGCATGGCACCATAGTTCACGCTGTCTGTAACAAGGTGAGACACAAAACTCTTGGGATCCTTTCAGAGTTGACAACGACAGAGGTGCCCAAGATGTTGTCTGAAAAAGAGTGGAGAAGTTTGCTGACCAGTGCAATGCAGGGTTGGTTGCCCATTCTAATGTCAACATTCCCAGGCAATGAAGACTTTCTGGAACTGCCTCTGCTGCCAGCTGACCAAATGTAGTGCTCTGAACAGTAGCTGCATTGGCCCGTTCTTCTAAGGCCTCTACCTAAGCTTTATTTCATAATCATAGTGGCACTATCATAATGCAATTGTTTTGCTTGGTAAATAAGAAGTGAAAGTTCTCGCATGATTGATTCAGCCTCATTTGCTGTAATTGCGCTAGCACTCGTGGCTGCTTTTGACAGAAGCAGCTGACACGCTCTGATCTCACTAAACTCCCAAGCAAGCTGTAGGTTGTTTTCTTTTGCCATCACCACATAAGCCTTGGCCAAAGCCAACTGATCATCAAGCTGCCTTGCAAAAGAATGTATGTTGAGCATTTCCTCCGTTAGATTAAGACTGATGGCTCGTCCTAGACCGTTACTTCTTGACTGAGAATAAAAGGAGATGATATAGCCAAGAACTTGCATGCCAGAAATCCCAAGTTTACTACAATGAGTTCCTGCATCTGCATAGAAGCCTATATGAGTCTACAGATAATTCTAAAGTTTTGAAGAAATGACCAAAATTTACCCTGATTTGTGATAATAAAATCATTTGAAGGGAACAACCTACAGCCATGTATTTATTCAGGAAAGAGACATTGGTTATTAAGGGATCTCCAAGGATTGCATGAGATAATAACAAAAGAAAGGACAACAGCCTGAACCATCAAAGTAGAAAAAGAGACTAGGAATGGCCTCTTCAAGCTACCTTCAAGCTGGGTTGTTTGGCAGTTTGATCTTCATGTTTGGATGAATTATTTTGCACTGATGCATTGAAGTGTTTCTTCTATATGCCACTGCAAACAACTTGAGATGTTTGTCCAGGGATCTTTCAAAAGCCAGCACCATACATCAATTATTGAGAGGATTACGCTAACGAGTGAACGCACGCACATTATAGAAGCATAATTATTGCGGGAATATGGGCATATGCCTAACTCCTACCTGCAAGAACCTTTTGGCAAAGGATCAGGATGCACAAATGAGCTGGAGGATTGATTGGGCTCACATGGGGCATAACTCCATTTGCCTTTTTCCCCTGCAGGTAATGATGGGCAAATTTGTGGGTGCTTTTGGATGTAGTTTTATGAAGCTCTAGGCATATTGAGAAGTATTGAACAATGCTATAAAACTTGTGAATCTTGACACCACAGCACTTATTGGCTTGGTATCAGGATTTAGCAATGGAAGTGCACAAGTTTTAGCACAATATAATAACCAAGGACTGGAACAATGATTTGGAATCCATGGACATATCTTTAAGAGCCAGATACGTAATAATAACCAAATACAACATAATCTCTAAAGAACTTATCATTAATTATTCACTTTTGCACTTAGCCTAGCACCCTGGCATTTCAAAAGCATTGTTTGGTTGCATTGCAACATCTTTAATCCACATTGCTTAATGCCCACTATTTGGCAGTGTATGTCGGACAATTTTTCACAATATAGTGCACATGCCATTTTTCACAGTACACAATACACACATGTAAAAGAATGTTATATTTCCATTGTTGCTAAGCATTGAATAAGCAAAGCCATTGAACAAAAGAGACACGAGTATATAATGCCCCGCTATCACTTGCCTTTCGAGCATTGATTGACTATAGCCATAATAAGCAGGCATAGGCTTTTGCATTACGTCCTCAAAAATCTCTTTCAGTTGCTGCAAGTGTTCCTATAGACGATGAACTATTCGACATCTTCTAAGTTCATATTGCAAGACTGCGTGTTAGATCTATATTGTAAACAATGATACAAAATCTAAAGAGTAAATGCACAAAATCCTTTATAAGTCTAAAGTAGAACTTTAGTTATTTCATTCTTGAAACTATGGAGTGTATGTTTGCTTTCATTGGTGTCCTTTGCACATGAAATGCCATTGAAGCCATGCACAATTCGAATTGTGCCACATGGCAGAATCTTTGTTTGAATGAAGGGTGCCACATGGGACCATTGAACAATGGGTGTCTATCTGTCTTCCATGCCAAGGTGTGAGCATTTACAGTAGAAATGTTGAACTTGAGCTTATGGGCATTTTGACATAATCCAGGCTCATTAACATTTGTACAAATTCCAAAATTAATATTCCTTAATCTTTTCGCACCAATCCAACATTTGCCTTCAATTTATGCCTGATGGAAAGCCCAGCAACGCTGGGCACTTTTTCTAGTGATGCTCATAAGCCAGGTGTCCATTATTTTGAGGTGTTTGATTCTTTGTTTTATGCAACAACAATACTTATGGAGCATCTCAAAAGGAAGTCAAACTCTCTCAAAGGTTGAGGCATATTTGTTGGATATCCCAGAAATCACAAGGGCTGGAAAATGTACGATCCACAGTCAATTCAAGTATTTGCGTCCAGAATGAAAGCAACTTACGTCAACTTTACCAGCTAGGAGCTTACTAGCTGAACAAAGCTTTAGCACCTTATTCCTGTAAAGTAATTGAACCAGTTTCATATGGTGTAAGTATTTTATTAAAGTAGAATAGTTGATTTCTTCGAACGAACCAGCTCAAAACGTAAAGAGACAGTGTCAAAAGAAGATGATTGATAGAAACAAGCAGCACTTGGTCAACTTATGCTTCCCAAAATTTTCACATCCAAGCTCACCGTGAGGAATTTTGTGTACTGTTGGAAAGTCGTTTGAAATCTAAACCAAGCGACCATGTGCTTGAAACATTCTCAAAGCTTCGACAGACGGCATAGCCTCAATCTCACTCGAATGCACAAGACGTATGAGGCCAGATTCAAATCATTTTATGAAATTCAAAAGACATTCTGGCATTAGTATATACTAACTACACCGCCCTGTTCAATAAATTCAAATTCAATAATGCAAATATCAGCAGAATTAGATGTGATTCAATCTTGAAGAATGTCAGTGAGGTGTGGCACGTATGTGTTTGTATATATGACATATTTGACTACTTGCAGTATGTGCTACTTTTGATTCATACACTAATATTCAAATGGACAAGTTAAAGTATTTAACAATTTTCAACTTTTTGCTGATTATTTTAGATGAGTTTCTAAATAAGATGGTTTGTTTATTAGTTCATCGCAGACATCCTTGCTTAACCTTTATTAAGAGATGCATTTATCTCCTCAATTTGTAGTTTGCCTTCCATGTTTCAAAGTGTGTGCATTTAGGTTCAACATTATGGTACATTTGCATTTAGTCCACAAGGGCACGCTAACATTTTTCTACCCTTAAACCTTTAAGCCTAATTAGAAAATAAAGTCTCAATGCCTAATTAGTGTGGTCGTCGGGCGCCACTGAACAGCAGGTCGGTCGCAGCAGAAAACAAAGGGAAAAATTTTTCCCTTTTGCGTGGAGTTTTTTTTTCATTCAAAACTTAATACGGCCGTATTCTGGCCCGTATTCCCTGGAATACGGGCGTATTCTATTTCGACAATTCCTTACGGCGTATTCATTTTTAATTTACGTACTCGCCGTATTCTAAAGAGAATACGGCCGTATTCTATTTCCATGATGGAAATAGCATTCCACTGATATGTTTGAGTCCAGTTTTTTGGGTTGCCCCTAAGGGGAAAACCCTCATCCATGTGGGTTTGTGGCATATTCCAAGTATATGTCAGTATATGCTCGAAAACATGACTTTGAAGTGTGATTTAAGCCATTTCACTCTCGGGTCACGGAGGGCAACCCTCCGTGCGCAGCACCTTGTTTAACACTGTATAACTTCCACAAATTTCTTCATATCCTTAGTTTCAAAACCCTGCCAGAGAAATAGAAAGGAGTTTTGCCTCCTTGGTTTGAAATCTTGCCTGAAGAAATCTCGCCTGAATCCTCCTTGGGACAACCCAATAAAAATGGGAACATTAGGTTTTTACTAGCAAAAAGGTGGCAAGAAAAATGCGTGGCAAAGGTTTTGACTAGCAAAAAGGTGGCAAGAAAACTACGTGGCAAAGGTTTTTACTAGCAAAAAGGTATGTTCTCTTATAAATGTATGTAGCCTAGAAAACGAACGCACCATAGCAAAGGAGAAGCAAAAAGATGAAAGAAATATTATGTAGCAGGAAGCGGTCGGCGGTGGAAGCCATGGAGGAATTTTCGCAAGCATGTCAGACTCTTGAAGTTTGGGTGAAATTTAACAGAGAAAGATCTCTGCTGGGAAAGGTAGCAGCCCGATTTGATGAAGGAGTGCAGGGCCAAGTGTCTAAGAAGCCCGGGGCACTGGATTCTCAGAAAAATGCAGAAACGATGGATTCCGTTCCAAAAGCTATGGTAGCAGTCTGCTATGATGAAGGAGTACGAGCTTTGATGGAAAACGCAGAAACGATTAATGCTCATAGAATTGGGTCGAAGAAGACGTCCTTTTGCAAGGAGAAGATTGTGCCAGCACAAAATTTAGCTGTAAAAAAATCTTGCCAACAAAAATTAGCTGCCCCATCCCGTCAGAAAATGGAGATAGTCAAGACATCTGCTTCTAAAAAGCTCAATTCTTCATTGCATAGAAGGGTGAGGCCATTGCCATCCATAATAGGGTCATGGAAAGCAATTTTATAAAGGACTTGTTTTTTGTATATGCATTTTATATGATGAGGTGATAGACTCGAATTTCAGATTGCTTAGGGAACCTATCATATTGTTTTTTTTTTTAAGATGTTATCTCTATGGCAACCATTGTAGAAATACATATAGCTAGGAACATGTTATTTTGCGCTCATGACCTTCGTTAACGTTAGGTATCTTATTGTAAATGAGGATATATTTCACTTTAGTGTAAGAGGGCTCTTTCACGTAAGGAACATCGAGGCCAACGAGGGTCGATTATGTAAAAACCTTCTTTGAGGTAAGATGGGCCCAACATGAGTTGACTTAGGTAAGCCTCAAAATTCTACAAATATATCAAAATCTTATAAATAACTTTGCTCTTGTTAGGAATCTATGTTTCAATTACAAATAAATAAGCAATATGGAATGAATAGTATCGAATGAACTGTAACTTCAGTCAAAACCAAGCAACTCAACTTTGATCGATTACAGATGAGGTTATCAGGCTTCAATTAGGCCGATTCTCTAGGCACAATTGTAGAGATGTTTTAAGAGCAAACTTCCATCATCTACACATAGATAATTCTTTTTATGAAGATTCGATTCTTTTGTGCTCTTATCCCTCTATTGACACGTAACTATCTTCTTACCTTTTATTGATACGTAACTATCTTTTTTCCTGGGTACAAAATAACGGTTAGATTTTGGGTTGTTTTTTAGTTACTTCTGAGCTGGCATAAGCATGTGCCCAACATGATTGTATTTCAATGTCTGGGCAAATTCATGGCAAAAATTTGATACATTCTGGGTATGAAAAGACGGCAATTAGCGATCTGATTGCAAAAGGATCGAGATGTCAATTCAAACGAGGCAAAATTAATTATTTGTGTAACCTACAGTTGCAAAATCTGATGAAATTGGTTCAAATTCAAGAATCTGTCTCGGCTTTTCCACATGCTTGAAGAAATCAGTATCTTAACCAAATCCGGCATCTGAAGGATAAATACACAAAGGATTAGAAAGACAAAAGCCCTATTGCTGGTTCCTAAGAAATAGAGTGTCCAGTTCAAAAATCACGATTTAGTCATGATTTTTGCATATGCTCAATAGGTCATTTTCTTGATTCAAAGGGAAACTTATCCTGATGCATGAACTGGCCGCAGTAAGCCTGCTATACAAGAATCGATTTCCATGGAAATAAGCCGACCATAGTTGGCAGATCACGCGTTAACCTCAATTTCCTAACGGGAGACGATGCTCCCAAAGATCAACCTGACGCCGTCTGATTCACACGTAGCATTCATCAAGAGATAATACCCAATCCGTTTGGCTTTACTTTCCAGCCCCTATTTTTGCACATGGTCAACTTTATGTTGCTCTCTCAAGGTGCAATTCTCAGGCAGGAATTAAAATTGCTATTATAGAAACATCACGTCAAGGTGCATTACAAAAAGACCACCGAATGTACAATCTGAATGTTGTATATAAAGAAGCACTTATATAGATAGTCGTTAAAATATATTTGATACCTTTCTCATCCTTGTATGTCTTATCAGCCATCTAAGGGCCTCTCCCTCTTGTCGATTGTCCGACCCACCATTTTTGCTTCTTTTACTTGTCTTAGATTTTTCATCTTCATTGTTTTATTAGGTTGGTTCCTATTGAGTGCAACTAGGCTTTAGAAAAAATAATTGCAAGCGACTGCCAATGGACGAATATACGATGAGAAGACGGAGATAAGATGCAAATGAGTAAAAGCCTTCATATATACCAGTCGTCCAACCGTAAAGTCAGGGAGCCCTAGATCCAGCCCGCTCGACCAATGGCGCCCCGCCACGTGGCAGCAATTTTTTTTAAGAATGTTGCCCTGCCTCACATTCTGCTTGCACCTTATTCTGTTCTACGGCCGTTGGATGCGCGACACATGGTGCTGGATCCAGGGCCCCGTGACTTGACGTTGTACGAATGGCCCTGCGGCTTCAATTCTAGCAAGTCAGGCAAGCCTCCGTGTTGCTGCGCGTCATTCAGCCTTCCTCGCCAGAATTGAAGGCGCAGGGCCATTCCTGCATACGGATTGCTGCCTTTGTTTTGTCCTTTAACGGATCAACAGGTGACGAAGGAGCAAACAACTGATCAAGCAGTCGGTGAAGATCTAGTCGGTTTCTGAGCAGAAGAGTACTGCAGTCGCATGGGAACAGTCTTTTTCGCACTTCAACCTCAACCTCACTGTTTTGCGGTCAGGTCACGGTCATGGGAACGTCGCCTCAATCCTGTGGATCTGCAGGTGCGAAGGAATTCTAATTCAATGCAATTTTGCTCCGGAGTTCTAACCTAAGAAGCATAATCTGAGCAGAATATTCGCAGAACTATTCGCCCACTAATAGCCTAAGGTGACAACGTCATATCTGCCGCTGCCACATCAGCCCCTGCATCTATCTAACAAATAAATTAAAATGGATTAGCGATCTTTCTAGTTTTCTTTTGTAAACGCAAGGAATTCCAGACTGTCCTTAGGCCCTTGAATCCGGCTCTGCGTTCTCGCCTTCCATTCAAATTTGTCTAATCTGATGTAGAAACTGCAAATTCTGACTTTGCCATGATGCAAAAGTGGTTAAAACTCGGGAAGGGGGCTTCCAGCAGCGATAGCACAGTAGAAGGCGGAGATGGCCCATCCTTGTTGGCAGATTGGAAGTCTTATACCAGGACTCAAGATACGAACCAGGATCCGGAGGCTGCAACTGGGTTTTTGAAATCTATGAATGAAAGTGTGAAGGGCGCATTCAACACGTAAGTCAACTTCTTTCCATCAGAGATCTCTTTCCAATTCCGAATTCTTTCGGTCTTTCTTTACACTTAACATTAGGGTTGTACAATTCCTTTTTTTATTTTATAATTGCTAGTTTAGGGTTACTCTAATTTTCTGAACCTAATACCTTGCATTTACATTTTTGCTGTACAACCTCAGATTTGCTCTTAAGATCAAGTTTGTATGGTTTCTGAACTGTTTTTGTGGTTTCTGCTCTCTTTGTTTATAGCGTATCTCAAGGTGTGCGTGAATTGCCTGGCAATGTGCAGTCTGCAACAAATCTTCCATCACGGACAGCAATTACATATTTTGCCATCTTGCTGTCAATGGGATTCTTCTTCATTTTCCTCTCGTTTATTATATTTCTTCCTGTCATTGTGCTGGTTCCAGCAAAATTTGCATCTTGTTTTACCATTGGTGCCATTTCAGTTATGGCAGCATTTTTTGCATTGAAGGGTCCTAAAGTTCAATTTCTTCACATGATGTCAAGAGAGGTGAGATTCTTGATTCCAGATTTTAGAGCAGAGAATTTTCATAATTTGTCTTTACTGTTATATCTTTCATATGGCAATTGCTTATCTTGGCATTGTTCATGTACCAACTCTGTACTACGGGAATTCTGTGTGCTTGCAGAGATTACCTTTTACTGTGGCTTTTATTGGTAGCATGGCAGGCACAATTTTTGCATCCATGGTTCTAAAGAGTTACTTACTTTCGCTACTGTTTGCCATCGTAGAGGTAAAACAGCACCCTTATTCAGCATGATTGTTGAAATTTACCTTTATGCCTTGATGCGTGCCAATTTGCAGGTCTTTGCATTGCTTTATTATGTGTTGTCATATTTTCCGGGTGGCACTTCTGGAATGAATTTCCTTACTTCTATGATAAAGTCATCAATTATGCGGTGTTTCGGTCAATGAAATTTCAGCAGGCCATTCGTTGGCAATTATTTGGAGTCTGTGGACTTCAATTTATGCGAAATTAGAAGGCTTTCAGAATCGGCTCTGGCATGTTTTGCATATGATTTTTAGCATATCCCTTGCTGTCCTGTCCATATAGCTAAAAGTGCATGGGTATGGATGTTGAAGTGATGTTAGCTCCTTCTCTCATAAGAGCTTGTATAGGATGTGCCTTGTTTAATCAGAGTATCGGAGGATTTCATGCATCATCACTGAAGAATTTGACACTGGCCTTTATATGAAATCATGATAGCAGACTGTCACATGCAATGTATTCTCTGCTTCCTTCTTGTTCAAGTGTTCATTAGATCTTTAATAGAGGAAATGTCAAAAGCCCGGGGCATTCTATATCAAAATAATCATTAATCTTCCCTTATAGATATCTGCTACTAATTTATAACTTTCAGAGCTTTGAAAGTAATTTATAGTCTCATCAAAGAGTAGGTGTAATTGTAACTGCCAGACCCGTATGTTAATAATTAGATCTCTAGCATGTCCAGTTTTCTCTATTTTGACAATCATTTAACAAATAAATATCGTACCCTGTTAACAACATTAGATATACTTCTCACGGTTGAGGAGTTGAACCTGGGGAATGGTCCGGTCCATTTTTGCAATATGTACCTTCGCATCAACTGGTGTAAAGGTTCCATTTCTATGTCATATCAGAGTTGGCCAGCCCCAATTGTTCTGCATTCTTTGGTGTGTCCATTTCTGGTAGATGTGCCACAAAATCTATCTTGAGCCCTGTTACTTCAGTTTTCTATCCAGAAACTTACTCTTTCCTTTCTTGGACTCGTACATTGGAAGCTTCTACTTCTTTGAATGCCATATGTATATGAAATTGTGAGAACTTTGTAGAGCTTTCAATTCATAGTCTTCTTCGTAGATTCTTCTTCCATGGCAGTTAGCAATCTAGTCCAATCTTTAAAATTTGCAATGTTACAACGATCGATCCATGGTTCTCTTTAATTTTTTAGTCCTTGTTTAAGATCCATATTAAGGAAGTCAACCACACAACCAAGCCTAGTAGATGGATCTTTAATTCCAGCTCAGGTTGGCAATTCTGTGTATAATTCTTTGGTTTCACTTATTGCGTTGTCCATATCTTCCTTGTTCAGTCTGATAGTCTATTGTAATAAGTTTTTATAAGGAGACCCCTTGATTCTGATAACATGGACCGGTATAGCTGCATATTGTTGGTTTGTTGTTGGCTATGTCACCCTTATATAAAGGAAACAATTCTATTTGTGGCTTATGGACATTTCAAAGATGCATTTTGAACCATAAAAAAACTTTCTGAATGTCTTTTTATTGATTTTAGTTGTATCATTAAAATTGCAAATTCCGTAGCAGCACATTTAGATGGCATGTAGCAGAGCTGCTTAAATGGGCGGGGCCACCCATAGTGCCCAACCAAACTGCATTGTTCAACATGACGTTACAAGAAGGCTTTCCCGCACAGTGGATCACTAGCAGGGTTGTTTCCATCTACAAGGCAGGTGACCCTCACTAAGGCAGGTGACCCTCATTGCCCAGCCAATTATTGAACAATCGTGGTTAGTCCACTATTTGCAAAACTGCTAGTTGGCATTCTCGAGCAACAGTTGATGATGTGGGCAGAGGCGGCAAAGATACAAGCCTCATACAGGCAGGATTTAGGCCCAGATACTCAACCATTAATCATACTTTACATTGCGGACCTGATTGAAGATAGCAAGAATTGCTGACAGGACTTGTATTGCCATTATGTTGATTTTGCAAAGGCCTTTGACATTGTGCCTTGAGAAAAGATGTGGGATTGAGACAGTTGGGGATCCCTATGGATCTGCAATCCGGCCTACAGGCCGTATGAACATGCTCAGGCCAACTGACATCATCAAGTCAACGATTCAACATTAGTATTGGGGTATGCTAGGGATGCCTGCTCTCTCCAACATTGTTTGGTGTGATCAATTAGAAGGTTAGCTTATTCAACATGGAGGCAACGGAGCTCAGCTCATGCACCAGATCATTAGGAAGCTCATAAACACTGGCGATGTGGATCTCTTAGCTTGCACTCTAGATGAAATACAGTGCCATTTGGATGCCCTTGACGCTTTTTGATGGGCCATTGGCATGCGCGTTAACTTGGCCAAGACTAAGGTGCTGCTCATCTCATCCTCGCATCAGCCAAAGTCTCCCGCATTCACTTATCAGGGGCAAAAAGTGGAGGTGACATTCACCTACAAGTATTTAGGGATGAAGTTTCTTTCTATCACATACTGGGATAGTTCTATCTGGTTGCGAGTGACAACAGACTGGAAGGCAGTGTATGCAATGCATAACAATATTCATAAAGCAGAACTATGTGACTAGGCCCATCAGGTGCATTTGTTTAGGACCTTGGTGGAATCCTTCTATTACATGGGGTCGAAGATTGGGGCCTAATAGTATCCCTTGACACCTGGAGTGGCTTGGAGCAGGTACAAAAAGCCTTCTTAGCTCGGGCACTTGGAATAAAATTCATATCAGATTCTTCTGCAAGAGACATCATTTTTCTTGCCTCTCCAGAGGGCTGATTCGATCGCCACATCATCCACTTTTAGAAGGTAGCCAATATGGATAATGCTCGTCTTACTAACCTTGCTTACATTGTGACAATAGGTCTATAGCACCTCAAGGCCTGTTGGAGGGAAAAAAGAGCTCAGTGATTCTCTTGATTAAATATACAGGAGCATTGGTGCATACACGTGCAAACAGAAGATCATTATAACTTGAGGCAGTACCTTGATGATTACTTCCTCAACAAGCTTTGAGATGCAGGTGCCCTAGAATAGGTCAAGACATCAAACTACCAGCACTAGGTTAATCCTATGCTTGAACGGGGTCCACAATGCTATTTGAGTACACATCTGCCCATGAAGAAGCTCAGACTCATTGCTTCAATTTACATAGCTGAAACATTGCCTCAGAATTGAGATAGATGGATTAGGGAGTCGCGTGAGGACAGGATTTGTCAGTGCTGCCAACTGGGAGTCGTTGAGGATGAGTGCCACACTCTTCAGAACTGTCCAACATTCGATCATATCTGGACATACTATGTAGCAGTGCAAGAATATGCAAAAATGAACATTTGTTCAGCGATTATGTATCCTATACAAAATTCTAGATAGTTCAAACCAGGCTTTTATTACTTTCTCCATCTTCAGTAGAGCCTATTACCTCTGTAGCCGTGATCGGAAAGGGAATAGCGGTTAGTTGCCACATTGATGGGTTTAACCAGAATTGTAGATATATTTTTCTATATGGTCAGCTAATGATCAATTATTTAAAGATCATTCAAAACAGAGATAGATGTTGAGTGCTATCCAAAAAATCTAGTTCAAGTTCCTAATCTACATACCATTGTACTTTTCCTGATTGGAGACCGAGGATTTGCAGCGATGATCAATTGCCAATCAAGCCAGTGTGTAGCTTGCCAGTATAGCCTTTCAAAGGTGGATCCAGTTGGGTGAATAAGTGATGTACTATAACAATTCTTCGGATTAAGATCCAGAATATTCAGTTATCAATATAAGAATTATTCTATAGTAATACGTCAACTCTGGAACTATACCATAAGAAATTGAAGCATTTTAAAAACCAGCTAGATTAAAGCATGAAGCATAAAAGATGGTTGAAACAAATGGAGAAATAGCATTATGATACAAGAACCTTACCATTCTTCTGTAAATAACCATCTGCACATAGAATGGTTGCAAAGCGAATAGATAGTTCTAAAATACATAGAGTAGAATCAATCTCATTCCTCTTTGTTAATCACGATGCTCCCAACCAAAAGTATGATCTCAAGCCATAACTTAAAGCATGCGGATGTTTTTCAACTCTTTCAATCAATTCTTTGCCTCTATTTTTAGGCTTGGGCATAACTTTTGTACATCAAAGAGCCATGAAGAAAAGAGCCTGAATCCCAATGGTATATCCATAAATACCTTGTGTCATTGTCAAACTAATAAATGAATGTTGAAGTAAAAGAATAACATGGATGGCCTTATCATTCTTCTCTAAACAATTATCTTTAATCTCATGTTGGTTTTACATAAGCACACAAAAGTACGATCCACCAGAATCCTGAATCAACAGCGGCCACTCTGCACAATATCAGCCATCATATTGCTACTGTTATGGATTGGATTTTGCAATACCTTAAAACTGGCAGGTCTTGCTCCTTCTGCCAAGTGTAAAACAATCAATCTTCTTTTTCCAAGCCTGTAGATGCAGTGTTTTTAGTAGAAACTTCTTCACAATTTTTGGCTCATTATTCATTATAATTGCCAAGCCACTTGGAAAAAAATCTCTGACAAACACCTAAAAAGAACATGAGATAATTAGTTAGCTAGGAAAAAAAGGGAGCGGAAATCCCAATAAATTGTTGTAATTTGTTTACAAAACTTATAAGACTAACAGTCAAATATTTACCCACGCATCTGCAAGGATGCGAAGAGGAGCAAATAGGCTTGCTCTAGGAGTAACACTAGAAGATCTAACAATTGGAGCAATGATTGTCATCATGTCTTGCAGTATATTTAGCCAAACTAGATGAGGATGCTGGAGGAAATAAGTCATGGATTTCTAAGGACCACTGTGTCAATGGAGCATGGTTTTATACCTGGTCCAACTATTTCTGCTTCTGTGCAACGACGGCCAAGCATGGCGGGCCAGATCTGACTTCAAGCTTGCTTTTCTGGTATGCTATGGCCATGTGGACTTCCAAACAGGGCCGCTGGAGATGATGGTTACTGACCAGGTGAAGATATGCGGATTTGGATGGAATGATTTGGCTGCACAGGGTCGACAGACTATAATGCTGATGCGAATATGTTTTATGTCTTGTTTGCTGCCTTTCTGCTTTGTTTATGTAGACATCTTCTTTCTGAGGTTTCTTAGTAAAGCTGCTCTGTGAATCCGGAAGCTTGAAGTTTGTGAGAAAGGCTTCTTGTTGAGGCTTCTTTGTAAAGCTACTCTATGAATCCAGAAAGCTGAGTTTGTGCTTTTATGCAGTTCTATTTATCGGCCCCATGTGATAAACCATGTTACCAGCTCTGTTTCGAATGGTACAACAAAAATTGAAGCTTTGTTTCAGAAGGAGCGAACGCCAGTTTCTTTGTAGGAACATTTTTTTTTTGCTTTGCAATGGTTGCTGCCTCTGCATTTGCCACTCCTATACATATTTTTGTATGTATATACATACACAGGGGAGCATGCTAGTATACGGGGGTGTGAGGTGTATATTTGTGGACCCTTAGATCTGGCATATTTCCAAGAATATGCTTAGATCCAATGAAAAAAAAAAACAATAGGAGTGAACAAATATGGCTAATATGTTGATGTACACGCTGATACTATTTTGGTGCTACAAATGCTTCTGCCTAATACGTATACAGGAATGTCAATTTACTGGACATTCCTGAGATGGAAACAGGGCGACGCGCGGAGCACGGAGCCCTGTTGACATCTCAGGAATGTCAAGTAAATTGACATTACTGTAACGTGGAAGACAGTTAGATTCAATTCCGTCGCCAAGAATGTCGAGTAAAAGGCCTGAATGTCGGGTAAAAAATTAGAATGTCGGGTAAACGCACAGAACTAAATTTTATTAACATTCCTTATAAGAAAAGCGCCACGTGGCAAGGCGCTACTGGTGGACGCGGCGGAATTGAATCTAACTGTTTTTTACGTATACAAGAACGGCCATCTACCTTGCATTCCGGCATGGAAGCAATGCCGACGCGCGAAGCGCGGAGGCATTGCTGACATGCCGGAATGCAAGGTAGATGGCCGCTCTTGAAACGTAAAAATAGGTTAGGTTCAATTCTGTGGCAGTAAATTTGTGCAGAATGCTGGATAAATTGATCGGAATGCAGGGTAAATTGCTGGAATGCAGGGTAAATCTTCTTCGATGATGTTTGCTGCCGCTAAGAAACGCAGCCGCCACATTCAGGGTTTGAATGTTCGCCACGTGGCAGTCGCAGATTGGAGAACAAAGCAGAATTCAACCTAACCTGTTTTTACGTTGGTGGGAAAGTCCAGTTATAGCTTACATTTGGAATATGTTCTTTCCAGCAGCCTAAGTATAAAGATTCACTAAATCCAAAAACATGACAAAAATGCGGCGCCGCACCGTCTTGTAAAATTTGAAGCACATGGAATGCTGCGTTCAGCCCACTTCTTCAGGTAAGGAATGTCCAAGGTCATTAGGTTCCAGAGTACGCATTGCTTTACCTGATACTCATTTTTAGCAGGCATGTCCACAATTCTGGTGCAAAAAAGTGGCTGGAGGATGCACTCAACTCTACCGACTGGGCAGAGATTTCCATGTCCATGGCCTACAGCTTGGCGTATGAATGCACCAAGAAAAAAGACCTGGAATTTGGTAGGGGACTTCAATCGTTGATTATCCGCATTGAATCATATTCATTAACCATCTTGACTGACCATCTAATTCGTCTTTTTGCCTCTTGTGGAAGCTTGGTTGAAGCAAATCAATCCTTCACCAAGGTGTGGAACCCAAGTTTTTATACATGGAACTCTATAATTAATGCCAATGTCAAGCTTTGCAATTTCCATATTGCGCTTCAATTATATCATGTGATGCAGCATGGAGGGGAAAATCCAAATGAATTCACGTTTTCAAGCATCCTAAAGTCATGTAGTAGGTTAGGTGCTAGAGAGCAGGGCAGGCTGACGCATCAGCAGCTCATTCAAAGTGGGATCCCAGTTGACACTGTGCTTGGAAGTACCCTTGTGTATATGTATGCTAAATGCAAAAGCCTAGAGGAATCGAGCAGAGTTTTTGACATACTGCCCTATCGAAATGTGGTGTCATGGAGCGCAATTATTGCAGGATATGTTGAACATGCTGAAGGCCATAATGCACTTGAATGTTTCCAGAAAATGCAGAAGGAAGGTATAGTGCCTAACAAAGTCACGTTTATAAGCATTTTAAAAGCATGTGGAATTATAGGCTCCTTAGAGCAAGCTAGATGCATCCACGAGAAGATTACAGAGATTCAATTTGAACTGGAGATTGGAAATACACTTGTTGATGTGTATTCCAAATGTGGGTGCCTGGATGAAGCACATAGAGTGTTTCATAGATTGCAAGATTACGATGTGGTATCGTGGGCAGCAATAATTGGGGGATGTGCTCGAAATGACGCATGCAACCTTGCTCTAGAATACTTTGATAGCATGGAGCATGAAGGCATAATCTCCAACAAGGTTACATTCCTAAGCATATTAAAAGCATGTGGCAGTGCGTCTGCTATGCAGCAAGGCAGAAGCATCCATGAAAAGATTATTGATAATGGATTTCAATTTGATGCTGCTGTAACTAATGCACTCATTGACATGTATGCCAAATGTGGGAGTTTGGAGGAGGCTTGCAGGATCTTTAATCATTTTCCACACCAAGATGTGATATCATTTGGTGCGCTGATTGCAGGATATGCTCAGCATGGTAAAGCCCATTTAGCATTTGAAGTTTTTGAAAAAATGCAACAGGATGCCATAAAACCTAGTAAGGCCACATTCTTGAGCATCCTGAAAGCATGTGCTAATGTAGGCACAATAGAAGAAGGTAGGCATATCCATGAGCAAATTTTTGAACTTGGTTTACATTCGGATACAATTGTCGGAAGCACTGTTGTGGATATGTATGCCAAGTTAGGGAACTTGGACGAGGCACACCAAGTCTTTGAGATGTTACAACAGCAAGATATTGTGTCATGGGGGGCAATGATTGCAGGATATGTCGAGCATGGTGAAGGCTGCACTGCAATAGAATTGTTTGAGGCAATGGAACAGAAGGGCATCAAACCAGATAAAGTTACTTTCTTGAGCATCTTAAGAGCATGTGGTAGCATAGGTGCAATTGAGCATGGCAGGCATATTCATTTGCAGATTGTAAAGTGTGGACTGCACTTGGATATTGCTGTGGGAAGCAATCTTGTGGATATGTATGCCAAATGTGGGAGCTTGAATGAGGCTCATAAAGTGTTTCATGATTTGCTAAATAGAGATGTTTTGGCATGGGCTGCGATGGTTGCAGGTTATGCCCTGCTTGGGGATGCTGGATTAGCTATGCAGTGCTTTGAAGGCATGCAATGCAATGGTGTTAAGCCAGATGGGATAGCCTTTACCAGTCTTCTTACTGCATTTTGTCATTCAGGCTTAGTAACTGAAGCCTTCCAGTACTTCGAAGCTATAGGAGAATATTATGACATAATACCTGACATGCATCATACCACTTGCTTAGTTCATGTTCTCGGCCTTGCAGGTCATCTTAGCGAGGCTGAAGACTTGCTTCAAGCTGCTATGCGACCTCAAGTTTGTCAATGGAAGACTCTCGCCATTTATCAGTGGAAGACTTTGCTTACTGCATGTAGTATGCACAGCAATATTGAGATAGGCAGAAAATGTTTTGATGTTATTGTTCATTTAGACCCATTTTATACTCCAGCTTACGTGCTTATGTCAAACCTTTATGCCAGTTCTCATATGAGAACAAATACATCTAAAATATGCTTGGGAAACATGAGGGCAAATACTGTTCATGAGTGAAAGATATTTTACAGTCCTTTCTGGTTACAAGAAATCATGCAGGTGATGCAAACAAAATCCAAAGGTGAACATGGGGCAGTCATTGAGACACCATCAAATGGTTAATTATGAAGAACACATTGCAGAAATTATTTACCCTTCATGTATCACTGGCATGTGAATCATCAGAACACATTATGACAACCATATTCACTATTTATAGTGGAGAAACAACACTCTGTTTGAGAAGACTACAAGGAATTATCCTGCCCTCGGGTTCATGGTAACATTAAATCTAAAACAAGCAGCTTGTGCAATGAAGGCATTACCTTAACCATTGTCAATGTCCCATCTTCTAAGGAAGCATCAGAAGAAATTCAAAGACAAAGGTTCTTTCAACTGAGAGGCCATCTTTCAATTGTTGAGTTTTAGAGTGGTTTGTAATTTAGGAAAGAGCGCGTCACAGAAGTATCCTCTCACACGTGGAAGAGTAATCTCAGCTGGACAGTAAAACCTGCACTGGGGTTTGTATTGACAGCATCTTCTAGATTTATTCTGTATAGCATTTGTTGAACTGCACTGAGACTTTGGCACTCTCTTCCACTAAATTAGCAACTACTTTGGGCATTCCTCGGACTGATTATGATAATTATGCTGCAGCAAGCAAATAATGTTGCCCATCTCAAGATTGAAGAACGACCCAATAACGAGCAAAGCTAAAGAATCCCAATTATAACGAGGATATTGTGAATGCAGTCAACGGATTGCATCCAAAACTTAGGATCATGCCATTGACTGCTTAATCTAAAAGGACAAGGTGAAAGCAAACATTATCACCCATCATTTCATAAGTGCATCAAATTCAATAACCATTTCAACATTCTAAAGAAACTAAAATTTCTCTTTACCATCTTCCACATCTTGAGTATTATCAACCAAGTGACTTGGTAGCTCCTGGATTAGACGATCTATCCTGCACATCTGTCCTCAGCTTCGAACATGGTATCAGAGCCAAAATAGCTGGCCCGGTGGTTTATGGTCAGTGGATCCAGGACAGACCCATTAAGGAGGTATGTAGAAACATATGATGGGCATAAACCAGGAGGCCCCAATACACAAAATGCAAGTTCTGTTTCTCAAAAGTCTCGATTGGCACTGCTTTAAAGCTCACTATGTACAATATATGCATCCACTAGGACATAAATACAAGCCTGATTTGGCAATTTCTCTACAACTAACAATATGTGTTTCAGTTTTGTCGAACTTAAAGATATTTATGTCACTAGAAAAAATTGAAGGTTTGTACATTCCAAAATTACAAAGGTCGTAGAAGGGGATAGTCTTGCAGCAATTGCCTCTCACTTAAAGTGTCGTTTTCATCTTGAGGTGTCCACAGCACTTCCACGGCCTGCATGACAGCAAAGAAGCAGTCACAACCAGCTTAATAAATATCATCATGGAAGGGATTTAGCTTACCAATATTTGGTCAGATGGAATAGAGCCTAATCTTGTCAAAGCCTCTTTCAAGTCTGCATTACTATTTACAGGAGGTAATTTGTACTCTCCTTGGGTAGCGACTAACAACGTTACCTGTCAGGAGAAATATAAGCCATATGGTCCAGAGCATAATAAACATGCCACATAAATTGATACCATTCTGTGAGTTACGATAAGTCGCTATGGTGCTTGCAAGAAGAATAGGACATATTGGCTTCATCTTGATGCAAAAATATCTCTAAAATTTATGAAGAAATAATCTGCCTAGTCTAGGATCTGAATAGATGTTCAGCCTTTAATTTTCCACCTCTTGTCAAGGATAAATATCATACCACAATATATTCGTTATTGATTCTTTCGCTCCTTAATCCACCAGATACACGCCTTCGTAAGTTGTCTACGCTAACAAGAGTTTCTTCATCAAATTTCCCTCTTTCCTCTAACGAAAGTTGATTAAATCGTTGCTCCACGCCTTCAATTGTCCGTTTTATTTCATACTAAAAATTGCAGTCTTCTTGTCAGTACTCTTTATAGAAAACCACATCCAAATTTTGGAACAGCTATATCTAAAGAATTACCGATGAGGTACTGGAAATGCAGAAGTCAGGATGACGGAGGAGTGATAATACTGTTTCTGAAACCGGAAGGAAGTGTTATGAAATCTAACTGCTTCTTATCAAATAAGAGTGAAAATACAATGGAAAAAGACGTACCACTAAGGATGTAATGAAGTCCTTCAGGACTAGAAGTATCAGCCCGATTCGCTAGCTTATCTAGATCTCTCTGGAGAGATCGCGCCAAGCCAAGTAATCCAACCTGAAAACTTTCAAATAAATACATTTAACAAGGTAGAAAGAAAAGATAGCATTTAATTTAAAGGAAGACTGACCTGCAGCTTCAAAACACTACTCTTTTGAGTTCCAGTGAAGAGGCCCTCTTCCTCACGATCAGATAAAAATGAACTGACTAGTTGGAAAGCAAGGAATCCAAGAAGCAGGGTTACAAAGAAACCACCTCCACCAATGCCTACACCATAAGCTGGGCCAACATAGAGACCTGGAGGTGAAAATGGGGCATAGAAGCCAAAGCTTGATCTTGGAGCTGAATAAGGAATTGAGTAGCTTGGTCCACCGCCGCCGCCGCTGCGAGAGGAGAATGCTCTGCCTCCAACTCTACCTCCACTAGCAGCAAGTGCATCCCCTGGATTCTGTGTCAGAAGCAGAGCCAAAACTATTGCAGTAATTGCAGGTTTGTGCAATACCTCAACTGCCCTCTTTACAACCCATGTTATTCCTTCAGAAAATTTTTCCACTAAGTCAATCGCCTGAACCTGTTCATTCCTTGCCACTTTGCAACTATTCACATCATTTTTGCTCTGTGAGATTATTACTAACCTGCCACTGACTTCAATCTTCCAAGTTGTGGACCTTGTATGCTGTTTTGTGGGTTTCCTCAAGCTCAACCTCTTGAAAGCAAGACTAGACGACTGGAAAGGATGGAACGCAAGGTAAGCAGGATCCCTTGCTGTGGCACAGATGGGATTGATGTGGGCATGCAATTGAGGGGCTGCTATACCACCCGCTGACATATCTTACTATTCTGCTGGGAACAAAAAAATACGTTTTTGCTACTTATCAGAGATCCGCCGGAAACGCTCAATGATCAAGTCGGGGCTTAAAGTACTGTCCAAAACCAACTGTTTTGGGCTGTGAAATTTGAAGCTAAACTGATGGTAATCCGAACCTGGAAAAAATTGTCTCGCTTTCCAGAAATATCTTGTGAAGACCCACATCAATTGAAGATAAGGATCTATTCCTCTCTCAGTATTTGAGCAGCTGATTTTGTGGATGGCTTTGTGGCCTGAGATTCCTGACCCTAAACGATATCTCACTAGCTTACACACCATTGCCAAGTGGCCACAATTCTGGCCTTTAACCATATAATTGCAATTGATCTCCGAGTAACACGATGGATTAGATAGATTATACAGCTATGGCATTCTTGAACGTCCTTTTTTAGCATTCCTATGCATATTTGGGGTCATATTCCCTATTTGGTTCATGCTACCTATCGTTGTTGCTATGTACTACAAACAAGTAATCGATGCATCGCCAAGCCAAAGAGTGAACCTATGCTATGGAGGTGAACCAATAGTGAACCTGTTAAGAATAATGAACAAAAAGTAAAAAATAAAATTTGTCAATTTAATTGCATGGCTAGCTATTACATATACTATAGTTGAAAAGGATTGATGCATGTAGCCCATGAAATCTCCCACTGTATGAGCCTACCTATAAAAATTAGTAAGGATTGTGGATCAAGATTGGATAATTAAGATTGAACCCAATCTTTCCACCCATCTCATTCAATGGTCTAAATTGAGACAATAATTATCATTGATTCATTAGTAGGAAATTTTCTATGGTCCACAATTGGAAGTGACCCTCCCCTACTTCGCCAAATAATCTATTGAGATCAAAATCTATGTAACATACAAATATTCACTAATACTCTTTTAGTGTTAGATGGTTATTGAGATTTTTCATTTCAAGCCTTGTGCATGAGACACCTCATCAGTGTCTCAAATTCAAAACATAAAGAATTTTCTTTTTGACAACTTTTTAAAATTCCAAATTCACGTTAATGCCTTTAAGAAACAAGTAGTTCACATCAATACTATTTAATTTACAATTGGTGTAAGATTGTAAAAATGGAAAAATTGTAGGAATCTACAACATGCACACTCACAAGTGGATAGAGTATACACACTCACAATTGGATAGAGTATATCTGACAATCCACATTTCGGGAGGTATCTACAAAATGCACACTCACAATTGGATAGGGTATATCTGACAATCCACATTTCGGGAAATTTATTCATCTTGAAAAAGACTGGTTCAATTCACACTCCTTGAGTAGAAAATGAAAACAGAAGTTCATCAATGTATAGTTGTTATGTTGGGTGCTCGAAGTAAAAGCGAAAAAGATGTACAAAGCAGGCAAAAAAATATCAACTTAGTTTACATGCTAACTACATAATAGTTGACAACAAAGTATCTTTGAGTTCAACTAATTTTAAGGCATTAGGTTCCCAAAATGTTGTTGGGGGGTCGTGTAACATAAGATTTTGCAAGGTTAAGGCATGTATTCGTATCTAAAAATGGTATTTTGCTGACTCAGAAATTTGGGTTTGGTTTGGCAATGGTCGAATGGGTTGTATTGGTTTTTTTGGGAATTAATTTTTACAACTGGAGTCGTGGCGATGGCTTTCCGGATTTCTTTGTTTAGAAAGTAGGGTTCGTGGCAAGCCCATGGCGGCAGGACAGGGCGGCAAGCCCATGGCGGCGTAGGAAGTCAGGTTGTTGCAGGGGGCTTTTTCTACAGTGGCATTCACTCTGTTTTCCTCTTCGTGGCTTCTGTGCATGTTTTCCTCTTGCGTGGTTTGTGTGCAGAGATTTAGAGCAAAGTTGGAGAGAAGGAGGCCTTCGCAGCAATCCAACATAACCTGTCAAAGAATAGCTATGGCTACTTCGGATTTCCTTGTGAGCGAGTAACAGTTTCAAGTTTTAAGATGGAGTCTGTTGGATTGAAGGTATCTGAAGAAGGATTTGTGGAGGCTTTTCTATACGTGTTTGTTCTTCTGTATCTGTTTTTCGTGGATTCTAATCTTCGTGTCTTCAAGCAGGGATGGATTCAGCTTCTGTTGTTCATACATGGCATTATGGTACCGATTCTTTTCGGTGGGGTTCAAATCCCCATTCTTGCATTCCTTGTTTTGTTTTGCCCTCCGCTGCTCTTTTGCAGTGTGTATTTAGGCTCCTTCTGTGTTGCTTAGGCTAGGCATCAGGGGACATGCTGCTGGGTGCTGTTGCTGGGTGCTGCAGTGCATCCTCGCTCTATTGCAATCTGTCTTCACATGTGTTTTTGTGTTAGAAGTGGGCATTGTTGAATAGGGATGGTCTTTCTTCAATTTGTGTACTTGTTGTTAAGCAGCCAGTGTGTTCGTCTTTCCTGCAGTCTGTGTAGTTGGTGTTAAGCACTCAGTATGTACGCATTTGACTCCAATCGAATACTTTCTGATGCACCTTAGGGTGACGTGGAAATGGGGTTTTGACCCCATCTTGACTTGGGTTGGACGGTTGTGGTTTTGGGGTAGGGCATATCTTTAGGAATATGCCATCTTTGGATGGCTAAGATGTAGCGATTATAGGATGTAGCGATTATAGGATGCTGAGGAGGTTTGGAATAGTAAATTAATGGTTAACAAAGTATTTTGTAAATCATTTTAAAGGCATACCCATACAAGATGAAACAAACGAGGGCCGAATGGCATAACACCAAAGTTCTAGGGTGTTATCCGCCTTAACAAATTGGCCCGAGAGTATGAAAGGGATAACACCCTGGAAGGAGGGTGTTATGCCCTATTATAACAAACAAGGGCCGAAGAGCATAACACCCCAGTTCTAGCGTGTTATCCGCCCTAACAAAACACTTGTGTTCTAGGGTGCTATCCACCTTAACAAACTGGGCCGAGAGTTTTATGGTGGTTTTATAGTGGTTTTTATAACATGACAGGTTTTTATGGCCATTTGCCATAACAAACCGGGTGTTTATGGGTGTTCATGCTGGTGGGTAACACCACTGCAACCAACGGCTGAGATCTAATCTCAGCTATAAAACTTGACGGCCAGATTGTTAAGGATCTTAGATCCTATAGTACTGAATGTATTTAAGAACACCATGGTATATTTAAGAACACCATGCGTTCAAGATTTATACGCATACAAGTTACACACAGCATGCATGCTTTTGCTTTTGCTTTTGGAAAAATGAGTATACTTTACTGTTACTGCTTCGGCAAACATAGTAGGTAAATAATCCCACTGCATGACCGACGTAGAGAAGATATTGGACAACTGTTCTTTTCCATTTCTGTATGGAAAATAACCTCACCCAGTAGCACCTTCACCATCTAAGGTAACAATGAGTCACAAAACACCATAAATAAAGTGATGGATGATGAGGGCCCCTAGTCTTTTATGCAAACCTTAAAAAGGTATAGACAATATTAACAGAGACCAGAAGCTCTCAATTATTCGTTTTTATGTAACGTGTGTGTGTCGTATAAAAAGCCGAAGTCCGAAATTTATTTTTGAGAACATTTGATTTCAGAACCATGCTGTTATGCATACAAGCTACCTGTTATAATGTCCTATTGCAGATTTACTTATCAAACAAATATGAACATCAATAAAATTAGAATACTGTACAGTGATACGCCCTTCCTTTAATAAGAAAGCATGCATGACAGCAGTAATGTTTACTATGATCTTACTGTGATCCATACGAGCAGCACATCTTAGGCTATAAGTATAGTAAAAGCTGGCATGACATTTTGATTATGTCTGAGTTAGTAGCAGAAAATGAAGAACAAACAAGAGTTTTAAGTGTTACGTTACCTTTGCAGCCTATACATGTGCATGTGTAACATAGCTTCTACATATCCAAAACCAGATGACAAGTGGAGAAGAAGACTGGTAGCTGATTTAGGCTGGATTCCATCATTATCATCTGAATATTCATCATTTGTGCTGGTATAACTCCTCTGCTTCTGAAGTGCCAGCAATATTGGTGATGTTTGCAGTGAGAGCCTCTTTACTGCTGCCGTCTCCAATCTGGGTAAATTTCGTAATACCTCCATCATCCTCGTGTGCTGTTGGAGCCACCAAATTGTATTTCTCCACCAGAGGCCAATGTCTTATGGCCAATGTTTTATCATGCATCCTACATTAAGAAGCAAGATGAACACCCGCCAGATCAACCCTCTTAATAAGGTCAAAGAGCTGTGCTCTAGTAAGGCCTTTTCTGCCTACACCATCCTTTTCACCATGGCCTTCATCTAAAGCCTGTCGCAGATGACCATAGTGCTTCTATGCAAAGCCGTAGAGAACCTTCTATTAGCACAAAGCTAAACAAAAAACTTTATGCCAATGAACCTAGATTTATTCCATGGTATAAGTTCAAAACCCCATTAAGCATAATGCCAGATTATTTACTTTATGTTGAGATTTCACAAAAACAAGATGCACTTCTAGGAAAATTCAAGGCCCATAAGAGCCAGCCTATTCTGACCACCTAAGATGATTATGAACCACTGGTTTTAATTTACTTTTTACATAGACAAAAAAATACACACATCTTATTTTGAGACTTAACGCAGATGTCTTAATCTAATTGCAAAAAGAAATGTTCCAGGGCTCTAAAACAGACCACACGTATATAGTAAAGCTTTTCAAGAATTGCAAGTTATAACAGACGGTCATAGACGGTCTTTTTTATATCAGAAGCTTTCTACCGTCAAGATCCATGAATAGAGAAATTAATTCATTGAGTATCGGGCCATTACATGTGATGATGTAATCTTAAGAAAAGCTAGAGCATACCAGCTAATTACCAACTATTACAGCAAGCTTGAGAATCAAGACCTCAAGCAACAGGGCTTGTAGGACAATCAATCCATGTCTTTTTGAAAATATGAACCATAAAGAACCATAGTTTCGAATTTTTAATTACCTTAAGATCTTGAACATGTAGCTTAGAAAGAATAACAGAAATATATAATGTTGGACAGGTGCTATTAGCCCACAGGCTTTTGATTCCAAGAAAGCTTCTACACATCCAAAAATCAAATGAAAAGTAGAGAAGCAAGACCAGTTACTTGATTGGGTTATCCTCCAGTTCCTCCAAATCCTCAGCTTCCAATGGAGCTACGTCCTCACAATACAAGGCATCAGCAAATGTTGGTGCTATCCTTGTTATTGTTGTTTCCATTCATGCTTTTGAAGATAAACCTCCTAATTCCATCTTCCCTTTTCTGTTCAAAAGCCAGCAAACTGTATAATATATGTAAGCAACTCCTTGGTTGGTTAAGTGGGCACTTGCCCAGCCTGCTTACAAGGTGCAGCCAGTGGCAAACCAGCTGTTTTTCACAGATCCATAAGCTCCATAAGCTGTGGGCTATTTAGGTTCTTGCTCTGCGTTTTCTCCATTTTTCACATTGCAGATCTGCAATGGTATTTGAAGCTATGAAACCGAAAACAAACGAAAATATAGAAAGCAAGACTGGTTACTGATTGAGCTGGATATCTGGATAATGAGGCTTTAATATCCAACTCAATCAGGTAACCGGTCTTGCTTCTCCAATATTCAGTGCCATTGATATCGGTGTGATTTGCTCCCAGAGCCCTTGAACGGAGCCTCTGCTCTGATTTAGACAGTTTTTAAGTAAAGATCTGTGCTGCCCTGCATCACAAGTGTCGGGGAAGAAGAAATAAGAGAGTTGGAGCAACAATCCATCGACGACTGCCCAGCACTTCAAGGCTGCCAAAGATGCTCATGAATCAAACCAAGAACATGAACAAAGGAAGAGGTAATAAAGCCAAAAATGTGAGCAAAAGCCTCTCTGTGGCCAACCCTAAACCTAACCCTAGGCCAACCCTAAACTTACCCCTAAAGTAGGCCAACCCTAAACCTACCCCTAAAGTACGCCAAACTCTAAGTACCGGTGATGGTGTGGATGGGGATTACTGGGTGCCTAAGTTATTAGTGTTTTTGGGTTTTTTTCCATGTATTATAGCGTTTGATTCATCTTTTACTCCAAGCCATCGATGTGGGGAATATTCCTGGCATTGTGCCAGATCGATGGCCCACATCATTTACAACTAAAACGAGACAAACTTTTCCAATGGTGCACCTTGACCTCAATGGTCTAAAACCACAATATCATTACACGAAAGAAATTACATAAGCCTTGGCAGGCAAACAGCATGCATTTCTTTCACATGAAATTTATATTTGAAGAAATATTGAGACGAATTGGTGGAGCCTCAGTGAAAGCGACTATGCAAATGAAGCCGCCAGTGTGGAATCCTACTGGTCGGCTGTTTATCTTCAGGCAAAGCAAGCACCGTGGCCATCAACCAGCGGCCTGTCAAGCACGTTCATGCAAGCATGGCCATTTCAGATGTGAAGATTTTGCATCCCACCCATAGAAGTGAAAACCGAATGATGGATCGATGCCTATTTTTGTTTTGTTACCCTCCGAATGGAAACTTCAAAGAAGCACCCGATTTTGCTCTAAAAGAATCCAGATTGAGAAAAGTACAGCAAAAACGGCTTCATAGCCTAGCCAGCGAAAACCAACAGCATGCATCTCCAGCCTCATTATGCAGAATTCGCTAGAGGAAGAGAGCCTCAGGCCTATCTACTGAAAATGGGAAAAAAAAACCAGGCATGGAAGAACAAAATAGCAGGGAACAGAAGACATGAGCAGCCGTTCTTTCTTCCTCGCCTCCAACTATCAGCAAGACAAATGGAGTCGGATTTTGTACTGTCTATTTCGCTTCCTTCTTCTAGACTGCCTGGACTTGCAGAATCGGCATAACCTACTCTAATCCTCTCAAAAAAAAGGCAAACTGCCCCTACTCTGCAAATACAAAACACAACGAATATGGGATTTGAACCCACAAGCAAGCCAGCCGGAATCCTTCAGCGCTGCTATCAGAGCGCCCATCTCTGGCCCAGGCACGCTCCTGCAAAACTCCGTGCACATAATACAGAGATGAAGCCCCGGATCCCTGGCTCGGATCGCCTGGCACCTCGCCGAGAAAAGAAACCAGCGTGCAATCTTATCCGTGGCCCTAAAATTTGGAATCTTTTCCTTCCAACCACTACAAAAAATGCAAAAACATCCATGAAAAAAGCGAGTTGCAAATCGCCCAAAATAGCAAAAAACACTCAAGCTCCTCTCACATGGCAAATTATACCCTTTTCAATACAATACTATACGGAAATCATAGACCAAACCACTGCCTGAAAACCCTCCCCAACCCCAAAACGAAAATAGCATACTATATGGGTGCCTAAGTTGCCATTGATCGTCGTGAGCCTACGTCAGGGCATCGTACACACATATATATGTTCTTATGTTTGTAACACTCAATCCGACCGTTGATCCGAGATCCTACGGCTCACGTGGCTTTGGGAGGTTTGGTACGGTGCATATATGTTTGTCGCGCTCAATATTTATATGTTCTTAATGGCTTGGGAGTTTGTGTATAGGCTATGTGTAAGCGATCCTACGGTCCAGGTTGATTCGATCCTGATCGTCGGTCCGAGATCCTACGGCTCACGTTGGTTTGGGACATATCCTACGGTGCACATGGCTTGGGAGTTATATGTAATCGATCTAACGGCCCAGGTTGCTCTTGATCCTGATCGTCGATCCGAGATCCTACGGCTCAGGTGGCTTGGCACATATCCTACGGTGCACATGGCTTGGGAGTTATATGTAATCGATCCTACGGCTCATATTGCTTTTATATGGTGAGATCTTGATCGTTGATCGAGTCTAAGATCCTAAGGCTCAGGTTGAATGCTCGTCCCTTAAGGAAAGGCTTTTAAAATTTTTTATGTTATTGGGGGGATTCGAACCCTAGACCTCAACCCCCCAAACCCCCCACTCTAACCACTAGACCAAGCATTAATCCTATGAATAATTTATGTTTCAAATATACTTAAGGGTAATGTTCTAATTAAAATAAAATAGAATATAACATTCTAGATAGGGGAATCCTTCGGAAATGTAAGGGAATAGGGAAATACTTCCAGAAAGTTCTAGGATGTTTTGAAAGTTTCAGAATGTTCTAGAAAGTTCTAGAATGTTCTAGAAATTTCTAGAATGTAAGGGAATCCAGGAGAATTAAAGGGAATATAAGGAAATCTCATAAATTGTAAGAGAATGTAGAATCGCTTAAAATCTAGTTGAATCTAAGGGGATCTTCATAATATCTAAGGGAATCTTAGAAAATCTTCATGAAATCTTAGAGTTTTTTTTAAGATTTTGCAAAGAGCCACAATAAAATGTTCTAAAATGTTTCATAATAAAGGTGTACAATATAAATCTTGAAAAAAAAATGTTCTAGATGCTCAGGACAAGCGCCTCAGTCTAAAAATGATCCAAAATAGATTATTTTGGAAGGTTCTAAATGCTCATGGGTAAGCACCTCAATCAAAATAGAAAATTCTAAGAGAATCTAGGGGAATCTTCATGAATGCTAAATATAGTACATAGAATGTTGAAGAATATAGAGGAATCACAAGAGAATCTCAGTAGAATCTTTGGTTACCTAGAGCACGACAGGGCCTTGCACCGTAAGAACATGCTAAAATTAGAACATGCACCGTAGGACGTATTAATTTTCTTGTATATATATACAAGAAAATTAATACGTCCTACGTCGCATTGTTCCAGTTTTAGCATGTCCTTATATTCCCTTTAATTCTCCTAGATTCCCTTACATTCTAGAAATTTCTAGAACATTTTAGAACTTTCTGGAACATTTTGAAACTTTCAAAACATCCTAGAATATTATAGTCTATTTTATCTTAATTAGAACATTACCCTTAAGTATAATTGAAACATAAATTATTCATAGAAATAATGTTTATTCGTAGAAATAATGCTTGGTCTAGTGGTTAGAGTGGGGGGTTTGGGGGGTTGAGGACCAAGGTTCGAATCCCCCCAATAACATAAAAAATTTTAAAAGCCTTACCTTAAGGAACGAGCATTCAATATGAGCCTTAGATCTTAGACATCAAGATCTCACCATATAAAAGCAATATGAGCCGTAGGATCTATTACATATAATTCCCAAAGCCACGTGGACCGTAGGATTATGTCCCCAAGCCACGTGAGCCGTCGGATCTCGGACCGACGGTCAGGATCAGATCAATCTGGACCGTAGGGCCATGGTACACATATTATATGTAAACTCCCAGGCCATCTGGGCCGTAGGATACGTCCCAAACCCCCACGGATCTTCGGATCTCGGGACCGACCGGATCGGGATCGATCGATCATCTGGACCGTGTAGGGCCATGGTACACATATTATATGTAAACTCCCGGGCCATCCGGGCGTAGGATACGTCCCAAACCCGTGGGAGTCCGGATCTCGAAGCGGGCCGGTCGGATAAGCATGAAACATAAGAACATATATAGAGATCTCTCTCTCTCTCTCTCTCTCTCTCTCTCTCTCTCTCTCTCTCTCTCTCTCTCTCTCTCTCTCTCTCTCTCTCTCTCTCTCTCTCTCTTGTTTGGGTTATTTATAGATGGCCTTGAAACATGGTTACACGATAATTGCCATGGTGGTACTGAACTTCATGGTTTTGTGATACAGTTGTTGATGTATGCAGATGATGTGGTTATTTTTGCCCGCTCACCAGAATGCATGCAGCGTCATTTAGATGGGCTCGCCCACTTTTGTGACTCAACTGGGATGCAAGTGAACTTGGAAAAAACAAGCGTCATGACAGTCGGCACACTTAAACAAGAAAGTTCTTTTAGATATAAGGACAATCTGGTAAGCACATGTGATTCTTACAAATACCTGGGGTTGATTTTTCATAGGAATCACAGGTGGAATGCATGCATTAATCAGCAAATTGATGGGGGGCATAAGGCTCTTTATGCCATGCAAAGCTTATCTAGAGAAGCTCATTTGTGGGCTTGGACACTTAAAAAGAGGTTGTTTGATTCATTGGTGCAAAGTGTTGTACTATATGGCTGTGAGGTTTGGGGGCCGAGCCTCCCAATGCGATTGTGGGAAGATATGGAGCAGTTTTTAAAGAAATTTATAAGGCTAGAATTGGGGGTGAAGGCCCAGATCCCTACCCGATGATGTTTGGAATCACGGTCTTTACAGATTTTAGAAGGAGAAGCCATGCTGAGGTGCATTCGCTATATGAAAAAAGTAATTAATATGGATGAGAACCGACTTCCTTATAAAGCATTTCTAGCCAGCAAAGATAAAGGTTGGTTCTGTGATGCAACACGATGGCTTGGGAGATGGGATATTCAATGGAGTGAAGCAATACTAATTGAGAAAAACCTGAGGCAATGGCTTTACGCTAAGGTTCAAAAGAAGATGTGGTCACAACCAAAAACGAAAATGATATTATACAGGCAACATATGAATCCTAGTTTGGAAGCTGCTAGGTATTTGGAAGATAATATCTCAATAAAAAAAAGACATGTGATTGGTAGAATCCGCCTCAGCTCCCACCATTTGGGTGTTGAAACAGGACGTTGGGGGCATATCATATCAAGAACAGAAAGATATTGTAAAGTGTGTGGTGAGGAGCAGGTAGAAGATGAATCCCATGCACTACTCAGATGTAGTGCATATCACTTATTACGAGAGCATCATGGAATACAATCTGATAATCTTCATACCTTTTTTTTCCTTAGGAGGAGAGAAAATTGGGGCATATTTAGTAGAGCTATTGCAATATAGAGAGATTTGTTTAAAGAGATTGAACTATATTTTAGAAGATGATGATAAGCTGAGTGAGAGTGATGAGCAAGATGAGGACTCTGAGACTCATCTGCTCTTCTATGATTATGAGTAATTTTTTATGTCTTTAGGCCTTTGAGGCCTCCCAAAGATTAATACACTACACTTTCTCTCTCTCTCTCTCTCTCTCTGATCCTCCGCCAAGGGAGGCAGCATATCCTAGGCCACAGCCACCGTGTTGGGAAAGCGCACCTCTTCTATGTGTGGGACTGTGAGCATGGCAACCCTTGAGCATGGCAACCCTTAAGCAAGGGTCTGCTCTTTTGGATATACCCATCTCAACATGGAGAAGCCAAACCCAGATCTCCAAATAGCATCCTTGAATTCGCTGATGCTTGGGATAGCCAGGCTTCCACTCTTGATAATTCTATTCCAATCTATAAAGAAGAAATCTTTGTTCAGGAAAACAGAATCTTCATCCAACAACAAAAGGACAAGTGAAGATTCAAAAATTGCTCTTTTTCCACAAGGAAAATGGATTGTGGTCCATCCTCCACAGAGCAAGGCCTTAATTCCGAGCCTATTCAACAGATTAAGCGATTTTGAAGGTCTAGATTTGCAACAGAGTTCAATTTCAACTTTAATTTGCTGCTACGAATTTCCAAGATGCCAGTAGATGCTCAATATTGAATCAAGCCCTTCAGTTCGCAAAATTTAATCAGCAACAAAGTAAGGGTTTTTCTATATCCAAAGTTCTTACTCATTGCTTGGTCCATAAATGTTCAAGACATGGAGTTTTGGTAGGCAAGTGCAGTTATTATTCGCCGATTCTAACCTAGACTATGTTGCCATCCAGATTGAGCCCTTGATTTGTCTCTTTGCCTCTCATGGAGATTAATAGATGTAAATCGAGCATTCAGTAAGGTGGACAAAATTTGGTAAGATGTATATTACTCTTCAACTTTACAATCTACTGTTCCTAAGGCACAAAACCAGATGTATTCACAATTTGGTAAGATGTATATTACTCTTCAACTTTACAATCTACTGTTCCTTGAAGGCACAAAACCAGATGTATTCACATTCCCTAGCAGGGTAGGTTTGTTCATGAATAGGTGCCCCACAATGGCTTTGAGTCTGGCATAGTAGTATCAAATGCCATGGTTCACATGTATGCTAAATGTGGAGACTTGGAGGTGGCCTCTGGCATTTCTGATCGAACACCTAAGTGGAACATGAGAACATGGGAGCAATCGTTGCAGGTTATCTTTTGCAGGTTATCTTCAGGATGGCAAAGTTTGTGTTGCCCTTATTTGCTTTGAGGGAATAAAGCAGGATGGCATATAGCCTAATAATGCTGCATTCTGCATTGTGTTAAAAGCATGTGGCATCTTCAGTTCCTTAGAACAAGGTAGGCCACATTCATGGGCAGATTATTCAGAAGTGAATCCTACCTGACAACATTGTAGGGAATGTTTTTGTTGGTGTGCATACTAAAGGTGGATGCTTGGAGGAAGCACATAAAGCTTTTCAAAATTTCTTCTATCGAGATGTTGTCTCATGGAATGCAATGATTGCAAAATATGGGCCGAATGGCCAAGCATGCTTTGCTTTTGAATGCTTCGGGGCAATGTAGCATGGTGACACATTTCCTGGCAAAGTGACATTTTTTGAGCATTTTAAGACTATGCAATAGTACAAGATCCATATAGCGGGGTAGATGGATCCATGAAAAGATTCTTGACAGAGGCATCTAAATTTCATTATTTGGAGTAGTCTTGTTGACATGTATTGATATGGTCTGTGGGGTACGGGATAAAGCCTGAAAAGGTTGGGGCCCATTGGATAACGATTTCCTTGGTTATTACTAAAGGTGCTAATGTGTAACATTTGGTATCAGAGCCAAGGTTCAATTCCTCGTGGCAACAATGGTGTGTTCCACATGCTTGAGGGCAAGCATCTCGAGAAGGGGGAGGAATTGATATGGTCTGTGGGGTATGGGATAAAGTCTGAGAAGGTTAGAGCCCATTGGATAACTCAAGCATCTCGAGGAGGGGGAGGAATTGATATGGTCTTCCAAGTGTTCATTGACCTAAAGCTTTATATTCTTGAGCTGGGCATCTTTATCAGCAACAACACACTGGAGCTTGTTGGCTATCTTTATGGAAGCTTTTTTCAGAGACTGGAGGGCAGCTAGAGGTAGCAACATGCAACTTGAGGTGTGCTTGTTCCAAATCCACAATGGTTTTCGGGGCATCCACCTCTTTAAGTTGGCTTGTAATGCCTGAATGGTAGTCTGAGCATCAAGTTGATTTTCCCCCAAGGCAGAGACATGAGCTTGGATAATGGCATATGAGTGCACGTGATCAACCTTTGAGACTGATTAAATGGGTGGCGCTATTTATGAGATCATGTCTTGGAAAGAGTTGGTGCTCTTGTCCAAGTGAATGGAAAGAGTTGTTGCTCATGTCCAAGTAAATGGAATGGGTTGTTGCTCATCTCTAAGTGAATGGAATGGGTTGTTGCTCATGTCCAAGTAAATGGAATGGGTTGTTGCTCATATCCAAAAGAATAGGATGAGTTATTGCTCATATATAAATAAGAAAAGGAGTGTTGGTACTCACCTATATAATTGAGTTGGTGCTCAACTTGTAGTTGACGGGGACCACTGAGTCAGTTGCTTTCTAGAAAATGCTGCGGACTAGCATCTCTAGTGATAACCAACACACCAAAAGGGCAAATCCTTCAAGGAAATTGTTATCCAATGGGCCCCAACCTTTTCAGGCTTTATCTCATACCCCACATCAGAATGGCATATTTAATCAGTTGGACTCCAGGTATATACAAATGTTTCTCTACCAAACAGATTATCCGACATATGTCCCCTCCATAAAAAATTTCTTCTCATTCACTGGCACAACTCAAGTGCTTCGTGGATGGACCCTTGAAAACATTTGATCTTTTACATCTATGGTCTGAATACTTTCAAGAAGTGTCTTCTTTGTGCTCTGGTTTATCAACGATTTCTAGTTTGAAGACTTTCAACGTTTGATGCACAATGTCGAGGATGAGATTAAGTTCAAACCATCTGGAAAAGATGGGAACATTCCTATGTGAATAGAGTTACCATCGAGCTATACTTAGGTGTATTTTTGGGTCGCATGACTGGAAATTCCCACAAACAATAAAATCCCAGTGTATCTTGCATTAGACAGTTCGATATTCATTCATGCATGTCTAAGTCCGTTAGTAAGTGAAGATAGACAGATTGCGAAAGAAAACATTTGCACACGTCTTACCTAATATATTTAGAAAAAGTATCTAGAAACCTATTCAGATCCTTAGATACTGATGCTACTAAATTGCTCACGGAGTTGCATGTATTCATTTAAAATATCACAACTTCATTTAGAATCTTGTAAATCCTTCACATTATCTTGACATCACGTGGGTATTGCAATATCAGAAATTTGACCCTATTGGGGGTCCAACCCCACAAGTTTTGAACGAAAGAAATGTTCGTAGCAGCCTTGGCTGCCATAAGTTTCTTGTATTCATAAGCCCACCTCATGTTCATACATGAACCATGTCTCATGTGTATGTTGCAGCCTGGTTGTGCCAACCTACAAGCAAAGAATTCCGGTATTGCTCGTCATGGCATTCATATTGGCAGAAAAGAGGCTACTAACAAAGTTGTTGTTGTTGGCTCTGTGCAAACTATTACTCTTCCAAGATCAGGAGATGTTCTTGGTCAGAAGGAGAAAAATGGACAGGGATTATCGGACAAGTGGTAGTGGTCGATGCTGCATTCCACTTAATTTACACAATGTTGGGGTGGTGACATTTTTCTGCACACATGTTTATCACGCCACTTGTTCAAATAATACTTCTCATTCAAAGCCTGATAGTATGCTTGTTCAATTGACAGTAGTCAATGCACATTCTCAAGCTTCTCAAGCTTCCATCCTTTTTCTTAACAAACAAAATAGGTGCCTCGTAAGGTGGGACACTCGATCGGATGAAATCTAACTTAAGAAGTTCCTAGAACTGCTTCTTAAGTTCTGTCAATTCAGGGGTATTCATGCGATAAGGAGCCTTACTGGTAGGCTTTGTACAAAGTGTAAGTTGGGAGATCCTTGATCTCATCAAGAAAAAGGTCATGGAATTCCTTAGTCAAGTTGCCAATGGCTTTAGGCAAATCACGAATAACCTCTTTTTACTTAGAGACTGATTCTACGGATGTGAGTTTAACAATACAAGTAATCTTATTCTTTCTGATAGCCTTATCCAATTGTTTCAAGGAAATGCACTCCATAATTGGATTAACTTGGTTACGTGATATTGTAATGCATAATGCATTGAATGTGACTTCTAGTTTTCCACAATCATTATTTGCCTTAGCAACAGCTAGAAACTTTATGTCGACAATCATTAGGGATTTTTTGAGATCATAAAAGGGCCTTATAAGAATTGCTGACTAAGCTATATGAACTACCAATCAGAAAACAGAACTGGTAATCCAGTCAGCAAAACAGTTATAACTAACTCACTGGATCACATTTTCTAGCATAAGTGATGTTAGAAAAGTCCAAATGAGCTCTTGTTTGGTGCAATAGATAGATCTCATTGAGATCTTTCTAACCTTAGGTGGTTTGCATATCTTTTAGCCCCGTAGGATAGTAAAAAATGATAAAAACCATATTTTTTGGAGTTTTGACAATCATAAGTGGTTAAAATATGTGCAAAGCACCTAAGCTTGGAAAGATCTCAACGAGATCTATCTATTGCACTAAACGAGAGCTCATTTGGACTTTTCTATCAATAGTTATGCTAGAAAATATGATCCAGTGAGTTAGTTATAACAGTTTTGCTGACTGGACCCGTCAGGCTCTGATTTCTGATTGGTAGTTCATTTATCTTCATTTGGCTTAGTTGGCATGTTTTGAAGGCCCTTTTATAATCTCAAAAAAACCCTAATGAAGGTCATATTCCAATGTTCATGATCTCGGCTCTTAAAGCAAATGATGCTCCTGGCAACTGTATGATTAAATTGAGACGGCACCCTTGAGTATGGCAGATATCTCCACTGGCTAATACAACTGGCCGTGGTTTAGATCTCAAAGGTTTAATATTCAAAATGTCCGCCATCCTAGGGGATGCAAAATTATGCTACCCGTATCCATGAGAATGACAAAAGGTTTGGAGTCTATCTTCACCACAATGGATATGATAGTAGGTTGGCTATCTTCATTCTCAGTTTCTATGGCTGCAAAGATGTGGGACTTACCTTGCATGCAATCGCATGCCTCTCTGCTAAGGTGGGAAGGTCAGTGAGAGCAGGCAATTCTTCCCAATCAATTTCTATTAACGCTGCTTGAGTTGCTTATGTCACATAGGGACTTTCCTGCATACGATTTGGTCAGAAACAATGGCAGCAACCGTTATCCTTCTGTAGCTACTCGTGGGCTTCTTTAGAAATGGACTGGAGAATTTGTCGCATGGTTCCTGCAGTATTTCTTGGCTTATCTAGAACATTAAAAATGACTTTCTTATCAATCAGACCTCTGGAAAGAAGATTGTTGTGGGGACCTCGGACTAGGTGAACGTGGCTTATAGGGCATATATGGCCGGCCTTCTTCAAAGGTTGAGGGTCGCTGATATGTAGACTTTGGTGCTTCCTCTTCAAGACTAATTGCTTTAGCCTCTGTTTCTGCAACTGTCTTGGGATCTAAGATTTGCCAATAAGCCTTCAATATATCCCTCAACCGTGCGTCATTCAGTGATAACTGGCACGTATAATCGAAAGTGCATAAACTCATCAGTATATGCCTGAACAGACATATTCTTCTACTCCAGGTGGTAAAAAGTCCGAATTTGCTGGTACTTATATGCTTGCAGAATATAATGGGCTTTGAATGCCTTAGCAAACTTCTAAACCTTCATTTGCTCCTGGTCAACCCATTAGCTTTAGCATACCCTTTCCACCAGATACATGCATGCCCGTAAAGTTGGTGGTGGCAACTTTTCCAATATCCCTATCTATCATGCCATATAAATTTCTAAGCTCATGCATCTCGTCAAGCCATGACTCAGTATCCACGCCAGACCTAGTCTTCTTAGAAAACTGAGCAAGTTTTCGGTTCTTCCAAATGCTAGTGATAGCAGAGTCTACTATCTTCTAATAAATCCTTCTTTACTTCAAATATTGAAGAATCTATGGAATCTGAGTTAGAACTGGATGTAGAAGAACTACATGCACGCTTAGCACGTGCTGGATTGACAGCATCTCGTGCCAGTGCAAGTGATGGTGGCATCTGGTTGGGTTCACCACAAAGGTGTTTTGGCACGTTCTGTGTAGAGATGTTATGGCCCAGGAAAAAATGGTCGTGGCTAGCCCGGAGAAAAAAATGGCCGAGTGGATTTTTTCCTGGGCTATAACACCTCTGCACAAGACATTATCAGCCTTAATATTCGAGCCGATCATTTAGTCTAGAAGAAAAAAATCAATCTACAATGCAGATCTAAAAAATCATTCAACTTCTAGTGCAAGAAAACACAAAAAACAACATAGATAAAGATAGTTTCTTTGTAGTTTCTTTGCTTTCTATCTAACCCAAACAATACAAAATATAGTTAAGATAAAGCTAAAAAGCATTAAAGAAAGTAGTTTCTGTGATTAAGGGATTGACTTTTCTTATCTTGCAAGCCATAAAAAATAAGATGTTTTTTAAGTATTGGGCAAATAGAATTAAAGCACCAGCTATCATGTTGCAAATCCAAATGGAAATGAAACAACTGGTTACCTGCGAAGTGATTCAGAAAGCTCTTTTCTGATAAATTAGTGCTGAAATAGTTGTTCACTAACATTTGGAGGGTCAAAAAGCTTTTGCAGACCACCATGGAAAAGGACACTATCGAAATGAAAGATTTGGTGGCAGCTCAGCCAGAAACTCCAGAGCAACAGATCTTTGTATTCAGCATTTCGATTGACGGGGCTGGGGTAGAGACACCGGGGACTGCATCAGCATCAACGCAAATACCCAATGGTTCTGTCTAACGGGCTCATGATTTACCAGATCAGTTTTAGCTCCTTCATCTTCTCTTAATGCTGCATTCCAAATAAACCTATTTTTTTGCTTCAAAACTACAAATCTCTATGCCAAATAGTGCAAAAACAAGAGCAAACTGAGACTAAAGCAATGGCGTCTTCAGGTTTTACGAAGAAAAGGATAATCGCCACATTAGGACCTACAGAAGGGGAGCTTGAAGCTTCGGCTATGGCGCGTCGTTGGAAGCCATGACATATGGAAAAAAAAAAAGGTAAATGGCCTAGGTACGTGTCAACAGTTATGGATGTTATGATCGTAATGTACCCGTTGCCAGACTGTTATTGTGATAACAATTTTTATTGCAGACAATGATCCGTCTAAAGACTGCAACCTATTTGTGCTTCTATCTTCCTTCCTTTCCCAAGCCTTCCCTTTTGCTGCGCAGCGTGCTCCCTTGAATCATCCCGTTATGTAATACTTATTCTATCCAAATAATGAGAGTACTCGTTTTGACAATAGAGTTTCCAACATGGCACAGGATGTAGGAACATCCTCTCTTACGAGGGATATAGCACTCCTCCCATCTATGGCCGAGATTAAATTCTGGACTAAATGACGAGGCCTAGGACGTTAAGGTGAATAAATATATCTGACATAATCTATCAGAGATATCATCATAAAAAGTTTCTCGAGTCTAGAACCAGGTACCTTTGCAGTTGAAACACATCATCAAAATGCTAGGAATGCAAAAACATTTCCATGTCTCAATGGGAAGCCCATGCACATGTTTAAAATTCTGGCTTTGTAATAGATTTCCTTGAGTATAGATCCAAAACGTGGCCTAATAATTATCCTTACACCACAAGCATACATTTGGTTTTCTTATAGGGAAGGCATAATTATGATAGCAAGTGGTAAAAACTCTCCAATCAGACTTTGTTTTCAAGGTAGTCAAAAACCACTTCCCCAGCCTCTCACATTCTTTTATGCATGCATGTTATGCTTAGACATTCAAGTTCTAGAAAAGATTATTAGTTTACACAACATAAGGGAATTTGTTTATGTTCAAACATTCATTACATTGCGCACATAGAGAGAGATCGAAGAAACCAATATCGACCATTCTTTGGAAATCAACCCAAGAAGCAAATGTTTAGAGAAAAAAAAACTGGGATTCTATAAAACCCATGGAAACGGTGGATTTTTCTTACAATTTTTTGAGCTTAGTCGAGGTCAGGTTGGGTTAACAATTTCTCAGTGTTTTTTATTTTACCAACATGTTGATGCATAAATCAAGAGATTCTATGGTCAAGAACAAATAAAGCTGACATGTAATGAAACGTGGATAGGCTAAAAACTCAAGAAATGTTGTAAGGGGAGTTAGGCAAGCCTGCTAATTAGCCCAATTTCTTTACCGTCCAAGTGAACTTTTAGATTGAATAGCCAAACCTCCACCTCTAAATAGCTCCACCATGACATCAACTAGCTAAACCTAAGAGAGAGTGGGCTTGGAAAAATGAATGGATTAGCCTAGAAGCCAGATATGTCATGTTTCGTACACCAAAAACCTTGTTTTTCTAAACCACATCGACTTTCAACCATCATGTAAATGCATGCAATCCATGTTTCAGTCACCATCAGGACCTCGCATTACACCATACATCGGTCTTAGCTAAATGCTCACCATTCTTTCATGTTCTTCCCACATAACCCCATCTAGAAGCTGTTTCTTCCCCCCATCCTTCAACAAATCATGTCTCCAGCAAAGGCTTTGTCTTAAACAACATTAAACTACACGCAATAAACCTACAAAAATCAAAGGGAATAGTAAACAAAAATCAAAGGGGATCAAATGCATAGAGTACACAAAGTTGAATGCACAAAGAATTTTCATAGATTACTAACTTCAATTGATACCATTCCTATGGAAAAACTTGGAGCAAAAAAAACAAAGCAAGGATTTTAAAAAGTTTTGAGGACAGAATAAGCAAGAATCTCCGCTCCAGTCCAGCAGCAAAATGGCCAGCCTTGTAGGATGGCATAGAAAGCGAACTCAAACCAAATAGATAGAGGAATCAACTGATCTAAAATTCCAGCTTTTGATCATGTATATTGCACCTCCTACATCTTTGGTTACCCAAGGCTAGCATCGCCAACAATTTGTTTGTAGTTTTATATAACATTAGATGTACCTTGCTCCGATCTTAGTCCATAAATTCCTATCACAGTAGAAGCAAAGAGGAATTATTGATAAACTGGAATATAAGATAAAACAAGTCCTGGAAACTGCCACCAATTGTCATACATTACCTTACATAGATCAACAATCTTGGTCGGCACAGCCACACTGATCATGATATCCAGACCAATATCCTATTTAGAGGATTCATAGGTTTGGTACTTCCATGTAACTTGAAACTGCAATGGATATGCACATAGTTGGAGACATTGTTCTCGAGACTGACCTGTTCTCGAGACTGACCTATCTAGGCATATAGTAATAAAGTATATCCAACTGCTTCACAAGGGCAAATGATCTAATGGACCAGTTACAGGGAGCCAAATACTTCTCCAAGATTGATCTCCAGTCAGGTTATCACCAGATACGAATAAAGGAGGAAGATGTCCATAAATCAACCTTCAGGACTCGATATGGCCACTATAAGTTCAGCGTTATGCCTTTTGGGCTAACCAATACTCCCGCAACATTCATGGGATTCATAAATGATGTCTTTTGTGAATTCCTTTATGAGTTTTTCATCATTTTTTTTCGATGATATAGTAATTTGCAGTAAGATATTAGAGGAGCATGAGCACCATCTTCGATTGGCTCTGCAAAAATTGCGATGCCATAAGCTTTTTGCTAAGTTTTCCAAGTGCAAATTTGTGATAACGAAGGTGGAGTACTTAGGCCATATTGTTTCGGCGGATGGCATATCCACAGACCCAGCAAAATTTGATGTAGTTAAAACAAATGTTTCAGAGGTAAAAAGTTTCCTTGGATTAGTCGGATATATTATAGAAGACTTGTTAAAGATTTTGCCGATGTAGCAGCACCTCTTACAAAGCATGATAAGGTAAAGGATTGGGTCATACATTAGCAAGGAAGGTCCAATCATGCTTCCAACAGCTCAAGGATGCATTGACCACTGCACCAGTTCTTACATTGCCACTGATGCAAGTAAGATATACACTGAAGGAATTTTGATGCAGAAGAAGGACATGTTATTGCCTATGACTCCAAGAAGATGAATGATGTCGTGCAACATTATCCACCCTACACATGATCAAGAGCTACTTGTTGTCGTGCGAGCCTTGAGGATTTGGTGGCGTTACCTTCTTAGAAGATGGTTCCAGTTGGACACGAATCATCAGAGCCTCCAATACATCTTCAAATAGCCACATCTTAACATTCAACAAAGGAGACGGATGGAATTTCTAGAGAAGTATGATTTTGAGATTGTCTACAAACCCGGTAAATATAATGTGGTTGCAGATGCTCTTTTTAAACATCCCTAGGTAACTCAAACCCATTGTAATGCCATTTCTACCCACACCAATGAGTTTGGCAAGACCATTGAGCAGACTCTTCCGGTTGATCCTGAATTCAAAGGAGTATGGCAAAGCTTATCCAGAGAGGCTAGAACTGATAAGAAACGTGACACCTTTAGACATTACAAGAAGGAAGGTAATCTTCTCTATTACAAGAATAAATTATGTGCACCAGAATCCTCAAGGGTCAGGAAGCTTATTCTCCATGATACATATAAAAGTCCAATAGCAAGACACAGGGCTTATGAAGACTTATTTCAAGATAAGGTCCAGTTACTTTTGGCCCGACATGAAAAAGCATATTTCAAGGTACATTAAATAGTGTCAGCTTTGTCAGCAAATGAAAGCCGAACAATTACGCATTCCAGGAGATCTTAAACCCTTGGAAGCCCCTAATGCCAATTTGAAAATCATTACCATAGATTTTATAGTGGGTCTTCCTCAAAATGTGAGGGGGTATGATGTTTTGATGCTAGTGGTAGACACACTTTTGGCCATGTCAAACCACCAACATTGCATTGGATACGGCGTATCTCTTTATGAAGAAGATCTGACTTCATGATATGCCTGCACAAGATCATCTCGGATAGGGATCGTAAGTTTGTTAGTGCTTTCTGGACGGATTTCTTTAGCACACTAGATACCAAACTCTCCATAAGTATGACATATCACCCGCATACAGATGGCCAGACAGAATGCAACGATTGAATAATTGAGGATATGCTACGTAATTACGTCTGAAATAAGCAATTTAAATGGGCAGACTATATACATTTGGTGGAGTTTGCCGTAATAGTACCAAGCAGGAGTCCTCAAAGATGTCTCCTTCCATGATAAATTATGGATATCAATGTTTGACTCCAGACACTTGGCATAATCCTGTATTCAAAATTGAAGTCTCCCAACTGTTGCTCACTGACATGCAAGCCTTAGTGGAGGAGGTTTGTGAGTACTTGTTGGCTGCCAGGATTAGACAGAAGAGTATAGCGAACAAACATCGGACACCACGGGAATGTCAAGTCGGGGATTCCATATGGTTAAAGATCAAGATTAAGCAAGCCAAGATCAAGATTGGAAATTGCAAGAAACTGGCACCACGATGGGCGAGAGCATTTGAGATCATACAGCAAGTAGGTCGTCAAACCTACAGGCTAAATCTTCCAACACATCTTAAGGTTCATAAGTCTTTCATATAAGCCTTTTGAAGAAGCATACACTTGATCCTTATGAGATACTTGATTCGCCCATGCTTTTGGAAATGACGGATAAGCAATTGGAGATAGTTCCTAAAACTCTTATCGATCGTGCATATAAGCAGAGAAAGAGGACTCAAATCTTGCAGTACTTGGTTAAATGGAAGCGCTTGCCACCTGAAGATGCAATATAGGTCCTCAAGATGGATCTTGATAAGGCTTACTCAGACTTTATGCGATAATGCCAGGGGCGCACCATCAATGATGCCATCACCTTCAACTTCGAAGATAAGAACCAGAGTATTAGATCCGCAGGGATCATGTAGAAAAGTTGGAAAGAGTTTTATCTTAGAAAAGGGATAGGCATGTAGGTATGATAGGCTGCATTTGTCTATGGCCGTAATGGGAGCTCCTTATGCCGAGACGAATTGCAAACCCTAGGCATGTTATGAATCCCTTTTTCAAGTTTACTTCATAGGGGATGGTCCCTTCAACCACAACATTTTATGGGTCTAATTTTAAAACAATAAAATACAGTGTGCACTCTAGAAATATTAGTAGACCTCGTGCAATACAATTGCCAAATCATATGAAAACTATATAAAACAAACGTACAAAAATACAAAGGAAACCTCCTTCCTTCCTAACATTATGCTAGATATGGGACCTTGGATTCATACATCCATGTAATCAAATTTTGTTCTCACAAATCTAAGGCCGACCATGGAGTATTTCTCCTCTTTTATAATGCAATTGTCTGTATGCTATACATACAAAATACATGACACGTCACCCTGAGTACATAATGGTGTATTGAACTTTCATGCAATTAACTAATGAGACTAAATTAGCTATGCTAAAATTGACATTAATTAAATAAGCTAATTATGCAAGATTAGCTAATTAATAACTAATTATGTTAATTAATTATTAATTAAGGAAAATAACAAGTGCCACTTGGGCCAAATTGATTGACCCTAATGAACTTGCTAATTGAAGACTAATCAAATTGCCCCAAATTGAATTGGGGGAAATTGGGAGAAGCGGAGCAGCTTGCTTAAACCAGAGAGATGGAGAATTTGAGAGACAACGGGTCCATCCAAGACATTGGTTAGTGAGTAGATAGCTTGAGTTTCTAGCTCAGATTAACCCTTGTATGAGTAGATGAATGGTTAATCTTATATTGTTGCTTAAGTTTGAAGTTATGGATGGATTTATGAATTGTGGTAGTTCTTTTGCTGCACCTCTTGTGCTTGTGAGATAGTAGAGATCTAAAGGCTAGTAGGAATAGAGATGTTTATAGCTAGAATCTTGTGTGACCTGTGCGCAAGAGCCCACCTAATTGCGGGTGTTATGTCAAGATTGAGCACCATACAACGGACACAATGGTAAAATGGTGGTGGAGCCTTGCTGAGCGTGGCTACTGGGGCTCCTATAGTGTGCTAGGCTTATAGTCGGTCACTACGTATGGGCCGAGTATGGGTCTGACACCCCCTGAGTTGCAGGTGTCATCTTGTAAGGGCATCCTAGGGACTCGATAGTTGCGGGTGTTCCCGACCTATGGATTTTGGGGGTTAAGTCAAGTATGGACTTGGGTCCTCTAGCCAACCATGGAACCATTGCACTCCGAAAAGGGACTTGTCCCATTCCTACCTCATCGGACAGGGGAGATGCAACCTGGAGTAGTTTCATAGGGTGACTCCATGAGATTACGTCTCCAGAAGGCTACAATTACACTATAGAATGTTTCAGCCTATCTGCAAAGTGTGCACAGGAGGGGTGGATGGAGTGGACTACCCTAGCTATCGTTCTATCCCAGCCAATGCCATTGTCATGATTCTGTATGTTGTTATCCGGAGATCCTACCATCAGTCAATTCCCTTTTGAGTCTGAGCCGGGGTAGAATCCTCAGTTATGATACATTATGTTAGTATTACATTGATGTTCTTATTGATGATGAATGGGCCACCCTTCGTGATGGCATATTATCTTATATGTATTGTTGCTAATGCTGACATGCACGTACGCTTTCACAGTATAGGACATCCCAGAAAAGGCATGGGACGAATGATACCTCCGTGTCCTCCATCCCGACACTTGGCCATCACAAATGGTCCGAGTTAGACAGAGGGCCTTTCCTTGGTGGTCGAATCACCATGATAGGAGAATTTCTCGTATTTATGTGGTGGGAGCATTGTATAGGTTCGAGGAGCATCACAAACTGTATAGAATATGTAGTAATTGAAGTGATCTTTTACCATGGAATTCTAGTATATAGGATATGTAGCGATTCAAGTATTCTAAAACTGGAGGGAATTCCACTATAAGATGACATGTATAAAATGACATGTAGCAATAGAAATAACTTTAAAACAACAGTGGACGTTCCTTGTCTATTAAAAAAACATCATCATCACTTAAAAGACAACATCACCAATCACCAAAAGCATACCTCCACAAATCTACATGCAGGCTTCTTTGTGGTCCCTAATATAAGCACATGTAGACTTCTATAAACTATAGTTTTTTTTTACTGTGGACCAATAGTAGTGTCAGTGGATAATATGTCCATCTTAAAGCTCTACATGCACGAGGGTTGCTATACGGTATACTCCATCTTGTGGTAACATATCCCACAAATGATGATCGCAATTTACGGTCAAAAGTGAGACACAACTACTTAATATGCCCATCTTAAAGCTCTACATACAAGAAGTAAGCCTCGCATAAATATGCACTCATACAATGATTTGAATATGCAATGGTTCTACATTGTTACATCAGACTTTAAGGATATGATTATCAATGGCTTCTTAGTTAGGAAAAACTCATATTTGTAAACAACAGTGACATATATAATGGCCATGGACATGAAAACCAATTTTCAACTGCACATCAAGCAGCTCCATCAACAATAGCTCATTTATGAAGAGTTTCCACCCAAGGAAAGGATTTCTTCTCTCTTAAATCTGTTGGACTGTATTTCATGGAAGGGAAGTGTTAGCATTGACACCCAATCAATGGCATAGAAAGGCTCCATGAGCCCAATAAAGAGGTATAGGACGAATAAAGTAGGGACAATCAAGGTCACCAAAGGCTCAAAGGAGAACATAAGATTTAAAGAGCAGTAACATGACTTTGAATGTTTGCAGAGTCACAACCACCACAGCTTGATTGTTTTGCATAATCACGACCATCACGACATGATTGTGAGGATTTGTGCCATTACATCCATTACGACCTAGTGCGAGATTGAGATGGTCATGTTTTCATAACCTCCAAGATTGTACTCGTTGCGGAGTAGACCACTGTTGGAACATATCTTGGAGCTTTATTAGGGACCGTATCACACATTTATGACATCTAATTGGTCCAAGGTTGGGTATCTATAGATATTAGAGATCTATACTTAGTGCACATTCCCATCAATTAGAGCTTAAAAAGAGGAAGTTGTTGTTACAGTCACCCTGTAACCATGCAAGCAGACTTTAAAACTAGCTCCAGAGGTGACTATGTTTTTCCAGGAATAGGGAGGGATTTCTAAAACCTCCGGTCTATAGCCTTGGTTTCTGAAAGTCAAAGTTGGAGTCGAGTTACGGTCATGGGAACGTGCTCTTAGTTGTCTAGCGAGATTTTGGCTTTAGTTATTTTTCTCAACTGATCAAAGCATGTTGTAACTAAAGCTTGTTATATTCAACTTCGATCATACCAAATGATGCTTTTGTCTTAAGTTTTTGGTGAGCATGCCCATTTATATATTTTCTTCTTCTGATTCATTTCAAGCGTCCATGATAGTGCAAATGCTCGTCTTGCCTGGCATTTACACAGTGATATATCTTACAGATTGAACCGAACCAGAATGCCTTTTTTAAGCTGGATGTAGTTAATATGGCTATCATGTGTCAGCCATGAAGAATATTGTAGTTTGAAGCCTAAGAACCTACTGTTTTTAGTTTTTTTTTTTTGGTCAATCAGGCTCTATTTTGTCTTAGATCTCTTTTACTCTTCATCAATCTAGCATAAAAGAGATAGAAAAAGCGATTGACATGCTTTTTAAGTGGATCAAGCCACTCATGGAGCAAAAAGAACTAGCCAATCGAAATTTCTGCCCTTACAATATAGTTCGAAGCTTTTTTCTTTGGCCACATGGGGCACTTTTTGACCAGATTAACGACATTTTTTTGCTTCATTAACCACCTTGCCTATATCGAATGGCCAAATTAACTATTATAGTTCCGACCACATTAATCACCAATTTTTGGCCACATTAACCAAATCCCGCTTGAAATTACGAATTCTGGCCCGAACGTGAACATTATCTTGAGGTACTATCATTTCCAACCTAGTTTTTGGGCCTGTTTCACTTTACAGAATGCCATCCTCCTCCCTCAACCGAATTTATGTCAAATTGAAGCAAGCCAAAATCTCAAGATTGGTGGAGAATAACTCAGGTACCAACATTGTCTTAAATTAGTATAAGTCTTGTTGCAGCCATACAAACTGCATAATTTTGTATCATATTAGTTCCATGTACTCATATAACAGGTCATTTAGATTTTATAGATGGTTGCTTTGTCTCCACATATATTAACTTGGCAATATTAGTGCCGAAATTTATCCTTAGTTATTTTCATCATTTCTACAGTTGGAATTGAATGATTGCTTTATATCTCAATTTATTGCAAGTTATTGCTCCATACGGATTCACTTCATTCTTAATTTCTTCACTATGGAGTTTAAGTTTTCTACCAGTATCTTGATGCTTTCCAAAAAATGCATTCCATGCAGCGTATTTGTCAACAAGTCAGATTAGTTCAAACCAATTGAGGAACTTTATATCTACAATTCTTTCTTTCTTCATTATGGATTCTAAGTTATTTACCAACATCTAAATGCTTTTAAAAAATGCATTCCTTGCATCTTCATTGTCAACAAGTAGTCAATTAAGTTCAAACCAATCAAGGAACTTTAGATCTACAATTTGATATGATATTTCTTGTTACTTACAAGTCGAAAGGAACTACAAATTTGAGTCATCCACAAAGGAAGGTATATTGACTAAGTTATGCCTTCTAGTTTAAGTGGTACCTCCTTGCAAACGAGTATAAGGTCTTTAATTCGCGAACAACACGAAGATGCACAAAGAAGGATTGGGGTCATTGTCTTCATTAACCGTTGGTTCCTTTCATACTCTATGAAAGCTAGCAAGTGGCAAGTTCATCACATAGGTTCACATGTTATTGTTCCGCACATACACACTCATAATAGGATTTAGTTTGGTCGATCAGGGCAGTTAGCTGGCATGGCCAGCGCACTGTAACCGAATAATAGCTGGTCGGGCTTCGCAAATTTGGAGGTCACATTAGTTCTCAACAAGTGGAGTAACAACAGATGGTGTGGCTATTATGAGTCGTGATTGTACTGGTGGCTGCCAGACTGAGTCAATTCGACTGGTTGAGGTGGTTACTTCTATAAGCTGGCAAACCAACTTTTGGTCAGTTGGCGAGCAAGATATCGACTAAGAGATAACTTGCCATAGCCTTGTTGAGTGGTAGAGGGTAGTTGATGATGCAATGGTGCAAGTTAGGGCATGCGGGTTAAGATTTTCTATATGAAGCACCAATTTATATTACAAAATATATGGTAGGCGCACGAAGAAGTAGACAGGCTTGTCTACATGCTGGATTGAGCTGTAGAATAATATGATCTTGCATAGATTTACATGTTGGATTGAGCCTATAGAACAATCTTGGCATACAAACATTGGGCCATGCCCTAGGGCTTTTGTTTAACCATTTTTGGAAGAAAAAAATAAACTGAAAGGAAGGTGAGGTGGGCAATTTTCTTATTATTTTTCCTTTTCACTTTCCAGCACTGCAGGGTACCAAGTGGCTGGCAGTCACTCTCTGTAGTTTTTTTTTTGTAGTTCACATGTTTCTGTCCAAGCCGCCGGCTATGGAGATGTTGCTCTGTTCCGTCAATCCTACCACTGACTCCATATATTTTGGTTCCATTTCCGACCACTGATTCCAAATCTTGCATTGCCTTCTCAATTTTGAGGTCTAGAGGCCCATTTTTCAACATTCTGCCAGATTTGGATATCAGCAGTTTTGGGCATTTTCGGCACTGACAATGTGAGCGTACCAAGCTATGGACGAGCTTCACAGCCTGAATGAAGAGGTCATACAATATAGTCCTTGGTCAGGTACAAACTTGAATTGTTAGAGCCTATTTCTTATTTGCTTGTGCATATAGCAGGTTCTACAGAGTCTAAATGAGGGTTTTGGTGGAGGAGAAGATCTTAATATGACAAGTGTAAATAGCAGCCCTTCTTCACTCTCAGATACTAGCAGCACCGTTAGCAGGGGCATGGAAAGGTTTCCTATATATCTTAATGTTTATGATCTGACTCCCCTCAATGGTTACTTCTACTGGTTTGGTGTGGGGATTTATCATTCTGGCATAGAAGGTTGGTGCAAAATTATGGCATTTCATGCAGCATTTTGTTTTTAGGCCTTCAGTACTTAGACCAACAGTGTTGCTCATGTGTTGGCTGCAGCTCATGGAGTGGAGTATGGATATGGTGCGCATGATTATCCTTCTAGTGGCGTGTTTGAGGTAGAACCGCGCAATTGTCCGGGTTTTATGTACAGAAAAACCCTTCAAATAGGCACAACTGACCTGAATGCCCTTGAGTTTAGGGAGTTTATTGAGGATCTTGCTGGAAACTATAATGGGGATTCTTATCACTTGATTGTGAAGAACTGCAACCATTTTAGTAGTGATGTATGCATGAGACTTATTGGTAAACCTATTCCTGGATGGGTAAACAGGCTTGCTAAGTTAGATGAGTTTTTTTGTTCTTTAACAACGTCCCAAGTTTGTCATTTGGTTTCTTTTATTTCTGCTTCTTGCACATTGCTATTTAGTTCCAAGCGTAACTGTCTTTCTGAATCATATTGTATATGCAGGCCAACTGTGTAACTGCTTATTGCCAGAAAGTTTGCAAGTGACGGCTGTCAAACACACCTCAGAATATATTGAAGGTGCAGCATAAACTTTACATGCATAATTGAAAATGTTAAGATTGCATTCTCTTTGACCTTGAAGTGATGTTTCCTGTAATATATTAAATACTTGCTTGTGGAATTGCAGACAGAAGTGAAGAAATAGATGAAAGAAGAAGCAGAGTAGAAATAGTAGAAATTGATAATGAGCAAGATCGGCGCCTGCTTTCCACATCTGCTGTACCTTCCCAACCTTTGATGCAACGGCCTAAAGAACTGCACTTGAAACGTATTCTGGAATCTCTCTGAAGGAGGTTCAAGGTCACGGGATGTGTATGAGAATTGAAACAATTTGTTTTGTGTTGTTAGTAAGATACTATGAATCATCAAACAAGATAGCAACATTGATGCCAAGTATTGTTGACTATATATGGTCACAAATTATGTGGCTTCACATCTGGGCCTGGTTCATATCAATGTTTATAGGTTATTAGCACGGTGTATTTTATCAAGTGTTGTCTGGTGTTTTAGGTACTTGGAGACATGGTTCAATCTCCTGCTTTCGGATAGAAAAATGGTGTGTTTTATGCAGAGCTGTTCGGATTTTAGTACTTGGCAACATGGTTGAAGAAGTTAATCATGCCAAATATTTTGAAACATGTGAAATGTAAGTTGAAGTTACTCTTAAATTGTTGAAAACCAGCAAAAGATTCAGCATTTTACCTTTCAGTATTTGATCCGTATGATGTTTAGAGATTCCTAGCAGTATTTATTTCATGTGCCATGGCATGGTTGAGCAGTCTTATGCGCAATATTCCAAAATCAGGCGATCTCTGTTTTAGAGCAAGTTTTGAAGTAATGAAAAGTCCTGCTCACTCATGCTCTTTTCCGTACGCTTCCTGCTCATTTTCCTCTTCAAAATCATCTTAGACCTCCAAAAACGACAGAAATCACATGATCCTTTTTTTATTGAGGAATCGTCAAGATCTCGACACAATAATTACCAGACGAAATGGCTTGATAAATGGACATTTCTTCTAACACGCTCTTTGGTTGGCTTATTGGGGGGTTTTAATTTGCGCGTGCTTTCAAGGTTTTAGATAGGGTTGGAAGTGTTGAACAAGCAGGGATGAGCTTGAACAATGGATAGAATGGAAGATAAAAGGGAATAGATATTCTTGAATGCTAAGACCAACTCAGAATAGCAAGGGCATCTGCAATCAAGTTTTAAATAAGCATGTTTAATCCACAATATGGCTTTGGTGGGAGCTATTCTATATATGAAATTGTAGACGATTTTGTTACCTTATAGAGAATAAAACAGATAAATAGTTTTTGCATGATCTAGTTGTAGGCTTTGCATTCAAGCTGCCAATACAAAATTAATGCTGCTTTGTTGCCATTTTAAGGGATACGAGTGAAGGATAGAGGTTATAAATTAGAAACATTCTCTTATGAGCAGCTTATTCTTGCAAACAATAGGATGAAAAATGTAGACTTTGTTTCATGATCATGAAAGATATGGTTGGTTTTTCTATACAGAATGGCATTTAAGAATGCATTGGGCAGCTCATATGACATGATGTGACAGAATCTCAAGCTAGTTCCGTGGATTTTCATGTGCACAGGTAATCTCAGTTTGTATGTTTTAAAACCTATTTGTGATCAACGAAAAACTTCTAGTCTTATTTAAGCATTCAATTTGTTTATGGTTCCATAGTGCAGAACTCCAAGATAGCATGTTCAAGTGTAGCAGAACCTGCAAACTATTTGTTGGGAACCTGCAGACATTTTGATAGTAGAACCTACAAACTATTTATAGGGAACCATGGCGATTGGAACTTAATGTTTGATGATTGCTTCAATAAAGCAATGTTGGTTGGTATAGAATAGAATAGAAAGATATTTTGACGTCCAGGAAGACCAAGAAGCCATGGGACCCATATAATAGCCACAATCATTGCTACTAGGATTAAAAAACCCCTGCCTCGAAAGGTTTTCAAGGGAAAAACCTTTGCAGTAATGATGATACTAGACAAGTAAGAAGAAAATATAAGTAGGCGATGATGACTACTAAGGGCTCAGTATTTGAAGATGCTCATGTATAATGCCAAATCATGCACAGATGGGGCTCTGAGAAATTGTGGAAGCATGGAATAGAACGCTAAAGTCAAATAATGATTCCTGACCATCTCAAAAGCAGAATAGCTTAGCAGAGTATGGCTTTCATCTTCGATAATCTGTAACTGACAACATGCACATAATCTTGCTTCTCGTGGCAATTGCGGCCGCTCCCATCTACCTATCTCAATCCGTAGCTTGTGGGACCCTATGCTAATTGATGCAATAGCTACAAGCTTGGACAAGGAAGCAAACAAATAAGCTTGTGGTCTTAGTGCCAAAGTGGGATTTATATCTGCATGATAATGACCAGTTTTAACTTGGGCTAAGGTAATTGCATCCTACAACCATCGAGATATTGTTGCAAAAGCTCAGATCAGAACTAGCAAGCACCATGCAGTGTTCTGGTTGCACAGACCAGCGGGCAAACCATGCATTGCAATTCTCTTTCCAACATCATTTCAAACGCTGGGGAGATTCAGCCATGGCAAGCGCGAGAAGAGGGTACCTATCATCATCCATGTGATGCACCTTGCTGATATAGTGGAGATGGCACTTCATGGCAGAATATTAAAGAGGCCAAAAACCTGTCTTTTGTAAAAGAATAGCATAGGGCCTACAAGGAAAATTGCATGCTGGAGATTGGCAAGGCTGAGCTGAGTATTAGGTTCTCTATAAGTTTGCTTCAAATTTAGGATCTTTAGATGGGGAATGTTCATGAGCTCCTTAGCTCATTTTAGGACTTTGACTGATCAAAATATCTTGCCAGATTTGAAATATGAAAAAAGGCTTTGTGCAAAGGGCTTAGTTTTCCATCAAATTCTGTTGCATGTGGTTTGTTCTCTCTGTTCCTTTCTTTATACCTAGATATAGACTTAAAGGGCTTAGTTTTCCATCAAATTCTGTTGCATGTGGTTTGTTCTCTCTGTTCCTTTCTTTATACCTAGATATAGACTTGAGATGTGACATACTTTGAGTTCGTTGTCTTTTTAACTTTGATTCATAAATATTTTTATGAATGACTTTGTCTCTTCTTCATTGTGTCACGGGCAAAAGTTTCCATAGACATGTTGCTATCAATTGTCAATATATGCATGCTAAAAGAATTATAATATAAGAAGTGTTGTACAACATGAGATAAACTATTAATATTGTATCCAGGGATGAAGATCTGCCACGGCGCTTGATGTGTGAATGATATTTGACACTTTGAGACTAGATTGGCATTTACATGGAGCTTGCCCATTTTGGAAAGATGGGTTATGCATCTAGATATATCATAGAAGTAACAATGTTACGTATCTATTGGACAATGAGCCTTGGTTTTCTCTAGGCCTTCTGTGCTTCTTCCTCCAAAAGTACAAATTAACATGTATGCAACTTTAAGAGGGGTGAAAGTGACAAAACATGTTGATGCTTAAGTTTCTTGAATGATCCTGACATCGTTTCTTTCTCCTTGGAACGACTATTTCTTCTGTCTTGGTTGATAAGTGCTTCTTGGGCTTCTTGAGATGGATTGCTGAAATGCTTGAAGATTTTTGGGAAGCTAGAGAGCCTTACATGATTAAATGATAAAGGTTCTGCAATTGCTAATGTCATGTGTGATTTTTGTGCAGGGCTGGATTTTATTTTGGAGCCATTTGAGGTGCAATGAACCAAACGGCCTTCAACAAGAGAAGGTATTTATATCAACTTTGTTATCTGGTAGTGTCCATAGCACTAGAGTTCGTTGTGTTAAAATCTTCCCATATTCTAGACATTGATCTGACTCTGCACTGTGCAGACACGCCTGCATTCCAAGGCATAACAAATTCCATTTTTTTAATGTCACCCACTCTTTGATTAGGCCCTTCAGCACCAGGATTTCAATGAGGTGGTTTATGAACTTTCTTACAAGTCCATAACATTGTAGTTCATTGCATTTCTCTTCTTTAATCTGTTGTATTGGAAAACCTTCACTATATTCCAGATATGGGTCTGACTGTAATCATGGCTACATTCCAGACCATAACAAGTTTCACCATATTCGCATTTCATTCAAGTGAGCTCAGGTAACATCTTCTTAATGTTCTTTTAAAAGTTGTTCATTCATTCAATGTAACGGTATAAGGCTTCAAATTGTGATCAAATATGTTTTTCTCTGTACTATAGCTTCTAGCAAGCTCTAAGTAAGCTTTATCCCTGAGAATGGCGATAAACTGAAATAATTATGTGTTGTCTTTTTTTTTTTTTTTTTTTTTTTTTTTGAGAGAGAATGAAGTTTTTTCCATTAATTATGTAAAAAAGATACAAAAGAGCACATTGTCACTGTATAGATATGACAATGTAAATAAAAGTAGCAGTGAATACAATAATACACTAAGTATGAACTTAGTTATAAAGACCCGAAGTTTAGACACTGTAGCCAACCAGAGTGATCTTGCCATAATGTCTTGGAGCATCCAGCTTACAGCCAAAACCTGAAAGTATTGGCTTGAGTGGAAACACTTAAGGGAGTTCTGGAGTCAAAATATGTAGATTGGTAGAAGGTGAAGTGTGAAGTGACAAAAAGTAAAGGATAAGGAAATTAGAAAAGATATGAGTCAATATAATGGAAGTGAGAAGGATAATCTGGCTGAATAATCACAGTGTGATTATTTCCCCAATTCAATTCCTGAATCAAAGTGCCATAGTGTGTAGTGGCCCTGAGAAGTATAAGGGAGCCATATGCATCAGCCATACTCCTGTGATAATAATAACAGCACCTGTAATAATCAAACTGAATCTCTGTCATATTAGTGCCAAATCTTTCCAGGAACCACCATAATTCCACCATAAGGTAAGTGCCTCTGCAGAATTCAATTGCCCAATCGATCTCCAACTCTGGAATATCTAAGATGTCCACGTCTGTTCTGCCCCTTACTATCCCTGTCCAAAGGACCTCAGAATATTCAATGTCCAGATCCACAAGCTGCTCCACAAAAATCTGTAATTCACGTCTAAGATCTGCCCTCAGGCTGTTGATATAGTCTGATAGATAATAAATCTGAGTTAGAAAATTCTTCATGGCAATGCAATCTAAAGAGATTAAATGAACCATAAAATACTCCCAAGTTGTTCCATCTGTCTTCAAAATGATTGTCTTTGCTGTTTTTATTGCATGAAGCTGCTAGCTCAAGGTCATAAATAATATGCAATTTAATCCAAGTGCATGAGACAGAATGCTTGCCATGAAAACATCTATTTCTGTGTTTCCATATGTTCCATAAAGCAGTAAATGATAAAGAGTTTAAGAAAGCATCATCATTTGAGAGAAAATTTAAGAGGGAGGTAGGCTTGGGAATAGCAAAATGATATTCAAACCAATTCCATAAAGAATCCAGCTTGGGGCAGTTAAAAATATGATTCATATCTTCCAATTCATTACAATGCAGAGGGCAATGAGTATCAATTGGATCAGCATTCCTGACTTGATGTTTGGCAAATGAGATAAGATTTGGAACACTACCATTAGCTAAAAGCCAAATAAAATAATTTATTTTCGGGGTGAGGTAAGAATTCCATACACTTTTGAAAAGTTTAGACTCAGATTCCTCAGAGATATTCCAGAAATTCTTAGCTTTGGATGCTGAAGTAGGCTTGTTCAAGAATTTATAAATCAATGAGACTTTGTAAATGCCTTTATTGTTCAAAGTCCAATCAATATTGGAATTTATATTTGCTTCAATATTATGACCGTTGAATGATTGGATAATGTGCTTGAAAATAGTCCTGTCTGTTGAGGTCCCCCTTATTCTATGCCTGAAGGCAGTCCAAGTAATCCACCTATTACCCTGTCTCAGATCACCTAAAGTCAAGATGTTATGAGTGCTCCATTTTTTATATATCCTGGGATGAATAACAGCTAGAGGTGTAGAATTGTCATTGGATAGAAGAGGATTCCAGAAAATAGATGAGCTTAGGTTGCACTTCTGAAACTCCACATGATTGAAAGCTTTGTGAGAGAAATTCCATGCAAGAATAAGATTTCTCATAAGGGGAGATGTGTTTGCACCAGGTTTCAGATTGCAAAAGGCAGAATAAGGTAATTGATGCAAAATAGAGGGATGACCTTTGATATGACTACAAGAGAGCCAATATTTGATAAAGATAGAAGCAGGATTATTACCATGAAAGAGGGATCTCCAAACATATTTACCAGCAAGGGCATAACCTTGAAATAGAAGATTCTTACATCCTAGGCCCCCTTGATATTTACCTCTGGCAATAGATTTCCAATTGACCATATGATGCTTACCCCAAATAAAGTTTCTAATGATTCTCTCAAGCTGCTGATAGATAGATTTAGGGGCAAGAAGGGCTGAAGAGAAGTAAATGTGGGAGCTAGCTATGACAGAGTTGGCAATAATGGTTCTGCCAGCTAAAGATAAACAATTGCCATAGTTTGATAATTTCTTCTTAATCCTGGAGATAATTGGGGACCAGAGGCCTTTAATAGAGGGATTAGAGGACAAAGGCATACCTAGCAGCTTGGTAGAGTCATTGGAATGTACACATTTAATGCCCAAGATATTGTCAACTGAGATGTCACCAATGATAACACATTTCTCCTTATTTAAATGGACACCCGAGGCAGCACTAAAGGACTCTATAATCTTAAAGAAGAACTCAATATTGTCAGGATCATTTTTGAGAAAAGTGAAAGTATCATCTGCATATTGTGAGATGGTAAGAGAGGAATTATCAGGCAGATTTAGGCCATGGAGATCATTGACAGTTTGATGGAAATGAATGGCAGATGTGAGCATTTGAGCCACATCCAAGAATAAATATGGGGCAAGGGGGCAACCTTGCCTAACTCCTCGGCTGAGATGGAAGAATTTGGTAGGAGAACCATTGATTAAGATAGCAGACTGAGATCTTTGATTGAGGCCAAGGATCAACTTTATAATTTTATCAGAGAAACCAAGCTTAGTCAAAGCAAACTCCAGAAAATCCCACCTCACTGTGTCAAAGGCTTTGGAGAAATCAAGCTTCAAAAGGATGCAGTTCTGATTAGTTAGAGAATTCCAATGAAGGCCCTCCATGGCAGCAATATAATTGTCAAGAATAAATCTGTTTGGTAAGAATGCAGATTGGCAATAGCTAATGACCTTTTGAAGATGACCTTTGATCCTATTTGCAATTATTTTGGCACAAATTTTATAGGAAGAATTTGTTAAAGAGATAGGTCTCCAGTCATTGAACTTTTCTGGATTATCAGTTTTAGGAATCATGGTGATAAAGCCAGAGCAAATAGAGGGGTGTAAGTGATTTAGATTCCAGAAACCATGAATCATGTGCATTAGATCCAATTTGATTACCTCCCAGAATTTGATATAAAATTCTACAGGGAGGCCATCTGGTCCAGGGCTTTTATTTCTGCCAAGATCTTGGATTATAGAAAAGACTTCATTTTCATTTGGAAGATTCTCAATTTCAGGAGGGGATAATGTTGGATTTAAGTTTGGCAAGTTATTCAAGAAATCCCTGAAATTATCTCCCAGCAGGGTTTGAGCAGAGTTATCCATAGGTTTGGTGAAAATGTCTCTGTACTTATCATGAAAATAACTGGAGATCTGGCCATGATCAGAAATAGAAGATCCATTCTCAGTAAGGAATGTAGATAACTGATTTCTCAAAATTCTATTCTTAGCAACCCTGTAAAAGAATTTAGAATTGGAGCTATCCATCTGAGCATGATATTTTAATTTGCATTTGATAGCTGCCCCTTTAGCCTCATGTTCCTCCATAGATTTAATTGTCATTTCCAAGCTTTCCTCAATAATATGCAAATCAGAGTTTAAAGGGTCAGTTTGAAGGTTCATTCTGACTTCTTTCATCCTCTGTAGCAAATTATTTCTTTCCACATTTTTAGTGGCACGAAAGTTCTTGGACCAATTTTTGATACAAGATTTGGAAAGCTTGATGTTGGAGTAGAAGGATTTCATAGAGTTAGCATCTGTAACCCTTGGAAGAGAATTATAATAGGCAGTAAAATTAGCATTGAATCTGTTAGAATCAAGCAGAGAGCAATTTAATTTAAAAGGGATATTGCCAGATCTCTTCAAATTGATGACATGCTTAGTAGTAAGAAATTGAGGCTGATGATCAGAAATGGAAGTTGATTCATCACTAGTAACCATGCAATTGTCCCAGAAAGTATTGGCCATATTGTTGATATAGAATCTATCTAGAGTGCAGAAGACACGAGCATTGCCTTTTTGCTTATTAGACCAAGTGTATCTAGCAGTAGAGGATGGGATATGATTGAGAAGATGCTGATCTAGAAAGTTGTCCCAATTTGACCTTTCAGAAGTGGACATGTTAAGATTCTTGCCACACTTAAGATCCCAACTAGGGGTATTGTTAAAATCTCCAGCAATAATCCAAGTTTGACAAGATTGGGAAATAAGCCACTCATTGAGATAATGCCAAGTGTGTTCTCTGATTCTGGAATCAGTAGATGCATAGATATTAATCACTCCAAAAGTAAGATCCTCATGCTTAAGGATAACAGCTTGCCAGCTTTTGCAAGGGCTGTTAAAAACACTTTCATGTTTAATTTTTTTCCAAATGATACAGATGCCACCAGAAGTTCCAGAGGCTTCAATCCAGATAGAAGAATGGCCAGGTCCAATCCAATCACCTAGATTTGAACATTCAAAGTTTGGGAGTCTTAATTCTTGAAGAAGAATTATATCCGAGTTGTACTCCCTAATCTGAGAGATAGCTCTCCTTCTTTTTAAAGGGCCTTTAATTCCCCTCAAGTTCCAGGTAAGAATCTTCATAGGGAAAGAACTGAGATTAAGAAGGGGAGACAAATTCAAAGATTGTGGCTCCTAGTAACTCTCTTAGAGCTATTTCTTGTGTTTGCAGCTGGAGTACCAGATATAGCAGAAATCCTTTTGGACTTTTTAGATTTGTTCTTATGTTTCCTATTGTTTTGTCCAGGTAGACCCTTGGAGGTATGTTTACTCCCATAATCTGTGGAAGGATTATTGAAAAGAAAAGAATCATCCTCCCAACCATCAGAGTTAGATAAGTTTTGGGAAGGTATATTATTTTCTTTATCAAGATCAACATCAGAATTATGGTTTGAGTCATGGGGATAAGACCAGAATTTGGATTTACAACAAGTATCTAGGTCCAGAGAGGCCTGATTCTGACAAGGATGTAAGATAGATTTGTCAGAAGAAGTGTTCATGTCAATATCAGTAGAAACAGGGATACAGTCATTTGAATTAACCATATTATTTAAATTATTAACATCAATGACCATAATGGAAAGATCTTGCCTGGATTTTTCTTCAAGTTGTGAGTTGAGTTGCAGAGCATTATAATCTGGAGCCTCAATTTCCTTGAAAACCTCTGAACTGAACCTTTCTGAGTTCTGAGTGACCTGCTCAATATTTCTGACACTTTGAGCCCCTGAATTGTTTATAACATCTATCTTCTCAACCTGTTGTTGATTATGCATTTCTGAGTTTTCTTTTGCATGAGCAATGTCCAGACCTGCTGATGGCACTGATAACTCTTTCATCAGGAATTCAGTATAAGGGGAAATAATCTCATGATGATTATTATGAGGAGGGGAATGGAGAGGGTGGTGAAAGGTCAATGAGGCTGGTTTGAGAGGGATGAGCAGTGGATGGTTTAACAGGAGAGATGGGATAAGGTCGAGTGCAAGGGGGAGAAGAATTGTTGGAAATAGCCAATATATCCACATGTGACTCCATATACCCTTCAGTGCAATCATCTTTTAGATCAGCAAGAACACTGAAGTTGTTGTGGCAAGGAATATCATGATCTTTATAATCAGGATGATTAATGCCACCTGTAGCACCTGTATCATTTTTGCCCAATATTTGTTGAAGAACAGGTCTTTTAGGGAGGTTGCACTGCTTATCTGCTCTATGATCAGTACTTATTTCCATAATTAATGGAACTCCATTATCTTTGCTGGTAGATGCATCAGAGATAACACCATCTCTTAATTCTTTGTCATTACTATGAGTACCAAGTTTCCCAGAAACCATAGAATTATTTAGACCCCTGTTTGGATTAGCATTGATAAGAATGCTTTCCAGAGTGGTATGAAGGTCTAAATTTGAGGAAATTGGCATTTTACCCTTGAGAATTCTGACATTTTGAGTTTCAGAATTATTATTCTTAATGGAATAATTTTTGGTGGAGCCAGAACTGTTGGAGTTGAAATTTGCAGCAGAAGAATTACCATTTATAGTAATACCTTTGTTGAGAATCTTGACCCTAGATTGATTGTCAAGAGCATAGGTGAATTTTGGTACACGAGGAACAACAGATTCCCTGATAGACAATTGCTGTGCCTTTAAATCTCTTTGCTTGGAAATCTTTTTTTGACTGCCATTGACTCTTTTCCAGGTCATAGTGTGCCCTTTCTCTTGAGTATTTTGAATTTGATCCTGATGAGGGACCTCTTGACTGATAACATCTGCATTCTCTGAGTTGTCTGAGTTGTCTTGTGCAGCATCACAAGGATCCAGGAGATTATGTCTCTGATTACACCTTTGACATAGATTTGGTAATCCAACCCATTTAAGTTTCAAGTTAATTTGATTTCCAAAGTAGTCAATGATAGGCACAGAGGTAGGAACTGGCTTGGAAATATCAATTTGGGCAAAGCATTTAGGAGGTCTGTAAGGTGAGTATTCTGTTGTCAGATATGTTCCAATGGAGCCAAAAATTTTTGAGAAGCAGTCATCATTCCAGTATATGGGATTGAGATCACTCATTGTGACTGAGGCAACATGATATTTTTTGAACTCATTCAAAGGTAAATTAGGAAACCATTTGAGAAAAGAAATTTGGTGAGTTTCACAAGTAGATCTGCCAAGTTTAAGCAAGAAATTGGAAGTTCTTTCACATCCACATTCTGCTAAGAGATAGGGATAATTGAGCCAATATATGGAGTTAATGGTAATCCCTTTGTGAATCCTAAGCAGATGATCCCAAAGTTTCTCAATTTTGAGGCCAACAGAATCAACCTTTATAATGACAGCATATTTTGATACACTCAATTCTGGATGAAATCAAAGGGGAATTTAAGTGGATACCTCTGAATAATTGAACATTGACTGGAGATCTTGACTGCTGAAAGGCAAATTCTTCTGCAAGAGTTTGATCAGAAATGATAGGTTGGGAAGGTCTCGGAACTGCTTGCAGAGGAGCTCCATTAGCATCCAAAGGTGGATCATTGGAAAGATCATCCCATCGAGGAGGAGAGGTACAAAAGTGATGCATTTCTTTATCAGGAACCGTTAAGTCAGAGAAGTCCCCAAATTTTAAAACATTTGAAGGATTAGAGTTGAAGGAACTTAACTGTGATAGAAGGCCTGATCTCTGGTCAGCAGGGAGGCGCATGAAGTTATGAAGTAGAGCCAGAGACTGGGAATTTAGGTTAGGCGGGAGGAAAGGCAAATGCGAAATTTGAATTTTTGGATTTTTTAGATTTTTTGAAGATTTTTTTTCCATTATTGCAAGGCAAAGGTAAAGGTAAATAAATAAGCAGGGGAGGGATAGGAGAGAAGATCCAAATGAAGGAAATGGCAATAAGAAGGAAAAAAGATTAAATTGAAACTAAGGCTAACTTACCAATCCATTGTCAAAGAAATCAGATCCACAAATGAGAAATATCATTCTGAGAAAATTTTAACCGAAATCTTCTGCTCTGACCAGTTGCAATAGACTTGAAATTGAGCAGTATGAGAGATATTTCTTTTTCCTGTGAATTCCAAAGTTCAAGCCTCAATAATTTCGTTTGCAAATTCTTCAGTATCAGGAACAAATGAGTATTCTGATTGAAACAGGTGGTCCGGGAAGAACTGCTTGCAGACAAGTTGATCCCAAAGTTCAGAGAAAGACCCTTGCAAAAAACCACATGAAATTCTTTGATCCTGCTTCAGAATTGTGAAGAATTTTATGTCCATAGATAGATCAGGTTGAGAGGAATGCAATAGAGACCGGCTCTTAAGTGTGGCTCATTCAGCGAGCTCTGCCAAGATTAGAGATTGCTTTATTTGCAGCATTAGAGATTAGAGATTTCAAGGTAAATACATTGACCTCCAGGCATCTTGGTTTTTAGTTATATCTTAAAGAAGGAAAAGTAATTAAGTAATAATGATATTCTAGGACATGCAAAAGAATCTTGCAATTAATTATATCTTCTATTCGCTATAACATCGTTTCTTAGAGATCAGCTTTGTTGTGCAACGAAGCTGAAAACAGAGGAATGCCATCTTCCAGAATTCAGCATATCAACGCCGGGCACCATTACTATTATCAATTAATTTCCTTTGTTGGTTGATTAGCAGAATGCTTGGACTGCTTATTTCTTAACTGGACTGCTTGGAGTGGATGATGTTCACAACTACAAGTATGATTCCATTCGCATTCCATCATCAGACCAACGATATCTATATGGCAGATTTTGAGCATAAAAAATCCAAAATCCTAAGGGAGAGGTAGGTTCCGTATTATTGTCGCCACATCTGCAAATTCCGCGTGCAGTGAAATCCTGTGCTTCAACGGACTTGCTAACAAACTACAAAGTTATAAGATTGTGTATCGTTTTATCATTTCCTCACGGTTCATGTGACAAACATGCATGGTTGGGTGCATTTACTCCATAATACATGTAAATTATAACATGGAATGACCTACACTATGAAACCAAGAACTTACTGCATTTCAAATAGTAAATGATATTCTAAGATGAAATGTTTTATCCATGATATTATGAGATTCTTCATGCCCTCCTCCATTTATCCTTCTCTTAGACTTTGTTCTGCTCTTTGCAAAATGATTTAAGCAAGCACCTTATTGTCCATTTCAAGTTCTTATTTTCATCTTTGGGAAAGAAAAGGAAATGCTTAAACCTGTGATAGTTCATCTAAGGAAATTGTTAATATGCCCATCAAACGAATGTTTTTTTGCCTTGGCAGTAAATATTTCCATGAACTTCACATGCCCTTAACAAACTCCTTTGTTGTATGTTCATCCCGAATATCACTATCAAACTAATGCATCCAATTTTTGACTTGCTCATCTATAGATACATGGATGCGCATTATGGTTTTATTCGTCTCACAACATAATTGTAAGACACATAAAGACTAGAAGATGTAATGGGACAACTGCATGTGTTTAGCTAGTAAAGATACCCTTTTGCAAATTGCTATTGTAACAGCTGTTTTTGCATCATGCCTTAAAATCTATGTTGTGAGGATGCAAACTGTGCATACAAAATGGAAACTTTCAAATTTACAACAGAGTCATCATATAACACTTTACAAGATCCAATGATCAATGATCGTGTAATAACAACCAAAACTTAATAAATGAAGACTTAACATATATTACCTTTGCCATCTCCAAGCCACATGTCTTTTCTAGCCAATGATGAAACAATTGCCTCTTCTCCTCTTCAAATTGTTACTAAAGCCCGGCAACGCCGGGCACCATAACTAGTGTTATGTTTAATTCTAGATATTGAATTAAGAAACATCTAAGATATATTTCTATAAAGTAGGTTTCTGATACTTCCATGGTTTATACATGGTTGTGATGCATCAATGGGTCTTCCAAAGGGCAACCCATTGATGCGTTAGCATCTTTTTAATATAGAGTATATAGCAATATTGGCGAACGTAAAAAGGATTTAAAGCGAGTTTTTCTTGTGAATATTATAAACTGCTGAAGTTTCTTAAAAATCCTATGGCAAATTGTTTATTAGAGACAGAGATAGAGACAGAGACAGGGACAAAGACAGAGATAGTGAAATGCTTCTAGGATATTTAACATTGGAATTTCACTTAGACAAAAATAATTGAAATTCAAATAATAAGAAATTATTTTTGAACTTTAATAACAATGGTATTTAACTCTTAAACTCGAGTTATACAAGTAATATCATGCCTTTAAGAAAATCCATCTATCATCAATCCATAAGAATCTATGGTTGACAATATCTTTCTATCATTTCATACTCCCCGCTTTTGAAAATTGCCTAGTTATTAACTATATCTGTAAGACGAGATACAAGAAAGATGGGGGTCAGTTTAGGGGAGGATGAAGTGGGTAAACTGTTATCTTAACCTGAAGCAATCTGTTAGTGACACCAAAAACATCATATATTAACTTATTGTGATTAAGAGATGATCAATCCCTCACTCGGGTTTGCACATATTTTTTTGTGACACAATATACATCCACATACCCATCTTGGTATGCACGTACTCTACTGCTTTAGCCTTTCGGCATGACGAAAGGGCGGGCTCTTTCACACACATGCACCCCTTTATACCAACCCATTATATCCTGCCCATATAGGTGAAAATTTTGGGCAGTGTTGAAGGATATCGCTCTCATCTTCAATAAGCTCCAACTAATAGCATTGGCAAATCCTATTTTCTCGCTCTTCTTGGGCCCATATGCCTGTCTCCATTCCAAGGTGGTGTACGCTTGTGTGAATGGACACAATCGCTCTACGTTTTTTCATGGGTAATTGTATTAACTGTACATTTATACATTTGATGATGTCAATGTAATGATCGAGGGCATAATTGAGCTCTCATATCACTATCTCCTAGATGTAAGATGCCATTGTGCCCATGGAAGGTGTATTCATCATTATATGTAGCATTTGTTAAGGCATAACCAGCCCATTATATCCTGCCCATATAGGTGAAAATGTTGGGCAATGTTGAAGGCTTTGGCTCTCATCTTCAATAAGCTCCAACTGACAGCATTGGCAAATCCTATTTCCTTGCTCTTCTTGGGCCCATATGCCTGTCTCAATTCTGAGGTGATGTGTGCTTGTGTGAATGGACACAATCGCTCTACATTTTTTTTAATGGGTAAGTGTATTAATAAGTACTGTTGTGGAGCACTAACAAGCATAGGATTAATTCGGATTTTGTAGTGGAATGTCTTTACTAATTCCAAAATGTTGTTATCCCAAAGCTTACGTAGGAAACATGCGTCCAAATATTGTCTGAGCCGATTGTGATCCTCATTGTTATGCACTTGTATGCACCCCTGTTCTTGCACTTTCTTTTCCAGGCAGCTCTTTTCCCCCTCCTGCAGACTTTATGGCATTGTGGACCAATAATCATTGTGTATCGAGGTTCTGAATGCTGACTTCTTTTTTGCAGTATATGATGTGGTGTTCCAAAGAAGCTTTTACAGAGGCAGAAAGCCAGTCTCTTGCAGAAGAATTTTGATATGGGACTATGGACTTGTCTCCAATTGCTTGAGTTAGAAAGGCCATCTGTACTCGTGCTGAGTCTTCCGAAGTGGTAAGTGATATTATTGGACTCCATACTTCCACTCCATATGGAAGTATCGACTCCACCAACACCTTAAACAAGTGTGGCTGATTTGGTCAGTCAGAAAGCTCTATTCTGTAATAGTTGTTTTGCATTGCATAGAAAGCCTTCCAGTCGGCCATCACCTATTGCCTGATACATGTATCCCAATATGTGGTAGTAATGAACTCTACTCCTAGGTCTTTGTATATTTGCACTGCTTCCACATCTTGACCTTGGTAGGTGAACCAAGGCTTCCTTTGTTGCCTCGAGGATGACACCAGGAGAACCTTGGTTTTGACCAAATTGATGCGCATTCCAGTGATTTGGTAGAAAGCGATCCATGCATCTAGATGTTGCTGCATACTTGCTGGAGTGTAGGCTAAGAGGTCCATGTCATCCAATCCGCCTATATTAGTCAAGCCCAAAAAAAAAAAAAAAAAAGGGGGAAGAAAAAAGAAAAAGAAAAAGAAAAAATTCTTCAAGCTTATTAATGTACAACCTAAACAATGTAGGAAACTTGGGCACCCTTGGCAAACTCCCTGTTGATAACCCTTCTTGAGGGTGGCTGAGCATGTTTCATAAAGCATGCATATTTCATTTTATAGTTCCTGGGGAATGCCCAACTGCACCAATCTTTCCCACAGCCCCCCTAGGGAATGTGTTGAAAGCTTTGGCAAAGTCCACAAAGTGCAACACAGGTCTTGTTGTCAGTTTTTGTTGTCTTCTATCAAGGTGCGCAATGTAAAGATATGGTCTATGGTGGAGTGTTTGGGCATAAACCCTACCCGTGCAAGTGTGTATACCTCTACCTCCTCTGCCCATGCTGTCAATTGCTTCTCAATAATATGGGCCAGCAATTATGCCAACAACAAGCTGACCATAATTGTCTGGCAATTATCAGGGCAGTGTGGATCTCCGCCTTATGTATTGGAACCACTTGATTGATAGTCCCTTGTAAGGGGAAGCCTTCCAGAAGGGTTATATTGAATAGACTGATAAGAATGTGGACAATCTGTGGTCTAGCCCATTTTAACAGTTCTGCCTGCATGCCATCTAAATTTGTGGCCTTATTGTTTGTGAGACATTGCAAGCCTTTAGTGACATCTGCCTCTGTTAATGTCAGGCCTAGCTGCATTGGCACCCCACTACACACTCTATTAGGGTCATAAAACTACATCAAGTATTGCTCCTAGTGTCCTTGAGAAATATTTCTAGTAGGTTGCATGGGTCTCTGCAGTACTCTTCTCCAAAATGTATTACATAATAATTAAGGATGTAGAACTTTATATGTTCTACCATATATTGTGTTTTCATGCCCTTGAGGAAACTTTTATAGTGTTTTATTGCCTGCAATACAACCTAAGAGTGAGATCAATCACCAGCCTAAGTCGGCGTTGAAGCTCCTTCCACTGACAGAGCATCAAACCGTCTGTTTCTAGGAAAGCATGTCAAACATGAAGTCCTTCTTGTGCATCTTCTTCAAAAAGATTGATCTGTGACACTTAGAAGGATCGTGAACTTCTGCTCAGTTTGTTGCTGTATGATAGAAAGCTGCAGAATTTTCCCTCGCTCTTCTAATAGCAGCCCGGCATAAGACTTTGTCTGGTCATAATCCAAGCAAAGCTGAGGCTAGCTTGTTAGTGGACCTGCACAGACTGCCAGGCTACCTAAAAAAAGATAGGTTGGTGATATGAAAATATCTCTTTTGTTTGTTTCCACTTGTAGATGCTTGACAAGGTGCAAGTTTTGCTCTGCCACAAGCACATGATGCTAGATCCGTTGTCTTGAATCTCCCACCCACAAGTGTAGAGGAAAGAGAATGGCCATTGTGTGAGATCATTGCAAATGAGCAAGTTGGGTTGGTGATACAAGAACATCTGCTCATCCCTGTTGTTTGTCTCCACTTGCAGATGCTTGACAAGGTGCAAGTCTTGCTCTGCCATAAGCACACAATTGATGAAGCTAGATTTGCCATCCTGATTCTTCCACCGAAAAGTATAGAGGGACGAGAATATCCATTATGTGAGACCTCACAACATGAGCCTTGGTCTGCAGAGGAGATGGAAATACATCTTTCAAACAGTAGGAAGATAGAGGCCATAAAGGTTGGACGTCCAAAAGTGTAGATCTTCCGAGCTGCTAGCAACATCACAAGTCAAGGCAATTCTGGAAGCATCCTACAAAAACTCATGACCACTAATACTCTAATTTTTATTACATCATTCTTCAATCATTAATACATTTTTGGTCTTCATGGATTTCTTCAACACAGTTCGGATGCCACTGATACAATCAGACTGCTTTAGGTACGATCATCTGTCATAGAGTGTGGTAATTTAAACAATTAGATCATCTGCCATAAAATGTACTAATATTATCCGTTGACACAACTTAGGGATTGATCAAAGTTGATGTATGGGCTAGTTGGTTGGACTAGGCTAGATCTACCGGCCCTTTTTTTCTTTGGAAGCATTACTTCAAAATGACTAAGATTTTGCCAAGAATTCTCCATGTCTTTGTTTCTAGAGGATGTTCTCCTACTTCCTCCTTCACATTTTATGCTCAGGATCGATTCAAGAGCCTGAGCTCTAATATATATTTTTAATTAATATAATCATCATGGATAATAGAATGCAATATATATTGAATTGAATTGAATTGAATTGAATGTTGAGAAGATGGCCTATGGGATTCAATCAAAAGAGTACAACAAACAAATTAATAATAATAATAATAATAATAATAATAATAATAATAATAATAATAATAATAATAATAATAATAATAATAATAATAATAATAATAATAATAATAATAATAATAATAATAATAATAATAATAATAATAATAATAATAATAATTAATTAATTAATTAATTAATTAATTAATTAATTAATTAATAATGCCATGTAAAAACCCTCAGGTCTATATGACAGCTTTGTACAAGTAAGAGTATTGACTACTCACGAATGTTATCCAGATCAAAGGTACTCATTTGTTTATACAATTCAAGGATCTCCTGCCTTTCCTTCCAGATAGATCTGATATATGCACTAAGTAGACACGGAGCAAGTCCTAGCAGCTCCATCAGGCTCATATCTTCCTTAATACCAAAGCGCTCTCTTATGAGCTCATATGAGGGGCATCTCAATAATGCATGGTATTCGATTTCAATTTGAGGAGTAGTTAGGCAACAGGGACAATACCTTTCTTCACGAGGTGTATTAGACCAGCGCCCCATTTCGATTTCAAGGTGATGTGAAGATAGTCTGATCTGTGAGATGAGTCATCGGCGACCTTTACTAATACCTGCCAAGAGATAGTCCTGGTCTTTGTAGACCAACATAGGATTTATCTCTGTTTTGTAAAAGAGCTTCCTTACATCACCTTGATCACCTATCTCCCATATCCTTCTCAAGACATTGCCATGAACATATTCTTTTAGATTTGTTGGGGTGATCGACCAACTTCAGCATACCATCCTTTATCTTTAGATTGCTGCATGGCTAGATATGGAAGTCTATCTTCCGTCATGGATTTAACTCTGTGTACATAATGTAAAGTTTGAAAGAGAGTGTCCGCCTCAAGCGGCACCATTCCTGCCTCAGCAAGCAATAAACAATAAGAAGTTTGGGCTTTAACCCCTAGCTCCTCAATAAGAAAGCGTTTTTGCACAGCCTCAAGCTTTTTCCAATTATCCTGGGATAGTCCTGGTGCCCATGCAGGACAACCATAAAGTAGTATAGGTTTTACTTGCACTTTAAATAATAGCTTCTTAAGCTTCCAGTGCCAAAAGTTATTTTGTTTGCACATATGCATCATCCCATAGAGTGATCGAAGCCCCCCAGAGGCTCGCTTGGTTGCTGCTGCTCCCCATCTATAATTTGTTGTAATCTTGATACCAAGATACTTGTATATTGAGAAATTTGTTGCAATTTCTCCCCCCCAATCATAACCTGGATCATTTTCTTGCTGTCAAACATCATGACATGTGATTTATCCTTATTGTTTTTTTGAAGAACGTGTTTTACTTCATATTATACACTCAAAATATTACAAAGTACTTCCAGAAGTAAGAAATATCCCTGAAGCATCAATCACTTTTAGATGATCACTCCATATTGGAAATTTAATACGATCAGGCCAATTGGAGATCTGAAAGCAATTATACAACTTCTTACGAATTTCTTGAAGTACCACCTGAGAAGAAATATGCTTATCATAAAAGACCTTTCTTCGCCTTCGCTTCCATACACTCCATATTAGCCAAGACTTTGCCATGTGAAATGCAATCCTTTTAGAAGCAGTCCACTGATTTGGATAAATACCAAAAGAAAGTCGACTATCCAAAGATACTCCAAAAGAGAATGCGGCCCGGGACCTAAGACTACTCACTCACGCACACAAATATAAACAATGCTCCAATGTTTCAATGCACCGCTCACACATTGGGCAAAGTGGGCTTACTCCCGGCTTAAAGCGATGAACCATCTCATTAACTCTCAAAGAGCGATGAATCACCTGCCAAAGTAAAACATTTACCTTTGGAGGATTATATTTAGACCAAACAAGGGTCCAGATGGATTGCCATTGAGAAGGCAAAAGTCCAGAAGTGCCATTTTCGAGAAGGTGATAAAGTACTTGAGGATGTAAGCAATCTGTAGCATGAACTTACTAGCTTCTTGCCTTCTTTAATACCTTGAACAAAGTTCCAGCATCTCTGGTCACCAACCTTCTTAATTAAAGGAAGAGCACTTGCTACATAAGCCCATATACTGATATCTTTATCCAACAACCCATATTTCTCCTGAAACCATTGCCAAGGAGCAATGTCAATACCAAAATACCACTGTTCAATAGAAATAGTACCTGCTCTCCTCCACCTTGCTTGAGAATGCGCATGCATAAATTCTACAACTGGGTGTAGTTGTCCATGAGTATACAAAGGCAACCACAAAAAGGGGGAAGATGCCTGAAGACAAGCTTCCCAATCAAATGTAATCACCTATTTGGACTACCTTCCGGGCCGAAGCAAGCCTTTCGATCTTTGGAGAGGCATGTGAATAAGCTTTCAATGGATATAACAATGCCCAAGGGAGCTCAATTCTCACACCTCGCGTATGAAAAACCATACACTTCTTCACTGATTGTTTAAGTAACTTCATACCTGGTGATGCACAATCATCTTTCAACAAACTGAACAATAGCTTAGAAGCTAATACCTTACCCTGTAAAGAAAGATCCAACATACCAAGTCCTCCTTGTTGTTTAAACAACATACACTTCTTCCACGCCACCTTCACAGTGCCTCCTTTATCAGTACACCAGACAAAATCTCTTACAATCTTTTTTATCTCTGCAAACTTAGAAGCTGGAGCCAAGAGAACTGAAACCAAATAAATATGTGTATTGTTCAATACTGACTTAGCTACTTGAATTCTACCTGCCAAGGATAACTTTGAGCCTCTCCACCAAATCAGATGCCTTTGTAAATTTAAGATAATTTCATCCCATGCTTCATTCATGTCAATATCTAGACCAAAAGGGACTCCTAGAAGCTTTGTCTTTGCAGAAGGTACAACCACCTTCCAGGCATACTCATATAAAAAATGCGGAACTGCTTCCTTCCCCACCCATAAAGCACTACACTTAGCCCAATTAAGGAGACAACCAGATGCAATTGAAAATATATCCAAAAGCTTTTTTATTATCTGCACATTATTCTCTTCACCATCCACTAGCAAGAAGGTATCGATGCATAAACCGATTAACCAAAACACGGTCACCTTCCACCAATAATAATCCCTTTACCAAACCATCCTTTTCAAACCTCATGCAATAGTTGCGAAAAGTCCTTACGCCACTATAGTAAACAAAAAAGGAGCTAAAGGGCAACCTTGCCTTATTCCACGTTCAATTGGAAAAAGCACCAAGGGTTCTCCATGATACAGTACTACCCCCTTAGCAGAAATCAACATTTTATGCATCATAGAGCGGAAACCAGGCCCAAATCCCAATTTCAAAAGCATGGCATCCAAGAAAGTCCACTTCACACTATCATAAGCTTTAGCAAAATCCAATTTTAAATATAGAAGATTTTGACCCGAACATTGGGCCCAATGAACTCCCTCATATCTTTGCCACTATATTATGAAAAATTTGCCGACCTGGAAGAAAGCCTGACTGAGCCGCATCTATTCTCAATCCCAAAACCGGTTTAAGTCTTTCTGCATAGGCTTTGGCAATAATTTTATAGATAGTAGATAGAAGAGTTATTGGGCGCCAATCATGAATGCTCACAGGTTCTTTCACTTTAGGAATAAGAGAAATCAAACCCGTATTCAAAATCCTATCAAATTGATGTGAAGTACACAAATCTTTGTATGCCTCCATAATGCTTACTGACGTCCATTCCCAATACCTTTTAAAAAATTCTACAGGAATACCATCCATACCTGGGCATTTATCTGAAGCCAACTCAAATGTTGCTGCTCGCAATTCAGACATAGACAGTGGTGCCTCTAACAATTGAGATTCCTCTTGTGAAAGAATTGCATGAACCTTAGAAAGCACAATATCCTGCATTACATCTTCATGAGGCAAATGTTTGACCTTAAAAAAAGTTTCAAAGTATTGAGTAAGGGACTGCTTAATCTCATTAGGCTCCGTCATTACCCTCCCATCCGGCATAGATAGAGAGTGCATAGTAGCTGCATACCTCTTCTGCTTTGAAGCTCTAAAAAACAGCTTATTACAACGATCTCCATCTTTCAGCCAGGTTAATCCAGATTTAACACGTGCTGATTGAATTTGGGCCACTTCAAGACCACGAATAGCATCAATAACCTGTTGCAATCTAAAAGAGTCTGTACCAACTTTCGTAAGCTCCTCTAATTCAGCATCCTTATTAACTAACATGCATGACTCTTACTAACAAGCACAATGTCATTGGCAAAGAGCATTATACGGATAACATGGTGCTGCAATTCAACCCCAATCCCCCCTTGTTTGTTTAGCCAATCTTCGACCTCATCAATATATAGTCCAAAGAGTACGAGTGAACAAGGGCACCCTTGTTTCACTCCAATAGTGTTTTGGACCATATCTGCGCATATGAAAGGGAAAGACAATTCAACCAACAAGCAAGCCACAACATGTCTAAGGTCAATGGGTACCTGTAAAGATTCTAGTCTTTCATATAGTTTTAGCCGATCAACACGGTCAAATGCTTTAGATAAATCCATAAAAGCCAAATATCTCCCTAAGCTCCTTCTATGATGACTCTCAATGTAATTAGGTGGTCTAAATTGGAATAGTCTGCGCGAAATCCAGCTTGGCATGTGGCCCTAGCATCATTAGTGTCTGCCCAATCCGATAGTTTACCCTTAATCATGGATGCAAATAGCTTTGCCATAATGCTACTTACCAAAATGGTGCGATAATTTCTAACATTATCCTTATCACCAGCCTTATGAATGGGGATGGCCCTGCTTATATTCCCTGCAAACGAAAATTTTCCATCGGTTAGTACCTTATTGCAGATTTCAGCTAGTTTTTCATGTAGGTCATCCCCTCCCCATTTGAGCAATTCAGCCATTAATCCCAGATTAACTGGTGCTTTCCCATTCTTCATATGTTTGAGTGCGTGCTTTACATTTGCTACTGTAAAGATGGGGGATGCTAAACGTTTATGAAAGGCATCTGATTACATTTTGGGGCTATATGGAGCTCTGTGACCCATGCATGTAGATCTGATCCTGAGAAATTTTCAATACTTATATTGCCTTTTGTATGGGCCCAAAACGACTTTGGCTGCTTCTCCAATTTCTCTGCCATTTTTTCGTTATGTTCCCCGAGCCATGCATTCTTCTTCTTCCTCACTAGCTTTTTAAACCTCTTACATGCCTCGTCTTTATCAACAACCATTTTGAATTCATGCTTTGCATGCTTGCATTCTAGATCGAACCATTTATTACATGGTCTTGTGCCATGCCTTTTGGTATATCCAAACACATCAGATGCAACAGTAAGTAAGATGGATGCCAACAGTTCGCATTGAGCTCCAAGCTCTCCAGGCCATTCACATGATTGCAAAGCAGTTGTAATATCTTTTTTATAAAGATCTGCCAGCTGATATGCCACTTTTATATGCGACGGAGCAGTGTATGTTCCCATGCAAGCAGTGGTTGCAGTGTGTAATTTCAGTACCAATGGTGCATGATCAGAGTCTACTTGTCTGTCTAGAACTTGAAAGTCTTTAATAATATTGGCAGATAGTGGATCCCCGATGAATAAATCTATAACACTATTTCCATTGGGCCGGTAACAGGTATAGCCATGAGATCCAGGAAACTTACTTGTGCCATTGAAAACAATCATATCAAAAGTACCACAAGCTGCAACACATGTTCTCCCATTATTATCAGGATAAAAAAATCTCTGCCCTAAAGGAACAAGCTTCGCACTGTAGCTTGAATATATGCTGGTACTAACTAAAGCACATGTCTCCTAGGTGTACTGCCATGTCATTCTATGAGGTGGCCTATAGGTGGAGGATCCATTATATGTTAACAACAACATAGAGATGCTACTAATAAGGATCCTCATTGCCATATAGGAGGAGGAAATGAAAAGAGCTATTTTGAAATGTCAATAGGGAAATCTCATGTTTTCTTCCTATCAGATCATGGAAATTATATCCAACAATTACCCTTCCCAATGAATTTTTTTTTTTTAAATGTCAATAGGGGACAGTATCTTTGAATGTATTGTCTTATGCATAGGCTGGTGGTCCTACTCAGTGGATCATAATTCCTATGAGATTTTAATCATGTCTTTGCATGTTGTATCTACTTTTTAGCTTGGATTTCCAATAAAAGTTGAACATATTTTTTTCGCCTATTCCCTGCTTCTAGAATGGTTAGGACATTGAAACTCTGAATCCAATAGCTCGAGTTCAAATCTCGACCTCATTAAATTGTAGACAAATGAAAGCGCTCGATGGCTTAAGAATGAAATTAAAAGCTCTTGATGTTCTGTGAACGAAACTATGTTAATATAAATGCTCTTTTCTTGGCAATGGAGCCGCAGCGCCTCAAGGCCTCCTGGAGGGAAAATAGAGCTCAATGGTTGGCTAGATGGAATGTGCAGGAGCACAGGTGCATACATGTGCAAACAGAGGCAGATCGCCATAGCTTGAGGCAATACCGTGACGCTTGCTTCCTCAGTAAGCTTTGGGATGCCAGTGCCCTTGAACAGGTCAAGATAGCCCACTACCAGCGCCATAAAAATCCCACATTGAAATGGGGTCCGCAATGCTACCTGCGTACCCATTTGCCTATGAAAAGGCGCAGACTCATTGCCTCCATTCATATAGGGGGGCACACCATCTTCGAATTGAGATGGGTAGATGGATTTGTGAGCTACGCCAGAACAGACTTTATCAATGCTGCTAAATGGGAGTCATTGAGGATGAATCTCATACCCTTCAAAGCTGCCCAGCATATGATCAAATCTAGACGCGCTATGTTGAGTTGGTCAGGCCTGGCTAGCCGCATCTAAAGAGTGGTCAGCCCCTGTTAAGCGACAGTTGATGTTTGATATTTATTTTAATGTATTGTCTTATACATAGGCTGGTGGTCTTACTCTTTGGATCATAATTCCTGTGAAATTTTAATCCTGCCTTTGCATGTTGTATTCTGTCTTTTAGCTTGGTTTTCTAGTAAAAGTTGACGTCCTTCAAAAAGAAAAAAATTACATAAAAAATGTCTTTTATTAGATTGAAGGTACATGTTGTTGGTAGCCCCCAACTGGAACAATTCAAACCAATAAGAGTTGGTAAAAAGAGTGTTCGTGACAGTCGCTCTGTGAACATAGTTTTTGGCCTATTCCCTTATCTAAACATGGGGAGTGAAAGAAAAGAAATGTATTTTTTTTTACAAATTTCTGTCTAGTCCCCTCTTTTTTTTTCTTTCCCAGTATTTTTGCTTGAAATAAGATTGTAGACCCAATAGGAATAGAATTGTCCACTATTGGTCCCCATCCTCCATGAGAATCTATTTCCAGATTCTGATCCTCAATACAAAGAATTCAGTGATAAGAGAATATTATGACATAAAAATTGCGTCTTCTTCTTTATTGTTGGTAAATTGGTGGATATAGTTGTGGATTGTACACATAGTTGAGAGGTGTATAGTAAGTATGAGGTGTAGATCGTGGCGGTGAAGGATAGTAACTTTGAGGAGGATATGATTGTGTAGATGGTGATGGTGTAGGATAGTAACTATAAGACGGATATGATTGAGTAGATGGTGATGGTGGGGGGTATGGTATGGATTGAAGGCATAAAGGATCATCATAATATGGGGGACACACAACTGTTCCATTTTGTGGAACAATACTAGGAGATGAATATTGTACTTGTGATAAATATTGAATAGGTTCTTGTTTATGAGGAGGAGGAATCGTTGGACTATTCTGCAAAACCAAAGTAGTACAAGATTTTAAGCTTTCTCCATAAGAAACAAGTAGTAAAAATCAACAGTTGTTCATCAAAAGTGCTTACCTTCCTGTCCATATGTAATACCAGTCTCACATCACCCGCATATCTACATAATGTTGTTAAGTGTTTAATATGATGTCTAATAACTAGATGGCTTCCTACAGCCTAAATACGGCACATTGACCAGAAAAACATACCTTCCATCATTAGTCTGTAGTTTCACTGTGATATCATCATGTCCACTTAAGAATGCGCTTTCCAGAGGCACACTACACATCAGAAATGACAGGTCAAGCACAGAAAATATATCCTTTGTAACAAGGACTTTATAAAAAAAATGTATAATTGTCAAGATTAAAAAGCTCAATTATTTCTCCAATGGGAAAACTATGAACTCTTCCAATTTGTAGTCTCTCAAACAACCAATGCATGCAAATTTTGCATAAGCAATCTTTTTTTATTGACCTTAATGCCCCACATTTACTATCCGCAATCCATAGACTGGGATTCAGTTTTTGGCAAAATTCAACCTTTATATATCATCATTAATTCTGGAGCAATAGACATCCACGTGCATTATTTGAGAGAGTTATGCTCAAAGTTATGAATCTATGGGACATAAGGCATGAGATGTGGTAGAACCCTGCAGAACATTTTTTAACAAATTTTTAAAAAATTTAAGCACAGAGAGAGACACAGACCTGCAAGAACCAATCTGGTTATCAGCTTGAAGTGTGTTACTGTTCCACACAGTAACATCAATTCGCTTGAGCCCTTCTTTTAGAGGCACTAAAAACTTCTGATTAAAATTAGGATTTCTCCCACCATCTGAAACACAGAAAACAACTAAGCCACTTAATATGATCCTATAAGGAAGCAAAACCATGTAACTCAGCCTTACACAAACCTGTGTGCGTTCTTGTTCTGAATTTAGCATCATAATACTGAATAACAATGTAGGGATCCTGCTTAAATATCCATTCTGTGTCTCTCAAGTTTTTACATCCTACGACTGATTATCAACACGGAGAAGTTTAGAAGATCTAGAAACCAGAGAACAGAGCAATTCCATAGATATAAAACATAATACATAAAAAAAAAAAGGGAAGCTGTAGCAATTAGTCATGATTCCTCATTTTAGGTTTGGGAGAGACAAGATAAGGTCAGCAAGCCAGAGAACAGAGCAATTTCTAAAACCTAAAGAATAGATGCAAGAGCTAAGAATAGACACGAACCAGTAATTTCAAGCAATCCGCCATCGATATGCATAGCTACAGATGTCATAGCGGCAGGCCCAAATGAGCAGATAAAAAAGGGATTCCTTCCAGTAGCCTAACACGACTTGGTCCAGAAGGGGGGCTTCTAATCTTCTTCCCGAACGCGGACAATGGGGTCTTTTCTTCAGTTTAATATCTTCGAAACAAAGGATCCCGGTAAGGCGTTGGGTTGAGTGACCCACCATTTCAAAACCATTGGCTATCTACAATGGGGTCTTTTTGGGTTGCCCCTAAGGCTGGGTTCACATGCAACTATAGCCGGAGATGGCAGATGCTGCTTTTTGGCGATGGCAGATGATGATGGTGCATGTAAAAAGGCCTGCCTTTTTACGTGATGGTGAGGTTTGCCATCGTGCATGTGAACCGGCTCTAAGGGGGCAAACCCTCGTTTTGTGGCATATTACAAATATATGCTAGTATATGCTCGGAATATGTCAATAACTGCTCCGAACCCATTATTGGCTGTATATTATCGGTCGATTATGTTGCTGGGCAGCCACTCTGGCAATCGGCTAACTGATATGTCTTGCTCGAAGGAGGTAAGGCAGGATAGAAAAAATTGACCAGAATAGAAAATGAAATTTTGGGTCGAATGAGCAAGCGAATAGTTATGAACGTTTAGGGTTATGTCGGATCATCGGTGACCGCTTGGAAAGAATCACTATATGCTCAGTCGCATCTGCTCTTGCCACAATTATATTGTTTCCTGCCTCTGGAAACTTGTGAATGAATGTAGGAACAGATGTCGTAGCCAAGTTTTGGTGCTAAAGTTTTGATTCAAGTTCGAATATAAGATGGTGATGATAAAAAATGAAAAAACACAGAAAGAATGATGGATCCGTAGAAGTATTTCGTGATAAGCATTTCGTGATTATTCACAATTGTACAATACAGTAAGATCATATCGATTTTCTATTGTTAGTGGATACTTGTTGTAGAAATGGCATGGATATACAGATGTAGTGATGTATTTTTGCTGCTCAAAAAATGTGAAGCAGATGTATAGGAAATGAGCGCAAGTTCAAAAAAGCTGATTAGGATGGAAAACGGCTTTCTACAGATGTCTTATAGAGTTTCAAATATCATATTTTTCTTATTGGATTTTATATGCTATACAATTGGCTGGGATTCCATACAATTTATGAAATAATTATTTGTTAAAACCGAAGGTGCAGATAGAGATTTGTTGCTTGTGGACTGTCATAGAATATGGAAAGTGTCATGTTCTTTTGCTGCTAGAGGTATAGTCTCGTCTTTGTAGATTTGGCATGGCACTGTGCTCTGCTCTAGATTTGTAATATTTCCGTAGTCCTTACCTCTTGCCTCATTGTCCTTGTAGTAGTTCCTACTGCATGTCTTCAAGTATGACATGGCACTGTGCTCTCCTCTAGATTTGTAATATTGTTGTAGTCCTTAGGTCTTGCCACAATGTCCTTGTAGTAGTTCCTACTGGCTATCTTCAATCTAGGGCCTTCTAGTTTTAGGTTTGATTCTTGTTCCATTACTTAATATTGTATAGTACTGATTTTTGGTGCAGGTTTGGTATTAGTTTGTGATGTGCACTATAAGTTAAGATACGGTGTTTCTTGTCCCTTTTGTTGGAGGTCTGTCCCTTAGGTGCTTATCTACCATATGTGTTTCTATTCCCTTTAGCGACTTTGCCATTTAATGATGGAGATAGTGCAGATAGTTGATGTTGTATGGGCATTAACTTCTAATTTGAAATGTCTAAATCAAATACCTACTATCATGTTTGTCTTTGCATTTTTATTTGTCTGACATTTTGCTTTGGTAAATATGTATGCAATATGGTTGAGCCTGGATGATGTGAAAAAAGTGTGAGAGAAAATGGAATGTCTCGATATAGTCTCATGGACTAGTTTAGTTGCTGCATATGCACATGACGGGTTTCTTACCAATGAAGTTTCTTACCTTTTTGAAAAAATGCACGAGGAAGATCTTAAGCCAAATGAGGCCACTTTTGTTTCTATTCTCACTGCATGTGCCACCAAAGCAGCTATGGAACTGGGAAAGTCAATTCATAACTATATTATTGACCATAATCTTCTGCAAAATGTAATGTTGGAAAATTCACTAGTAATTATGTACACAAAAAATGGCAATCTTGATGATGCATTTTAGATTTTCAACAATATGCATAAAAAAACATCATCTCATGGACGACCATGTTAGTAGGATACGCAAGTCATGGGTATGATTCTTATACTCTTTATTTCTTCGGACAAGTGCAGGAAGGTGGCATCAGATCCAATGAGGTTTCATTTCTTTATATGTTACCTGCATGTAGCCATACAGGCCTGTTGACAGAAGGTGTTACCTATTTTTTCCTTGTTACAAAGGATCATGCCATGACCCCATTAATGGAGCATCGTTGATCTTCTTGAATAAAATATTCAAAATAAAATGCCAATTGAACCTGACGATGCCATAGCCGGAGCTCCGCCAGAGGAAAAAGAAATGAACAGTGAAAATGCCACGTCAGCAGAAAATGCCCCACACCAATTTTCACGTTACACGAATGTTTAGGTGTCGCAGATTCCGGCCAGAAAATTGGCCTCCGCGCTGACGCGCGTCGGCCAATTTTCTAGGCCGGAATCTGCTCCACCTAAACATTCCTATATACAAATTTTCAGAATCACTGATTCTGAAACCTGCTTTTTTGGTATATTTTTAATCCAATTATCCTAGTCGAACATTCCTGTATACTCAAATATAATATTAAAACACAGTTATAAGATCTACATGCTTATAAAATTACACAATTCCACTATTTTTGCAATAGCAGACAAAATTGCACTGTTTTTTGCATTGAATTCCACTGTTTTGCATTGTTCAAGTACAACATTACACAGAAAGATTACACAGAATCACGAAGTTTACTTCTTTTCTCAATCATAAATTCCTGAAACTCTTTCTCCAGTGCTGCAGAAGCAGTAAACGTGCAGTTGTTGAATGTACCACCATATATGCTTGTACCTACAGAACTTCAAATGTTTATATTCAAATCCAAAGCCCTGCGAGCTATCGGGCACTTCTACAATCTGTTCCAAACTTCTATTCTTCAAATCTAAAACTTGCACTCCACGACTTGCAAGTTCAGCAACAGAATTTGTATCAGATTTCTTACCAGAAACGAGATCTTCACCATTATCAACTTCCATGGAACAATGCCCAGAATCCTGTGGCCTGTCTGCTGCTATGCCTTCATTTAAATCTACATTATCACCCAATGCAATAGCACTTGCACTTCCACGTTTCTCAGACTCATCTTGTCTCTTCAATTCTTCCTTGTAGACATCCTCGAACATTCGCCTTTGCCCAGAATCATCAAACGGCTTACTAACCACAGACATTGCACACTTCGTTCGGAGTTCAACACTCTTATCATATCTGCATAGCCACAGATAAAACTATAAATGAACCAATAACATAAAAAACATAAACAATTGAATTCTATAATTCTATAATTCAGAATTAGGCGATTTCATAATTCAGAATGCAAATAAATAGAATAAACAATATGCAAATAAATTACCTATGATACGCTTCAGACGTCCTTTGCCCAGTAATCTGCATCCCAACGACGTCTGGAACACCAGCCCTAACCATTCTGCTAATAACGCTTGTCCTCCCTGATTTGCCAGAAAAATTACCTTCGATGCCGATTGTCTTCATCATGTATTTGACCCAGCCAGCTAATGCCTGACCACTAACCCTGTGCTTAGAGTTATACCAGATTGGCGTTCTTGGAGAAAAGATGACCTAAGAATAAACAAACTTAGTACAACACAATAACAAAGATATTAGCCAATGGAAATGCATACCTGCATAAAAGCAAACCTTCTAGCAGGCTTCGCGGGATCAGAACTAGACTCACCCTCAGGTAGATGCCTCAAAAGTTGTTTGTACGTAAGAACGACATCACCTTCGAAACATCTGCAAGGTAATCTGAACGATTCTTCCTGATAATGGTCCATGTCCACATCATGATTCTTTGAAACCCTTTCAGAATATTCTAAATATTCTGTACCATCATCATTGCCAACCACAAAATCAGTAATTAAAAGCTCATGTAACTCTTCCTTTGCACGAATTGCAAACCTAACAACACAATAGTATAAGAACCGTCACTGCAGACCACGATTATGGTATATTTGATGATCAATATCATTCAATAACGCCGTCTCATTAGCAAAAGTAATTTCCTCAACTTTTTTTCTTTTCTTACAAACACCAGGAGTCATTCTAGACCTCCTCATTGTTGCTATGCAAGCCAACCTTGCTCTCTCAAAGATAGGATTGTGTCGAATATCAAAGGGGAATTCAATGCGGCCTTCCTTCGCAGATTCAATTTTCCTATGACGCCGAATCATACTCCCAAATTTCCTGAATAAATCTTGCAATCTGCAAAACAGAATAGAAAAGAAACAGAATTTAAGAATGCAAAAAAAAAACAGAATGTAAGAATGTAATAGTAATATAACTTACGATTCAGTAGGATAAAGATGGCCATCCAATTTAGTTACTTGTAGCATAAACTCTTCAAGCATTCCTGCGAACTCGACGAGATCAAGCTGTTCAATTGTCTTCTCACATGAAATTCCCCGATACTCTCTCCACAAATCGAACCTGTTTCTAGCCCATGTAATCTTATTCTGTGACTTCTTTGCACCTCCAGCATTAACCTCCTTACATAGCTTCTCATCAAGATCTATAAATGGTATGCGCTCACCATTCTCTCCAGCAATACTAGGATTTTTTGGCAGAACGGGACGGTCAAACATTCCAGAAACTTGTGCATTTGTGATGTAATCTGAAATAACTGATTCTGAAAACTCTTTACTAATCTCTGCCTCAAAATCCATATTCTTATCTGCCAAACTTTTCAAAATCACTGATCCATCCTTATTCTGACAATTGCTGATATCAGACAACACATTGAATGTTGGAACATCTGCCATTCCTAAAAACTCCAGACTTGCAGTCATATTTCCACAGAATAAAAGAAAAATCACAAAAATACTACCACTAGACATCCTGAACGTACTTCAGACTCTGCATACAACAAAGAAAACATATTAGGGACAAAAAAAATTAACTCTAAAGCAAAATGCAAGAAAAATACTTACCTAGATTAGAATCCAGGTTCCTAGAGTTTGCCACAGTCGTCCTAGCAGTTTGAAAGTTGAAGTTGAAGATGAACTTGCTGAAAAACACCAAAATCAGAAACAAGAACAGGGAAATATTGTGCAAGAATAGAAGATTCTTACTCAAAGGCAACACTCCAGCTCGAAAAATGACAGAAGATCCTTTACAAAGAGGCGCTCCACTTGAAAAATGACATAAGATCCTTTACAAAGAGGCGCTCCAGCTCGAAAAATGATAGAACATCCTTTACAAACAGGCGCTCCACTTGAAAAATGACAGAAGATCCTTTACAAAGAGGCGCCCAAAAAAAATGACAGAAGATCCTTTACAAAGAGGCGCTCCAGCTCAAAAAATGACAGAAGATCCTTTACAAAGAGGCTCCACTTGAAAAAAAATGAGAAGATCCTTTACAAAGAGGCGCTCCAGCTCGAAAATGACAGAAGATCCTTTACAAAGAGGCGCTCCAGCTCGAAAAATGACAGAAGATCCTTTACAAAGATCCTTTACAAAGAGGCGCTCGACTTGAAAATGGCATCAAATGAAAGAGCCAGCCAAGGCGGTTCAGAAACTCTAAAGAAAGAGCCGATCGACGCAGTCTGGCCCCTTGGCATCAAGACGACGCCATAGCCGGAGCTCCGCCAGAGGAAAAAGAAATGAACAGTGAAAATGCCACGTCAGCAGAAAATGCCCCACACCAATTTTCACGTTACACGAATGTTTAGGTGTCGCAGATTCCGGCCAGAAAATTGGCCTCCGCGCTGACGCGCGTCGGCCAATTTTCTAGGCCGGAATCTGCTCCACCTAAACATTCCTATATACAAAGGATCCCGGTAAGGCGTTGGGTTGAGTGACCCACCATTTCAAAACCATTGGCTATCTACAATGGGGTCTTTTTGGGTTGCCCCTAAGGCTGGGTTCACATGCAACCATAGCCGGAGATGGCAGATGCTGCTTTTTGGCGATGGCAGATGATGATGGTGCATGTAAAAAGGCCTGCCTTTTTACGTGATGGTGAGGGTTGCCATCGTGCATGTGAACCGGCTCTAAGGGGGCAAACCCTCGTTTTGTGGCATATTACAAATATATGCTAGTATATGCTCGGAATATGTCAATAACTGCTCCAAACCCATTATTGGCTGTATATTATCGGTCGATTATGTTGCTGGGCAGCCACTCTGGCAATCGGCTAACCGATACGTCTTGCTCGAAGGAGGTAAGGCAGGATAGAAAAAATTGACCAGAATAGAAAATGAAATTTTGGGTCGAATGAGCAAGCGAATAGTTATGAACGTTTAGGGTTATGTCGGATCATCGGTGACCGCTTGGAAAGAATCACTATATGCTCAGTCGCATCTGCTCTTGCCACAATTATATTGTTTCCTGCCTCTGGAAACTTGTGAATGAATGTAGGAACAGATGTCGTAGCCAAGTTTTGGTGCTAAAGTTTTGATTCAAGTTCGAATATAAGATGGTGATGATAAAAAACGAAAAAACACAGAAAGAACGATGGATCCGTAGAAGTATTTCGTGATAAGCATTTCGTGATTATTCACAATTGTACAATACAGTAAGATCGTATCGATTTTCTATTGTTAGTGGATACTTGTTGTAGAAATGGCATGGATATACAGATGTAGTGATGTATTTTTGCTGCTCAAAAAATGTGAAGCAGGTGTATAGGAAATGAGCGCAAGTTCAAAAAAGCTGATTAGGATGGAAAACGGCTTTCTACAGATGTCTTATAGAGTTTCAAATATCATATTTTTCTTATTGGATTTTATATGCTATACAATTGGCTGGGATTCCATACAATTTATGAAATAATTATTTGTTAAAACCGAAGGTGCAGATAGAGATTTGTTGCTTGTGGACTGTCATAGAATATGGAAATTGTCATGTTCTTTTGCTGCTAGAGGTATAGTCTCGTCTTTGTAGATTTGGCATGGCACTGTGCTCTGCTCTAGATTTGTAATATTTCCGTAGTCCTTACCTCTTGCCTCATTGTCCTTGTAGTAGTTCCTACTGCATGTCTTCAAGTATGACATGGCACTGTGCTCTCCTCTAGATTTGTAATATTGTTGTAGTCCTTAGGTCTTTGCCACAATGTCCTTGTAGTAGTTCCTACCTTCTATCTTCAATCTAGGGCCTTCTAGTTTTAGGTTTGATTCTTGTTCCATTACTTAATATTGTATAGTACTGATTTTTGGTGCAGGTTTGGTATTAGTTTGTGATGTGCACTATAAGTTAAGATACGGTGTTCCTTGTCCCTTTTGTTGGAGGTCTGTCCCTTAGGTGCTTATCTACCATATGTGTTTCTATTCCCTTTAGCGACTTTGCCATTTAATGATGGAGATAGTGCAGATAGTTGATGTTGTATGGGCATTAACTTCTAATTTGAAATGTCTAAATCAAATGCCTACTATCATGTTTGTCTTTGCATTTTTATTTGTCTGACATTTTGCTTTGGTAAATATGTATGCAATATGGTTGAGCCTGATGATGTGAAAAAAGTGTGAGAGAAAATGGAATGTCTCGATATAGTCTCATGGACTAGTTTAGTTGCTGCATATGCACATGACGGGTTTCTTACCAATGAAGTTTCTTACCTTTTTGAAAAAATGCACGAGGAAGATCTTAAGCCAAATGAGGCCACTTTTGTTTCTATTCTCACTGCATGTGCCACCAACTATGGAACTGGGAAAGTCAATTCATAACTATATTATTGACCATAATCTTCTGCAAAATGTAATGTTGGAAAATTCACTAGTAATTATGTACACAAAAAATGGCAATCTTGATGATGCATTTTAGATTTTCAACAATATGCATAAAAAAACATCATCTCATGGACGACCATGTTAGTAGGATACGCAAGTCATGGGTATGATTCTTATACTCTTTATTTCTTCAGACAAGTGCAGGAAGGTGGCATCAGATCCAATGAGGTTTCATTTCTTTATATGTTACCTGCATGTAGCCATACAGGCCTGTTGGCAGAATGTGTTACCTATTTTTTCCTTGTTACAAAGGATCATGCCATGACCCCATTAATGGAGCATCGTTGATCTTCTTGAATAAAATATTCAAAATAAAATGCCAATTGAACCTGACGATGTTGTGTGGATGCCTTATCTTAATGCTTGCAGAATTTGTGATGATGCAGAATGAGGAACGTGTGCCACCCCTCCAAGCTGCACCTTGTATACTACTTTCATACATCTGCAAATCCTGAATAAAAGTCAACATATTTTTTCTCTCAATTTAACCCATCAATACCAAGGCCAAATGTTTATGTTTCTTGAGATGCATTTGGAGGACAAGATAATTTGAAAGAACTAGTTTTTGGCTCCACTATTGTAGTTGAATAGGATTGTAATCGTGATTGTACCATCTAGATGTTGTGGCTATATGAGATGGAAAAAGCATGTGACAATGTTATGATTTCTTACAAGAAAACTGAGACTAAAAATGTATACATATGTGTCAATATATGGTAGCACAAGGGATTCACATGGAATATGAAGGAATGGCAAGGGAAACTTGGTTTTATGGGCTGTTGTGATTTCCTGCTCTGTTGGAAATGGATCATGCAATTGAGCGTTTTAGGGCAAATAAAACATCATGGAACAATGGCACACTTATATTAGCAATTTCTACCTGTGTTCAACACAGGACCCTTCTTTCAAACCATTACGTTGGCAAATGCTTCTTACAAAATTTTGGTTGGAAAAAGAAAGTTTTAATAAAACATAGATTTTTAAACGTTTTAATCATTGGCAAAAGCAAAAGGCTCTCGAACAAAACTGACCATTGGTTTGTGCCTGATGTTTTCTTCCCCTTCAAAAAGGGTCTGAGGCCAGACGCGCTTGAGAAATTCGAGCATTGCCATCATCTCAACTTCTATGCACTCTTGGTAAGGGGCTTCTTGATTCTTAGCTCCAAAAGCTTAGAGTTCCAGAAGCATGGGCTTAGGGTTTTGCATAGGCCTACAACCAGTTTCGAGGCATGGTAAATGAGGCAAGCGATAAACAACTAGCAGGCCTGCCGTTCACTGCCCTAACTGCAAGCAAACTGCACAGGACTGGTCGAATTTGCATAAGGATGATTGCAGCAATTCGGAACAGGTAGGATTTGCACAAGGATGATTGCAGCGACCCAGAACAGGTCAGATTTGCAGAAGGTATAACCCCATGGATTGGAGTTGTCAGTAAGCCATACTAAATGGATGTGACATTTTATGTATTTATATGGTATATAGATACATACTATGGCACGTCACCAGGGTATAATTAGACCCTTATGGGTTGATAGGGGATAACTTGGGCTAACCTAAAAGGGTTTTTATTAGCTATATTAAAATATTAGTGGGTAAATAACCTAATTAGGCTAAGTAGGTTATTAATTAGTAAAAGTCAGCCAACTAAGCAGTGCCACCTGGCCCAAATCTACTGCAAGCAGAGAAGCCTTTCGTGACAATGACTCTAGCCAAGAGACTGGTTAGTCCTTAGATAGTTTGTGCTTCAGCGAACCCTTCTCTGATTAGATGGAATAGTTAATTTCTCTTTTATGTGTTACTAAGATGATGAGGGATACTTTGATTATGATTGTGTTCTCTCTTTCTATTTCTGCTGTGTGTCTGGGGTTAAGGGAGAGTAGAGATTTGAATGCTTCCTAGAAGTAGAGATGTCTCTAGCTAGAACACTTAAGGCCCAGTAAATGCAGCCTCTGCACAAGAGCCCACCTGGCTGTGGATGCTATATCGTGATTCAGCACCAGTTAATGGCTACAATGGTGAAACGGAAGTGTGGTCTTGCTTAGCGTGGCTATAGGACTCCTACAGTGTGCTAGGCTTATAGTCAGTCCTCACGTTAGGGCCGGGTATGGGATAGTCAGTCCTCGTGTTGGGGCCGGGTATGGGTCCGACACCTCCTAGGTCGCAGGAAACCTGCCTATATGGACGTCTTAAGTCGATGGGTGCGCCGAGGCGGCCCATGGATTTTGGGGGATTCAAGTCGGGTACGGATGCGGGGGTCGCTAAGGAGGCACGCATTCTCTAGTATACCCAGGGATCCATTGTGCCCGGGACGGGGACGCCTCCCTGACCTGCCTCATCGGACCGAGGAGATGTAACCCGAAGTAGTCTCATAGGGTGATCCCATGAGATTACATTTCCGGAAGGCTACAATCACGCCATAGCATGTTTCAGTCTATCTGCAAAGTGTGCACAGAAGGGGCGGATGGAGCGGACTACCTAGCCATTGTTCTATACCAGCCAATGCCATATTATACCTCTGTCTGCTGATATTTTGAGGCCCTGACCGTCAGTCGACCCCATGGAGTCCGAGCCCAGGGTAGAGCCCTTATTTATGGTATTTTGCTTATGTTATCGTGTACTTGTATTACCATATGGATGATGGATGGACCATCCTTCGTGGTGGTATATTATTTTGAGCATGATTGTTGTGTGCTAACATGTATGTACGCTTCCGCTGTATGGGACTCCCATAGAGGACGTGGGACGAATGATACCTCTGTGCTCCTCACCTGGACACTTGGCCATCCCAAGTGGTCCGAGTTAGACGGAGGGCCTTTCCATGGTGATCTAGTTGCCAGGGGAGGGGAATTCCACGTATTTATATGATGGGAGCATCGTGTAGATTCAGGGCGCATCACAATGGAGATGTGCAAGATTACTTTGAGTTGCATGTTTCAACGGATGCTTGGGCTTTAGAAGATGCCACTCAAAACTTACAATCAGAATAGATGAGAAAATAAAGGATTGATCTTCGTGTGTTTCCCGAAACTTCTGCCGAATATGCTCGTTTCAACTCTTTCCTGGCTTGCAGGCAGATCAATCTGTCCAAAACCTATTGAGCTTGATCTATTAATCCGTTTGGCCTTCTGGTTCCAGGCTCAACGACTACCATTCCTACCTTTTTGGACCTTTTGTCATCCTATAGCCATAGCCGGCCGCAATCCCGCAGTCCGCCATAGTTGTCCTCAGGGCTTTTTGGTAGAAAAAATATTATAATTTATTGTTATGGTGTGTGATTGGGATGTTCACGAGTTGTTTCCAATTTTTGGGTTGCCCCTAGGGGGGCAAACCCTCGCTTATGTGGGTTTGTGATATATTCTAGGTATATGCTGGAATATACCTAAGATATGCTGGTGACTGCTTCAAACCTGTTGTTCCCTATAAACTGGCGGTCATCTGCGTTCTCGATTGAGGATATTTCAACCGGGTGCTTCTTATTCGTGCTTCTTCTTGAGTGCGTTTATGCTGCGGCGAATCTTTTCGAAGACCAGAGGCAGAGAATTCAGGTGCGAATCTTTTCGGCGACCAGAGACAGAGAATTCAGGTTTTCTCAAATAGAACATAGAGAATGTTCAGGTTAGATAGATGCAATGTCAGATCGCAATTTGTTCAGCATGTATAAATGTTTTGGATTCAGAGTTTTTATCTTCCAAGCACAAGAAATACTAACTATTCCGTTGCTAACTGTTTTGAAGAAATACTATGCATCATTCGGTCTATGACAATTGCCATACACATATATACCAAAATAGTGCAGGCATTGAATACGATGATAATGGTAATTGGGTCTGGCACTATGCCCTTCTCTTGCATTTCTTCAAGAAGTTTGCAGATTTTCACTGCAAATTCAGTTTATACATAGCTTGCCATCCAACATATACATCCGCCTTTTGTGTTTTCTCAAATACATCCTGGCATTCTCCCTGGCACTGCACTTAGTACATATATTAATGAGGACATTTCCGTCAACAACCTTTGCAATTCTTTGATGGTGTACAAATGTTTTGGATTAGAGTTTATGATCCTCTTGAAGTACCGGTAGTCCGCATGCTTGCAGGGCTTTCATGAACCTCTGATACTTGCAACACTTCAATCAAACAACGGTAATAACAAACAAAGAATCTGCTTAGTCGATTTATTGCTAAAAAAAATCAAGCCATTCTATCTATTGCCATTCTAAAAGATTGTTGAATGATTTTCTCATATTTGTCTTTCTCACCCAGCAGCTGCAGATTCTATTCGAATCCTTAAAACATTTAAGGACGTCTTCCTATATCATGTTGCCAATATTACATTATGAAATGTGGCAAGTCCTCAAGAAACAAGCCATAGGTCTGGCCAAATCATCATACTATCATTAGTCCGCATAGAGACAAGGCTTGAATTTTGCATATCAACAAGCTGTTTCATATGGTTTCTTGTGTTACACAAACTATGATCTTCTGCATTTGGGATTAAATACTGTGCAACTCTTTCAATTTCTTCATTCAGACAACTTTTTGCTTTAATAACTGTTTTTTGAACTGTTGCAATTCAATCTGATAAAGCTCAGCTGCAGCATCGAAAAGGCACTTGCCATGGCTGAATCTCCTCAGCGTTTGAAACGACGTTGGAAAGAGCATTGCACTACATGGTTTGCCCGTTGGGCTGTGCAACCAGAGCACTGCCTGATGCTTGTCAGTTCTGATCCTGAGCTTTTGCAACAATATCTCAATGGTCGTTTTTCTCAAAAGATATGGGACGCAGTTACTTTGGCCCAAGTGAAAACTGGTCATTATCATGCACACCTAAATCCCACCTTGACACCAGGGCCCCAAGCTTATTTGCCTGATTCATTGTCCAGGAACAAGCTTGTAGCTATTGCATCAATTCGCACGGGGTCTCACAGGCTACGGATTGAGACAGGTAGATAGGAGTGGCCGCAATTGCCGCGAGAAGCGAGACTATGTGCTGTTGCGGCCATGAGTTATTGAAGATGAAAGCCATACTCTTCCGAAGTTGCCCCGCTTTTGAGATAGTCCGGAATCATTTTTTGACCTTAGCATTCCATTCCACGCTTCCACAACTTCTCAGAGCACCATCTGTGCATGACTTGGCATTATACATACTTGAGGTTCTAGATAAACGTCTGCAATTACTGAGCCCTCAATAGTCATTATCTCCGCTTGTCTAGTATCATCATTACTGCAAAGGTTTTTCCCTTGAAAACCGTTCGAGGCAGGGGTTTTTTAATCCTAGTAGTAATGATTGTACTAGCCCATTGTATGGGTCCCATGACCTATTGGTCTCCGTGGACATTAAAAAAACTATTCTATTCTATTCTATTCTATTTTATTCTTCTGATATTTGTTTGATCCAAGGTCTCTGAGCATCTTTGTTATGTTACACATCCCCAATATATAAACTCCGTCGTGGGTTCTCTATGTACAAAATCAAGCAAGGTTGCCAGTAGGCAATCTCTATTTTTGGGATACTTGACAATCTTGTGCATTTCATAATTGTTGTTCAACCTCAATTCTGAGCATGCACCTTCCCATAGTTAATATCTAGCATTATAACAGGTTTTTTTTTTTTTTGTGATTTTATACGCTTTTTGGCATGGTTTTCATATGCTTTCATGGGCGTATTGCACGAGGCATACTAATCAGTACATCTAGAGTGCACCAAATTTGCATGCAATTTGTGCAATTTTTGTTTCATCCTCCTCAATGGTTAAGATCAGAGGGCTTACAAAGAAAGCCCTCTTTTAATTAAAAAATATCCAAGGGCTTATAATGAAAGCCCTTTTCTCATGAAATTGGAAACAGCCGGAATTAGGGCACGGTTAGGGTTTGTTTGATGTTGAATTCGATAACCCATCACGTTAATCCATTCATAGGAATTAGGGCACGGTTAGGGTTTGTTTGATGTTGAATTCGATAACCCATCACGTTAATCCATTCATAAGATTGCTGGCAGATTCCCAAATGAGTATTGTAAGCCTTGCCGCTGCCTCGCAGCAGCTAGAAACTCTAACAGAGGAAGTAGGGCATTGCGTGGAAGCAAGTTTGCAGCACTTCCACCCAAATCAGCCGACCCATCTGATTCTTGTCCCAGGTATATGATGTAGATTGTTTTGGCTCCTTTATGTACACTGCCCTTTGTTCTTTCTATAGAAAACTCCAAATTAATTGTCATCGGATGCTAATTCCCTGCTTATGTTTTGTCATCTAGAAATTATTGAAATATTGAAATTGTATATGATCCTTTGCAAAGGTTGGCTCATCCAGGAGGGGCTTTAGCAACGAATAAGGTCTCTGCGTTGGTTAAATTTTTGAAAAGGAAGCTTGAGAGTGGTCCAGTATCTTTAGATCCAGATCTTGTTGAATGTGCTGTGCATAATGCTAAGGCTTCAATCAAGCCAGGTATCCCTTGTATTTTTAGGACGTTTCGATTTGCACCGTTTGTTCTTAATGACTATGTCATTTCATGCTTTACAAGGCATGTTTTGTTGAATAATCTAGTTGGTTCAGGGCCATATGGTCGTATTGTAGCATCTGACGTTGAAATTACTGATGGGAAAAAGCCTACCGTTTTTGTAGTCCCTTGCATTTTCATTTTTGAAATATGGCGTTGCCTGATATGATGAGAATACATAGGTTTCTTGAGGAGTTTAACAAACTTTGTGAGATGGGATTCTTGGATGATGCATTAGAAGCTGCAGAGATTATGCAACAACAAGGAATTGTTATGACAAGAAACAACGCATACTCCCTTCTACAGGAAGCTGAGAAACAGAAATCTTTAGAATGTGGTAGAAGACTCCGGTCTCTTATTCTTCACAGGTTTGATAGAATTTCTGTTCTAGGCGATCATCTCATACGGATTTTTTCTTGCCATAAGAGTTTATATGAAGCTAATTGGACATTTGATGCAATAGAGAAACAAACTTCATACACATGGCTGCAATCATTCTAACAAATGCTAAGCTGGGGAAATGTTGTACAGCTCTTGACTTGTACCACAGAATGCACATATTGGAAATAAGAACTGATGCATATACATACGTTGCTGTCTTCAAGTCTTGCATGATGAAAAACTTGCTGTTTCATGGAAGGATTATACACGCTGAGGGCATTGTTAACAAACTCCAATTGGATGATGTGATGGGGAGCACCCTCGTCCATATATATGCTATGTGCGAAGCCTTAGGAGATGCATGCCAAAAGCCAAAGCATTCTGGCATATATATCAGAAGTGCCCGGATATTTACTGAGATCCTTTCTTTTCTGGAAAGCAATCAATATTTTAACTGAATTCATTCTTATTTTACTCGTGGTATATATTCGCAGGATGGCCACATCATTCTTGCTATGGACTCGTTGGATGGCCATTTGTGCATTTCAAATGTTTCTAACATAAAACATTGTCATATATCCAGATGAATAGTGACATTGCAACAAACTATTTCAGCTAAAAATGCATTGTATTAAATGAAAATATAATGTAATGTCCTTGATGTTTTATACAATCTCTTGAATTAATAATTAATATTCACGCTCGTAAAGTTTGTCTATTTTTCCTTTTGTTCGAGCTTAAATTTTTTTTTTATATAACAACCAATACATAATTACCATTAACATTATTAACACAAACCATTGCATTCAATGCATTTAAATTAAAACCCCCCTTAAACCCCCTTTGGTTTGGGTGCATATTCACACGGGGGGGTTACGTAGGGCAGCGAGAGCTCTAAAAATATATTTACAATACATGTACAAAATTGACACCATTAAGTACATTCTCTCAAACCTTATAGTATTTTACAAACCTTAATATATAGTATACAAAAACTTGTACATGCATACCCCACAAACGAGGATCGCTATGTACGGTCCAGATCTTGGAATAAAGGGCAAATATGCCCATCCGACAGCTCTCGTTGCCCGGAGTAACCCCCCGTGTGAATATGCACTCAAACCAAAGGGGGTTTAAGGGGGGTTTTAATTTAAATGCATTGAATGCAATGGTTTGCGTTAATAATATTAATGGTAATTATGTATTGGTTGTCATCTACATCGTAATCCTTAATCATTTGCAAGGATTTGTGATGATTTGCTTACTTGCTGTTAACCCGGGGGATGCACCTATCATATTAGGGGTACCTCATGTGCGTGCAAGAGGTTGCCAAAAACTCCCTTTGTATACACCTTAGAAATCTTCCCTACCAGCGTCACCTTAAAAAACCCCCCAGGTAAGAGTATATGTATGTTCAAGTCCAAAATAAACCCTTTTGAGTCACTCACTTGTATTGTACGGCTAAAACGATGTGAACCCCCCTTGGCTGTTAAGATCTTCCAAGAAAGAACTTTATTGCCCAGCTTCAATGGATATGCTCATGTCCTGAACATTTTGAGTCATTTTGTTGACTAGACCGTTGAGACAATTTATCCCCATAATCACCACGTTACGCGTTCCATGTTAATTTGAAATTCAATCTCAGGAAAGGCTACAAACCACTTGAAGTTGTCCAAGGCTTCTGATTTTCCAAGATAGATAAACAAATATAAGACAATTCCTTATCCAAATATGGCCAATGTCTGATAGTTGCATTGCATCTGAACTTGCTGCAACTCTCTTCTCCTTAGAAATATCAGCGAAACCTATATATGAATAGGGCATCTCCTATTCCCTCAGCACGGCATAACCGTTCTGCCATCAACCTCCACTGCAAAATGGTACAGAGATACAGCAGCACGAGGTAAAATTGAGCCCATTACGCCGCCTGTAACAGACAAAAGAAACCTACAAGGATATTCCTCAGACATGTGCTGTGTTGGCACTGTCTAGTTGAAAAGGTCGTCCAACATTATTCATCACTATGACTACAAATACAGATTGGCCAGAAATACGAGTCAGACTCAGACCTGGACAAAATGCATCTAATATTCCAATGATTATGATCCAATGCTTTCATGGAAGATTGCAACGGTTAACGGAGCTTCTTCATAGATTCTTCCAATGTATATCATATGTGATAACAGTTGTAGAATTTCAGAAACAAGGATCGCCGCATGCACATCTCATCCTGGTACCGAACCCACATACTAATTGAATGAAGCTGAATTGCCTGTAGATCTAGTCCTTCGAGGACAAGTTCAAAATTTTATAATACAGAAACTCACAGAAAGGTGCTCTCCAAATGGCACCCGAAGGATATCAACCCGACAACGTATCTTAATTCGAAGGATTATGTGCACTATAGGAGGAGGAGTATAGACAATGCATGGGTGGTTCCATACAATGCCTTTCTCCTACATGAGTTGGATTATCACATTATGGTGGACATTACGTCTACAGTCCATGTATTCTCATACCTCTATGGTTACATTTACAAGGGATTCGACAATGCTAATTTTTGGATAACTCAAGAGAGGCACTCAGTTTCTATACCATCGGCGTTAAACAGTCAATATAAGGCGGCCGCGGAATCCTTGTTGAGGAATAATGATCAAAGAGAAGATACCACATGCCAAACCACCAGAGCATAACACATGCCAACCATTAGGGCATACACCATCCGCAGAAACTGCTAGGCAGTCTCCTAGAAATGAAATACCGAATTATTTAGGGGCACAATATCTAATACCGGATTATTTAGGGGCACATTATCTATCAACGACGCCTATCTATCCTATGGGCACAGAACACAGGGGAATAGTGTGGGTTCAACTCTTGCATGTTTTCAAACTACCTGTTCGATTGCTACATCAGGTAGTCCTAGCAATTCTAACCTATAAACAAGCAAAGGTAGAAGGATTAGGACGTTATGATTAGGCGTTAGGCGTTATGAGTCTAACTGGACGTGTTTAAACAAAAAGAAACGGTCCAAAAGTTAGCCCCCTAATTGGGAATTTATCGCGGTTGGAGATTATAGTGGATCTAATTGAACGCATCAAGCTAGAAACCAAAGAAATGTTCGCAGCGACCAATTTCTTGTATGTGGTAAATATAATTCATGGAGGTTCCTAACATTTCTTGCTTGATACTATAGTAATGCCGAAAATATTCATGGTTAGTACATGAGGTCAAATATGTGACACATGGACTATAAAATCTGCTAACAAAAAATGTTCCAGCCGTCGGATCGTCCCATCCAACGGCGGAAGATCAAATTCTCAGATTACACACCACTTCTATCCATTGGCTTAAGAAATGCTGCACATCAACCAATTGAAGACCATGCAACTTTGTTCTTCAATCTGGGCCGTTGACACGAGATCCTGGTTTGGGCAATCCAAACCGTCTGGTTAGCACAAGACTGAATCTGGACGGTCGACGAAGGCTCCTTACCATTTTGGAGATGGATAGGCTCCCTGCCAAAGGACCAAGGAGGGCAGAAGCCATCGCCGATTGAGGGGGGGAGCTCAGGGGCCCTAGAACAGAATTTGGGATCGGTTTTCCTGATCCTTCTTCCTAAGTCTAGCTATGGCAGCAGTAGCAATGCAATCTGTTTCCTGTTCTTCGGTCAGCAAATCCGTCTTCTTCTCCGGCGGGTCTGCGACTTCTAAGCTTCAAAAAAGCGCTAGAGCTTTGCCTTCCGCTTCATCTTCAGCTCCTCATGGCCTAAAGATTGAGGCCAAAAAGGGCGAGTGGCTTCCAGGCCTTTCATCCCCTGCTTATCTTAATGGAAGGTATGTCATTCTTTTTAGGTTAATTCTTGCAATATTAGTACCAATGCTTGCTCTTGTGATGTCTTTGTATTCTTTCCAGACGATTCTCTGATTTAGCATTGAGAATTTGAGAATGCATCAATTAGGTTATAAAGTATAGCAAAAATGCTCAATCTTGACTTTGATTTCTGCAAATTAGGTTTCTTTGTGTATAATATGTTTGTGTTGTTCTATATAGTTTGCCAGGAGACAATGGATTTGACCCATTGGGGCTTGCTGAGGACCCAGCCAATTTGAAGTGGTATGTTCAGGCAGAGCTTCAGAATGGGAGATGGGCAATGGTTGGAGTGGCAGGGATGTTGCTTCCTGAGGTTCTGACCAAAATAGGTGTGATCAGTGCACCTCTGTGGTATGATGCTGGAAAGGTTGAATACTTTGCTCCTGCTTCTACTCTTTTTGTGATCGAGTTCATCCTTTTCCACTATGTGGAAGTTAGAAGATGGCAAGACATCAAATACCCAGGGAGTGTGAACCAAGATCCCATTTTCAAGAGCTACAAGCTCCCCCCTAACGAAGTTGGATATCCTGGTGGCATCTTCAACCCCCTCAACTTCCCAGCCAACGAAGAATACAAGGAGAAGGAAATTGCCAATGGTAAGTAGCTTACCTTCTTGCTTATTCTTCTGAGAATACGTACTTCAGAAACCACCTTCATAAGAAATCTCTTCAAGTTCTAGTCCTCTTTCTAGCTGCTAACAAGTCAAATCTTTTCAGTCTTCTTCATATTCTTCTTATTACCGTACTTACATATCTCATATGCTATACCTGGAACTCACCTTCGTCTATTAGATATTCTATATCATTTTTTCTATTTACAAGCATACTTGTATAGTTAATTATGAACTTAAACCACATCATTCTTATCTACTTTGTGATTGACTTGTTTGTTCTTTATCATTCCAGGTCGATTGGCTATGCTTGCCTTCCTTGGATTTATCATTCAATCCAACTTGACACATAAGGGTCCCTTTGACAACCTTCTTCAACACCTTTCTGACCCATGGCACAACACCATTGTTCAGACCCTTTCAGGCAGCTCCTAGACTGCTCAGGTTTAGAAGACCAACTTTGTAAAGGATCCTATGTCGATGGTGCTATGTAATATATATATGTATCTTGTGGATGCTTTCATTCGTAATCTAATGCTTGAGAAGTTTAGATTTCTACATCCAAGAAGAGTCAAAGACATTTTGAAAACTACATCATCTTTTATCGCAGTTTAAGTGCTTTCTCAGATTATGAGTAACTAGCAAACGTGTGCCTAGCAATGTCGTGCATAAGTTGGGATGTTTCTTGCCTATTGTGTTTGGATGTGCATGAATTATAAGTGTCTAGTTGTAGGATAGACTTTAAAGCTAATGACATCAGATAACATATTGACCTCCCACAATCATAGAAGGACCAAGACATAATTGAACTGCAGTCTAGGCTCTCCAAGTCATGATGAATATTATACATAAATAGTGAAAAAGGTAAAAGTAAACATTTCTCATTTATGCATAATTAGTGATGAAGGTAAAAGTAAACATTTCTCGTTTGTAGGCATGCTCCTTTCTTCATGTAAGCATAAGTAAATGGGTGTCCTAAGCATAGGTTTTCATATGTAGGAGTATGAGAACCTTGCAATATACTTTCTTCAAACATTTACATGTAAGCATAAACTAAATAGGTGTCCTAAGCATAAGTTTTAGCACACCTGGCAACTATGCAAGAACAGGAGAACCAGAGTTGTTGTCAATTGTTTGTTTGTCGAAGTTATCTAGTCTTTATAGTTAGATTCACCTCAGTTTCTTCAAGAGCTGGGGTCTCTTTGATATATAAGTACATATTTCACTTGCCTTATTGAAGTCTACTATAGGGGTACAATACAACAATACCGAAGCAACAGACAATGGCTCATAGGCTTACAAATAGCCAGTTCAATATTTGACATAATGTCAACAACCAGACATTATATTCTGTAGCTCCAGAGCCAGCAATCACTTATTATATAAGCAAAGAGGATTGTGTGTACATCCAAGTGGGCTTAACTAGTTGTGTAGTTCCACAGTCCTTAATATTCCTAACTACCAGAAACCTCAGCGTAGCATCAAGTCTTTCTCTTCTAAAGTTCAAAACTCTTTTTTACCCCATTTTCTTAATACATGCTTGCATTGCATTGAGCTTATGGGTCCAACCTTTAATGGAGGGGAGAGTGTTCACCCCACTGACAAGAGAGCCAAGTATCTCCCTAAAAGGGTTGCAAAATGCCAATTTTTCCAACCAGAAGGTATTAAATTTGAAAGGAACATTACCCGTCTTTCTAAAAGTAGGGATGCCTTTCAGAACCAGCTTTCGTGGAACATGATCCGAATGAGAGAAGGTGAGATCTTTCCACGTAGCATTTGTCCATAAAGCACGCCATTTTATTGGCCATATAGAATATGTCAGTAGGCGATATACCTATCTTGACCATTTTGCTTATTGGACCAAGAGAATGTAGTATTTGAAAGAAATGGGAAATTCAATTCAAACTAAGCTGGTGTTCAAATCATAACCTAGCATCCAACGGTATTCCAAGTCATACTTGCCATCATGGAGACTCGAACTCGAGCCCTACTTTAATACCAAATGTAACGTTCCTAACCAACATGCCCTTGACCAACTGGACAAAACTGTTTAGATGTTTATGAGTAGTCACTTCTACCCATTTATGCCAGTGTCTCGGGAATGCGACACTAAGATTTCGAGCAGTCTCCCGTGGATCTCTATTGTATCCCCCTGCCCATTTTCTAGCAATGACAAGGGAATAGATCTATGCATATTTGTATAATGTTGTTGCTTGAGGGGATCCCCTTGCTCTCGAGAATATAATCCAGCTCATTACTAATGAACTAGAATGGCCTCTTCTCTAGCCAGACATTGAAGTCATTAATCTCAGCCACATCATGAAGCTCCCAACACTTTCTTCTACTGTCTCGGTGCCAGATGAAGGGAAGGGCATCCTATAGTCTGGATCCACAGTTGTGTCCACAGCTACCACAAGGTAATCATTGGAGACTGGGATGATGTGGCAAACGAAGATCTCGCAAAGACTCCTTTTGCCACAACCATCCCGCCGCTCAACAAGAAGACCCTTATATGGAATGCGACGGGATTCTCGAATATCTCGTCAATACTCTTGTTAACAGTGGATGAGTTTTCCCAACCTCTGATGGAATCCATGTAGAAGGATAACCTCATCCACCTCCATATCCATAGTAGTAGTGGATTTCTGCAATATTACTATTATAGCCATTGTGGCGCAACTACTACTGACGTTACCAATGTTCTGGCACTTATCAAGCGTCTGTCGTTCCTCTAAAATATACGGTATAAATACTTATATTTTAGGCCACGTCACCATACAAACCTACCCTATTAGACTTGTATAGATTAGTGTAGGGAAGGGACATGGTTAAGTCATTATATAACTTAGCCAACCTTAGGCATAGAACCATTTCCACGTGGCTCTACCCTATTGGTGACCTGCCACATGAACACATCTTATTATACACACAGCATGTCACGTCAACCCTAACTTGTTAAGGGTGTTAACCACCTACTGCTTATTGTGCACATGTTAGGTGTTAGTGCTGGCAGACTACACTTGGCATGTTTAGGTTAACATAAGTGTACAACTTAGATTTAGCTAGAGATTTGCGGTCTACACTATATTAGACTGGAGCCTCTTCAAGATGTACTCATGTTTGATCTCATATTTGGAGAGCCTCATTTGGTGCACATTTCCCATATTTTGTGTACATATTTGTCTCCCTTGTTCTTGTTTCATGATCTTGAGCCTGACAGATTTGTAGCATCCGGCAATCATGTGCTACTGCTTCAAGATGTATGCTAAGAACTTAGAATTAACACTGCCACCGTTATGTTGGGGTTCCTTAAGATCATTTCTTTAGACTCGCTGCTTTGTTGTGTCTTCCAGATCTCATGATTTTTGTTTTGAAGACTTTCTGTATACTACTCTCAATAGTCGTTGATATGTCCACCTGGAGGTCTTTGTTTACAACCTTTAATCAATCAACAGATGATTTTACTAGCTGATCATTCCATCTTGCTAATCTGTTCTCAAAGTTTTGTTCTTAAAGGGTAGCAAGCACAGTTTGCAGTTAAGGATTTCTGGAGCAGTGATAGCACTCCTCTTTGCAAGGTTATAAAAAAAGTGTGTGATCCTTTTATCTTCTATCTGCTGAAAAAGTTATCGGAAATATTGATTCATCTTGTTATCTTCTATTCTATTTTGGTTTCTATCAGAAAGCTTGTGCATTTTCACACCCAAAAATATTTTGTATCACATGGAGTATATCAGTAAGGATCTTACGTTTTTCATAAAGATTTTTTTAGAGGGCCAGCACTTGGATGATATTAAAAAAAAAAACCTTAAACTACAGGTTTTGGAAAGTCTGATTCAATCAACATTGGGCTGCCTGAAATAGTTATGGAAAATTACCTTAGATTGGCTATTTTTTCTACAAATGCCATGTTTGTAGGCACATCCTCATCAACCGAATCATCTGACTCACCCTCACTTTCGGCTTCTTTAATCTTCTTTGTCCTTAACCATTGTCAACCTAGTGACTCGGGCAACAACTCTACTACCTGCTTCTCCACATCTTCAACATCCTTGTCTATCCCTGCATCAACAGTGTTAGAGGAGGCCTTTGTAGAGCTGTTGCAGAATTTAAGACTATAATGTAATTGGCAGCATCGTTAGCACTACTCGAATCTGCCTTAGATTGTGCAGGATTTGGTGTCTTCAGCAATGCGCTATCAGGGAATAAATTACTACTCCTATATTTTAGTGTAGCCAGGATAACTTTAGCTAAATTTGCTTCAAATCAACACCTGAAGTTTCTAACACTTGGCTAAATTACATGATTTTTCTCAATCACGATTTCTTGCATTTGGCTAAATATCATACTTTCTTTGCCCGAAACTTTCTATCATTTGGCTACACTTGGACAATTTGTAAAGGCAAATATTAGCCAAAATTGACTATGATAATTTAAACAAAAGTCGAAGCTTTTGGACGAAGATGATAGTTTATCATTAATATGAGGTACTACAGAAGAAAATCACGAACAATAGTATAAATGCGCAATTATAATGATAGTTAAAACATGTTTATGATATAGTTATAATCATAGAACACATGTAAAGGAGATATGTGCTTCACCTGCATTCGATAAAACCTAAACACATCAAAAAAACATGATGAACAAAAAAATATAATTATCACTTACAGATTTGCATAAGACATACCATCAACGAATAAAAAATACAGTGCTCGTATTCTCTTCTTTGTCACCACCATCTGTTTGCACTTCAGAAAGCACATATATGTTCTACTTACAGATCTGCGTTTGCAAGCATCATTCCAAAGTTCGAATACCCTTTCATATGGAAAAGTATATAGATCATAATCACATGCATACAATCTCAATGTAGCATCCAGATTATCATCAAGCCTATTTCTAAGCGTGTTCTTCACAAAACTCATAGTGGAGAAGCACCTCTCATCTTGAATACTTCCCAAAACCATGCAAAGACAAAAGTACTCGAAGATTGCCACGCGTAATAAGCTGTTAGATGCAAGCTTTTGCCATAGACGAGTCACAGCTCCAAACTCTGTTGGCTTCTCAAGTTGCGCAAATTGCTTGTACATTGTATCACCAAAAAGAGGTGCTTGTGCTTTCAGCTTATCATAATCCAATAGCCCATTAATGCGGCCATCAACAAAAATTTTGTCACAACAAAAATACTTTTCTATTACCGTTGATTTTGCTTGAAAAGACTTAAGAATACTTGCACTTGAGTTTGCATGACTCCATGTGTGTGGGAAAACAATGCCTATGGCGTCCAAAACATCATCTGGTGGAAAACGAGATCGAAGCTCATCTGCTAAAGCATTTGCAACCTGCACATCAATAGAAGAAATCAAAATTTGGTTGAATTGCACACTTGATATTATCACAAGAATCTGATATTTGAGAAAAACCAGGAAAACAAAACCTGCAAATGAAAAAATTCTGAAAAAATCAGAAAAATCCAGAAAATTCAGAAAAACAGGAAAAATCAGAAAAAAATCAGAACAAATCAGAAAAAAATCAGAAAAAAATCTAGAAAAAATCAAGAACCTAATCATGATGAGGAGAAATTTAACGGCTAACCTTAGCCGTTAAATGATTCCATGTGCGCTATTAGGTCCTGCATTGAAAGAAAAATGTGTTCATATCAAATTTCATATGGGAACCTAAATGGTATCATTTGGCTTTAGGCCACAAATGGGAACCTAAATGGTAAATGCTGATGTTTGGTTTAAGACCACATATGGGAACCTAAATGGTAAAGCTTGGTATAAGACCATGTTCAGTATAAGAGCAGACAGATAATTCACTGAGGCAGTAACTTATAGAAATTTAAATGATGATGACAAGTTTAAATCCTTTAAACTTTGCTTAAGATGTGAACATACATATGTTCAAATGGGCCAGTTAAATTTTATGGTGAAGATTCAAAAGTCAGGGTTTAAGGAACATGATACAGAGGATGAATCTATTTATTGGCTAAGCCTAAACCATTGGAGTAATATGGGATATTTCATATTAATGGTTAAACGTCAACCATTGAAATTATGAAGGTTTGTGAAACGAAAAATTCATGTGGGATATTGTTGGAAAGTTGAAATTAGGTCAGAGATTTTCGGGAGGGAACCGAGTTTTAAAACTCGGTCCAATGCCGTGGAGACAAGCTCATCAACCGACAATGAAGATCGGCAATCGGTTAGGCCAATCGGCCGGACTGATTGCTATAAACTAATTCAAGAAGGATCGATACTCAGTTGTGAATTTTGAGGTGAGGCGCATTGAAGTTCTAAGTTATAAAGGTCTGATTATTGACCTTAGAAAAGTCTATGATTTAATTTGGATATTTAAGTTCATTACCTTAGATATTGAACTTGTTTGATTATTTGTGTGTTGAAGCTTGAATTGAAATGGGTAGTTGATATAAGCAAGACCATTAACATTATATGATGTATTTATTTGTGAAGTAATGATTCTATCTGGAATATTGTTCAAGAGGAGTACAATGACAAATAAATCTATCTCTGTTTATTAATGCAAGATTGTATTTGACAATATTTTACATTGGTATCAGAGCAGGTTGAGATCACAATATGGCCAGCAGATTTGGTGCAGGTTTACTTAGTGCAATTGAAGTCTTGAAAGGGGATTCTGGTTTTCAGGTTCGGAAAGAAAAGGTGAAGCATGTTTTGCAGGTTGAAGATCTATGGGATCTTATAGAGGAAGATGTGCACTTGAGAAGCTCAAGTGGCAGAAGTGGTATAGCTGGAAAAATTGGAGTTGTGGCAGCAGAAGGCAGTTCTTCATCAAATGAAGAACAGACTGATGAAGTACAGACACGAGAGGTTGTGTCTAGAGGAAAAATATTTGAGGATGTTTCAAAAATAAGGGAAGCCCAAGGAATCATCATGAGCAAGGTGAGCTCGAGCATAGTTCTGAAGTTAAGAGGTATGACTCCCAGCCAAATGTGGAAATATATGCTCTTGACTTATGAAGAAAAAACATCCTCCCAAATAGATGTTTTAGAAAATGAGTTGAGAAGGTTAAAATTCACTGACAAAGATAATGTTAATGAGTTTTTCCAGAACTTTGATAATATTGTGGCTGATTTAGAAGGGGCAGGAGTATTGTACACTCAACAACAACAGATATTGGCTATTTCCAGAGCAGTTGCAGGGCTAGGAAATGTAGCTATATTTATAAGAACTATTGCAAAAACCAGAATTGAAGCAGAAAGAATGCTTAAGACAGAAATAGAGCAAAACAAGATTATGGAAGATGAGGAGGCCTCTCAGATTTTGTTTACAAAGAATAGAGGTAAGAGAGAAGATACATCAAGTAGAAAAAATGGCCCTTGCTACAATTGTGACCAATTTGGACACCTCAAAATTAACTGTCCTAATTTGATGAAAGAAGTAAACTGTTACAATTTTTTTTTTGAAGAACGTGTTTTACTTCATATTATACACTCAAAATATTACAAAGTACTTCCAGAAGTAAGAAATATCCCTGAAGCATCAATCACTTTTAGATGATCACTCCATATTGGAAATTTAATACGATCAGGCCAATTGGAGATCTGAAAGCAATTATACAACTTCTTACGAATCTCTTGAAGTACCACCTGAGAAGAAATATGCTTATCATTAAAGACCTTTCTTCGCCTTCGCTTCCATACACTCCATATTAGCCAAGACTTTGCCATGTGAAATGCAATCCTTTTAGAAGCAGTCCACTGATTTGGATAAATCCCCAAAAAAAAGTGCTGACTATCCAAAGATACTCCAAAAAGCGAGAATGCGTCGGGGACCTAAGACTACTCGACTCTTCACACAAATATAAACAATGCTCCAATGTTTCAATGCACCGCTCACACATTGGGCAAAGTGGGCTTACTCCCGGCTTAAAGCGATGAACCATCTCATTAACTCTCAAAGAGCGATGAATCACCTGCCAAAGTAAAACATTTACCTTTGGAGCATTATATTTAGACCAAACAAGGTTCCAGATGGATTGCCGAGAAGGCAAAGTCTGTAAGTGCCATTTTCGAGAAGGTGATAAAGTACTTGAGGATGTAAGCAATCTGTAGCATGAACTTACTAGCTTCTTGTCTTCTTTAAGACCTTGAACAAAGTTCCAAAGATCTACGGTCACCAACCTTCTTAATTAAAGGAAGAGCACTTGCTACATAAGCCCATATAATGATATCTTTATCCAACAACCCATATTTCTCCGAAACCATTGCCAAGGAGCAATGTCAATACCAAAATACCCATCGTTCAATAGAAATAATACCTGCTCTCCTCCACCTTGCTTGGGAATGCGCATGCATAAATTCTACAACTGGGTGTAGTTGTCCATGAGTATACAAAGGCAACCACAAAAAGGGGGAAGATGCATGAAGACAAGCTTCCCAATCAAATGTAATCACTGTTTGGACTACCTTCCAGCCCAAGCAAGCCTTTCAAGATCTTGGAGAGGCATGTGAATAAGCTTTCAATGGATATAACAATGCCCAAGGGAGCTCAATTCTCACACCTCGCTTATGAAAAACCATACACTTCTTCACTGATTGTTTAAGTAACTTCATACCTCGTGATGCACAATCATCTTTCAACAAACTGAACAATAGCTTAGAAGCTAAGACCTTACCTCAGAAAGAAAGATCCAACATACCAAGTCCTCCTTGTTGTTTAAACAACATACATTTCTTCCACGCCACCTTCACAGTGCCTCCTTTATCAGTACACCAGACAAAATCTCTTACAATCTTTTTTTATCTCTGCAAGCTTAGAAGCTGGAGCCAATAGAACCGAAACCAAATAAATATGTGTATTGTTCAATACTGACTTAGCTACTTGAATTCTACCTGCCAAGGATAACTTTGAGCCTCTCCACCAAATCAGATGCCTTTGTAAATTTAAGATAATTTCATCCCATGCTTCATTCATGTCAATATCTAGACCAAAAGGGACTCCTAGAAGCTTTGTCTTTGCAGAAGGTACAACCACCCTCCAGGCATACTCATATAAAAAATGCGGAACTGCTTCCTTCCCCACCCATAAAGCACTACACTTAGCCCAATTAAGGAGACAACCAGATGCAATTGAAAATATATCCAAAAGCTTTTTGATTATCTGCACATTATTCTCTTCACTATCCACTAGCAAGAAGGTATCGTCCGCAAACTGATTAACCAAAACCTGGTCACCTTCCACCAATAATAATCCCTTTACCAAACCATCCTTTTCAGCCTCATGCAATAGTTGCGAAAGTCCTTCTGCCACTATAGTAAACAAAAAAGGAGCTAAAGGGCAACCTTGCCTGATTCCACGTTCAATTGGAAAAAGCACCAAGAGTTCTCCATGATACAGTACTACCCCCTAGCAGAAATCAACATTTTATGCATCATAGAGCGGAAACCAGGCCCAAATCCCAATTTCAAAAGCATGGCATCCAAGAAAGTCCACTTCACACTATCATAAGCTTTAGCAAAATCCAATTTTAAATATAGAAGATTTTGACCCGAACATTGGGCCCAATGAACTCCCTCATATGCTGCCACTATATTATGAAAAATTTGCCGACCTGGAAGAAAGCCTGACTGAGCCGCATCTATTCTCAATCCCAAAACCGTTTAAGTCTTTCTGCATAGGCTTTTGCAATAATTTTATAGATAGTAGATAGAAGAGTTATTGGGCGCCAATCATGAATGCTCACGTGTTCTTTCACTTTAGGAATAAGAGAAATCAAACCCCAGATTCAAAATCCTATCAAATTGATGTGAAGTACACAAATCTTTGTATGCCTCCATAATGCTTCTTGACGTCCATTCCCAATACCTTTTAAAAAATTCTACAGAATACCATCCATACACGGGCATTTATAAAGCCAACTCAAATGTTGTTGTCTTTCGCAATTCAGGACATAGACAAAGTGGTGCCTCTAACAATTGAGATTCCTCTTGTGAAAGAATTGCATGAACCTTAGAAAGCACAATATCCCGCATTACATCTTCATGAGGCAAATGTTTGACCTTAAAAAGTTTCAAAGTATTGAGTAAGGGATTTGTTTAATCTCATTTGGCTCTGTCATTACCCTCCCATCCCGGCATAGATAGAGAGTGCATAGTAGCTGCATACCTCTTACGCTTTGAAGCTTTAAAAAAAAAGCTTATTACAACGATCTCCATCTTTCGGCCGGGTTAATCCAGATTTAACGTCTTTGATTGAATGTGGGCCGCCGAGACCACGAATAGCATCAATAACTTTGTTGCAATCTAAAAGAGTCCGTACCAACTTTCTTAAGCTCCTCTAATTCAGCATATAACTTACTCAAGGTCTCTTTTTCTTCACGAACTTCGTTCGCTCCCCACCTTTTAAAAATCTTGACATTTGCCAAAGCCTCAACAATACGTCGCATACCATGTTGTTGAGATGAAGCCTTTGCCAAGCCTCGACATCCCGCTTCAAACTCCTCATTAGGCAACCATCTAGTATTCAATTTAAATACCGTTTTTCTCTTTTGTCTACTATCAGTAAGTTCACGATTTTCAAGAATTTGAGGATTATGGTCCGAGACTGCTTGTGCCAAATAATTAAGCCTCCATAACCGTGGACATATATCACAAAGCACACTATTTGCATACATTCGATCATGACGAGCCTGTGACAATCCTGGGCCAACCCAATTATTAGTCCAAGTAAAAGATGAATCTCCATCAACTTCCATAAACCCATGTTGAAAGAGTAACTTCTGCCACTGCTGCCGTTCAAAGCCACTTACAATCTGTCCACCACCTAATCTGTCTTGTGCTGATTCGACCATATTGAAATCCCCTACTAAAAGCCAAGCCACATTCTCTCCCCATTTTGGTTGCTCTTTTTCTAGGAATATTAGATGCATATACATTAATGATACCACATTCTTGAAGTCCTTGCTTCCATTTAATAACTGTCCACCTTCCAAATTTATCTTTTGCTGTAAATGTAACATGAACATCCATACTCCAGGCTATCATTGTACCACCCCGAGCCTTGCCTGAAGTACTTATTAGAGCAGAAGTTTGCTTCCCAAACAAATTCATCATTGGAATGACCCTGCCTCTATCACATTTATGCTCTTGAATACATAAAATATCTGGATTAATGTGCTTAATTAAATTAGCTAACCTCTGCCGTTTTTGGGGAGATGAACGTGCACCTCTCACATTCCAGGACATAATCTTAAGCATGAGGTATTTTGGATTTTTTCTTCCGCCTCTTTTTTGATGAGACTTTTCTCACTTTTAGCTCAGTTTCCTGTGGCTTATATAAAACCAAGGCCTGGTCCAGGTTATGCGCACTAATATCACCAGTATCCTTGTGCCTATCTTCCTCCTCAGATGAATCATCACCAGCCCCTGACTCTATGTTATCACCATTATCCAGGTGATGCATCACCCGTGCTTTACTTTTACGCTTTCTAGGACTTTGCCATGCCAACTCATCATTGGAACATTTGACCATCTCTTCATCTGGTGATGAATCATGAACATCCTCACCAACCACCATTGGAACTGCTTCTATAGCTTTTCCACATTCTTGCAAACCAGATACCTGCCTTTCATCCAGATTCTCTGGAACAACTTCTGGAGGAGTTGCAGACATATCCATATTTTGCTGTTGACCACCAATGGGATATTCCTTCTGCACATCTACATCCAGTATCTTCAAAGAAGGAAACCAACATTTTAACTCACTGCCATTCAAAAGCTCTAAGTTAAAGCGTGAGAAAAACTCCCCACTCTTCACTATTACCTCCTTAGGAAGACTCTGATCCATTGGTAATGCTACACAGACACGAGCACCTCTGAGGATTGAATGAGATACATGCTTACCAATACCATTAGCAATAGAGATAAGGAACTTTGGAAGCAATAGATCTGGTGGCAAACCATGAATTTGAAACCAGCAAGGCAGCATTGCTTTATAAGGAGGTAGAGGAATTGTGCATCTAGTTACTCTACTCCTAAAAATAATTCCAGAGGAAGGGGAAAGGGAGGCAGAGGAAATGGTGGTTTCAGAGGAAGAGGAAGGGGAAGAGGAAGAAATACTTACCATGAGGCAAATGTAGCTAAAGAAATCATGCTTGAGGATGACACAGCAGAAAAAATTGAAGAGGTATGCTTAAGTGAAGTTTTTTCATGTCATGACAATATTGACAATGATGACTTTCTGATTTTAGACAGTGGAGCCAAAAAAACAATTGCTTGCAACTCCAAAATCTTGAAGGAGAAAAAGGAAAAGCAAGGAGGATTCATCCAAGTGGGAAATGGGAATTTGCAAAAAGTAGAAGATGTTGGAATACTTGAGTTGTTTAGCTTAGATGGAGAAATAGTGAACCTTCAAAATGTACTTTGTGTACCAAGCTTAGTCAGAAATTTGATATCAATTTCTCAGCTTGTGGATTTAGGTTTCAAAGTTGTATTTGAACAAATGCATTGCAAAATATATGAAGGGAATACATTAAAGTTCTTGGGAAGACGAGTTGGCAACTTATTTGGCATCAATGCAAAATGTGTTAGTAGTGTAAACTTGTCTACAGTTCCAAATATTGCAACATGGCATGAAAAACTCGGGCATGCAAATATTAAAACCATAGAAAAAATGATCAAGAATGGGTGGATCAAATCAAAGGATTGCAGACTTGAACATCATATGTGCAGGGGTTGTATGTTGGGAAAACATTCTAGACTTCCTTTCTCCAAAGCAAAGGGGAGATCAAATGAAATCCTGGGGCTAATTCACACTGATTTATGTGGTCCCATAAACATAACAGGGCTAACTGGAAAGAAATATGTTATTACTTTTACAGATGACTATAGCAGGAAGACAAAGATATATTGCTTAAGGACAAAGGAGCAGGCCTTTGAGGCTTTCAAACAATATATGGCAGAAGTGGAGCTTGAAACAGGAAAAAGGATCAAGTGTGTGCGCTCAGATCGAGGAGCTGAGTATCAATCTTTCAAGTTTAAGAAATACTGTGTAGATAGAGGCATAAAAAGACAATATACATGTAGCTACACACCTCAGCAAAATGGAGTTGCTGAAAGGAAAAACAAATCAATTTTTAATGCTACTAGATCAATGCTTAAGCAAGTTGGACTTCCAAATTTCTTATGGGAGGAAGTAGTGAAGACTGCAGTGATAATACAGAATGCTTTGCCATCAGTAAGCATAGGAGGTAAATGTCCTGATCAAATATGGTCAGAGAAATTACCTAATTATGAAAAAATTAAGGTGTTTGGATGTCTAGGTTATACTCATGTTCCTCAAGAGTTAAGAAAAAAATTAGATGACAGGTCCATTATTACATATCTGGTAGGATATGATGAAAATTCCAAGGGCTATAGAATGTATAATCCTTTGAGAAGAAATATCATAATAAGCATGGATGTAAGTTTTTCAGAAAATGTTTTGTGCAAACCAAGGTTTGACAAAGGAGAACAAGAAGAAGAAAAATCTGAAGCAAACTCAAATGAGCCAAATCTGATGCATTATAAACATGAAAATGGAGAAGGGGATATAACAAATGAAGACATTGATTATGATACAGAAGGAGAAGGGGATTCAGAAAAGGAAGAGGACATAACCAAATCTATGACTGATGTACCATTAGAAATTGAAAATGAAAGGCATGAAATGACTGAAAACAAGAAAGCAAAAAGAAGGAAAACAGAAGCAGAAAGGCTCAAAGTAGAGTTTAACTTGGACATGACTGAATATGGAAGGAAGGCAGATGGAAAAAGCAACAGGCTAATAAATGTTGAACAACACACAGACGAGGCTCTCATGGTTTTGCAAACAGGATCCCAGAAAATTTTGAGGAAGCAGTTAGTGGAATAGAAGGTTACAAGTGGAAAAAAGCAATGGAAGAAGAAATGGACTCATTTGATAGAACATGAACTTATGAGTTAGTGAATTTGCCAAAAGGAAAGCATTCAATAGGAAATAAATGGGTATATAAGCTCAGGTTAGTTGCCCAAGGATACTCTCAGAAGAAAGGCATTGATTTTGAAGAAACTTACTCCCCAGTGGTAAAGTTAGCTAGTATTAGAATGATCATTTCCATGTCAAATGCCCTAAATTTGGACCTGCATCACATGGATGTATGTACAGCGTTTTTGAATGCAGACCTAAAGGAGGAAGTCTATATGAACCAAGCTCAGGGCTTTGAGAAGGGATTAGGAAAAGTGTGGAAGCTGAAAAAGGCTGTTTATGGTCTAAAACAGTCACCTGAGGAATGGTATTCTTGCATAAATGATTTTTTGAAGGAGCAAGGATTTATAAAATTGACAAATGATGGGAATGTGTATGTTCTAAGAGAAGGTGAAAGTTTCTGCATAATGGCAATTTATGTGGATGATTGTGTGCTAGCCTCTAACAATTCAGATTTTTTGAAAGAATGCAAACAAATGCTTAAGGGAAGGTATAAAATGACAGATCTTGGTGAGTTATCACAGTACCTTGGTGTAGAGGTGAAAAGAAATAGAGAAAGAAAAACCATATCATTATGTCAAAGCAGATACATTGATACAGTTTTGGAGAAGTTTAATATGCAGGACTGCAACACAGTAAAGGCCCATATTCTTCCAGGTTGTAAACTTTCAAAACATATGTGTCCTCAGACTGAAAATGAAATTGAAGAGATGAAGAAAGTTCTCTACAGACAATTAATAGGGAGTCTACTATTCATTGCTAATAATAGCAGACCTGACATTGCCTTTATTGTGAATGTCCTAAGCAGATATAACAATAATCCAGGGTTCGAGCATTGGTTAGCAGCAAAGAAAGTTCTAAGGTTTTTAAAGGGAACAAAAACCACAGGGATAGTCTACAATACTAGTGATTTAGAACACTGATGCTGACTGGTGTGGAGATCTAGATGAGAGAAAATCTACCTCTGGGTATATTTTAATGCTTGGAGGAGGACCTGTGAGCTGGAGAAGCAAGAAACAGTCTTCAATAGCTTTGTCAACTGCTGAATCTGAATATGCAGCTACTACACTTGCTGCTAAAGAGATCATATTGTCAAGAAGGTTGTTGGATGAGCTAGGGATTATACAACGGAAGAGTACACAATTATTTTGTGATAACCAAAGTTGCATTGCTATGACCAAAAATCCTGTTCTTCATGAAAGGACTAAACATATAGAGATGGAAATGCATTACATCAGAGATATGGTCAGCAAGGGGCACATTCAGTTAACATATATAAATTCAGGGGATCAAATTGCAGATATTCTAACCAAAGCTTTAGGTTGGAAACGATTTCAAAAACTAGATGGAATGATGAGTTGCCAAGATGTTATGAAATTTTGATCTGAAAAGGGGAATGAAAGAAAAATGTGTTCATATCAAATTTCAAATGGGAACCTAAATGGTATCATTTGGCTTAAGGCCACAAATGGGAACCTAAATGGTAAATGCTGATGTTTGGTTTAAGACCACATATGATAACCTAAATGGTAAAGCTTGGTATAAGACCATGTTCAGTATAAGAGCAGACAGACAATTCACTGAGGCAGTAACTTATAGAAATTTAAATGATGATGACAGGTTTAAATCCTTTAAACTTTGCTTAAGATGTGAACATACATATGTTCAAATAGGCCAGTTAAATTTTATGGTGAAGATTCAAGGGTTTAAGGAACATGATACAGAGGATGAATCTATTTATTGGCTAAGCCTAAACCATTGGAGTAATATGGGATATTTCATATTAATGGTTAAACGTCAACCATTAAAATTATGAAGGTTTGTGAAACGAAAAATTCATGTGGGATAATGTTGGAAAGTTGAAATTAGGTCAGAGATTTTCGGGAGGGAACCGAGTTTTAAAACTCGGTCCAATGCCGTGGAGACAAACTCATCAACCGACAGTGAAGATCGGCAATCGGTTAGGCCAATCGGCCGGACTGATTGCTATAAACTAATTCAAGAAGGATCGATACTCAGTTGTGAATTTTGAGGTGAGGCGCATTGAAGTTCTAAGTTATAAAGGTCTGATTATTGACCTTAGAAAAGTCTATGATTTAATTTGGATATTTAAGTTCATTACCTTAGATATTGAACTTGTTTGATTATTTGTGTGTTGAAGCTTGAATTGAAATGGGTAGTTGATATAAGCAAGACCATTAACATTATATGATGTATTTATTTGTGAAGTAATGATTCTATCTGGAATATTTTCAAGAGGAGTACAATGACAAATAAATCTATCTCTGTTTGTTAATGCAAGATTGTATTTGACAATATTTTACATGCATCATGCTGCTGGCATCTTGTTGTGTACTGTCTACATACTCCTCTACTATTGTTATCAATTCAGAAAACAAGCATGTACCATTTCTAGCAGTTCTTGGCTATGGAGTTTTGAGTCCTTGTAGACTTGTGCTTAGCTGATCCGTGGATCTTTTTACTTGCTGGTGTTCTCACATGCTTCTATTTCCTATTGCTATCTGAAGTTGTAGCTATAGTTAATTGTCTCAACAACCTTATATTTGTGTGCTGCTCTAGTATATAAGGTTTCTTGCTTGCCTGGCTTCCCTAATTCCTGCACTAACCCTGTTGGAACTGTTTCTGAGCACTCAAGGCAGTGTGTCTTCCCCATAAGCAAACTTAGGCAGCTGACATGATATAGGTGGTCACATTTCAACTTCGGGCTGAAGGTGTAATCATCCTGGAAGGCGAGCCCGCATGTGGAGCATCTCTCCTCATCTCCAATTGGCAACCTGAATGGCACAGGAGAGATGCTCACAGGCTGGCCAGCTCTCTTTGTCAGTTCCCTAAGTCGGTTGACATTCTGTAAATGTTGCTGAGCTTTTGCAAGCTGCACTTCATAGTTTGCAACCTCAGCAGCTACAGTGGCCACCTGCTAAACTATCCCTTCATTTACTGCCCACCCTCCATTTCAAGGAGGGCTTTCAACGTATATTCTGCCATGTCTTTCTCCTTCTCTAAGCTCAGTAGCTCAGCAGAGGCACCTGCATCAGGATCTATCAGGGTTTGAAGATGCAAGGTATTGTCTTTTATAGTCTGCAATTTTCGCTGTGACGCCGAGAACAAAGTTCCCTTAGCCTGGGACTGGATAATTAGCTCTTTCTTGGCCACTAAATCAACCTGGATGTTGTTTAAAGCATCCTACAGATCTTTGATCATTGAACGGATTCCCTTCTAATTTAATACCAGTGCCCCCCTGAAGCTTGTCTTTCTGTCATAGTTTCAGGTGTTGTGGCCTGCAAAGATCTGCTGGGCTCTGCTCTGCTTACTGGGCACTGTTGGCTGGTTCACTTTTAGCCTTGCTGCTATAAGATCTACTCTTAGCTGCAACTGCTGCCCAATTAACCTTGAAGTTCTCTGGAGCAGTGATAGCACTGCTCTTTGCAAGAATATAAAAAAAGTGTGTGATCCTTTTATCTTCTATCTGCTGAAAAAAGTTATCAGAAATATTGATTCATCTTGTTATCTTCTATTCTATTTTGGTTTATCAGAAGCTTGTCACATGGTTTTAGAGGGCCAGCACTTGGATGGTATTAAAAAAAAAAAACCCTTTAACTATAGGTTTTGGAAAGTCTGGTTTAATCAAAATTGGGCTGCTTGAAATAGTTATGGAAAATTACCTTAGATTGGCTATTTTTTATACAAATGGCATGTTTGTAGGCACATTCTCATCAACCGAATCATCTGACTCACCCTCACTCTCGGCTTCTTTAATCTTCTTTGTTCTTGACCATTGTCAACCTAGTGACCCGGGCAACAACTCTACTACCTGCTTCTCCACATCTTCAACATCCTTATCCATCCCTGCATCAAAAGTGTTGGAGGAGGCCTTTGTAGAGATATTGCAGAATTTAAGACTATAACGTAATTGGCAGCATCGTTAGCACTACTCGAATCTGCCTTAGATTGTGCAGGATTTGGGGCCTTCAGCAATGCGCTATTAGGTGCTGCATCATGATGCTGACTGCTGGTATCTTGTTGTGTACTATCTACATGCTCCTCTACTACAATTCAGAAAACAAGCATGTACCATTTCTGGCAGTTCTTGGCTATGGAGTTTTGAGTCCTTGTAGACTTGTGCTTAGCTGATCAATGGGTCTTTTTACTTGCTGGTGTTCTCACATGCTTCTATTTTCTATTGCTATCTGAAGTTGTAGCTATAGTTAATTGTCTCAACAACCTTATGCTTGTGTGCTGCTCCAGTATATAAGGTTTCCTGCTTGCCTGGTTTCCCTAATTCCTGCACTAACCCTGTTGGAACTGTTTCTGAGCACTCAAGGCAGTGTGTCTTCCCCATAAGCAAACTCAGGCAGCTGACATGATATAGGTGCCACATTTCAACTTCGGGCTGAAGGTGTGATCATCCTGGAAGGCGAGCCCGCATGTGGAGCATCTCTTCTCATCTCCAATTGGCAACCTGAATGGCACAGGAGAGATGCTCACAAGCTGGCCAGCTCTCTTTGTCGGTTCCCTAAGCCGGTTGACATTCTGTAAATGTTGTTGGGCTTTTGCAAGCTGCACTTCATTGTTTGCAACCTCAGCAGCTATAGTGGCCACCTGTTAAACTATCCCTTCATTTATTGGCCCATCCTCCATTTCAAGGAGGGCTTTCAACATATATTCTGCCATGTCTTTCTCCTTCTCTAAGCTCAGTAGCTCAGCAGAGGCACCTGCATCAGGATCTATCAGGGTTTGAAGACGCAAGGTGTTGTCTTTTATGGTCTGCAATTTCTGTTGTGAAGCCGAGAAGAAAGTTCCCTTAGCCTGGGACTGGATAACTAGCTCTTTCTTGGCCACTAAATCAGCATGGATGCTGTTTAAAGCATCCTACAGATCTTTGATCATTGAAGGAATTCCCTTCTAATTTAATATCAGTGCCTCCTGAAGCTTGCCTTTCTGTTATAGTTTCAGGTGTTGTGGTTTGCTAAGATCTGTTGGGCTCTGTTTAGCTTACTGGGGCACTGTTGGCTGGTTCACTTTTAGCCGTGCTGCTATAAGCTCTACTCTTAGCTGCAACTGCTGCCCAATTAACCTTGAAGTTCTCTGGAGCAGTGATAGCACTCCTCTTTGCAAGATTATAAAAAAAGTGTGTGATCCTTTTATCTTCTATCTGCTGAAAAAGTTATCAAAATATTGATTCATCTTGCTTCTATTTTGGTTTATCAGAAAGCTTATGCATTTTCACACCCAAAAATATTTTGTATCGCATGGAGCATATCAGTAAGGATCTTAAGTTTTTCATAAAGTTTTTTTAGAGGGCCAGCACTTGGATGGTATTAAAAAAAAAAAAACCCTTTAACTACGGGTTTTGGAAAGTCGTACCGTTTCTAGCAGTTCTTGGCTATGGAGTTTGAGTCCTTGTAGACTTGTGCTTAGCTGATCCGTGGGTCTTTTTACTTGCTGGTGTTCTCACATGCTTCTATTTCCTATTGCTATCTGAAGTTGTAGCTATAGTTAATTGTCTCAACAACCTTATGTTTGTGTGCTGCTCCAGTATATAAGGTTTCCTGCTTGCCTGGCTTCCCTAATTTTTATATTAACCCTATTGGAACTGTTTTTGAGCACTCACGGCAGTGTGTCTTCCCCATAAGCAAACTCATGCAGCTGACATGATATAGGTGGCCACATTTCACCTTCAGGCTGAGGGTGTAATCATCCTGGAAGGCGAGCCCGCATGTGGAGCATCTCTCCTCATCTCCAATTGGCGACCTGAATGGCACAGAAGAGATGCTCACAAATTGGCCAGCTCTCTTTGTCAGTTCCCTAAGTCGGTTGACATTCTGTAAATGCTGCTGGGCTTTTGCAAGCTGCACTTCATTGTTTGCAACCTCAGGAGCTACAGTGGCCATCCCTTTATTTACTGGCCCACCCTCGGAGGGCTTTCAACATATATTCTGCTATGTCTTTCTCCTTCTCTAAGCTCAGTAGCTCAGCAGAGGCACCTGCATCAGGATCTATCAGGGTTTGAAGATGCAAGGTGTTGTCTTTTATGGTCTGCAAATTCCGCTTTGAAGCCGAGAAGAAAGTTCCCTTAGCCTGGGACTGGATAACTAGCTCTTTCTGGCCACTAAATCAGCATGAATGTTGTTTAAAGCATCCTACAGATCTTTGATCATTGAACAGATTCCCTTCTAATTTAATATCAGTGCCTCCTGAAGCTTGCCTTTTTGTTATAGTTTCAGGTGTTGTGGTCTATTAAGATCTGCTGGGCTCTGCTCTGCTTACTGGGGCATTGTTGCCTGGTTCACTTTTACCTTGCTGCTATAAGCTCTACTCTTAGTTGCAACTACTGCCCAATTAACCTTGAAGTTCTCTGGAGCAATGATAGCACTCCTCTTTGCAAGATTATAAAAAAGCGTGTGATCCTTTTATCTTCTATCTGCTGAAAATGTTATCAGAAATATTGATTCACCTTGTTATCTTCTATTCTATTTTGGTTTATCAGAAAGCGTGCATTTTCACACCCAAATATATTTTGTATCACATGGAGTATATCAATAAGGATCTTAAGTTTTTCATAAAGATTTTTTTAGAGGGCCAGCACTTGGATGGTATTAAAAAAAAAAAAAATTCCTTTAACTAGGGGTTTTGGAAAGTCTGGTTCAATCAAAATTGGGCTGTCTGAAATAGTTATAGAAAATTACCTTAGATTGGCTATTTTTTCTACAAATGCCATGTTTGTAGGCACATTCTCATCAACCGAATCATCCGACTCACCCTCATTCTCGGCTTCTACCATTGTCAACCTAGTGACTCGGACAACAACTCTACTACCTGCTTCTCCACATCTTCAACATCCTTGTCTATCCCTACATCAACAGTGTTAGAGGAGGCCTTTGTAGAGCTGTTGCAGAATTTAAGACTATAACGTAATTGGCAGCATCGTTAGCATTACTCGAATCTGCCTTAGATTGTGCAGGATTTGGTGTCTTCAGCAATGTGCTGTTAGATGCTGCATCATGACGCTGACTGCTGGCATCTTGTTGTGTACTGTCTACATGTTCCTCTACTATTGTTACCAATTCAGAAAACAAGCATGTATTGTTTCTAGCAGTTCTTGGCTATGGAGTTTCTTGTGCTTAGCTGATCTGTGGGTCTTTTTACTTGCTGGTGTTCTTACATGCTTCTATTTCCTATTGCTATATGAAGTTGTAGCTATAGTTAATTGTCTCAACGACCTTATGTTTGTGTGCTGCTCTAGTATATAAGGTTTCTTGCTTGCCTGGCTTCCCTAATTCATGCACTAGCCCTGTTGGAACTGTTTGAGCACTCAAGTCAGTGTGTCTTCCCCATAATTGTTTGCAACCTCAGCAGCTACAGTGGCCACCTATTAAACTATCCCCTCATTTACTGGCCACCCTCCATTTCAAGGAGGGCTTTCAATATATATTCTGCCATGTCTTTCTCCTTTTCTAAGCTCAGTAGCTCAGCAGAGGCACCTGCATCAGGATCTATCAGGGTTTGAAGACGCAAGGTGTTGTCTTTTATGGTCTGCAATTTCTGCTGTGAAGCCGAGAAGAAAGTTCTCTTAGCCTGGGACTAGATAACTAGCTCTTTCTTGGCCACTAAATCAGCCTGGATGTTGTTTAAAGCATCCTACAGATCTTTGATCATTGAACGGATTCCCTTCTACTTTAATATTAGTGCCTCCTGAAGCTTACCTTTCTATTATAGTTTCAGGTGTTGTGGTCTGCTAAGATCTGCTGGGCTTTGCTCTGCTTACTGGGGCACTGTTGGGTGGTTCACTTTTAGCCTTGCTGCTATAAGCTCTACTCTTAGCTGCAACTGCTACCCAATTAACCTTGAAGTTCTCTGGATCCTGCTTGGCTCTCTGGCAGTTGTTGAATGAAAAAAGGTATAATATTGTTTTCCTTACTTTGCTATTCTTCAATCCCTTCAGGTATATTTTGCTTATAGGTTCAATTAGAGCTTCTTCGTGCTCTGGCCTAACCTTGTCAATGAAAGTTTTGACAAGAATGACACCGTTGGTATCCCAAATTTCATTGTACTCTGCTGCAGAGATAACATCTGTTCGAAATTGAGAGGGATGAATTCCCTCGTTTGGCGTACCCGCATACACATGGAAGTCTTCTTTCATTTGGCAATTAGCCAAGTCTGATCCTAAGGGAGTGCTTCTTCTGGCCTAAAAGAATGCAAGTAGAACAAATCAACAGGGCACCCTAAACCCATAGAAATTTTGGCATTGCATTTTGCTTACCCGATACATGGCCTCAGTTGGAATTATTGCTTGAGCGGATGGATCAATCACTTTCTTGCTCATGGTTGATCTGTTGTATATACTATGGAAATCAGAGAGCACAAATCCGCGGGGTCTTTGGCCAGAGTAGAGAAAGTTGGGGAAGAGAGATTTGGAAAATACAAATTCGAAAGTTAGTTTATTTAGGTTCCAGATTTTAGCAGGTCATATTCATTACCGCGAGCAATAAGCAAATCATGATTGTATATGCAGGTAAGGGAAAGTGACAGGCGGAAAATAGATAGTACTATAATAGATGAAGGGTGGGAAAAAAAAGGTGAAGGGTGGAAAAAATTGTATAACAGGTGCTGGTGCTGGTGTTGTGGTCGCATTTATTTGCAACCCACCAGCATACTTTTGCCCTGCTGTCATAGGAGGGGGATAGTGTGACGACTATACGAGTATTATACTCGTATATACAAATATAATCATGACGCAGATGCAAAAAGATAGTTGCACGAGACAGGGTTCAAACTTACAACTTTCAGCTGCAAGCCATATACCTTTGCCAGCCGCATTATCTATCATCCTTGATGAGATGTTTTTTGTGTCATTCGCATGTGTGCAGCAGCTTCCACGAGGTTCTAGTCTAGAACATAATAGAATCTACATACATGTGCGACACTTGGCAAAATCTCATCTATTGAAATGGCTCGATCTGGACCATTGGCTTAGATATATAAGGAGGAGCCTCATTCTTGTCGAACCATTTTGGTTCAACTCCAGTATCAAGCTTTCTAGGCATATGTCTTGTATTCTTGCTTGCCTTTGGGTCTTTATATTCTTGATTCTTCATCATAGATCAGATTCTTTACCGATCTTGACATATTTCTTATGTATTTCTCACATATTTTCCACGTATTTTCCTTGTTTTCAAGTAGGTTCATGACAATCTAAAGAGCCATGATGCACTGAACATTACCAGAGAACATCTCTCGACACCAATGACCCATCCACAAGCATTGCATATTATGAATTAAGAAACTTTAGTCTTTTAATTATAGAGCCATAAATAGTAGATATAGTTTTATAATCTCTGCAAGGCATATAGGAATTTGTTGAGGATGAATGCTATACCCTTCATGCCTGGGTGAGACTTGGATTATTGGAGGTAGTAATATGGGCTTTTCTACATGCGTTGTGGTCACCAAGGTCTAACTCTCGACTTTGGCATTCATGTTGATTCTACGCTCACAGGGCTTGGGAGAAGGGTGGGCAAAAGTGCAACTTTAGCATATTTGCATCTACCTGGCCAACCAGTCAATAAATTTCTTGTCTTCAGGGAAATTACTAAATGTATATTTCTTATTAGCTAAAATGGCTTTAGCTAAACTTGCCCAAAACTAATCCCAAGACTTTCTGTGCTTTAGCTAAACAATAGACATTTTGTTTCTCATACTTTCTAGCATTTAGCTCAACTAACCTGTAATTCATCCCAAAAATTTCTATGGTGTGGGCAAGGAAGCTAAAATTATTATACCTCCTTCCCAATTGTTTCCATTTACTTTAATCATTTTCTTATGGAACATGCTAAAAAAAAGCAGTAGCTAAATATAGGCCTTAAGTTATTCCATGGATACTAGAAAATAAAATTACTAATTATATGCATCTCATTACCTTGAATTGCTTTAGCTAAACTAGCCCAAAACTAATTCCAAAACTTTCTATGGTTTAGCTAAAAGGTATAAATTTTTACTTGCTTGCTTTCTAGAGTTTGGCTAAACAGCCTGAAGGTTGGTGCTGGCGCGAAAAAAGTGAAGCTAAAATTATTAATTTTTCCTCAATTTTTTCAATTTACTTTAGCCAACATTTTTTGAAAATGTGTTACAAAATTGTCAAATAGCTAAGTTTAGCCCTTAAATTATTCCATGCTTCAGCACCTTTCTGCTGGGACCCCTTGACCCCAATCGCTTGGTGAGCGTGGGCCCTTCTCGCCTCTCCGCCACAACCCCCTCCTCCTGCTCCTACTCCTGCTCCCTCACGACCCACGCCCTCTCAGCCACATGCTGCCTCCGCTCCATCTACTTCTCACTCAGCCTCTGCTTCCCGTCCTCCCCATGACTTCAGTGCGCGATACCCCGCTATTCCTGACAAATAGGAATTGTGCCTCCGGGTGGTCTCATGGAATTGTCGAGGCTTCCCTTGGCAGAAGGGGGACAGTCTCAACTCCGTGGCAGCCGATATGGATCTCATCTTTCTCATGGAGACATGGGAGCATGCCGCACAAGGCTACGATCTGTAGGGTTACCAACATTTTCGGTCTTCAATACACTGCGGCAGACGGAGGGGTCATCGTGGGGTTGCTTGCTACTACCAGACAACCTTGGCACATTCGGTTACCCTCGAGAAGACAACCGGTACTTGTGGGTTCGTGTGCATAATACCAGTGGCAACCCTCTTTTTCTGGCCGCCTGTTATTTCCCTCACGCAGAGAGCACCTTCTATCGCAGCCACTCCGATGCGGATAGGATGGACCCTTATGTCGATCTATATGATGACATACAGCAGCACAAGCAGTTGGGTAGGGTCGTCCTTCTTGGGGATTTCAATGCACGGACAGGAGTAGAGCGGTCCATGAGACTTGACCCCCTCGCTGACGATGTCCTGCAGCTACGTGCCGCAGAGGCAACCTGGCCACGAGGATCGGATGACAACCAGGTCACTCGCTTTGGCAGACAGTTGCTCCTGCTATGTGGTATTTTTTACTTGATAATTTGCAATGGCCTGCCATAGTGGCCCGATTCTCACAAGTGCACCTGCAGACAGGACAATCATGGGGGAGGGTCTAGTGTGGTGGACTATGTGCTCGTAGTTGCGCAAGATATGCATCTCATCAGTCGTTTCTGGGTGGGCACCGACAGTCGGGATGAGGAGGTCGGGATGAGGAGGTCGACTCAGATCACCTCCCACTTTATTTGGACATGGCTTGGCAAGCCGCCAGAACTCCCACTATGCTCACCGCCATCCTCGATTATGACCGGATTATGAGTGTGCGGGGACTACGCCGAGATGCTCATGGACGCCTTCGCCCGGCAATTCTGCGGACCCCACACTAGAGCAGCAGATGAACCGGTTGATCGGAGCTATTACGGGATGCAGCGGACAGGTGCTTTGGCAGACCCCCCCACGTCGCCGCTCAGGGACAACAACATTTTCGCGTAACCGGTGGTTTGATGCGGAGTGTAAAGAACGCAAGCGCCAGCTCCGTCACATTCTGGATCTAGGTACCCGCTTTATAAAGCCACCACCACCGACGCAGCGCCCATCCGGAAGGAGACAAAGGCGGTACCTTGCCGCCGGTATCGGGGAGATGTTCGCCCATCGGATACTCATTCTCGAACCTTTTGGCGCAGAGTGCTTCGAAGGCCAGCCCAGCCTACAGGGGACATCACACCCGTGCAGTGGGAACAATACTTGAAGCAGCTCTATGACCCACCAGGGACGCGTACGCCCATACCCCCGCAGGAGGGCCCCCCATTGGTTCTCGCGGAGGAGGATGTTGTGGAGGGCCTGCAACGGCTGGCTAATGGGAAGGCGGTGACCCGATGGTATGAGTGCCGAAGTTACTCAAATGGGCAAGGCAGCCGCTGGTGCCGATCCTCACTACCCTGTTCAACAGAGCATTGCATGAAGGTTTCCCCCGATAATGGACCACAAGCAGGGTTGTCCCCATTCACAAGGCGGGCGACCCACACTGTCCGGCCAATTACCGGACGATCATGGTTAGTTCAGTATTTGCCAAACTATTGGCTGGCATTCTCGGCGGCAGTTTGACTGGGCAGGGGCTAGCAGATGTCGCGAGCCCTCACACAAGCGGGCTTTAGACCCGCCAGCGAAGCGATTGACCATATCTTTATACTACGGGCACTGATTGAAGACAGCCGAAACCATCGGCAGGACTTGTATTGCTGCTTTGTGGACTTCGCGAAGGCTTTTGATACGGTCCCCCGGGAAAAGCTATGGGCTCGACTGCGTCGACCGGGCTGCCACGCCTGTGCAAAATGCCATATCTGTTGTATGAGAGTTGTTTTGGCGGGATGCACCGACGGGCCAAGCATTCACCGGTAGTATCGGGTCCGGCGGGGCTGCCCCCCTCTCACCAACACTTTTGGCCTCTACATTGACCCGGTTAAACCGGCTTCTACGAACATGGGGATGGCATACGACTTTTGCACCGGTCATCCGCCGGCTCATCTATGCGGATGATGTTGACCTTTCTCGCCCACACCCGGAAGCTATGCGCATCTCATCCGGATGCCCTAGACACATTCCCGACGGGCTACGGACATGCGGCGTGAATCCGGCCAAGACCGGGGTGGTTTTCATATTCTCTTCACGCCACCCCACCTCCTGCACTCTCACATATCGGGGGGACAGTGTGGAGGTCACGCCCACCTACAAGTACCTGGGGGTGGAGTTCCCCCTCCTCGGCTCTGTTGGGAGGCGTTCATCCGCTATGAGGGTGATGCCAGCTGGAAAGTTTTATGCCATGCGAGAACAACAGATCACCGAGGCGAGCTCTATGATTGGGACCATCATCCTACATCTGTTTTTGCCGGGTCGAGCCTGCCCTTACATGACGGGTCGAGGTTTGGGGCGATGCGTCTCTTTGGCGACCTTGAATGACTTGGAGCAGTGCGTAAGGCATTTTTGGCACGGGCACTTGGGGTGAAACCTTCAGTCCCCTATCAGATTCTGCTGCAGGAAACTGGATTCTTGCCACTTCAGCGGGCAGCCCTTGATAGACACATCGTCTATTTTCAGAAACTGGTTAATATGGGTGATGCTCGGCTTCCGCACCTGGCTTACGCTGTGGCAATGGGCCCGCAGCGGCAGGTCAGCACATCAACCCCGCGTTGGTCCGGGGCCCGCAGCTCTACCTACGTTTCCAGCTGCCCCTGAAAAAGCGCAGACTCATTGCCTCCATTCGCACAAGGTGCCCATCATCTCCGCATCGAGACGGGCAGGTGGATTGGGGAGCCCCGCCAGGACAGGCTCTGTCAGTGCTGTCAAACGGGTGCCATTGAGGATGAGTCTCACACTTTCCAGAGTTGCCCAGCATTAAGTCAGATCCGGGCCAGATACGTTCCCTTAGTACGGCCGGACTTGCCCCTACATTTGCTGATGAACACACCGTCGAGACGCGGCTCGGGGTACATATCTCGTGAGGTACCGGATCTGCGAGCCCACCTTTGCCCCTTTGGGGCCGCCCTCCGATCGGGCACTCACGTACGGTACATGAGTGTATATATTTGTGTGTTTTTGCATTTCGTATATTGGAACAGTTTGTCAGCAGGCTGATTGCTGCCATGGTTTTTTTCCTCGAAAACCCTTCGGGGCGGGGGTTTTTTTATCCGGGTAGTAATCTGCTTGCTGCGCCTTTGTATTGGGTCCCATAGACCGATTGGTCTCCGTGGATGATAAAAATACCTTCCTTCCTTCTGTACGAAAGATTCCAAGACTCAATATCCAAACTCAATGCATTGGCGTACTCTAAAGGGAAGATGACATACCCCTCTTCTTCCTCTAGCTTATATGTGTTTCTTTGCAGGGCTTGGGCACCCTTTCTACCCTTATATGTTGTTCACCCTACGCATAGGTGTCAGGGTGTATTTCAACCCTGCTTTTCCATCTATGACTTTACAGCCTAAATTCTAGTTTCATTTGCATTCCAATTTCTAGATCCCCTTTTTTTTTTTTTTTTGGGGGGATGGGGATGAACTCTTCATAAATTTATCTAAGCCTTGCATGTGTCCAAATTTTCTTGTGTCATGGCACGAGCACAGACAATCTCCAGAGTTTTAGCACTTCTAAGGGCAACCTCTAAATGCCTTTATTTAAGAAGCTTCTACTATTTGCTCCCAGGTAGACCCAATAATTTGGAATTCCCTCCCTCCCTCCCTCTAAGTCAAGGTTACCCCCATTCCCCTGCTATGCCCTATCAGGTGCCCAACAAGCTCCTTCTCTTGTAGGCTTGTCGAGATCTGTGGATGCCTCAACTCTTTATGAATGGTCCTAGCATACCACCAATCTTGTTGACTCAGGAATCCTAGGTCTCCTTGATGCCTCTCTAACTAAAAATTTCAAATTTACTAACCTCGTCAAGCATATCTAACATTTGCTTCTCGGTCTATTTTTCTCACTTGGTAGGCCTCCTTGACATTGCAGTAATCGATGCATTGACTTGAGGTGCCTTCTTCTTCCTCCTAGGTGTGCATACTCGTTTGTAACATGTTAGAACCATGTGGTTCACTTCAACGCTATAATCTCCCTCTGCTCTTGTGAAAACCAGAGTTCTTGTGTTCTTCAAGCCTGGTTATCAATGTCTATTGTGTTGTGAAGCTCCATTTTATTTTTAATTTGTTCGAAACCATAGCGGGAGAGGGGAATTTAGTCCAGCTCTAGCAATAGAGCAACGATTTGGACATAATTGAAGCCACCAAGATTGAATCAGCCATAGATTGGGAGTGCTTATAGGCTTCTAGAAGGGGCCTTCACAGTCACGGGTAGGGGCATTCACATTAATGGTTAGGTGATCCCTCGTACGAGGAGTACATGCCTTCCTTGGATGGTTTAGAGACACATGTAGCGCGACAGCATGGGGAGATACCATGGGACGCTCAATGTTCCAATCAATAATAATAATAATAATCCATGGATGATAAAAGTCCACTCAATTCAATTCTTTTAATATTCCAAGAAATTGCCGCGTACCATCATAATGGTGGTATGGATTCCTTGCTGCAAGTTTGAGATTATATATAGTACCACGTATAATATTGAAACCTTCCTTAGAAGGAGGCATTTGAGTTGTAAAATAATGAATGAAAACCTAGAAAGTATTAGATCTATATTGGGTGAGCAACTTATTCATCGAAGGTTGTTCTTTGGAATTTTATAGCTTTGATGCAAACTATGGATGTCATAAGCGTATATTGAAGGTTTCTTTTTTTCTTAATTTTTTAACTTTAGCAGGCTTGCCTAAAGGGAGGTACAACATTTCCTACAATTTTAAGGTGTCCACTTATCATACATCTCAGCAACATTGAACGTGAGCCATTAGATCTACAATTTTTGTATGAATGGCGCGAAAAAATTAGAAATACTAGGACGATGGAGTAAATGCACTGCTAGACTGCAAAGCTCTAGGAACTCCATGATCCTTCATTTGACATAATTTTTTTTCCATCACGGAAGCGTGTTAAGGCAATGGTTCACTTTAATATTACTACGTTGCCGATATGAACAGTTAGAATTTAGAAGGGATGTGACATGAAAATACGTCGCATCGTGTTGAAAATCAAATATCTACTGTACCATTTATATCTACTATAGTTTCATTTCATCCATCGTGCATTTGATGTTTCTTTTCGTCGCAGGATTGTGTTAGCCTAAAACCTGGAACTTTTAGTCTAACCTCAAAGGAAGTTTAAACAAAGTGGTTAGAACCTCCAGATCACTTAGGGTGATCAATCCTTGCCATATGAAACAAGAAAAGTCATTTTGAAGTGCTAGTTTTTTCAAAATCACTAGAGTCCCTGAAACTGAAAAAACTGTCAGAGCAAAATCTGACCTTGCAGACACACCTTGTGAGATTTTTGAGATCTGATTGGTGATATAGATGATCAACAAGCAGAGGAAACTTGTGGTGAAGATTTGGCTTGATTTGGATAAGGGAAGGTCAAGAAAATCGAGGTCAAAGTCAGGTCAAAAAGTTGGCCAGTGCCAAAACAGAGAGCCAAAATTTGCAGATGGAGTCTGATGGGGAATTTTGAGTTGGGATTTGTGCAGGCAACTTCAAAATAGCCTCTAGATCACATGCATAAGGTTTAAATAGCAAAAAGATGTTTTAGTTTTTCTGTAAGTAGCCAAAGTCTCAAGAAAAGAACAAACTCTGTAACAGTTATGAAAAAAGTCTTTTTATTTGTTTTCTCTGAATGTATAAGTGTCTAGGATTTTTATGAGGATGAGATGCAACTACCTGAAGAGGATATAACTCTGAATAAAGATTTTTGGCTTTGTTTTTTAGTTTTTAGCTTTAAAAGAACAATGCAGAATTACAAAAGATGAATGTACAATGATGACAATGATTTCTCAGGCAAAGACTATGCATTATAACAATGGGATACAGAAAATTTGATAGTGTCCACAGGGGCATTACCAAAGCTTAAAAAATAGTAGTGCTTGAGAGCAAACTCATAGCTGTCTGAGCATTTCAAGAATTTCAAAACTACCAATGAAGCAATCTTGGAATGATTATTTGAGTTGCAATGGAAGAGCCTCAATGTTGAACAGGTCACACCGAGCCAGATCTTCAAGTTCGAGCAAGTAGAACAAAAATTTGAGCAGAGTAGAGCAAGATAATGTCAAAAATATTCAGTGCGCCAAAATCACAGAGGTATATCTCTGAGGGACGTGTTGATTTGATCTGTGTTGCTGGCTTATGAACCGTTCTTCCCACAAACTAGCTCGGCCGAGTGATTCAAGGCCAAATTTGAGCAATTTCTCCCGGATCAAGTGCCACAGAGGATCCCCAAGGTCTCGGAAAAGGTTTAGGATATAATTTCGGGTGAAAATTGGCGGGCTTCAATCAGATTTAGGCACGAGTTGGCCGGATTTAGCAGCTTCCCTTATTTTCTAGGGTTCGTCGAAAAATTTCAACCGTGTTATATCCCACAGGCCGAAAAGATTCTGGAAGCTCCTGTATATAAGGAATAATGTTGACCCAGCTAATAACTTTGCGTGCCACGCAGAGGGGACAACCAGCCCGTGTCTGGCCCCCACGCCCTGCTGCCACGTGGAAATGAGAATGAAAATGGGGGGGCGTGGAACGATGTAGAAATAGATAGGGTAGATAGGCTAGAATAGGTTTTTTATTTTTATGGCACGCATCCCAAGAATCCAAATTTGAAGGCCTTCCCAAGGGTTTTTCTCAAATTTTAAAAGACCAAATTAGCTCTTTTTTGCCAAGCTTTCCATCTAGAGAGATTTTAGGTCAAACTGAAACATTTGAATTTTGGTCCCTTTTGACCCATGGTCAATGAATACTGCAACTTGGGGATGGTGAAAAAATCATGGAAAAAGATGGGGGAAAAGGTGCAAATAGACTATAATAGGGTTCAAAAAGATGAAATGAGGGTGAGAATAGAGTTTTCTTGCCTTTTCCAGTTTTCAAGATCATTAGGGGGCAATTCTCAAATGAAGGAAGGATCAATAAAAAATGGGTAGTGGAATGATGAGAAAAGGACCCAAAGGTGGAAAAATGGTGAAAGAAAGGTTTCATGAAGGCTCTTGGGACATAAAAAGGTGGATATAATGGGGAACAAAATGGGTGCTTCTGTAGCACTTGATTTCATCACATATTATTCTTAAAGCTCAAATCATACCTCATAGTGAAAATAAGTTTGCTCAAAAGCCTAAGGGTCTTCCAAACTTCTATAAGGGTCTTCCAAACTTCAAGGCTAGAATAAGAGCAAATTTCACTTCCAAGATGGCACTCTCATGTGTGTGACCTCAAAATTACTAATGCAGCTCAAGTAAGCTTCATAAGGTTGAACTTTGATGAAATGCCTTGTGGCTCCTTGATAAACTTGCTATAGCCTTTGCCTGGTCTTCAAATCAAAGGAAAAATGTTAAACAAATGGGAATGTGTCTAGAAAAGGTGCTTTACCTCAAGGAAAAGACTAGGCTATAAAAGGAGATCCCCAATGTCTTCCAATCTTGGTCAAATGTCTTCCAAACTCTAATGGGATCACAATAGCCTGGAACTTTTCCTTAGAGGAAATATAGATGAAACACAAGTTTTGATACATAGATGCTGGTTCATGTTGCCAAAAATGGGCAACATCTCCTCAAAGGAAAGAATAGGCTGGTCCCCTCAGCCTAACAGATGTAAACTTAGACTGAGGATCTTCAGATACTGGTGCAGGTGACAGAATGATGTAGAATGATGAAAGAGAGTGGTATGAGTATGAGATGAACTCTGCTATGATGGAAATGTGGTGCAGAGCATTGTAGGGAATGAGAATAAAAGAATAGAAGGCTGAAATGGTATGTAGGGCAACTTATAGGCAGATGGAAATGGAAGAGAAAAGAATGAACCTGCATATGACAGTAAAATCAAAGTTAGCATGAGTGCCAAGCAAGATATGGAAAATTATATATGGATAGCACTCTAGAACTCCAATGAAGAAGCATGGTCTTATGAAGAATAAGCCAGTTTAAAAGACAGATGAAATGTTTTAACAAATGACCCTGTCATGACAACATAGAACTCATTAGTAGGTAATAATCAAAGTCTTATCTCCTGTGGCCACATCCCTGCAGCTAAAAAGAAACAAACACTATTAAACCTCAAAGGAAATATGTAAATCAAAAGAAATTTTAAAACCTCAACTTTAAAGCTATAAACTAACCTATTCTAAGCTAGAACAAATGTCTATATAGAAGTGAATAGGCTTAAACAGGCATGCTGAGGCCAATATCTTTTAAGGTGTTGAATATTAATAGGGTTTGGCAACTCTAAACCTGTACCAAGATCTGTCAATCTATAAGATGAGCAGCCAGCCTCTTCTAAAATCTGATAAGGACCCTCCCAGGGGTTTTCAAATTTGGAAAGCTTTCCTTCATCTGCAGCATTCCACTTCAAAACTAATTCCATAGGTGCAAACTTATCTTGTAGTTTGTGAGCAGCCCTGAAAGCTGCTGCACTCTTAGCCTTCTTCAGCAAGTTGTAGTTCTCTGCAACAAACCTTTCTTCATCCAATTTTAACAGAACTTCATACCTGTGCTTCAAGGCTTCAGAAAACTCCAACTCAAGCTTGAGTGCCATCCTTAAAGAGGGTATCTCTAACTCGACTGGAATGACAACCTCTACTCCATATACTAAACTGAAAGGCGAGGCATTAGTGGCTGCTTTAGAGGTAATTCTATGAGCCCAAAGAGCATCATATAATTTCAAGTGCCAATCCCTTTGGTTTTGGCAAACTGTTTTCTGCAAAATACCCTTAAGCACTTTGTTAGTAGACTCAGCTTGGCCATTTCCTTGAGGATAATAGGCTGAGCTTTTCACATGCTTGATCTTGAGGCTTGAAACAAGAAAATTAATCACCTCATTAATAAAAGTAGAGCCTCTATCAGTCAAAATTTTAAAGGGAATGCCAAACCTAGAGCAAATATTCTCGTGCAAAACTCTAGCAGTAGTATGGGCATTTGCTTTCCTTAAGGGTGCTGCTTCTGACCACTTAGTGAATAGGTCTGTAGCTACAACAATGTATTCATGCTGGGCTGAGGATGGGGGATTGATAGGGCCAACATAGTCCAATCCCCAAACTTGAAATGGACCAGGGGAGACAATTCCTGTAAGAGGAGCAGGATGCAAGATTCTTTTGCCAAAGATCTGGCATTGATGACAAGTCTTTATAACATCATAACAATCTTTAAATAAATGAGGCCAAAAGTAACCAGACCTCAATATTTTCTTGGCAGTTGTGTCTGCTGCAAAATGACCACCACAAACACCTTTGTGATTTTCAGCACGTACCAGGGCAGCTTCATCTTCATCAACACACCTTAAGAGTACACCATCCCTGTTTACCTTGCACAAAATGTCACCAACCAAGGAGTAAGTCAAGCATTTTAACTTAAACTTGTAAGCTTGGCTTTTTGAAAATTCAGAAGGTATCTCTTGATACTGAAGGAATCTCCTAATAGGTTGTTGCCAACCTTGGGCTTGTATATCTGACAAGTCCTGCTCATTTACAACAAGGTTAGTCATTTCTTCTTCTTGTACAACCTCCTCATGTTCAAAGTAGGCAGCAGGTAAGTATAAACTCGGGTTGTTCAATACATGAATGACCTTTACCTTTAGATCATAAGATTGGAGCCTACAAGCCCATCTATGAAGCTTGGGTTTTTCTAATTTCTTACCATACAAAAAAGGCATGGGGTTCTGCTGCATGTAGATAGTGGCTTGGGATTTTTGTAGAAGATGTCCCTGTCTTTCTATCAAAAAGATGAGGGCAGCAGCACTCCTTTCTACCTTAGCATACCTTTCTTCAGTTTGAGACCATTGTTTGCTTGCAAAAGCAATGGGGTGCCTATCCTGCAAAATGGCAACTCCAGCAGCCTTTTTAGTGATGGTTATATAAACTTTAAATGGTAATGAAAGGTCTGGAGTTTTTAAAAGTGTAGAATGGCAAATAGCCTCTATGATCTGCAAAAAAGCTTTTTCACACTCATCAGTCCAAACAACAGGCCTATATTTACTTTCTCTTTTACTAAGTTGGCCTACTCTAGTCAATTTGGAGATGGGACTAATAGGGTGAGAGAAATTAGGCACATATACCCTTAAGAAAGAGGTCATCCCCATGAATCCCTTGACCTCTTTAATTGTCCTGGGTGTTTGAAGCTTTTTTAAAGCTATGATCTTTTCTTCAGCTACCTGAAGGCCTTGAGCAGAAACTTCATGGCCTAGAAGCTGGCCTTTGGAGGCCAAAAAAATGCACTTCTTTGGATTTAGATTAACTCCAGTCTGTCTACACAATGTAAATACCCTTGTTAGCTCTGAAATATGAACATTTGTATCAGTTCCTAGGCATAAGTCATCAAGATAAACCCTGAATTGCTCAGGAGTCATGCTTGCAAAGACAGTATCCATAGCTCTCTGAAATGTAGCAGGGGCATTCATTAATCCAAAAGGCATCCTCTTCATTGCATAAGTTCCCTATGGAGTGATGAAGGATGTCTTTGGCTGATCCTCCTTTTTTATGCTAATCTGATTAAAACCAGAGAAACCATCCAAAAATGAGTACATAGACTTGCCAGCCACTGCATAAAGGATTTCTTCCAAAAAAGGCAAAGGGTAACAATCTTTAACAGTAGCTTTATTTAGATCTCTATAATCCACACATATTCTTAGAGAACCATTTTTTTTAGAATTGGAACAATGCAAGAAACCCAAGAAGGGTTCACAATGTCAACTATCAAACCTGACTCCTGCATTTTGAATAACTCCTGCTTGATAAGATCTAAAAGTGAGGAATTAATCCTTCTCAATCTCTGCATAACAGGTTTAGCACCTTCACACACTTTTATCTCAAACTCACAAATGCTTCTATCAACCCCTTTCAACTCTGAATATTCCCATGCAAAAACATCCACCCAATCTTCAAAGTACTTAACCATTTTACCTTTGCAATCCTCGTCATATAGATCTCCCATTTGCAAAGTTCTGGACATACCTCCCTTATGCACTTCAAGCTCTTTGTGTGATTCCTCTTGTGCTAGGTTGATGGTCAAGATAGGATGAAATTGAGAGAGCTCATCCTCATCTAGAACATCTTCCTTAATAGCTCCCTCAGATAGATGCTCTAAGAGTGTCTTCCTGCACAAAGAATCAGCCTCAAAGTTTTTGGACCTTGGAATATGATAAATCTCCCAACGATAAAAAAAAGTTAGCAATTCTCGAGCTTGTGTGTTCAGATCCTCCATATCTTGATGCTTTGTTTGGTATTCTCCCAAAATCTGCTTGCAAACGAGTTGTGAGTCTCCATAGATAACAATATAAGAAATATTCATGAACCTTGCTTCCTGTAGGCCCGCAATGAGGGCCCTATACTCTGCTGTATTAGAAGAAATATTAGGATGAATTCTCCCTATCTTAGTCATCAGCTTGAGATCTGCATCCTTTAGAATAGCAACAGAAGAAGCAATCCCTAATTTTTTAGACATACCTCCATCAAACCAAAGGTAGGCCTTGTTTTCCTTTGGATCAGAGAACTCTACTTGAGCAAAGTTGATAACTTCCTCACTCATATCAACATCTAATCCTAAACTGTAAACTCCTAGCTCCTCTTCCTGCAATATATCCACATCTATGAACCTAATGTTAGCAGAAGGGTTAGTTTTGTTTACCAGTTTAATGGAAGTTGCTCCATTTGAAATAGTGCAAATGCCTTCAGACCATATAGGCCTAGCATCTACTGTTTTCATCCACCTTCTTCCCAATAATAAATCATAGATGTTAGCATGATTAACATTCTCAAAATCAACAACCACAAATGTAGCTAAGACAATGATTCCTCCTGTATTAACAGATACATTCCTCACCACTCCCTTTGGTACTACCTTAGCATTGGAGAAGGATTTTAGAACAATAGAAGTGTTGTCTTCTACCTTGAGATTCAGTGTTTTCATAACATGATAAGGCATGACATTTAGAGAAGAACCTCCATCCAGCAAAACCTTATCTAAATGGGAGGTATCTATAGTAGCACTACAAGTGAAAGCACCTGGATCTTCAGTATGCTCAGGTAAGGCTATAGAAATATTGTTGCAAGTCTCTGCAGCAATTTCTTCAACATTTTGGGTATTCTTGATAAACTTTTCCCTGTATGATGGTGCAATCCTCAATAGAGTTAGTAAGTCTACAGTAACCTTGGAGTTTTTCATAAGCAATTCAAATTCATCAAGCTCAGAATCTTTCTGTTTATACCTTTGAACAGGGGGAGGAGCTATATCCTGAGGATTTGGCTGAAATGTTACCTTAGGAGCTGCAATTGGTGGACCAGAACTTGCAGATGTACCACGTGTTTGCACAACCATAACATCTTGTTCTTCTTGCTCTTCTGCACAGGTCTCAATAAAACTAACATTTGACACCTGTTTACCTTTTTCTTGCTTTGCAAGGTAATTCTTGACACTGCAGAACTTCTCCTCATGACCTATCTCTTTACAAAAAGAACAAACAGGACATTCTCTACCAAAATGGCCCCTTTTGTGGCATTTAGGACAAGATCTTGCAAAGCAATTTTCAGCCTTATGATAGGGTTTACCACAATTTGTGCATTCAGGTATGGTAGAGCTAGAAGAAAGAGCATTATTACTATTTTTTAATTCCATGAGTTGTTTGGTAACTTCTATAAGAGCTTCAGAGACCTTACTTATCTCAGATTTCATTTCTAAAACCTGAGGGTCTAAATCCTCAGCTTTTGGTCTCTTCTTTTCCTTCTGAACTGCATACACAGGGACAGCATTAGCATAATGTAACTCCTGTTCAGTATTATGATGAGGAGGGTAGAATGGATCTCTGACTTCTTCATCAGGCAAATAGCTTAGCATCTCTACTAAATCTACAGCCTTTACAAATGTCTTATGGATAGAATCTAGCTCACCAAACTTTTGAAGTTTTAATAACTTCCTATAGATCTTAGGCCTGGACATCAAACCTCTGATAAAGGAAGCAACCAAATGCAAAGTTGGGTGGGAAACCTGATTCCTTTTACACACCAGCAAATAAGAGTTAAATCTTTCCACATACTGTTTTACACTTTCACCAGATTTAATAGAAAAGGAGTTGAGCTCAAAAACAAGATCCTGGGGTGAAGTAATCTTACCAAACCTTGACAGAAATCTTTGTTCCAATTCATCCCAATTAGTGCCTATTGACAGTTCAAAATCTAACCAGGACCTGGCCTCATCACCTTTCATGCATTTGATAAACTCAGCAAACCTGGTACCTTTCTTCTTTCCATGCTCCTCATAATATTCTTCAAAATTCTTCAAGAAGTGGTTAGCATTCATGGAAGAATCATAACAAGGGGAAGAAACAGGTATAGTAAGCTCAAAATGATAAGGAGCTTGTGGAGGAGGAGGCAAAGCAGAAACATTTGTAACATTTGTTGTGGAACTGGTAGCCACTTTCATGCTTACCCCTTACTAGATCTGGTTGACCTGTTACCTCAGGTTGTTCAGCAGGCTCAGCAGTCTTTCTTGGTGCCATGGAGTTCAACTTCCAGGTGAAAATCTCGGTAGAACCTCCAAAATGTTAGCCTAAAACCTGGAACTTTTAGTCTAACCTCAAAGGAAGTTTAAACAAAGTGGTTAGAACCTCCAGATCACTTAGGGTGATCAATCCTTGCCATATGAAACAAGAAAAGTCATTTTGAAGTGCTAGTTTTTTCAAAATCACTAGAGTCCCTGAAACTGAAAAAACTGTCAGAGCAAAATCTGACCTTGCAGACACATCTTGTGAGATTTTTGAGATCTGATTGGTGATATAGAGAGGAAACTTGTGGTGAAGATTTGGCTTGATTTGGATAAGGGAAGGTCAAGAAAATCGAGGTCAAAGTCAGGTCAAAAAGTTGGCCAGTGCCAAAACAGAGAGCCAAAATTTGCAGATGGAGTCTGATGGGGAATTTTGAGTTGGGATTTATGCAGGCAAATTCAAAATAGCCTCTAGATCACGTGCATAAGGTTTAAATAGCAAAAAGATGTTTTAGTTTTTATGTAAGTAGCCAAAGTCTCAAGAAAAGAAGAAACTCTGTAACAGTTATGAAAAAAGTCTTTTTATTTGTTTTCTCTGAATGTATAAGTGTCTAGGATTTTTATGAGGATGAGATGCAACTACCTGAAGAGGATATAACTCTGAATAAAGATTTTTGGCTTTGTTTTTTAGTTTTTAGCTTTAAAAGAACAATGCAGAATTACAAATTAAAGATGAATGTACAATGATGACAATGATTTCTCAGGCAAAGACTATGCATTATAACAATGGGATACAGAAAATTTGATAGTGTCCACAGGGGCATTACCAAAGCTTAAAAAATAGTAGTGCTTGAGAGCAAACTCATGGCTGTCTGAGCATTTCAAGAATTTCAAAACTACCAATGAAGCAATCTTGGAATGATTATTTGAGTTGCAATGGAAGAACCTCAATGTTGAACAGGTCACACCGAGCCAGATCTTCAAGTTCGAGCAAGTAGAACAAAAATTTGAGCAGAGTAGAGCAAGATAATGTCAAAAATATTCAGTGCGCCAAAATCACAGAGGTATATCTCTGAGGGACGTGTTGATTTGATCTGTGTTGCTGGCTTATGAACCGTTCTTCTCACAAACTAGCTCGGCCGAGTGATTCAAGGCCAAATTTGAGCAATTTCTCCCGGATCAAGTGCCACAGAGGATCCCCAAGGTCTCGGAAAAGGTTTAGGATATAATTTCGGGTGAAAATTGGCGGGCTTCAATCAGATTTAGGCACGAGTTGGCCGGATTTAGCAGCTTCCCTTATTTTCTAGGGTTCGTCGAAAAATTTCAACCGTGATATATCCCACAGGCCGAAAAGATTCTGGAAGCTCCTGTATATAAGGAATAATGTTGACCCAAATTAATAACTTTTGCGTGCCACGCAGAGGGGACAACCACCAGAGACCGCCCCCACTGGCCGCCGCGCGTGGAAATGAGAATGAAAATGGGGGTGACGTGGAACGATGTAGAAATAGATAGGGTAGATAGGCTAGAATAGGTTTTTTATTTTTATGGCACGCATCCCAAGAATCCAAATTTGAAGGCCTTCCCAAGGGTTTTTCTCAAATTTTAAAAGACCAAATTAGCTCTTTTTTGCCAAGCTTTCCATCTAGAGAGATTTTAGGTCAAACTGAAACATTTGAATTTTGGTCCCTTTTGACCCATGGTCAATGAATACTGCAACTTGGGGATGGTGAAAAAATCATGGAAAAAGATGGGGGAAAAGGTGCAAATAGACTATAATAGGGTTCAGAAAGATGAAATGAGGGTGAGAATAGAGTTTTCTTGCCTTTTCCAGTTTTCAAGATCATTAGGGGGCAATTCTCAAATGAAGGAAGGATCAATAAAAAATGGGTAGTGGAATGCTGAGAAAAGGACTCAAAGGTGGAAAAATGGTGAAAGAAAGGTTTCATGAAGGCTCTTGGGACATAAAAAGGTGGATATAAGATGAATGGAATGGGGAACAAAATGGGTTCCTCTGTAGCACTTGATTTCATCACATATTATTCTTAAAGCTCAAATCATACCTCATAGTGAAAATAAGTTTGCTCAAAAGCCTAAGGGTCTTCCAAACTTCTATAAGGGTCTTCCAAACTTCAAGGCTAGAATAAGAGCAAATTTCACTTCCAAGATGGCACTCTCATGTGTGTGACCTCAAAATTACTAATGCAGCTCAAGTAAGCTTCATAAGGTTGAACTTTGATGAAATGCCTTGTGGCTCCTTGATAAACTTGCTATAGCCTTTGCCTGGTCTTCAAATCAAAGGAAAAATGTTAAACAAATGGGAATGTGTCTAGAAAAGGTGCTTTACCTCAAGGAAAAGACTAGGCTATAAAAGGAGATCCCCAATGTCTTCCAATCTTGGTCAAATGTCTTCCAAACTCTAATGGGATCACAATAGCCTGGAACTTTTCCTTAGAGGAAATATAGATGAAACACAAGTTTTGATACATAGATGCTGGTTCATGTTGCCAAAAATGGGCAACAGATTGGTCTACCTTTACCTTCTGAATTAATCCAAGATTTGATTTTCTCGGAGTTTGGAGCATGTGGGAGAATCAATCCAGTGCCATGAGCTTAGGATTCAAACTGATGTATGCGCAGCAGTGATGCTCTATTCTACAAAAAGAAGATCTTATCTTATCTTATCTTATCTTATCTTATCTTATCTTATCTTATCTTATCTTATCTTATCTTATCTTATCTTATCGTATCGTATCGTATCGTATCGTATCTTATCTTATCTTATCTTATCTTATCTTATCTTATCTTATCTTATCTTATCTTATCTTATCTTATCTTATCTTATCTTATCTTATCTTATCTTATCTTATCTTATCTTATCTTATCTTATCTTATCTAGGTAAATCTTCATACTCTTTGCATGTATTTCAAACATTACCTTGCAAGGGTGAAAGGGTATGATGATTAAAAAAGGCTGCTCAGCTTCTGTGGCATCCCAAAACAAAGTTATTATGGATCTAAGACTGATTCATTGCCATTTTCTTCATAAATAAGGTGTTTTAACATTGGCATCTTTTAAATCCTTAGAGTACCTTAGAATTTCCTACTTTGTTTCTCAATTTTACTTCCTATGAGTACAAGCAAACATGAGCTTTGAAGGTTCTGATGAATCTCCACATGATGTAAACTTGTCTCTGGACCTTAAGCATGAAGCATGTATTTAACCAAGAATTGCATACCATCTTCTCCAAGAGTGTGAAGAAACAAAAGAGCCAGAACATGGCAGCTACGCTTACAGCTATTTTGAAGATGATCATTTAAATGAGGTACTTGGAGCTTTTGCAAGAAATTAGAATGCAATTATATCAAGCAATGAATTCACCTACCTCATAGTTCCGCAAGCTTATACAATCATGGGAGACTTGGTAGGGGTCGAAGGTACATGCTTGCTTGTGTTCAAGGAGGGTTCACATTTGTATTTCGTATAATACATGTGCATGGGCAGAGAAGGGATTTTTTTTTTAATTTTGAAGTACGTATACTTAAGGTAGCTCTTACGTTTTAGCGCCCGAGGTGTATGTGTTTCACGGTTTTGGCAGGGGTTTCTTTGCAAGGCACAGGAGTTAGAATTATGTTTGAGGGGTAGAGTTTGGTTGCTGCCTGCCTGAGATACGTTTGAGGGTCGTTGGAGTTTTGGAGGTGAGTTTTGGACTTGGTTTTGGAGGTGAGTTTTTCTTTGTTTTTGTTGTACACTCCAAAACTCTTAGTTACAAGCAAGACTTCTCACGTTTCTTCTGCTCTATAAGCAAAGCAAATCGAAAAGACACTTTGAAGTTATTTGTTGTGTGTAAAAATTATTTTGTAAGCTTGTTCTTTTTTTGTTACTCCAAAGTATTGCAACTAATAAGCATGACTGCTTTCAGAATATCCCATTCAATGATAAGCTAATAATGATTCCCAGTTTGCAACGTGGAGGCTCTCCCCATGGACTAGAAACTCCATAACCAGTCGGATCTTGCTTGATTCCTTGAAGTCTGATCATTATTTTTGACCCTTCTTTGGGCTCTGCCGATTCTCAACTGTGCAAATGGAATACAAGATACAACACATACTGTTCCACAGAGGGTTCAAGCTACAACAACTAGACTAATATCACTCTAGTTAATCAAGGCATCAAATAGTTGCTTAATGGCTGGTCAATACGGAAAGTTTTCATGGTTCACATGGGCCATAGACATATCCTTTTCCTAAGTTAGTTTCTTTTAACATAGCTTGCATTCCAAAATACCTTGCAACTGTTCTTTGACTTGCATGCCTTAGTGCTTGGCAATTGTGATTTACAAATTGTAGAAGTGTGGGGTTGAATTTTTTGTTTTCGTTTCCCTCATTTCGTTTTCATTCTAGGTTGGTCCGAACAATGCTAAGTTTGCTCTTACACTTGTTGCTTATGATGGAGAACTTCAGGTTAGTTAACTACTTGCTCTTGTCAGTTGTCAATTCTTTCCATAACATGCATGGCAGAAGGTAATGTTAAAGTACTAACACATTTTTGGTACTCATGTTTTAGGCAGCCATGGAGTTTGTTTTTGGTGAAATTTTCATTTGTAAAAATATAGATGTAGTAAAAGAGGTTATCTTGGCTGAACCTTTTTCCTCTATCCCTCAATTAGTCCATGGAGTCTTAACATGCTGGTATTGAATGTTGTTACATGCAGGTGGCTTTCAACAAGGATACAAGAACAACTTCTGTTACCCTAGATGGTGACTTTTTTCAGCCAAGTGGCCTTTTAACGGGGGGTTCTCGCTGGGGAGCTACTTAAGCAATTGCATGCTTTTGCTGAAGCAGAGGCAGAATTATATCTTCATCAACAGAAGCTGGCACACATTGAGTCTAAGGTAATTTAAGTGCATTAGAATCATTATAGCGAAAGTCTTCACACAAGAAGAAAATATTGATAAGGAGATTTCTGCAGATTGTCGGGTACCCTTGCAGAAGAAGTTTCACCATCTGACTGTTTGTAGAAATATAAAGGGGAGAGAGAGAGAGAGATGTGGTTGATCGTGGAATTGACATCTAACTAAACGAGGTGCACCCTGGACTACCACAGTCGTCGGATCTGTCAATCCTACGGCCCAGACTGTATGTTGGAGCCTCTGGACACCTCTCGTAACGATTATGCTCAATTATGATTGGGGACGCCTATGATTTTAAGATGTCGAATACGAGTTTGCCTAAGGTTTTGATGGTATATCGTGCCTCTATACGGTTTCATTTAAGCTTTTAGAATATGAAATACGGGGATTCGAACCTCTACTAAAATAACTCAATGTCCTAATAAGACTACTTTAACCAATCTAACTAGTGAGCTAATGTGACTATTTTTTATCTTAAATCTATGTTTTTTTTTTACAATAACCCATTGAATTGTTTTAGGGATATGGTCTATGGTTTCAAGAATTATATCTATATCAAATCCCCCTGGAACCCCCTGTTATTTTGCTACATATTCTAAACGAGGTGCACCCTGGACTACCAGTCGTCGCCGGATCATCAATCCCACGCCCGCATCAGTATGTTGGAGCCTCTAGACACCTCTCGTAACGATTATGCTCAATTATGATTGGGGACGCCTATGATTTTAAGATGTCGAATTTTTGATGGTATATCGTGCCTCTATACGGTTTCATTTAAGCTTTTAGAATATGAAATACGGGGATTCGAACCTCTACTAAAATAACTCAATGTCCTAATAAGACTACTTTAACCAATCTAACTAGTGAGCTAATGTGACTATTTTTTATCTTAAATCTATGTTTTTTTTTTTACAATAACCCATTGAATTGTTTTAGGGATATGGTCTATGGTTTCAAGAATTATATCTATATCAAATCCCCTCGAACCCCTGTTATTTTGCTACATATTCTAAACGAGGTGCACCCCGGACTACCGATTCGTGCCGGATCTGTCAATCCTACGGCCCAGACTGTATGTTGGAGCCTCTAGACACCTCTCGTAACGATTATGCTCAATTATGATTGGGGACGCCTATGATTTTAAGATGTCGAATTTTTGATGGTATATCGTGCCTCTATACGGTTTCATTTAAGCTTTTAGAATATGAAATACTGGGATTCAACCTCTACTAAAATAACTCAATGTCCTAATAAGACTACTTTAACCAATCTAACTAGTGAGCTAATGTGACTATTTTTTATCTTAAATCTATGTTTTTTTTTTTACAATAACCCATTGAATTGTTTTAGGGATATGGTCTATGGTTTCAAGAATTATATCTATATCAAATCCCCCTGGAACCCCCTGTTATTTTGCTACATATTCTAAACGAGGTGCACCCTGGACTACCACGGCCGCTTCGGATGGCCAATCCCACGCCCGGGATCGTATGTTGGAGCCTCTAGACACCTCTCAGAACGATTATGCTCAATTATGATTGGGGACGCCTTATGATTTTAAGATGTCGAATTTTTGATGGTATATCGCGGCCTCTATATCACGGTTTCATTTAAGCTTTTAGAATATGAAATACGGGGATTCGAACCTCTACTAAAATAACTCAATGTCCTAATAAGACTACTTTAACCAATCTAACTAGTGAGCTAATGTGACTATTTTTTATCTTAAATCTATGTTTTTTTTTTTACAATAACCCATTGAATTGTTTTAGGGATATGGTCTATGGTTTCAAGAATTATATCTATATCAAATCCCCCTGGAACCCCCTGTTATTTTGCTACATATTCTAAACGAGGTGCACCCTGGACTACCACAGTCGTCGGATCTGTCAATCCTACGGCCCAGACTGTATGTTGGAGCCTCTGGACACCTCTCGTAACGATTATGCTCAATTATGATTGGGGACGCCTATGATTTTAAGATGTCGAATACGAGTTTGCCTAAGGTTTTGATGGTATATCGTGCCTCTATACGGTTTCATTTAAGCTTTTAGAATATGAAATACGGGGATTCGAACCTCTACTAAAATAACTCAATGTCCTAATAAGACTACTTTAACCAATCTAACTAGTGAGCTAATGTGACTATTTTTTATCTTAAATCTATGTTTTTTTTTTTACAATAACCCATTGAATTGTTTTAGGGATATGGTCTATGGTTTCAAGAATTATATCTATATCAAATCCCCCTGGAACCCCCTGTTATTTTGCTACATATTTGAAGTATGTTTGCAGGATGTGGCACATGTTGTCACCTTTGATATGCCTAACAACATAGTAATGTACACTCATCAGATACGGTTTTTTGTAATACAATTGTGATTGGACCACTACATTGCTTTGATGGTGCTGGGAAGATGGTGCAGCTACAATGTTTCTTACTCTTTATGACACGGAGGATACAGTTATTATTAAAGTATTGCATTTCACCTAAAACTTCCACTTATTTTATATGCAAGATCAATTGAGGAGATTTGCATCAGTGACTAGGGCCACATTAAGAAAGGCATGGAGCAGGAATGTCACACACATTATTGCTTGAATAGACCAAAATAGGTCTGTCGGAAGAACATTCAAATTTTTGATGAACATTGTTACTAAAAACTGATTGTAAGCATAAAAATATAAATTTGCAAGCTTCTCCTCGACTATTATTTACTAGTCTCTGACATTTTGTATACCAAACAAAAAATTCACGCGTGCCTTACTAGTGGGAGTTATGTCCATGAAGAGCAATTTTAACTGAGCAATGATATACATGCAGTTGTAAGAGGACCAAAAAAGGGAAGGGCACTAGCTGCATCTAAGGTAAGACATGACTTTATCTTGTGTCTATATTACGCAACAAGACATCCATAGTTTAATCATCATTCAATGCCATTGTGGATGCAGGACCAAAGCTATTGATAGATTCAGCTTCTACTTTGTTGGTTCTTTTGACATAGGTAAGCCAGATATGCAAGCTTTAGTTGGAGGAGGAGGGGGAAGTATTTTGCACAGATAACCAATTTTAACTACGGAGAAATGTAAGTGTTTAGTGGTATATAATGAAGATGGCAGGAAGAGTGCCGAGATTGAATCAAAAGCAATTGCACATGCAGCAGGAGCAACTTTTGTCCCCCCATAGTTAGCGCTTGGATTCTTTAGTTGCTTGTACATTACAACACATGCCAAGCTAACCTTTGAGAGAGTTGATGGCTGCATATTGTAAATTTTGTGTAAATTTTAATAGTGGTTTTTCTTGGCTTAAATTCTTTTCATACTGAAATACTCGAAAAGCCAACTTCATTCCATGATCAGTATGTAGATATGAATGCAACCATGTCTTAAAATTGTGCATACGTGTTTGACATATCGATCGGAAGGGCATCTTTGTTTTGTTCTGTTCCTAGCTTGGAGGTAAATGTAAGGTAAAGGGTAGGTTAGATGAATAATAAGGAAGGAAGGAAGGAAGGAAGGAAGGAAGGAAGTATATTTTAATGTCCACGGAGGCCAACTGGCCTATGAGAAGCTAAAGGGTAGGTTAGATGAATAATCTACTCAACGTAAAATTGTGGTTAAGGATAGGGTAAATTAGGATTAGAATCGGTGTAAAAATAAGGAATAGGATATTGTGCTTCGACATCACAAGATTGTATACATAGGGATTTCTATGGAGGGCAAGCTATATACAGAGTGGTTTCTCCAGACCCAAGGAACACACATGCCATATGTCCCTTCTATAGAGGTGAACCCCCTGGGTTTGTGTTTTGCAGTAACCTAGGCACCATTTTGAAAAACTGCTCTTATATATAAAAAAAAGTGCAGACATACGATGAACCTCTTCAATAGAATGTAGAATCATGATGTGATATCATGCAACTTGGCACTTGCTATATCATGATGTGATATTGTGATGTGATGTACAGAATAGCTTTAACAATGAAGCTCTGCAATTGTTTCGAAACCTGAATTTGAAAGGTATCATATAAAATAATGTATTCAGATTTTAAGAGTTCATGTTGGAATAAGAGCAGGGACATTGTTAGCAATACCATTGTTTTTCTGAAGTCGGGCAAGGTAATTAGATAGATGGCACAATTTACTGCACAATTAATGCTCCATGCATTCGCTTGATCTATTCTAGATCTTTTGAATATGCACAGACATTAGCTTCTGCACTTGAAGGTATTTTGGATTACCTAACCCTTCAAGAACGTAATGCTGCATTTGTGGATACTTTGCTTACTTCAACTGTCTCCTGCTTTCGTACACGCACTTCTATTGTAGGCTAGTAGGAAGTCCTTTTATAGAAACACATAGTTCTATGTAGACTGCGAGCAGCTTAAAAAACACTTGCAAATTATCATTGAGCCAGATACACTTCATAATGCCATCAACAATTATAAGTCCGAACACAAGAAGGCACGCTTTGTTGCTGAGCATCAGAAGCAAATATTTGAATTGCTGCTACGTGAGCCTCAGACCTTCTGGTGCAAAATATATTATATCGACCACATCCTACCCTTGGACATATTCCTATGCAGCAATGGGATGAGCGATTGGTCCAATTATATGATCATGCTGGGATTTTTAATTCTGTGCCTCCTTTGATAGATAATATTCTTCAATTCATAGAGGAGGAAGTCAAAGAAGGTCTGCGCCGTCTATCCAATGGCAAGTCTCCTGATCTTCAAGGTTTGCAAGCAGAATTGCTTAAATGGAGGGGTCAGCTATTGCTTCCAATCATTACTGCTCTTTTAAATCAAGTTTTGCAAGAAGGATTGCTAGAAATTTGGTCTATCAGTAAAGTCGTATCGATTCACAAAGCAGGTAATAAGAATAACCCTTCGAATTATCACATGATCATCGTCAGTTCTATATTTTGCAAGCTCCTAGCCAGTATTACTGAGAAGCAGTTGACATCATGGGCAGGACATACTGGTGTACATGTTGTAAGATAGGCAGGCTTTCATCCAGGCCATTCTACAATAGAGCATATTTTCATATTGTGCATGCTCATTTAACATAGTCGAAGCTTGAAACAAGACCTCTATATATGCTTTGTAGACTTTACTTCTGCCTTTGATACAATACCTTGCAAGCTTCTTTGGCAGCACTTGCAAGCACCTGGGATTCCGCGATACTTTCAAAATGCAGTTTATCAGCTCTATGAAAGGGTTTTTGCTAAGTTTCCAGTTTCGGGTACCCAAATCAACAGCAATATTGGAGTACGTCGGGGTTGCCCTCTATCTCCTACACTCTTTGGCTTGTACATTGATCAATTGGAAGAATGGCTTGATCCACAGCATGGTGGAAGAGGCCCACATTTATGGTAGTTCAATCTTCTCGGCATACTGCTGCTGGCTGGAGAGAGCACTCTATGCAATAAAACCAACCAACCAACCAACCAGTCTACCAACCTACCAACCAACCAATTTTAGGGGCATTTGGTAAATTTTTCAAAATGTAGAACATTTTGATAATTTTTTCTAGATTTTATTTTCTATTTTATGAAATACCATAGATTATATTTTGCATATGAAGCATGCAGCCAAAGACATTGGCTTTGGAAGCATACATTATCTCTGATATATGCCATGTAAGCAATTTTTGGCTAATCCATGGAGCTCTATTATAAAAAAACAACGAACAAAAAAAGTAAATGGTAGCTTGCAAAGGGCTCTAAGATATTACTGGATTTAATTGATGTTGATTCTTGCTATTCCAGATGCAGTAGGCACCTTGGTTTGAAGTAATAGTTTGTGCATCCATTACAATATAAACAATGAACATATCAAATGTGGAAATTAATATTCTACGCTAAAAAAGTGCGAAACATCATTTTTTTTATTGAAAGACATCAATCTATTCACCATCACATCATGAGTATAATGGCTACATCACATTCTACTTATCACACTGACGCCAATCCACTACCTAGCTGTAATATCTTATCTTAGAAGCTGCTTTATATGTGATTATCTAGTATATATGGCATGTTTAAGGTCTCTACAACAGGACTGATTGGTCATATTTGAATATGTGACCTCGAGGCACTGGATTTTAAGGTCCCCATTACTAGATCGACATTGGCCATGCTTAATGCGACACGTCATCATTTCTGGAGCCGAGGAAACTTCCCAAGGTTTCTCCCTGAAATGAAGAAATCAGCCATGAGAAATGAAGAAATATGCCCAAAATAAGAAGAATTTCACCTTCTCTTTAATGCGGCCACCAATATAGAATTGTTACTAGGGAAACAAAGGCATTTTCAATCAAGAAAAATCCTCATTTAAAAAAAAAAAATACACGTGGCAGAGGAACGCCACAAATATGATTGTTGTTCTGGACTCTTGAGTTTTTTGTCGTGTCACCAAACCCAGACGCTAACTAGAAAATCATATTTAGTACTTTTCTTGCCTGGCAAGTTGAGATAATCGCCCAATAGAGATATGCAAAGTTGTTTACATGGCATTCTCTAGGTGTGATTGCCCTTTCAAGTTTATAAGAAAGATGAGAGGGATAACACCTTGGAACGAGGGTGCTTATGGACTATTATAACAATCTCGGGCTTCAATCGAGCGTGGACCCAAGATTGTTATAGTAGAACATAAGCACCCTAGTTCTAGGGTGTTATCCGCCGTAACAAACGGGATCCAAGAGCTTTATGGTAGTTCTCTAGTGGTTTCCATAACAAGCTAGGTGTTTATGGTGATTTGGCATAACGAACTAGGTGTATATGCGCCTTTAATGGTGTTACTGGTGGGCAATACCATTGCAACCAACGACTAAGATTTGATCTCAGCAAAACTTGAGGGCAAATTGAACTTACATCATTTTTGAATTTATTTATATTGCCAGAGCTACTATTTTCCACGCTGAATAACAAGGATAAGATGCTAGACCTACCGAATTTGGTCGCCCGCAAAAGAGACGGGTTTATGTACCCGTTTAGTACCCAGCGTGAGTACGACCTTTATCACCAGGTCGAGTTACCCTGGCAACACGAAGTCATTGTTGATATTAATAGTGGCATCCCTCTGAGCCCAGGACCCGAGGGTGACAGAGCACCAAACATTGATCCCCTGCAACCAGATGGTTATGAAGAGTACGAAGTGCAACCAAATGGTTGATGATCCCGTGCTGCAACTAGGCGATCTTTCTTGGATGGTAAACAATCCCGATCTTCCAGATCCGGACAATGCCTTTGATCTCTAGATTGTTTGTGAACATATACTAACGACATTTGAATGGTGATGTGCATCTTTTGTGGACAATATTTTGCTAACACTGAATTTGAACTCATAATGTTGTTGTGCATCTTTTGTGGACAATATTTTGCTAACATTGAATTTGAACTCATAACGTTGTTTTTATAGAATATGAATGTTGTTACAATTAAGATTATGATTGACTTTAAATTGTCAGGAAGTTTGCACCAGGAAAACCTGTCGACTAACACGATCACAGCGCACTTTGTTCCTCCCTGCTTTGGCTGCCTCTTTTGGGTCAATGCAACTAAGTTAGTTACTTTGCTACATGACATAAGGCACCATAGATGAGGTGGAGCAAAACTCGTTCCTTCCTTCCGAAGGTGGGAGCAATCCAACCTATGCTGATGCTCCATGCGAAAGCGACCCCATATCCAACATATTTGACGGTTCATGCAAAAGCGACCCCATTGATAAGAATTTTGAGAAGCTTAGATACTATGTAGCTACACCTGCTGTAAACAGGTGTAGCGACATAGCATCTAGGCTTTTCAAAATTCTTATTTGATGGACCAAGGCCGTAAACACGTGTAGCAACATAGTATCTAGGTGCGATTACAAACCTTATGGAGGGACCCCTCACTATGGAGAGAATGGCCGGGTCATATTGTTAAATGGCATAGTTACAAAAGAAGTCTATGTCTAGGTTCCTTTCTTTTCATAAACCTAGATTCCTTCATTTTTCCTTTTCAAATGGATAGTTACAAAAGAAGTCTATGTCTAGATTCCTTCCTTTTTATGAACCTAGATTCCTTACTTTTTACTTTACATAGGAAGTTATGCTTTCGACAATCACTAAAGAAACGTTTTTTTTTTTTTTTTTCAAACTTAGTCCATTGCTGCTACAATGAGTACATCATTTGCAAACACTCTTGAAAAAGATACGAGGGTGCTAGAACTACGAGCTGAAACAGGGCAACAAGATTCGCCTCCCACGTCCACGTTGCTGCCAGAAGATCGTATGGAGGAGGTGCTGGGGCTGGTTCGTGAATGGGTGGTAGAAAACCTTCAGCGCATATTGGACGAACGAAAAGATGGAGCACACCGACGGTTGTTAACAGATGCCCAACTTGCTGATCTGTGGCGTGATCGTGTCAGTAGACTAAAAGTAGAGATGCGGCAGCTATTTAACTTATTGAGGGCACTTCCAGTTTTTTATCACTAGGATCTTTTGATAGAGGCTCACTTTGAGCTTCAAATTCTCAATATGTTTCGGAGGGAGTTTTGGTTATGGAGTCACAACAATGTATGCAATTGTAAAAAAATTATAATACTTTAGTGCAACATTGTCGACTTCGAGTAATTGTTTTCATTTTCAAGATGAATGTATCATCTACTATTATACATCTGTATTTGACTACTCGAGCTCTATTTTTCTTTTTTCGTGCTAACATCTTCATCGCCTTCTGCTATTGCATACACAACCGGAACGGGTTTTCCTTCATACTATATGAGTATACATGTGGTTTTTGCTTGTTTACTTGCATGGGATTTACCCCCTGGTATAATGTAGAGCCTTTTGGGGCCTTGCATTATGCAAGGTGAAGCATTTTGGTACCGAATTCATGTCGGTGGGGTTCAAATCCCCATGCTTCATAGGGTCTTCTCTAGTCGTTCTCATGCCATAACAGAGCAGCAGCAGGTAGTTGGCCATAGCTTCCCCCAGAAAGGGCTTGAAAAAACTATTTCACTTCACAAAATGGCCGGAGCAAAAAGAAAACATTTTCGCGTAAGCGAAGCTTGAGGTTAGCTTACGCGAACACATGTTCGCGTAAGGGAACTGTGAAGTTCGCGTAAGTGGAGCAAAAAGTGGTTCGCGTAAGCAAACTGCACAGTTCGCTTACGCAAACATGTGTTCCCGTAAGCGAACCTCAAGCTTCGCTTCACGAAAATTTTCCGGGCCGGATTTTTTTTCTGCCGTATTTTTGACGTTTAATACTCCAAAAAGTTGGCGTATCATACATAAAATACTTTTGACGTATAATACGTATGCCGTATTGAACCTATCCCTGGATACTTCATCCTGAAAACAGTCACTCGAGCTGTCGCACTATAGTTAGGTTTCACTGTCGCATTATATCGAGCGGAATTTTTTTATGAGGGCATCCACTGCTGTTGTGACTCAATATTATCCACTCCAACAGAAAACCGTTGAGAATTCAAAGCTGAAAGCGACCCTCTTTCAGAAGATCCTTGTGATCATAACATGGAAGTGCCCTCAATATGATGATTAGATGCCGCATCTCTGCTAGTAGTCTACCGGCACGATCACGCCACAGATCAGTAAGTTGGGCATATGTTAGCAACCGCTCGGATCAATCTTTCCCTTCGTCCAATATGCGCTGAAGGTTTTCTACCACCCGGAGCCGAACCAGCCCATCACCTCCTCCATACGATCTTCGACACGAGCATTTGCAGATGTACTCGTAGAAGCCATCTCAACCCGCAACGTTGACGGTGGAGGCGAGTCTTTTTGCCCTGCTTCAGCCTGTAGTGCCAGCACCTTCATATCTTTTTCAAGGGAACTTACCCATGACAATTCCACGACTGAAGGCTCCCTGGGTGGCATGAGAGCGTCACCTTGCCTCCTGGCCATCTCCAAACGCCGATCACCCGCCGGGATACGATACCTAGAAGGAGGAAAAAAACACTAACAACAAGAAGGCCAGATGCTTGGTTTATATACTCAAAATTTACAGACGTTGCATGCGACGTCCGTCAACGGTCAACTCTGACACGTCACGACAGAGTCGGACGTCACGTCACGTACGTCATGTATCCGTTGCCACGTCCTCCACGTCGCATGCGACCTGACGTCGTGGCCAGCGAACATGTGCCACAGTGGACGCCATGTCAGCTAAGCTTTGCCACGTCCCCCACGTCGCATGCGACCTAACGTCATGGCCTGCGAACATGTGCCTAAATGGATGACACATCACATAAACTTTGCCACGTCCTCAACGTTGCATGCAACCTGACGTCGTGGCCAGCGGACCATGTGTTAGAGTTGATGCCACATCAGATAAACTTTGCCATGTCGTCAACGTCGCATGCGACCTGACGTCGTGGTCAGCGGACACGTATCAACAATAGCTTCAAATTTTCCAAGTATTTCGCTCTGCTCTGTTTCAGTGAGGAATCGATTTTGTTTCATTTTTGAATCGATTCTTGTACAAGATTTGAAGACTAAAATCTTGCTGCAAAAAAATAGTCAATGCATCAAGCAAGCAAGAAATCTCTGCAAAAATTTGTTCCAACATCGAGCAATCCTTAAGGAATCCTGCAAAATGTTCTTTGATATATAGCATCGGCTACAACAAAGTCTTACATTTTATTTCTGAGCAAAAACAGACCAAAACTGATATGTCGTTCCCTCTTTCTTCTGTTTATGAAGTTGTAGCCTCTTTCTTCTGCCGCCGAAGAACATGCTACCTCTGAAAACCCTAAAGCCATAACCAATCAACAGTTGGAGCACTAGAAGAAAGATCTGCAAGAAGCCAGTTGAAGCCATATTAAAGCACCTGAAGAAAGATCTGGCATCCCATTGCGGCGGCCCCGTCTCCCAGCCTTGTAGAAAAAAGAAGAGGGAAGGAAGGAAATCGAGGGGAAGAGGGAGCGGAAAGGGAAGGAAATCTACAACCCCATAGAAGGGAGTAGAAGCGGCGCTGCTCCGCCAAAACCGAAATATTTTCCGCCTTATAATTTTTCATTGACGTAATTTGACCCATTATATATTACGTCAGGAGTAATGTGGGGGTTGGGGTGTTTTATTTATTTATTTATTATTATTTTTTTTTTTGGGGGGAGGGGGGGAACAAGGTGATCCTGGGTATCCCCCCGTGTTAAGCAAGTCATTACGCGTGGAGTAAAGGACTACGAGAGACCCGCTCTCGACTGCCACCGGTCGCGAGGCCCCTCTCTACATGTCGGAACGTTGTCCCAGACACCATTCCCCTACAAAATGGAAATAAGGGAGCGATTTTGAAAAAATACCTCAGATCTAGCAAAGAAAACTAGCTCCGAAGTCTTCTTGGGAAGATCCGACCTCAACTGACTGCATTTGCTCGAAGAACTCAAAAAACTGAAAGAACTTCGAAACTCGAATAAGAACTCGAACTTCCTGTCTAATCTCGATTAAGAACTTCGAAACTTGTCTGCTGCGTTTGATTCGTCTGCTCGTTTGCTGCGTTTGATTCGTTTGCTGAAGCCGAAACTCGTCGCCGCGCTGGTTGTAAACCCTAAAAAAACCCTAAGAAGAAAACATGGAGAACCGATCACCCGGAATCAGGGGGCCGATTTCCATTCCGCGTTATTGGGGGTGCCACGTGGCAACGCAGGAATGCACGCCAGGTCAAAATCGCAACCCTATTTCTATTTTGTAGAATATCAGAGTTTGCTTTGTAGAATATCAGAGTTTGCCGCCTTTGTTGATATGGCTTCATGCCATTCGCTAGTCTCTCTTTTTTAGAGTTTAAAGCAAGTCATTATACGTGGAGTTTTTTTTGGAATTTATTTTTTGTTGGAACTTTGACCACGTCATTGTTATACCAAAAAAAATATTTTTGAACCCTGCGTGCCTTTTTAATCGTGGACGACACTGACGTGTCATCCTGCGTGGCATGTCCTGCCCCTCTTTCGTGGGAATTTTTTTCTTCTTCCTTACCCTGTTTGCATCCGATAATAGCGCCACTGCCAGAAGGAGGCCCGCGGAATATAGCTTTCCAGTAGGTAAGTCTGAGATTTGCACAAGGTCTTTTGTGGATTCTGTAAACGCGCTAAAAACGAGTGTCTGCTAAAAACGGCCTGTCTTCTAAAAACGACTCTAATGAGTTAAGTTCTGAATGGATTCCAGTAATACAAAGTGGTGCTTCTTTTTCTGTAATAAGAGGATTACAAACTGCCGATTCTGTGGATTCAGTCGGTCCAAAAATGTTTTCAGTTCTTGTGCTGCCGCATCTCCTAGCATTTGCTAATGGTGCTACTTTATCTTCTTGCATGCAAATATATCCACGTATGATCTTTTAGGTGTGCATTATCTAGAGCTAAGGAATACCTGCTGTGCTGATCCGAATTTCTTAGAAGAGCTTTGCTCATTTGTGGAGAAGAATGACTGTAATGACTGAATATCCTGCGTGGCTTTTTCCAGATTTCTAACCCTGTTGCCCTGCGCCAAAAATGGCACAGCAGCCGCAACCGAATCTTCAAAATTTGGCTCAAGCATTGATCATGGTATCAAATGAGGTGGGCAATATTTCAAATATGCCCGTCATACAAATAAATCAACAAATGAATGCGATTACGGTAAGTTTGTAGGTTAAATCAGTTTATGTTTTGTTAGTGTATTAAACGAATAGGTTTTTGGTAAGTTTGTAGGTTAAATCAGTTTATGTTTTGTTAGTGTGAATGTGATTTTAGTAAGTTTGTAGGTTAAATCAGTTTAGAGTTAAATCAGTTTATGTTTTGTTAGTGTATTAAACGAATGAGATTTTTGGTAAGTGTGTAGGTTAAATCAGTTTATGTTTTGTTAGTGTATTTTATGTTTTGTTATTGTATTTTTATAGGGGATGCTACAACAGCAGCAGCAAACGCTACAGCAAATGCAGCAAATGCAACAGCAAATGCAACAACAGCAACAGCAAATGCAACAACAGCAACAGCAAATGCAACAACAAATGCAACAAATGCAACAGCAAATGCAACAACTGCTGCAGAGATTAAGTGTGGGCGAGAAGAGGCAGATAGCGAGGGTGTTCAACTCTTCGTCGCAAATCAATGTGGATCCCCTGCCAAATGATGCAGATATTTTGCCGGATGCGACGTTTCCTACTACAAGATCAGTTTTTTTCACTCTAAATTCGGCTGCAGTAAATCAGTGGCTGAATTTCTATGGGTTAGATGTGCAAGGTACATTACCTATCAGAAGACGCAGACTTTTGCGGTTTTTGGGTATACCAATTTAAATAGGCTAATTGTCTATGTCAAAACTTTAGACTATTTAAACATGTGTAACCTCCTCCATACGAAGGGCAAACTGCCTTGAAACTCGGCCCTGTGCAAGGCCTGTGATTTTGTTAAAACATTACTGTTTAGGAAAAAAAAATTGCTGTTAGGAAAAAAAAATTGCTGCTGGTGATTTTGTTACAGGTTGTTTGCAAAAAAATATTACTGCCCTGCTAAGTGGTTATCAAAAATGTTATATTAATGCTGGTGTACATATGCAAAATGTGTTGCTGGTGCATATATGTAAATTGTGGTAACTTAGGAACATCACACTTAGGAACATGGCTTTATCTCTTGGTGAAAGAGGGAAGCTGAAAGGAAGCTGAAAATGAAGCTGCTTCTTGAGGAGCAGGGAATGGACCTTCCAAATGGTGATGTTAATTTGCTCCTTCCTGATTCTGCAAAGGACGAGGACATAATCTTTTAACTGAGATTGAGATGCACCAAAATTGCTGGTAAGACAACTGACTTCATGTCAAAATAAATGTTCTGCAATAGTATAGGTAATTGTCTCCTGCTTTTACTAGGATGGAATTTAAAAGAACCCTAAATTGAGACTGCACGAATATACTTATCTATAGTCAGAAAAGTAAATATTCTTCTTCTCAGAAATGATGGCCAAGCTCGCATATTTATGAATTATCCAGTCCCAATGCCTAAATGGTCACAGATTTGCTTTTATTTTGCATCAAATTTGTTGTGTGATTTGATTTTTAACCCAGGATTTCCTTCTGCTAGATGTTTGTAATTCACCAAATTTTGTGCTTAAACTGTTATTAGACATCACCTCTGTCTCGCAATTTAATGCCTTTCATTAAAACAGCAAAGGATTGAAGTCCTTGTATATAAAGTACTGACAGCATTTGTTACTTGCATGCTACATAATTCTCACTCACCCTTTACTTCATTTTTTGATTGCTGGCTCAAATATGTGCAGGCATTTTTATTTTACAGCCACAATTCGGCCATTGGGGATGTTAAGAAGCTAAGGCTTTCTGCAATTGCTTGATCTAACTGTGCATCGTTGGTCTCTGTCATCTGAATTACCCTGCCAGAGGTACCTTGTGCCTTATTGTATTTAAACATATATAAAGCATCATGCGTGTTGTAATATTCAAAAGATTGGAATAATGGCTAGCCTCATAAGGTGTGCTCCTTAAAACTGACTCTTATAAAAAATCTTTGAAGCTTCTGGGTTCCCTATTGTAGAACTCTTGTTGACTGAAGAATCCCAATATTTGAAGATTCTCATGCTGGGTTAAGTTTTCTGATTTTGACTTGAAAAGTTTCAAAGCCACTCCTATAGCTTTGGTGAGCGCCTTCTCCTTTGTTTTCGTTCTGGTTCTATCTGAATTTTTATTTTTTCCCAATCTAGGGTTCACGTTTGTATGCATGCCCGCTGTAGGCATTCTGCCACTTTATAGCTGGACAATTCAGCTGCCGTATTCATCATAATTAGAGCAATTCACATCTTCCTACATGTAAAACACTTTGTTCATTTTTGAAATTCTCTTACATCTCCTGGGATCCTTTTTTTTTCTTTTTTTTCTTTTTTCTTTTGCTGCTTCGGTCCTTGTTTTTTCGATTGGATGAGCAGGCCTTGCTAAAGGCAATCGCCACATGTAAGATTGATAATGATGTTTTGATGGCATTTGAATGATGCCTGAGAAGAGCCTTTTGCCATAACAACGCTTTTTGCCATAAACAGGACTTTTCTGCTTTGCCAAAGACAGAGTTTCTTGTTTGCCATAACATAGCTTTTTGCCTAGAACAAGGCTTTTTTGCTTTACTGGAACAAAGCTTTCTTTTCTTGTCGGAATAAGGCTTTGTCATAGTAGAGCTTTGCTCTAACATGGCTCCATAGTAGTGCTTGGCACAGCAATGTAAAGCCTCGAACCTATGCGTTAAGGGTGATAACGCCCTGCCCCACGGGCGTTATTGGAAAAAAAAATTCGTGCCATGGCCAAAATGGCTTGGGCATGCTGCGCACACGCACGCCCGAGCCATTTTGGCCATAGCCCTCAATTTTTTTTTTCAATGACGCCCGTAGCGCACGAAGTTATCTACACTGTATATATCCCTCAAGTTTGTAAATATTCCAAAAATACCCTTTAAATGAAGAGCTTTCTAATAAGATCAAATTCATCTAAATCGAAGTTGAAGTTTACAAGTTATGTTGATTTGAGTTGTCTTTTATAACACTTCTTCAAAATATTGTAACTTGAAGATTCCAAACTCCATTTTTAGATGATTCTATTGTTGCGGGATAGATCTCACTTTCATCCCCAAGTCCCATGGAGGAAACTTTTATATTTGATCGATGACAAAAAATCTATTGCCATGTAAGCCAAATACCCTGTTTCTAGGGATATTTTTAGAATATTGACAAACTTGAGGGTATATTTCCCATGCACAAATTTGTTCTTTGATCTGAAAGGTGCAAGGATGCCATTATTTTAACAAGCATGCGTTAGCAAGATCTTTTTATTCTTGAAATGCTAATTTGAGTCATTTGCTTGATCTTCCTTCTCCCAAACCTTAGATTTTTCAAAGGACCACAAATTCTATTCAAAAGATAACAATAAAATAAAATGCAACTAGCAGTAATAAGGCAAGCTTGAGGCAAAAGGTGGAAAGAAGGGGGTGCATGATGGAAGAAGAATGGCCAAGAATAAGTTTGGGTGGAAAAAAATGCAAGAGGGAGAACAGGAGAACCTGTTATGGCTAGTAGTGGATATATCGATTTCCTTATAATTTATCTATTTCATGCCTTGCAATAAGTTTAGGTATCTTGCTTGTTAAGTTGGTGAAGGGCGTATAATATCTTGGCATACGGGGTTCAATATGCTCATGTCCTTTTTCTGCATAAGATGGATGAGAATAAGAATCTTGTTTAGATGGATGGTATATAAGAAGGTAACTAGTGGCCCCTATTGGAACTTCCGCCATAGCTTAGTCAAGAGAGTACACATTTTTCAACAAGACTTTCTTCAAGAAACCATTTGTTTGCATTGCAGTCATGTGTTTTCTATGTTTGTTTCCTATGATCTAAAAAAACTTCGTAATATGGTGTTGGGGAATGTGAGTATTATCTCAATATAGAATCTTCTTCACTTTTGTTTTGGTCTTAGACTCCTAAGGTAAACAACAAAGAAATAGTGACGATTTACAGAAGAGTTGCCTTGTCATTGTAAGCCCCAACTTCATATTGAGAGTATTAAATTTTGCAAAAGGAATAAGTAGGGTCTTATAGAAAATGTTATTGCAAGCAAGTGCATGTCATTAAGAAAGAGATTATCCTTTGACCAAATTGCATGCTTTAACATCCAAAGGCTAAAGGTTTATATATTTATGTGAAATTGATATTGCACGACACAACTTGCAAAGCTATAGTTTGTTTTGAGATGCAAATGAAATTGACTTTTTCGGGTCACACGACTCAATCTTGCCAAAGAAAGACTCCAATAGGTCCCGTTTGAAGTTGTTCATCTACAATTCAACAGGCAAGTCCATCACAAATCTACAATTTTAGATTATTGATATATGGCCTTTCTTCCATAACTTGGTTGAATGCTTCAAATGGTCTATAGTACTTTGCCTTAGCCTTCTCAATCTAAAGATTTGAGTGCCAAGTTGATATGTAAGGGAATATAAATAGGATGTCGATTGAAAGGGATAAAACCTTTCGAACAATAGAACAATATTATGAATCCTATCGCTCGATCCACTACATCACTCAATCCTGGCCTTTCAGACCAAAACCAACCTAGGAAAATTCATGTGAGATTAAATCTGGGCCGTCATGATGAAAACCTAAAATTTGGAATACTAATGGTATAAAAATATGGTTGAATACACTCTTATTCAATGGCCCAATGGTTAACTTTACCAAATACATAAATATAGAATAGAATAGAATAATTTAACGTCATATTGACCCATAGTGGCCTCATGACCACGAATACATGGTTTGAGTACAGCTTCAAACACCAGATTAAACATCTTGTCTAAGAGGTCATAAGACACTGGGTGACTAGTTTTGTAGTTTCGGGTCTGATAGTGAGTGATCAAAGAAACCCTTTTTGGGAAAAAACCACTCCCGCCTCAGACCTGCTTACCCATTATTGTCCACATATGGTACACGCATGCCGCTTGCACCATGGGAATTCATACTTGTTATCTTCATTTGCTTATATCTGCATTCATGTTCCTCGAGAATCCTTCTGGTAGCTATTGCTGTCCATTTCGCTTTTGAGCCATCTCTTATGCCTTCTACTACTGTTGTGCCCCAATTCACCTTCCCACTGTCTCCCTTGATCCCATCATATGCCGACCATCTCTCCTATACATGCTCCTAGTCCTCTATTTCTGCTAGGCCACATAGCTTACATAGTCTTTGGTCCCTTTCAATCGTTGGTCGTGCCCATCTGCCTCTCTCAATCCATAATTTGTGATTTTCTATTCAAATCTGGCTATTGTTATTCTCTCAAATTTATTTATGTTGCTATCCATAAAGATTTTTTGTCTGATGATTCCTTCAGGGTTCGTACTCTCCAAGTATAATCCTAGCTACATCCGGCTGATTCCTTATCCACTGTCGGAATAGTCTTGTTCTTAAATTGCAATGCTCTCCTTGGATTCTCATGTCATCTACTTCTCTCCACAGGACACAACCCAGTTTGTTCGCCCATTGTTGCACTTTCTGTAGCCATCGTCCATCATTGCTTCCTGCCATATTCTTTGATTCCTCAATTGCCACTACAAGAGAACTGGCGTTTATTGTCAGTTTTTTTGTCATTTTGCAGAACACTGCAAATTCCAGAGAACTGACAAAAATGTGACAATAAAATGTCAAAAATTGGTGACGATACATCATCAGTTTTTTGTCACTTTTTTGGACATTTTTTGGACAATTTTTTGACAGTTATTTTGTCATTTTTTTAACACTTTTTTTTGACATTTTTTTGGCAAATTTTTGAAAGTTACTTTGTCATTTTTTTAACAATTTTTGGCATTTTTTTGGCAATTTTTTTACAGTGAAAACTGTTCGGGATGAAAGGCTGCACTTCGTTACATATCGCCTGATTAAACTAATCAAACGTGAAGAATAGAATAGTGTTTTGAGATTGCGAATAAGTACTGTGCATTTAGTCTCAAACGACTATTCTATGTATGACTAAGTGCACTATCATAGAGTCTAGCAGTTCATTACGTTCGCCCTCAATGATCTGTGCAAATCTGCAATAATAATAATGCACAAATCTTTGGTGGTAACATGCTAGGAAACCTATTGGTCAGAGCCGATTTTCAGTGGAAAAACAGGTGGCACCGCCATTTGGGACACTGTCGGTTTTCTCATAATAACAATAATAATGCGCAAATCTTTGGTGGTAATGAAGATAAGGTTATCGGTCTGACCTGATAACCAAAAATGTGTGACTATGGCTGTACGTCCAAGGCTAGATATTTGGCATGTAAGACCGAGGCCCACTATAGCCAAAGGCCGGACCGAGGTCTTACGAGCCAAATATATGGCTGACATTGGACCCCCGATATACGAATCAGAAGTGGTATTATTTTTGAGTTAGAAGGTTTAGGGCCTTGTTAGATATGGCGTGTAGGTTTCTGCATGGGTTGTTGCAGATGTGTTGCTTCCAGATTGTGTTGCTGTGCAGGTGTCGGAGTTACGGTTCTCTATTTTTTTGCTTACATGCAAAGCAAGAAAGGCATTCGTTATTTTGGATTCGAGCAGCGCCTAAGGTACTTGTTCTTGGATCTTGTATTGTAGCTTTAGTTAAGGGCTACATATTCTAAACGAGGTGCACCCTGGACTACCACAGTCGTCGGATCTGTCAATCCTACGGCCCAGACTGTATATTGGAGCCTCTGGACACCTCTCGTTTCGATTATGGTCAATTATGATTGGGGACGCCTATGATTTTAAGATGTCAAATACGAGTTTGCCTAAGGTTTTGATAGTATGTGGAGCCTCTATACAGTTTTGCTTAAGCTTTTAGAATATGAAATACGGGGATTCGAACCTCTACCAAAATAATTCAATGTCCTAATAAGACTACTTTAACCAATCTAACCAGTGAGCTAATGTGACTATTTTTTATCTTAAATCCATGTTTTTTTTTTATAATAACCCATTGAATTGTTTTTGGGATATGGTCTATGGTTTCAAGAATTATATCTATATCAAATCCCCACGGAACCCCTGTTATTTTGCTACATATTCTAAACGAGGTGCACCACGGACTACCACGAGTCGTCGGGATCCATCAATCCTACGCCCGTGATCGTATATTGGAGCCTCTGGACACCTCTCGTTTCGATTATGCTCAATTATGATTGGGGACGCCTATGATTTTAAGATGTCAAATCTGAGTTTGCCTAAGGTTTTGATAGTATGTGGAGCCTCTATACAGTTTTGCTTAAGCTTTTAGAATATGAAATCTGAGGGATTGAACCTCTACCAAAATAATTCAATGTCCTAATAAGACTACTTTAACCAATCTAACCAAAGTGAGCTAATGTGACTATTTTTTATCTTAAATCCATTTTTTTTATAATAACCCATTGAATTGTTTTTGGGATATGGTCTATGGTTTCAAGAATTATATCTATATCAAATCCCCCAGGAACCCCTATGTTATTTTGCTACATATTCTAAACGAGGTGCACCCACGGACTACCCGGTCGTCGGATCTATCAATCCTACGCCCGAGGATCAGATATTGGAGCCTCGGACACCTCTCGTTTCGATTATGCTCAATTATGATTGGGGGCGCCTATGATTTTAAGATGTCAAATACGAGTTTGCCTAAGGTTTTGATAGTATGTGGAGCCTCTATACGCTTTTGCTTAAGCTTTTAGAATATGAAATGAAACGGGGATTGAACCTCTACCAAAATAATTCAATGTCCTAATAAGACTACTTTAACCAATCTAACCAAAGTGAGCTAATGTGACTATTTTTTATCTTAAATCCATGTTTTTTTTTTATAATAACCCATTGAATTGTTTTGGGATATGGTCTATGGTTTCAAGAATTATATCTATATCAAATCCCCCCGGAACCCCTGTTATTTTGCTACATATTCTAAACGAGGTGCACCCGGACTACCATTCAATGTCGCTCGGATGGACTATTTTTTATCTTCAATCCCTACTAACCCATTGGTTTTATATTGGAGCCTCGGACACCTCTCGCTTTTCGATTATGCTCAATTATGATTGGGGGCGCCTATGATTTTAAGATGTCAAATACTGAGTTTGCCTAAGGTTTTGATAGTATGTGGAGCCTCTATACGCTTTTGCTTAAGCTTTTAGAATATGAAATCTGAGGGATTGAACCTCTACCAAAATAATTCAATGTCCTAATAAGACTACTTTAACCAATCTAACCAGTGAGCTAATGTGACTATTTTTTATCTTAAATCCATGTTTTTTTTTTATAATAACCCATTGAATTGTTTTTGGGATATGGTCTATGGTTTCAAGAATTATATCTATATCAAATCCCCTCGAACCCCTCGTTATTTTGCTACATATTCTAAACGAGGTGCACCCTGGACTACCACAGTCGTCGGATCTGTCAATCCTACGGCCCAGACTGTATATTGGAGCCTCTGGACACCTCTCGTTTCGATTATGCTCAATTATGATTGGGGACGCCTATGATTTTAAGATGTCAAATACGAGTTTGCCTAAGGTTTTGATAGTATGTGGAGCCTCTATACAGTTTTGCTTAAGCTTTTAGAATATGAAATACGGGGATTCAACCTCTACCAAAATAATTCAATGTCCTAATAAGACTACTTTAACCAATCTAACCAGTGAGCTAATGTGACTATTTTTTATCTTAAATCCATGTTTTTTTTTTATAATAACCCATTGAATTGTTTTTGGGATATGGTCTATGGTTTCAAGAATTATATCTATATCAAATCCCCCTGGAACCCCCTGTTATTTTGCTACATATTCTAAAAGGTGCCCCTCGACTACCAATTGAGTATATTGGATTCGACACTCCTCGCTTCGAATCAATTATGATTGGGGACTTATGATTTTAAGATGTCAAATGGGGATTAAGCTTTTAGAATATGAAACGGGGATTCAACCTCTACCAAAATAATTCAATGTCCTAATAAGACTACTTTAACCAATCTAACCGGTGAGCTAATGTGACTATTTTTATCTTAAATCCATGTTTTTTTTTTTATAATAACCCATTGAATTGTTTTTGGGATATGGTCTATGGTTTCAAGAATTATATCTATATCAAATCCCCCCGAACCCCATTTATTTTGCTACATATTTTTGCTATATTCTAATGGTGCTCAATTAACCTAAAATCTATTGAATATTGGAGCCGGATCACAATCCTCGACTTCTCAAGTTTTGATTATGCTCAATTATGATTGGGATTGAACCTCTACCAAAATAATTCAATGTCCTATGATTTTAAGATGTCAAATACGTCTAGTTTGCCTAAGGTTTTGATAGTATGTGGAGCCTCTATACCTCGTTTGATTTTTGCTTAAGCTTTAGAATATGAAATATGAAATGGGATTGAACCTCTACCAAAATAATTCAAAAATAAGACTCACTTTGTCCTAAATAAGACTATTTTTATCTTAAATCATTTTTTTTTATAATAACCCATTGAATTGTTTTGGGATATGGCTATGGTTTCAAGAATTATATCTATTTTTTATCTTAAACCCATGTTATTTTTTTTTTAATAATAACCCATTGAATTGTTTTTGGGATATGGTCTATGGTTTCAAGAATTATATCTATATCAAATCTACGAACCCCTTATATTTTACATATTCTAAACGAGACTATTTTTGCACCCCGATTATGCTCAATTATGATTGGGGACGCTTATGATTTTAAGATGTCAAATACGAGTTTGCCTAAGGTTTTGATAGTATGTGGAGCCTCTATCTGATTGTTTTGCTTAAGCTTTTAGAATATGAAATACTGGGATTGAACCTCTACCAAAATAATTCAATGTCCTAATAAGACTACTTTAACCAATCTAACCAAATGAGCTAATGTGACTATTTTTTTATCTTAAATCCATGTTTTTTTTTTATAATAACCCATTGAATTGTTTTTGGGATATGGTCTATGGTTTCAAGAATTATATCTATATCAAATCCCCCTGGAACCCCCTGTTATTTTGCTACATATTCTAAACGAGGTGCACCCCTGGACTACCACGTCGTCGCCGGATCATCAATCCTACGCCCAGATGATATTGGAGCCTCTGGACACCTCTCGTTTCGATTATGCTCAATTATGATTGGGGACGCCTATGATTTTAAGATGTCAAATACGAGTTTGCCTAAGGTTTTGATAGTATGTGGAGCCTCTATACAGTTTTGCTTAAGCTTTTAGAATATGAAATAATGGGATTGAACCTCTACCAAAATAATTCAATGTCCTAATAAGACTACTTTAACCAATCTAACCAGTGAGCTAATGTGACTATTTTTTATCTTAAATCCATGTTTTTTTTTTTATAATAACCCATTGAATTGTTTTTGGGATATGGTCTATGGTTTCAAGAATTATATCTATATCAAATCCCCCTGGAACCCCCTGTTATTTTGCTACATATTCTAAACGAGGTGCACCCCGGACTACCACAAATCCGGATCTGTCAATCCTACGGCCCGTGATCTGTATATTGGAGCCTCGGACACCTCTCGTTTTCGATTATGCTCAATTATGATTGGGGGCGCCTATGATTTTAAGATGTCAAATACGAAGTTTGCCTAAGGTTTTGATAGTATGTGGAGCCTCTATACGCTTTTTTGCTTAAGCTTTTAGAATATGAAATCTGGGATTGAACCTCTACCAAAATAATTCAATGTCCTAATAAGACTACTTTAACCAATCTAACCAGTGAGCTAATGTGACTATTTTTTATCTTAAATCCATGTTTTTTTTTTTATAATAACCCATTGAATTGTTTTTGGGATATGGTCTATGGTTTCAAGAATTATATCTATATCAAATCCCACGGAACCCCTGGACACCTCTCATTTATTTTGCTACATATTTTAAGATGTCAAAAAGTTTGCCTAAGGTTTTGAGGTGCTTTTGCTTAACTTTTAGAATATGAAATACTGGGACTACCAAAATAATTCAATGTCCTAATAAGACTACTTTTAACCAATCGGATGAGCTAATGTGACTATTTTTATCTTAAATCCATGTTTTTTTTTTATAATAACCCATTGAATTGTTTTGGGATATGGTCTATGGTTTCAAGAATTATATCTATATCAAATCCCCCGAATATACATGGAGGTGCACCCCGGACTCCGCCGGACACAATCCTCTCGATCAGATATTGATTATGCTCAATTATGATTGGGGACGCCTATGATTTTAAGATGTCAAATACGAGTTTGCCTAAGGTTTTGATAGTATGTGGAGCCTCTATACAGTTTTGCTTAAGCTTTTAGAATATGAAATACGGGGATTCGAACCTCTACCAAAATAATTCAATGTCCTAATAAGACTACTTTAACCAATCTAACCAGTGAGCTAATGTGACTATTTTTTATCTTAAATCCATGTTTTTTTTTTTATAATAACCCATTGAATTGTTTTTGGGATATGGTCTATGGTTTCAAGAATTATATCTATATCAAATCCCCCTGGAACCCCCTGTTATTTTGCTACATATTCTAAACGAGGTGCACCCTGGACTACCACAGTCGTCGGATGTCAATCCCTACGCCCGGATCAGATATTGGAGCCTCTGGACACCTCTCGTTTCGATTATGCTCAATTATGATTGGGGACGCCTATGATTTTAAGATGTCAAATACGAGTTTGCCTAAGGTTTTGATAGTATGTGGAGCCTCTATACAGTTTTGCTTAAGCTTTTAGAATATGAAATACGGGGATTCGAACCTCTACCAAAATAATTCAATGTCCTAATAAGACTACTTTAACCAATCTAACCAGTGAGCTAATGTGACTATTTTTTTATCTTAAATCCATGTTTTTTTTTTTATAATAACCCATTGAATTGTTTTTGGGATATGGTCTATGGTTTCAAGAATTATATCTATATCAAATCCCCCTGGAACCCCCTGTTATTTTGCTACATATTCTAAACGAGGTGCACCCTGGACTACCACAGTCGTCGGATCATCAATCCCTACGGCCCGTGATCGTATATTGGAGCCTCTCGGACACCTCTCGTTTCGATTATGCTCAATTATGATTGGGGACGCCTATGATTTTAAGATGTCAAATCTGAGTTTGCCTAAGGTTTTGATAGTATGTGGAGCCTCTATACGTTTTGCTTAAGCTTTTAGAATATGAAATCTGGGGATTGAACCTCTACCAAAATAATTCAATGTCCTAATAAGACTACTTTAACCAATCTAACCGGTGAGCTAATGTGACTATTTTTTATCTTAAATCCATTTTTTTTATAATAACCCATTGAATTGTTTTTGGGATATGGTCTATGGTTTCAAGAATTATATCTATATCAAATCCCCCGGAACCCCTGTTATTTTGCTACATATTCTAAACGAGGTGCACTATGATTTCGAAGATGACTACCACTTTTCGATTTTCGGATTTTTTTATTTTGTCACCAAAATAATTGAACGCCCAATCTAACCAATGGTATATTGGAGCCTCTGGACACCTCTCGTTTCGATTATGCTCAATTATGATTGGGGACGCCTATGATTTTAAGATGTCAAATACGAAGTTTGCCTAAGGTTTTGATAGTATGTGGAGCCTCTATACGGTTTTGCTTAAGCTTTTTAGAATATGAAATACTGGGGATTCGAACCTCTACCAAAATAATTCAATGTCCTAATAAGACTACTTTAACCAATCTAACCAGTGAGCTAATGTGACTATTTTTTATCTTAAATCCATGTTTTTTTTTTTTTTATAATAACCCATTGAATTGTTTTGGGATATGGTCTATGGTTTCAAGAATTATATCTATATCAAATCCCCCGAACCCCTGTTATTTTGCTACATATTCTAAACGAGGTGCACCTGGACTACCACGGTCGTCGGATACATCAATCCCGGCCCATGTCCCAGATATTGGAGCCCTGGACACCTCTCGTTTTCGATTATGCTCAATTATGATTGGGACGCCTATGATTTTAAGATGTCAAATAATGAAGTTTGCCTAAGGTTTTGATAGTATGTGGAGCCTCTATACGGTTTTGCTTAAGCTTTTAGAATATGAAATACCTGGGGATTGAACCTCTACCAAAATAATTCAATGTCCTAATAAGACTACTTTAACCAATCTAACCAGTGAGCTAATGTGACTATTTTTTATCTTAAATCCATGTTTTTTTTTTTATAATAACCCATTGAATTGTTTTTGGGATATGGTCTATGGTTTCAAGAATTATATCTATATCAAATCCCCCTGGAACCCCCTGTTATTTTGCTACATATTCTAAACGAGGTGCACCCTCGGACTACCATGCCGTTCAATCCTACGGCCCGCATCAGTATATTGGAGCCCTGGACACCTCTCGTTTTTCGATTATGCTCAATTATGATTGGGGACGCCTATGATTTTAAGATGTCAAATACGAGTTTGCCTAAGGTTTTGATAGTATGTGGAGCCTCTATACGCTTTTTGCTTAAGCTTTTAGAATATGAAATACGGGATTGAACCTCTACCAAAATAATTCAATGTCCTAATAAGACTACTTTAACCAATCTAACCAAGTGAGCTAATGTGACTATTTTTATCTTAAATCCATGTTTTTTTTTTTATAATAACCCATTGAATTGTTTTTGGGATATGGTCTATGGTTTCAAGAATTATATCTATATCAAATCCCCCTGGAACCCCCTGTTATTTTGCTACATATTCTAAACGAGGTGCACCCTGGACTACCACAGTCGCCGGATCTGTCAATCCTACGGCCCAGACTGTATATTGGAGCCTCTGGACACCTCTCGTTTCGATTATGCTCAATTATGATTGGGGACGCCTATGATTTTAAGATGTCAAATACGAGTTTGCCTAAGGTTTTGATAGTATGTGGAGCCTCTATACAGTTTTGCTTAAGCTTTTAGAATATGAAATACGGGGATTCGAACCTCTACCAAAATAATTCAATGTCCTAATAAGACTACTTTAACCAATCTAACCAGTGAGCTAATGTGACTATTTTTTATCTTAAATCCATGTTTTTTTTTATAATAACCCATTGAATTGTTTTTGGGATATGGTCTATGGTTTCAAGAATTATATCTATATCAAATCCCCCTGGAACCCCCTGTTATTTTGCTACATATTCTAAACGAGGTGCACCCTGGACTACCACAGTCGTCGGATCTGTCAATCCTACGGCCCAGACTGTATATTGGAGCCTCTGGACACCTCTCGTTTCGATTATGCTCAATTATGATTGGGGACGCCTATGATTTTAAGATGTCAAATACGAGTTTGCCTAAGGTTTTGATAGTATGTGGAGCCTCTATACAGTTTTGCTTAAGCTTTTAGAATATGAAATACGGGGATTCGAACCTCTACCAAAATAATTCAATGTCCTAATAAGACTACTTTAACCAATCTAACCAGTGAGCTAATGTGACTATTTTTTATCTTAAATCCATGTTTTTTTTTTTATAATAACCCATTGAATTGTTTTTGGGATATGGTCTATGGTTTCAAGAATTATATCTATATCAAATCCCCTCGAACCCCTCTGTTATTTTGCTACATATTCTAAACGAGGTGCACCCGGACTACCAAAGCCGTCGGATCTGTCCAATCCCTACGGCCGGGATCAGTATATTGGAGCCTCTCGGACACCTCTCGTTTCGATTATGCTCAATTATGATTGGGGACGCTTATGATTTTAAGATGTCAAATACGAAGTTTGCCTAAGGTTTTGATAGTATGTGGAGCCTCTATACGCTTTTGCTTAAGCTTTTAGAATATGAAATACGGGGATTCAACCTCTACCAAAATAATTCAATGTCCTAATAAGACTACTTTAACCAATCTAACCAAGTGAGCTAATGTGACTATTTTTTATCTTAAATCCATGTTTTTTTTTTATAATAACCCATTGAATTGTTTTTGGGATATGGTCTATGGTTTCAAGAATTATATCTATATCAAATCCCCCTGGAACCCCCTGTTATTTTGCTACATATTCTAAACGAGGTGCACCCCGGACTACTGGACACAATTATGATTGGGGACGCTTATGATTTTAAGATGTCAAATAACGAAGTTTGCCTAAGGTTTTGATAGTATGTGGAGCCTCTATACGCTTTGCCGAATATGATCTCCAATCCTAACCAAAGGAGCTAATGTGACTATTTTTATCTTAAATCCATGTTTTTTTTTTTATAATAACCCATTGAATTGTTTTGGATATTGGAGCCTCGGACACCTCTCGTTTCGATTATGCTCAATTATGATTGGGGGCTATGATTTTAAGATGTCAAATACGAGTTTGCCTAAGGTTTTGATAGTATGTGGAGCCTCTATACAGTTTTGCTTAAGCTTTTAGAATATGAAATACGGGGATTCGAACCTCTACCAAAATAATTCAATGTCCTAATAAGACTACTTTAACCAATCTAACCAAAGTGAGCTAATGTGACTATTTTTATCTTAAATCCATTTTTTTTTTATAATAACCCATTGAATTGTTTTTGGGATATGGTCTATGGTTTCAAGAATTATATCTATATCAAATCCCCTCGAACCCCCTTGTTATTTTGCTACATATTCTAAACGAGGTGCACCCGGACTACCACGGTCGTCGGATCAATGTCAATCCTACGGCCCAGATCAGATATTGGAGCCTCGACGGACACCTCTCGTTTTGATTATGCTCAATTATGATTGGGGACTTATGATTTTAAGATGTCAAATACGAGTTTGCCTAAGGTTTTGATAGTATGTGGAGCCTCTATACGGTTTTGCTTAAGCTTTTAGAATATGAAATACTGGGATTCAACCTCTACCAAAATAATTCAATGTCCTAATAAGACTACTTTAACCAATCTAACCAAGTGAGCTAATGTGACTATTTTTATCTTAAATCCATGTTTTTTTTTTATAATAACCCATTGAATTGTTTTTGGGATATGGTCTATGGTTTCAAGAATTATATCTATATCAAATCCCCCGAACCCCTCGTTATTTTGCTACATATTCTAAACGAGGTGCACCCCTCGGACTACCACGGGGCCGTCGGATCTGTCAATCCTACATGCCGTGATCAGTATATTGGAGCCTCACGGACACCTCTCGCTTCGATTATGCTCAATTATGATTGGGGACGCCTATGATTTTAAGATGTCAAATACGAGTTTGCCTAAGGTTTTGATAGTATGTGGAGCCTCTATACAGTTTCGCTTAAGCTTTTAGAATATGAAATACGGGGATTCGAACCTCTACCAAAATAATTCAATGTCCTAATAAGACTACTTTAACCAATCTAACCAGTGAGCTAATGTGACTATTTTTTATCTTAAATCCATGTTTTTTTTTTTTTATAATAACCCATTGAATTGTTTTTGGGATATGGTCTATGGTTTCAAGAATTATATCTATATCAAATCCCCCTGGAACCCCCTGTTATTTTGCTACATATTCTAAACGAGGTGCATCCTGGACTACTACGGTCGTCAAATTCGTCGATCCTACGACCCAGATCGTATGTTGGGGCCTCTTTCCGCTTATAGTCATTTATGATTGGAGGCGCCTATGATTTTGAAATACGGAATACACTTTCACCTAAGGTTTTGAGGGAATATCGAACCTCTATACGGCTTTGCCTAAGATTTTAGAATATGAAATACGGGGGCTCGAACCTCTACCAAAATAACTCAATGACCTAATAAGATTACTTCAACCAATATACCCAGTGAGTTAATGTGACTATTTTTTATCTTGAATCTACGTTTTTTTTTTATAACAACCCATTTAATTGTTTTAGGGATATATGGTTTATGGTTTCAGGAATTGTTATTTTTTACATCCATATCAAATCCCCCTGGAACCCCCTATTATTTTGCTACATATGTGCATAATGTCTTTGAAGAAGGCTGCAAGGAAGGGTAAGGGGGTTGCTGGGTCTATTTCTCTACAAATCGGTGGTTCCTGAATATCCTGTGCTTGTTTTCTTTTGCAGATCGTTATACAAAGTTAATAGTGCTTATGAATGGCGGTAATCACTCAGATGTCACTGAGTGCTGGAGCTCTGGGCGATATCATCATAAGCTTCTGCGGATGCAGTTAGTTATTTGAGCATTGAGGTAAGGCAAGAACATTGGCATCTTATTACGGTTCGATTCCCCATGCTCCATTCTATCTATAGTCAGATGCTTGATTTGTATCTGGACTGTTGTATTGAATGGTTGACAATCATTGTTTTAGTTTTTTTTATCTCCATTGGGTTGTTTGACCCCATCTTCATTTTAGACAGATGGCCTGCAGGGCTCTAGAGGGAATATCATATGGGATATGCCACGATCCAATGGCCCTAAAAAATCTAGAAGCACCCCAAACGATAAAGCACCCCAAAAAACAAGGACTCTACTTTAACACACAAGAATCAGATAAAATAAATTATCTATCTACCTAGTTAAATTACTAGTTGGGATAAATTTTTTCCAAATTGGCATTTATTAACTAGGGAAAATTCCAAATTACCATTCAAGTTTGCAAATATTTCAAAAGTGCCCCCAGAAATAGGGTATTTCGATAAAATGGCAATAATATTTTTGTGATCGGTCGTATAAAAGAGTGCCCATAAAAATTATGGAAGAGAGTGAGATCTATTCAATAGCAATAGAATCTTCTAAATTGGAGTTGGAACCTTCAAGTTACAGTGTTCTAAAAAGTGTTAAAAAAAGCAACTCAAATGAACATAGCGCATGAAAAAGCAACTCAAATGAACATAGCGTGTGAAATTCAAGACAGATTTAGATGAGTTTGGTCTTGTTGAAAAGATCTTACTCTAATCTATAATAGATAATTAGTGAAGACAACGTTTGAATTTGAGCCACACAAACTATATTATAATATTTACAAAAGTGCTCTTCATTAAGGGCATTTTTAGAATATTTACAAAATTTAAGGGGTATATTTGAAATTTTCCCTATTAACTACTATTAACTACTAGTTATTATAACCCTATGTTCATAAGATATCCTTGAACGGTCCCATGGTGAATCTTGCCCTGGGAAGGGCGTCACTGGCGATGGCGAGCCCCTCTCAGAAGCAACTCGTCTTCGATCGTAGATACGGTTGGGTGTGAGTATTCTCCCTTTTCCCGTCATTTTGTTACCTTACATATCTAGTCAAATAACTCCGGCAGAAATTTGACAGTATATATAATGAGAAAGAGACTATGCTTAATCTGTAAATGGTGATAAACAACTTGTTTCAGAAGAAGCTAGCATCTTCACATCAAACAAATAGAAGTATCGAGGTTGCATTCTCATGCATTTTAGGTATTCTGATGTTGCATTCCAAAGGAGAGACAAGAGGGCTTACACTAAACGACTTGGAAAATTAGATTTATGTATTGGAGCCTCTCCCATTCCAACCGCCAGAATATCGTGTATTATAGGATGCCAGTTTAGCCTCTAGAGAGCATGCACTGGTTGATTGGCAATACACAAGCCTGCAGACTTTTCTATAATAGCCGTGCTTTTATTTTGACTTTTACAAACTTAATATAGGACCTTGGTAACATTAGTGTTCCATTTGTGTTTCCTACCATGCACCTTCAGTTTTGCTCAGTTGCTGATCATGCTATGTGGACAGTTATGACAGATGGGTTGATCCAACAGAAATTGCTCAGTCTGGCGGTCGAGGAATGTAGGTTGGCTTTTTACTTTCTTATTTTCTTTTGGAGAATGAACTTACTGATATGGCCCTTTGGCAATTTTATCTCATGAAATGAGGACTTCCATGCTGCCCACGGCAAAAGTCATCTTCATTGGATGTTTTAAATATTATCTCAATGGAGAAATGCAATTTTTCTTCATCATCTCAAATGTTTTTCCTACCTTCACTAGATCTCTTATGCCGTCCAAGTAAAGGGATTGTTTTTTCCTTATTAGATTGTTCGTTTCTTATCTTTTCAGAGGCCAGAAACTTAGACGTGATTACTCACTTGTTCTTCACTACTGCAGGTTCTCTATCATGCCCTTAACTGCTGCGCTATGTAAAGGGGCCTTTCTAATGGTATTACCAGATGTTCTGGATGACATAGAAATGTCAAATTTCATTTGCTAATAGATACTTTTGATGCTGATAATTGGCACGTGCATGTTCATTCTACAGGTAAATGCTGTTGCAGATATTACAGTTCAGGTTCTTCAAAACCCTTCTCATGCATATGCAGAACTAGATGGAAAGAGGAAAACTATTTGCCACAATGTTTGCAAAGCAGCAAACAGTTTTGTACAGATCACCTTTTCCCATGCCTCAGGGTTTCTACCACTTGTTAGGAAATCCATTGTTCATTCAAATCCCTTGGAAGGCAGAGTGGAAAAGATAAAATCAGAGAACAAAGAAAATGGCATTTCTCATCAAAGACACAAAGTTTCTGTAACAGAGAATGAGGAGAGTTCCTTGAAAATGGAGCAAAGATTGGATACTTTTTCTACCCATAAAATGGTCAGCTTTCGATATAAGAAGGGCTCTAGAAAGTGAACAGTATAGAGGCATCATGTTTGTTGATTAATGAAGAGAAGCTATGGAAATCATCTTTTATATGGAAGAAACTCATTCATCTGGCTTTCATATTAATGTTTTCTGACCTAGCAAACAGGTATACTCATGTTCCATAAAGCAACAGGAACACGTATTTCTACCATGCCGCTCCTTGGGCATTATTCTCCTCCTTGGGCATGGAAGGTTTTGCCAAGTCCTAAATTGAAAATAAGATATGCATAATAAACATGCCATACATTTATGGTCACCCCAAAATCACATATAGTCGAGCTACCGTAAACAAAGACATGCATATCTGCCAAAAAGCACCGACGCACGGCCCTTGGAAAATCAGGTTGTTTTTCGATTTAGGATATGAACATGTTCGTCTCTCACTAAATGCTAAATGCAACGAAGAGGAGGCTCCCCCTTGCCATTTTCCAGGACAACGTGAGCGTCCCTTCAGAACATAGATACCCGGATCGGGAATGTTTTCATCACGTGGACCTTCTCCCCGGAACCGGAACGGGCGGGAACGGGAACTGCCGGAACGTGAATCTGAACCTTAATCTTAAAAATGGAGTTCCTAACTTTTTACTTGCTTTACTTTGTTTATCAAATTTAATTTACATGGAAATTATAAACCTTAAATAGCAACACATATTGGCAGTACAAAGTACAATCCGACACTAGAATCAGAGAAACTAAATGATTTCAACTTCTAGACTTGTAAATTTATGATTTCGACTTGTTTCCTTGTTAAAACTGTTGATTTCGACCTGTTTCTTGAAGAAAAAACTCAGCGTCACTATCTTCCGCCATATCCACGACCGCCAATTTATTTTAGGTTTTATTTTCTTGTAAAATTTAACTTTTAGGTCATTTGATAATGTTGAAATTTTATTTTTCTTTTCCCATGTTGGGAACGTTGTAACCGGAACGTCGGGAACGGAGTTCCCAATGACGTTCCCGGTAAGACACACTTTGGGAACGTAAGGAGAAGTTCCCGGAACGCCTCAAGCATGGGAACGCGTGTTGGAACGGGAACGGAGTGCGGAACGGGGTTCCGGGTATCTATGCTTCAGAATCATGCAACATGGTTGATGCTGGCTTGTATAGAGGCAAAACATAATATTCAGCGCACGTGAAACTTTTGTCTTGGAATCTGAGAGGAGTGGCTTCTTCCTCAAGTAAAAGGAGCCGGTAATCTCTTTACTTGTCTAAGTTTTCTACTACCGTTTGTTGCTTCAGGAGCATAAACGTCGCCGAGGATGTACATAAAGTAGCTAACATATTTGGATGTGACTATAATGTCTTGGTATCTATTATGTCTTGGTATCTATTGCCGATGCATTTAAGGCTGGCGTGCTTACTGCATGAAAATCCTCTGTGGATATCACTTTTACTCAAACAAATAGGTTTCGGGGGTGGATAATAATCAAGTGAAAAGATAATGGCCAAGAATGGGGTTTGATAAATCTATATGCTCATAATAGACCTCGCCAACGTGGTGCTTTGTGGGCAACTGTGAGGAGTAAAATTCCTCGAGGCTCTGAAGTGGTGCAAGGGTTCGAACGAGAACAATGGTTGCGCCTTCTACATGATTGTCAGCTAATAGAGATTGATGGTGGTTGATCTTTTACATGGTGTAATGTTTGGACTGGAGTTAGCAGAGCTTATGCAAGGCATGATAGAAGATTACTTGTGCAGTTGCTTTGCTAGCAAATTTTCGTCGTTCAAATCTTCTGAATAGCTCTGTGTCTAATCATAATCTGCAACTCTTATTCAATGATGTGACTAATTGTCATAGATCTACCAAAACTTACTTTACACCTAACGCCAAGTACTTGGAGGATGATGAGTTCAAAACTGGCTGTAATCATCGTCTCGAGCCTTCTCACCTCGTATGGGCATGTCTGGGATTGCCGCAACATTGTCTGCAGTGAAGTCATTTGCAAAAGAATGGAGTGAAGTGAAGTGAAGTGAAGTGAAGTGAAGTGAAGTGTATTACGACTTTTGGGAGGCCTCCCAGGCCTATAAGACGACATTATGATACATAGTCATAAAAAATTGGATGAGTTTCCAATTCCTCATCCAATTCCTCACTCTCACTCAATGCATCCTCTTCTTCTATTAGGGTATTTACATTTTTAGTACAACGCTCTCTATGCTGTAGAGTCTCAATTAAAAAGGATCCAATTCTATTTCCTTCCAATCCAAAAAAGGTATGTAAATCAGGCACGTTGATGCCATATCTGTCTCGTATTATACTATAGGCTGGACACTTAAGTATGACATGGTCTTCGTCTTCTATCTCATCTTTGCCGCATACTTTGCAGCATCTCATGGTTCTCGGAATAGTACCCCATCTCCCAACCTCCAAACCTAAATGGTGCGAGCTGAGCCGGATTCTGCTAATATTGTGCCTCTTCTTTATCGATAAGTTCTCCTTTAGATGTATTGCCTCATCAATGTAGGATTCATATGCACCTTGTACAATATCATCTTAGTCCTTGGGCTCAACCACATTTTTCTTCTAACCTTTTCATAGACCCATGTTCTCAGGTTGTCAATGGAGATTGCCTCTTCCCACATGATATCCCATCTTTCAAGCCATGTCTTGACATCAGCAAACCATCCTTTATGTTCAGTGTTCAGGCAAGCACAATAAGGAATGCGTGTGGCATCCATCTTTTTTATTTTAGCAAGGTATCTAATGCATTTGAGTAAAGCTTCCCCTTCAAGTGGCATAGTGCCGCATTCGGCTAGCATCATCGGATATGGGGTTTGCGCCTTCACACCCAATTCCAGCCTGAGAAACTTTTTGTGTACCTGTTCAATATCATCCCAAGAGCCTTGTGGTAGCTCTGGTCCCCAAATTTCAGCCCCATATAATACTATGCTTTGGATTAGAGATTCATACAGTTTTTTCTTTGGTGGCCATGCCCATATGTGGGTTTTCCTGCACATGCTTTGCATAGAATACAGTGCCTTCTGCCCGCTTTCAATTCTTTGTTGTATGCATTGATGCCATTTATGATTCCTGCTAATAGTAAGTCCCGGATATTTATATGTCTCGCATATCTCAACTTTTTCACCCAAATAGAGAAACCCATGTTCCTGCTTGAGCGCACCTACTGTCATGGTTTTAGTCTTCTCTAGATTTACTTACATCCTCGTTTTGTTACAGAAAGCAGCCAATTGATCAAGTAATTGCTGCATGTGTACCTGGGATCGTGCAAATAGCACCACATCATCAGCATATAAGAGCAATTGGATCACATATCCTTGAATCTCAGTGCCTCCATCACAGTTATTATGTAACTATTCTTCCAGCTGTCAATAAAGAGACCAAATAGGAGACAAGGGGCATCCTTGTTTAACTCCAATGTTACTTTCAACTGTATTTGGTATCTCACTTTTGAATGGCATCGATAACTGTACTAAAACTTTCTCATAGAGTATTTAAACTGCATCCTGCAAGTGTTTAGGGACACATAATTGCTCCATTCTTTCCCATAATCTATTTCTGGGAACTTTATCAAATGCCTTGCGAAAGTCTACAAATGTGACATATAGAGGTTCCCTGATCCCCTTGACCGAATCAAAAATGCATTTTAATGCAAGCAAATGGTCCAATGTGGACATTTTAGCCCTAAAACCTGCTTGGGTTTTGGCTCTTTTTCCGTTATGCTCAGCCCAAAGACTAATTTTTTTCTCTACAATATTTGCAAATAATTTAGAGAACAAATTACTTACCATGAAAGTTCTGTAATTGTTTCCGTCTAACATGGAACCACTCTTATGCACTGGAACAATTTGGTTGAGCTGCCACTCCTGTGAGAATCCTTGTTGCATTGCTAAGGTAAACATGCGTGCTATTATTGTATGGATGCCGCCCCCTGCCCATTTAAGATGCTCGGCACATATCCTGTTTTGATCCTTTGCTTTGCCATTTGCAAGACTATCAATGCCGACAGCCACTTCTTCTTTTGTAAAAATTATATCAGACCTCACTTTTAGTGGGGCCTCAATGCTATCATCATGATATAAGTGTTTAACTTGGTTCCATAGCTCACTTGCAGCAAGCGGGATTTTTGTGTGCTTAGTGCTTTTGAGCTTTTTCCAAAACGATTTTGGATCATTTTGGTATTGGCTGATCAAGGTCTCCTGCTGCTTTAGTACAAATTGTCTCTTTTTTTGCCTTATGATCCTCTGATATGCCTTCTTTAGGGCTGTTTTGCTATCATCATGGCAGTCCCTCCATTTCCTTTTGGCTATTCGGCATGATTGATCATACCAAGACTTGCATTGTAGCCCTTTCTGTGCCCGCCTTGGCATACATTGCTCCGTGGCTTCTGTTATGATACCCAGCAACTTCTTATTCATGTCATCCACAATGCCATCCCAAGTGCTTTGACCAATTTTGTCTTCTATATACATCCTATATGTGGCAACCATACTTGGCGTAAGCATGCTCAATTTTGGATGATCTACATGCTCCATTGCAAGAGGTTTTAACCGGCATTCATGTAAAGAGAATCTGATTGGTACATGATCGGATTCAAGGTATTATGTTCTTATATCAAAATTTGAAACCAGCTCCAAATCATCTCGTGAGATGATCAAATAGTCTACCACACTTCTTGCTCTGCAGGTACATGACTGGGAGCGCGGGAATTTCCTGATTCCATTGCATATCAAAAGCTCAGCATTAGTGCATAGATTTAGCAGCTGGCGGCCAGACCTAGTTATGAGCTGATCCTCAGAGCATCTATTCCAGCCTTGCTTGGTCATCTCCTCTTCCTCCATGGTCTTAAACCAGAGAGGATCATCTTCCCAAGTATGGATACTAGCTTGCTCGTCTCCTGTTCTTCCATTGAAGTCTCCTGTCAAGATTACAGTCCCTTGCATTTGAAACCTCAAAATATCTTGTTCCAATTCAAAAAAGATATCATCTCCTGTGGCTCCATCCGAATAAGCCTTTTTATGACGTGGTGCGAAATAGCATGCAGCTAAAAATATCATACCAGATGGGCGAGTTATCTGTATCCATACATATTGATTGTTTATGTCCTTTTTACATGATGACACTAAGTCTGAGTATTGATCTCTATGATGACTAATATGGGAAAATTTAATTTCAATTGCAAATACTTCTTATATATATCTCAATGTCAAACTCGAATGGTTTATAAGAAAACCTTCACTCCATTTTAAACGACCTTCCGATCGAATCTTCTCCGCCCCTACTCCACCGAATTCAAATCCGTCACTACATAAGTGTTGATTCTTGTGTTACTTGATCAATCGGTGCATTATCCCAGTCGTCCAAGTTCGTCACCGATTACTAGATCTTTGCTTGTGTTACCACCTGGCCGATAATACTGTTCACCGACCAACCATACCTTTAACCATTACAATTACATATAAAAATGTATGATGTATCGAATACACCATGGCATGCATGGTTAACATTTTTCCAGTTAATTATTCTATGAACCTAGACTAGATACTGCAGATTTCATCACTTCCCCTTCATAGAATAATTCCCTGTAACTGAATCTTTTGTTTTCTCAGATCTTCAACATTTACCTTCTGCTTCATAAACTTAATCCTTGGCTCTCTGATATCTCATCACTTCCCCATTGTAAAACATTTCTTTGTAACTGTGGATTATAGTTGCAGACTCCTCAGATCTTGAATATTCATCTTCTCCTTCAAGAACTCAAACCTTGGCTGCCTCAGTGCTTTTGTTAACATATCAGCCAGTTGATTTTCTGTTCTTACATATTTCACATCAATGTATCCTTTCTGTACCATGTCTCTGATGAAATGCTGCTTTAGTTCAATATGTTTAGATCGTTCATGTAAGACAGGGTTTTGTGTCATTGCAATGCAACTTGCACTGTCAGAAAATAATTCTATAGGATTTTCATCCCCAAATCCAATTTCTGCCATTAACCTTTGTATCCAAACAATTTCTTTTGTAGCTAATGTTGCTGCACAGTACTCAGCTTCAGCACTTGAAAGGGCAACTGATGATTGTTTCTTGCATTTCCAACTGATGGGACTTCCTCCAAGCATAAGCAGATAACCTGAAGTTGAATGCCTATTGTCCAAATCTCCAGCCCAGTCTGCATCTGTATAACCTTGTAAATTGTGGCCTGCTCCTTTGTAACATATTCCAACATTTCTTGTGCCTTTCAAATATCTTAAGATTCTCTTCGCTGCTATCCAATGTTGTTTGCCAGGGTTGTTATTATATCTGCTCAACAGATTTACTGCAAACCCAATGTCTGGACGAGTCGCACCTGTCAGATAGAGCATGCAGCCAATAAGTTCTCTATATGGGACTTTGTTCATGTACTCCATTTCCTCTTTCATTCTGGGACACATTTCATCACTTATTTTGTGGCCTGGGACAAGTGGAATGCTCGCTATATTACAGTCATTCATCTTAAATCTTTTCAACATGCCATCAATGTTTGTTGTCTGAGTCAAATGCAGTATTTTCTTTTCTCTATATCTGGTGACTTCAATTCCGAGAAATTTTTTTAACTCGCCTACATCTTCCATCTTAAATCTTGCTTTCAGCAGCCTTTTGCAGGTGTTTAGAACTTCCATATTGCTCGCTATCATTATACAATCATCGACATATAACGCAACTATGCAAAACTGATCTCCTTCTTTGAACATGTATAAGTTTCCGTCTGAAGCCAGTTTGTTAAAGCTTTGTCCAGTTAAATAATTGTCTATGCACTTATACCAAGATCTTGCTGATTGTTTTAAGCCGTAAACAACCTTTTTTAATTTCCAAATTTTGTTTCCATCCTCCTCATATCCTGGTGCTGCTCTCATGAATATTTCCTCATCAAGTTCAGCATTCAAGAATGCCGTACTCACGTCCATGTGATGCATCTCAAAATTTAAATTATTAGCCAAAGCCAAAAGCATTCTGATGCTTGACATCTTCACAATAGGTGAAAATGTGTCATTGTAATCTACTCCCTTTTTCTGAGAGAATCCCTGAGCGACTAATCTTGCTTTGAATTTTTGTTTCCCATTTGGTAATGTCTTTATTTTGTAAATCCATTTGTTTCCAACAATGTTCTTGCCCTCAGGCTTTTCTACCACCTCATAGGTATTTGTCCTCTTAAAGGACATCATTTCTTCTCTCATTGCTGCCTTCCACATTTCACTATGTTCATCATTCATAGCCTCTTCAAAATTAAGAGGTATATTATCCTCTATTATTGTCATAAGCGCATGCACTACGTCTTCTTGCTCTTCAAGCCGTTTGCTCCTGCCACCTTCTTCTCTTCTTAGATCTTCAATAACAATCCCTTTTTCAGCAAGTTCAGCTTTCAGTCTTTCTCCTTCAGTTCTTTTCTTTTTCATTATCTTTATGGGGACCTCCATATCTCTATTATCACGTGACTCGATCATTTGCTTATCCCCTTCTATCTCATGTCCGACCTGTTTATCATTTTGCACATCCTCATTATTGTCATGACCTAATACATCTACACCGTCATCACTTTCATAACCAGACTGGTCTGCAACATGGTCATAACAGATTTTTTTGTGTTGTGTACTTTCTTTCTTGTGCATCATGTTCTTTTCCCTATATAATTGTTCTTCTACAAATTTCACATCTCTGCTGACTAGTATACGTTTATTTTGTGGATCATACAACCGATATCCCTTAGATTCTTCATCATAGCCAACCATATAAGCAATGGTGGCCCTGTCGTCTAGTTTTTTTCTGATCTCCTCTGGCAGATGCACGTATGCTAGGCAGCCATATGCTTTGAACCTTTCAAAATCGGGTGCCCTCCCTGACCAAAGTTCCTCTGGCAATTTTTCTCCAGTGCTTGTAGAGGGCAATCTATTTTGTATGTAAATTGCTGTTTTAAGCGCCTCTTCCCACAGTCTATTGGTCAGACCAGAATGCTTGATCATTGCTCTTACCGCATTAAGACATGTTCTATTTTTCCTTTCTGCGACCCCATTTTGTTGGGGCGTAAACCTACATGTCAATTGCCTCTTTATGCCATTTTGCATGCAAAATTGCTTAAACTTTCTTGAGATATACTCGCCCCCTCTATCAGATCTTAAACATTTCAGTTTTTTTCCAGTGTCCCTCTCAACTTCTGCTACATAATTCTTAAACACCTCTAGTGCCTCACTTTTCTTTGTCAAGCAGTAGCATTTTGCTCTGCGTGTAAGGTCATCTATAAAAGTAATGAAGTATTGCTTCCCATTTAGACTCTTAACATTTAGTGGGCCACAAATATCAGTGTGCACTAATTCAAGGATCTCTTTTGCCCGTTGTGCTTTCTTCGGAAATGGTAATCTGGTGCTTTTGCCCAGCATGCAACCTCTGCAAAGAAAATGTTTATCTTCATCCTTTTCATAAAGAATGCATCCCATTTTGTTTAATTGCTTAACCAACACATAACTACCATTGACATTAATAAATATAACCATTGGATCCAACACATTTAAATTAAAATCCCCCTTAAACCCCCTTTGGTTTGGGTGCATATTCACACGGGGGGTGACGTAGGGCAGCGAGAGCCCTCATAATTGTATTTTGCACGTACGAAATCAACACCATATAGTATTCCGGTTGAAATCTTATAGTATTTTGCGAATCTTGTTATACAGTATAGCAAATCTTGTACTTGCATACCCCACAAATGAGGAACTTTACGTACGGTGTAGATTAAGGAATATGGGGCGAATATGCCAATCCGACAGCTCTCGATGCCCGGAGTCACCCCCCGTGTGAATATGCACCCAAACCAAAGGGGGTTTAAGGGGGATTTTAATTTAAATGTGTTGGATCCAATGGTTATATTTATTAATGTCAATGGTAGTTATGTGTTGGTTATTATACTAAAAAATTTTTTTGGCCCTTCGGGCCATAAAAAAAAACAGACGTGAGAATATAACAGACATGTAGCAATATGTGTTATGTAATATACAGCATTAAGAGAAAAAAGGGAATATAGTAAAATGAAATATGAGTAACTATAATATTAAAGCATAATGTAATATCATGCACTTGAACAATTATATTGAACTTGAGAATTCACATGTGATTGTGTCGAATGGAATGGAATGGAATGTGTGATGTTAACATTAATAAATAGAATAGAATAGAATAGTACAACAGCCTCTCCAACTTGTTTCCTCATCAAAAAAAGGAAAAAATATGCCAATGTATTATCTGCAATTGTCTGTACAATAGCCTCTCCAACTTGTTTCCTCATCAAAAAAAGGGAAAAATGTGCCAATGTATTATCTGCAATTGTTTGTACAGTAGCCTCTCCAACTTGTTTCCTCTTCAAAAAAAGGAAAAAACCTGCGAATGTATTATCTGATTGTCCCAAAGCATTTTAACAATTGTTTTTTGAAGCAGCACACATTCTCCTGAAGATGAGCATTTGATCAGGCAGCATGGCCAATCTGTGCTACAACAGCATCTGTCTATGGATAGTTCTCTACCAAATAGACGCCAACTGATGATGCTGGCATAAGAGGGCAAGGCACGTAGGTCCTAAATCAGCAAATTTCCAGCTGGAATGATTATCCACATGTACCATTCAGTTCAAACAAGATCATGTGGAATAGCAAAAATATGCATCAAGCCCACCTGTCATCCAGAGCTAGCCTTAAAACTTTAGACATTTGAGAATTCTACCCCTTAAACTTCGGCAATTGTTCCCTGCATCAGTCAAATGCGCATTCAACTTGATAATTAACTAATACTTAAGTCCAATGTGACAAAAATTTGCAAACATTTCGTCTAACCTTAAATGGGGATCTCCAGAAACCCCTGCCAATGCCACCATGAATCGGAGGGATTGATGGTCTCATAGGAGATTCCAAGCTCCTCTCATCAAGTTCAAGTGGTTCAAGACTCATCTTGAGCCATCCACTCAAATTGTGCAAGTAATCCCGCTGTGCGTAAATAAATCTGTGAAATGTGACATACCATTCATCAAGTGCTGCTTCCAACTGCAGTGTAGGCTGCCGATGAAGGTTTGTGGTTGCTTCATCTCTTCCAACGCATTCCACTGCCTTCATTTGCATGACTACTCTATGTTGCTCCAAATGGCAATGATAAAGGCCTACCCACATTCCCATAAGCCTGCAATTTTCATTAACTTTTTCATGTCAAGAATATAAAAACATCATCAAATCTAAGTAGCAACAGATGTAAATTTTACCCTTCCAAGAGCTGAAGAAGTTGCGGATAGAGTTCTTCATCTCTCAGCTTTTGAATATTTTTTGTAGCAGTGGCAACACCTTCAAGTGCAACCATTATCCGTGGTGCGTGATGCTTTAATAGCGGATGTGTCTTGTCAATTGCTTCATAATCTCCTCTAGAATCCTCGGCTTCTTAGCGAGCACTCTTTTCTCGTACTCTCCACTCTAGCAAGTTTCAAGCAACCTAGAAAATTATTTGCATATGTATTCATATTTGGAAATAAATAAGAAAAAGCCAAAAGCAATCAAAATTGCATACCTTCACTTCGTCATATAACTTCTTTTCCCATGCAAAGATTTTATCAAGAGTATTTGAATGACTTGTTGAGTCACAAAGATCAACATCCTCAATTGCACTTCTGCTACTTCTATTGTACCAATTTCCCCATGAAATAGCTTGCAATACACGATTAGAGTGGGAATCAAATCCTGGCATATGAATTTCAAGTAAGTTTTTGCCTCACACAGGTAGGCAAAAAGACTCTTATAAACATAGAATAGACAAAGAACATACCCCTAAGATTGACGAAGTTGGAATGATAATGTATCTTTCTTGATTCAAGAAGACGTCCAAGCTCTTTTCCACTTTCATGAGCCTTCATGAATAGTTCATCCATTTCTCTAAGAACTTCAACCAAATCCTTTTGTCCAAGAGAAACAGGAGGAATAATAATGGATAATTCTCTTTTGTCACCACTTTCAAAACTATCATACCCAGTTCCATCACTAAACTCCAAGGTACGTTGAGCCTGATCAAGGCCTTTTAATCCATAGATAAACTTGGGAGGTTTGTTACTAGATCTTGCTTCAGATGTGAGGAGAAGCAGTACCACTGGGCAGTCTTAACTCTTCAGGAAGAGGTGGTGGCGGCAAAAACAGAGGCCTCGGAGGAGGCTTCAACTCCGGTGTGCTAGGAGTCGAACTGGGTGCCTAATGATCTCTAATCTCTGTCTCGCCAAATTGCCGATCTCTGCAGATCAAGGCAGCAAGAGATCTGGAAAGAATAACATGGAGAAGCATCCTATGCATTACTTCCGGCATTGGGCTTTGAGAGAACAATCTTTCCTGCTGGATTTGAGAAAAATATAAAGTGGGTTATGCACCACACTATCCATTTCGACACAAGGGCAGACTGCTTAAATCTTAGCTATTGAGAAGCAAATCTGCCGTTCTGGAACAAGCAAAACTGACAAAGGGAATTCTCCTGTTCGCAGATCGCCGGAATGCAGAGATGATTCTTCCCTAAAAATCTTCATTTTCATTCCCAACACATAACCCTAAAATGGGTTATCTCGAGCCTTGCATGTCGAGCAGAATATTTGATACAATACGAAAATACAATATAAAAATAAATATATGATATATGGGTCTAAACCATTGGATATAGGCATCAAAATTAGTTCAACCGTACGCGCACTCTAGATATACTAATCAGTATGCCTCATCAAATACATCCATGAAATCATATAAAAACCTTAGGGAAAAAAGTACAAAAATACAAAAGAAACCCCCTGTTATTATGCTACATATTTGTACTTATACCAGTGTGCCCTAAACGTTCATGCCAAAGCTTCAAAGGTTCTACTGACACACTATTCACAGTTGGTATACTATCTGCAGCATGCATTTCAAACAAATCACCAACTCTTTTTGCAAGAAAACATATTTTATTATCCTTCGTAATCTTACATAAGTACTTATCAAAAAGTACCCTGAATCCCAAGTCAACTAACTGAGAAACTGAAATCAGGTTCTTTACTATGCCATCAACACATAAAACCTTTTTTAAATCAACGGGTTTCCCTTCCAGATCAAACAACCTCAACAGCCCAGCAGCTTCAACCTTTTTGGTTCTTCCATCTCCCAAACAGATTTTGGATGCATGCCTCTCCTTTTCTTCTCTGTAGAGCAGTTTATTTGAGCTTAAGATTGTTCGTTCAGCTCCTGAATCTATAATGAATGAAGCAATCTTAGCATTATGAATTTTACTTGATAAATTGCAGAAACTATTTGTTACCTCTTCTTCTGAGTTTACATCATCCACGTCCACAAAGGCAACATGTTTACCTTTTCCTCTTCCTCTGCCTGCGCTACTTCCCCTTCCCCTGCCTCTACTGACTTTGGTGTGGGACACCTCGAAGAAAAGTGCCCAAAACCTCCACAATTGTAACAAGTCTTTGCATTCTGACTGCCTTTAGGGCAGTTTGCTCTGAGATGTCCTGATTCACCATATCCATAGCATGGCCCTATTTTCCTAATGTCTCTTTCAAATCATTTCCTTGATCCCTTCTCGTTTCCTTTCGCAACAGCTAGAATTTCAGGATTTTCTGAATCTTCATCTTCATCTGATTCATTCTTTTGCTCAATCTCAGTTCTGGCCAATCGTTCTGCTTCCTCTCTACTCTTTGCAACTGTTCTAATAAACATAGGCAAAGTTCCACATTTTGAGAACATTTTAGAAATAGCTAGTACCTGCTGACTCTCCGTCATAGTTGCTCCAGCTGCGTCTAGATCTGCACATAACGAGTCAAACTTATGAAACATCTCAGTAACATCCATCTTATCTTCATATTTTATTTTTCTCAATTCCTTTTGAAGAACATCAATCTGTGATGAGCTCTTAACCTCATACGTGCTAATCATGTAGTTCCAGGCATCTCTGGAACTCATTGATCTGAGCTTTAGCATTATACTTGGCGCCACTTTGCACAGTATAATTGCCTTGGCCTAGTTCTCCTTCATGTGATCTTTCACATGAGCTCCACTACTCACTTCATCAGCTTCAGTAGCCTTTCAGGTTACTGAAATCCTTGCTGCAAAACTACTTGCATCACCACTAGTTTTGCTTTCTGCAACTGTACTTTCACCTGTGTTCTCACCTGGTTCAATGATATCCCACAAGCCTTCAAACTTTAAAACTTCCATAATCTTTTCCTTCCAAATCTGAAAACCACCAACTCCTTTGAATACATCTATACTGCTTAGTAATGTGGCTCCAAATCGAGTTGACATTGTATTCAGCCTGCTATGATACCAATGATGACTAATATGGGAAAATTTAATTTCAATTGCAAATACTTCTTATATATATCTCAATGTCAAACTCGAATGGTTTATAAGAAAACCTTCACTCCATTTTAAACGACCTTCCGATCGAATCTTCTCCGCCCCTACTCCACCGAATTCAAATCCGTCACTACATAAGTGTTGATTCTTGTGTTACTTGATCAATCGGTGCATTATCCCAGTCGTCCAAGTTCGTCACCGATTACTAGATCTTTGCTTGTGTTACCACCTGGCCGATAATACTGTTCACCGAACAACCATACCTTTAACCATTACAATTACATATAAAAATGTATGATGTATCGAATACACCATGGCATGCATGGTTAACATTTTTCCAGTTAATTATTCTATGAACCTAGACTAGATACTGCAGATTTCATCACTCTAATGTAACAAGCCACTCCACCATTTCCAATATCATTTCCTGTGTGCCTTTTATTCTTCACGGATGTCACCAATGTGAATCCATCAATGTCTGGCAAAGCATAGAGGTCATGTTCTTTTGTTTCTAAAAAGCATATTATGTCAATGTTTTCCAATTCGTCCTGCATACTCAGGATTTTTGTCTCCGTCAATTTATTTATATTCCAAACTATTATCCTGAGTGCCTTCCATCTGTCCTATTCCTCAATGATCACCTTGTCTTTGACCCATTTTGCTTTTTGCTTGTTTTGTCTGGCTTCCTTATACTTAGCAAGTTCTACTTTCTTTTCTGCTAGCTGCTCTTTGGTTAGATCCTCATTGATCCAAATAAATATTTCCTTCAATGTATATGTATTTTTCAGCACCAAGAATCGATCATCCCTGTTTGCAAACTTGACAATCATGTGTCTAGTTCCTGTATCTCTTTTCCCTACCCAGAATGCATCAGAGATGTCTACTTTTTGGATGCCTATAGTCTCTTGGAAGAACTGCTCTGCTGCAATTTTAGGCTTCTCCTCGGCTTTTTCCGGCAGCCCTACAATCCCGAGGTTCAAAGCTCGGCTCTTCCCGTCTGTATCTCCATAAAACCGCTCAAGGGTATTGCGCAAATCATAAATTTCAGTTACCTCATCATCCCTGTGGGGCGGGTCCCGCTTCAATTCTTCAATGTCACTCTTTACTGCTTCGAGTTCCTTCCTATTTGCTGATAATCAGATCTGATTGCTTCATTCTCCTCTCTTAATTTTCGTATTTCTTCTAGCAGGGTCTCTTCCCGTGACGCAGCTTCTTGCCGAAAGAGAGATAGTTCCTTCCATATGGTGGTGAGGGAGATCTCCATCCCTGAATCGGGACTAGAGGGCCCTCCATCGATTGGTTTGTCCTTTCTGGTTTGTCTTTTGGTGGTCGCCATATCTCGCCGTATGCTGACAACAACTGCTGAAAATCTATACCCGACCGGAAAATTGTAATTACAGATACCTAAACAGATCCAAACCTGGTCATGCTATATACCTTAGAAAGGTCTCAAATCCGCTTTCCAATGAGCCCAAGCACTGCCAATCTGACACTTGGGAGAGAGTTATGGCCTGTTGAACCTTCGCCAAACCCTAGAAGGCCCAAATGGGCCCTCACAGAGAGAGAGAGAGAGAGAGAGAGAGAGAGAGAGAGAGAGAGAGAGAGAGAGAGAGAGAGAGAGAGAGAGAGAGAGAGAGAGAGAGAGAGAGAGAGAGAGAGAGAGAGAGAGAGAGTTGCTGAAGCTAGAGGACTATTGACTTCATTGTACCAAGAATTAAAACTACTCTATGCTCATGCCCCTACTAGTGGAGTTAGAGAAAAGGAGTTACTATCTCAAATCAAGGCTATACAAGCTGTAAAAGCTACCGAAGATGAGGTGAAGGCAGGGTTGCAATGGTTCAAGGATGAAGATAGATGTACCTGGTACTTTCTTGTTGTTGCAGGAAGGGGGAAATTCACCACTTCTATACATTCTTTAGTGTTGCCGGATGCCCCTCTTATCTCTGATCCTGTGCATATTAGATAGTACCTTTATCAACACTTTTCTTCATTCTTTGCTCGATACTTAGTCACATACTCTTACTGCACTAAATTTTCCACATAGATACAAAATCTGTATATGTATTCTGCTTAGTCTAATCCAAGAACCAGAATTTAAAGTGAAAGAAATAAACCATAATGCCTATTGGCAGTTGTAGCTGTCATGTAGGTGCTCATGCTACCAGCAAGATTGTTTCTCAGCAACTAATTCTTCCAAAACTCCATCATTCTTCCAGCCAAATCTAATTTCTTCCAGCCAAATCCAACTACAAAAGAAGAGGAAGGAAGGAAAGAAAATCCCATACCTGCAGCCAATCAGTACCCTATTAGCACGAAAATGGTATCAGGACAAGGGCCAAAAGGTACATTGGGATTTTCAGTTCATCACTGATTACCCATTGTGCCTTTTGTCCTGAGTTAGAATTAGCAAAAGAAATGAAAGGAGAATATATTAGCAACTGGCATTGTCCATGTCTATGCATTATGTAATAGTACCATATGTAAACTTGCTAAATTCAATATTATTCCTTTGCTGATGTCAATAATGCAAAGTCCCTGCTGTTACAAATCAACCAGTATGAAGAAGATTAAGTGTTTGCATTCTTGCAGAGTTAAGGTAGACTGTGTCCTTTATTGCCGCCATGCATAGACCAATAACTTGTTTGATAACTAGATATAGAAAGCCATAACCTCAACCTTAAGGACGTTTCCAAAGTTAAGATCCAAGCATAGATGGCTTTCTTGGGATAAACATATAGCCCCTAAGCATTTGAAATCCATGGACATAATCTTTTGAAAAATATGAACTACATATCATTTCAACTATTTCATTCTGAAAAAATAGTAAGAACCTGGTTATTTCTGGGTGCTCGCCCTCATTTTGCACTGATATATAATAATCTGCAACGAAAGGCGTCTGCAAAATCTTCCAGGCTTTTTTCATTGAAGCTCTGCAACAAAATACTCATCTTCTTATATCTCAGATACTTCATATCGTACCCATCTAAATCATCTGCTACAAAGCTACAAATGGCATCTACAACAAGCTCCAGGCCTTTTGCATTGCGCCGTTACTAATGGCAACTGACGTCTTTCAAGCATTTTGCATTGATCTCTGCCAAGTTTAATAGGCTCTACAACATTTTCTGGTATCAACAAATTTGGGCGCTTTCGGGTAACAGCTCCCAGAACAAAGCATTTCCATATCTAGTATTTTCATAGTTAGCAGTCAGAAGTAGCCGCTCGAGAGCATGCATGTTAAGGCAACCCAAAAAGCCCTAAACATTAGTCCTCTAATAAGCATTGTGTATTTGCAATGTGAACCATGGATTTTGACCCTTGCATATGTTCACTTCATAGGGGACCATTGCCCTTGCAATTCTCTAAAGTTGAGCCCTTGAAGATTATGTGTAGAGCTCGTATAAGCTAATGCCTAAAAGGATTGCATCATTCCAACATTTCATAATGGTAAATGTGCAACAAATGTAATAAATGAAATGGCTATGTTTAAATCTCCATCACATATGACAAGGTTTATAACAACTCATAAATGCACAACCTGCATCATTGCCATAATGCCTCCTAATAGATATTTTCCTTAGAATTGACTACAAGATAAACATATCTTGCTCAGTTGCTTTCAGTTGCACAGTCAGCAAAATTGCCATAATTGCTTTTCAACAATTGAAGGTTTTACTTACCGTGGGCCTCTGTTCTTCTACCTCCTCAATGGGATAAACCCTTTCATGTCCATGTGGATGTCTCTGCCTTCGCTATTGGAGCTGTCATCTCCCAGGAATATGGACCTCATAAGGATAAACCGATCCACTTTGCCAACATAAAACTCAACCTCGCAGAAAGAAATTACTCTGCTGCAGAGTGTGAGGCTTTGGGTCTCATTTTTTATGTTCAACAATTACGCGCTATCTCCTGGGTAGCAAAATCAATTTTTTTGTCGATCATCAAGCTCTTCTGTATCTGATCAACAAAAATACACCAGGGGACGTATTGCACGTTAGGTTTTTATTCTTCAAGAGTTTGCTCCTTTTGAAATTATTCACAAACTTGAGAAATCTCATATGGCCTCTGATTATCTCTCATGCATCCACATAGATGATCAGTTTTCTGGTGTTCCGACACTTTTCCAGATGCTCAACTTTTCATCGTTATGGTCACGCCTCATTGATTCTACGACTATCAGCAGTACTTATTGACAGGAACACTCTCGCCAACCGACTCCACGATCTCTCCAGAGCGCCACCATCTGCAACACCAACAGTTTCTTCGTGAAGCCCGTGACTACACCATAGTTACGGGCCACATTTATAAACGCGGCAAGGATATGATCTTTCGAAGGTGTGTTCTTCCCCATGAAATTCCACGCATTGTTCAACAAGCACATGAAGGCTTTGGAAGTGGCCACTTCAGTGGCAATAACACGGCGCGAAAAATTCTTCTGGCTGTCTATTATTGGCTCACGCTCTTTAAAGATACCCACACCGCCACCGGGCCTTGTGATATCTGTCAAAGTTAGGGTCGACCAACTGCCGTGATGCTTTACCGTTAACTCCGGTTGCCACGCCGTTTCCCTTTAGTAAATCGAATATGGATTGTATAGGTCATATATGGATCCCCCTGCTAGCCATACATGTGCCCGCTATATGCTTGTCTTTATGGACTATGCCATTAAATGGGCAGAAGAAGCATGTGCTCTGCCCGATAATACTTCGGCCAGGATGGTGAAAGTCCTCTACACGAAGGTTATTACACTTTTGGTGTCCTAAGAAACTTGTTAGTGACCATGGCGTTCATTTTGTCAATCACACTATCAAAGAGCTCACGGATTACCTTCATATTCATCACAGAAAAAACATGTCCTATTATCCACAGGGCAATGGCCTCACAGAAAGCACAAGAAAAACATTGATCTCTATTCTCAAGAAAATTTGGGGATGCTTCTCGGAAACATTGGCATGAAAAGCTGTCTGTCTTATGGGCTTATAACATTACTTACAAAATTGATACTGGCCACAATCCTTTCAAGCTTGTCTATAGTCAAGAAACCTTGATGTCATTTGAGTACATTCTACCTACATTACATTTTTTTTTTTTTCTGAAGGCAAGGTTTTTTTTTGTATTCATACTAAGGTAAATACATCAGAAAGATACATCACTCAGACCGATATACCAAAATTAACAGACAGAAAAAGAGAAAAAGATAAGATCTCGAAGGATCTGATCTGTCATGTCCAAAAATTATTCCTCCTTTAAGATGTACAGAGGAATATAAGCGTACAGTAGATATGAAGTTTAGATTAAGCTCAAAAACAAATTTGAGTCTCCCTTTATGCAGCATTAATGAGACCCTGGATGGTAAGATCAGCCACCTTCTGTCTCCCAAAGATGTTCAGCATTAAGTCCAGCTCGTCACATGAGAAATTGGTGAAGTCCAATAAGAGAAGGACGTGTGCCTCCCTCTTCTGCTGCCACATATGAAACAGATTTAAAAAGTATGGCCTAAGCCCATTGTACCTCCATACTTCTTTCCTTTTCAGCAACTTTTTGATAGCAAGAGCATGTATCATCTCTTGTTTCAGTTGAATGAGGATGTTTTCCAGTTCAGTTTTGGACAATATAGCCTCTTCCTCATCCGAATTCTCTGCCAAACCCATCCCCCTGGTTGAGCTTCCTGCCCTATTGAGTCTCCTCATGGCATCTGTGTATACATCATCACAGTTGGTTAGTTTCAGAATATAAAATTCATGTGGCCCCTTAAAGGTGCCTATACTATTCCACTCAGTATCATATTTTTTCCCCTTAAGAATTTTATGTGCAATGGCTGATATTTGAACAAGGTCAAGATTTTTTCAGCCATATCAAGGATGGGGCATAATTCCCAATCACCACTCTGTTTCTGTGTAACCAGATGGCCCAACAGCTCAAAGTTCGGGTAGTATTAACCAACTTATTTTCAGCATCCCAGAAAACAAGTAGATTGTTCATAGTTGGAGCTCCCTTATTGACTTGTGATGCCCAATTCCAAAAGTCTAGCAACCATGAACAAATGAAGACATGGTTTGAGCTTTCCACTTCACCACAGAATTTACACTGATTAGACACATTCTGGTCATATCTGGATCTATTAAGGTTGGTGGCTAGACTGTGATGCACTGCAATCCACTTGAATGTCTTAATTCTTCATGCAGTATAAATCTTCCAACCTTTTGCACAAATCAAGGTCAGTTTATCTTCATCACAATTTCATAGATAACTAGCCTTAGATGGTTTCTTTTCAATTAAAGATCTGTATATATCTTTGACCGAGTATATCTCCTTGTTGTTTAACTGCCACTGGTTAGTATTTCGACTGAGTTCTTGATATTTGTCCATATATTCCATAACCAGGTGGTAAGTCTTCTTATCTAGTTTAGAACCCTTGGTTTTGTTACTGATCTCATCCCATGGCACCCATCCATTTGAATCCCTTAAATCCTCAGGCTGCATGTATTTTCTAAAGCAGGATGCCAGAAAAAACTAATATCTTTACATCTGGCATCTAAACAGGGTGGTCTGTAACATAAAACAGGATTGTTCCAAGCATCAAGGATTCTCCTCATAGTATGTTCCTGAACATGGAGTTATCTGAAAAAAAAGCTGAGTCAAGTAGGCAATGTTTAATTGTGGCACTTCCAACTGGATGAGAATTCTGTAGCCAGTATCTAATAATCTTGAGAGCTGGTGAAAGTCTGTCAATATACAAGGCTCTCCATACCATTTTTGTTGCCAAAGCTTGGGCTTGTGTAAACAGATCTTTACATCCAAATCCACCATCTTTTCTAGATTTGACCAGGTCTGACCAAGCCACTTTATGGGAGCCCTGCCATAAAAAATTCCTGATAGCCATTTCTATCTGCTTATATGAAGCCTTATTTCCAACAATTACTGAGGAGAAATATACATGTGTACTTCCAATGACAGCATTTGCAATCTCTACTCGTCCTGCTAGGGATAGAGTGGAAGGGTACATATTCAGTTTTTTCTTAATCATGGAGACAATGGATTCCTATAATCTATGCAGAGAGCAATTGAGGGCTAATGGGATCCCCAAGATCTTGGTGGCTATCTTATTATCCGGGACTTCGATACCTTGAATCATTGACTCCTGAGTATCAAAGATTATTGCATTCTTTGTTTTATTGAGAATAACCCCAGCAGCTTGTTTGCTTCAAATTTATCTATGGCCTCCAAGAAGTTTTGTAGACTGTCATCCCCATGCTTGAGGAACACAAAGATGTCGTCACCATATTGCATTATGGTAAAATCTTCATCACCTTGTAGCATCTTCAAGCAGTTAATTAATTTCCTTTGTTGCAGACTTACTGCCATTCTGGTCACCATTTCAGCAATGATTAAGAAAAGGTATGGAGCTAATGGACACCCCTGTCGCACTTCTTTTTTACACTGGAAAGGTTTTGATGGTGTGCCATTAATAATGATGGCAGAAGAGGCATTTACATTAAAACTCCAAACCTTGTTATATATACTGTCAGGAAAGCCAAGGTGTGCCATTGCCTTTTTCAGAAACTGCCAGTCTATAGTATCATACGCCCTTTGAAAATCTAGTTCTGTCCAGACAACTTATTCCAATGCAGGCCTTCAGCAGCCCTTATATAACTATCCAGAATGTTTCTTTTTTTTTTTTTAATTGAAGGCTATTTATATTAAAGTATATTTAGTAGTTACAAAACACTTTTTTCAAGGGAAGTTTAACCCTTAAACTGATAAGCATTTAAAGAGATGAACTCATGATAAAAAAAGTCTGAGCAACAGAAAAGCTGAGAATAGATAGCTGGAGTCGAGCAGATTTTAGTGTACTGCCTTGAGATTCTGGTTGGTGCATTTTCTTGCTTTCCCCTTGAAGATTGTGTGGAATAAGCAGTATAAACACATACATGAGTCGGCCATTGCCATATTATATCTTCCTTTGGCATCCTTAGCCGTGCAAATCAACTCCCTTCTGATGTCGAAATTCTGATCACAGCAGCACCCGCATGTGCAGAAGGCTTCTGTGTGTACCGAAGTATGCACTGCTCCGAAGAATTTGATCCACTCCTGATTTATGTCGTCCTTAATCTTCTTCCATTGAAGCCGCCTGATCAGCAGAAACAGGGTATCTGCATAAATAAACAGATCACCCATTAATTTCCATAATCCACTTAATATCATATTCTACCTGTTTTATGATCCCTTCAGGAGAGATAATTTCACAGTCAAAGATGAAGGTATTCCTCCCTTTCCAAATCCTCTAGAGGAGGATATAGATCCTCCAATCGGTCGGATTGGTAGGCATAAAAAACTCCTTGTGGCTAAGATCAACCATGTTCCGCCCTAGAATATTAGAGGCTAATTCAAGAACCCATTCTGACCAAAGGCATGATCTGAACAGGTGATCCTCATCCTCTTTAGCAGCAAGGCATCTGTCACACAAATCCGAGTTAGTCATGGATAAACAAAATCTTTTGCAATTGGTCGCCAGGCCTTTGTGCCATAATTGCCACATAAAGGCTTTGAACTTTGGGTTTATCGGGCTCTTCCACATAAAGACCAAGTTTTTCCTGGCTATATCAGGAGAGACACCCCATTTGAGGTGTATGGTGATGTCCTGTTGACTCATCAAGAATTTATATGCATATTTAACAGTGTAACCTGTTTTACCTCTATAGTTCCAAGAATCAGAGGAGTGAGACCAAATACCCTGCAAGACAATATTAATGATAGCTTCATATAGCATTCTCGTTTGATCGTCCTCTTCAGCTAGCTTAGAGTTATGGAATAGGATGATGCCATAATCATCAAAGAGGTGGCTAATCAAAGTTATCCCCTTGTTCTTCCATAATTTTGCCTGATCAGGAAAGTAGCATGCCAGGCATAAGTTGGGATTGTCAAGGACTAATGCAGGGTTCCAGAATATGGATTGATCCATAGAAAATCCCTTCTCCCAAGTATACATCTTTTTCCCTCCAACCAGGCGCAAATCCACTTCTTGATCAGACCAGGAACAGCGGCAGGGATAGAAAAGGGAAAGAAGATGGAATGGGGCAGCTCCATTTTGAGTGATCTCCAGCCATATGGATGGCATTTGCTTATGTAGTGCCTGATCAGAACTGAAATAGGATGCTTAATTTTGTCATAACAGGCTTTATAGAAATACTTGGCAGCTAAAGCTAAACCCTGTTTCCGAATATTTATGGTTCCCAGACCACCATTCTTCTTGGATTTGCAGCATTCATCCATTGAGACAGGATGCCAACATCTTTTGTTTTGACCCGAAGCTATAAACCTGCCAATAATGCTCTGAAGCTTGTTAGTAACCTTTTTGGGGGCAAGAATGACCGAGGATTGGTAAACCTGAGAGGAGGAGATAACAAAGTTGGCTATTATAGCTCTGCCATTTTTAAAGAGGTATTTAGAGTTTAAGGAATCTACCTTTTTATAGAATTTATCAATGATATCAAGCCAAAGATCAGAGGCATTACTTCTGATAGCAAAAGGGATCCTTAAAATCTTAGATTTAGTGCAAGGGGGGAAATACTTACAGCCAAAGAGGTTTGCAGTTTGAGTACCTTTATCGATTTCTCTAGCCTGGATGGCAGATTTGAGAGGGTTGATTCTGCAACCTGAAGCTTGACCAAAGTCATGAAGAATACTTTGAATATTGATAATAGAACTGTTATCCGTCGAGGTCAAGATGAAAGTATCATCTGCAAAATGCCCATTGAGAATCTGGTCCACCTGGGGATTGTCAGGGAGTTGAAGACCTCTAATAGAGTTATTTGTCTTGGCTCTTTCCAGCTTGCCATGTAAGGCCTCCATCACAATTAAAAAGAGAAAGGGTCCCTGTTTAACCCCGCTCTGAATTGAGAAGAATGGGCTAGTCTCACCATTGATAAGAACTGCAGATCTAGAATTGTTAAGAATAGCATTAAATAAACCAATACTTTCCTCACTGAACCCCAATGCACTGCAACTTTTATGGAGAAATTTCCAGCTGACAGTGTCAAAAGCCTTTGTTATATCCAGCTTGAGAAGGGCTATGTCTTGCTCGGAATCTTTGGCCCACTGCAGACCAAGAATGGCAGTCACCACATTATCCAAGATAAACCTGTCTTTGAGGTAGGCAGATTGGGTACTGCTAATGACCGAGTCTAAAACCTTTTTGAGTCTGGCAGCTATGGCACCTGCAATAATCTTGTAAATAACATTTGTTAGAGAAATTGGTCTGTAATCAGCAAAGGAGATGGGGGAGTCCAGCTTAGGGATAAGCGTGATGAGACTTGTGTTGATCCGAGCATCAAGGCGCTTGGTAGTTCTAAATTCATTGGCAAGCTTAGTGACTCCCTCATGAAGGATTGGCCAGGCCTTTTTAAAGAACTCAGCAGGAAGGCCATCAGGCCTAGGAGTTTTGCCATTCTCCATGCCCATAATCACCTGTTTGAGCTCACACTCCGTGAAAGGGGAGGAAATCAAGTCATTCTGATCCTGGCTAACTCTGCTCTCAAGATTGATAAATCTATCCATCTCAGCTTCTGTGCAATCAGTATTAGTACCCATAATATTGGTAAAATGGTTTACAGCAACCTGCTTAAGATCATTATCTCCAGAGATGATCGAATCACCAACTTTGATTTCATGAATCTGGTTTTTCTTTATTCTAGTTTTAGTTTTGATAAAGAAATACTTGGAATTACATCTCTCATCCTCCTTTAGATCCTTGATCTTAGCCTTTAATTTCCATCCCTTAGCAATGTCAAGCTCGGCTTTTTCAATCTGAATTTTTGTTTCCTCTTGCTGATCAGTGGGAGTGGTACTCAGTCTATCTCTAAGGGAAGCTAAGGTAACCTGCTTTTGATAATGGATCTCTTTACCCCAAACTTTAAGCCAACATTTAATGTGCTTGGCTAGGTTAATCCACCACCACATCCAGCCACTTTCTCCCACAGGCCTGGGATGGTAATTATAAATATTCTCAAGATTGGCCAAGAAATCATCATGATCCAGAAGGCTGACATTCATCTTAAAGAAAGATTTTCTGGTATTTTTAATGCCAATACCACTTATAATAATCAACTGAGGGTAATGGTCAGAAAGGGTATATCCAGTGAGATTATCAACTCTGCTACTCTTAGTCCACAGGTCTTCACTAAGGTAAAATCTGTCATGCAAGCAACATATAGGGTTAACTCTATGGTCTGACCAGCTGAACGAGTTGGGTTTAACTGTAGCCAGCTTAAGGTTATGGGTAGAGAGCAGGTTAGCCCAGGCACACATCTCGTGAGGCAAAAGGGGTTTAAAATTTCTATTTTTCATGCAGCTGTCAGTCACCATATTGAAATCCCCACCTAACAACAGATCATCTACATCTAAATTAGCTAAGCTAGAATTAATTTTATTCCAAATTTCAATCCTATCAGAGGGGTTGTGGAGAGAGTAGACATTAACCAAAGCAATCTTACCCATCCCAATCTTGCCAACCAGGATCTGCCACCTACCATTATTATCATGAATCATATGATCAACTTGAAGATCAATTTTCTGGTTCCAAGCAATTGCTATACCTGCAGAAGAATCGTTAGCAGTAAAAGACCAATTCTCAAAATTAGGGGAAAGAGCCCTTGATATGATGATCTTATGGTTGGGATCATGAATTTTGTGCTCTTGGATGAAAAGAATGTCAGGGTTGAGGGAGGAAAGGCAGACTTTTAACCGCTCCCTTTTGATGGGATTGTTGATACCCTGGAGATTCCAGGTGATAAACCTTAAAGATGTATACATTAATAAAATTAAGAAATTTTTTTGTCCAATCTGGACCTATTGGCTGAATTTCTGGGGCTGACTCTGATTGGTCCAGCATAAGATTTTTTCCTACCTCTGCCTCTCTTCTTAGTTATTTGCTTCCAACTTTCGTCATCACAAGAGATCAAGAAATCATCCTCTGAATTGTAAGTTACTGATTCGATATCAGAAACATCAGATTGATAGTCCTCTTTGATCGGGAAGGAGAGGGTCATGATGCCAGTTTTAACTTTAATCTCCATGTTGGTATTTCTGACAAAGAAGTTCCAATTATTATCAAAGAATGGAGATATAGGCACAGTATAAGGAGAGAAATTCTTTTTCTCCTCTGCAGGTGGCCTGGGGATAATTTCATTAGTGGCCAGAGTGTTATGATCAATCAGACTGTCATTATCCTTCTTTTTGGGTCGCCATTCCTGTCTGATTATAAGGGGGGCCTTAAAGTTAGGTTGATCATCTTTATTATTAGGATTAGGCTCCCTTTCCGGGATATTAAGGACCGAAGTTTTGGAGTACACAATATCCAGGTCCATGAATCTCCCTTCTGCCAGCTTGGTCTTAACTTTCCCCTGCCAATCGGAGTTAATCTTCTTGGATATGCAGACTGAAGGAAAGTTAGTCTGAGGGATATTGATAGATATGATCTCTCCAATATTACCCGAGATAGCTTTAAGATGAGACTGAGTCCAGAGAGCCGGAGGCAAATTGGGTAATGTTATCCAAGTGGAGGTTGAAATTTGGTCGGTATTACCAGGGATAAAAAGAGGGTTCCAACGCATAATGTAAAAGTCATTGTTACCAATTTTGCCCAACTTCTTTTTTAGAATATAAGTAACACTAAAATTATCCCTGCATAAAATTTGGAAAGTTCTGCTGTCAATCTTGAGCAGGAAGAGAATGGGGATCTTTTGAGTTTTGGTTAACCAGAACTTGATTTCTCCAATGGATGGACAGTTAATGGGGAAATGGATAATCAAGCCTTTCTCAGAATACAGATTGATAGCAGAGGGATCTTGGATACCCGAAAGATCTAAATAATCCGAATTAGCTTTAGATTTATCAGTGTGGTTATCACAAGAACCTAAATTAAGCAAAGCATTTTTATAAGATGGAAGAATTTGACCTTTTGCCTTGTCGCTTTTGCCGAGGACTGGAATCCGGTTACTGACATTCTGGTCCCCAACAATTGTACTTGGATTGCTCATGCCAGAATTGTTTAAGCTTTGACAGTTCTTGCAGTCACATTGGCTCGTCTCGAGAGGGTTAAAAAAACCATTCGAGTCTCTGATCTTGCAAGCATTTGTATCTTTCTTGAGTCTGGTTTGAAAAATGCCATATTCTTGTGAAACGTCGCCTAAGATCAGGTCCGCCCTTGAGGGGAGTTTGCTGAGGGCTTGCTTCCGGTGGCTCTCTATGGCATGATCCTCTGCATCCTCCCACCTTCTAATCAGTTTGATTGAAGCTTTGGAATTCCAATTCATGTTTTCTAGGTCAAGGAGAGTGCTTTTAGCAAGATTGAGGAGCTCATTCATAGATTTCTGAAAAACATTGTTTTTTAGACTACAACAATCTGCTTCCGAGTGGCCTTGCTTCACTCTTACAAAGATTTCTGTCCATCTCTTGGAGAAGTTCAAAGAAGTTCCATGCCCAGTCTCGGTCATTAGCTCTTCCGGCTTCATAATCTTTCTCCAGTGCTTTCATTTTGCCCAGGTTTTTGCAAATAACTCCGTCCCCCAAAACATCCATGCAGACCGCAGCAACTTTTTGTTGATCCTGAATAATTGCAAAGGTCATGTACATTGTTTTCATCTTGCTCCATCCCTTATCGTTTCTGCTATCCAGCCAGAAAATTTGTGTCCACTCCTCGTCCTCAATAATTTTAAGCCTTTTCTCTCTTTCGATTGGGTCTGCGGGAAGGCCCGAACCATTCTCACATCTGTGCCTGCCATTCTTAGTTTTCACCTGCAAACCTCCACACTAGAATTTGTAAATCAGCGAAGAACCAAGCAGGACGGAGGTCGAAGAAGCTCGCCCAGTGAAGAATGGGTTCAATCCCAAATCTTTCGAGAACAGAGATCTGGAAAATGTTTCGTGAATATCTCCCCAAAGCAAGATAGCCCGTATTATGAGCTGAAACTCTTAAAGATCCTACCCTGTCAAGGCACATGATAAAAAGGTAATGACTGCCTAAATCTGTCCTGCTAAATCCTATTCTAGACCTCTGTACGTTTGGGTGATTAAGCTATCAATTTCGCTTGATCACATCATGGTGGAGGGAATGTTGGGAACCCGGACCACGGAGAGGCGACCTCCAAGAAGGCCTCATCCATCAGGTCTGGGTTTTGCACGGACGCCGAGGCGCAGACGAGAGCGCCCAACGTTCATTTTCCCCGAAAAAAGTCCTATCCAGAATGTTTCTTTGGGGTAGAAAAGCGGACTAGCATGGGATGATCAGCTTATACAAGATACATTTCAACCTGTTAGCCATAATTTTAGTTAGTATCTTGTAACTAGTATTGGTTAAGGTAATGGTCTCCAATCTCCCAAAACTTGTGGAGTATCTATCTTTGGGATCATAGTGATGTGACCAGCATTGATTGCTAGATGTAACCTTGAGGCTCTCCATGCCCCCTAAAAAAATATAATCAGATCTTCCTTCATTATATCCCAAAATTTTAGATAAAATTCTGGATGCAAACCATCTGGGCCAGGGCTTTTCCCTTTGGCCATTGATTTTATAGTTTATAAAATCACTTTTTCTTGTGGGACAACCAAGATTTCTTCTTAGACCTGCCTTCATTTCTCTTAATGCAATAAAGGCTCTTTTTCTCTTGAGGGAGCCCTTGATTCCCCTCATATTCCAGGTAACAATCTTCATTATGCAGGGTATCTTTTCCTCTCTTGGACTTTCAGATTAAGAGCCGAGCTGTTGGAAGTGAATTGAGCTTTTTTTTTTAACCTTTTGGCCACCATTGGAGTATAGAACTGTTCTATATCCTCAGCTTCTTTTTTAATTCCATTAGGACTTATTGGATTTGACTCCAGGCCATATGGATTCTTAATCCTCTCTTGGCCAATTGGGCTTAGCAGGACATTGGATTGCTCCATTCCTAGGCCAATTGGGCTTAGAAGAGTTGATATAATGTTTAACTCCATCCCCTGGCCTCTCTGTTGAGGACTGATAGGGTCAATGTTGTCAACATTTTCTTTACCTGTATCTCTTGCATTATTTGTATCTTCTGAGAAATTCAATTCCACTGTACCTCCCATTGATTCCAGATTTCCAATAACATCTTCCATTGGTGAAGTAGTGAAGAATTTGGAATATTTCCCCTTTTCTAATTTAGGAGAGCTTCCTGGAGATAAGAACTCCATTGGAGTGTTAGGGACTACTTCCTCTTAATCCATTTTCTCATTTTGCTCCATTATTGCAAGCAAAATGTCATGCATTTCTGGCTCCTCCTTTTCAGGAGACTGAAAAGAGATTGCTTTGGGGGTAGCCATATGCATTGATCCCTCACCTTTGAGTAAGAGTGTTCCTCCATTGGATAGATCCGAGTCCGAGGATTCCAAGTAATCATTGATTGGAGGTAATACAGGTTCTTTTATGGTCAAAGTACTGCTTCTCACATGTGAGTTGGTGTAATGCAAAGACTTCCAGGCTGAACCAACTCCTTCCCTTTGTTTTTTAGATCAATTGATTTATTGAGCACCTTGATCTGGTTTGCCATTTCATTATGTTCCTTCTTTCTTCTCCATTCCTTAACCATTTTCCCTAGGTTTCCATTTCATGCAGTCTTCCTATCTTTTTCCTCCCTTGCTTTGAGTTTTCTAGCCTTTTTATAGGCACTTCCATTTTTGTTTTGTCTCCTTCTTTTCTTCTCAACAGCATTCCATCCCTGTTTTGTCTTGTCTTCCCCAAAGTTATCTTTTTTGTTGTCTTGTATTATCCCTTTATATTTTTTAACCTCTTCCTCTTGTTCTTTGTTTTTTTTATATATGGCCTTTCCCATCCATCTGCCATGACAGACCCCTCCACCATGTAATCTCAATCCACAGATTGTGCACGGTAAGGGGAGCCCGTTCCAGATCAGTTTAAGGGTTTTAGTTTCACCATAAATGTCCTCGTACTCAACACTGTTTGGAATTTCTTGCAGAATATCTAGCTGTGCCCATATCTTTAGGAGCCCATTCTGGGACTACCCCCCAAACCAATATATTCACCCACTCCAGCAAATAGTCCATGAAAAATGTCTTTATGCCAGTAAATTGGGCTGAGCCCTTGGACTGAGCATGAAGAAGGGTGAAACAATTGTTTCAAGTTATGTGGATCAAATCTGGCATTCCATTTCTGGAAGTAGAACTGAGTATTTGCTTTAAAGATTGTCCCTTTCTTTAAGAGAAATCTTACTGAGTTTTCATTGCCATATTCAACCACAAAAAAAAGGAAAATCTAGCCAATACAGTCCAATGATCTCCATCGTTTTGTCCATTTTGCATAGTTCATTCCTTATCTGAGCAAGTTTAACTCTTTCGTGTCTAATGCATCCAATGACAACCCTTTTTTTCAAGCGTTTTTAATCTATCGAGCGGAGGCGGTGTTTCAGAGATGGAATACCTTTGAATTATGGTTTTTTTCGTTGTTCATGTTTCTTCAGAAGAGCAGCCTGGTCACGATTAATTTGCTCCAGCATTGGGTTCACCAAGTTCGATTGCATCAGAATGGGAGAAATAAATGCGGGATCTACTTATTCGATGCATCGCCATAGCCATTGGAATCAACTAGTCCTCAGCGGAGAAATAGGTATTCTTAAAGCTGTCTTTATCTTTCCTTTTCTCCACATTCCACGTTATTTATTGTACCATTTCAATCATCACGCTCTTTCATTGGACTTGACATTCCCCCAAAAAGTAACATCATTTGACTCATCATGTCAGCTCTCTGTCCCCTTGTTTCCTGTACCACGGCCACAGCATGGGACCCATTGATTCCATTCCCTTGCCCTTTAGCTGCTACTGTAGCAGCTATAATCAGACTCACCTTACTTACTTAACCCCGTCTCCTAACCTAGTCGTTTGACCTAGTAGCCTTCATCGCTTCTTGAAGATTATGAACCATATTCCAGACTCACATTACAATTTCAGTTGGCTACTATTCCAAATCCAAAAACGTGTCTATTAACTCCAACAATTTGATGAAATCATAAGGGATGCTTATCTTCGCGTCCTTGCTGGTCAACAGTTACGTAAGTCTTGGCATGACCACAAGATCAAAACCAAAGCATTCAACCCTAGAGATCTAGCCCTACTTTATGATTCTCGATACAGAAATCATCCTGGCAAACTTAAATTTCGTTGATTAGGACCTTATAAAGTTACTAAGGTCGTCCATCTTAGCGTTTTTCAACTCGCGGATTTGGATGGCACCCTACTTCCGTCTCTGGTAAATGGTTTTCGTCTTAAACACGACACAACATGAAATTGGGACAAAAGGCTTATATTTACATTTCAAAACATGTTCTTACATTCAAAAAGAGGTACTTTCCTCTACATACTCACAAGTCCTAATCCTTAACCTACATCCTTATTCAGGATTAGTAGAGACACATGCTCAAGGATTGTATATCCACATCACGGGTGCCACCTTGAATCTGAGAATCATGTCCGGATACCCCAACTCTAGATGGGCTATCTGTCACTCCTTGCAGCCATCCATCCATGGGAATTTTGCGATTCTTCAATTTCCAGAGGTCCAAGTGATTCATTCGACATGTAATCCACTCGAGACAATTGTTGGGCATACTGTTGCTCATCTCCATAGCATTAGCAAGATGTTCTCCTCACCGTGCACAATCCTACTCTTATATAGGCCACCAGTTTACCTCCCTGCCACTCTGGCAACCATGAACATCATTACACATGTCCCATCGTCATCCTTTTCAGGATTTTCTCAATATAAGCAAATACCCTAAAGGTGTGACATTCCACGTATTTATATGCTATATATACAAATACCATCACACGCACCAAGAGTACGTATAGCCATTATAAAATGAACCAAAAGGGTTAAAGTAAGCTATACTAAAATTACATTAATTGATTAAGCTAATTTTGTCACCTTAGCTAACTAATAACTAATTATATAGTTAGTTATTATTAATTAGGCTAATTAGGCAAGTGCCACTTGAGCCAAATCGATTGGTCCTAATGGACTTGCCAATCTAGGATTCACTAAATTGGGGCTCCATCCCAATTTCTACCCCAAATCGATCTGGGAAATTTGGTGGAGAAGGAGCAACTTGTTCAACCTTGTTCCAATCAGTGAGATGGAAACCCTGAGAGATAATGTTTCTAGCTAGGATACTGGTTAGTGTGTAGATAGCGTGAGCTTCTAGTTAACCCTTGTATGATTAGATGTATGGTCGATCTCTATTTGTTACTTAAGCTGATGTTATGAATGGATTTATGTATTATGGTAGTTCTTTTTCTGCACCTCTTGCACTTGTGGGAACGGGGGGTAGAGATCTAAAGGCTAGTAGAAGTAGAGATGTTTCTAGCTAGTATCCCATAAATCCCAATAATTGCGGCCTATGCACAAGAACCCACCTGCCTGTGGATGCTATCCAATATTGAGCACCATACAACGGATATAATGGTGAAGTGGAGATGGAGCCTTGCTGAGCATAGCTACTGGGGCTCCTATAGTGTGCCAGGCTTATAGTCGGTCACTGCGTGTGGGCCAGGTATGGGTCTGACACCCCCTGGGTCGCAGGTGTCATCCCGAAAGGACGTCCGAGGCTCGATAGATGTGGTGAGCCAACCTATGGATTTTGGGGGGTAAGTCGGAAAAGGATGCATGCAGTGGTGCCACGATCCTCTAGCCACCCGTGAAACCATTGTGCTTTGGGAGGGGATTCCTTTCCTGTCTCATCGGACCTAGGAAATGCAACCTGGAGTGGTCTCATAAGGTGAGTCCATGAGATTACGTCTCCGGAAGGCCACAGTCATGCCATAACATGTTTTCAGCCTATTCTGCAAAGTGTGCACAGGAGGGGCGGATGAAATGGACTACCCTAGCCAATTTTCTATGCCAGCCAACACCATTGTCATGATTTCGTCTGCTGTTATCTGGAGACCCTAACCTCAGTCGACCCCTTGAGTCTGATCTCGAGGTAGAACCCTCATTTATGATGCATTTATACGTTATGTTAGTATTGTGTTGTTGTTCTGATGTTGAATGGGCCATCTTTCGAGATGGTATATATTCATGTATTGCTACTAGTGCTAACATGTATGCATGCTTCCACTATATAGGATACCCCATAGAATGCGTGAGACGAATGACATCTCCATATCCTTTACACAGACACTTGGCCATCACAAGTGGTTCGAGTAAGATGGAGGGCCATTTCGTGGTGACCAAGTTGCTATGGGAGGGAAATTTCCCATATTTATACGATGGGATCATCGTATGGCTTTGGGGAGCATCACAATGGTGTCAGAGTCATGATCTCGGTAGACCGGATCATAGCACTGGCCATGCCCTAATTAGTTGCTCGATTAGTTCGTCGTGAGAGCTAATGTAAGAAATTTCCCTAAGTTCCTAGGTAATATGCCCAAATAACCTAGGTGTGTGAGAGATGTGCTAATTAGGAAGAGAGATTCCAAAAGAATGAGAGATTGTGTTTTCTTTGTGATATGCACCAGGTTGGAAATGAAGCTCATACTTTATTATATTGTTCGCGAGCGGTATTATGTTCCGTATCCTGGAAAGTGGGAAGTTAAACTCATCATAAATCTGCATGAGCTCGGCATAGAAATTGTCCAAGTTTTCTTGGGTATCATGGCACGGGCTTTTGCTAAATCAAGTGTTTCTACACTCCTCAAAGCAACTTTGTAGATGCCTTTGTTTAAAAAGCGTCCATCACCTACTACCAAGCAGCCCTCTCCTTGAAGCAGCGATGATAACTTTCGTTCCTTGACTTGCCCTACCAAGAGTCCAATTAACTAGTTCTTTCTCTTGGTGGTCTCTGGCATACCAGATTTCCTACACACCTCTCTAACCGAAATGTCAAACTCATTAACCTCTTTTCTAGTTCCTGTATCTAGTTCCTGTGTCTAGTTCCTGTATCTCTTTTCCCTACCCAGAATGCATCAGAGATGTCTACTTTTTGGATGCCTATAGTCTCTTGGAAGAACTGCTCTGCTGCAATTTTAGGCTTCTCCTCTGGCTTTTCTGGCAGCCCTACAATCCTGAGGTTCAAAGCTCGGCTCTTCCTGTCCTGTATCTCCATAAACTGCTCAAGGGTATTGCGCAAATCATAAATTTCAGTTACCTCATCATCCCCAGGGCCGGGTTCCCGCTTCAATTCTTCAATGTCACTCTTTACTGCTTCGAGTTCCTTCCTATTTGCTGATAATCAGATCTGATTGCTTCATTCTCCTCTCTTAATTTTCGTATTTCTTCTAGCAGGGTCTCTTCCCGTGACGCAGCTTCTTGCCGAAAGAGAGATAGTTCCTTCCATATGGTGGTGAGGGAGATCTCCATCCCTGAATCGGGACTAGAGGGCCCTCCATCGATTGGTTTGTCCTTTCTAGTTTGTCTTTTGGTGGTCCCATATCTCGGCCAGATATCGACAACACCGCTGAAAATCTATACCCGAATCGAAAATTGTAATTTACGGATACCTAAACAGATCCAAACCTGGTCATGCTATATACCTTAGAAAGGTCTTGAAATCCGCTTTCCAATGAGCCCAAGCACTGCCAATCTGACACTTGGGAGAGAGTTATGGCCTGTTGAAAAACCCTAGGCCCAAACCCAGAGAGAGAGAGAGAGAGAGAGAGAGAGAGAGAGAGAGAGAGAGAGAGAGAGAGAGAGAGAGAGAGAGAGAGAGAGAGAGAGAGAGAGAGAGAGAGAGAGAGAGAGAGAGAGAGAGAGAGTTGCTGAAGCTAGAGGACTATTGACTTCATTGTACCAAGAATTAAAACTACTCTATGCTCATGCCCCTACTAGTGGAGTTAGAGAAAAGGAGTTACTATCTCAAATCAAGGCTATACAAGTGTAAAAGCTACCGAAGATGAGGTGAAGGCAGGGTTGCAATGGTTCAAGGATGAAGATAGATGTACCTGGTACTTTCTTGTTGTTGCAGGAAGGGGGAAATTCACCACTTCTATACATTCTTTAGTGTTGCCGGATGCCCCTCTTATCTCTGATCCTGTGCATATTAGATAGTACCTTTATCAACACTTTTCTTCATTCTTTGCTCGATACTTAGTCACATACTCTTACTGCACTAAATTTTCCACATAGATACAAAATCTGTATATGTATTCTGCTTAGTCTAATCCAAGAACCAGAATTTAAAGTGAAAGAAATAAACCATAATGCCTATTGGCAGTTGTAGCTGTCATGTAGGTGCTCATGCTACCAGCAAGATTGTTTCTCAGCAACTAATTCTTCCAAAACTCCATCATTCTTCCAGCCAAATCTAATTTCTTCCAGCCAAATCCAACTACAAAAGAAGAGGAAGGAAGGAAAGAAAATCCCATACCTGCAGCCAATCAGTACCCTATTAGCACGAAAATGGTATCAGGACAAGGGCCAAAAGGTACATTGGGATTTTCAGTTCATCACTGATTACCCATTGTGCCTTTTGTCCTGAGTTAGAATTAGCAAAAGAAATGAAAGGAGAATATATTAGCAACTGGCATTGTCCATGTCTATGCATTATGTAATAGTACCATATGTAAACTTGCTAAATTCAATATTATTCCTTTGCTGATGTCAATAATGCAAAGTCCCTGCTGTTACAAATCAACCAGTATGAAGAAGATTAAGTGTTTGCATTCTTGCAGAGTTAAGGTAGACTGTGTCCTTTATTGCCGCCATGCATAGACCAATAACTTGTTTGATAACTAGATATAGAAAGCCATAACCTCAACCTTAAGGACGTTTCCAAAGTTAAGATCCAAGCATAGATGGCTTTCTTGGGATAAACATATAGCCCCTAAGCATTTGAAATCCATGGACATAATCTTTTGAAAAATATGAACTACATATCATTTCAACTATTTCATTCTGAAAAAATAGTAAGAACCTGGTTATTTCTGGGTGCTCGCCCTCATTTTGCACTGATATATAATAATGCGAACTAAAGGCGCCCGCAAAATCTTCCGGGCTTTTTTCATTGAAGCTCTGCAACAAAATACTCATCTTCTTATATCTCAGATACTTCATATCGTACCCATCTAAATCATCTGCTACAAAGCTACAAATGGCATCTACAACAAGCTCCAGGCCTTTTGCATTGCGCCGTTACTAATGGCAACTGACGTCTTTCAAGCATTTTGCATTGATCTCTGCCAAGTTTAATAGGCTCTACAACATTTTCTGGTATCAACAAATTTGGGCGCTTTCGGGTAACAGCTCCCAGAACAAAGCATTTCCATATCTAGTATTTTCATAGTTAGCAGTCAGAAGTAGCCGCTCGAGAGCATGCATGTTAAGGCAACCCAAAAAGCCCTAAACATTAGTCCTCTAATAAGCATTGTGTATTTGCAATGTGAACCATGGATTTTGACCCTTGCATATGTTCACTTCATAGGGGACCATTGCCCTTGCAATTCTCTAAAGTTGAGCCCTTGAAGATTATGTGTAGAGCTCGTATAAGCTAATGCCTAAAAGGATTGCATCATTCCAACATTTCATAATGGTAAATGTGCAACAAATGTAATAAATGAAATGGCTATGTTTAAATCTCCATCACATATGACAAGGTTTATAACAACTCATAAATGCACAACCTGCATCATTGCCATAATGCCTCCTAATAGATATTTTCCTTAGAATTGACTACAAGATAAACATATCTTGCTCAGTTGCTCAGTTGCACAGTCAGCAAAATTGCCATAATTGCTTTTCAACAATTGAAGGTTTTACTTACTCAGGCTCCTGTTCTTCTACCTCCTCAATGGGATAAACCCTTTCATGTCCATGTGGATGTCTCTGCCTTCGCTATTGGAGCTGTCATCTCCCAGGAATATGGACCTCATAAGGATAAACCGATCCACTTTGCCAACATAAAACTCAACCTCGCAGAAAGAAATTACTCTGCTGCAGAGTGTGAGGCTTTGGGTCTCATTTTTTATGTTCAACAATTCTGCTATCTCCTGGGTAGCAAAATCAATTTTTTTGTCGATCATCAAGCTCTTCTGTATCTGATCAACAAAAATACACCAGGGGACGTATTGCACGTTAGGTTTTTATTCTTCAAGAGTTTGCTCCTTTTGAAATTATTCACAAACTTGAGAAATCTCATATGGCCTCTGATTATCTCTCATGCATCCACATAGATGATCAGTTTTCTGGTGTTCCGACACTTTTCCAGATGCTCAACTTTTCATCGTTATGGTCACGCCTCATTGATTCTACGACTATCGCCAGTATTTTATTGATGGGGAACACTCGCCAACCGACTCCACGATCTCCCGGAGCGCCACCATCCGCAACACCAACGGTTTCGCCATTGAAGCCCGTGACTACACCATAGTTACGGGCCACATTTATAAACGCGGCAAGGATATGATCTTACGAAGGTGTGTTCTTCCCCATGAAATTCCACGCATTGTTCAACAAACACATGAAGGCTTAGGAAATGGCCATTTCAGTGGCAATACCACAGCGGAGAGAATCCTTCTGGCTGGCTATTATTGGCCCACACTCTTTAAAGATACCCACACCGCCACCGGGCCTTGTGATATCTGTCAAAGTTAGGGTCTAATTAACCGCCGCGGATGCCTTACCATTAACTCCGGTTGCCACGCCCCTTCCCTTTAGTAAATGGAGTATGAATTTTATAGGTCATATATGGATCCCCCTGCTAGCCATACATGTGCCCGCTATATGCTTGTCTTTATGGACTATGCCATTAAATGGGCAGAAGAAGCATGTGCTCTGCCCGATAATACCGCCGGGATGGTGAAAAGTCCTCTACACGAAGGTTGCTATTACACTTTTGGTGTCCTAAGAAACTTATTAGTGACCGTGGGGTCATTTTGTCAATCACACTGCTAAAGAGCTCACAGATTATCTTCATATTCATCACAGGAAAAGCATGCCCTATTATCCATAGGGCAATGGCCTCACATAAACCACAAACAAAACATTGATATCTATTCTCAAGAAAATTTGTGATATTTCTCAAAAAGATTGGCATGAAAAGTTGCCTGCCGTCTTATGGGCTTATAACACCTCTTACAAAATTGCTACTGGCCACACTCCTTTCAAGCTTGTCATGGTCAAGAAGCCTTGATGCCATTTGAGTACATTCTACCTACATTACATTTTTTTTTTTTTCTGAAGGCAAGGTTTTTTTTTGTATTCATACTAAGGTAAATACATCAGAAAGATACATCACTCAGACCGATATACCAAAATTAACAGACAGAAAAAGAGAAAAAGATAAGATCTCGAAGGATCTGATCTGTCATGTCCAAAAATTATTCCTCCTTTAAGATGTACAGAGGAATATAAGCGTACAGTAGATATGAAGTTTAGATTAAGCTCAAAAACAAATTTGAGTCTCCCTTTATGCAGCATTAATGAGACCCTGGATGGTAAGATCAGCCACCTTCTGTCTCCCAAAGATGTTCAGCATTAAGTCCAGCTCGTCACATGAGAAATTGGTGAAGTCCAATAAGAGAAGGACGTGTGCCTCCCTCTTCTGCTGCCACATATGAAACAGATTTAAAAAGTATGGCCTAAGCCCATTGTACCTCCATACTTCTTTCCTTTTCAGCAACTTTTTGATAGCAAGAGCATGTATCATCTCTTGTTTCAGTTGAATGAGGATGTTTTCCAGTTCAGTTTTGGACAATATAGCCTCTTCCTCATCCGAATTCTCTGCCAAACCCATCCCCCTGGTTGAGCTTCCTGCCCTATTGAGTCTCCTCATGGCATCTGTGTATACATCATCACAGTTGGTTAGTTTCAGAATATAAAATTCATGTGGCCCCTTAAAGGTGCCTATACTATTCCACTCAGTATCATATTTTTTCCCCTTAAGAATTTTATGTGCAATGGCTGATATTTGAACAAGGTCAAGATTTTTTCAGCCATATCAAGGATGGGGCATAATTCCCAATCACCACTGCTTCTCGTGGTAAACCGGATGGCCCAACAAACTCAAAGTTCGGTAGTATTAACCAACTTATTTTCAGCATCCCAGAAAACAAGTAGATTGTTCATAGTTGGAGCTCCCTTATTGACTTGTGATGCCCAATTCCAAAAGTCTAGCAACCATGAACAAATGAAGACATGGTTTGAGCTTTCCACTTCACCACAGAATTTACACTGATTAGACACATTCTGGTCATATCTGGATCTATTAAGGTTGGTGGCTAGACTGTGATGCAATCGCAATCCCACTTGAATGTCTTAATTCTTCATGCAGTATAAATCTTCCAACCTTTTGCACAAATCAAGGTCAGTTTATCTTCATCACAATTTCATAGATAACTAGCCTTAGATGGTTTCTTTTCAATTAAAGATCTGTATATATCTTTGACCGAGTATATCTCCTTGTTGTTTAACTGCCACTGGTTAGTATTTCGACTGAGTTCTTGATATTTGTCCATATATTCCATAACCAGGTGGTAAGTCTTCTTATCTAGTTTAGAACCCTTGGTTTTGTTACTGATCTCATCCCATGGCACCCATCCATTTGAATCCCTTAAATCCTCAGGCTGCATGTATTTTCTAAAGCAGGATGCCAGAAAAAACTAATATCTTTACATCTGGCATCTAAACAGGGTGGTCTGTAACATAAAACAGGATTGTTCCAAACATCAAGGATTCTCCTCATAGTATGTTCCTGAACATGGAGTTATCTGAAAAAAAAGCTGAGTCAAGTAGGCAATGTTTAATTGTGGCACTTCCAACCGGATGAGAATTTCAGAGTAGCAAGATTCAATAATCTTGAGAGTGGTGAAAGTCTGTCAATATACAAGGCTCTCCATACCATTTTTGTTGCCAAAGCTTGGGCTTGTGTAAACAGATCTTTACATCCAAATCCACCATCTTTTCTAGATTTGACCAGGTCTGACCAAGCCACTTTATGGGAGCCCTGCCATAAAAAATTCCTGATAGCCATTTCTATCTGCTTATATGAAGCCTTATTTCCAACAATTACTGAGGAGAAATATACATGTGTACTTCCAATGACAGCATTTGCAATCTCTACTCGTCCTGCTAGGGATAGAGTGGAAGGGTACATATTCAGTTTTTTCTTAATCATGGAGACAATGGATTCCTATAATCTATGCAGAGAGCAATTGAGGGCTAATGGGATCCCCAAGATCTTGGTGGCTATCTTATTATCCGGGACTTCGATACCTTGAATCATTGACTCCTGAGTATCAAAGATTATTGCATTCTTTGTTTTATTGAGAATAACCCCAGCAGCTGCTTCAAATTTATCTATGGCCTCCAAGAAGTTTTGTAGACTGTCATCCCCATGCTTGAGGAACACAAAGATGTCGTCACCATATTGCATTATGGTAAAATCTTCATCACCTTGTAGCATCTTCAAGCAGTTAATTAATTTCCTTTGTTGCAGACTTACTGCCATTCTGGTCACCATTTCAGCAATGATTAAGAAAAGGTATGGAGCTAATGGACACCCCTGTCGCACTTCTTTTTTACACTGGAAAGGTTTTGATGGTGTGCCATTAATAATGATGGCAGAAGAGGCATTTACATTAAAACTCCAAACCTTGTTATATATACTGTCAGGAAAGCCAAGGTGTGCCATTGCCTTTTTCAGAAACTGCCAGTCTATAGTATCATACGCCCTTTGAAAATCTAGTTCTGTCCAGACAACTTATTCCAATGCAGGCCTTCAGCAGCCCTTATATAACTATCCAGAATGTTTCTTTTTTTTTTTTAATTGAAGGCTATTTATATTAAAGTATATTTAGTAGTTACAAAACACTTTTTTCAAGGGAAGTTTAACCCTTAAACTGATAAGCATTTAAAGAGATGAACTCATGATAAAAAAAGTCTGAGCAACAGAAAAGCTGAGAATAGATAGCTGGAGTCGAGCAGATTTTAGTGTACTGCCTTGAGATTCTGGTTGGTGCATTTTCTTGCTTTCCCCTTGAAGATTGTGTGGAATAAGCAGTATAAACACATACATGAGTCGGCCATTGCCATATTATATCTTCCTTTGGCATCCTTAGCCTGCAAATCAACTCCCTTCGATGTCGAAATTTGATCACAAAGAAGACCCGATGATGTGCGTAAGGCTTCGGTGTACCGGCATGCACCGCCCCAAGAATTTGATCCACTCTCGATTTATGTCGCCCTTAATCTTCTTCCATTGAAGCCGATCGATCAGTAAAACAGTGGTATCCGTGATAAATAAACAGATCACCCATTAATTTCCATAATCCACTTAATATCATATTCTACCTGTTTTATGATCCCTTCAGGAGAGATAATTTCACAGTCAAAGATGAAGGTATTCCTCCCTTTCCAAATCCTCTAGAGGAGGATATAGATCCTCCAATCGGTCGGATTGGTAGGCATAAAAAACTCCTTGTGGCTAAGATCAACCATGTTCCGCCCTAGAATATTAGAGGCTAATTCAAGAACCCATTCTGACCAAAGGCATGATCTGAACAGGTGATCCTCATCCTCTTTAGCAGCAAGGCATCCGTCACACAAACCGAAGTTAGTCATGGATAAACAAAATCTTTTTTTGCAATTGGTCGCTGTGCCTTTGTGCCATAATTGCCACATAAAGGCTTTGAACTTTGGGTTTATCGGGCTCTTCCACATAAAGACCAAGTTTTTCCTGGCTATATCAGGAGAGACACCCCATTTGAGGTGTATGGTGATGTCCTGTTGACTCATCAAGAATTTATATGCATATTTAACAGTGTAACCTGTTTTACCTCTATAGTTCCAAGAATCAGAGGAGTGAGACCAAATACCCTGCAAGACAATATTAATGATAGCTTCATATAGCATTCTCGTTTGATCGTCCTCTTCAGCTAGCTTAGAGTTATGGAATAGGATGATGCCATAATCATCAAAGAGGTGGCTAATCAAAGTTATCCCCTTGTTCTTCCATAATTTTGCCTGATCAGGAAAGTAGCATGCCAGGCATAAGTTGGGATTGTCAAGGACTAATGCAGGGTTCCAGAATATGGATTGATCCATAGAAAATCCCTTCTCCCAAGTATACATCTTTTTCCTCCAACCAACCGCAAATCCACTTCTTGATCGCACCAGAACAAATGGCGAGGGATAGAAAAGGGAAAGAAGATGGAATGGGGCAGCTCCATTTTGAGTGATCTCCAGCCATATGGATGGCATTTGCTTATGTAGTGCCTGATCAGAACTGAAATAGGATGCTTAATTTTGTCATAACAGGCTTTATAGAAATACTTGGCAGCTAAAGCTAAACCCTGTTTCCGAATATTTATGGTTCCCACACCACCATTCTTCTTGGATTTGCAAAGATTCATCCATTGAGACAGGATGCCAACATCTTTTGTTTTGACCCGAAGCTATAAACCTGCCAATAATGCTCTGAAGCTTGTTAGTAACCTTTTTGGGGGCAAGAATGACCGAGGATTGGTAAACCTGAGAGGAGGAGATAACAAAGTTGGCTATTATAGCTCTGCCATTTTTAGAGAGGTATTTAGAGTTTAAGGAATCTACCTTTTTATAGAATTTATCAATGATATCAAGCCAAAGATCAGAGGCATTACTTCTGATAGCAAAAGGGATCCTTAAAATCTTAGATTTAGTGCAAGGGGGGAAATACTTACAGCCAAAGAGGTTTGCAGTTTGAGTACCTTTATCGATTTCTCTAGCCTGGATGGCAGATTTGAGAGGGTTGATTCTGCAACCTGAAGCTTGACCAAAGTCATGAAGAATACTTTGAATATTGATAATAGAACTGTTATCCGTCGAGGTCAAGATGAAAGTATCATCTGCAAAATGCCCATTGAGAATCTGGTCCACCTGGGGATTGTCAGGGAGTTGAAGACCTCTAATAGAGTTATTTGTCTTGGCTCTTTCCAGCTTGCCATGTAAGGCCTCCATCACAATTAAAAAGAGAAAGGGTGCAAGAGGACATCCCTGTTTAACCCCGCTCTGAATTGAGAAGAATGGGCTAGTCTCACCATTGATAAGAACTGCAGATCTAGAATTGTTAAGAATAGCATTAAATAAACCAATACTTTCCTCACTGAACCCCAATGCACTGCAACTTTTATGGAGAAATTTCCAGCTGACAGTGTCAAAAGCCTTTGTTATATCCAGCTTGAGAAGGGCTATGTCTTGCTCGGAATCTTTGGCCCACTGCAGATCAAGAATGGCGGGCCACCACATTATCCAAGATAAACTCGCCTTTGAGGTAGGCGATTGGGTAACGCTAATGACCGAAGTCTAAAACCTTTTTGAGTCCGGGCAGCTATGGCACCTGCAATAATCTTGTAAATAACATTTGTTAGAGAAATTGGTCTGTAATCAGCAAAGGAGATGGGGGAGTCCAGCTTAGGGATAAGCGTGATGAGACTTGTGTTGATCCGAGCATCAAGGCGCTTGGTAGTTCTAAATTCATTGGCAAGCTTAGTGACTCCCTCATGAAGGATTGGCCAGGCCTTTTTAAAGAACTCAGCAGGAAGGCCATCAGGCCTAGGAGTTTTGCCATTCTCCATGCCCATAATCACCTGTTTGAGCTCACACTCCGTGAAAGGGGAGGAAATCAAGTCATTTCGATCCCGGCTAACTCGCCTCAAGATTGATAAATCTATCCATCTCAGCTTCTGGCAATCAGTATTAGTACCCATAATATTGGTAAAATGGTTTACAGCAACCTGCTTAAGATCATTATCTCCAGAGATGATCGAATCACCAACTTTGATTTCATGAATCTGGTTTTTCTTTATTCTAGTTTTAGTTTTGATAAAGAAATACTTGGAATTACATCTCTCATCCTCCTTTAGATCCTTGATCTTAGCCTTTAATTTCCATCCCTTAGCAATGTCAAGCTCGGCTTTTTCAATCTGAATTTTTGTTTCCTCTTGATCGCTGGGAGTGGTACTCAGTCTATCTCTAAGGGAAGCTAAGGTAACCTGCTTTTGATAATGGATCTCTTTACCCCAAACTTTAAGCCAACATTTAATGTGCTTGGCTAGGTTAATCCACCACCACATCCAGCCACTTTCTCCCACAGGCCTGGGATGGTAATTATAAATATTCTCAAGATTGGCCAAGAAATCATCATGATCCAGAAGGCTGACATTCATCTTAAAGAAAGATTTTCTGGTATTTTTAATGCCAATACCACTTATAATAATCAACTGAGGGTAATGGTCAGAAAGGGTATATCCAAAGGAGATTATCAACTCGCTACTCTTAGTCCATGTGTCTTCACTAAGGTAAAATCTGGCCATGCAAGCAACATATAGGGTTAACTCTATGGTCCGACCAAATGAACGAGTTGGGTTTAATCAGAGCCAACTTTAAGGTTATGGGTAGAGAGCAGGTTAGCCTGTGCACACATCTCGTGAGGCAAAAGGGGTTTAAAATTTCTATTTTTCATGCAAATTGTCACCACCATATTGAAATCCCCACCTAACAACAGATCATCTACATCTAAATTAGCTAAGCTAGAATTAATTTTATTCCAAATTTCAATCCTATCAGAGGGGTTGTGGAGAGAGTAGACATTAACCAAAGCAATCTTACCCATCCCAATCTTGCCAACCAGGATCTGCCACCTACCATTATTATCATGAATCATATGATCAACTTGAAGATCAATTTTCTGGTTCCAAGCAATTGCTATACCTGCAGAAGAATCGTTAGCAGTAATAGACCAATTCTCAAAATTAGGGGAAAGAGCCCTTGATATGATGATCTTATGGTTGGGATCATGAATTTTGTGCTCTTGGATGAAAAGAATGTCAGGGTTGAGGGAGGAAAGGCAGACTTTTAACCGCTCCCTTTTGATGGGATTGTTGATACCCTGGAGATTCCAGGTGATAAACCTTAAAGATGTATACATTAATAAAATTAAGAAATTTTTTTGTCCAATCTGGACCTATTGGCTGAATTTCTGGGGCTGACTGATTGGTCCAAAGATAAGATTTTTTCCTACCCGCCTCTCTTCTTAGTTATTTGCTTCCAACTTTTCGTCATCACAAGAGATCAAGAAATCATCCTCCGAATTGTAAGTTACCGATTCGAGCATCGTAAAACATCGATTGATAGTCCTCTTTGATCGGGAAGGAGAGGGTCATGATGCCAGTTTTAACTTTAATCTCCATGTTGGTATTTCTGACAAAGAAGTTCCAATTATTATCAAAGAATGGAGATATAGGCACAGTATAAGGAGAGAAATTCTTTTTCTCCTCTGCAGGTGGCCTGGGGATAATTTCATTAGTGGCCAGAGTATCAGACTGTCATTATCCTTCTTTTTGGGTCGCCATTCCTGTCTGATTATAAGGGGGGCCTTAAAGTTAGGTTGATCATCTTTATTATTAGGATTAGGCTCCCTTTCCGGGATATTAAGGACCGAAGTTTTGGAGTACACAATATCCAGGTCCATGAATCTCCCTTCTGCCAGCTTGGTCTTAACTTTCCCCTGCCAATCGGAGTTAATCTTCTTGGATATGCAGACTGAAGGAAAGTTAGTCTGAGGGATATTGATAGATATGATCTCTCCAATATTACCCGAGATAGCTTTAAGATGAGACTGAGTCCAGAGAGCCGGAGGCAAATTGGGTAATGTTATCCAAGTGGAGGTTGAAATTTGGTCGGTATTACCAGGGATAAAAAGAGGGTTCCAACGCATAATGTAAAAGTCATTGTTACCAATTTTGCCCAACTTCTTTTTTAGAATATAAGTAACACTAAAATTATCCCTGCATAAAATTTGGAAAGTTCTGCTGTCAATCTTGAGCAGGAAGAGAATGGGGATCTTTTGAGTTTTGGTTAACCAGAACTTGATTTCTCCAATGGATGGACAGTTAATGGGGAAATGGATAATCAAGCCTTTCTCAGAATACAGATTGATAGCAGAGGGATCTTGGATACCCGAAAGATCTAAATAATCCGAATTAGCTTTAGATTTATCAGTGTGGTTATCACAAGAACCTAAATTAAGCAAAGCATTTTTATAAGATGGAAGAATTTGACCTTTTGCCTTGTCGCTTTTGCCGAGGACTGGAATCCGGTTACTGACATTCTGGTCCCCAACAATTGTACTTGGATTGCTCATGCCAGAATTGTTTAAGCTTTGACAGTTCTTGCAGTCACATTGGCTCGTCTCGAGAGGGTTAAAAAAACCATTCGAGTCTCTGATCTTGCAAGCATTTGTATCTTTCTTGAGTCTGGTTTGAAAAATGTCATATTCTTGTGAAACGTCGCCTAAGATCAGGTCCGCCCTTGAGGGGAGTTTGCTGAGGGCTTGCTTCCGGTGGCTCTCTATGGCATGATCCTCTGCATCCTCCCACCTTCTAATCAGTTTGATTGAAGCTTTGGAATTCCAATTCATGTTTTCTAGGTCAAGGAGAGTGCTTTTAGCAAGATTGAGGAGCTCATTCATAGATTTCTGAAAAACATTGTTTTTTAGACTACAACAATCTGCTTCCGAGTGGCCTTGCTTCACTCTTACAAAGATTTCTGTCCATCTCTTGGAGAAGTTCAAAGAAGTTCCATGCCCAGTCTCGGTCATTAGCTCTTCCGGCTTCATAATCTTTCTCCAGTGCTTTCATTTTGCCCAGGTTTTTGCAAATAACTCCGTCCCCCAAAACATCCATGCAGACCGCAGCAACTTTTTGTTGATCCTGAATAATTGCAAAGGTCATGTACATTGTTTTCATCTTGCTCCATCCCTTATCGTTTCTGCTATCCAGCCAGAAAATTTGTGTCCACTCCTCGTCCTCAATAATTTTAAGCCTTTTCTCTCTTTCGATTGGGTCTGCGGGAAGGCCCGAACCATTCTCACATCTGTGCCTGCCATTCTTAGTTTTCACCTGCAAACCTCCACACTAGAATTTGTAAATCAGCGAAGAACCAAGCAGGACGGAGGTCGAAGAAGCTCGCCCAGTGAAGAATGGGTTCAATCCCAAATCTTTCGAGATTCAATCCCAAATCTTTCGAGAACAGAGATCTGGAAAATGTTTCGTGAATATCTCCCCAAAGCAAGATAGCCCGTATTATGAGCTGAAACTCTTAAAGATCCTACCCTGTCAAGGCACATGATAAAAAGGTAATGACTGCCTAAATCTGTCCTGCTAAATCCTATTCTAGACCTCTGTACGTTTGGGTGATTAAGCTATCAATTTCTGCAACAGTCACATCATGGTCAGAGGGAATGTTCGGGAACCCCAGACCCTGGAGAACAGCCTCCAAGAAGGCCTCATCCATCAGGTCTGGGTTTTGCACGGACGCCGAGGCGCAGACGAGAGCGCCCAACGTTCATTTTCCCCGAAAAAAGTCCTATCCAGAATGTTTCTTTGGGGTAGAAAAGCGGACTAGCATGGGATGATCAGCTTATACAAGATACATTTCAACCTGTTAGCCATAATTTTAGTTAGTATCTTGTAACTAGTATTGGTTAAGGTAATGGTCTCCAATCTCCCAAAACTTGTGGAGTATCTATCTTTGGGATCATAGTGATGTGACCAGCATTGATTGCTAGATGTAACCTTGAGGCTCTCCATGCCCCCTAAAAAAATATAATCAGATCTTCCTTCATTATATCCCAAAATTTTAGATAAAATTCTGGTTGCAAACCATCTGGGCCAGGGCTTTTCCCTTTGGCCATTGATTTTATAGTTTATAAAATCACTTTTTCTTGTGGGACAACCAAGATTTCTTCTTAGACCTGCCTTCATTTCTCTTAATGCAATAAAGGCTCTTTTTCTCTTGAGGGAGCCCTTGATTCCCCTCATATTCCAGGTAACAATCTTCATTATGCAGGGTATCTTTTCCTCTCTTGGACTTTCAGATTAAGAGCCGAGCTGTTGGAAGTGAATTGAGCTTTTTTTTTTAACCTTTTGGCCACCATTGGAGTATAGAACTGTTCTATATCCTCAGCTTCTTTTTTAATTCCATTAGGACTTATTGGATTTGACTCCAGGCCATATGGATTCTTAATCCTCTCTTGGCCAATTGGGCTTAGCAGGACATTGGATTGCTCCATTCCTAGGCCAATTGGGCTTAGAAGAGTTGATATAATGTTTAACTCCATCCCCTGGCCTCTCTGTTGAGGACTGATAGGGTCAATGTTGTCAACATTTTCTTTACCTGTATCTCTTGCATTATTTGTATCTTCTGAGAAATTCAATTCCACTGTACCTCCCATTGATTCCAGATTTCCAATAACATCTTCCATTGGTGAAGTAGTGAAGAATTTGGAATATTTCCCCTTTTCTAATTTAGGAGAGCTTCCTGGAGATAAGAACTCCATTGGAGTGTTAGGGACTACTTCCTCTTAATCCATTTTCTCATTTTGCTCCATTATTGCAAGCAAAATGTCATGCATTTCTGGCTCCTCCTTTTCAGGAGACTGAAAAGAGATTGCTTTGGGGGTAGCCATATGCATTGATCCCTCACCTTTGAGTAAGAGTGTTCCTCCATTGGATAGATCCGAGTCCGAGGATTCCAAGTAATCATTGATTGGAGGTAATACAGGTTCTTTTATGGTCAAAGTACTGCTTCTCACATGTGAGTTGGTGTAATGCAAAGACTTCCAGGCTGAACCAACTCCTTCCCTTTGTTTTTTAGATCAATTGATTTATTGAGCACCTTGATCTGGTTTGCCATTTCATTATGTTCCTTCTTTCTTCTCCATTCCTTAACCATTTTCCCTAGGTTTCCATTTCATGCAGTCTTCCTATCTTTTTCCTCCCTTGCTTTGAGTTTTCTAGCCTTTTTATAGGCACTTCCATTTTTGTTTTGTCTCCTTCTTTTTTTTCTCAACAAAGATTCCATCCCCTGCTTTTGTCTTGTCTTCCCCAAAGTTATCTTTTTTTGTTGTCTTGTATTATCCCTTTATATTTTTTAACCTCTTCCTCTTGTTCTTTGTTTTTTTTTATATATGGCCTTTCCCATCCATCTGCCATGACACCCTCCACCATGTAATCTCAATCCACAGATTGTGCACGGTAAGGGGAGCCCGTTCCAGATCAGTTTAAGGGTTTTAGTTTCACCATAAATGTCCTCGTACTCAACACTGTTTGGAATTTCTTGCGTAATATCTAGTCGTGCCCATATCTTTAGGAGCCCATTCTGGGACTACCCCCCAAACCAATATATTCACCCACTCCAGCAAATAGTCCATGAAAAATGTCTTTATGCCAGTAAATTGGGCTGAGCCCTTGGACTGAGCATGAAGAAGGGTGAAACAATTGTTTCAAGTTATGTGGATCAAATCTGGCATTCCATTTCTGGAAGTAGAACTGAGTATTTGCTTTAAAGATTGTCCCTTTCTTTAAGAGAAATCTTACTGAGTTTTCATTGCCATATTCAACCACAAAAAAAAGGAAAATCTAGCCAATACAGTCCAATGATCTCCATCGTTTTGTCCATTTTGCATAGTTCATTCCTTATCTGAGCAAGTTTAACTCTTTCGTGTCTAATGCATCCAATGACAACCCTTTTTTTCAAGCGTTTTTAATCTATCCAGAACGGAGCAGTGTTTCAGAGATGGAATACCTTTGAATTATGGTTTTTTTCGTTGTTCATGTTTCTTCAGAAGAGCAGCCTGGTCACGATTAATTTGCTCCAGCATTGGGTTCACCAAGTTCGATTGCATCAGAATGGGAGAAATCGTCTGGGATCTACTTATTCGTCTGTCCGCCATAGCCATTGGAATCAACTAGTCCTCAACGGAGAAATAGGTATTCTTAAAACTGTCTTTATCTTTCCTTTTCTCCACATTCCCTGTTATTTATTGTACCATTTCAATCATCTGCTCTTTCATTGGACTTGACATTCCCCCAAAAAGTAACATCATTTGACTCATCATGTCAGCTCTCTGTCCCCTTGTTTCCTGTACCACGGCCACAGCATGGGACCCATTGATTCCATTCCCTTGCCCTTTAGCTGCTACTGTAGCAGCTATAATCAGACTCACCTTACTTACTTAACCCCGTCTCCTAACCTAGTCGTTTGACCTAGTCGCCTTCATCCGCTTCTTGAAGATTATGAACCATATTCCAGACTCACATTACAATTTCAGTTGGCTACTATTCCAAATCCAAAAACGTGTCTATTAACTCCAACAATTTGATGAAATCATAAGGGATGCTTATCTTCGCGTCCTTGCTGGTCAACAGTTACGTAAGTCTTGGCATGACCACAAGATCAAAACCAAAGCATTCAACCCTAGAGATCTAGCCCTACTTTATGATTCTCGATACAGAAATCATCCTGGCAAACTTAAATTTCGTTGATTAGGACCTTATAAAGTTACTAAGGTCGTCCATCTTAGCGTTTTTCAACTCGCGGATTTGGATGGCACCCTACTTCCGTCTCTGGTAAATGGTTTTCGTCTTAAACACGACACAACATGAAATTGGGACAAAAGGCTTATATTTACATTTCAAAACATGTTCTTACATTCAAAAAGAGGTACTTTCCTCTACATACTCACAAGTCCTAATCCTTAACCTACATCCTTATTCAGGATTAGTAGAGACACATGCTCAAGGATTGTATATCCCTGTCCTGGGTGCCACCGCAGATGCAGAATCATGTCCGGATACCCCAACTCTAGATGGGCTATCTGTCACTCCTTGCAGCCATCCATCCATGGGAATTTTGCGATTCTTCAATTTCCAGAGGTCCAAGTGATTCATTCGACATGTAATCCACTCGAGACAATTGTTGGGCATACTGTTGCTCATCTCCATAGCATTAGCAAGATGTTCTCCTCACCGTGCACAATCCTACTCTTATATAGGCCACCAGTTTACCTCCCTGCCACTCTGGCAACCATGAACATCATTACACATGTCCCATCGTCATCCTTTTCAGGATTTTCTCAATATAAGCAAATACCCTAAAGGTGTGACATTCCACGTATTTATATGCTATATATACAAATACCATCACACGCACCAAGAGTACGTATAGCCATTATAAAATGAACCAAAAGGGTTAAAGTAAGCTATACTAAAATTACATTAATTGATTAAGCTAATTTTGTCACCTTAGCTAACTAATAACTAATTATATAGTTAGTTATTATTAATTAGGCTAATTAGGCAAGTGCCACTTGAGCCAAATCGATTGGTCCTAATGGACTTGCCAATCTAGGATTCACTAAATTGGGGCTCCATCCCAATTTCTACCCCAAATCGATCTGGGAAATTTGGTGGAGAAGGAGCAACTTGTTCAACCTTTGAGAGATAATGTTTCTAGCTAGGATACTGGTTAGTGTGTAGATAGCGTGAGCTTCTAGTTAACCCTTGTATGATTAGATGTATGGTCGATCTCTATTTGTTACTTAAGCTGATGTTATGAATGGATTTATGTATTATGGTAGTTCTTTTTCTGCACCTCTTGCACTTGTGGGAACGGGGGGTAGAGATCTAAAGGCTAGTAGAAGTAGAGATGTTTCTAGCTAGTATCCCATAAATCCCAATAATTGCGGCCTATGCACAAGAACCCACCTGCCTGTGGATGCTATCCAATATTGAGCACCATACAACGGATATAATGGTGAAGTGGAGATGGAGCCTTGCTGAGCATAGCTACTGGGGCTCCTATAGTGTGCCAGGCTTATAGTCGGTCACTGCGTGTGGGCCAGGTATGGGTCTGACACCCCCTGGGTCGCAGGTGTCATCCCGAAAGGACGTCCGAGGCTCGATAGATGTGGTGAGCCAACCTATGGATTTTGGGGGGTAAGTCGGAAAAGGATGCATGCAGTGGTGCCACGATCCTCTAGCCACCCGTGAAACCATTGTGCTTTGGGAGGGGATTCCTTTCCTGTCTCATCGGACCTAGGAAATGCAACCTGGAGTGGTCTCATAAGGTGAGTCCATGAGATTACGTCTCCGGAAGGCCACAGTCATGCCATAACATGTTTTCAGCCTATTCTGCAAAGTGTGCACAGGAGGGGCGGATGAAATGGACTACCCTAGCCAATTTTCTATGCCAGCCAACACCATTGTCATGATTTCGTCTGCTGTTATCTGGAGACCCTAACCTCAGTCGACCCCTTGAGTCTGATCTCGAGGTAGAACCCTCATTTATGATGCATTTATACGTTATGTTAGTATTGTGTTGTTGTTCTGATGTTGAATGGGCCATCTTTCGAGATGGTATATATTCATGTATTGCTACTAGTGCTAACATGTATGCATGCTTCCACTATATAGGATACCCCATAGAATGCGTGAGACGAATGACATCTCCATATCCTTTACACAGACACTTGGCCATCACAAGTGGTTCGAGTAAGATGGAGGGCCATTTCGTGGTGACCAAGTTGCTATGGGAGGGAAATTTCCCATATTTATACGATGGGATCATCGTATGGCTTTGGGGAGCATCACAATGGTGTCAGAGTCATGATCTCGGAGAGACCGGATCATAGCACTCGCCATGCCCTAATTAGTTGCTCGATTAGTTCGTCGTGAGAGCTAATGTAAGAAATTTCCCTAAGTTCCTAGGTAATATGCCCAAATAACCTAGGTGTGTGAGAGATGTGCTAATTAGGAAGAGAGATTCCAAAAGAATGAGAGATTGTGTTTTCTTTGTGATATGCACCAGGTTGGAAATGAAGCTCATACTTTATTATATTGTTCGCGAGCGGTATTATGTTCCGTATCCTGGAAAGTGGGAAGTTAAACTCATCATAAATCTGCATGAGCTCGGCATAGAAATTGTCCAAGTTTTCTTGGGTATCATGGCACGGGCTTTTGCTAAATCAAGTGTTTCTACACTCCTCAAAGCAACTTTGTAGATGCCTTTGTTTAAAAAGCGTCCATCACCTACTACCAAGCAGCCCTCTCCTTGAAGCAGCGATGATAACTTTCGTTCCTTGACTTGCCCTACCAAGAGTCCAATTAACTAGTTCTTTCTCTTGGTGGTCTCTGGCATACCAGATTTCCTACACACCTCTCTAACCGAAATGTCAAACTCATTAACCTCTTTCAAGATGTTCAACATTTTCTCTTAAGTTTATTGGCCTCGTTTGGTCGGCCTCGGCATTGGAATGGCTGATGCACTGACTTGTGGTACCTCCTCTTCTCCTGGGCATGCAGACCCACTTTGTTACCGTAGGAGGCCTATTGCTTAGTTCACCATCAATTTCTCCTCGTGCCCTTCTGGAACCATAGCTTCTATCGCGCTCTTTACACCCTACTGTCGTTAATTGAGACTCTGTAAAATTGGAACATGGTTTTATCTTGATTGAAGCCATAGGCTAGCGGGAGCCGGGCGAGTGAGAATTTGGGTGCCAATTCAAGTTATCAGCATTCAATTCATTTCACAAATTGGCATGCGCAGGGTTGTTTCATATGCATGATTCAGGAAAAGCTGCTTACGAATATTAGTAGCGAACACACCTGAAGTTTTGATATTATCTTGTGGTAATTTAACTTTATGATATTAAAGAATATGATGGCATTTACATTAATGGCAGACCTGCTTGCTTCTGTTGTTTGCATATATGCCTTAGCGCAAGTGCTCTTGTTGCCATGTTTGCACAAATGTTGTGCAAGGCTACTGCAACCGTAAGTTAGATTTGTGGTTTAGGGTGCTGCTTTTGTTCAATTCAGTGACAACAACAAGAGGATACCAAATAACAATATCTAAATTCTTTTCTTCTAGTTTTAGCTTCAGTTATTGCGCTAATTCATGCAACATGTTCATATTCAATTTCTCATTGCCCTTTCAGTACCAACTCCTTAAGGGCAACCCGCTTTGCGATAGAACCTTATTTAATGGAATAAGATTATATGGTTTTGATCCATTATGTTGAAGTGTCTTATATACAAATTTGGAAATTTATTATGAGCATGTCCCTCCAATCCATAGCTTTTTGCACGACGATCTACCTTAAGGGGCCAAACACATCACATGCATCAAGTTGTGTAACAGCTTTGCTAAAAAAACTTTGAAGTGCTTTAATCTTTATATGGACCATTTCAACACACAGCTCTTCTTCAAATTCGACTAAGTAATCGCGTCAAACTTAAGCAAAATCAACGTCTTCTAACTAGAAATGTTGGGTCAGAGTCCAAAGTGTGATATACACATAGTGAACCTCTATGATATAGTACTGACATATATATAATCAAAAAAATTTGTGAAGCAATAATTATTTTGGACATAACATACATTTCCAAGCAACACTCTTACATTTGAACACGTGCTAAAGAGCCATGCTAGGTCATAATTTGGTTGCGTGAAGTGATTGGTTTAGAGATGACACTAGATGCCCATTAGCACCAACGAGTTTAGTAGGGAAGTCAATGGGTACACTTGTATAAATATGATATCGGAAACTTACTTTATAGTTGGGGTATAAAATATAGATTGTTAGCACACATCGATACATGCACTTGCAGTAGATTGTTGGATCGTGAAGCAGAGCCCAGAAAAAGATGCATGTGAAAGCAAGGATATAATATCCTACACAACCTTTAGACATGGGCAAAAGCAAGGGAGATAGAAAAATATAAGGTACATGTAACTTTAGCATGCCGTGATGTGCTGTATAGAGCACGTTGGATGATTCGAGCATCAGAAAGCAAGAGGCGGGGTATAAATCCACCACATGGGCAGAGGGTTACTGACTGAGAATTTCTTAATCACGCGGGAGACAGTGGGAATAGAGGGGGGGTGGAGAAGTGCAGAGGAATTCTGTTGAGGATAGCGTGTGTGTATCAAAGAAGAAGAAGAAGAAGAGGCAATTTTTACGAGGGAGGAAGAAGAGCATTGCGAGGATAACGTGCATAGGTGAAAGGGGATATGGCTAACCTTGGAAGGTAATCAAGGGGGTGCCAGGTTGGATGTGAGGTAAGATGCCAAGTAGGATGCCACATGGATTGGCACGTAAGCGAATGAAGAAGATAAGATAAAGATAGGTTTTTAACGTCCACAGGGACCAAGAAGAAGAAGAAGAAGCACTTTCTAAGTAGAAAGAAGAAGGAGAAAAAAGAAGAGCATGGCCAGGATAATAACCTTGGAGGGTAATCACGGGGTGCCATGTGGGATGCCACGTGGAGTGCCACGTAGGCTCATAGGGAATATGTGTTCCGACACAGAATTGAAGAGAGGAGAACAAACGACAAACTGGGTGTTTTTTTTTCCTCTTTCTTAAACGTCGTCATTTTGGTGCCACCTCTTCCCTTCTCGCATCACCACTCTTATTACCCCTTCTGTCTATACTCTCACACCACGTTATCACCCCTTCTCCTCTGCGGCGGCTTGCTAGCCTGCCGGATCTCCCCTTTTCGCCATCGCCCACATGAACCCGACCCCCCAATTCGGACCCGATCGACCCAATTCATCACCTTACCTTGAAGCCATCTAAATTGGGCCCCTTCCTTCCCAAATTAGTTTTGCAGAGGACTCAAGCAGAGGTCAGTTTGGGTGCCCAGAAGTGCTTTTTGTTTCCTCTCGTTTTGTGCTGGGGTTGTTGGGGAGTTAGATCGGGCATCTGAGAAAGTTGGGTGTTGGATTTGGAGGTCTTTTAAAGAATTGGGCAGTCGTGTTTTAGATTGGCAGTTGGGGTTTTTGATTGGTAAATGGAGTACATGCATCGCCACTTTTGCGCTGTTTACAATTGGTGATGATCGGCATTTGGGCTTTGATTGTTTGTGTCTTTTCACTGCCTCTTGTGGCTGACTAAGAGCGGGCCTTTTATTGTTGTCCGTCAATTGTTTGATCTGATCAAGGTGAGGATTATCTTCTTTTTTCATATTTTTCTAGTCCTTCGAGTCTGTGGTTTGGGTGCTGTGGATTTAATAATAGGCAAAGCATTCCCGTGATGCGTTAGGCTTAGAGGGTGAACGGCCGTTTATTTATCTTAGGATCCAAGTATGCAAGGACGTAGAAATGAAATGTGTTGCATTGAATGCTTGTAATTAAGATTGTAGGTGGACTTACGTTGGTAATGTTTTATCCAAATCCTTTGTGGATTCTTAGGTTTGTTCCATGGCGCTACCTTCGGCATCAATTGCTTCCAACTGAAGAATCTAGATTTCAGAGCGAAAGGTACCTTGTTCTACAAGTTTGGAAACCAAAAACATGATTAAGAAAAACTAACGGTTTGATTATGCACGGGTTTAAATTTGGTACATTATTGATTCATGCATCTTCTGTGGGCAGCATATACACATGATTTGTAAATATAGAAGCCTGTATAAAAAATGTGGCATTATTTCGTTGTGACAGTCGTGTAGATGTCCAAAAGCTGGATGCTTCTAGATGATTGTGTATTCAATAATCTCATGCGAAGGACATGCTTAAGAACTTGGGAATTATTTGTAACTGTAGTGTGCACTCCGTTTTTTAAATTATAATGTGGCTACTGCTTCTACTCACTTCATTTGATGATTGTCTGTTCTGGGAATAGATATATTATGGGGAGGCTGTAAGGATGAGTGTTGTACTTCTAACTATGCATAGGTGACTCAAGTTCATGCCAAAAACCTGCCTTGACAATGTGGACTAATCTGAATGATTTTGTGGAAACTTATTAGTTTCTTCCATAGAAATGCACAGAGAAAGGGAAGGAATTGGTTTCTGGATAATTCATGTTTATTTTCCTGAATTTAAGACAGGTGCTTGTGTGTCCACAAATTGGCTAGTAAAAAGATCAAGGAATTTGTTTTTTGGGGCAGCATCCTTCAAATGAAGGATGGACGATTGCCAGCCTTAGTTTTCTTCATCAATTCAATGTTAAGGATTGGGACTATAATGTGTGATCTTAAGATGATCATGGATGTGAGGTACCTGAAGGGATATAGGCTATAGAAACTACCATAACAAGCTTTCCAGCTTGAGATAATGTGTGTATTATTGAGATGAGATACGTGGAAGTCTGATACATGAAGCCATGGTAGAAATAGCTGAGTCCCACATGGATGTTACGAAGAAGTATAAAAGGATTTGTGCATCCAGAATCAGACTAATAACATGGACAAAGTAGGTTAGCCGTTGTATTTCATGGTGTGCTGAAGTCATTCCAATTCGTCTTTGCATCTTATATCAGAATGATGTGGAATTGAGTTGCATTATAAAGATGACTGGTGTTCTTGTATGTCATGGTACATGAAGTCATTCCATCTTTCCTTTGGCTTTCATGCTTGGAGCATGCCAGTCCATTTCCATCCCTTTCTTCTGATAGGGCGAGGAAGACAGTATTCATCTTCTACTACATTGTACACCCAGTGACTACTAATCATGAAGATAGAGATCTGTTGTAATGAAAGTTATTCAGGTCTTTAAATCATCCAGTTCTAACAGTTCTTGATCTTTGAATTTCTAACTGCGGGCAGGCATTTCTGTTCAGAAATCCTCCAGTTTAGTGTTCAGGCATTGGCCAATTGGAAGCTTAATATATATTTTTGGTATTGATGTATAGCAGAGATGATTTCAGCATTGTCTTTTTTAACAGTGGAGTCTTTGTCAAAGTATAGTATTGGTAGATGTCTGCTTTAATGAACTAGTTAATTGGTAGTTGTCTAATACAGCTCACACACTAGCCATAATGCTCTACATAACTAAAAACTTGATATCCTTTTAAGCTTTATCAGTGATCCTTTATCCATCTGCTTAGGTGGATTTGCAAATATCTATGTAATTTGTCATGCAGTATTATTATTCCTAAGTAAAAACAGGCTAATCTCTGCTTGAATACATGCAGTCATCTGTACCTGCAAAGCTGCTGAACTGCAAGGGCACTGCACAGTGCAGTGCCCATGGATACTGCAGCAAGTGGGCACTTCTGGCAGCCACCTGCCTTACCTTATCTAGGTCCTACTGAGCAGCCTCATGGTGTTGCAGCCCTCATGCAACCCTCTCAGCGCAATCAGCGCCATTGTTATGGGAGTTCAAGTCATGGAGAGTTCCCGTTGGTTAATAGTCCTTCAATTGTATTGCATGTTCTCAGTGAGTGCTGCCTTGAGCCACGTGACCTTGCCCGTCTTGAGGCAAGTTTTCTTTTTCTTGTTATTATTATCTCATCTTCTTACTGTCCTCAATTTCTCAATCTTTTGTAAATGCATTGTGCAGGCGACATGTGCCTTCTTTAAGCAGCCAGCCAACTTTCCACCAGATGCATCACTCTCTCTACCTGAGCTTGCAGCGCTGGACATGTGCAACAAAAGAGCCGTCTTTAAGCCCATGTCACCTGAAGAGAGGGATTCATTGAAACTCCAGTGTGGAGGTTCATGGAAACTTGTCTTACGGTATCTAAAAGCAGGAGAGCTTTGTTACAGACGAGAAAAATCACAGGCAATAGCAGGTCCTGGTCACAGTATAGTTGTTACAAATTCTGGTGCTGTTTATACATTTGGTTCTAGCAGTTCAGGTCAGCTTGGTCATGGATCATTAGAGGAAGAGTGGAGACCTCGTTTGCTCAGGTCTTGCTCCTTCCACGGAGTTGGTTGGATAATTATGTTAATGTAAATTTTGACATCCTTAAAAATAGGCTCTGATATGCTCTGTATGTTCCATTCAATATTAATGTAGGTCACTTCAAGGGATACGAGTCATTCAAGCTACTGCTGGAGTGGGTCGAACGATGCTAATTAGTGATGCAGGACGTGTGTATACATTTGGGAAAGATTCGTTTGGTGATCCGGAATATGGAGGTCCCGGTTCTAAGAACATCACTGTTCCACAACTATTGGACTCATTAAACGGAATATTTGTGGTGCAAGCGGCTATAGGGAATTTTTTCACTGCTGTTTTGTCACGGGAAGGGAGAGTCTACACTTTTTCTTGGGGTGATGTCTTCAAGCTTGGACACCAAACAGAACCTCAAGACCAGAAACCTTATTTGCTTAGAGGAGCTCTAGAAGATGTTCCTGTTGTTCAGATTGCTGCAGGATATTGTTACTTGCTGGCCCTTACTTGCCAAAAGAGTGGAATGTAATGCCTTCATCTTTTGATTCTTTCTTTAGTTTTGAACTTCAAAGTTTATGATACATCTTGAAACGTTTGCAGGGCAGTTTACTCTGTTGGTTGTGGCCTAGGAGGTAAACTTGGCCATGGCTGTCGATCAGATGAACGCTGGCCTCGCTTAATTGAGCACTTCCAAACACTTAAATTGCAGCCTGTTGTTGTAGCAGCTGGAGCTTGGCATGCAGCAGTGGTTGCAGAAGATGGACGTGTCTGTACATGGGGTTGGGGTCGATATGGTTGCTTAGGTCATGGAAATGAGGATTGTGAATCACTGCCAAAAGTTGTTGAATCATTGCAAGGAACTAAAGCAGTCCATGTAGCAACCGGAGACTATACGACATTTATTGTTAGTGATGCAGGAGATGTATATTCTTTTGGATGTCGCGAGTCATCCAGCCTTGGTCACTTGAGCAGTGCTACGGAAGGGCAGGTCAGTGACTGCTAAGTCCTGAAATGTTTATGTAATGCTATGCTTATCGAAAATATATTTTTACGTTTCAGATGTACTGTAGTCTTCTTTATTCTTTAATGCCACTGTCTCTAATGTTCATTATCACTGACAAGTACCTTATACCGGTTTCAGGCAAACCGGCATGCAAATGTGCTTCGTCCTGAAGTGGTATCCTCCTTGAAACAGAAGAACGAGAAAGTAGTGCAGATCAGCCTTACAAATTCTGTAACATGGAATGCACATACATTTGCTTTGTGTGAGTCAGGGAAGTTGTTTGCATTTGGTGCTGGGGATAAAGGTCAGCTTGGAACTGAGCTTTTGGATAACGAAAGTGAAAGGGGTACCCCAGAGCTTGTTGATATTGATCTTAACTCATAGCAACCTGAGATGACCTGCTGTCAGGTATGCCATGGCTGTAAATAAACCTTTGGGAAAAAGTTGTTCCCTTACCTACGATTTTTTGTTGAGAGCTGATTACGTGTTTATGACCTTCAGATGAACAACGAAGGGAGTAAAGTTAATTAAAAATTCATTTAAGCTTGTATAGATCCTTCAACAATGTCTGCAGATCTGCCAGATTGTGAAGAGAAAAGACAATTCAAATGTATAGCATTCCATCTTGGAAGGGAGCCTTTCCTCTTTTTTCTTTTAATTCACAGCCATCAACAATTGTGTACAGTCGTGTGATCTTGCATCAAAGTGTCTAATGCTTCAAAAGCAAATTCAGTGACTTGTCAAAAACTTTCGTATTGTTTTTGTTCTTTTGTTCTGCATAAATGTAAGTGATGTATGTTTTTATTTCTTGTGTTTCCGTGTCTTTTTTGCATGACTCAAAACTTTCTTGTGAAGGAAGCAAAAGAATCTGCACCTTTATCTTGAACGCCAAGTTAAATGTGGAGTTTTTTTGTAACATAACTTTAAAGAGCGCACAATTTGAAGTTCTTCAACGTGGCTCTTCCAATTCAAGAACTTTTCCCTTTAGTATCAGTCTTGCACGTTCAATCAACTTAGCAATTAGCCAATTCCGTTTAGAGACCATTTTAACTTAGCAATTTCTAGAGACTAACATGGCATAGTAATGTAGTAGGTCTTCTACATAAGTTGATAAGGGGAAGGAAGTTGTGTTGAAATTGCACGAGATTATTATGAAGCTAGCTAATGTTTCAAGAGGATGGAAGCCAAGAGGATTGGACTTGTCTATGTGCAATGCTCTCAGTCTGTGGAAGAGGAAACACCAGGAGAGCAGATCATGAAGTGGCTTTGTTGGGTAGAGAGCATGATGAGGGTCGATAGAGGACATAATATCTTAGATTGATAAAAGAAATCAGAAATAGTGATGGTATAGTGGCTTTGTTGGGTAGAGAGCATGATGAGGGTCGATAGAGGACAAGCGTGTGCGAAAGCATAAACATGAGACTTTGGCATGGAAAAGACATGAGGATGGGATATCATTAGATAGGAAGAAGGTAGAGAAACTTCAAAAGAGATCATTTTACGTTGAATGGGAATCAAACTGCAAATCCCATATAGCATGATTCTAAGCATTGTGTGGAGTGCTGTCGCTACAAGCAAAAGCACTATGTCAACTCCTTTCTCATTTATATGAAGTAATCTTTTGCCCCCCATGGCGTTGAGTGAAATTGTTGTGCATAAGATTGATATGCATACATCAAATTGCCATTGATTACATGGAATATTGCAAGGCCGCAAAAATATCTCTCTTTCACCACATATAAATCCTACTTGGCACATGGAGCACAAGCTTATTTACTTGCTTCTTTGTCCAAAAAGAAGCTTGTAGATGTTGCATTAATTCGTACAGGATCCCACTAGCTACGAACTAAAACATTTAGATGGGATCAGCTGCAATTGCCACAAGAGGCGAGAGCATGTGCATGTTGCCAGCTACAGGTCATTGAAGATGAAAACCAAAGATGTCATACTTTTGTGATGATAAAGAACCGTTATTTGGCCATTACCTTCTATGCTTTCGCAGCTTCTCGGAGCCCCATCGGTGCATGTCATGACATTATACATTCTTGAGGTACTAGATGTGTGCCTTCAATTGTTGAGCCAACAACAATCAATTATCTTCTTTCTGCAAACTGGTCTATTATTCACGTTCTAGTATCACCATTACTCCAAAGGGTTTTTCCCTTGAAAACCTTTTGATGCAAGGATTTCTAATTCTAGTTGTACTAGTCCATTCTATAGGTCACATGGCCTATTGATCTTCGTGGACGTTAAAAATTCTATTCTATTTTTTCACAATTCCCCTACACGCATGGAAATGAGTCGGCAAAGAGAAATGTTAGATACAATAAATAGGAACTATATATAGATGATTCCATGCAAGAATTATCTATTTACATGAAATTGTTTTGACAGTATTTGTAAGCATCAGTTGAAATGCTTTTTTATGTAATATACTTAGAGTAACTTTTGATGCTACAAATTACTTAACAATTGTTCCTGTTTCCAATGTCTTTATGGCAGTTTTAAATTAACGGTTGGAATCAATTTCCACATAATTATCCGCTGCACAATTTATTTGTAAAATATTATAAGCATTTGTTAAACATTGTTTGAAAAGTTTCATTGTTCGATCAAAATTGTTGCTAGCTTGTTCCAGGGTTAAAAGTTAACGAGAATCTAGTAAATGTGTGTCCAGCATTGCCATGCCTAAGAAGGGATATGTGCAGATGGGCCTTTGATGTAAAATGAGTTTCTTTTTGTTATGAATGCCAACATGATTTTAATGCAATCTACAATTGAAGTTTTGGAAACGTTTTCAAAGCATTTTTATCCTCCCCTGTCTTGTATGATATGTAGTATTTAACAATTTATTGTTGGATATGTAAACTTCATGAAGTGAGTTAATTAGTGATGCGAAGAATAAGCAATAATGATGAGCATTCGCAGTTGCTTGTGTTAACTTGGGACTTATTAAAGTGTTTCTTGTGATTGTAGTTTTGTATATCTATCTTTCATGTGCTTGTAATGGTATCTATCGGCCACACCATCGAAGCGATATTCTTGGAAGAGGACGAGCGATATATATTCAGCTTCTCATGATGGTTTCGTTATTGGGTGTTCTTCTCATAGCAATAGAATACCATTAAGGAAATCTTCCAAGCCTGTTTTTCTATACCATACCATTATATATTTCAGATTTTTCAATTTGTCCTTTTCCTCAAGTCAACCTTCTTTTAGTTGAATTTACGGGTAACTTCTCCCTCCTTCATTTATTCAAAGGTGTTTATCAATGAGTCTGGAGGATGAGCGACTTAAGTTTTTTGATTATTTTGGAAAAGTGGGTTGGTGAGATGGCGATTATGCTTGGCCGATCGTATGGATGTTGATGTGTGTATTTGAATTATGTTTGATAGTTTTTGCATTTGATGCTTTTGAATTCAATTTTGTTTGCTCGCATGCAACATAGCAAATGAGAAATTGATGCTTTTTGACGATATATCAATCTGGATATAGCAGATAAACGAGCTTCTGGTTTTGGATTCAAGTTTGGGGCCATTTGGATAGCGATTTAGCTGCCCACTACTTCCAACCTCATTGCATAAGAGAAGGTCATCAGTGGAGATCGAAAAATGGAATTAGTATCTTCTTTATTGATGTCACTATTAACATCTGATGCTTGAGGTAGTGCACATTTGTATCTTCAGTATGCCTTATAGGTGTAATATCAAAGTTGCTTTCTGTCCCTTTTGGCTGAGTCTGCCATGGCTCACAAACAACAAAAAGGAAAAAAATATGACAGGGAATGGGATAGGATTGGAACTTATAAAGGTTGTTTCAATTTCTTTTTTCTTATTCTAACTGATGCAAATGGTTTACTCCATAGAGCAGCAGAAGAGGCTGGCTAGCCTTGCCCCTTTTGTTCGAGCGGGAGCAGGTGAAGTCAATGCTATATCCAGGACTATGGTAGCTGACACCATGATCCAGCTTAAACAGGAAGTAGTTCATGCCATGGCCTTACGAAGGATGTTGGATCGAAAGGAGGTCTGGTATTACAATGACCTAAGGCCATATTTTGAGAACTTATTCCATCAGTGGCAGCAGAAGCGTGAGGCCCATGTGCTGCTATTCCTGGATTTCTCTACATACACTATTAAGCAGCTAGATAAGATGCTGCTTATATTTGGAAACACTACTGTAGCAGATCTAACAATACAGGATCTGATTGATGCAGCTGACTATGTTTGAAGCTCATGCTAGTGAAGTGGCAGACTATTAACACTAAGGTTTATAAGTGGTCCTATAACTTATGGTTTTGGTTAACCTTTGGTCTTACCATGCCAATGGTTAAGTTTAGGCTATTATTTTTCATCTTTTATATTTTGATATATCCTCCTTTCAGGAAGGATGACATGAAAGTGAGTTTTCTCACTCCTTTATCTTATGTAATTTTCTAAATGAAATATAAAAAACCAACCTTGCCCTAAAAAAAAAAAAAAAAAAAAAAAAAAGGGTGTGATACTTTAACTTCCCTTTCTATACATGTATGAAGTCCTCCATGCATGATCTGATTGCCTATTTTGATTACCAGATGATGGGTCGATGTTATCTTCAGGTGTAGAAATTCCAATATACAATGAGATATAAATTGAGAATGTATAAGGATCCACCAGTCATATTGCCAGAATTTGAATGAAAGAAAACTTGCTCAACTAAATTGGAAAAACAAATGGCTCATCTGTATCCGTTAACACTATAATCTCCAGTCCACTTTTCTTTCAAGACAGTTACACAAAGTGTCTGATAGTTTAACTTAATGGTGTCAGATATAGTTCCAACATAGCATATATTTACCATCAATAAGGTTACGATCCCTCCTATACTTGCTTGACTTTTTTGTTCAAACTGAACCAGAACAGAACACTCTGAACCATCAGGCAAAATAAGGGAGTTAATAGAGGCCATCATACGCCTTCTCTTAGCAGCCCGAAAAAAGAAGTGAGAGCATCTATCACCAATTTAAACCATTCCAATCCATCCTTTATCCTGGCTTGATTCACATGAGCTGTCTCAATGGCTTTAATCTCATTCCCACCCCAAATAAAATTACAGACAATGGTAACAATCACCTGAAATTTTGACTGAGAAGTCAGAAGGGCAGAGGCCATATAGATGTGGGAATTACTTAAAACATGCTTAGCAACTGTTATCCGTGCTGGCAGAGATAGCTTAGCACCAAAACAAATGCTTTCGCAGCCCTTCTATGATAATAACCCAAGCATCGGAAGTAGAAATATGAATGCCCACAGGAATACCAAGAAGTTTAGTGGCCTTCCCATGAGGAAGCACCTTCCAAGGAAAATCAACAACACAAGGAGGCACAACATCATCAAGCGTCCATAATGCAGAACACTTTGGCCAACCAACAAGAACTCCAGATGCTAAAGAGAAAGTATCAAGAAGAAGCTTTGCATTTTGAAGATTGTCCGCATCAACAACAAGAAAGAGAAATGTGTCATCAGCATACTAATTACAGATTTCCTATGAACCATCCTCCATACTCAGACCCTGCACTATTCCATCCTGCACGGCCTTAGCAAATAGCTGTGGAGGATCTTATCTACTATTGTGAACAAAAGTGGAGCTAATGGGCATCCTTGGCGGACTCCCCGCCCAACCGAAAATACAGTGGAGGGTTCCCTAAAAAAGCACAGTAGACCATGCAGAGATATGGAGCTTCATAACATCATTGGTGAACTGCTGACCAAAGCCCAATGTCAAGAGGCTTTTTTTCAAAAATTCCCAATCCACACTATCATATGCCTTGGCAAAATCCAATTTAAGATAGACTATACGTTGACCTTTCAATCTGGCCCAATACATACCCTTATAAGCAGCAGCAACATTGTCTAAAATGCTCCTCCTTGGCAAGAATCCAGATTGAGTAGGAGAGATTGATATAGCCAAGACATCACGTACTTTGTCTGCAAGGGCCTTCGCAAATATTTTATACACGGAGGACAATAATGTGATAAGGTGCCAGTCAGATATTGTTTTCTGCTCTTTACACTTGGGAATAAGAGAAATGTAGCCAGTATTGAGGATCTTATCCAAACTTCTAAACCTTCGAAACTCACGGAAAGCATTGTAAAGATCGTTACCCAACCAATCCCAATATTCTTGGAAAAATTCCACTGGGAGACCATCTAGGCTAGGGCACTTGTCTTTCTTTAAAAGAGAAGCCGCTGAATGTAAGTCATTGATGGTGTTATCCGATTCTAAGTGTGCACATTGCTCAGCTGACACTATGGGGTGGACCTTCGACAAGACTGCAGATTGCATATCCTCATGAAAGGGCAACTGATGACTGGAAAAAAATGAGGAAAAGTGGTCATGGAGATACTGCCTCAATTGAACTGAAACAGAACACTCTGAACCATCAGGCAAAATAAGAAAATTAATAGAGGCCGTCATATGCCTTCTCTTAGCAGCCCGAAAAAAGAAGTGAGAGCATCTATCACCAAATCTAAACCATTCCAGCCCAGCCTTTATCCTGGCTTGATTTACATGAGCTGTCTCAATGGCTTTAATCTCTCTCAAGATTGTTTTTTCTCTAATACCAGAAGAAGGGGCAAGAGCGTGACATCTCTGTAACTCCTGATACAACCCGGTTAATTGGCCTCTAGTTTGGACCACTTGTGCATGACCCCGCTACTTTGCAAAGGATTTAATAGCCCTGAGAGCAGCAACAACACCAGACATACCACCACTACGAGAGAATTCATGAGACCAAGCATTCCTACAACCTGTCGTAAACTCATTATCCTTCAAATGTTTAGTATTGAGCTTGAAGTAAGTTTTTGTAGCTTTTTGTCATAGAGGTTCTCCAGTAGAGAACCATTGTGGATTATGATCTGACATTGCACTATCCAGCAAATTAGTTCTCTACAACCGAAGAAAATCAGCAGCTATTGCATTATAATAGCCACTATCATGTTGGACGTAAGCTCTACCATTGCCTGTCCATCCATTGCACCATGTGAAGGTTTGATTACCCTCAATCTCCATAAGGCTAGAATCATGTAGCAGGCATTGCCATTGCTCCCGCTCAAATCCCTGAACCATCTATGATCCCCTGCCACACCTGTCTATCTCAATTTCAACAATATTGAAATCTCGAATGAGCAACCATGCCACATTATTGCCTAGCCTGAGAACCTTGCTGTGAAGAGAAGCCCACAAAGCTCCCCTTGGAGATGCTACATCCCTTGTGTACAATTGTCCTCACGTGTGTACTATCTATAGAACCAGCGGGGCAACTTTTGTGCATACAGGTCACTTCATTTGAGGACATTGAAGTGAGCCTTGAAAGAGTTGTATGAATGATGCAAATTTCTAGTATAAAGCACAAGGTATCTTGAGCTTATTGACTTGGAGATGCTATATCCCTTATGTACAATTGTCCTCATGTGTGTAATTTCTATTTAGAGCAGAAGGTACCTTATGATTTGGAGATGTTATGTCATGTGTGTAATGTCTATAGAACCAGCGTGGCAGCTTTTGTGCATACAGGGCACTTCATTTGAGGGCATTGAAGTGAGCCTTGAAAGAGTTGTATAAATAATGCAAATTTCTAGTATAGAGCACAAGGTATCTTGAGCTTATTGATGTTTTTGTAGTCAAGGCTATTTATGCTTGGTAAAATTATCATGGCAATTAATACATGCAGGATTTAGCATTTGTTATTGATCTAAGCGCTTGAGATTGCTCTAAAGGATCACATAGTGGCTTTTGTCGAGTTGACAATACTACCAAGTACGGTTAGTTGTTGTTGATGTCAAGGTTGCACCAAGAAATGGAGAGAAGGGGATGCACACCGATATTCGAGAGTGCAAGTTCCCAAAACAAAGGCAAAATGGAACTGTATTCAGTATTGCGTATCAATATTTGAAGTACAATATATAAACAAAACGATAGTATTGGCCATTCAACCACCACCCATAACAGTCGTTACTTAGTTGGCTCGGTGCTCAGTCTGATAAGGTGCTTAGTCAGCGCCTATGTGCCGAGTGCTGTCAGTGCTGATACATCACGTCTAGTAGCAAGATGGTGATCTCGATATCATATATCTCGATATCATATATCTCTATATCTCAATAGTTAAATCACACCATCTCAAAAGGCATAGGGATGAAAGCATGAAAGGGTGGCTAAAAAGCAGACCCATATTTTACATTTTTTTATATATAAATTGTAAATTACTAGTATGCTTATTACATGTCGATTATCAAAAAACACATGAACCACATTTGATGTTATCGTCAAGCATTGGAAATGGTGCTTTCACAAAATGTAAATCACGTTTGCCAAGGAAAATATGAATAAATGTACATTAATTTACAAAAACCTAGTGCATTTTTTTTACATCATTATACAAAAAATATTGGACACCGTTTCATCCTTCTACCCACATGTATGAACTAAGACTGTTGTTCCATTTTTTGTTTCACTGCAATAGTGGAAGACCTCAATAATATTAATGGATGTGACCTCAGTAATATTAATAGATGTCTGGGAAGCTTCCTTTCTTTGTTCGTAAATTGCAGATGCAAAAACAATTCAAGTCTATCAAGTACTGTTATCCCTATCATATTTTCTAAATATTGTTTCTTTTGCAGTTTGTGGAATTTGTAAAGAGTTGGGATTATAGAACTATTGCTATAATGGATGGGGAAAATGATATTAAGTCGCACATGTTGGAGTTGATATAAATGGGCAAGAAGGATTGGAAGCAGCTCATGCATCTAGCTTTGGAAGTGTATTCTTACGTCATTCATTATCTACATGCTTATTTGGTTGCAAATACTCATCTCTTAACGGTTGCTTTTGCTGGCCAAGTTACTTTATTCCTGTTTGATATTCCCATGAAGTATATATGGTCAATATACACTAAGAATATGGGGTTCAACCGTTTTTTCAATTTTTTTTATCCCATCTTTGCTTATTGGTAAAATTGGGAATATTTGCATTAATCGTATGCCCGGGGGGTTCATCTCTATTATAGGTATATATGCCGTGTGCGTTCCTTAGGTTGCCAAAAAACCCATTGTAAACGACAGTTCCATATGAAAAACCCTTTGTATACGACTACATTATTTGTAAAAGAACGCAGTCCATATCATATAATTACTTGCCCAAAACACTTTTACTTGACAACCCCTTCCATACATATACGATATCTCTATTATTTTTATATACATACAAGTCTCTTGTTATTTAAGGTCTGTGCAAAATGAATTGTGTATTGTACGAATAAATTTTTCTTAGACTTATTTTTGGTGGAATTGTTCAAGGTTCCAGATCCGGTTATGTTAGTTAGAATGAATATCTATGAATTGCCTTAATATCATGTAGGAGCAGTTCATAATTTAGAGATCTTGGGCACTCTATAAGAACTTTTCTTAGAGATGTTCTCATTTTGCCATGAAGATTTCTCTTTTCCGACTCGTTTAAATTTAGTGGACTGAGTTACTAAAGAGAAATAGTTTTGGGCCAAATATTTGACTTTGCATGTAATGGTAATGGATGGCTATGAATGTAAAGACGATGTCTATAAGGAAGAGTAATTTGATATAATTATCTCGATACAAAAGGGTGAAAATGTTCAAATTACATATAGATTTCCATAAGATGTTATTTAATACATTATCTCATGAGATGCCTGCAATTAGTACATTGGTAATAGAGGATATCTCACGTTCATTTCTACATGTTACACTTGAACTTTGAGAAGTAATTTCCAATTCTTGAAATTGTATAATAGTTTGTGATGCTACGAAATAATATTCCAAAACTACACAAAGCTGACCCCTACAAACGTGCACATAGAAAAAACTAGGTGTAGTTAAGAAACATGAAGATTTATATGTATGACTTATAGTAGACAGATTTTCAAAGACATTAAAACAATCCAGAAAGATTTGCCTTTGAAACATGTGAAAGGCACTTAGTTGAGTAGATAAAGCATTGAGTTCTGCTCGGGAATAAGATTTGGCTTGGTGAAGTATTACGGAGACTAGTCGAATACCCAATAAGATGTTTTATTACATCGTAGAGTTGGCTAATAAAATCTTTGCTACCTTCAACAAAGATCACAAGTACAGATTTTCCATGTAACAATGAGCCTTGTAATATCCTTTTGTTTCCTACTTTACTATAAACTTAGGCTTTGCTAAATTTTGAATGCCTCATTAGGCATAATTGGATATTTTATTTATTCAACTATCATAGTGCACTAATTGCATATTTTATTTTTATACAACCATTAGTGTGTTTGTGTATTTTATATAGGATTATGTGTAGTGTAGATGTCAGCAACGTCATCATTAAATAAGAATCATATAGTCTAAGAACCATATTTATTATATTATTTTTTATATTGAAGCAGTCAAATATCCTCCAGCAGAACGAGTTAATCTTGCATGGAGATGAACGGAGGTAGACTGATGGCGACGGCAAGAAGTTTTCTAATACATGTCGATTATGGACATTTGCTTATAAGCCCATGCATTTTTTACTTATAGGTTGCTCTAGTAGATTTTTTTTATCTCTCTGCTATGTACTTCTCATTTTTCTTATTTGCAGGAGCTCCATCATGTTCCTTTGCGCCCAGATTGTTATGTCATAGTTGTAGGACCAAATGGGAAAGAACATCAAGTTTTTGTGTCATCTGCGGGGCCAAAATTGTTTTTTGGCCAAGGATGGGAAGCTTTCTTGACTGATAATCTTTTCGTAGATGGTGATGTTATTTTCTGTGTGATATCGGAGGATAGCAACAGGGTATTTGCAAAGAAATGTGACGGCAGCAATCGGACCAAAGCCCTTGGAATTTGGCAAGTAGAGGATGAAAAAGCACGGCAGGAAGTTGTTAATGCTCGACAAAGACGTGTAGCAAAAGAACCAGAAGACTCTGTTAATGTATCAGATGATGAACCAGACATTAAGAAACCTTTTAAAGTTCCACTGCTCAAACGTATTTATTCATCAGGATTGGTGAGTAAAAATTTCCCCTTTGTTTAGTTTTCCTTCCGGAAATTCTTAGCTCTTTATTTTCTGTGTCAGAGATTGAAGGAGGAAGATCGTTGGCGAATGCCTCCAAGGGGTTCTGCAATCCTTGTTCATGGACCAGATGGTATTGACACTAATTTGAAAGCAAAAACCAGTCGATATTGTTTGAGTCATAATTGGGACCTGCTAGTCAGCCACTATTCTCTTAAAGTTGGTGATATATTGGAATTCCGAGTCGTAGGTGAGCTTGAATGGACAATGAACATTTATCGTGGTGGAGCACAACATGACCAGAAGAAGTTCTGAATATGTAGTTTTATGTAATAGATATTTTGTTGCCTCTGTGAGTTTTCCACTTATAACTATTAGCATGACTATATACTGACTGTTCATGCTTTGGAATGACAGGAAGTAATATAATTTATTACTTATCTTTTTGAAGAAGAGTCTAATTTTGTGTATACCTACGTAATTTTTGATGCAATTTATCTTCAAAAAGTAAAACTATTCAACTGTCGGTGGCCAAAATTTACAGTACATAAAATACCATAAGCAATCTAAGGTCGAATTTTACTACTGTGCAGGAAACAGAAAATAGTCTGTGGAGTTTGTCTTCTATGAACTTTGCATGGTGTGCTTCAACAGTCTTCCCAACTTGGTTTTTGCCAAAGTGCAGTTTATTATATAGGTATTCAAATATAGAAGAAGAAGAAAGGAAGATAATCTTCACAAGCATATTGTACAAACTCTACAGGCATATTGTAGTTGCTTCGGTCATTTCTATCGTGAGTTCCTATCTCTGTTACATCATTATCAGAAACACTTTTACCCCATCACTTTTATTCTGTTTTCTTGTGAGAAGTGCCATCTGCAGATCCTTTTTCTTTTGTTTCAATGTGAGAAATCATATCACCCCATCCTTTGCCTTGTGATTCATTCTTAGGAATGATGTGTTCCTGGATTTTAACATTGGGTTTTAGCAGCATGTGACTGGTAGGATGGCATCTATTTTTCAGATGCCATATGTATTGTATGTGACTTTCTTTGGTGCTGCAAGTTAGAACTAATATATTCGTTGTGATGCCTACAACCAGCGAATATTTGTTGCAATGATAAATTTCTTTTTTGCGTGCACTATGTTAATTATCTATGTTCTCCTCCTTCACCTATTTGTTTCTAAGTAAATATTGCTTTTATTTTTATCAAGTAGTTAAGGAACAATTCATTGTTCATCTACCTTTGTGTAGTCCACAACTGCAATGGCATTGTTGTCGCTGACACTTGCATGCTGCTCGCCTCTGTATTTTTTGCTTTAAGGTTGTAGATGTTAAATTGTACAGCTGTAATTTTGGAATACTCTTTTTTGTTGAAGGCAAGAATATGGCAGTATATAGTTCTTGATAAGACTCAAGCAGTGAATAATGCATCGGTGAAAGAAGGATGCCTATAATATTGTTGCAGGAGCGTTAAGAAATGGTTGCCTGTTGCTTTCTTCTATGCCTAAACAGTCATTGTTGACTGCAAAAAAGATCAATCTATTTATAATATTTTTTCAAAATACAAAACTTGAACACTTCCCACAAAAGAGGAGCACATGTCTATTCTTAAGAAACTAGCTAGAGACCATCCTATATAACCTTTAAATACTATAACTTATCATAACCACACTTAGAATTCCCTGTGGTCTCATAACAGTAAGTTTTAGCTTTCGTTGACAGAACCATCATCTAAGATGATCCATTGGGTGCAGCTGCTACCTCAGATTCATTATTTCGTTGTGATACAAAATTTGATGTTGATGGTACAGCTGTTGCGTGTGCTGGCATCCTTCCTTGTGCTAGGTACTGCATAATCATCCAATATCAGTTTACATACAATTTGTAGGCAGCATAATGAGATTCTGATGCTTACTTCAATTTGATTTCGTGGCTTGAACAATGAACAATAGTACTTTGACTCTTCCATGTGTCCACCCTGCAATTGGGTTGAACAATGCAGCTGGGCCAAAGGATCCATAGGGAAGATATCGATGGAGCATTGAGTGAATTGTACTCCCAGGCTAGTCTGTGTGCATGTCTTCTAGCAAACTGAACATAAAATCTGGGAAATATCGTTCAATTCCTAGTGCACGGAAAATTACTCCTGTCTTTCCTTCAATCCATCCACATTTTATGTGTTTTACTTCTTCATTAGGACGATCTCGTACTGCAATGCATAAGAACTTGTTAGTATTAGTTGTTCTGGCTACTACATCAGCTGAGAGTGGAATGCCCATCCCTGATCCGACACTATTCAAAGTTATCTGCAAAAAAGCATGGATTAGCTTGCAGATGTTAAAAGTGCATCTTTCCTAATTCTCTAATCCATAAACGAGTTCACTTTCTACTGTTTAATTTGAGAATTTTCTTTGCAAATAACCTTGGAGCAATTGAGCAAGAACAGTAGAGGAAAGGAAGAAGTCGAACACAGATCAGACGTGCATGCATGAAATCATGCATCCCATTGGTATTTATAGCATCAGGAAATTCTATAAGCTGTCTATCATAAATGCGAAGAGCTACTTTAATTTGGAATTTAAGCGATGATTTGAAGCAGAATGGATACCGTAATTGTATCCGATCTTCCTTTTAATTTGAGCAGGCAATTCTTAATTTCTGAATTTAATTGTATATGTCAGCATCTAAAGGCATATTCAGTTTTTATATTAGTCTCAAAATATTACTGGTGTACAATTTGTCAATGGTAACAAAGTGTTTGAAGAAGCAAAATATTGCCATTATTGGTTGTAACATTAGAAGCTTAATGTTGCATGCATATGGACTCTATATGCCAAGGTGCAACATCAATGATATTTTATTATGCTCATCTCATTCTTAGGATAGTTAGAATTATTGCCGCCGTTTACCGGGGCTTTTATTCAAAGCTTACACCTCTCCTTTTCACCATCCTGCACTGGGCAGGTGTCAGACTCTATACATCGTGTTACCACTTAGCAAAGTCCTGTGTTTTTAATAAACAGTCGCTACCCCCTTGTAGGTGCCGCTCTCCCATCACACACGATAGGAGAGCAACCCCTTTCCAGAAGTTACGGGGCTATTTTGCCCTGCCCGATCATCCGATTCTTCGATTGATGGTCGACATCGGATTTCAGTTCTCTAGTTCATTCCCTGTAATGTCTAGGATATCCTACTTAAGAATCCTGCTAGGGGGAACGATAATACTTCTTATGTCTAAATAGTGAACTTATTTTAGAGACCTAACCATTGTTGTTTTGGAAACCTTATCTTAGAAGATTATCATCATAAACAGAGACCTAATCATGTTTGTCTTGAAAACCTTACCCTAGAAGATTATGACCATAAATGTGGGGAAGATCACGGGTTGAACGGGAAGGAACCAGGGGTAGTTGCACATGTATGATTGACTATTTCTACCTAATTCTGATTGCCATACAAAGAAATGATAGCAAGATTGCTACTATGGGCATATCCTGCATTCACATATGCCTATGGGTCATTATTTAATTTACCACTACATTATTATGATAGTTTCATAATTGAATCTGAACATATATCACTATTAGAAAGCATAAGAAACACATGAAATACTCGCAGGAACTTACGAGACAATGTTCTTCTACTATGGTTCCTCTCAAAATTTACCTTGTTTTAATAATTTGGCCTAGATATCTTCACTCTTTTTTTAAATTCCCAGAAATTTTCCTAGCGTCATAAAAGTATCCTTGCGATGTAATATAAATTCAACAATATTTGAAGTTAAGGATTCAAACGTTCTAATGTAAATTCCCTAATATTCCCTTACGATTCTGTCAACCTAGACGTGGAAAGTTCCTTAGAAGTTGTGTAAGGAATCTGATGAAACCTTTTCATAATTAGTTTTATTGCATCTTGGCTCTAAATGAAATATCCTCTGACCCTAATAACTAGGTTTGTTCTTAGGTCTCCGATGTGAAATGTAGGTTTAATAGATGAGAAATTGAAGCACATCTTAATTACATCCATTTGGGACATCTAAGAGGTAAAACGGAGACATAAATCCGTCTATATAGTTCGTGCCCTCAAGAAATATTCTGCTTTTGCATTGTGGATAGACAATCTCAATCGTGTCTTCTAAATCTTTTAAAGCAATCCTAAGGCATTATGGAATGTGAAAATATACAACGCAAGATCTCGGGTTTTAATTCACCTTATACCATCTTAGCTCTTCAAATTCGTGCGTGATCTATTATTTGAAAGGACGCTATTTAATAGGAAAAGAAAGTTGAACTCCAAATCAAGAACTAACTACAAAGAGGTCTTGAAGAATTTAACAATTCAGAAATTAAGATCTAAAGTTGTGGCTAGCTACAAAATGTAATAGTAGCAGCGAATTCCCATCCATTACTTCCATTTGATGTCGTCTCCCAACCATCATTGCCTGATGCCTTCTTATCTATGTCATTGTTGCTAGGTGCATTCTCCCAGTTTCCTCCCAATCTACACTCAGATGTTTCTTTGGGTTTGTGTTATTCGAATTTTTTCTTCGTCATCCTGTCTCTCTTTCTCGTCCATGATCTTTGTCACCCAGTCGATGATCCTTTTGTCCATCATGACCTATTCCTGCACCACTTGGACATTCTCATGCAAAGTGTCTACTTTCTCGACATATAAAACAACCTGAAGCACTCGAGCCAGTCGAACTTCCACTAATTGCGTATTCCCGTGCAAATTGTCCACTTCCTCCAAATTTGAACCATCCTGAATCACCTGATCATGTTCTAGATTTGCTTCCCCTTCCTTCAAATCCACAGTACCCGCTTCTAGAGCCCTCACTGTTTCCTTCACTATATGTGGATACCTATTTAGCATTTGCATTTGGTGTTATTTTCAAATCATGAATGCCAACCAATGCTCTATTATTCTGAGAGACTTCTTTGCCAACACAATGCATATCCATGAACCTAATTTTGTCTCAGGAAGAAGATTAGGCAGGCCTGGATTCCACACTCGTCCCATCCTGGTCAAATTTCATAGCAAAGAGTCACGGGACAGAATTATGCACAACAAAAGTGTCCTAAAGGATGCAAAGGGTATCTGGCTGGATTCTGATTTAACTCCAGCACAGCTAGAATTCAGAAGAAAGGAATGGGCAAAAGTCAAGGAATCACGCAGTGCAGGATTTGTAGCATATTTGGATCAGAGTGGGAAGGCTGTCATTACATCCAGGAAACGGAATTAGGGATGCGGGGCCCTGAAGGTTTGCTTATGGAATGCACATGGACTGAGCCAATCTAAAGTAGATGCTACTGTAGATATATGGAAGCAGTATGATCTTTTATTTTTCACTGAAACTTGGGCACATCAAACACGTGCTTTGCCAGATATCCCAGGGTTTGCAGTAACAGGAGAGAGGTGGAATGCAAAAAGATCAAAGGTTGGTAGAGGGTTTGGTGGCATGGCGGTGTACGCTAAAAATGGCTTGGCAAGCAGCGTGCAGGTTCTAGAACCAAATCTTAGCAAATAGTATATATGGCTCAAAGTTAAAACAAAAAGCAGAATTCTATTTTTTGCTATATGCTATTATGCGCCATGCAATTCGTCCACTCATGACAATTTGGACATAAATCTGGAAGATCCATTCGGTAAACTATGTGTAGATGTTTTGAAATATCAGAACCAAGGAGATGTGTTTGTTCTAGGGGACTTCAACTCACGGACAGCTAGCAAACAGGCTAAAGCCTATGAGAAGCTGGATGTGCATCTAAACGAGATTGAAGATTCTGCATTCCACAGAGTGTCAGACGACACAATCTCAAACCATATGGGAGAACTTTTGCTGGAATTCTGTACTATATGCCAAGTAAAGATTGTGAACGGGTTACCTCAATTCCCAGGCTCTGGAAAATACACTTGTGTAAACCATGCAGGGGCCAGTACAATTGATTATATTTTGACCAAAAGCATGGACATGATTGAAAGCTGCAGTGTTGGGGAGAAGCTACCCGAATCTGATCACCTACCTATGCATGTGGTAATCAAATGTGGAATAGAATCAGAATTCCAAGAGGCCACTTTTCAGCCCAAACTCAAGATTGACTGTAAAACATATCACAAACTTGTAGAGTTCTTGATGTCCAAAGCCATGTGGACGGGCAACCTGGCGGAAGATGCTCATATTTTTGCCAAACTCGTATTGCAAGCTGCCTCTGAGGTCTTCGGGTACACCAGAAAACGCTCACAGCATAAACCATGTAATTCGTGGTGGGACATGGAATGCACAGAAGCACGAGCTAAGTTACCAAGGCACTGCATTGCAAAGCCAACCTGGTACAAGCGGTTCTTGAGAACTAAAAAGCGGATATTCTATAAACAGAGGCAGGCAGACCTCTGTATCCAATTCACAAAAGCGCCCAAGTCTTTTTGGAGCACGTTGCAAGCTAAGCAAGATTATCCAATGCTAAATTTAGAGGCCTTGTCTAAATTGGTTAAAGATATCTATGAAAAGGATAAAACTGATGGCATGCAAGTTCTGACCACTCACGGTTCACTGTTTACAGAGGCAGAAGTACAAGAAGCAGTTTCAGAAATGGCAAATGGTAAAGCACATGATCTAGATGGCATTTGCATAGAGCTGGTGAAATGGAGCGGACAGAAAACATGGGCAGTACTGACACGATTGCTGAATGGCAGTGTGAACGAAGGCCTTCCTGCTAGCTGGAAACTCAATAGAGTACATCCTATTCACAAGTCAGGTGACAAGACAGAGGCAGCAAATTACAGAACCATATTGATTGGGAGCACATTTGCCAAGATACTGGGAAGCCTGTTAGAGAAGAAACTTAGTTGCTGGGCGGAAGAAAACAAAAAACGGTCAGGGTTCCAGGCAGGATTTCGCAGAGAGCATAACACTTTGGACCATGCCCTTGCTCTCAGAGTGCTTGTCGAAAAGGCAAAGGCCCCTAAGCATGCTCTGTATGTTGCATTTATTGACTTCTCCAAAGCATTTGATACAGTCTCCAGGAGAGAACTAGGTGAGCGAATGGCACGCATTGGAGTTCCCAACGAGATAAGAGGCGCAGTCTCACATTTGTACTTAGAGGTACTCATTAAACTAAGCTGGGATGTGAATGATGTGGTCAGAAGCACCATTGGTGTACGCCAAGGATGCCCGCTTTCTCCTACTTTATTTGGCCTATTCATAGATGAACTTGAGGAATGGCTCAGAATGAGATCCTTGGCAGGTACACCACTCGGTTCATACATAGTTCTTATGTATGCAGACGATGTGGCTTTGATGGCAAACAAGGAGAAAGTTTTACAATGCCACCTGGATAGTCTGGAAGCATTTAGTACTGCTAGGCAAATGAAAGTAAATCTTTCAAAATCAAAGGTTATGATCTTTGGAACTAGGGATCGGCCAACATTCATGTATGGTGGAAGCGAGCTGCAGACAGTAGAATGTTACAGGTATTTAGGGATAGACTTTTCCTCTAAATATAACTGGAAGGAATGCATTAAAAATAGAGTCACGGGAGGCAAATCTGCACTATACAGTATGTTGTACAGGTGTTCCAAGGCAGCATTGCATAACTGGGGATTGAAGAAGATTCTGTTCAAAACATTGGTGCAAACAGTCACCCTTTATGGTTCACCTATCTGGGGGCCGAATATCTCCAAGAAACTTTGGAATCAAATTGAAAATGTGCAGAAAACCTTTATTCAGCATGAGCTTGGCACTAGATACCAGATCCCATATGCAATCTTGCTTGCTGAAACAGGATTGCTCCCGCTGGAAGTGGAGGCTTTGTTCCAAGCCATTAATTTTATAAACAGGTTGAAAAAGCAGGCACCGGACAGATTATCTTATGCAGCAATGATAAATTCTGAGCAACAAGGGTGGTATCGGGAACTGATGAATTGGGCAGGTAGATGGGGGCGTAGGTTTAACCGGCCGGAGAACAAACTCGATGCACGACTCGGGCCGGGTTCGGGTTGGCCAATGCAAATTTGTGGTCCTCCCGTGCAGCCGGATGCACCATTACAAGACCTATATTAATCAGACTCTAGAGCAGGGCAGCCAGGGGTACTTGGATTCGGACATCCCGAAGCCATTGAAACAAGTAATTGCACGATACAGAACCAGTTCCCATAGATTAGCTATTGAGACAGGGAGATGGTACAAAATCCCAACCGAGGAAAGGACTTGCAAGGCCTGCGCTACGCAATGTATAGAAGATGAAGATCATGTATTTGCCTGCTGCCCAGCATATTCAGAAATCAGAGAGAAATTCACAATCCAAGTTCAAGATTTCAGATCCTTGTTTTCACTATCATATTTCGATTTGGGCATATACTTAAGGGCGGTGGATGCACACCGTTCCTTACTACTAAAGTTATGATTGTAATAATTTGCAGGCTCCATGGCTCTCTTCAGGGTCCTAAGTGAGCTAGTTAAATAAATAAATAAATAAATAAATAAATAAATAAATAAATAAATAAATAATTATTATCTATTATGATCGATGTGTTATTGTCGTCAGAAGTAATCCTGTTCTGCAACAATTGGGTTTTCCTGTGCTAAATGTATTGGCCGTTTAACGAATTGTTTTTGTCAGACATTGAAGTTGTTAATTAGTGTATAAGTCCTCGTTGTAATATAAATGTTTAGTGCTTGACGAATAAGGCTTTGGAAATTTATGCCAAGGTAACTCACTTGATACCCCATAATTGGCTCCCATCTTCATTGAATTGAAGACTTACTTTCGAAACATTTGGTCGTCATCTTCCAAAGGTTTCTAGGGAACCAAGTATAATCTTTGGAATGGATGTGTCACATGCAACCCCATTCTCGTCAAATTCGCCATCAATTGCAGTTGTAAGGTTACACTGTGTGTGTATTTGACATTTCAAATTTCAATTCATTACATTCCTATTTTGACTTGTAGGTAGTGGGCTCTACAGATTGGCCAACGATATTTCAGTTTGACGCACAAGTCAAAATACAATAAAAAAAATGTGAAAGTATCAACACGCTGTACTGACCGCATGCAGGAACTGAAGAACTTGCTTCATCAAGAAGTGACATTTTCCCTTTTGAATCGATGACATGTGCATTTTCCAGTGGAGTAATGAGGTAATCCATTGGCGCAGATGAAGACGAGGAATTGATACGTTCGTGAGCAGAACAAAAATGGTGAAACGCCAAACAGAGCGTATTTGTGTCCTAACAAATTGGTGCACTGCAGCCACCAAACATTTTCCTCCAAAATGTTTGTTGCAGACCATCCATGACCATGCATCAGCCCATCCATGCATCCCTATGAGCTGTCAAGATCTTTACCATTCATGTTTAAAGCGGACGGCGGGGATCATACCATTTCAATCACTTTCTTTCCAGATAATAAGTTGGAGCAACCAAAGCACAGCTCAGAAGACAATCATAGAAATGTGAAAGTATCATTGCGCTGTATTGACCACATGCAGGAACCGAAGAACTTGCTTCATCAGGAAGCGGCATTTTCCCTTTTGGGTCGATGACTTGTGCATTTTCCGGTGGAGCAACGAGACAATCCATTGGCGCACATGGAGACGGGGAACTGATACGCTCGTCAGCAGAACGAGAATCCGGTGGAGTAACGAGGCAATGGAATTCATTCAATTTTGGAGTTTCCCTTCTATTTCCATTTTTTACTGATTTTTTCTTTCTCAAATATTACGCATCCCCTTTCTCTTTCTAATAACTTTAAGCCAGAATACTACCACGACAAATAAACATGACGTTCAACATTGCCATCACATATTATCTCATACATGAATATCACGTCAAAAGCCACCAAAGGCCAAGATCTAACTCTCAACGTCTCCTCATTATCGGAAGTAAGTATCGGAACAAAATAATTGCCTCCACAGCTTGTTGTACTCAGCTTCCTACCCCTTTATGACTATATATACTTCTCCCCTATCTTTCAGGTTCACCTTATTGTATTGTGGAGCAGCTGCGCCATTTAAACCAAAATCGGCCAGCTGCGCCAGTTACCAGGCAAAGGAAAATGGCCCGTTTACAGGTAAATGCCGCGGTGAAGCTGCGCCATTTAAAGGTAAATGGCGCGATAACGCCATTTCGCAAATGGAGCAGCACGAGCGACACTAGCAGATATGAGTAATATGAGTATACATGCACCTGTAGGGAACAACTAGACCAACACATTACATTGTTCTAATGGATGAGATTGATTTCAGTGTTGATGAACTACAACATTTGATAAATTCCTAGGATGGGTCCTATGATAGGCATACACTGGCCGATAGTGAAGTGGTGTTCTCATTGAGCTTTATAAAACATTGAGTACAAATGGATCCCTCACTAGGGATAGATAAATTTGGAAATATGAACTTTAAATGCTCCGAAACTAGACAATAATCGAGAGCATGATGAACTGAAGAATACAACATAAAAGATGGTTCTATCCGCCACTTGGTCGATGCAAAGGTGAGAAGACTCAGTGACTGCTCCTCATCGGGAAGAAGAACCACGCCTTCTTAGGTTTTTGAGGAAACCCAAGCAAATAGTTGAAGCACGACCCCACGCACTATGGCAACCACAAGACCTTAAACAATCCTGCAGAATCAAAGCTGAAAGAAAAATAACCCGTCAATGAGTTAGATGCCATAGGCAAGAAGACTCGGAGGCTCCAGGGCCACGCCGAGAAAGAAACAACAGCCGACCAATCGGGAACCGTCCGCGGAATGACCATCGCAGGAAAAAACAACCGATTAGTGCTGCCTCGGAGGCTACAGCGCCACGCCGAGAAAAAACAATAAATATGATCTCGGAGGCAACAGCGCCACGCCGAGAGAAACCATGAATAATAAATATTGACTCAGAGGCTACAATGCCACACCGAGAGAAAACATGAATGAATAAATAAAATACTAGTGCCATGAGAAAGAAACAACAGCCGACCAATCGGAAACTGTCCGCGAAAAATGATCCTCGCGGGAAACACAACCGATTAATGCTGCCTCGGAGGCTACGTTGCCACGCCGAGAGAAAATGAAAAAGAGTTATGCCTCAGAAGCTATAGTGCCATGCCGAAAAAGAGTAAACTAATAAGTATGCCTCAGAGGCTACAAAGCCACGCTGAGGAAATAAAGAATGCAAATGTAAAGGACATAGAAAAGAGGAAATAATGGACACGATCAAATGCAAATAACCATCAAGGGAGGGAGGGTGAGGGAAACTGATAGGATAGAGAAGAAGGAGAAATCTAGCTCAAGAGAACGCCGATGATAGAACAATGAAGAGAGGCTGAATAAATAGGAGGAGTGACAAAGGGACGTCCCCATCCAAGGAATGTCGGTTCTATTGCTGTCGCAATAGAACCGTGGCATATGATAGGCATACACTGGCCGATAGAAGAGGAACAAACTCAAAAACTACTCCGCATGGAGACTGAAAAGAAGAGAAGCTAAAGAGAAATATAGTATAAGGAAAGGGAGAAACGAGTCTACAAGGGTCACTAGAAAGAATGCACAGATAAGGCTGATGGGACGGCGGAACAAAATGGATCTAAAAATGGCAACAACAAAGGCACAAGAACAGACAGAACATCGAAAGAGCCGATGGAAGGAATGACGAGTGAAGAAGAACACATAAAAAGGAAGAACATAATGCAGTAGAAAGGAGCCAGGTAAGTGGGAGCCAGAATGGATAGTGACATGGGAAACAAGGCGACTAAGAAAATAGGCAAGTGAAGCAAAGTAAAAGGTCAAAATAAAAGAGAGCGAAAAAGAAGAAAGTGGAGGTGGACGAGGATAAAACTCAGCAAGAAAAGCGGACAGAGAAAAGGAATCAATGATCCACATCGTTAACGAATAAACAATGAAAAAACACACACGGAACAAATGAATACATGGAACCAAAGGAAGGATAGAAACACGAACCAACAAGGAACTAAAAGAGCAAAAAGAAGTCAACAAAATTGCCAAACAGAGAGTGAACAAAAATGAGCTAGAGACCAGAAAAACATGACTAATATGGTGCCAAACAGGACGGGCCAATGGGTGGAAAATTAATAGTATCCAAAAACTACACATATAGGGAGCAAGGGCAACAGAAGAAGTCCTAAGATGTTGAAACAAACGGTACTAACATGAACCCAAAGGAAGTAACCTAACCCACAGAGACAACACGAGACAACAACCGAAGAGACCGAAAAATGGGACCACAAAAAAGATAAGAAATTGAACAAGTGTTGTACAAAGGCAAGAGTATCGAAGCAAAAAGAGGAGCCCAAAAAGGGGGAATGCAACTGCAAATAGGATGACTAAAGCGAAAGATAGAGAAGTAGGAACAACATGACCAACCACCGGATAGGTAACTCTATAAATGAATGGCTCAATAGACCGAACGAGGCAGAAGGAGCAAGTAGGGAGTGGAGGAGAGGGCTCATTGAGCGCCAAAGAGCAACGGAGGCAACTAGAGTAAATTGGAGCAAAGAAGACCAGAGAAGACAGAGCCAAAGGAGCAATGAAAAATAGAATGGGACGTATATTGGAATCCGAACAAGAGGATGCATAAAAGTGAAGGATGCAATGGAACAATGCAAAGAAAGATAGAAATGGAAGATAAAAATAAAGGAAACAACGGAACAATGCAGGAAGAGATGGGGAAAGGAACTAATAGGATAATATCAGACAAAGCCATGAACATGACGACATCAACAAAATAAAGATCTCAAATGACTAACGAACTACAATAAATGACGAATGAAGCAGAAAATATTACACAACGGATACTATAAGCCAAACTAACCTAACTAGCAAGAAAACAAAGAGCAAAAAGACCAAAGAAGGGATGATGCAACTGAAGGAGTAATAATGTCAACAAAAATCAAAGAAAGAAAGATGCAACTAAAGGAGTAATAACGTCGAGAAAGTTGAACAAAATAAGAAGCCAAAGGAACTCAGAGAATGAAACAATGCAAACACAAGAAATAGAATAGAATAGAATATGATTTTATCGTCCACGGAGACCAAATAGAGAAATATGAAATAGAGAAATGACATCAAATAAAGCTACTGGGATTATAAAGAGCATATAGCAACTGGAGTGCAACAAAGCTACAATGGAGGGGGCGGATGGAATTGGTGAAAGAGGAGGCAATGGAATCAAGTCAAAACCAGAAAGAGGGATCAATGGGGTAGGAGGACCCGGACGCAAGAGCAACAAAGGTCAAGGTGATAAATAAAAAAGGCCAATCAGGCAGGAAGTCTGAAAAGCCCGAAAGAACACAAAAAGTCGTGGAAAAGAGGAAGCACAAGTAACATGATTGAAAGATTATGGTAAAATAACTAAGGGGTGAACAAGGCAAGATTTGGACAAACAAGAAACCAAATGAACATGAGAAATAAAAGCCAAAGGAAGAAACAAATCTATAAGGTTCAATGCAAAAAAGGTGAAACAGAATGCATAGATAAGAAGATGCACTTAAAGAGTAGAAGCCATTGAGAGAAATGGGTCTACAAGGATCAATGCAACAAATGAAACAAACTGCACGGATAAGGGGCTGATGGAAAACATGAAGCAAGTGGAAGAACAGGGTAAGAGAAACAATTAAGGAGGTCTAAAATACCAGAACAAGGGAGTACATCAAGTGCTAAATGAAGTAACAAAAAACAAAGGTAATAGAATACTGGAACAAACATGGCATACAAGACAAGGAAAAGTGTCAAGAGTCCCAAAACAATAAAAAACATCATGGAAAAGAAACTATGCTAGAGTACCAAACCAAGGAAACGCATCAAGTGAAGAAATGGAACAATGCAGTGAAAAATGGACAAGGAACTACTAGGATAAGAATAAATAAATCTACGACAAAACAACCACAACAATAAAGACCTGACCAAATTAATGCACTAAAGAATATCACCGCATAAGAAACAGAGCGATCAAAAATTGAACACCACGTCCAAAGATAACAAATGAGGCAGCAATGGCACTAAACGTATGGACGGTGATGTCATATAGCCCTAGAGTCAATCAGAATAATGGAAACGGGGAATAATAGAGACGACGAGAAAAATAAAAGACACAGGACAAATGAAATCAGCACACTCAAATCTCGAAATAAAGCAATACCATGGAAAAGAGAAACTCCAAAGCTAGCTTTGGAAGAGAGTGGGCAAAGGTAATCTAGAAAGAGAAACGGAAAAGCAACCACCAATGGAAACCATCACCTTCTGAAAAAATCAAATGTATTTATCATAGCCTTCTCCATCCGAATCTCAAAAGACGAACAAAATAGATCCACTTCCACATTTAAATCACTAGCAATCATACCATGACTCCCTCATAGAAAGATAAAGAAAAACGGACATGCAGCCAAATGTAAAACTATGAAAATACAATATAGAGCTGGCATGTAGAAAATCACAGATGTACAAGCTCTCGAACCAATATCCCCAAGCTATAAATCATGGGCCAAAAAGATAAACGCGCAACGAGGCAAGAAAGGAACATTGAAGGAACAATATGAACAAAGACATAATACAAGTGCCAATGGGGCAAAAGGGACTAATGAATAACTCAACAAGTGGGGCATGGAAGATATAATAGTGTCCAAGGCACATCATATGTCAACAAAAGCAGTAGAGAAAGCCGAAGAACAAGAGTAAATTTAAGCCAATGAAATAAATGGTGCGAAAACTAACAAACTGAAAAACAAGTCCATATGGCAATCAAGAATAATGGAACCAATCTAGATGGAGTATCATGATGTCGTGGGATGAATCGAAGTACAAAACAAGATCCATAGAAAATCGGCAGGTGAACCTTAGGAGGACAAAATATCACATACCAAGGCAATTGAATGAAAATGTGAATACAACAATATATCTTGCCAAAAAACTAACGAAAGACATTGATGGACAAAAAAACATTCTATGGATAATCAATAAGGTGATGTCTTGCCGTTAGTATAAGGATAAAAACCGAGATCTCTATAAAAGGAAACGCCTCAAAATAGGACTAAACTCATCTGGATCTCCACAACGACAAAGAAAAGCCCAACTAGACCATACATGGCACTCGAAGGACCAAGATTCGAAAAATGAATTAACCAATGCCTAGTCAAAATTGACGCGCCAAATGAATGAAATGAGAAAACAAACCATACCTAGGTTGCGCTCGAAAAAATCCATGAAGAATTGGCAGGCATACACTAGGAAGATGAAAATATCATATACCAAAGGCAAGAAACGATAATATGTCTCGAGAAAGATGTTTTATAAAAATGAACAAGAAAACATATTCTGGACGAGAAACAATAAGGATAAGAGATGTCAACCCATTAATATAAGGATTAAAGCCTAGATCTTTACAAAAGAAAACATTTTAAAATAGGACTATAGTCATATAGATCTCCACAACCACAAAAGAAGGCCTGACTAGACCATACATGAAATGTAATACTGCGATCCATGTCTATCCAACAACATCTACTAAATTTACCTCCAAACAATTTAAAAAGGAAGATAAAATTTGGTGTAACGGTAGTAACTTTGCAATCCACGATGAAAGATAAAGACTACCCCAAAACAATCACAATGAAAAATAAAATGACCCTAAACCATTGACTCTGAAAACACATTTCATACGAAGTTTGAACCTATGAAAAATGGACTCCAAATCATTGAATCGGAAAAATCGTTTCATCCGAAGTTTGAACCCATCATTTCATCCGAAGTTTGAACCCATGACCATAAAAATGACAATAATCGAGCTAACCAATGCACCATGCCAAATTTTATTGATAAATTACTAACTGCTAATAAAAATAACCTGCTAACGAACCGACTTACAGAACTGATTTACACAGGGAAAGTTTTCGGTTAAGAAGCTTGAGAGTTGTGGCAGCGATCCGAGTCCTTACAAGGTCGCCACGATCTGAGTTTATACTGCAAGATCCAGGTTCAACTTCAGATCCTTGTTACCAAAGGTCCAGAGGTTAGAATCGGCTCAAAAACTGGCCTTAACAAACGAATCGAAGCTGGGTCCCTATACAAGCACAAACAACCATGAAAACGGCCCAGCCAAAAGGCCCTCATACTAAACATCAAGGCAAAAAACTTGAAATCAATATGAACAAGAATCAAATGAGGGTTTGCAACCATCGATATGCCGAACCACAGATAGCATCTGCAAAAAAATAGAATAATAAAGGCATATCATCCGGCCCTGTGCTGCAGAAAGATTCACTCCAATCATCGATTCATGCCCTATTCCTGGCAAGATCAGAAAGACAACAGATTAAAAGCTATCCACAAATATGTTGCATGGCCTACAAGGATTCTACAAACCAAAGAAGTGGATTCATGCGAAACCCTCATCGCTAACTAAGAACCCATTCAAAATAGAAACCAAGAAAACCCAAATCTAGATTGCACAAAAAATCTGATCCAAAAAATGATTCCCTTAAGGTTTTATGAGAACCAGCAGCTGATAGCGATGACCGAATCCAAGCCGGAGGAAGAGCCGTACTGCAGAGTTTCCTGAAAAAGCTAAAGAAACTTGAAGAGAAATGGAAAAGAGCACAGAAATCCAACATCCCAAGCAGAGAAACAAAAAAGGAACATTATCACCAAACCGCTTGCAGTATCGCCAAACAGCAAAGGCGAGATATCTTAGCAGCTTATCTAAGAAAGATTAAACATAAGAATAGTCTTTAAACTGATAGGATAGAGAAGAAGGAGAAATATAGCTCAAGAGAACGCCGATGATAGAACAATGAAGAGAGGCTGAATAAATAGGAGGAGTGACAAAGGGACGTCCCCATCCAAGGAATGTCGGTTCTATTGCTGTCGCAATAGAACCGTGGCATTATCTCAACTACATGTATGTATGTATTGTATTGGAACAAAACAGTTGCCTTCACAGCTTGTTATCTTTAGGTTCCCACTGCTCTATGGCTATGTATAGTTCTCTCCCATTTCTCAGGTTCAATTCTAATAAATTTTATTGTATTTTGGACTTTCGGGATGGTGTTAGTGAATCCCAGTTTGCAACTGTTCTTAATGTAGACTTGGCAGCACTACGAAAGGAATGCAGATGTTAGGTTGAGAAATTGATTTTGAAATGTTTAATAAATTGATTTTTTGCAGGCATGTGAAGGCTTGAAAGACGATTGTAATCCAAAGATAACATTAATTGTTGCACTGAAACGTCACCATACATGTTTCTTTCGTACGAATAGCCGAGGAAATATTTCTCCAAGTAAAGTTTTCAGTTTATGCACGTGTACTCTCAATATGTTTACAAACTCAGTAAGTATTGGAACAAAACAGTTGCCTCCACAGCTTGTTGTGTTCAGGTTCCCACCGTTTTATGGCTATGTATAGTTCTCTCCCATTTTTCACGTTCAATTTTAATAAATTTTATTGTATTTTGGACTTTCGGGATGGTGTTAGCGAATCCCAGTTTGCAACTATTCTTAATGTAGATTTGGCAGCACTACGAAAGGAATGCAGATGTTAGCTTGAGAAATCGATTTTGAAATGTTTAATAAATTGATTTTTTGCAGGCATCTGAAGCTTGAAAGACGACTATAATCCAAAGATAACATTAATTTTTGCATTGAAATGTCACCATACATGTTCCTTTCGTGCGAATAGCCAAGGAAATATTTCCCCAAGTAAAGTTTTCAGTTTATGCACGTGTACTCTCAATATGTTTACAAATGGTGTGTGATTTCATCCAGGAACAAACGTGGATACAGTAGTATGCGACCCCCAAAAGTATGATTTCTTTTCGAGTAGCCATACTGGATTTATTGTGAGTAAAATGACTTTTAACGTTCCAAAGACGAGTCACACTAGCAGGACAACTGTTGTTTCAGCAGGTAAGTCGAAGTTCAAAATGGAAATCATTGAATTTTAGATGTAATGACGGGAAAAAGTAATAATATCTTGAATTCTGTTCCAGTTACTCCAATTATGTATGCGCACTTAGTTGTCACAAAGGCAAGATCATTTCTGGATGACGACAGCCTATTAGAATTTGCATCATCACTAGGGGGAGGCTCTTCAGGGGGAACACTATAGCCAACTCTGCCCCAGATCAAGCTGCACGATAAGATGCTAACCAGGATGTTTTTTCTGTAATGCTCAGGCACAACGAGCATTCTATTTATAGGGCTTTGTTTTCCCGTGTCACAGGGAACACATAGAGGCCGTCCCCTTTAAGCTATGCTCATATATATTATGTGCTAGGATGGACAATGTTGCTTATCATAAACATATAAGGGTGTACCTAGGAAGAAGTTCGTGTCTGGATCAGGCACTCTATGGAGGAAGTTGCGCCATTTTTGGGAAGAACATATTTTTTTGTCAACAATAAGAGTTCGGATCATCAATACCTAGATCTAGTTCGGGCTATTATCAAGATAATCTTCCATTCATTTTTGCAATCACCTTCGGTTCCTAACTGTTCCCGATTCTAACTCTGTTTGATCTAACGAATGTGAATAGGAAGATCGTGGTAATTTTAAAAACACTAGGGAAAACCAATTCTTTTCATTTACTGATAAGAAGACATGACTTTTCCTTCTTATATAAAGCAATGTCCTATTATGAGTAGTTTATCTCTTCCCCATCTACAGTCAGTTGATTCTTTGGGTTCATTCTATTTAGATTTTGTTCATCCACTCCACTTATTCTCATTAGAATTTCTTCTTTGTACATGTTGTTCCTCACTGACGACCTTTGCCTCTATAATAACTATGTGAATCAGAACTTGGAAATTCCCGTCCAAACTATCCGCTTTGTCCACACTTTAAGCATCCTAAACTACTTGAACCACCCACTACTACAACGTCGATCTTCCACCATTTCCGCCATAAGAACAAAACCAAAAGGGCCGATTAACATGATCTAGTTTCGTCGCCAAACTCTACACCTCCATTTGCTATTTGCAACACGTTTCTTAGGCTCCGTCATGGCATCATTACCATACACTACAACAACTCTGGTGTTTGCCATAGTCACAATTTCACAATTAGATTTTTTATTAGATTTCGACGAAGCAAGGGGAATATTTCCTCTTAGATTTCGACGAACGTGAAACCTCAATCTGGACAATGAATATTCAAAGCCTGAAACTCCCATTGATTTTCATAGGTACGATTCAAAGCCTTAATTTTTACATCTTCCTTGGACCTGCTTGCCCATAATGGATGGTCAGGATTCGCCCTGCCCCCTTCCATCCAACGATGTAAAGATGTCGTTGCATTCCCTTTGGATGGCCGTCCGATGACCTCTTTATAATGCCCCATGATGTATCAAGTTCTGGAGCGTTCATTTTCTTTTAAACGGTGGGGATTTAAGGCAATCCATGGGGTATGTATGCATGGGGTATTGATGGGGGGTATAATATATCCCCCTCATCCTTATATCCTTTACAACCTCATGCACAACCCTTTGCTTGGCCTCCACCATTGCATTCGCTTGTGTCATGTCCATAGTATTCCTGACTACCATTCTTTGGAGAGCTATTTATTCTTCAGATATCTTCATATATGTTCATATATTTGCATTGAACTTGCTATTTGGGACTCAATTATACTTGTTCATCAAACGCATATTTTATGCAAACACAATATTCTTTAAAAGATGTGGAAGATCTATCATAGGTTATCTTTAGTGAGTGCGAGTTAGAAGTCATATAATATCAATTGAAATGCTAACTTCATAAACTGCAAACCCTAACATTACTTGGTATATGATATTGACCATTGTATTTGGAATTGAACTTGCAACAGTCAAATATAGGACAGAATAAACTAAAGGAGTTCAACACATTGAAGTCAAATTATTTTATTGATCGAAGCAGTAACAACTATAGAGCAAAATTTTTCAAAAAACATACATAGATATTATTTAACTTTGATCATAAAACATGTTTATGAAAGTGATACCCTCTCACACTTTAAGGTAGGGAAATTGAGCTTAGAATATTAACCATATATTCTTTTAAATGTAAAACTACCATGTTCATGCCCACACCTGGCCAGCCTCCGTGCATTTAGCACAATAATATGCTGGAAAATAAAACCACCTGAATATCTTAAAGATGGCTCTAGTTTGCAAGTAAGTCAGATTATTTGGCCTAGCTAGTACTTCCTCAAAGAACTTCCTTTTCCATTGTAGGCAAACTTCAGAATGCTCCTTATCACACTCGATAAATGCATGATCGAAATCGAAAATAGAGTAAGTAGAAAGAACTCTGATTACCTGTAGATAGAAAAACAATAATTAGCCTAAACACGGTAACATTTAATTGGCCAAGAGATAAACTATAAACTTTTCTGGCTTAAAACCCTTCAACCATAAATGGAAGCTTCATTTTATGAATTATTGAATGAATTATCACCAGCGTGGATTTATGAATAAGCATATGACAAACAGCTTCACATTCAATGCTGCTTGCTATAGTCCATCTAACATTTTTAGGTTCTTATATTGAATCCAACTACAATATTACAAATCATGGAAAGGGCATTCAATATATATTTATCGGGAGTCTGATCATACATTGGAGAACATAAAACAGTCAGGGAAGTAAGAATCGATCACATAAGGAAAACATTCAGCAAAACAAAATGATGTTCCTCTCTAAACATAAAAAGCCCTCAGAACACTAATTAACTTCGAGGCTTCAGCCTATGTAAAGCTGCACCTTCCAGAACTTTCATGTTCCATTGAAGTTCATCTCCATGCAATTTAAATTCTAAGATATCACCAAGTCGTAAGCCAAACAATTTTTTGAAAGCATTCCAACCATGGCTGAGACAATGCTTGCTTTTTTTGCTTGCTAACCCTGCTTTCTGATCACCAGGTCCGATAATTACCACAGTGGATCCTTTGGGAGGATTCCGCCACCTATCTTCTTGTTCTAGTATCTAAGCAAAAAGAAAGGAGTAGTAATTCAAAACATTTATAATACTTGAAAGCAAAAGATAATACAGCAGTACCAGACCTCTGTTGAAGTTAGCTTTGAGGAGAGGAACACGGAATGCTTTCTTTGATACTGGTTCTTCCTCGTCAGATAAATCATCGTCAGTAACAAAAACCTCATTCTCGGCATCGACATGCACAGAAAAATCCTTCTTAATATCATGCCCAGCTTTTTTATTTGTATTAGCAGGTCCATTGTCGCTAGGAGCGCCAAGTTCCCAATTACCAAGAGGTTTTACACGATAAGTCCCATCAAGAGCTCTTGCTGTCAAGTTTGTGCCGTTATTTGATGTGAAACACAGAAGAGCAGTGCCATCAGTTATGTTGTTTTCGCGCAAAAAAAGTTCCCATCCTTCAGCGAAGAAGATTCTTTTGCTCACTGATACCGTGAAGACAGAATAATTTTTTCGATTCGAACCAACAGTAGTGATTTCTTTATCCGGTGCTACTGCAACTCCCTCCAGCTCCTACAGCATGCTTAAAACGTCAGTGATCACAAGGAGACAGAATAACATAAAGAAATACAACCCTTTCTTACCAGCAACTCGCCAAATTTGACGTCGACCAGAAACACAGTCGCCATCAGCAAATTTTTGTGCTTTACAATGTCGGATTGATTAGGCGGGAGAGCAATTCAGTTAAGAGAAAGCAGAGTAAACAAAGGAATAGAGGAATCGAAACAGAGTAGAGATTTAATATCCTATTATAATTATTACATATCTAGTCATGCCCTGTCATTTTTAATAAATATTCCATTTAACATTTGCCTATGAATATTATATATTGCATATAAATCAATCTAAGATTATATAGATGGCATGCATGTAATTGAACTGAATTCATTTAGAATTCTAACAATTGCGGGTTTACATCCAAGGGGCATGGCTTTCTAAGACTCATACAATATATGAATTCAGAGGAAAGGAGAACAAACTACTTATTTCTTAGAAAATGAACTACATAAACAAATAAGAATTGGATAAACAAAATATCTCTAGCAACAATCTTCCAAACATGCCATTGTCGTATGAGAAACGACGATTTAAACAACATATGTGTTTATTTGACTGAGTCAGACACCAAATATCCCCATAGAAGAAGCCAACTTGGGATATGGATTCAAACGTCTATTCTCTAAAATGAAGGCAATACACAAAAGAGATCAGAATTTATAATCTATGCAAGATGAATTCGTAAATTTGAAGGTATTAGTTATCCCATGTGAGGCCTGATATGTTTGGTTGCAGGGTATACCAATGTGGTGAATCATATGGTGACATGTGGTACATGTGGTGAATCATGTGGTGACATGTGGTGCATGTGATGAATCATGTGGTGAATGATGTCACCATTTAAACCCTAAAAATTTGGCATTTCTTCACACTTTTGAAATCTCCCAAGCTCTGCATCACTGTCCTCTGATTCAGCCTCCTTCCTTCACGAAAAATGCCCAATGGATCCTATCTGCCATAAAGTTGCCATGTGGGACAACCTTTTTGCTGATCCGGATCATCGTGGACGCTACCATAATATTGATCCTGCTACACAAATGCCGGTTCCTTATAGAGTTTCTCATCCTCATGCTGAAATCCGTTCTGATGCAACATTGGATGAGATACTCAAGCAGAGAGTGCCGCTTCTACAGCACCGGAAATGGAACCTCTACAATGGTATTTCAGTAAACTTACCTATTGTTCATTCCTTAAACATGTTTTGATATGTTTGCTTCTAATCTGGATGTGGTGGATTCTAATATTTTATTCTCTGATGATCCTAGGATACCTTGACTTTTTAAGGGGAGAAGGCAAAACGAAGCTTGTCAAACATTCTCCCTTTCGGGATCCAATAATTGATGGTGTGTTTTAGCATCTCGAGAGGAACAGTATCTGATGCGTGTTGGTAAGCTACCACAAAAGAAGGATAGTGAAGAATTATGGGCAACAATCTTCTGCATAGAGTTATCCAGGTTCACTGCTTATGGTGGTTCTTGTGGAACTATCACTTCAGCCTAACAGAAAGACAGCTGTCTAGATACAGATCGATGTACTACAATCATAGACATATTGCAGATCTATATGGGTCACTTATTATTCTGTTGGGAGATGATGATTATTTCCGTCTACTCTACCTCGGCGACTGGCCTGCTAATGGCTATACCTTTGGGACTGCTGAGCCCTTCAATACCTACTTCAATTCCATCTTCTTTCATGATCCATAAGCTTATACTATGGCATTTTCAAGATAGTGATGCTATGCTATGTATTTCCTATAGTGATCTCTCACTATAATTTTCTCATCATGACACAGTCTTCTCAACCATGTGTGATGCTTTGTACTTGAATCTTTATAATTAATGATAAAACCAACTCTTACTCTCAAGAAGAATTTTTTTTTTTAATAAAAAGCTAAAGATGTTGTGATGTTCCACATATTTATACGGTGTATGTATAAATATACGGACACGTCACGGGCCCAGGATACGCCATCATGGGGGTATGTAACCTACGGAGTTAACCATAAAGGATTAATTTAGCTATGCTAAATTAATAAGGGTTTAATTAAAGGTTAATTACCTAATTAAGTTAATTAAGCTAATTAATTAATTAGTTAGGAGACACCTAGCCAAACTCGATTGCCCAGAATGAGGGTGCTAATTTGAAGCAGCAAATTAGATCCCTATCTCAATTTTCCCCAAATCAAACCAAGGAACAGGAGCAGTTGAGCGCCAAGTCTATTCAAGCATGGAGATTCCATGCCACCAAAATCCTTTTTAAGTTTAGAGTAAGATCAGTTAGTTATAGATCTAAAATGTTGTGTGCACTCAAGAAATTTTGTCAAATATATCACCTCCTTATTATGCACATTGGGCATTATTTCAAATCATCACAACAAAGCTAAAGGCCAGGTAATACTGTTTCTAACTAGTTTCATAGACTTGTTGGTATGGGAAACTCAAACATTTATTAGAGAATGAACTGGATAAATAAATAAGAATTGGACGAACATGTCTATTTGTTTACACCCATAGTACCAGCTGCAGGGAGAAGTGCAACAATAGCTGCTTCTATTAAATCATCTGATATTTGCAGAGCATTTATTATTCACAAGTTAGATGAATCAGTTGGAAATGTTGTGGACCCAAAGTTAGTAACATTAGTGTCGTCCATAGGTGAGAATTGACAGTCAGACATTGTGACATTTGATTTGTTTTGCACAACAACATGTATGGAAAAGACACGGGAATTCTTATACTCGACAAACATTCTTTGTAGACCAACCTTGCGTAAGAAGAAAGCATTCTTGATCGTATGCGACGTTTTGAAACGAGATATTATTCTCAAGATTCTATAGCTGAAGACGACCAAGTAATTCACACAAGCGGTCTTGGCGAAAATAAGTTCATTCACAGCTATGATCACCCGACTTTGCCTTGCAACTCTATGCGAACTTTATGCCCTGCAAACATAAGGTAGAAAACATTCATAAAACAAAAAACTAAGATCCCATATCATCAAATCATTCCATACAAAAAGGCAACTATCATAATGTGTTTAAATGTTTAAAATGTTTAAATGATTTGTCAAACAACTAAATATCATTCAAACCCCCCTTTGTGCTGGCATCCTAATACTTGTGTATGCATATAGAATACCCAATAGATCCATTGCTCACTATGATACAATAACCAGATATCCATTATAAAAAGTGAGAATATATGCCAAATAGTTAATGAAATGTAAAGAATATGTAGAGATTTGAAGCTGTGAAATCGCATAGAGGCACGAAATCGCTATATTTTTCTATCCTATATTAGATCAAATCCCTGGCTAGAACTTGCATCCATACAATATGTTTATTGCAGCATATACTCAGTGTGAGTTCAATCTAAGAGAATACACCTTCATAACCAGCATCTTTTTTAGAGTTTCCCACAGTTTAGAGTTTCCCACAGTTTCCCACAGAATACGCTTGAAATTGTATGCAACATACTTAACAGCTCTTACCACCAAACCACAGTATTGCAATGGCCACGAAAATGCAAAATAAAAACAAACTCTTCACAAGTAATTCAGATGGAATTTGTATTTAAATAAATTGCGCCTTCGCAGAAGCATATGTTCACATCATGAAATAGACCGACAAAAGCTATATACAAAAACAAAGGTAAGACGTGCATGAAACATTGAGAACGTCGCATGTGTGAGAGCTTCAAATCTACTAACCCGGCATTCCCTTAGAAGTTCTGCATTGCTTCCAAATTCTCCATCTAATTGAATAGCCTTAGACAATGCTATCTTTGCTCTATCTTCTGAAGTTAGACATTGCTCTAATAACACTTCTTTTATTACCAGCAATTCTTCCTCTTTCACTTTGTTACTACAATCAAATGCTTCTGAATCTTGAATGATCTTATCATCACACTCTGCATTTATTGCACCATGATCTTTCTCACTATTGTTTCCAGAGAACTTATTCATTCCTGAATGTCAATCAGTCAGTTTCTGTTCAAATTCCCTTGTTCTTTTCTCATAAGAATGACATTGTAACTACTTTCTATTTAGTAACTTATTTAAGTGTTCCATGTCGTCATCTTTGGACTGCAAATCTTCAGCAGTCTTCTGTGCCACCGTAGAACTTGAAAATTGTTTCTGAGCTTGAGCATTTTCGTCTTCAATATGGTCCATGTACTGAGGTTCATATTCAGCGTGTAAACTCCAAAGCATCGCTATAATAGACGCCAGCTTTGCCTTCAACAATATATTCTCCACCTCCAACTTACTGACCCCAGCTATGTCACTCCTAATCCTGCCTTCATATGAACCTTCTCTGTCCTGCCATGCTTTTCAAAGCACAATTCCAATGATGGAATGTTGAAATCCACTGTGATGTAGCTCTTCAGTATTCAAGCATACCAGTAATCTCGCACAGGTCGTCTAAAACTAACCTATAACTTACCAGTCTTTTTCTCAAACACGTTATCATACACATCACTTCGTTGACAAATACCACCACTAAATTTACAGTTTTTTTTTTTTTTTTTTTGAAGTCAAGGATCTGTATATTCAAAAGATAAACGTTTTCATACATACAGTTGAGCCCAGAGCTGCTACCACTTCTCGAATCCATGAATAGCAGTCCAAACTCTGAGCCTAGTACTCTTTTGCCTCTCTCAACTTCTTCTCCGTAGGATACTACAGGAGAGAAGGACTAATTTCCTAGACTCTAATGACACAACTAGGGCCAGTTACTGGACAAGAACTACCCGGCCTCTTCTCCAAAACAGATACTATGGGAGCTGAGTTCCTGTCTTTCCACATGCCCCAACTGCATCATTGCTTCAAAAATTAGGCCCTCGGATATGGCAAAGAAACCAGACCTGAGATTACCAGCAGCAGGAAAGAGAGTAGCCAATCGCGACCGGGTCTCATTGTCAAACTAGAGGCAAGATCCTCTTTAAGCTTCCCTGCCGAAGATAGTGCTGATCCCATCAGCTGCTGCAGCAATACTATAGGGGGTGCCTCATGTTATAAGGCACTCGCCCTTCTTCTCACCAACGCACCAGAGGGAGCAGCGCCGCTAGAATCTTGACCCACGCCTGACCCATCTCGCTTTAGCCCCTGCAGCCTTGTCTTCCCCAAGAAGACCAAGAGTTTAACCTTTCTAGGGTCTCCCGCCCACTAGAAGCCAATGGCTTTTGAGCTGTCCCGTTCCTGCAAACTACCAATTCTCAAGCCACCCCTTGCTGGGAAAGGGGAGCACGGGCCCTGCTAATTGTTAGACAAACAGCCACAAGGACATGAAATATTTGCAACAGAAATGCATAGGCGCTTGTCTTCTGTCAAAAGATTTGGCTCTTGCTGATACTAGCACTGGCATAAAGAAAAGTGCTGCAGAAAAGAGTACTAAAGATGCCAACAACGCCTTCTTCTTAGCTGCCATAGTACTACAGGGGCCAGCATTTGTTTCCAGACACCAAGCTAATCTTGAAGATCCCTTCCGAAACATTTTCTAGCTGGGAACTGTACTAAATGAGCGGTTCCTTCTTCTTGTGGCAGCATATACTACAGGGCTGCTTGTATCTGTTTCCTGGGATCTGCAGCCATTCTCCCAGCCAGACCACTAGAGACTGACAAGAACGAAATCAATGGCAGAAGAGGAGCATCACTTTACCTCTGAAGCTAACTTGAGGCACACCTCCCATAGCCGGAACCCTGTGGCAGATGCGAAAACAAGAAGCAGAATACCAAGTTGCACTCACCTTGCCAAGAATATCAGAGCCCCTAAACTGTTGAAGGATTAGAAGCTAGAAGAAAGTGGAAGGAGGCTTCCTTGGTTTTTGCACGAAAGGGAACGAAAGAGAGAAGACTTCAACTGCAAGAAAGTTCCACCAGCCCAGTCTTCGGGAGCACAGATCCCTAACAGCCCTCCAGCATCCGGGGCAGGCCTGATTCACCAAGGGGATGGGGACGGCCATAGCCGCCCCCTAGGTTTTCTGCAAGGAAGCGGCCGCCATCGCCGGCCCGTTATCGGCCAACCCCCCCTAAATTTACCAGTTGCAATGCTATCAATAGATTTATCACTTGTTAAACATCATTTCAGTAACAAATATTAGCAATAAGTTTCACGTGTAAGTTTAATCATGGATACAGACTGGAATATTATCATCCAAATGACTTCATATAAGTACCTCTCGCTATTACTAATTAACCAAAATCTACTGTCTACCATTCGAAGTCTCACGAACATTTAACTGTTCAATAAGTTAAGACTTCTTTCTATTTCAAGAATTCGCATAATTTCCTTCCCAACCTTTTCCGGACAACTTCATCTTCCTTGTCTAAATTATCACATATCTTTTGAAAGAGCTATTAACATTTTGCATCAGACTGATAAGCTAGACATACATTATTAGCCTACGTGGATCTTAACTAAAAGCCGAAAGATTACTTCATGTATTTGAAAATGGAAGCAGCTTCATAAAGAAAACACATAGAGTTTGAGAACAAAATCTCAAACACAAAGACAACTTCACAACAAAAAGTCAAAGTTTCTAATAGATGACATAATATCAATTTCAAATTAACTACTTACTTAGATCGACCACAGCAGAGCTGCAGCTCCTTTATGCAAACGATAACTATACGTTGTCCACTGGAGATTCCAAGCTGAACTGATTAAACTCTCCTCCCAATCTCATTTTAGACCTCTTTATTCCGTCTATGACAACCTCAGATTCAGCTTCCCAATCTATAGCTGTGACTTCACGAACCACAACTTTGTGACTCTTGAATCCATTGTATTCTGTCTGAACTACGCTTAGTCGGAATATTTTGCTGATCCAAAGGTGCTCCATAAAGAGAGAATAATATGCTTGTTGATTACTCTCCTGCAATCGATAACCTGTTAATTTCTATCACAAAATCATCAGCAGAATCTCACCCCAATCTTATCTTACATTATCCCTGATTTTTGACATCTCATCTGCAGTCTGCCCTAAGATTTGTTCTCCTTCATTATTGAAGATAGTAACTACAATTTCTCTTGTTGCATCTCCCAACGTTGCATGGAATATATACCTGATCATAACAATGACATCACACATCCATTCAAACCAATTGGTAAATCAGATCTCTCTCACCTCTTTAATAGTTCAGTAGCCGCCCCACATTTCTCGCACCAAAATTCTAATTCTTGCTTACTTACCTTCTTACTGCATCTTGCACATGCCGCATACCACATTGGCTAGAATAAGCGACTGCAAAAAGCAAGGAATCAACATACCTCATACTAGCAACCTACCTGCCCATCCCCAACAGAAGGTTGTAATATCATGATCATGCAAATGCACGATCATGCAATGTACCTGCCGGCGTCGTTGTACACTTCTGTCCCTCTTGCTCATACCTTTAGTGTGATTGAATTAGCATGCTACAATATTTAAAGGGAAGTTACGTAATCCATACCATGTACGTAAGGCAGTAGCGTGAACAGTGTTTGGATTTAATTCCATCATTGTTTTATTTGTTGTTGACAAAGAGACACCTGCGTAAGACACTATCTAATCAGCAGTTTCAATCAGCAATTTAATTCAATCAATAGTATTAGTAGAATCTCGAAATTTGCTAGCTCGAACACGAGTCAGTATTACTATTGGGATGTCACACAACATTTGCGACAACTTCTCTCCTTCATTCACAGCAAGATCTCCCCATAGGCTCACATTTACACTTTTTCCACTGGAATATGTTTCCTTTGTTAGAAAATATCCACACGCTGTGTTCTATTCATAAAATACCTTTCATCAAGGAGGCTGATGGTACGTTTTAAAACATCTTGCTTATCATATTTCCTACGAACAGTTTCTGACACAGAGATTGAGCAAACAAATCTGCAAGCAGGAGAAATTATACAATGTATTCTATCTCAATACCATAACAAACAAATCGAAAAGTATTTCATGTACCAAACACCTCTTTCCCATCAAGGTACTTGTGCAATTCATCTACTTTTGCAAACTTCTGCTCCATTGAGTTTCCCACCTCCGCAGTCCCATCACTGACAACTTCAATTATTGATTGTGCATCAAGCGTTATCTGATAGTCATGGTTTACGGTTGTATATCGTTTGTTCGCAGGCCGAACAACTCCTTTAGAGATGTAATACACCTACATGTCCACAAAGAACTTCAACGACTACCTCTATTCATGACATAATCCCCAATTTATGCATCAACCTATAACCTACCTTCATCAACTCAAGTCTGTTGTAGAATTTGTCAGCTGCCTCGTCAAACATTGTTGCTTGAATTTCCGTTCCCTGTATATATTAAGACGACTCTCTAAATATTCATAAAGCAAGGGAAGTAAGAATCCAATCAATTCAAATTTGCATATATCCTTGTCTCTTAGCTCCACATTAAACAATTTCCCCTTGCCTGGTCTTCGCCTGTTCTCAAACTCTCGTAAAGGTCCTTTCCACATTACTTTTACTTTAATTGTCCAATTTGCTTGGTAAGGAGTTAATTGAACCAATGGACAAATTGTTCTCCCACTTCCTATGTTGTCAGCATCATTTGTACTGCAACATTTCCTCAAAATAAAAATCTTTACATATACAATAGAAGAGATCACATCAAGGGATACCTCATCATCATGCATACACGAACAGATCAGCCACGAGAATTACCTAGCTGTTGCGAACACAACGAACACACTTTTTGAGAACACAATTAAAGTTATCAACACTCCATCACAAATAATGGCCAAAAAAAATTACCAGCTATTCAAGCAATTCTCTAAAAACAATATTTCTAGTCGTTACAGATGCCAATGCCTCATTCTGTAGGATCAGCGCATCTTCTCTAGTTCGTATTCTTGTCAATGCCGTGTACAATTGCCCATGAACAAACACATTTGTTCGCAAATCCAGGACTATTTTATCTAATGTTAGGCCAAGACAACTGTGGAATGTCGTTGAGTATGCCAGCTTGAGCGGCAACTGACGTCTATGTATTGTAAAAGGGCAGCGTGCTGGCTGGTGAAAGAAATCTGCCCGACAAATCGCATGTATATTTTCTGAGCTCGTGTCCTCATGTCCAAGAAGCCGGACAGTCACAAATCTGTTGTGCATTTCGTCTATAACAACTCTAGCATTCTTCACAAGCCCTTTACTCGCATCCAACAATCTCATAATTTGACACACAGCTCCTACTTTAAGACAAAGCGTGTGTTTGGGCAAAGTTGGGTGATCATAACTATGAAGAAACTCATTTTCAGCAAGAGCGCTTGTGTGAATTACCTGGTCACTTTCACTTATAGAATCCTGAGAATAATATCTCTTTTCGGCACTGCATACGATCAAGAATAGACTGTTTAAACTCATCCACATGCACATTTAATGGAGATAAAAATGCTCTTCTTTCACACAAAGTTGGTCTACAAACAATATCTGCCGGGTATAAGAATTCCCGTGCCTCTTCCATAGATGTTGTTGTGGAAAACAAATCAAATGTCACAACATCTGATTGACAATTCTCACCTATGGACGACACTAATGTTATTAACTCGGTCCTTAAGCATTTCTAACGATTCATCTAACTTGTGAATAATAAATGCTCTCCAAATCTCGGATGATTTAATAGAAGCAGCCATCGCTGTTGCACTTCTCCCCGCAAGACTGTACTATGGGCGCTATTCGCCTAAAAGTCGCCGCAGCCAGCCACAAAACATTTTCCTCCAAATGGAACATCATTTCTACACAATTCCTGTAGAATCACACTTGCTGATTCAATCGCAGCTACATTTGCCATCGCAAATTCATCCCAAATGATTAAATGGCATTCAATCAGCAAGCTCGCTTTCTCAGACGTGGCCTCAATAGTCGAGCGCACAGCAACACTATTCTCAGTTACAGGAATTTGAAACAATGAGTGCGCAGTTTTCCCTCCTGGATATAACAGGCCAGCCAATGCAGTTGTTGCACAGGGCAAAACAATCAACTGGGAGCCTCTGATTAACAAACATATAGCATTGAGTAGGAAAGTCTTACCTGTACCAGCTTTCCCATCAATAAACACAGGTCTTTTTATCCCTGGCCCATGCACCGTCTTCTCAACATAATCATATATTCGTCCTTGATTCATGTTCATCTTATCACGCATCTTTTTTTACTCTTCTATGTAAGATCTATGGTGAGGAAACTTTGATAGCTCTTGCAACACTAGCTGTGACCGAATGTGGATTTCAGGCAGCCCAAAGCCAGCAACACTAGAGCCATGTTGCACAAGCACATTTTCAATGCACAAAAGTGTTTGCTGCTCTGCAAGCAAGGTGCCTGTCTCTGAAATATCATGGAAGTCCTTTATCAACTCATCATGAAAAATTCGACCACAACTCACTAGCCGGAGCGCCATCAAGGATAAGCAATGCAAAAAGGAAATGCAATTGCGACGGCGTTTGCAACGCCAACACTGCCTCTTGCATTGTCACAACTGGCTCTGATCTATCATTCAATAAACCCATAATAGTTACCACTTCTTGATAGGTATCATAGGTAGTCCCATTATACTTCTTTAAGTCTTCCCAACACCTCGCTGGAGTATGCAGCAGCAACTGTCGCAAATAGAATAGCTCCCCTTCACGTGGCATCACCAACCTTATTCTACAAATAAGGCTTCGCTTACTTCTCTTCCGAACTATGTTCCTAGGAAGCTGCGGCCTAGTTAGTTCAAGGTGATCACCATCAGTATACGTTCTATCTCTACAGGATACAAAGCTGTACTGTTCATAGTAATGAAGATAGGTTAGCTCCGAAAATTCTATAGCAGGAAGCCTCAAGAAATAACGATCAAGCAACGAAGCGCTGTTGGGCCTCCTATATGATCTACTCGTTCTTTGTTGACGATGAAGTGGAAGACACTTAACACCAGGATACTTTTCTGTGACATGAAACTTTAGTATTCGCCATCCTGCCTCAGTTGACGATAGATACCTTGCACTTTTGTAATCACGTATCTCATCATCAAATTGTCGTTCACGATCAATTCGATACTCCACCTTGTCAAAACCTTTATAAATATAGCTGTATAGATACATGAAGATATGAACAGTCGAAGCAACATCAACATTGATATGACAATCAAACTGCTTTAACAGGAAAGGTGAGTATGACACAACATATCTATCTTCAACTTTCCTTCTTCGATACTGCACATAACCCTTCGAGTCCAAATGTGTTCTTGTATCAAGTCTCGAGGATAATGCCAACAGCATGCCCCATCCTTAGAGCATCGTTCAGAGTGATTGTGCACCATATATTTTCGTACCATTTGAGCAAGCACCTCATCATTTTCTGGAATCTCGACGGATATTAGCAAGTCAATGACCTCAAATGGAATCTCATGTTCTGTTTTAAGTACAATATGGCCATGAGGCAGCCCACGTTTCTGGAATTCTATAACATGAATCATATACGCAAGCGGACCAACATAAGAACGCAAGAAATCCTTCAAAGATTGGAAACGAGCATGGAATGACCTGACAACAATAATTGGGACATCTGCAGCAGTTTGCCCAACGCGCAACACTGCCTTGATCTCTGGCCAATCCGGATTCATAGTCATTGTAATAAACAGGCTAGGAGGCCCCTTCACTCTTGCAAGAGCTAACGCATCCGCAATCTGGACCGAGCACCATTGCCTAGAACCAATAAAAGACGAAGGGAGCGACCGTCGGACATACTGCCCACCCTGGTTCTCAATAAAATCATCATCCTCCTCAACATTTGAATTATCAACCCTAGACCTCGACCTCTCATATCCATTAGTTGCCAAGAAATTCAGCCTTTCTTCTTCGACCCTAGAATACATATCCACAAGGTATTCACAAGTCAGACGCCCTAACTGAAGAAACCGCACCTCATGGAGCAAACGTGACCTATACCAATCCACCTGCGACATCCACTGGTCATTATCAGGGAACCATCCCGCCATCCCAGCTAGAAATATAAGCGGGTATTGCAAGGGTTCATACTGCGGATCCAATATATTCATAAAAACTGGTCGTTGATCCTGGTGAAGCCAAAAAACCGCTATCCTTGGATTAATTGTGACTGAGTTATTTGCATGCACTATGGCAGCAACTTCATCACTCGCAACTGGCCCATTCAATATCAAGAACACGGACTCCAACCGCATTTGCTTCACTCGCCTTATCATGTGACAGTAAGGATTAACAGCCTCTAGAGTCGCTGCTATTCGCGTCACCCATGCAACGGGCAATAACTTCCTTTCCGCAACCCGCTCTCTCTCACTATTGTCATGAATATACCAATGCAATGACTGGCCAGGTTTTGACGTAGGATGTATTTTATGGTATGTCCTACCCATCAAAGCAACTGAGGATGGCATCCCTAATCGCACAAACTCTCCACCGCAACACCAAGCCGGTGAAGGCAAAGCAGATGATTTAATGCACAACTCTTTCGCGACTAAATCCTGCTTCCTCATAAACATCCGATCAACGAACCGGGCAATTCAGGTAGCTTTGGTAAGATCGCCGTCAAGGATTAAATGAAGGTTTCACTCTCACGGGCAATAACGCAATGTGACAATGCACACAAAATCTGTTCCACCTAGCAGATGGAATAGGACGAGCTTGCATCTTTAGTATACGCCGTTGCCAATGTATAACCGCCATGCTTGCCACAATCGCCACTTCTGGAACACTCTCCACATCTCTTGGCATCTGCTGCCCACTCACACCCTCCTCCTCCTCACTATGCCTCCCACCCAATCCCCCACCCGATGACCACCAGAACCCCTTCTCCATTTGCCTCAACTCATCTCTCCTCTCTTGAGACAACTCCGCATACCATCTCCGCCTATACTCATTTCGCCTCAATCTTCTAAGCTCATCAGCAGAGTATGTCTGACTTGGATCAATCTCTACTCTAGGCCTTGGCATTGCAACCTCACACTCCAGTCCTTTGGAACACGCATACACACAAAAATATTCAACCTACTACCTGCTACCCAAATCCTATAATATTTAATACACCAGCAGACTCACCAACACAACCTTACTTATGACAATCCAAAAATACCATAACCTTACCAGACAACATAGATGACAGCCACCCAGCCACCCTCCAATGCACGGCACGCTCCCAAATCTACTCACGAAACCCTCCAAGCCGTCCCCTGCACATACAAAGTAACATCAACAGCAAACAAACTACTCAACATATAAATAGTCCCCGTAAATTTAAGGCGTCACAAATTTAAGTAAGTTTCAAGAAGTGCATAATTTTATGTACTTCAAAAACCAGGACTTGCATTGTCAAATATATAGTCGGGTAGGCACCCATTGCACATATGAACTGTTAGTTTTTATACCAAAATCTATATGATCTCATCAAGTAGCTACAAAACTATGACCAGGCATTGAGGTTTGTTCCTTTACAATGATAAGAAAGCCCATGTTTTTGCAAAGCAAGGTCTCCAAACAGAAGTGGAGTCTATATTCATCACTCATACACTTTCGGATCGTAATCCCATCTCACATCTTTGCCCAATTATAAATTCGCTAGTCAACTAGACCGCCACTTAGTCCGTTGCTTTGATCTTTGAACTTAATAAAAAATCAAACAGAAATATCTATTGTGGCCACTCTTAAACTCAACCCTGGTGTCAGCATGGACTTGTAGCTTTGAAATGGACACATTGCCCATCGTGAAGACTGAAAGGTATTGTAAGCCAAATTTGCATACCATCTCCACCTATACTCATTTCGCCTCAATCTTCTAAGCTCATCAACAAAGTATATCTAACTTGCAGATAGCAAGCCCGACCCAGAGGCCTGCAGACAGTCAGAGCCACTTCCCTTCGCAATATTCGAGCAAGATATGTCGAAGGAGAGTGTCTCAGACTGTCAGCAGGCACCTGGAGAATGCAGTGGAGCCGGCACCGCCTTTCTGCATTCTTTGTGCTGCAGCCTTTGTGCATTCTCGACTCGCGAGTCGAGAATCCCTCAACCAGCCAACAATCCAGAGTGTACACTCCCTGTTCTCGCCTCGCGAGTCGAGAAATTCTTGACACGCAAGTCGAGAAGAAGGCCTGTACTTCCTGGATTGTTGGCAAGCTGAGGCATTCTCGACCGGGCTGACTATCTGCACGACTCTGGGTCGGGCTCGATATCTAAGTGCATGGATTTGTAGCTTTCAAATGGACACATTGCCCATCGTCAACACTGAAAAGTATTGTAAGCCAAATTTGCATACCATCTCCACCTATACTCGTTTCTCCTCAATCTTCTAACATCATCAGCAAAGTATATATAACTTGAATCAATCTGTACTCTAGACCTTGGCATTACAACCTCACACTCCAGTCCTTTCAAACACGCATACACACACAAATATCCAACCTACTACCTGCTACCCAAATCCTAGAATGCTTAACACACCAGCAAACTCACCAGGACAACCTTCCTCGTGACAATCCAAAAATACCATGACCTTACCAACCAATGTAAATAACAGCCACCTTCCACTGCACGTGGCGCTTCCAATACCACTCACGAAACCTTATTCTCGAATCCGTACCCTGCACATACAAAGCAACACCAACATCAAACAAACTGCTCAATATATAAATAATCCCCTTAAATTTAAGCCCTCACAATTTTATAATTAAGTTTCAAACTTTCACTACTTCCAAATATACAAAGATATTAAACAGGAGAACTTGATAACCATATGGAACAAACCAATAACCAATATGGGAATTCTCCGAAATCCATAACCAAGAGTCGTCTCAACAACTAATGTATAAATTGTTATTTCAGGATTACTTAATCAAACTCCTTAATGAAGTACTTACAAACACACCAGATTCACTTCTGCACAATTCCCTTTTTTTTCCCCCTTCCTTATCAAAATGTGATATAACAGCACCAACATATTTTTTTCCCATCATAATATATGCCACCCATATATCCAACACATCTGCCTACACTAACTCTTCTCAGGAAACACTATGCACACGAATTAGAAGATAGCATGTGCTTGAAGATCATTACTCCTTTCTAATCTGCATAAACTCTCATATAATCCTTCGAATCTGGTAAGTAGATCAATTCTATAATCAAGTTTCAAACTTGCACTACTTCCAAATATACGAAAATATTAAACAGGACAACTTGACAACCATATGAAAGAAATCTGTAACCAATATGGGAATTCTCCGAAACCCATGACCAAGAGTCGTCTCAACAACTAATGTATAAGTAGTTATTTCAGGATTACTCAATCAGACTCCTTAAGGAAGTACTTACAAACACACCAGATTCACTTCTGCACAATTCCCTCTTTTTTTCCCCTTTCTTATGAAAATGTGATATAACAGCACCAACATATTTTTTTTGGCATCATAGTATATGCCACCCATATATCCAACACATCTGCCTACACTAACTCTTCTCAGGAAACACTATGCACTCGAATTAGAAGATAGCATGTGCTTGAAGATCATTACTCCTTTGTAATTTGCATAAACTCTCATATAATCCTTCGAATATAGTAAGCAGATCATCTCAATACTCCTTAATTGAATTTTGTTGATTATCAGCTGCATGTCCACAATTTCAATGCAATCTTACACAGCTTTCTTTCTCTTTAGCATTCACAAATTTAACTAACTTTCAAGCTTCCTACAATGTCATCTATCCCACTAGTCTATATTTCTATGCCATGCTACCGCTAAATTCATCCTGAACTCCAATAAACTTCAATTCAAGTCACAAACCTTCAATCGCCAAAATGCCAAGACCTTCAATCACCACAACAGAGTTATCACAAAAGAGCCCAACAAAACCCTGGAACACTAAAACACACACCCATTTAAGAAGCCACAACCTTGCTTACCTCATTCCCCTTCCACCCACGTGCACAGCCACATTTAACACTGTCTGTTCCGACCACCGGAGATCACAATCTAGGAACACAGAGTGCTCAGAATACCGAGGAGGAACAATGCACAGCAAATACCACGAAACTTTCACTCCTCGTTCCCTGTCCCCTAACCTCGAACTTCAACGATCGAGATGAGAAGCCCCAAATTCACATCCAATCTCAACGGCCAATATCAAAACGCCTCTTTGGGTCCCCTGCTCAAACACCCCATACATCCCCTGCTCAGAACCAACCGCCAAGATTTGCTTCAATATTTTCATCCAACGGTTCGCAACTATGGCCTATGCCCCCATATACCTACAACACATGATGCATACATAAATCCCCCATGACCTGTCATCATCTGGACCATTGGCTCTTAAGCAGACGGCGGGGATTCAAGGGAGTCCATGGGGTATGCATGCACATGGGTTGTGCATGAGGGGGCATGAGAAACCCCCCTCATGCGATATAACTATATTAATATTAGGATAATATATATTATCATAGTCATATCATATTATCACAAAATCCCCAACAGTAGAAGCTCACCAAATATGATGGACCCTTACAGTATGAATACGAATCGAACACTGACGCCACCACACTCTATTTGGTATCCGTACGGCATTCAAACTATAAAAACCTTATATTTTTCTTAAGTATACGGTACCAAAGAGGCAATTAAAAAACCCATTTGGTGCACTCACATGTTTCATACCCCATAATCTAGGTGAACCCCCCGGGATCGTATGTTCTTGCTATATGTTTTAAATAGGTACTAAGATGGAGAACGACGCATGATAAAAGTCAATCTTTAACGAGCATAAGATAAAGGGAAGATAATGCGTGATGGAAAGTATTTTTGTTTCAAATTCAAATTACTAGATTTAGTTTGACAAATGCCTTTTCAAGTTAGAAGTATCTTAAATACAAGATATTATTCCATTTGAACTTAATCGCATCGATCCGAGCCATCGGATCGCCATTCTGGGGAGGGACGAGCCACTATATAGGGCTCTTTCCCCTTCAGCACCGGTTATCGGCGTCTTCTCACAGCAGCTTCCTTCCTTCTCCGAGTTTCCCATCGTCCTTTCCAATCCTTTCTTGCGGCCTTGGGATGATCCGATCCATTCCTGCGACTACCTCTTCTCTGTCCATTGCTTTCCCCCTTCCTTTCCGATCCTTCCTTGCGGCCTTATGCTGATCCAATCCCTTGCCGGCGTCTAACGATGATTTTCTTACTAAATTTTTACATGCGTTTGTAGCAAGCACCTGCTCAATTCCTCGCTGTCGTCTAGGCGCTTATGCTCAGATTTTAGAAAAGTATCCCAACACAGTTTCTTATGTGAACACAGGAGAATGCACACAGGAACATCGGGAGCATCGGATTCCTAGACGGATGTCTGCTTACTCGGCGCTTTTTTGGTGGAATCGATGGTTCAATCTATGATATAATGTCAGGTGATTCACGGATCAGGACACGCTTCCGGTGAGTTTTTCTTTTTATACAGTCGATTGATTGGGAGTGAACATCTTCGAACCAAACATGGTAATTCTATTCACAATTCGAGATTGAGTTTTTGTTTTTTTTTAGATTCCTGCATTATTAGATTGGACGAGTCTGCTATTGGTTTTGGTTCGGGCAGCACATTCTGCATGCAGGATACACTGGCCAGGCAGGCAAGATCTGGTGGATCTCTTAGGAATCCGGGCTAAACTCCACGTTCAAGCAATTCTATGACGCTCCTCTGCCAGATTTGATCAAATCGGATTAGCAGAGCGGATTTGGGGCCGTGGTCGGATTGACAGGGCCGGATTCAGCAGCAGCGACTCTAGAGCTCCCCTGCAGGTCGGATTTGAGGCCACAGTCTGAGGCCAGTTTTCCCTGATGCCAGAATTAGTAGCAGGAGTCTTCTGCCCTCCTTTTCGTGGCTTCAATCCTCCTTTTTCCATTCTTTTCCCGACAATACCATGATCCAATCTTCCTTTTCAATCCTTTTTTCCATGGCTCTACATTAATTCCATCTTTCAGTTCTTTCCCGGTGAATCTAGTATACTGCGGTCTGTTCCTAGTTTTCAGATGTCTTCCACTATGTTTCGCGATCCTCTGCTGGATTTCTGCATGTTATTGTAGCCGTCCTTGATCCTCTGCTGGATTTCTGCATGTTATTGTAGCCGTCCTTTGCCAGGTATAGCTCTCGGCATGTATGTTTTTGAAGCCTTTTGGGAACAATCAGGTATGGCATGTATGTTTTTGAAGCCTTTTGGGCATAATCAGGTATGGCTGCTTCTTTAATTTCATGCATGCTGGTATGGCTTCTTTATTTTCATCAGGTATGGCTGGTTTTTTTGTTAAGCAATATTTCCTGATCTTTATAACTTAGCCAATTCGGTTAGCATCTGGTTGCGACTCTGTGATTATAATAGGGATTGGATATGCTGCTTCCGGGATTAGACATGCTGCTTCCACAGGGATTGGGATTACTGCTTGTGTTTGTGAACTTCTCGCATGTTTTCATTCTACCGGTCTGGTTTTTTGGGTTCAGTGGCTCGGTGATCCCCAAATCTCCTTATCCAGAATGTAAATATGATAGCTCATTTTATAATGGCATGTGCAGGAAGCAGTTTTAATAGATGGCGCCAAGTGCCCTGATTCTAGCTGAGCAATTCCGACTTCCTCATTCCTCCTGCAGCTCATCCAGAACTCTTCTATGCTTCTGTTTCTGTTTTTTGTGTTCTTAGGACCTTTTTGCTGGCGGTGTTTGATAGCAGGCAAGAGGAGCGGCCGATTTCTCATTCTTCAACTGCGGATCGTTGCAGGGCGGGCATCACAGGGCCGCTGAGGCGGCATCCAGCCGATTGACTACAGCACAGGGCCGGCACCCGTTTGCATCAGGGAACTCCAACCATCCGTTTGGATCAGGGCAACATTGGCACAGACGGCTATTTTGTTTCTTCCATCGATTTTTAGCTTCTACTTGCCTTCGGTTTTCTTTAGCCCAACTGTTGGACTCATGCCCTTCTTGTAGCCCGCCCTCATTAATTGTTTATGGCCCCCTTTCTTACTCCATTTCGTGACTCAAATCCTTTTGCATGAGTGCACCTTGTGACCCCAGGCCATCTTTTCCATGCAGCTGCCTTATTTTTGCATCACTAATAATGCACCACCCTTCCTTCTCAGCTAATATTGACGTGCCACATCCTCACTCGTATTGCCTTAGCTACTTTCCTTCTTCAACCTTCTTTTTTCCTTAGCCCCTCCGCTTAGCTACGGCCATTTTTTCATAGCTAGGCTCGCCTTAAGCCCTCGAGGAAATTGGCATTTTTCGAGCCCACCCGTCACATGTGCCTTGGCCTTGGCATGTTTTATATTGGGTCCCTTGTTGTTTCCCCACATCCTTAAGTTGAAATAGTTATTATTTTCCTATTAATTTCTCTTAGCTACAGTTGTTAGTTGTCGCATTCTACATTGATGGTCGGGTCTTGACTCATACTAACCGGCTAATCTTTTGTCAACATAAGCTGTATTGGTGATAATTTTTCTTTACAGGGCACCCTCGGTCCTAGGGCGTGCATTTGTGGGTTTGTCGAGGAAGGGGTTTGTATTTGTATTGGATTTTGTCAGCACACATCTTTAATTTGAGGCTCATCTTGTTTAATGATTGCAAAATTTTCGTTGTTTCTGCTAAGTCCCATGTTCCACTTTATATACGATTTTTTACGCTCTTAGGGAACCTCGAAGGTACGCATCATGTAATTTATTGTTTGTGGATTTCATTTGGGATATGGCCTTTTTTAGCTCCTTTTTGCTAAAGTTATTTGTGATGCATTTGGTAGCCGTTCCCATACGTTGTGGGTTCATTATATCATTTGGGTGATTTTTCCTTAAGTTCTTCCGTAGTTACGTTTTTTGATGCTAGTGGCATGGGTTGTATGTTGCAACTTTGAGCTATATCTTTGTGGACATGTGTGGTGTACCTTATGGACATTGAGTTTTGCGTATCGGGGGGGGAGCCTGTCTTATTTTCCTGTAGTGAGCTTCATCGAATATTTTCTTCGTTCTTTGCTCGCCTAGTTCTTTGGTTCCTATATTCTGGATCTCATATTGCTTCTCTTCGGTGATCTATATTTGGCTTTTTCACATGTTGCATTGCATACTTCTTTTACATATTTTCTATTGGTTTACGGTCATTGGCTCTATCTCGAATTTGTTTCTACACCACTTTTCCATATGTGCATGTATTGGATTGTCATTTTTGCATTGAGATTTGCAAGTGGATTTGTCTAGTGTCCGTTTACATTTATTATCTTTCTCGCCTTCCTCAGTCGGCTGAGTTTGCCCTAGGCATTCTCCTCTTAGCACCTTGCATGGCCCTGGTCATATGATGTCTTATTTCTGATGCATATTTGACGCGTCTTTGCTACTTCCTGCATGTGCTTGGAAATTGTGTTGTGGATTCATCTTGCGTAAGCTTAAATCTTTGGGGTGAATAATCGTCATATGTCATTTGAGTTTACGTAATTGGTTTTATCGGTATATGGAGCATGTAATCAATTATTCGCACATTATTCTAATAGTCTGCCGTCCTTGGGTTTGATGCTAGTTCTTTTGGTTGGGGGGGATGGCTCCTTCTTCCGGGTCAGACCCGCGTCGATTTTGTTGGCCTTTTCTCTGAATCAGAATTTTCTCGCTCTTCTACTTGGCGCGAACTCTTCGCTTTTTACCAGAAAGGGGGTTCCTCCTCGCCTGATATCCATTTTCTTACTCTCGAGATTTTCCTCATTTGTTTTCATTTTTCCATCTCCTTGGAGCCTGTTTGGATTCCTCGCTCCCAGAATGAATGGGCGGATTATCTTTCTCGCCTTCCTCAGGCGGATGAGTTTGCTCTTGCTCCCTGGTGTTTTAGTTATATTGATTCTTTGTGGAGCCCACATCATATTGACCGGTTTGCCTCGCCCCTTAACCACAAGCTTCCCGTCTATAACACTCGATTCGCATATCCGCACCGTATTCCCCCGGATGCTTTTACCTATGATTGGCATCTCTTTAACAATTTTTGTTTTCCTCCACCCGCCTTGGTTCCACGTGTTTTGCACCATGCAGCTGCGTGTCGGGCTCGTATGACGTTGGTGGTTCTTCATTGGCCTTCTGCCCCTTGGTGGCCTCTGCTGCGGGCCGGGGGCGTGGCGGCCTTTTATTCAAGACTTTATGTTTTTGATGCATTTTCATTGGCTTTATTGCCCCGGTTTGCCGGCACCTTTTGCGGGGGGTGTCGACGAGTAGCTCTTTATGTTTTCATTGTCAATTTGATTGAATTTAACATGGTTTATATGTTGTTGTGTGGCAGCTGCCTCTCGATTACTTGCTCCTCAGGAGGTCCCTTTGTTCCTCTCGACTTTGTCGTTGGTGTTTTCCGCCCGCGCCCCCTCGACTCTTGCGACATACATGGCTTTGTTCCGCCGCTTTGTTGTTTGGTGCCGCCTCCATGCCGTTTCTTATCTCCCGGCTTCCCCCTTTGTTGTTGCCGCCTTTTTTGCCACTCTTCATTATTCTCATCTGTCGCCCTCGTCCATTACTTCGGCCTCTGCTGCAATATCCTTTTTTTTATCAAGTTTTCAACCTGCCCTCCCCCGCTGTTCTTCCTTTACCGTCCTTGGCTCGTCAGTCTACTTCTCGTGGAGCTCGTTCCCCTCGCATTTTTCTCCCCCTCATGCCTCAACATGTTCGCTCTATTGTTCTCCATTTTGCGCCACCCGCCGCCCCGTTCCCTTCTTTGGCCCGTGCTGCCCTCATCGTCCTTTCTTTTGCCGCTTTTTTGCGCATCTCACGAGGCCCTAAGCTCTTAAGCTGGCGTGATCTTTCTTTCGTTATCTCATGTCGACATTTTTCATCCGCCCGTTCCAAAAGCGATCAACTTGCCAGCGGTCATACGGTTTCTTTAGCCCGTTTAACCTTCATTTCGCATGCCCGTCACTATTCTTCAGCGTTTGATCTCCGCCCGGTTCTTACCATCTCCTCGATCCTCCGAGCCAGGCGGGCCTCTTTTAAGCTCCTCTTCCTCTTCTTTCGCCCTTTATCCTATTATTTGCTTCGCTTGTGGTGGAGGGATTGCCTTTTGGCTATAGGCTTGGACCCGTCTCTTTATGGTACGCATTACGCTTTCGGCCTTGGCCGGGCCGGTGCCTGCGCCAGCGGGGAGTTCCCATGATACAGCTTCGGGCTCCCGACATTTGGCGTTCGCCGTCTTCTCACTCTCGCTTCGTTGCATTGACTTCGTCTCAACATTTGGAGGTTTCGCGGCGGTTGGGCTTGTAGTTAGGAAGTTCTCTGGTAGTCGGCCGGTTTTGTGTCTATTGCGAGTCCCTTCCCAGAATCGCATCGATCCGAGCCATCGGATCGCCATTCTGGGGAGGGACGAGCCACTATATACGGCCGGTTTTGTGTCTATTGCGAGTCCCTTCCCAGAATCTATTGTTCTTTATAATGCCCAATAACTTATTCATGTTTAAAAATCTTCTTATTATTGCTAGAGCTCAAGTTAAGAGTATTGACCTTATCAATAATATGATTGTAAATGTCAAAAGAAGTGCCTCTAATTTTAGTTTTAAAGGCTGTCCAAGTTAACCATTTGTTGTTGTTCCAGAGATCTCCAAAGTGCAAAATATTGTAATCAAGCCATTGGATTCTAAGATGCTTCAAAGCCAAAGGAATGCCATTGATTTGAGCAAGATTGAGTTTCTAAGAAATGCTAGTTTTATAGCGGCCCAATTCAATGGGACTATGATTGAAAGCCTTATGAGCATGCTGTAACTTGGAAAAAGCTTAGGAGAGGTTCCACAGATAGATGACCTTCAGCATAACTACACTTCAACCAATAGTTTGTTGTTGATTGCGATTCCAAAAAGCTTAGAGTGTGCACTATTCTAGTTGGATGTATTGGGGAATGGAAGGGGGGACTCCCTTTCATTCCCCAACAAAATGGAAGTTGGGATCCATTTCCCCTTTTGTGCGCATTTTATTGTCCTGTTGTGGAGGTTGGCTATGGCGCGGACGGATTTTTTAGCTTCTTTGAAGCTTAAGGCGATTGAAGGCCGAACTTTTTGAAGCTTAAGGTCGGATTGTTGCATCAGGAATTGTTTTGAAGTATGTAAAGTTGAATCTTTGAAGCTTAAGGCATCCGTTGCTTAAGATCTGCTAGATTTGAAGCTTAAAAATCTGCCGGATCTGTTGCTTAGGGAACGCAGTTAGCAGGGGAAAACAGGAAAACAGGGGAACGCAGTTAGCAGGGAAACACAGTTACCTGTGAACAGGGGCCGGATTTTTAAAGCTTAAGGCCAGATTTTCGCGAATCAGGGACTTTTTGAATCCTAAGGCCGGATCTTTGAAGCTTTCGAACGGATTTTTTTCGAAGATTAACGCTCCTTGTTGTTTAAGGCTTCTGTTGCGGCTTCTATTGCATAAGCATTCGACATTTTTTCTCAGCATCTGAACATCTGCAAGAGCCATAGCCATAGCCATTCGAGCATCTACAAGAGCCATGCAGAAGAAAGAAAAACAGGGGACATTCAGCAAACAAGAAAAGGCAACCTGCAAGAACCGGTCAAAAATGATGTATGCGGAATGTTGAATCCCAACTTCCATTCCGGATGGGAGACGATGCCACATGGCATCACCATATTAAACTTCAAACAAAAATGGAGACCCAACTTCCATTTTGTAGGTTTGTTAGCGCCGATTATGTGGAATATTTCTTCCAATTAATTAGACATTTGAGGCTAAATAGAAGATGGTCAAGAATTGTCTTGCACATTCTATGTTATCCTTGTTCGCTTTAAAAGGAGGAACGATTATTTGAAGATCTGTTGAGAGCCATTCCATATCTCTAAATGCTAAAGTAAACTATGTCTATAAGCAAGAAGAAAGGAACGAAATAGGCTTTTGAAGCGACACTTAATGGGAACAAAACCAAAGGCCACCAATGTCTAATTTTTTTGGCTTCAAAAAGGGAAAAGATTCTCACAAAAATAACGGAAACATGGGATTGGAAAGACTAGACATCAAAAAATAGGAAGTTAACCTCCCCAATCTCTAGTTGAAATCCAAAATATTTGATTAGCACTAGAAGCAAGCACCAAATTAGAAATAGAAAAGTGATAAGAAAGCAAAAATATCTTAGACAAGTATCTTAGTTCAAAGTAAAATATCTTAGACAAAATATTAGCAATAGCTTATTTGGTCAACTCGTTTCTTTCTTCTTCTATTGTACCAGAATGTCGATTGCTCGCATGGTTTTTCGTTGGCTCGGCAGTCGTCTTCCCGAGCTTACTAGGCAGCGGTGACCTTGAAGATCACGGCGAGGACCTGCATACTACAGTTCTGACCTTCCAAGGCTTACCAGTCATGCATGCACACAATTTTGTGACTGATGGAAACACATTAGAGGGATTTTTGTTGGATGCATGATTTATTTGGCATGGGGTTGTCCTAAACCATTAAAAATTTTGAGTTTTAATTCTTTTACCAGCAACGGAGTCCTCAAATAGCGGGCATTAGTTTCGAAACTTAGTTCCTGATAATAAGCCATATGGAGGAGTCCTCGAAATGCCTACTAGTTCCAGAATGAGAACCAAGTTTAGAACTTGGTTTGGTAACTATGTTCTAGACACAAGATGAAGATCGATAAAGGGAGCAATTCAACTATGAGTTCTTCTATTTCAACTTCATTGCTATAATGTAATTTCCACCCAACAGGCCAGTCAACCCCCCCTCCCCATCCCCCCATAATGGTTTCACTGACTTACTAAAGGTTCTTCAGAAAAGGTGACAGAACTAACTTTGTAAGGTTCTTCAAAAAAAGTGCTTTTATTCATTATAAAAGGAGATGCTGATGTTCCCTTAGAATATACAATACAAATATGTATGTCCTAGCCACGTCACAATCTCCAGAGCTCTTAGCCTAACTTTTGTCGTAAACCTTATTTATAAACTGTGACTTCCTTGTGGAGAAGAAAAGATAAAGAATTCTTGTCAGATTTGAGCCCAATTAGATGGAAGAGCATTCTAAAGATTGGATTTATATTTTATTTTACTTATTTGCTTGAGTTTGAAGTTAATTTTTCTAGTTTGTATCAATTTGGTATCAGAGCTATGTTCTAGTCCAAGAACCTTTGCTAATGGCCAACCACTTCAATATTTCTCATAGCCAGTATCAGCAATCAGAACTGCATACTTTATAGCGAATCAAATTGCTAGCCAGATGTCTTTGCCACCGCCTGCATCCCAGGTATACTACCAGCATATAGCTCGATTGTATGAATTCCTGCCCACCAATACTTCTCAGCAACCTTCATTGCCAAGCATTCCCCCGTCCGCTAATCCTCCTCCACTCGTTAATCCTCTACTAGCTAATCTCAACCGAGATCTAACGACTGTTGTAGAAGCAACAAATCAAAATAAGAAAGACAGTCCATCGAAATGGTTGAAGAAGGTAGATTTACCTTATTTCAAAGGTTGAGTAGTTGTTAAGCCGATGCAGGTGATAAGTTTTCTTGAAATCTGGAAGAAACTTTTTGAGAGATATAATGCCGTAAAACAAGAAAAACTTCAAGCTATAGATACATATCTAGATAACTAAGGACAAGTCTGGTGGCAGGGTCACAGGCAAATGGAGCCACATGCTAATTCATGGAAAGATTTTCGAAGTGCATTTGAAGCACATTACTACCTACAAATTATTACGAAACACTACAAAAAGAATGGGGTCTAGTTAAACAGGAAGATGGAGAAACTGTTTCAGCTTATTACATAAAGTTTAGCCATTTGGGATCACAAGTTCGAAACTTGAGTGAGGAAATTTGGATCGCGATAAAAAAATATTCGCAAGGTTAGATCTTATGAAACTGTGACGCTCCCTGCTAAAACATACGGGCCAGCCCACACTCGGCAGAAATCCCCATCGGCTCTACAGGACCGACGGGGCCCTTCGTCTACCCCGCACTCTGAGGTGACCCTTAGTGCGGGGAGGGAACACGAAGGTGTCTTGCGCGCCCTTCCCCTATGGGCTCCTATAACAGCGGAAGCGATAACACGTCAGAACTAGCACAAAACATATACAAATACTACCTCGAAGGGTAGTGCATCACACATATACCAAAGCAAAGATGATAATCACGAACCATAAAACATGAGAGCTCCTACCCCGGCTCAGACTCATAAGGAGGACAAGCCCGGTGGCTAGGCCTCAAGATAGAGCGGCACCGAGTCATGGCAATGGCAATGGGGCTGGCATAGAACAATGGCTAGGGTTGACCACTCCATCCGCCCCCTCTGTGCATACTTTGCAGATGGGCTAAATCAGGCTCTGGCATGACTCTAGCCTTGGGATCACGCAATCCCATGGCATCACCCGCCGGGACTACTCCGGTTGCATCTCCACGGGTCCGATGAGGCGGGGAAGGGTTGCATCTCCCCTTCCCGGGGTCTAGAGGTTCCGTGGGCGGCTAGAGAATCGTGGCGACACACGATTCGTACCCGACTTAACCCCCCAAAACGAGAGCCAAGCCAACACTTGCAGCTCTCGAGAGGCAGGGCGACACCATTGCCCCAGGAGGTGTCGGACCCATGCTCGGCCCACACGAAGTGACCGACCATAAGCCTAGCCCACTATGGGATCCCGAAGCCCCCCCTTTCGGCGGGGATCCTCCCTCCACATTCCCTCTAGCCCCGTTATGTGATGCTGAGTCATATCATAGCCTCGATAGCCTGGTGGGCTTCTATGCACAGGCCGCATACTAATAGGAACTAAGGGATCTACTCTAGGAGCATACTACATATGGCTCTAGGTCTCTACCCCCCTTCCCAATACAAGAGGAGCAAACAAGATCAACCAACATCCGTAATCATCACATCATGAGAATAATCATAAGAAGAACATCTTAACCTAATCATACAAATCTAACTAATAGTTAGGGTTCCTTGATTAGGGTTCAAGATGTTGAATATGGGCTCTAGGATGGCTCTATTCTAGATACAAGATACTAGCATATCTGGAATCCTAATTCCAGATAAGCTATCATGACTACTACTCTACATACCTGCTCTTGATGCTCTCCCTCCAGATCCGTGCGCCTCCATGGTCTTCGACTCACAAGATGCTGCTCCTACTCCAAGAACGAGTCTACCCTGCTGGGGCTGCTGCACCAGCCTATGCCACAACAAACGATGTTCGAAACGGGGTTTCGAACGAGTAGGTGAGTCTCTGGGTGCTAGGGCTGGAAAAGAGGCCTAGGGTTAGGGTTTAGGCCTATATAAGCTAGGTCCACCTAGGGTGCCACGTGGCACCAATCGGGTGAGTCCTGTGTGGCGGGTGCCCAATAGGTTAAGGCCACGTGGATAATGGTCTAACCCTATGGTTGGCTAAGTTATGAGAATAACTTGGCCATGCCCCCTAGTGCCACAACCTATGATATACAAGGCTATGAAGCTAGACTTGTATAGTGACGGATCCAGGAATATACGTATTTATGGCGTATATTCCCCTGGACCGTCACATTCTCCCCCCCTTAGGACAATGATGTCCTCAGCATTGCGCTAAGGTGACGAACCTACCTTATGCCTGCAAAACAACATAAGACAACTTTTAGTTTACTTTAACAATCCGGTTTTATTAATTAAAGGTCAAAATTTAGGCTATATTTGTACTTATACAAAATTATATAGCCTTAACACAGTTATTTCTTATAATAATTCGAAATACTATTATAAGAGTTATTAGGGTTCATAATCTAAATTATGGCTCCCCCTATCTTCTCGTAACGCGCTCCTCGTTGAGGTCCTCCTTCTACTTGCCTGCAAAAGGAGCACATTACGTTAGTTTAGTTAATAATTTGTGGTTTTAGGGGACCACCCCCCTTACCTCCTTGAGCCGAACTACTGGCTCAAGGTTGTCCTACTACCTTGCCCAAGATCATGGCCCTTTCGGATTTGAGCTTAGGGATCATTTAAGATGCTCCCATCATTGCCCATGATCGAGTGCTACCTTGTACACGATCCCCGGATCAGTACACCCCGGTGCATCATGCCCCGGGGTTTCAGCTAGGGGAACGCGTCTCACGATCCCATCATCGCGCGATGATCACTTAACCTTCACCATGACCCTCCTACGGCCGGGTGTCGTCCCCCCGCATCGTGGCATAGAGATCATCCGTCGATGTCCCATCATCGCCCACCATGCCTCATTCCTGGCTCACATGACCCTAATGGTCATGCACCTCTTGGTGCGTGTGGCCTAGAGAATGCCCTAAAGGCGTATCCCATCATCGCCCCACACGATCAAGGTTACCGCACATGCATCCTACTAACTAGAATGCATGCGCCGGGCTTAAAACTAACTAACAACATACTAGCTAACCACCGGCAAGTCGGGAATTCGACCAAGTGAGGCGACTCGCCCATCAAACTCCTTCATAAATTCTGGGTATTGCTTCTCCAAATCTTGCTTCAATACCCATGTCGCATCTTCCACAGGTAAGTGCTTCCACTTAACCAAATATTGGAGGAACTGGGACCTCCTAGTCTTCTTGAATGACTTATCAAGAAGTAACTCAGGCACTATTTCTACTTGCTCCTCCGTCATTTCCAACAAGGTTGGAGTATCCAAAACCTCCTCAGGGTTAGGATTGTGCCTTTTTAATAAACTTACGTGGAAGACCTTGTGAACCTTGAGATGGGCTGGAAGATCCAACTTGTAGGCTTGAGAGCCCACTCTCTCCAAAATCTTGAACGGACCAGCCCACCTAGGGGCAAGCTTCTTGCAACTCCCAATCCGCAGCTTGGCTTGCTTCACCTTGATCTTCAACCAAACGCTATCGCCTACTTTGAACTCCCTTACGGTCCTGTGCTTGTCGGCTACACTCTTCTGCCGACTTCTTGCTGCCAATAAGTAACCCCTTACCTCCTCCACTAACTGTTGCATGTCCCCTAACATCTGCTGGGATACTTCTACCTTGGACACAAGATTGTGCCAGGTATCCGGGGTTAAGCACTGGTACCCGTAATTTACCATGAAAGGAGACATCTGAGATGACTCCTGCTTGGCACTGTTGTAGGCGAACTCCACCAAGTGGATGTACTCATCCCACTTGGACTGCTTGTTCCACACATAACTTCGAAGCATGTCTTCAATGATCCGATTCGTCCTTTCCGTCTGGCCATCTGTTTGGGGATGATATGCCGTGCTCATGGAGACTTCGTCTGAATGGTGCTAAAGAGATCCTGCCAAAAGGCACTCATAAACTTAGAATCTCTATCAGATATTATCTCCCGAGGCATGCCATGGAGTCTAAAAATCTCCCTTACAAATAACTTGGCAGTATCTAATGCGGTGTCAGTAGTCTTGCAAGGCACAAAATGTGCCATCTTAGATAACTTATCTACGACAACCATCAATGCATCCTTGCCTCGAAGAGTCCTAGGGAGACCCGTGATAAAATCCATGCTTATGACCTCCCACTTCGCATTTGGCACCCCCAATGGCTCAAGAGCACCTGGAATCCGAAGTTGCTCCGCTTTGGTCTGCTGACATAACTGGCAATCTCGAATATATGCCGCTATCTGCCTCTTCATTCCTGGCCAGAAGTAGCTACTTCGAATCTTGAAATAGGTCTTCATGAAGCCAGCATGCCCTGCTATTGGGCTGTTATGTGTGTCATGAAGAATTAACTTCCTTACCCCTGATGATTCGGGCACACACAACTTATGCTTGTGATACAACAGGTTGCCTTCCTTCTTATAATGCTTGAAGGCTTCCCGCTCCTTATCTGTTCTGGCTTCCTTGGAGAGGCTTTCCCATACTTCCTTGAAGTCCACATCCATTGGCAATGACTCCTCAATCTTCTTGCCAAAATCACTCGGAAGAGTGGAAATCGCATTACAATGCGTCCTTGTCTGAAATGGTCTCCTAGAGAGGGCATCTGCTACAACATTAAGCTTGCCAGGCTTATATATAATATCAAAATCATACTCCTCCAGGAATTCCATCCACCTCCTTTGCCTTAAGTTGAGGAGTGGCTGGGTGAAGAGATACTGAAGGCTCTGGTGATCAGTATCCAACTGAAACTTCATTCCCAGCAGATAATGCCTCCATATCCTCAATGCCCTGACAATGGCTAGCAGCTCCTGATCGTGGGTTGGATAGCGTTGCTCGGCGTCGTTCATCTTCTTTGAGTCGTAGGCGACTACTCTTTCTTCTTGCATCAAGACTGCCCCTGTTGCTATCTTGCTTGCGTCCGTTGCTACCAACTTGTCTTTGCTCGGATCCGGGAGAACAAGTACTGGTGCTGTTGTTAAGGCCTCTTTAAGCTTCTCAAAAGAAGCTTGGACTTTCTCTAACCAATGGGTAGTCCAATCCTTAATCTTCTTGGCCTTGGTGAGGTCCGACAAAGGGGACGCCCACTTCGCAAAGTCCTTCACGAACTTCCTGTAATATCCCGCCAACCCGAGAAAACTTCTTACTTCTGCCACATTCCTTGGAGCTGGCCAATCAACTATTGCCTCAATCTTAGATGGATCTGTGGAGATTCCCTCGGATGTTACTACATGCCCCAAATACTCCACTCGGCCTGTTGCAAAGTGGCACTTAGAGAGCTTCCCATACAACCGATGATGTCTCAACTTTTCCAACACTTTCCTGAGATGCTGACAATGCTCTTCAAGGGACTTGCTGTAGACTAGAATGTCGTCGAAGAAGACAATGACGAACTCATCCAAGAAGTCTCTGAAGATGTCGTTCATAAGGCGCATAAATGTTGCAGGAGCGTTTGACAATCCAAAGGGCATTACTGTAAACTCAAAATGACCATACCGCGTTCTGAAAGCAGTCTTGTGGATATCCTCTTCTTTTATCCTTATCTGATGGTATCCTGATCTCAAATCAATTTTAGAGAATACCTTTGCTCCTTGTAACTGGTCCATTAGGTCATCTGCCCTTGGCAATGCATACTTATTCTTTATCGTCTGCTTATTAAGCTGACGATAGTCTATGCACATTCTTAGGCTCCCGTCTTTCTTCTTTACGAAGAGTATAGGTGCTCCAAAAGGAGACACACTTGCCCTTATGAATCCAAGCTCGAGCAATTCCTGGAGCTGCTTCTTAAGCTCAATCAATTCTGGGGTGCTCATTCTATATGGTGCCTTACTGGTAGGCTTCGCATCTGGAGCCAACGTGATCTCACATTCCACACCCCTATAAGGTGGCAGCTGCCGGATTTCATCCGGGAATACATCCTTGAACTCTGAAATAAGCCTTGCTACCTGCTTGGGCAATTGATTTCCCTTTGGGTCACTTCCATCCTGCTTGCCTGGCTCAACTGATTCCATCCTCAGGATGTAGTCCACCTTATTCCTTTCTATACTCTTCCTTAGCTGCTTCAAAGAAATACACTGCATGGGAGAATCTAGCTTCTTACCTTTGACTATCAACTTGTTGCCGTCCGGTGCCGTCATGGTGACTTCGTTCCGGTCACAATCAATTACTGCTTTCGCTGGCTTCAAAAATTCCATTCCCACAATAAGATCATACCTTCCGATATCCATGACTTCTGCCCCCATCGGCCACTTAGCCCCACTAAGGTCTATATCAAAGATGATCCTCCTCCCCTTAGTGTGCCGAATGGCACCGTTTGCCATAGCTACTGGCCTTGGCTTAGACTTCAATACCTTGTTCTTCATTAAGGCAGCCAATCTAGGAGATGCAAAATTGTGAGAGCTACCTGTATCTATAAGGACTACATATGGATTACTATCTATGATCCCATCGGCCGCGATGACAGTCGACTGATTCTCTATATCACCTGTCTCAATGTTTGCACATATATGGCACTCACCATCTATGAAGTCCTGGGCCTCCTGCTGGTCGTCGTCCTCGTCCGCTTCTGTTGGGGAATCCCAATCCATAAGTTCTGCCAAGGCTGACTGCATGACGAATGGACAATCATGTGTTCGGTGCCCTGGCTGGAAGCACCTGAAGCATAACTTTTTCTCAATGCATTCCTGTCTCTTTTCCTTCGGCAGACTGTCTAGGAGACGCTTAAGAGCACTGCCCCCTGATGCATTCTGTCGCTTACGGTCCCCAAAAGCTTTGTTCTGACCCTTACCTTGCTGCTGACTCCCCGATGGTGTAGCTGCTGATTGCTTACCCTGATATTGTCCCTGATACTGCCCTGAACTCTTACCCCTGAAGGTTGATTGCTTCTCTGCTGGAGTTGCTGGTGCCTCTTCCAAACTTATAGCTTTATCTTCGGCCTCTGCAACTGACCTTGGGTTGATTGCTCTAACAAGCCTCTTGATATTGTTGTTCAACCCCTCAATGTAGGTGTCTACTGCCTGCCTTTCTGATACTCCAGGGACATGAAGCCTAAGTCTCATGAATTCTTCGGTATACTTAGCCACTGATAAGCTACCCTGATTCAACCTGTAAAACTGTTGGATCTGTCTACTAGTATGGGACCTTGGCACATAGTGCTTACGAAAAGCCTTGCTAAAAGTCTTAAATCTGCAATTGTTCCTCTTCAGCTTGTTAGACTTAGCATATCCCTTCCACCAGATCCTCGCCGGTCCAATAAGGTTAGCTGTAGCAACTTTCCCTATATCCTTGTCTTTCATACCGTAAGAGTTACCAAATTCTTCCATCTCATCAAGCCATGCTTCAGCTTCCATGCCTGATCTGTCTTTCCCTGAGAATTGGCCCAGCTTTCTTGTCTTCCACACATTGCTCATAGCACTGTCCACCTTTTTCTGATAATCATCTGTCTTTCTTGCCCTTTTCCTTGCCTTAGGTGTACCCGGCCGACCGCCGAGCTAGAGCTGTCCTCTTTGGAAGAACTATCGATGAGCTGGAGCTAGATGACGATGGACTCCTGGTTCTCCTTCTTCGTCTCTTGTCCCTGACGTTCCCGTGGTTGCCCTCCCCTTCCTGCTGAGGAACTTCGTCACCACCTGGAGGACAAGGTGGAGGTGGAGGACCATCTTCCTGTGCATTCATGAGAGGTGTCGCCCAGTTGATGAGATGTTGCATCTGATTCCTCATCTGCACCAACCTTGCGTTGACTGCCTCTGGTGACATATCCTGCTCAAAGTCTTCCTGTTCTCTGCCAAACAAGTTCCTTGGTACCCAATTACGTGGTTGGTGCTGGTCTTGAGATCCTGCACTTGAGTTCCTTGCTGCAAGGATTGATCATTAATACGTGTTATTAAGTTAGGCAATGATCATTTTTGCTTACAGTTAAATTGTTGTTAGGTACAAAAGAAATCACATGGAAATTTCATTTATAAGTCAACATCATAGTAATACATTAATTAGTATATAGGAATACATTTAATGGACTTCATGATAATACTTAAAAGGAGTTACAATGTACTTTAATTAAGTTAGCAAGGCAATTCTTCCATCAATGATGTCGCTTGAAGAAGTTCTTGATTTTCTTGAATCGTGAGCCCTTGCCCATATTCTGTAGGATTCTGGCCGCCGATCCTCCCTCCAATGCTCTTGCCACTTTGGTCTTTGGGAGTTTCGTGCGAGTTGCGCCACTCTTGACAAGTCGCGCATCTCGAGGTGGCCCCATAAGTCGAGGGCATGAAGGGCTCTTGATCTTTTGAAGAGTATCACATGGTCCATCCCAAAATCTATCCGGCATCTTTGTCCAAACCCTGAGAGTGCTATGAGGAGCGCCACGGATTCTTCACCCCTTGGGCTGAATTCCTTGTGGAAGACTATCATCTGACCTTGACTAAGGGCCGGAAGATAGTACCTGAGTGATTTACCCCTCGCGGCGCCCCCGTGGCTCCCGTACTCTTCCTTTGAGCCGCCTCGCCGAACACATCTAATGCGATCAGATCCTCGTGGTCTCTCCACATAGTCGTTGCGTTCTCCAAGTTGATGCTGCTAGATGATTCGCGCATACTCCTGGAGCGCACTGGTCGGCTGCAGCTTGGGCCTCTTCCCGGCTTGTACAACCTGCTTTGGATTTCCTGAAATTCTTCTTCTGGGATGATGGGTTCTATTGCTTTGAAACATGTACCCTAATGTTGATATGCCCGGATGTCCGACATGGTTTCCCCGGTGATAGGAGTGTCGCTCGGCTACCTCCCATGGAATCTCTTGGTAGGAGTAGTCGATGAAGTCACTGCCCTGCTCTTGTGCTATGAGGCTTAGAAGCTCGTCGATCCTGAGGCCCTCCTCTTGACAGTAGGGGAGGTTGAGGATGTCGGTGGCGAATATGTACTCCTCGCCGTCGATAATCACTGGGGTAAGGGCCGTAATACCTACTGGTGGCTCAAAGTCTCGCCTTAGAACTTCCTGTTGTCGAGCTATACGCCTCTCCATCCTTCTTGCCTCCCTCATCTCCCAACTTGGGTTCTCTTCCTCCTCCTCCTCTTCGTAGTCGTGTTCGATCTGCAACATAGGTGTTTCCGATGTGGAGCCGTAGTGTTAGCCCAGATCTTTGAGGTCTCGATCTCGTGGATGCTTATCTGTGCTGCCCGAGTGTCGAGAGGTGCCAAATCCAAAGGTTGAATTGACGGCTCCCCTGGTTGGTTAACTGCCCTATACTGCATGAACAATGCTAAGGCTGCTTGGCCTGAGAGATACCTATGCCTATGATGCTTACAGGTCATGTAGTCTGGCATGTTTCTGGTTCTATCCCATAGCTTGTTCTTGCCCCTGGATCCCCCACCTATGGCTTGAGCAAGAGAATCTAGAGAAACCCATTTCCCTCCCCTAGGTGGCAAACTAACTTCCCAGGGTAAGACCTGCTGATCATACTGGCAAATTATGTCAGTGTAATAGGGAGTTCTGGTCAAGGTGGCATGAAGATCAAAGAGATGATCGAAGACATGAAAGGCTTGCTCCGCAGGGAGTTCACGGATATGATTAGAGTGATTGTACCATCTAACAAAGCTTGATGGCGCCATTGAGCAGAGATGGCTATGAAAAATGGCTGCTGGAATTGAGCAAAGGGCTAGAAAATCGCCACAGGAGCTAAGAGCAGTTCTGATGGGGAGAAAATGACAAATGAGGGCCCTTTTTATAGACTAGGGGTGCCTCGGGTTCCGTGCACAAAGGTTCTTGATGGGGAAGATTCCAAATCTATGGCCCTGGGTGTCCAAATGAGCTACCATGAAGTGCAATTCTAGACAAAGCAAAGCAAGAAACACTACATGAGAGTTTGTTGGGTCAAAATTGGTCAATCTAGGCAAGATTGGGTGAAATCGGGTGGCGTCGCGAGAATTAGCTCTGCGTCGGGAATTTAAGAAGTGCGTTTGAAAGATTCCTTTATAAAAATTGAAAAAAAACACACAAAATAGGGAGCAAAATAGATTGTTGAGCAATTAGCATTTGGGATACCCCCAAAAAAGCAACATTTTTAAAGCCTTTTCATTTTTAAAAGAGGGCCAAAAAAAAAAATGCTTGTTTTGAGGAGAGAGACATTAATTTTGATAACTCAGTAAGTATTTATTGTTAAAAACAGAATAAAATATAGATTGTTTTTTGCAAGCTTAATAGAAGTACTAAAAAAGACAAACATTGGAAAGACAAAGAGTGTTAAATCCTGGAGCAAGAAAGAGTTGTTTCAATTAAGCATTGTTAGAGAGACAAAGCTTTCAGTTTAAAAATCTTCATCAAAATAAATTATAATATTACTTAGCACATAGTTTACAATGAAGTGGTTAAGAACTCTGTCTGTATAAATTTATACGAGAGGTGGCTCTTCCCAGTCCACAGGACTCTCGTACCCTTTGGGATCTGGCTCTTGCGAGCTTACAGCAATGATGGCTTTTTTACGATTCCAAACCTATTGGCACAGGCGGTTTCTCTGGCTCTGGCACCACAGGCTCCAAGTCGACAAACTCCACCTCTTCATCTCTTCTTCCTGTAAGTGGAGGCTGTATTTCTGTGTAAGTGCCCTTAGCATCGCTGGCACCGTTCTTTGCTCCCAGCTCCTCGTTTTCATCAGGAAAGGATTCGCACGAGCTTATCACGGTCACGATGAAGCTTACTTTATCCGGGTCTATGTCAGCGGGGCGACATTGCCCCGCTTAAGGGCAAAGCTGGCGCGTGGTGCCTGATCCGAAAAGGCATCCGGGATCCGGTCTCGGGCCGAAAACCAGCGAATCAAATTATTAATAAGCCGGCGTGGCCCGATAATGGGACACCACCTGGCCTTGTCATTTGTGGGTCTCTTAATTTACGCAAAACAAATTTGGGAACTGAAATGCATTGCGGGGAGGAGTCTTTTCGATTCGCGTGTTAAAATGAACCATGGTTTTTTGGCGTCGCTATTTGTAAAACCTATATGAAAATGCTCGAAACAGCTCACTAAGCGCGGACCACCACCATGACCCTTGACGTTTGTTTTAAGCCTGCCAAGCAATACAGCATTTAGAAATTAGTAAAAAGAAAACAAGGAAAATAAGTTAGCCGGGTAGTGTGGCGGTATAAACTTATACCACGGTTGCCTTGCTGTATAAATTTATACCACGGCGGCAAGCCGTATAAATTTATACTGAACGGTGCCTTCTTTGTATAAATTTATACCACGGTTGTTCCAGCCTTTAAAATTTAAACCTTAAGACAGATGTGGTATAAATTTATACCGTGGAGTTACCGTAAAACTAAAAGCGTTAATTGTGAAGCTTACCAAACGCAGTTTTCGAAGCCGGCGTTACAGACCGCTCCCATAGGTTTAAGCACAGACATCGTCTGAAGGTCGGAATGAAAAATGATGACCCTCCAGTTTTCAGATGTCGTGACTTCTTTTAGGCCATCCAGGAAAGAACGGACTTGCAGGTGAGTGAAAGCCTCCTCATCAAAAGCGCTATCCTTTATTTTAAATCCATAAGGAATATCTGCAATGCATAATGTAAAATTTTGCTTGTCTAAAAGAGTCCCCAGCCTTGTACAATCACCCTCAACAACCCTGTACTGGACGTCCTGATTAAATGTGGTAAATCTCTCATATGTACAGTCAAAACTTGAAGTGGCGACCTCTCTACCCTGTTCAATTGCCTTAAGCCTTTGCCTCTCTTCCTTGGCTCTACGAACCAGGTTTAAAAATCCAGTGGGTAGCCCCTTCTTCTTGTTCTGTAAGAGTAATGTGAGACAAAGGCACAAACACATAACATATTTTTTGCAAAACTTACCCAGCCAGTGAAGTTAACTGCGTGCTCTCTGATGATACTGTCTGTGGTGCAACTTGGGTACAAAAGTTTGCACTCCTCCCAGTCTTCTAGGTTGAGCTGCTTCATTAACTCGGCCTGGCAAGTGACAATGTCTTTCTGACTGCAAAGGGAAAAATATTGTAAGACAAAAAAAGGTAGAAAAAAACATGGCATAGCAAGTGTGGCTTACGTTTTAGCTTCCTTGGCCATCTCGTGTAATGTGAATTCTTTTGCAACTACCTTTTCCAACAGGCGAACAAATATTTCTTTGCTTTTAAGACCCTGTAACTGCGTCCAGGGTACAATGCTCATATTTTTTTGTTTTGATTCATTACCTTTCTTTGGTTTCTTTCCTGCGTCTTTAGCTTGTTCTTTGAGCTCCCCTTCTTCGAACATACAAAAAATTCTCTCTTGAAGATCCCACACCTGCAAATAGTCAAACGAAGTTTAGTGCTGAATGGCATAAGAGGATGGGCACGGCGACTCAACACGGTATAAATTTATACCGTGCCCGGGCACGGTAAAAATTTATACCGTGCCTGGGCCGCGGTATAAATTTATCGCGTGCGGCACGCGATATAAATTTATATCGTGCCGGGGTCGCGTATAAATTTATACGCGGCCCGGGGCGCGATATAAATTTTTACCGGTGCGGCACGCGATATAAATTTATATCAGGTCCGCGGTATAAATTTATACCGTGTCCGGGCTATTACAAGCTTCTAACCACGCTAAACATACTACAAAAGATTGAATTGAATCTTTTACTTACTTGGCCATCTCTGAAAGCGAGCTGAAAGTAGTTATCGTATTGTTTGACAGCCATAATGGGTTTCTTATCCGAATCATAAGCGAGGCAAAGACTCTGTCGTCACCACGGGCTTCTCGAAGCTCTTGAAGCTTGTTCTTTTGTTTTTTGAAGTCGTCTCCATGCACTTGTTTAAAATCCACGTACTCTCGGTGCATGAAGCGAATCTTGTCTATTAGGCTCATCTTTAGTCTGAAGTCATTGTCGAGATTGTGACTCACGGCAATGACTTTTGCCTCTTTGTCTGTCACCCCCACATAGATATGGGCTTCCACGCTCTTCCAGACTTCATTACGGCTTTCTTCTTTTGAAAGTTCTTTTCTTGCTTTGTAACTATGTGTGCCTCCAAGAACATAATATGTGTAATCTTCAAAATCTGCCTTTTTGTAATCCTTCAATTGGTTGCACTGACTTCTGTCCACCATCACAACTAGTGGCGACACATGGGCATGAGGATTCCTTCTCATTCTTTGCTTAAGGATAGCCACATGTGCCGCGTACAACTTTCGGACCTGCAGCACTCTGACCCCATCTTCATTTTTTGGTGGCCTCTTGATAGTGCTCAGTGTCAAAGAAATGGTTTGTTTGAGCAGTTTGGTTTCATTAACCCGCTTGAGAATAGCACTTGACTTATCTGCGGGCTTCACAACGATGTCTGCTCCAGGAGCCTTCTGAAGAGCTTCTGCTGACTCCTCTATAGTCAAGGGCTTTGTTTTTCTAGATTTTTTCTTGGTAGGAGGCTGTGTATCTACTACCAGGGAATGCTTCCTACCCTTTCCCTTTGTGTTGACTGGTTCCTCCTCTTCCTCTTCCTCTTCCTCTTCCTCTTCCTCTACTACTTCCTCTTCGACAGGACGGGGGTACCATAGACCCTTGACCAATACTTTTTCGTCGCACAGCACTACTGACATCAAAATTTATACTACGTCCTGTAATGCAGGGTTAAGTTAAGAGAATGACGGTATAAATTTATACGGAAAGCAACCAAGAATGACTTACAAAGCCGTTCTTGTAATTGGCCGCAATGTAATCGTGCACGTCTTTAGGCTTGCACATGCTTATCCTAAGCATTCTAGTATTCAGAACATAATAGACGGGGCCCTTGTCATGGTTGCACTGCATTAACACTTCATCATCGTTTTCTGTAGTCACAAGGCTTATAATTTCGCCAGCAGGGTAATAATCATCAGACTTGAACTTCCCCTTTCCTGACTGTTTGCACAGGTAAAGGTACGCCTCAGTGGGTTTGCTCTCTCTTGCGCCCCTGTGGACGTACCAAGTCTGATCCTTTAGTTCATAAGTCTGTGGCTCTGGTGGTGCAGCCTTTGATGATGACCCGCCGAGTACAAACTTGATCTTAGGGCTGGAAAACGCGCAAAAAAAACCATTTTTATACGAGAAACTGAACCTTTTTCGAATTTTTTAAACACAAAAACAGTAGAAAAAGAGAATGAAAATCCATAAAATTGACACTAAATTAACACTTCATTTGTGTCATTTAAGCTGAAAACACAACGATATTACCAAAATATTAAGGTTCGGGACCATTCATTGAGTACTAGACATCAAGAATCTAAAATGGTTCTGGAACGGTATAAATTTATACGGCCCGTGCTCGAGCGATATAAATTTATACCGCTCTAGAGCACTTGCGGTATAAATTTATACCGACTGTGTTCTGGAGCGGTATAAATTTATACCGCTCGTGCTCGAGCCGTATAAATTTATACGCCTTGTGCTCGAGCGGTATAAATTTATACCGCTCCAGTGCACTTGCGGTATAAATTTATACCGACTGTGTTCTGAAGCGGTATAAATTTATACGCTTCGTGCTCGAGCCGTATAAATTTATACGCTTCGTGCTCGAGCGGTATAAATTTATACCGCTCCAGAGCACTTGCGGTACACTGGAGCGGTATAAATTTATACCGCTCGTGCTCGAGCCATATAAATTTATACGCTTCGTGCTCGAGCGGTATAAATTTATACCGTGGGGGCCTACACTCTAACAGTTTAAAACAAAAGCGAAACTAAAACAGTACGGAAAGTAGACTTACGTGGCCATGACCGTATGGACTAGCGTATAGAGGTTCCGGAGAGCAAATAAGAGGGGGTATATAAGGCGGATTGCGAGCGCCTTCGACTCCGAGCTGCGTATATGGAAAATAGGGTGGCCGGCACCGGGCTTAAGTACCCCTGCTAAGTGTCGTTTCGTATAGCGTTTCTCTATAAAGATTCCAATACAGGTGTCTGTGAGTTTTCGTATAAATTTATACCGTGTCTTCCTCCTCCGTATAAATTTATACCATCTCTGTATAAATTTATACAGTCTGCAGCTACAAGTTTGCCTTCTCTGTACAAATTTATACCATCCCTGTGTAAACTTTTTTACCGTCACGCTCTTACGCCAGTATAAATTTATACAGTGTGACGATACCTTTCTGAGTATGGCTCGAGAAAAAAGAACTGCAGAGCCTCCAACTCCTGTTCGCAGGCTTCCTCCTGCAATGACATTCACACCCCCTCAACTGACACCTGAAAGTAGCCTCCGAAATTCTGCCTCTGATATTCAAACCCCCAGCTCTGTTGAGTTTACTCCAGCACGACCACCTCGGCTTCCACCACCAGTTCAATTTACTCCACCAAACCCTGCTCCTGAAAGTCGTTTGCCCCCACCAATGCGTTTTACCCCACCTCAGGCAAGAGAGGTCAGACTACCCCCTCCACTTCATTTTAGTACGTCGCCCTTAGTCCACCGTAGGATAAATCCCCGGAGGCAAATCACGCCAGCTCCATCAATTTCGCTAAATGGTACTACAACAAGTGGGAGCAGTCAGCGACACGCAACTCCTGTGTTCTACGACACTTCAGGAGCTGGTCAACTACGTCACCAACCTCGATTACTTTTTCCCAGAGAGAGGGAAAGCACCTCCCCCCAGGACTTGCACACACCAAACCTATCAGCATCTACAAGTACACCTCAAGTTGATCTCTCAGACGAAGAAACACCTCATGTTGATCTCTCAGACGAGGACCTACCAAAGCCACAAGACTCTATGTTCGAATTCAAAGCCCCTGCAAGTAAGAATCTTAAGCGTAACTTACACAAGAAAGCATGTACAACTGTTAGAAGAAAGAAACTCATGGACGAGGCTCACTTGCGGGCAACACATACAAACACTTCATTGTTGTTCTCAACGTTGTTTGCTTAAGATTGGACTAAAGGAATTGAGGTTGATTCGTGATAGTTACAGTTCAATGACTCTGCTAGACCAAAGGGGCTACTTAGCCTTCAATATTAGGCCAGATGATGGTGAGAAGTTTACTTACACAGCTGGTGGCCACACCGTCTGTCAAACGGCCTTCAAATTGATTCATGCTTTAGGCAGCAGACGACTTGACCGCCTAAAGAAAAGGCTTGACAAGAATCCAGGCATTAATGACTACGCCATTCGGGGAGGCATAACCGTAATTCATGCCCTTCAATGTGTTTCCCGGATGGAAGGTTTCTTTAAGGAGTCTTGTGAGAAACTCCCTAACAGCCCTATGTACCACTTGAGTGACAATTTCACGAAACAAGAAGTCTCACGATAATTATAAGGAGATGTGTGTTGAGGCCGGAGAACGCTATGTTCCGCTACTCTTACTTTATCGCGGCTCGGAAAAAGAGTTTTCTCGCGTGTCCATTCCTAGAAAGCATAGGATGTCTGTTTGTGCTACATGCTCTGAATTAAAAGCTCAGAGACAAAATGCAAGGACACTTCACACTAAAAGTAAGCTTCCAGGACGTGTTCTTGCCTAGTTCTACTTAAAAGTAGGTTTTTCCTAAACATATTTTCATTTTCGGATGCATTGAAGGAGAAACCGAACAAGCAATGAGAACAACAATCTTTGGAAAGGAGAAAATTGACAAAACATAGGAAGAAAGCAATGGAACAACCACTCAACTACATATCGGTTGTTATTGATGGAATGGACCCGGAAGAAGACCACCCTACCACATTTTGTCAATGTGCCTAAGGATCTTCTTGAAGAAGATTTCATACATCCGCATGTTGTTGGTGCTATGGTATTTAATGGAAAACTATCTTGCAAGGCATTTTTGAATTATCCAAACATTCATGCTGATCCAAATCTCACTATCACAATATTGAATAAGCTTCTTTCCAATCTAGAACATATACCACCGGTTCTGTATCTTCAGCTAGACAACACGACAAGGGAAAATAAGAATCAGCGTTGTTTGCTTATCGTGCTATGCTAGTAGAGAAACAAATCTTCAAGAAGGTGAAGATTGGTTTCCGCTTGTTGGTCATACACACGACCAAATTGATCGATGTTCAAGAGGTTCTCTAAACGTCTTGCTCGAAAAAAAGCTCTCACCTACCAAAGAATGATTGAGGTTATTCAAGATTCCTACAATCCTCGGCCCGGACATCGAGTTGTTGGAAGAAACTTATGATTTCAAAGAATGGATTTTTCGAAGAGATCAACTGGGTCTTGCGTGCTATTGAGCCCTTGAGAAATATTACATTTCAAAGATCGGATCAAAATTTCACTTGTAGATGGCGGGGCCATCTTACAAGGAAAGAAATATGCCACATCTTTACAAAGTGGCGACCAGCAGCAGTATTCAATTCATTCGCACCATCCCCAATACTAGTTCCATGCTCTCTGCAGAAAGCAAATGCCTCTAAAAAGCTTGAAAGAAATCACACAAAGAGTAAAAAGGAGGGAAGAGCATTTGACTCAAGCAAATCATTGGATTTTATTGAGACAAGTATTCAAATCGTGCTCTAACCACTTTGGGGAGGCAGATGCTTTATGGTGGCCTCTTTTTTTTCTCAAGAACGTGATATTTTGCAAGCTTCATTACAAGGTCGAAGACTAGTTACATTCAAGCGGCCATCTAGGCAAACTCTCCCGTGCAAGTTGATAATCAAGAGGAGCATGTAGAGATATTGGCTAGCTCGGATGAAGATGAGAGAGTCATGTACACCGCCCCTCGTGACGCGACAAAGACAACAAGTTGCTCGAGTATCCGGTTGGGTCTCGAGAGATTGAGAAAGGAATGCTCATAGCTGTCCCGGTGATAATGATGAATCGGGAAGCCATTACGGCTAGCTAAAGTCTTGGAGGTAACAAGAGAGGATGGAATTCCCACTCAATTAAAAGTGCTTTGGATGAGAACAAATGCCGGTGCTTTCGATTGGGAGTTATACTTTGGAGATGGTAAAACAGAGTGGGAAAGAGAGCAAAGTCCAAAGCAAGCCTTTGCCGTCATAGATCTAGCTGAAGTAAAGGTTCTTGCATATGACTTTGTTCGATTGCCGCTAATAAGTTACGTATGGTCACTCAAACTTTAATAAGGTCGGCATGTGGATTAGACAAACAACCTAGAAAGGTGGAAAAAAAAGATGATGATGAAGACTCACTTGTAGACAGTGAGGAAGAAGATCGTTCGAGTACATCCAGTGCTGAGAGTGAAGCTGAGGATGAAGGCTCAAGTGATCAGGGATTAAATGAGTCGGAGGATGAGATGCATCCTGATCTTGCTGCAAAATGTAAGTTTGTCCGATGACTCGAACATGTAAAGAACAGAAAGTGCAGGTGATGATTGTCTGTCAAAATGTCCTATATTTTTGACAATTTTGTTCATAATTTTGTACAATTTTCACAACCTTGAATATATCACTTCTTTGTCACTCTACTACCCTTGCTATTTTTTTTATTGCCCCTTTTTTGCTACACTTTATAAAAGTAACTATTTTTTGTTTTAGTTTAGGAGGATGAAAATTGCTATTTAAAATTTTTGCACGAAAGTTATGTTCAATCAACCCCTCAAAAATGGTACCTAAATTACATAAATTGTCACACCTGTCACAAAAAAATCTTAAAAATGGACTTTTTTAAGGGAATTTTAGGGAATCTTTCAAAGATTCCTTTTGAAGTGCGTTTCCAGCAAATAAGTGCGTTTCATTTTAAACTTTGTTCCACTTAGCCCCACTAAGGTCTATATCAAAGATGATCCTCCTCCCCTTAGTGTGCCGAATGGCACCGTTTGCCATAGCTACTGGCCTTGGCTTAGACTTCAATACCTTGTTCTTCATTAAGGCAGCCAATCTAGGAGATGCAAAATTGTGAGAGCTACCTGTATCTATAAGGACTACATATGGATTACTATCTATGATCCCATCGGCCGCGATGACAGTCGACTGGTTCTCTATATCACCTGTCTCAATGTTTGCACATATATGGCACTCACCATCTATGAAGTCCTGGGCCTCCTGCTGGTCGTCGTCCTCGTCCGCTTCTGTTGGGGAATCCCAATCCATAAGTTCTGCCAAGGCCGATTTGCATGATTTAATGGACAATCATGTGTTCGATGCCCGGCTGGAAGCACTGAAGCATAACTTTTCTCAATGCATTCTGTCTCTTTTTCCTTCGGTGACCGTCTAGGAGACGCTTAAGAGCTTGCCCCTGATGCATTCCGCCGCTACGGTCCCCCAAAAGCTTTGTTCGACCCTTACCTTGTCGGCGACTCCCCGATGGTGTAGCCGCTGATTGCTTACCCCGATATTGTCCCCGATCGAGCGCCGAACTCTTACCCCGAAGGTTGATTGCTTCTCTGCTGGAGTTCTTTGGTGCCTCTTCCAAACTTATAGCTTTATCTTCGCCTCTGCAGAATCGACCTTGGGTTGATTGCTCTAACAAGCCTCTTGATATTGCTTTGTTCAACCCCTCAATGTAGGTGTCTCTTTGCTGCCTTTTTCGATACTCGGGGACATGAAGCCTAAGTCTCATGAATTCTTCTAGATTATACTTAGCCAGCGATAAGCTACCCCCGATTCAACCTGTAAAGCTGTTGGATCTGTCTACTAGTATGGGACCTTGGCACATAGTGCTTACGAAAAGCCTTGCTAAAAGTCTTAAATCTGCAATTGTTCCTCTTCAGCTTGTTAGACTTAGCATATCCCTTCCACCAGATCCTCGCCGGTCCAATAAGGTTAGCTGTAGCAACTTTCCCTATATCCTTGTCTTTCATACCGTAAGAGTTACCAAATTCTTCCATCTCATCAAGCCATGCTTCAACTTCCATGCCTGATCTGTCTTTCCCTGAGAACTGGCCCAGCTTTCTTGTCTTCCACACATTGCTCATAGCACTGTCCACCTTTTTCTGATAATCATCTGTCTTTCTTGCCCTTTTCCTTGCCTTAGGTGTACCAGGCTGACTGTCGGAGCTAGAGCTGTCCTCACTGGAAGAACTATCTGATGAGCTGGAGCTAGATGACGATGGACTCCTGGTTCTCCTTCTTCGTCTCTTGTCCCTGACGTTCCCGTGGTTGCCCTCCCCTTCCTGCTGAGGAACTTCGTCACCACCTGGAGGACAAGGTGGAGGTGGAGGACCATCTTCCTGTGCATTCATGAGAGGTGTCGCCCAGTTGATGAGATGTTGCATCTGATTCCTCATCTGCACCAACCTTGCGTTAACTGCCTCTGGTGACATATCCTGCTCAAAGTCTTCCTGTTCTCTGCCAAACAAGTTCCTTGGTACCCAATTACGTGGTTGGTGCTGGTCTTGAGATCCTGCACTTGAGTTCCTTGCTGCAAGGATTGATCATTAATACGTGTTATTAAGTTAGGCAATGATCATTTTTGCTTACAGTTAAATTGTTGTTAGGTACAAAAGAAATCACATGGAAATTTCATTTATAAGTCAACATCATAGTAATACATTAATTAGTATATAGGAATACATTTAATGGACTTCATGATAATACTTAAAAGGAGTTACAATGTACTTTAATTAAGTTAGCAAGGCAATTCTTCCATCAATGATGTCGCTTGAAGAAGTTCTTGATTTTCTTGAATCGTGAGCCCTTGCCCATATTCTGTAGGATTCTGGCCGCCGATCCTCCCTCCAATGCTCTTGCCACTTGTGGTGCTGGGAGTTCTGGTGCAGTTGCCGCCACTACTGACAAGTGCGCATCTCTGAGGTGGCCCCTTGCGAAGTCGAGGGCATGAAGGGCTACTGATCTTTTGAAGAGTATCACATGGTCCATCCCAAAATCTATCCTGGCATGCTGTCCAAACCCTGAGAGTGCTATGAGGAGCGCCACGGATTCTTCACCCCTTGGGCTGAATTCCTTGTGGAAGACTATCATCTGACCTTGACTAAGGGCCGGAAGATAGTACCTGAGTGATTTACCCCTGTGCGGCCCCGTGGCTCCCGTACTCTTCCTTTGAGCCGCCTCGCCGAACACATCTAATGCGATCAGATCCTCGTGGTCTCTCCACATAGTCGTTGCGTTCTCCAAGTTGATGCTGCTAGATGATTCGCGCATACTCCTGGAGCGCACTGGTCGGCTGCAGCTTGGGCCTCTTCCCGGCTTGTACAACCTGCTTTGGATTTCCTGAAATTCTTCTTCTGGGATGATGGGTTCCTGCTGCTGAAACATGTACCTAATCTGTTGATATGCCTGGATGTCTGACATGGTTTCCCCTGCATAGGAGTGTCGCTCGGCTACCTCCCATGGAATCTCTTGGTAGGAGTAGTCGATGAAGTCACTGCCCTGCTCTTGTGCTATGAGGCTTAGAAGCTCGTCGATCCTGAGGCCCTCCTCTTGACAGTAGGGGAGGTTGAGGATGTCGGTGGCGAATATGTACTCCTCGCCGTCGATAATCACTGGGGTAAGGGCCGTAATACCCTCTTGGTGGCTCAAAGTCTCGCCTTAGAACTTCCCGTTGTCGAAGCTATCGCCTCTCCATCCTTCTTGCCTCCCTCATCTCCCAACTTGGGTTCTCTTCCTCCTCCTCTTCAGTAGTCGGTGTTCGATCCGCAACATAGGTGTTTCCGATGTGGAGCCGTAGTGTTCAGTATCTTCGAGGTCTCATCTCGTGGATGCTTATCGTGGCCGCCCGAGTGTCGAGAGGTGCCAAATCAAAGGTTGAATTGACGGCTCCCCGGGTTGGTTAACCGCCCTATACCGCATGAACAATGCTAAAGGCTGCTTGGCCCGAGAGATACCTATGCCTATGATGCTTACAGGTCATGTAGTCTGGCATGTTTCTGGTTCTATCCCATAGCTTGTTCTTGCCCCTGGATCCCCCACCTATGGCTTGAGCAAGAGAATCTAGAGAAACCCATTTCCCTCCCCTAGGTGGCAAACTAACTTCCCAGGGTAAGACCTGCTGATCATACTGGCAAATTATGTCAGTGTAATAGGGAGTTCTGGTCAAGGTGGCATGAAGATCAAAGAGATGATCGAAGACATGAAAGGCTTGCTCCGCAGGGAGTTCACGGATATGATTAGAGTGATTGTACCATCTAACAAAGCTTGATGGCGCCATTGAGCAGAGATGGCTATGAAAAATGGCTGCTGGAATTGAGCAAAGGGCTAGAAAATCGCCACAGGAGCTAAGAGCAGTTCTGATGGGGAGAAAATGACAAATGAGGGCCCTTTTTATAGACTAGGGGTGCCTCGGGTTCCGTGCACAAAGGTTCTTGATGGGGAAGATTCCAAATCTATGGCCCTGGGTGTCCAAATGAGCTACCATGAAGTGCAATTCTAGACAAAGCAAAGCAAGAAACACTACATGAGAGTTTGTTGGGTCAAAATTGGTCAATCTAGGCAAGATTGGGCGAAATCGGGTGGCGTCGCGAGAATTAGCTCTGCGTCGAGGACGCAGGGTGGTTTTTCGCGACGCGACCCGGTTTCGGGTCAATTTACTTTCTACGAGGGGTTTTAGGGAATGTAAACATCCTAACATGACTTCCCGGCATGATTCTACCCTAACTAGCAACTTTTCTTACTTAAATTGGGCATTTATTAGCATCAAAATGCCGAAATCGGGTGGCGTCGCGAGAAGTAGCCTTGCGTCGCGGGCGCAGACCCAATTTTCGCGACGGGACCCGGTTTCGCCAATTGGCGGTTTTTCTGGACTAATTAAGCTAGGGTTTCTAACTAATTAATTTTTCCTTCAACAATGCAATTTTAATGGTCAAAATTAAAGTGAAATTTGAGCTATTTAGACATAATTTCATACAAGAATTAGGTCAATTTACAACAAAATTTTATATTTATAGGAAACTTAATAATTACATTACTTTTGAATCAAAAATGCATCCTCAAGGGTATTCCTTGCGGATGCAACGCGCCAAGTGTATGTCCTTGGGCATCAAGGTCACCCTCTTCGCGTGGATCGCGCAGAGGTTCCCTTCCTCAAATAACTGGGTGAGCTCGGCCTCAGCGGCCACTTGCAACACCCGAGTTGTGAGCGACGTCACTCTGTAGTCGGTGACGAACTCCGCCATCACCTCCCGCATGAGCCGCTCGAATGGTGCCTTCCTAATCAGGAGATTAGTGCACTGTTGAAAGTGTCTAATCTCCCGGAAGACACGGGAGTGTATCGAATTAGGCCCGTGGTGGACCTTCTTCGGCTTCTCCGGTGGTGGCGGTGGCGGCTTGGGCTGGTTCTTAGCTGGACGCCCCCCCTCCACGTACCGGTCGACATTCTGCCGGCAATACCAGTTATTATACCTCGTCCACCGACGGAGGTATTCCTGGTACGCCTTGAGGCGGCGTCTGAAGAGACGATCCTCCTTCAGGGCGAAGGATCGCTCGCCCGCCTTCTGCTTCTTGACCACCTTAGGTGGCTTGGGCCACTTTGGGTAAGGTGGTCTAGCGTCGGGGTTTGAAGGTTCCCCGGCGCGCTCGTCCTCTTCATCTTCCTCCTCTTCAACCTCCTCTTGCACCTCCTCTTCCACCTCCTCCCGCTGCGGTTCCTCGATAACGACGGTCCGGCGAGGCCCGTCGTTTCTTCTCTTGGTCTTCCGCTCCTGCCGCCTCAGCTCCTCCTCCCGCTCCCTCTTCCTCCTCGCGGCCCTCTCCTCTGGCCACTCAGTGACCTTTTCCTTGCCCTTTTTCTTTGGCGTCGAAGGCCCCGCTTCGTCCACCTGCTGCTAAACCTGCTCTTCCTCCTGCTCTTCCACTTCGGTGTCTGTGGCCCCGAAATGGCGAGACTCGCCGGTTCTTTGCGTTCCTGCCGACGAGGGGCTGCTACTGGGGCTGCTCTCGGCATCGTGATATGTCTCGTCGTTGCTGCTGCTGCTGGTGGGAGGCTCCTCTTCCCCCTTCTTGGGTCGGAGGTGCTCCGGGATCTTCTTCACGTGTCGCCCGGCTGCTAAGTGCGCCATCGAGAGTGTTGGCCGCTCACCTGACTTCCTGGCTGTCTGCTTGGTTCTTGCCATACTTAACGGTCTAGAAAACGGGTGGGGATAGGCTGATCAAGAGAAGAAGGTGGAGGAAAGTTTGGAGGGAAAAATGAGGTGTCAGGGATATTTAAAAGGAAGGGTCCCTGGGAATATTCTCCTACCATAATTACCCCTATTTATTAGCCCCCCTTATTAATTACGCCCTATTTAGTAGTTATTTAATTATTAAAATATATATTAAACCTATGTTAGTTGATATTATACTTATATTTTCGAATTTTTCTAATGGTTCGAAGTGCAATTTATGAATTTGCGCCATTTTTCACCTGGGTCTCCGATTGGTATGATTCTTCGACCCATTTTAGGTGAAATTTGATGCAGATGCATAATTTTCACTCCAAATTTACTAGAAGATGAATTTGGCTCACTCAAACCTTCGTCTAACACTTAACCTAAGTTCTGACCCACTACCTAGGAGAAAAAAATTTCCCCCATTTTCGCGGTTCAATGGTGGAAATGTTTATTTCACACCCCTATAGGCCTGTTAGACTACTTCATGGTTATGGTCAGTGCTAGTTCTTGGTCAACCAAGAACATCGCTCTGATACCATTGTGACGCTCCCTGCTAAACATACGGCGCCCAGCCGTACACTCGGCAGGAAATCCCCCATCCGGCTCTACAGCCGCACGGGCCCTTCGTCTACCCCGCACTCTGAGGTGACCCTTAGTGCGGGGAGGGAACACGAAGGTGTCTTGCGCGCCCTTCCCCTATGGGCTCCTATAACAGCGGAAGCGATAACACGTCAGAACTAGCACAAAACATATACAAATACTACCTCGAAGGGTAGTGCATCACACATATACCAAAGCAAAGATGATAATCACGAACCATAAAACATGAGAGCTCCTACCCCGGCTCAGACTCATAAGGAGGACAACTGACTGGCTAGGCCTCAAGATAGAGCAGACCGAGTCATGGCAATGGCGAGGGCTGGCATAGAGCAATGGCTAGGGTTGACCACTCCATCCGCCCCTCCTGTGCATACTTTGCAGATGGGCTAAATCAGGCTCTGGCATGACTCTAGCCTTCCGGATACGCAATCCCATGGCATCACCCATCGGGACTACTCCAGGTTGCATCTCCCTGGTCCGATGAGGCAGGAAGGGTTGCATCTCCCCTTCCCGGGGTCTAGAGGTTCCGTGGGCGGCTAGAGAATCGTGGCGACACACGATTCGTACCCGACTTAACCCCCCAAAACGAGAGCCAAGCCAACACTTGCAGCTCTCGAGAGGCAGGGCGACACCATTGCCCCAGGAGGTGTCGGACCCATGCTCGGCCCACACGAAGTGACCGACCATAAGCCTAGCCCACTATGGGATCCCCCGAAACCCCCACTCGGCAGGGATCCTCCCTCCACATTCCCTCTAGCCCCGTTATGTGGTGCTGAGTCATATCATAGCCTCGATAGCCTGGTGGGCTCCTATGCACAGGCCGCATACTAATAGGAACTAAGGGATCTACTCTAGGAGCATACTACATATGGCTCTAGGTCTCTACCCCCCTTCCCAATACAAGAGGAGCAAACAAGATCAACCAACATCCGTAATCATCACATCATGAGAATAATCATAAGAAGAACATCTTAACCTAATCATACAAATCTAACTAATAGTTAGGGTTCCTTGATTAGGGTTCAAGATGTTGAATATGGGCTCTAGGATGGCTCTATTCTAGATACAAGATACTAGCATATCTGGAATCCTAATTCCAGATAAGCTATCACGACTACTACTCTACATACCTGCTCCTGATGCTCTCCCTCCAGATCCGTGCGCCTCCATGGTCTTCGACTCATAAGATGCTGCTCCTACTCCAAGAACGAGTCTACCCTGCTGGGGCTGCTGCACCAGCCTATGCCACAACAAACGATGTTCGAAACGGGGTTTCGAACGAGTAGGTGAGTCTCTGGGTGCTAGGGCTGGAAAAGAGGCCTAGGGTTAGGGTTTAGGCCTATATAAGCTAGGTCCACCTAGGGTGCCACGTGGCACCAATCGGGTGAGTCCTGTGGCGGGTGCCCAATAGGTTAAGGCCACGTGGATAATGGTCTAACCCTATGGTTGGCTAAGTTATGAGAATAACTTGGCCATGCCCCCTAGTGCCACAACCTATGATATACAAGGCTATGAAGCTAGACTTGTATAGTGACGGATCCAGGAATATACGTATTTATGGCGTATATTCCCCTGGACCGTCACAGAAACCAACCAGTATGGAGGATGCAATTAAAAAGGCAGGAGCTGCATAATGAAAATTAAATCTTAAGGCACGCAAACTAGTCATTTGGAATGGAGCACAATCTAGAGAGTAGAAAATAAAGAGTGAAAAGCTTGACAACAGAAGAGATAATAGAAATAAAAGAGGACACGATGAGCAAAAGTCAAGGCCGAATGCAGAAATCAGCAAAAGCAGAATAAAAGGTCAAAGACTTGATGTTACATATGTGAAGGAGCATATTATCGATTCAATTATCCTCATAATGCAAAAATAAAGTTCAAAGAACTAGCATCCAAAGAATGACTTGTTGCTCAAGAGCACAATGTGAAAGATAGACCAAAAAAACTTCCTGCAATGGAGAAGAAAGGAATAAATTGAATTGGGTTGAATGGATTTATATCGTCCACGGAAAAAATTGGCCTATGGGACCCAATCACGGAGTATAATAAACAGTTTTTCTTGTAGCAAATAATTTGTCTTGCATTGAATAGCTTGTCTTGTAGCAAATTGCTCTACCTTTTGTAGCTGTTGTTGTATATCGCACAGTGCCTTCCAACCTACTGTCACTCGAAATCGGATGGAAGTATGTAGTAGTTGGAAACTCTATGCCCAAGTAGGGTGCCACCTCCACATTTTGCTCCTGGTAGGTGAAAGAGGAAAGCCTTCGCTGGCGTGAAGATGAGACAAGCACTACCTTGGTCAAATTCCAGTGGCTCAGTAGAAAGTATCCAAGGCATGTAGGTGACTTTGCTTGTCTTCTGGGAAAGTAGGCTAAGAGGTCCACATCTTTGGCATGTATGAGCTATCTAATAAGCTGGTGCATAAGTTGAGCTCCGTCACCCTCGTGTTCATTAAGCCACCCTTCCAATTGATCAACGCAGAAGCCAGACAACGTTGGAGAGAGTGGGCATCCCTGACGGACTCCAATACTATTGATAGGTTGTCCTGACAGTGTCAGTCGGCTTGAGCATGTCTCTACAGCCTGTACACCATATTTTGCAAGCCTATAGAGGCCCCCAACTATCTCAATCTTCCTCACAATTTTTCTCGAGGCAAAATGTCAAAAGGAATGCTTGTTGCTATTGAACAGGAATAAGGGAGATTGAATAGAATAGAATAGAATACATTTATGTCCCTTGTGCCATAAGGCCCCTGGACTTGTGTAGCATGGGCGAGCTCCCTAAAAGGGTGCTACTAGCACATCACGCTGTTATAATGTAGCCTTTTCTGAAGGCTGACTTTTTTCTTTTAATACCAGCATCCCGCTTTACCTCGGCTTCTTGGCCGTGCAGTGATGCGTCGTTATCAATCAGCTTTTAACTGAGCAATTTGTGTGAGGCTATATGACCCGTTTTGTACGGATCATATTACAAGCCCTCTTTCACTGTGTACTTCTCTCGCGATTGCATATTGCATATTTAAGTATTTATCTGGAGCTAATAAAGAGGCGTAAAAAACATATGATAAGATAAGTCTTTTGACATGAGGAGGTACACCACCATCTGGGATGTAAAGAAATATCTGGACCTCTTCAACAGGATTGTTAGCATGACAACTGCCAAGATATATCACATTGTCATATTTTTAAGATCAGGTCAACCTCCTAATTGCTTATATAGCCAAAGTCAGGTGCAAGGTAGTTCACATGTATCTCCATTGGTTCTTATGAAGAGCAGGGTTGGGTAAGCAAGAAAATGGTCAAGGAGTTATAGTACTACATCACACATGTGACCATTAATAGGAGTGAGGCTCGCGTGATTCCCTTGCAGTCTAGTTTGGAACTCATATTGACACAGGTGAACAAGCCCCAAAAAGCACTCCCATTCCAAAACATGAAATTACAGGCAACGAGGAGCAAGATGAAAAAACTGGAAAAAAAATACATGATGTATTTCACAGGCAAGCCTAAGTTTTCTTGGGCGAACATGGACGATGACTATGTTCTGAAAAGTCAAGCCAAGATCTCTTATATTTACCACATAGTTAATGAACTAGTTCCCATTCACGGGACAATTCTTGATTTTTTCTCAGCGGGTATAGCCTCTAGGGTGGCTTTGATCCAGGGAAAACGAAGTGTGTCCTTCGAAGATGATGCTAAAGTTTGTCATTTCCTAGAGTCATTTTTGAGACCTTGGAGAAGATGGCCAGGCCGAGCCCCATTGTGGAGGAAGAAAAAAATTTATGGGATGACCAAGTAAATACAGAGCTGCCCGATGTTAGTATTACTCAGCATATGGATTTGACTAATTTGAATGACATGTTGGACAAATTAGATGCAAAAGGCTATGAAGAGAGACTGGCAGAAGCTAGGGCCCTCATAGAAGGAACTGAAAAGAAGTGCAAAGAACTTGATCCAAAGTTCGAGAAGCTAGAATTATTAAATCAACAGTTTGATGCAGCATTGTCCCTTCTCACAGGAAAATCAGCCGAAAAGCGCACTTGGTCGACTTTTGAATATATAGGATCTGATCAACTCGAGAATGAAGACGAGGCAAAGGATGGTAACAGCAAACGTTTAAAGAAGAATGGCAGTCCTGAATTTAGCCAGTTGCTACAACGTGAATTGTTGGGAGATACAGCAATATGGAGACTGAATTGTCATCGGGCTCTAAACACGTCAGAAAATTGGCTGAGGCAATGGAAATGGACATGCCTACTATTATTGTATATACAAAAATGGAACTATCGCAGGTTATAGTCGCAGCCAGGCACATATTACAAGAATATCAAAGCAGCTTGGTGTTGTTCCAGATTCCGTCCAGGAGACTCAATGAAATCGCCATCGCGATTGTGTTTACCTCTTTTTTTGAATATTATATCTGATTTCTCCATGGCCTATTAGATACATGTCATCAATTGATAATATAAATGATCAGCGTATGATATATTTTCCAATGTTTTCTAGTATCGTATTTCTATTGATTTACCACAATATTATGCCAATTTAATATGTTTAATTCTTCGATAAATCGCTATGGTCAATTCATATTGTAGAGGTTGAATTGCTTGTCCTTGCATATGTGTCGGCATAATACGGATTCTCACATTAAACATTTTATTGTTCGGATTTAGCCTTCTCAGACATTGCATCTAGCTAAATTAGTACAATTAATTGTTTTTCTGAGGAATACTACAACCTATTTCGTTGTCGAACGAGAAAACAAACTAATTAATTCATTCTTGCTTATAATGGAAATAGAAATCTCTAAATATCTAGCTAATTACCAAGCAGTATCATTAACATATAAACCCAAAAAATCCTAGTGCAACGACAGAAGAGGACAATTATTTCATTTTGGTGCATATATAGTGAGCTATTGGAAATATGAGCCTTTGCAACTTTTTGGGTTCATGCTGCTGCAAAAACAATTGCAATGTTTATGCATGGATCGTCCTCTAAAAAAAAAAGGGAGGGCATGAAATATAGATGGCCTAGATTTTGTTTGATTCATTTGAATAAAATTACTACTGTTTAATAAATGAGTTTGCCCAACATGACTTTAAGAGATGCCACAAGTAATCTATTGCAGTGCTAGATTGAATTTTTAGTCCTAGTTGACAGCAAGAAATACCAATGAACTTGGAGATCCATTATCCATTTTTTCCTCCCTTTTTGTTTTGTGTTAAAAGTGGGTTTTTCTTATAAGTCCTTGTATTAGAGAGTTGTATATTTTTGCTATCCATTAACTAGGATATAATCTAGTTGTTTGCTTACTTCACACTTGAGACTTTATTTACAGCATAATTGGTTGTCCCAGCATTACCCAGGCCCTTTCCAACTAACTTTTGGGGCACTTGATAAAGACTAATCTCGTAGCGACCTAGACTGAGGGGTAACTTGCGAGTCCCCTAAACATGTTGCATTTCTAATGATAACGCACAAGCACCCAGGTCCAAGTCAATGTTCTTGGTATACTAGATTTGAATTTTGCTATTGTCATTAGAATCAGCTTTGCAGACATGCCTATAAGAGATGAGCTATTGGCCCCAAACTAGGCATTCCTAAATGAAGATTTTACAAAGTTATTATGTATGCGTTTTCAATAGAGCTATCGAGTAAGTCTTTTCTGACGAGAATTGAATTTCTAGGCCGAAATATATGGTATTTTTCTACAAAATAAAGCATAAACCACATCATAAATGAGTGAGGACCACACTCATGGCCCCAAACCAGGCATATCCTCATGAAGATCCATACTAAAATTTGATGCCAAGCATATCTTCGTGAGGGTCTAGAGTTTCCTCATCATTGAAAAGATCATTAAATTGATTAAATAAATATAGAATGTATTTTTATCATTCCCTGAGACCAACTGGCCTATGGGACCCAAGAGAATAGCAAGTGTACTACTGCCAGGATTAAAAAACCCTCGCATCGAAGGGTTTTCGAGGGAAAAACCTTGGCAGTAATAAGCATGCTGACAAACTGTACGATGATATATTAGGATACATTTCAATACCGTGATGGAGGACATATCTGAATGCGCATATCCATGAGCTCTTGAGGATATGATCTCAATAACCCCACTGATGTCGTGTCTAACAACTCATGTAGCGGGTGGTTAAAAGGGACTAACTCAACATAGAGTGCCTGGATAAGGTCGAATGCCAGACACTGCTGAAGAGTATAGCATTCATCCTCACTATGGGTGTGCTAGAGAATACCTGCCACCTCTGTAGCACCCGTTGTGACGCTCCTCGAATCCATACGATGCTCCCATCGTACAAATACGGGAAATTCCCCTCCCATGGTGAATCCATCACCACGGAAAGGCCCTCCGTCTGACTTGGACCACCTGTGATGGCCAAGTGTCCGGATGAAGGACACGAAAGTGTCATTCATCCCACGCCTTCTATGGGAATCCTATATAGCAGAAGCATACATACATGTTAGCACCTAGCAACAATACTAATAAATAATATACCACCACGAAGGGTGGCCTATCATCATCAATATACTAACAACAGAATACCAACATAACAAAGGAAATACACCATAACTAAGGGCTCTACCCTGGGCTCATATCCATGGGGGTGACTGACGGTCAGGGCCTCAAGATAACAGCAGACAGAGGTATAACATGGCATTGGCTGGCATAAGACAATGGCTAGGGTAGTCCACTCCATCCGCCCCTCTTGTGCACACTTTGCAGATAGGTTGAATCATGCTATGACATGCTTGTAGCCCTCCAGAGACGCAATCCCAAGGAATCACCCTTCGGGACTACTCCGGGTTACATCTCCCCGGTCCGATAAGGCAGGTCAGAGAGGCGTCTCCTCCCTGAGTATGACGGATCACTGGGTGCGCTAGAGAACACGTGCCGCATCAGCGACCCCTGCATCTGTACCCGACTTACTCCCCTAAATCTAAAGGTCAGCTCACCAACCCGTTCGAGCCCAGGATGGCCATCTATGACTCACACCCTCCGGCCCAGAGAGTGCCAGACCCATACCCGGCCCACACACAGTGACCGGCTATAAGCCTAGCACACTATAGGAGTCCTGTAGCCGCGCTAGGCAAGACCCCACCCTCGATTCACCATCATACTTGTTATCTGATGCTGAACCACGTCATAGCATCCACAGCCAGGTAGGCTCTTGTGCACAGGCCGCATTTACTGGGTTTTAAGGGTTCTATCTAGGAGCATCTCTACTTCTAGATGGCCTTTAGGTCTCTACCCCCCTTTTACCCATACAACACAGGAGGATCATAAAGAAAGCTATCCTTATACGTCCATCCATCCATAGCTTCGAATAGAACATAAAATAGAGATTAACCATACATCTGTTCATACAAGGGTTAATCCTAGCTACCTTCTGAGCATACAATGGTTAGTCCTACTAAGACTACCTAGGAATCCAAGCTATCTACGTACTAACCGGGATCATAGCTAGGTCCACTATCGCTCGGGTTCTCCATCGTTCTGGCTGGAACAAGGTGGAACAGCAGCTCCTCCTCCACCAACCTCCCCCAATTTGAATTGGGGCAAATGGGGGTGTAAAACCCCAATTTGGGTCCCAAGTTAGTAACTCTCCCTTGCCCAATCGATTTGGGCCGGTTGGCAGCTCTGGGTTGGCTAATATTAACTAATTTAATAATTTAGCCCCTTTTAATATTAGGTTAAGCCCTAAATTCGAATTAGGGTTATGGGTTAGGTTTCCACCTTTATAATTTAATTATTAACATAGCTAACCTTAGCTTATGAATAATTAATGTGCCATTAATTATTCATAGTGACGTGTCATGTATTTATACTTAAAAAGGCGTATAAATATATGGAACGTCACACCCGTATTCGTACCTGACTCAGCCCTCTAAATCTACACAAAGTTGAGGACATCAGTAACGGCCATATCCAACGACCCAGGAGGTGTCAGACCCATACCCGGCCCACACAGAGTGACCGACTATAGGCCTAACACATTCTAGAATGGGACTCGCATGAAACCAACAAACCGCTCTGCTTCTCATTCATCTCAGCAGATTTTCTACAATGGTGGATAGTGGGTAGCCGCACACATGCGAACTACCCCCAAAAAATAAAGGGAAAATCCAATTATATCATTTGGACCCCAACAAAATACAATGCTAATAGAGATTGGGCTAGTGTACCTGCCGAAAGCTTATCACCGGGATTAAAAAACCCCGCCCCTTTGGGTTTTCGAGGAAAAACCCTAGTGATAAGCCTTCGGCAAGGGGCTTGGACAAACGCAAGGCATAAAAAATCGCTCCAAAACCCACGAATGGAAAAGCCAAAACAGATGCCTTCGCTAACTTTGTACACGCACATCACCAACAAAACAACAAGACAAAACAAACCTCCCAAAGTGGAGGGCTGATTCTGTGGCGTGCCAGCGATAAAAATACAAAAACAAAGAAGGGGAGGGTGGGTTCAAAGAGAATAAGGTACTGCTGAGAGAGAAGAGGAAGCGCCGATGAGATGTTGATGCAGAATCACACCTAAAATAGCGAACTCCCAACCAGAATGGGCATGCGCCGCCCGCATGCATGCAAAACATGCATGCTCGTCCCATTCTAGAATGGCGATCCGATGTCTCGGATCGATGGGATTCTAGAATGGGACTCGCATGAAACCAACAAACCGCCCGAATACCAAAGGACTTCCTTACAAACTAGGATCGAGGACGAAGGTCACAGGACGAAGGCTAAAGGCCGGAAAAGGACAACAAGAAAGAAACGCCAAATTGGCCAAACCAAGCAGGGAGAAGCCCCTCCCCTGCCTGGGAAACAAATCAAAGAGAATAAGGTACTGCTGAGAGAGAAGAGGAAGCGCCGATGAGATGTTGATGCAGAATCGCGCCTAAAATAGCGAACTCCCAACCAGAATGGGCATGCGCCGCCCGCATGCATGCAAAACATGCATGCTCGTCCCATTCTAGAATGGCGATCCGATGTCTCGGATCGATGGGATTGTAGGAGCCCCAGTAGCCATGCTCAGCAAGGCTCCACTGAAGAAAGTCCATGCTAATTATAATATTGATCCTTGTGTGATTCTCTCTGATGAATTATCTATGCAGTTGATCAGTTGTGAGAAACAGGATGCACAGTGTGAGCTTGGAAATGGCCTACTCATTTGGTTTACATGACAATATGTTGTCTACCCTATTAATGTCTATAGGGTTGTGATTTCCAAATGACCATTGCATTTTAGTTATGCTACCATTATCGGGGATACAGCATATCGGGAGCCATTCGGCAATTCAAATATGGCAAGCCCCTTGAGATATGGAGACTCTAGCCACGAGTCCCTAGTCGGCCGGAACCGAGCCTGTTCGGCCGGGTCTGGCCCTATAAGTAAAAAGAAAAACAGTGTAATGATATGGGGAATTGCAGAAGCTGTTCTTGAGTAGAACAGGCTCGAGCTTTCGGAGCCTTATAAGTGAATAGTAAATTATTCATATATCATATGAATAGTGTTTTCCTATGGTTATGGTTATAGTCTAACAATCATTACTATAGGATCTGATAGTGCTATTCTAGCTTTGAATAAGTGTTCCTTAGCAATACTTACGAGAGTCCTAACTAGTTGAATTGAAATATTTTCATCCACCCCCAATTCCCCAGTTGTGTCCGTTGTTTGGTGCTGAACCACATCATAGCATCCTCAACCAGGTTGGCTCTTCCGCACAGGCTGCATTTACTGGGTTTTAAAGGTTCTAGATAGGAACATCTCTACTTATAGATGGCCTTTAGGTCTCTACCCTTCCCTCAACCGTAATACATGGAGGGAGCAGAAAGAAAGAATATAAACACCATCTAAGTATCCATCATCACCCACAACAATATAAGAAAGAGAATTTAACCATTCCATCTATTCAAAGAAGTGTTAGCAGAGATAGAAGCTATTAGGGACTAACCAGTCTCTTGGCTGGAGCCTTATCACGGTAGGTCTCCATATTTAGGGTCTATTGGCAAGAACTGGCAATTCTAGGATGGGGCTCGCATGAAACCAACAAACCGCCCGATAGATAGGCTTCTCATTCATCTCAGCAGATTTTCTACAATGGTGGACAGTGGGTAGCCGCACACATGCGAACTACCCACGAAAAATAAAGGGAAAATCCAATTATATCATTTGGACCCCAAAAAATACAATGCTAATAGATGAGTGGCTGATGTACCTGCCGAAAGCTTATCGGGATTAAAAACCCGCCCTTTCGGGTTTTCGAGGAAAAACCCTAGTGATAAGCCTTCGGCAAGGGGCTTGGACAAACGTAAGGCATAGAAATCGCTCCCAAAAACCCCCGCATGGAGAAGTCGAAACAGATGCCGCTCGCCCCTGTACCTGCACATCACCAACACAACAAACGAGACAACACAAACATACCAGAGGATAGCATCACCCAGGGGGTGGAAAAAAGCATCACCCAGCGGGTGGAAGAAAAAACATTATAACAAAAATTTGTGCACAATACAATAAACAAAGGAGGGGGTGGGTTCAAAGAGAATAAGGATGCTGAGAGAAGAGGAAGCCGATGAGGCGTTGATGCGGAACCGTGCCTAAAATAGCGAAACCCCAACCAGGAAGGGCATGCGCCGCATGCATGCATGCAAGACATGCATGCTCGCCCCATCCTAGAATGTCGATCCGATGTCTCGGATCGGCGGGAAAACTGATAGCTGCTCCTCCTCCTCTTCCCAATTCGAATTTGGGGCAAAAATGGGGTAGGACCCTATTTCTCCACCCAAATTAGCAAGTCCCCCTCGCCAATCGAATTAGGCCAGGTGGCACCCCCCTATTGGTGACATTTAACTAATTATGCCTTAATTAGCATAATTAGGTTAATTATCCTCTAATTTCATTAGCATAGCTAATAAAATCCCTTTTAAGTGAATCTAAGTCATCCCCTATTGACCCTTAAGGGTTTGATTAAATACTGATGACGTGTCATGGTATGCATACGTATATTAAATACTTGGAACGTCACAATCGTCTGAGAGGCGACATACTCTGCCAAGTAGCAAAATTAAAAGACACCTCTTTGTATGTGGACTATGACCTCACAATGCTTCATCAGAAGACATGTCGATGATAACTGACACGTGTAAGGGACATGCAAAACATTAGTGGCGTTGTGCTGGTTCATGGCAAGGTATGTATTTTTTTCTTTGCCTAACCATATTGTGACAGCCACTATGCTGAAAGAAAGGAACAACTGGACATCTATTGCTGCAATAAGTGATTCCGCTACAACCACTAATGTAAATGCAACTACTGCTATTGCTACTGCAACTCCTCGGCTACTTCAACTGCATATGTCACAATTTCTAAATCGAGATTATGCCTATGTATGGTCTCCTAGAATTGTGAAAACATGGGAACTAATAATCGAAGAATAATAGATTTACTAATTTATCATCATATTCATTGTTCAATGAGTGCAGGGGTAAGTAGGGACATGGCGGAATAACTTGCTATTATAAAACATCATTGTCACTCACAGATGGTAGACATGCATAATTGCTGCATATGAATACAAGTACAGATTCAATGTAAGATCCCTCTCTATGTGGCCGCATGCAGACTCCAATTTCTATCACATGCATTCAAATATAAATAGACTGGACCCATACATCGATCTATATGATGACATTAAATATCACATGCAATTGGGACATATGCTATATATTCTAAAGAAGGTGCACCTGGACTACTACTGCCTGATCCGATCGATCGATCCACGCCCCCGGATCGTATGTTGGAGCCTCTTGGCACCTCTCGTTCCGCTTATGGTTATTTATGATTGGAGCCACCTATGATTTTAGAGTATGAAATACGAGTTTGCCTAAGGTTTTGATGGAACATCGAGCTTCTATATGGCTTTGCCTAAGGTTTTAGAATATGAATAACGGGGGCTCGAAGTCTTAATAAGACTACCTTAACCAACACATCCAATGAGCTAACGTGATTATTTTTTATTTTAAATCTATGTTTTTTTTAGAACAAGCCACTCAATTGTTTTTAGGATATGGTCTATGGCTTCAGGAATTGTCATTTTTACATCCATATCAAATCCCCCTAGTAGAACCTCCTAGTATTCTGCTTGAAATCTTATAGTATTTTACGAATCTTGTTATACAGTATAGCAAATTTTGTACTTGCATACCCCACAAATGAGGAACTTTACGTACGGTGTAGATTAAGGAATAAGGGGTGAATATGCCTATCCAACAGCTCTCGCTGCCCGGAGTCACCCCCCGTGTGAATATGCACCCAAACCAAAGGGGGTTTAAGGGGGATTTTAATTTAAATGTTGGACCCAATGGTTGTGTTAATTAATGTCAATGGTAGTTATGTGTAGGTTATTGTACTAAAAAAAATTTTGGGCCCTTCGGGCCCTAAAAAAAACAAACATACGTAAAAACATCTAGCAATATATAATATGTAATACGTAATGGTAAAAATAATACGAGTAACACAAGCTTCTAATACTAATATCTAGCATTAGCATAATGGTAGATAGATATTGAAACATATTGACAAGCAAGAGATGCTCATAAGCACAATGTATACCCTATACTATGCATTTGATAAGAATGTCATATTCAAACCTGTTTGGAAATCATGTAATGCAGTTGATGGTAGGAAAAATCCAACCCAGCAGCAGCAGGGTACCTAATTAGATGACGATGTGCCTCACAGTGCACCTAGCTCTAGAAACTTTAAATGACCTGTTATGTTCAATCTAAACTTGTTACATTCATAATCAATTACTCTCTAATCCTTGACTTGGAAGCAAACAACCACCTGTTTATCCTTGTCCTTGATTCCAAGAACCTACTACCATCCTTATCTTTCTGACTCGGTGTGTTTATCAATAAACATTGCATATTTAGTAAAGGTCATACTCGGCCTTCTCAATGAACCAAAATCCGTCATCCCCTGCCATGCCACATGCTGAATAAAGGCTGCAGAGAACTGGTGAGGTCCTTGCTAGTTTCACGAGAATCGCGAAAATGCTTTTCTTTCTTTTGTCCTCATCTGCGATATTATTTGTACTACTATAGACATGTGCTGACTCTTCCTTGCAGGCTTTTAACAAAACCAGACAGGTCGGATTCATCAGTCGAGAGAAATCGCGACGCCTCTATCTAAGTTTGATGCGGCAAGAACAACCGACTCGGTCTGCCGATCCCAAAGCCACGACCAACGACTCAACTACAGCAACTTAGTGGAAGCTCATAGCAACTTAATGCAAGCTCTCATGCTCAAATAAAAGCTTTACAAAATTGGCAGGTCCTTGCTACTTTGAAGACAACTGTGATATGGTTTCCTTTCCTTTCCTCCTCATCTGTGCTTTTATTTTTAACTTGGCAAGTACTGTGGCCATTGTGTTAATGAAATTACCAACTGCCATTATAATAAGCAGCAAGCCACAAACACCCATCTGCCATTCTGAGTCGTCGTCTGTTACTATTCCGATTAACAGCTTAAAGCCAATAAAGAATTGGAATCCATGTAGAACGAAAATTAGAGGGTAGAGCAGCCATAACTGACCCTTCATACCTGCTGTTTCTCCCCAAACAACATCCATCCTTCCAGCCTTTCCAAGCGCAATCGTCTTTGATATCTATTTTGAAGCTGCATAGAAACTCCCTGCATTACTGCCCATAACAAGAACAGCTGCACACTATGCTCTTTGTGTCCAACCATGGGATTTTCGGCGGAGCCAGATATTAGGGCTACTTTAGGGTTTCTGCATTCGATCATGGGAGCTTATCAAAACAGATGCAAAACCAATCGGATTTGGCCGAATCTAACTGTGATGTTCCTAGATGTTGAGAAGACACAGGTTTCGGAGGGTTTTGCAGGGAAAAAGCTGAGGAGATCTGGCTATGGCAGCACAACTTTAGGGTTTCAGCATTCGAACATGGCAGGTTACAAAAACAGATGCAAAACCGATTGGATTGGGCCGAATTTCACTCAAGACACAGGTTGCAGAGGGTTTTGCAGGGAAAAAGCTGAACAATGTAAACTCATGGCTCCAGTTTCGGCCTTTGGGTTTCACTGCAAGATCTGTCTCCATCTCGACTTTAGCATGCTAAATATCAACACACTGAAAAAAAGAATATCAACACAGACCATGCCATGGAAACTTTGAATATGTAGCACAAACTGGTGAAGCAAGCATCCGGCCGCATCATCCTCTGCACTAAAGCACTAAAGCTTTCTGCTCTTCTGCACATGCAAACCAAATGAAATGCTTGTTCAGATACGCTTCCACTCCAAATCTGTTTCCACTCTGATCACAAGAACATTAATTTTTTGCAAGAATGCCCTGAAATGCTATCTAGAGGCTTGCATGTTCATCCCCTAAAATAAAAAGAGGGCTTTTGTTGTGAGCCCTTGGATGTTGAACCATTGGAAAAAAAAAACTAAATCAACGGCTAAGAAATGGTGCACTCTAGATGTACGCATTAGTACATCCATTCGAATACGCCATGAAATCTTAGGAAAACCTTTATGAAAAGCGTACAAAAACACAAAAAAAAACCCCTGTTATTATGCTACATATTGTTAGTTAGGGATTTCACCGAATGTACAACAATAGATAAGATAAGATAAGATAAGATAAGATAAGATAAGATAAGATAAGATAAGATAAGATAAGATAAGATAAGATAAGATAAGATAAGATAAGATAAGATAAGGCAAGGTTTTTGACGTCCACGAAGACCTCCACTAGGCCATGAGAGTAATGAATAAAGTTCAATCCTTTGGTGGAGACAACGTGATAGGTTATGCGCTAGTGGCAGAATAAGACCTACATTTAATTAAGCATGCATAGTTGGGGACCGATAGCAGAGATGAAAATGTGGATTCAGATCATCGACTTCTCTTCTTTGAAAGTAAACTAATAATCCATACAAATCGACTGTCAAGCTACTTTCCAGATGCCCCAGCTTTGTCTGAATAATGATCAGGCAAAGTTTTATGCACAACTACTAACAGAAGAGTTATTGGGAATTTTGCAACTCATCACATTAAAACAATAAACTAGCAAGCTGGTCACGACCCTTATGAGTGTGGCAAGACGATGTTTTGGGAGAAGACGCAGGGACTTCATGTTCATCAAGCTTTCCACGGAACAAATGGTTTGATGCTCACTGCAAAAGGCTTAAATGGTAGCTCAGGATGGTAATTAATCTCCACGCTCATGTTGCATGCAGTCAAACAATACAAAGCTTAACTCAAGGGCAAAAAGGCACAAAACGTGTAGAGCATTAGTGGGAATGTTCTACCTCCTCGATCGTCACCCGAGAACATTTTGGAGAAGAGTATTGCGAAAACCTAGGCAACCTACTAATAACATCTTTCCATAACAATGGATACAGTATCTAATGTAGTTTTATGATCTAATAGGGTCTATAAGAATGTGCCAACATAGATAGGCCCAACATTATTTATATCTAAGACAGATGTTGCTAAAGGCTTGCTGTTAAAGTGGACTGGACCTGAGATTGTTCTTCTTGTTTTGGCTAGTATATTTAATAGAGTGCTTCAGAAAGGCTTTCCTTACAACAAGCTGTCAATAAAGTGGTCCCAATCTATAAGGCAAGTGATTCTTATAGCTCTAACAACTACCACACAATCATGTTCAACCTATTTTTGCAAAATAAATGGTATGAATTATTGAACAACAATTAACAGCATGGGCAGAGGAAGTGGAAGTATGTGCACTGGCACAAACAATGGTTTAGGCTTTTCACACTCCACTATATACCATATTTTCATGCTGCTTGCTTTGTTAAAAGATATAAAAAATAAATGGTTGGATTTGTATTGCTGCTTTGTTAATTTCGCGAAAGCTTTTGACACAACACCTAGAGGGAAGTTGTGGGAAAAATAATGCAGTTCTCTAAAGAGTTACAAAATGCAATGTATAGGCTCTATGAAACATGCACAACTCGAATGCCACTCCCAACCACCTTATCAACAGTAGCGTCAGAATCTGTCAAGGGTGTCCACTCTCTTCCACATTGTTTGGACTACACATTGATTAGTTTGAGGACTGGATCACTCAGCATGGAGGTGGAGGAACCCGGCTTGCTTATCATATCATCTGGTAGAAGGGCCCGGCTTGCTAACCACACCATCTAATTGCTAACATATGCAGATGATATGGATTTTTTAGCACACACTCCGTCAAGTATGCAGTAACATCTCAATGCATTTAGTGCTTTCTGCCAGTATACTAGAATGCGAATAAATTTGGCAAAATATTATCTTCGAGGCAACATAAGCAGCCTTGCTTCACTTATCAAAGGCCAAAATGTGGAAGTGGTGTCGACGTACAAATACCTAGGAGGGGAGTTCATTACCACCAGATATGATGGTACTTGTATCCAGAAACAGATAATGGCAGGTTGGAAGGCCTTTTATGCATTGCAGAGAAATTGTCACGAAGTAGAGCCTTGTGACTGGTCCCATCTTCTATAGGAGACAGAGTTCTTGCATCTCCAGCGTGCTACTATGGAATATCACATAATACATTGCCAGAAGGTGGTAAACATGGGAGACACTAGTCTTCCAAATCTCACCTACATAATGGCCATAGTTCCACAACGCCTTGAAGCTTGCTAGAAGGAGAAGCGAGTCACTTGGTTCTCTAGATGGAATGTGGGGATGTAGGATGTCGTGCTTAAGCCTCGGTATATTATAAAAGCTAGATCAATCCCACGATTGCTAGGGATCCATAGTGTTAATACATTTGCCCATGAAGAAGATCTCCATTCGAGTTGGAGCATACTGCCCCAGAATTGAGATGGAGATGGGTCCGAGAAGGGCGAGAAAACATATTTGCCAATGATGTCAAACATGTGTAATTGAAGATAAGCGTCGCGACCTTCAGGATTACCTAATGCTTCCTATATGGGCACGATACACCAGGTCAGTTACACCTAACCAACCACCGAATGTGATTTGCATACACCTCCAGCAATGACACTAGTACCATATATCAAGGAGGATCTAGACATGTGAGCTCAATTGTGTCCCTCACTATACTGACCTATACAACTGTATAGTTTATAACCAAGCTTAAAACTGCTATGTTTTTTTCCTCAAGTTCAGCATGACACTTTTTTAATCCTAAATAGTAATAGGCCTTGATTTGTTTGGGTCGTTGCATTGGTTCTTATCTCCTGTAAGTTTTTAAGTTCTAAAGTTTCTTCAATTTCAGTTTTTCATTGCAGTCAATTGCTCAATTGGTTGTACAGGGTAATTCTGCACTCAATTCCTATCCAGAAAAGGTGCCATCATGTCTTCCTGCATCCTGCTGCATTCGGGCTGTTCTTGAGTGGAAGCAAGGCCGGGTTGGCAGGGGCTTATGAGCAGTTTACCAAGCTCATCCCTGACAACCCGTTTGGTAGGGCACGGTGGAAAATCCAGACAACACAATTCTATTATATTCCTGTCAATGCTGGGTAAACTCTGATCACTTGATCATTTATGCTTTAAATCTATTTTAATTGCCTTTCAATTTGCTATTTCTTAGTGGCCATTGGAGCCTTTTCATCTTAGTGACTGATGGCCTGGCGTGTGCTCGGCTTGGAAAGCCCTGCCCTTGTATTCTGCACCTTGATTCATATGATCCCTTGCATGCATCTACCCGAGAATTTGTCACACTGTAAGTATTCCTCTCTATCTCGAATTATTTAATCTTTTGCATTATGATTTAAGCTAATTTCTTATTGATACTTGTAGATTCCTCACAGACGTGTTTAAGAGGTGGAGGCATGAGGAAAGTGCATTGCATAATGCACCCTGCATTCCATTAGAAACTCCCCAACAGCACAATAATTCGGACTGTGGTGTGTATGTCATAAATTATGTGAAGAAATTTGTTAAAGACATCAGTGGCAAGGAGGATAATGTGAGTCTTTGAGTTTATGTTTGTTGTTTCTTTTTTTTTGTGTGCAATTTTTCAGTTCATGGCTAAATTCATGTTTTAATGCAGGTTCTGATTAACCGTGATTGGTTCAAAAAAGAAGACATAGATTGCATGAGGTCAGGCTTCAAGATAATGCTCCAGAAACTACACGATTGCTTGGCGATATCTTCGATCACATGATGTGGAGACTACCCTGCGGTGTGCCAGATGTAACTGAGGAGGACGTCCGTGCAGAAGCCATGGCAACAGTGATCCCGGTAGATTCAGAGTGATTGCGAATTGGAATGTCAGTTTTAAGCCATTGTATTAAGTTCAATGTTTCAACTATTCCAATGTTTCCAACTAAGCCATTGTAATACTTCAATGTTTCCACTATTCCAAGACATATGGTTATTCCAAGATATATTTCAATGGTTAAGGGATATGATAAATAATATATTAACATATTCAATGCTGTGATCCCGGAGGACGGGATCACATTACAGGCGGACGCGGGATCCCGGAGGAGGGGATCCCGTTTTAACTAGTGTGTGATCTCGGAGGACGGGATCACCAGGCAGGCGGGATCCCGGAGGAGGGGATCCCCCGTACGTTTTTTTTTTTATTAGTTTTCTATCCTATGGTCTAAACTCTAAACATTAAACATTTAACTCAAGGTTCTAAATTATCCTAACATTTAACTCCTAACATTAAACATTGATAACATTGACAATATTTATCAATAGGTTAAGTAATAAGTAAATAGGTAAATATTGATTTATTTATACCTATTGTTTACAAGAAGGACATAGGTAAACTCTAAACTTGACCTGAACACTTAACAAGACAATGAAGCTCATGAGGTGTCAATGAGCATTAAACAACAACAAACTCACGATGCCATTCTCACAACAGGCCCTCCATCTCAACTTGCTTCCAACTCTTCTTGGTTTCCTTGTCTTTCCTCTTCCCAATTTCTATCAGAGGCTTCAGCCTTACCAAACTATTACCACACTCCTCTTCCACTGCATTAGTGGGGATACATGTTATGGTTCTGTTAGTGTTTATGTGGCCAACATCATCCATTCTTTCAAGCCGCGTGTCGAGTTGTCTCATGAGTGAATCAGTTGCAATTAGCATGCCGGATCTTTTTTCGCCCCTTGACATCACTCTAGCAATGACTTCTTGTAAAGATCTCCTTGTCTTATCCAGGTTAATCCTTGTCTCCTTTTGAGAGGGAAACTCGTCCAAGCTTACAATCTCAACCACATCTTCGTATGTGGTTTCCTCTCCATGAAAGGCCCCATGATCCTCACATGGCCTCAAGTAGTCCATGCCCCCACCAATTGACCCATATTGGGATCCAAGCACCTGTAAAAGATCTTGATCCCTGTAGTTGCCCAACATTTGCATGACCTTAACTTGGTGCTTACATAAGTTGCCCTTGGCTCCCCAGGGACAGTTCTTGTGTGCCCGTTCACAAAGTATGGTCCTTGCCCTAGAGTGCGTTCACTTTGCACTTCGCCTCACCTTCTTCGGGTTAGTGAATGTGACCTGTTCATCAGCAATCTTCCTTGCACCCAATATGGCACACTGTACTATCTCTTCCTGGGAGGTGTTCACCACAAACCCTGCTTCCTTCATGGACCTAGATGACAAGAGAATTATATTCTTGCAAAATCAAAATAGGCTACAGATGATGATTAGAAGTTATACCTAATGTATGCCATGTGTGTCTCCACGTTGTTGGTTAGAATGTAGAGGAGCCAATCAATCCTCCGTCCTCGGAGTGCTCGTTTTGAAATGCCCAGGCGCCTTTTTAAGGCACAATGCCATGCCTCTATGGCTGCATTAGTCTCTTGGTTGGAGTGAGGGTACATCCTTGTAGCCAATACCCATTGGCAAATGTTTTTGGCCCACTCCTTACTCATGTAAGCCGCCAACTTGGGGTATTGAGGATACTTCCTCAATAAGTCTTCCAATTTCCTAGTTGCCTCCCTCCTTACTGCCTCCTTATACTCTTCACCGTACACATTGTCCCCTAGAGGACCTTCTGTCCTGTACATAATGTAACCAAGTTCCTTGAACAGATCGTTACGTGCCACCTTGTTCTTGATGTTCTTCTGCAACCACTTGATCCAAGCCCTCCTCACGTGCCATATGCAAATTTGCACGGGCACACTAGGAAAAACCTATGAAATCAAACAATGTTAGTACAGTTATGATTTGCTTCCAAGGATTAGAGTTTGACAAGTTACTTTTTTCACGGCCTTTATCTCAGCATGGGCATCATCTGTAATGATGCAAGAAGGTTGCCAATCAGGATCATCTCGGCATAAGGACTCCTTTAGTGCTTGCATCCACTTTGTTATAGCTCCACTCTTTTGAGAATTGGTAATAACGTAAGCCAATGGTAAACCATTGGAATACTCATCAAAGGCGAGAAGTGTGAAAAGATAGAACCTGCATTAAACCATACACAATAATCAAATCAACACACAATAAAAGTTGAGGAAGAATCGCACCTCTTGTCGTTTGTTTTGAAAGTAGAGTCCATGCAAATGGCTTTGTTCTTGCCAAATTTCAACATGGACTCCCTTTGGATTGGAGTCATAACTCCTAATTGAAACAAGTCTCCTTGCTCATACATGAACACAGAATCTTGATGTTGTTGAACCCACATGTCAATGCTAGTGGGAAGATCTTCATGTAGCTTCCATGTGTTACGAACAACTCCCTTTTCAATATTGTACACGTCCCGAATTTTCAACACATCATCCCTACACATGCTTTCCTGTCCATTCACTTCAAGTCTCAACCTCCACCTCTCTTCATGCATGTTCATGACACTACGTGGCGTGTGCCATTGGACAAGCTTCTGTCTTACCCATTCCCTCAATTCTTGTGAGATCCAGGGTGCTAGCTTGAACTTAACTCCAGACGATGGGTCAACAAACCTACTATGGCAGGGCAAACCTTGGATATTCTTGTGATCAAACCCATAATAAGTGATATGTGAAAATTCTGGAAGGAAATAGAGTTGCCTGATTGTGAAATGGCACTGGCAGCCCCTACGTATGCCCTCTCCCCTCTCAACCCTTTTCCTACGTGTGCCCGGTGGACGTGGTCTTTCCTCAACCACATGAGTGTTTGCTGTCTTGTCTTGAGGTCCATATGAACACCAATATCTGTATTGTGCTTTACAAGTTAGTTTTGATCTACTAGGTGTAATCCTAATGACAGCCCCTCAAATGACTTAAAAAAGCAAGAATTATAATCAAACACAAAACCTATTGGATGGTCCTATTGGATCTTGGACTCATGATTTAAAACACAAACACATGAATCAAACCAATACCTCTTCAACATATAGGAATCCTTGTAGGGTCTTTTTAACACTCTCTCAGGCACTGAACTTCTTAGATAGAAATTGGCAGGTGCTTCACAATTCCTCTGCTCCCCAAGAACGAAATCTTGGACACGTAGCAAGTCCAAACAAGCATCTGGCCACCCCCTTGAATATCAGGTACAAAATGCTCTTCAGGATACCAATGTAAGTTGTCATGATCAAACAGGCCATTTGGAGGTGATTCGGGCTGTATTTCAGCCCTAAGATGAAAAAAATACATTAAACAGAAAATGACAATGCTTGTTTACAGCTCTTGAAGTTTGCTATGAATGAAAAAGAATACTTACCTCTTCTCTCTTCTCCTCTAACTCGTCCATAGCTGCCGCAGCCACAGCCGCATTCCGCTCCTCCTCCATGCCTCGCTACATCGGCTCCCGCTACATCGACATCAACACGCAACAGGGAAGAACCACACTCAGATGGTGATCCCGGAGGGTGGTCTCAGAACGTCCACGTGTTTTCATTGTATTGGCCTGTCCGTGCATGGGCTGGCAAAATTCAAACTTCGACCACCTGTTTAGTCCACGCCGCTATCTCCACCGTCCAAACGTTGTCATATATCGCCCTCCGGAATCCGCGAGGTGCAAAGGGCGTGGTGATCCCGGCGACGGTGTAGATCACCGGATCTAACGGCCATCGGCATACCACCATGGTTTGCATCTAACGGTGATCCCGGATCACAGGATTCACGCCACCCCGACGGGATCCGGAGGAGGGGATCACCTCGGCGGATAGCGTCCGCCGTTATCAGCCACGGCAGGGTGATCCCGGAGGAGGGGACCCGCGTCCGGGGTGCCCGGGGATCCCGGAGGAGGGGATCGCCTCGGCGGATAGCGTCCGCCGTTATCAGCCACGGTCGGGTGATCCCGGAGGAGGGGATCCGCGTCCGGGGTGCCCGGGGATCCCGGAGGAAGGGATCACCTCGGCGGATAGCGTCCGCCATTATCAGCCACGACCGGGTGATCCCGGAGGAGGGGATCCACGCCCGGGGTGCCGGGGATCCCGGAGGAGGGGATCAGCTGGGCGGATAACGTCCGCCGCTAACAGCCCGCGACCGTGGGGATCCCGGAGGAGGGGATCGCATGCATGCTCGTCCCATTCTAGAATGGCGATCCGATGTCTCGGATCGATGGGATTCTAGAATGGGACTCGCATGAAACCAACAAACCGCCCGAATACCAAAGGACTTCCTTACAAACTAGGATCGAGGACGAAGGTCACAGGACGAAGGCTAAAGGCCGGAAAAGGACAACAAGAAAGAAACGCCAAATTGGCCAAACCAAGCAGGGAGAAGCCCCTCCCCTGCCTGGGAAACAAATCAAAGAGAATAAGGTACTGCTGAGAGAGAAGAGGAAGCGCCGATGAGATGTTGATGCAGAATCGCGCCTAAAATAGCGAACTCCCAACCAGAATGGGCATGCGCCGCCCGCATGCATGCAAAACATGCATGCTCGTCTCATTCTAGAATGGCGATCCGATGTCTCGGATCGATGGGATTGTAGGAGCCCCAGTAGCCATGCTCAGCAAGGCTCCACTGAAGAAAGTCCATGCTAATTATAATATTGATCCTTGTGTGATTCTCTCTGATGAATTATCTATGCAGTTGATCAGTTGTGAGAAACAGGATGCACAGTGTGAGCTTGGAAATGGCCTACTCATTTGGTTTACATGACAATATGTTGTCTACCCTATTAATGTCTATAGGGTTGTGATTTCCAAATGACCATTGCATTTTAGTTATGCTACCATTATCGAGGATACAGCATATCGGGAGCCATTCGGCAATTCAAATATGGCAAGCCCCTTGAGATATGGAGACTCTAGCCACGAGTCCCTAGTCGGCCGGAACCGAGCCTGTTCGGCCGGGTCTGGCCCTATAAGTAAAAAGAAAAACAGTGTAATGATATGGGGAATTGCAGAAGCTGTTCTTGAGTAGAACAGGCTCGAGCTTTCGGAGCCTTATAAGTGAATAGTAAATTATTCATATATCATATGAATAGTGTTTTCCTATGGTTATGGTTATAGTCTAACAATCATTACTATAGGATCTGATAGTGCTATTCTAGCTTTGAATAAGTGTTCCTTAGCAATACTTACGAGAGTCCTAACTAGTTGAATTGAAATATTTTCATTTGGTATCAGAGCCACAATGTCAACTAGACTAGGTGCATCTCTTTTAAGTGCTGTAGATGTGTTTAATGGCACAGGAGGTTTCCGGGTGTGGAAAGAGAAAAGTATTGGAGGTTGAAGGTCTGTGGACCTATGTGGCAGGAGATGCTGATGAAGTTGAGCAGGTCAGTGAGACAAGCATTAAAAACGATGCAGTTATCATCACAGCTGAGAGCTCAAGTACAAAAGGTAAAGGTACATCTACCTCTACTAAAATTACTAGTAGTGATGTGAATGTTACAGCTAAACTCATTGAAGCTAAGAGTATTGTAACTGTGAAGCTGGGTTCTAGCATATTGCTAAAGGTTAGAGGTATGAGCCCGAGGGCTATTTGGAAATACCTGATTAAAACATATGAGAGTAAAACATCCTCTCAACTGGATGTGTTGGATAGAGAGTTAAGAAATCTGAAATTTTAGGAGAAGGACAATATCACAGAATTTTTTCAAAGGTTTGATAACCTTGTGGCAGATCTGGAGGCTGCTGGGGTAACCATTACCAAAGATCATCAGGTAATGTCTATAGCTCGTGCTTTCTCAAGTTTTGATCAATTATCTACTCTAGTAAGGAATGTAGCAACGAGTAGAGAACATGCAGAACTAATGGTCAAAACTGAGTTGGAACAAAAGCAGATTATTAATGATCAGGAGGAACATGCTGAAATACTATTTGCTGGCAAAGGAAAAGGAAAATATACTGATAAGAGCAAGCTGGGACCATGCTTTGTTTGCAATAGCTATGGCCACTTAAAAAATAACTGCCCAAAAAACAGCAACACCCGAGATAACAAATGCTTCAATTGTAGTGGGTTTGGCCATTTGGCAGCAAATTGCTCAAGTCCCAAGGACTTTGCAAAAGGAAGAGGGAGAGGGTATAATGATAGCTTCAGAGGAGGACATGGAAGGGGCCAAAACATGAGGGGAAGAGGCAGGGGAAGAAATGCTGCTGCCATTAATATGGCAAGGACTGTAAACAATGAACATGAAGAGGAGATAGACGAAAATGTTGAGGTAACTCAGAATTCTAACATTTTCAAAGCATTATCTGCAAATGAGTTGGATTCTAAAAATGATTTACTTGTTTTAGATTCAGGAGCTGAAAGATCAGTGATCAAGAATCCAAATGAACTCAAAGGAAAAATAAGCAAGGGGTCCAGCTACGTGCAAATGGGAGATGGAAATTTACAAAAAGTGAATGTAGCCGGAATGCTAGAGATCTTTGATCTAAGTGGAGAACCTGTAGAACTTCAAAATGTTTTATGTGTGCCTTCGATTGTTAGAAATTTGATAGCAGTTAGTCAGTTAGTAGACTTAGGCTACAAAGTGGTTTTTGAGAAAACTGAATGTAAAATCTATATGGGAAATATATTGAAGTTCTTAGCAAAGAGAGTTGGAAACTTGTTTGCATTGGACAATTTGAAAGTTGATGGTGAAATAAATATTGTCACAGCTCCCTCAATCAGAAAATGGCATGAGAGACTCGGGCACACACACCTAAACAATATCAAATACATGATCAAACATAAGATGATCACTGCCACAGAAAATCCAGAGGAAGAGTTTGTGTGCGAAGGATGTATGTTGGGGAAACATACAAGGCTAAAGTTTCAGAAATCAAGGAAAAGGGCTAAGGGAACTTTAGATCTGATACATACAGACCTGTGTGGTCCTATAAACATAACGAGCATGACTGGAAAAAAGTACTTCATCACGTTCATAGATGACTACTCTAGAAAAACCAAGTGTTATCTATTAAGACGAAAAGATCAAGCATTTGCTGCTTACAAACTGTTTGAACGGGAAGTTGAAAGGCAAACTGGAAGGAAAATCAAATGTATTAGGTCTGATAGAGGTGGAGAATTCTTGTCTGGAGCTTTTAACAAACATTGCAGGGATCGTGGCATAAAGAGACAACTCACATGCAGATTCACCCCTCAACAAAATGGCATAGCGGAGAGAAAAAACAGGACCATCCTTGACGCTGTTCGTTCCATGTTGAAGCAATCAGGTATGCCTAATTTTTTATGGGATGAGGCAGTCAAACTGACAAGTGTTAGGGTATTACTAGCTTTTGCAAATGCACACAACCTAGAAGTACATCACATGGATGTGAGTACCGCCTTTCTCAATGCTGAGCTCAATGAGGATATCTACATGAAGCAGGCCCCAGGATTTGAGGCTGCTGAAGAAGGAATGGTGTGGAAACTTAAACGCGCAGTGTATGGACTCAAGCAGTCACCAAGAATGTGGTACCAATGTATTGACAAATATCTGCAAGATCAGGGATTCACCAAGCTCTCAAATGATGGAAACATGTACATTCTGAACCAAGGGAGCCAATTTTGCATTTTGGCTCTATACGTTGATGACAATATTCTAGTGCCAAGTGATGCACAAATCTTAAAGCACTGCAAACAAGTTCTAACGAGCAAGTTTAAAATGACAGATCTTGGGGAGCTCAGGAAGTTCTTGGGAATGGAAGTGTCCAGAGACAAGGCCAATTGCCAGCTGCAAATAACTCAATCTGACAATATAGCAGGTATGCTTAGGAGATTCAATATGCTTGAATGTAACATTTCCAGAACTCCAATTGTTCAAGGTCTGAAACTATCTAGTGAGTTAAGTCCTAAAACTGAACAAGAGGTTGCAAGCATGACAAGAATCCCATACAGGGAACTTGTAGGTTGTTTATTATTCATATCAAATTGTACCAGGCCTGACATTGCGTTTACAGTCAGCCTACTGAGCAGGTTTTGCAACAACCCAGGTTACCAGCACTGGACCACAGCTAAACGAGTCCTAAGGTATTTGAAACACACTCAGAATCATGGCCTTACGTATAACAGTAAAGACATGACATTAATTGGATATGCGGATGCTGACTGGGGCAGTGATATAGACACAAGGAAATCAACTTCTGGATTCTGCCTAATGTTAGGTGGAGCAGCAGTGACCTGGAAAAGCAAAAAGCAATCTAATGTGGCCATGTCCACAGCCGAAGCTGAATACAACTCAACTACTCTAGCAGCTAAAGAAATTGTTTGGATTAGACGATTACTTGATGAGCTCAAAATCTATCAGAAACTGCCTACAGTTCTATATTCTGATAGCTTAAGTTGTATTGCAATTACTCGTAATCCAGTCTTGCATCAGAGAACCAAGCACATAGAATTACACATTCACTTCATTAGGGAGATGGTTGCAAAGGGGATAATTACAGTGGAATATGTCTCAACACATGAGCAGGTGGCAGATGTACTGACAAAAGGGTTGTCTGAATTTAGATTCCAAAAGTTCAAGCACAGGTTGGGAATCTTAGGGACTGAGGATATGCAAGGAATTAGCATGGAAGGGGAATGAAGAAAGTCCATGCTAATTATAATATTGATCCTTGTGTGATTCTCTCTGATGAATTATCTATGCAGTTGATCAGTTGTGAGAAACAGGATGCACAGTGTGAGCTTGGAAATGGCCTACTCATTTGGTTTACATGACAATATGTTGTCTACCCTATTAATGTCTATAGGGTTGTGATTTCCAAATGACCATTGCATTTTAGTTATGCTACCATTATCGGGGGAAAAAGATATCGGGAGCCATTCGGCAATTCAAATATGGCAAGCCCCTTGAGATATGGAGACTCTAGCCACGAGTCCCTAGTCGGCCGGAACCGAGCCTGTTCGGCCGGGTCTGGCCCTATAAGTAAAAAGAAAAACAGTGTAATGATATGGGGAATTGCAGAAGCTGTTCTTGAGTAGAACAGGCTCGAGCTTTCGGAGCCTTATAAGTGAATAGTAAATTATTCATATATCATATGAATAGTGTTTTCCTATGGTTATGGTTATAGTCTAACAATCATTACTATAGGATCTGATAGTGCTATTCTAGCTTTGAATAAGTGTTCCTTAGCAATACTTACGAGAGTCCTAACTAGTTGAATTGAAATATTTTCATCCACCCCCAATTCCCCAGTTGTGTCAGTTGTTTGGTGCTGAACCACATCATAGCATCCTCAACCAGGTTGGCTCTTCCGCACAGGCTGCATTTACTGGGTTTTAAAGGTTCTAGATAGGAACATCTCTACTTATAGATGGCCTTTAGGTCTCTACCCTTCCCTCAACCGTAATACATGGAGGGAGCAGAAAGAAAGAATATAAACACCATCTAAGTATCCATCATCACCCACAACAATATAAGAAAGAGAATTTAACCATTCCATCTATTCAAAGAAGTGTTAGCAGAGATAGAAGCTATTAGGGACTAACCAGTCTCTTGGCTGGAGCCTTATCACGGTAGGTCTCCATATTTAGGGTCTATTGGCAAGAACTGGCAATTCTAGGATGGGGCTCGCATGAAACCAACAAACCGCCCGATAGATAGGCTTCTCATTCATCTCAGCAGATTTTCTACAATGGTGGACAGTGGGTAGCCGCACACATGCGAACTACCCACGAAAAATAAAGGGAAAATCCAATTATATCATTTGGACCCCAAAAAATACAATGCTAATAGATGAGTGGCTGATGTACCTGCCGAAAGCTTATCACCGGGATTAAAAAACCCCGCCCTTTCGGGTTTTCAAGGAAAAACCCTAGTGATAAGCCTTCGGCAAGGGACTTGGACAAACGTAAGGCATAGAAATCGCTCCCAAAAACCCTCGCATGGAGAAGTCGAAACAGATGCCGCTCGCCCCTGTACCTGTACATCACCAACACAACAAACGAGACAACACAAACATACCAGAGGATAGCATCACCCAGGGGGTGGAAAAAAGCATCACCCAGCGGGTGGAAGAAAAACATTATAACAAAAATTTGTGCACAATACAATAAACAAAGGAGGGGGGGGTGGGTTCAAAGAGAATAAGGTACTGCTGAGAGAAGAGGAAGCGCCGATGAGACGTTGATGCAGAACCGTGCCTAAAATAGCGAAACCCCAACCAGGAAGGGCATGCGCCGCATGCATGCATGCAAGACATGCATGCTCGCCCCATCCTAGAATGTCGATCCGATGTCTCGGATCGGCGGGAAAACTGATAGCTGCTCCTCCTCCTCTTCCCAATTCGAATTTGGGGCAAAAATGGGGGTAGGACCCCTATTTCTCCACCCAAATTAGCAAGTCCCCCTGGCCAATCGAATTAGGCCAGGTGGCACCCCCCTATTGGTGACATTTAACTAATTATGCCTTAATTAGCATAATTAGGTTAATTATCCTCTAATTTCATTAGCATAGCTAATAAAATCCCTTTTAAGTGAATCTAAGTCATCCCCTATTGACCCTTAAGGGTTTGATTAAATACTGATGACGTGTCATGGTATGCATACGTATATTAAATACTTGGAACGTCACAATCGTGAGAGGCGACATACTCTGCCAAGTAGCAAAATTAAAAGACACCTCTTTGTATGTGGACTATGACCTCACAATGCTTCATCAGAAGACATGTCGATGATAACTGACACGTGTAAGGGACATGCAAAACATTAGTGGCGTTGTGCTGGTTCATGGCAAGGTATGTATTTTTTCTTTGCCTAACCATATTGTGACAGCCACTATGCAGAAAGGAACAACTGGACATCTATTGCTGCAATAAGTGATTCCGCTACAACCACTAATGTAAATGCAACTACTGCTATTGCTACTGCAACTCCTCGGCTACTTCAACTGCATATGTCACAATTTCTAAATCGAGATTATGCCTATGTATGGTCTCCTAGAATTGTGAAAACATGGGAACTAATGGTCGAAGAATAATAGATTTACTAATTTATCATCATATTCATTGTTCAATGAGTGCAGGGGTAAGTAGGGACATGGCGGAATAACTTGCTATTATAAAACATCATTGTCACTCACAGATGGTAGACATGCATAATTGCTGCATATGAATACAAGTACAGATTCAATGTAAGATCCCTCTCTATGTGGCCGCATGCAGACTCCAATTTCTATCACATGCATTCAAATATAAATAGACTGGACCCATACATCGATCTATATGATGACATTAAATATCACATGCAATTGGGACATATGCTATATATTCTAAAGAAGGTGCACCTGGACTACTACAGTCGTCTGATCCGTCGATCCTACGCCCCAGATCGTATGTTGGAGCCTCTTGGCACCTCTCGTTCCGCTTATGGTTATTTATGATTGGAGCCACCTATGATTTTAGAGTATGAAATACGAGTTTGCCTAAGGTTTTGATGGAACATCGAGCTTCTATATGGCTTTGCCTAAGGTTTTAGAATATGAATAACGGGGGCTCGAAGTCTTAATAAGACTACCTTAACCAACACATCCAATGAGCTAACGTGATTATTTTTTATTTTAAATCTATGTTTTTTTTAGAACAAGCCACTCAATTGTTTTTAGGATATGGTCTATGGCTTCAGGAATTGTCATTTTTACATCCATATCAAATCCCCCTAGTAGAACCTCCTAGTATTCTGCTTGAAATCTTATAGTATTTTACGAATCTTGTTATACAGTATAGCAAATTTTGTACTTGCATACCCCACAAATGAGGAACTTTACGTACGGTGTAGATTAAGGAATAAGGGGTGAATATGCCTATCCAACAGCTCTCGCTGCCCGGAGTCACCCCCCGTGTGAATATGCACCCAAACCAAAGGGGGTTTAAGGGGGATTTTAATTTAAATGTTGGACCCAATGGTTGTGTTAATTAATGTCAATGGTAGTTATGTGTAGGTTATTGTACTAAAAAAAATTTTGGGCCCTTCGGGCCCTAAAAAAAACAAACATACGTAAAAACATCTAGCAATATATAATATGTAATACGTAATGGTAAAAATAATACGAGTAACACAAGCTTCTAATACTAATATCTAGCATTAGCATAATGGTAGATAGATATTGAAACATATTGACAAGCAAGAGATGCTCATAAGCACAATGTATACCCTATACTATGCATTTGATAAGAATGTCATATTCAAACCTGTTTGGAAATCATGTAATGCAGTTGATGGTAGGAAAAATCCAACCCAGCAGCAGCAGGGTAGCTAATTAGATGACGATGTGCCTCACAGTGCACCTAGCTCTAGAAACTTTAAATGACCTGTTATGTTCAATCTAAACTTGTTACATTCATAATCAATTACTCTCTAATCCTTGACTTGGAAGCAAACAACCACCTGTTTATCCTTGTCCTTGATTCCAAGAACCTACTACCATCCTTATCTTTCTGACTCGGTGTGTTTATCAATAAACATTGCATATTTAGTAAAGGTCATACTCGGCCTTCTCAATGAACCAAAATCCGTCATCCCCTGCCATGCCACATGCTGAATAAAGGCTGCAGAGAACTGGTGAGGTCCTTGCTAGTTTCACGAGAATCGCGAAAATGCTTTTCTTTCTTTTGTCCTCATCTGCGATATTATTTGTACTACTATAGACATGTGCTGACTCTTCCTTGCAGGCTTTTAACAAAACCAAACAGGTCGGATTCATCAGTCGAGAGAAATCGCAAGACGCCTAATACGAGGTTTGATGCAAAGAACAACCGACTCGGTCTGCCGATCCCAAAGACGACCCACGACTCAACTACAGCAACTTAGTGGAAGCTCATAGCAACTTAATGCAAGCTCTCATGCTCAAATAAAAGCTTTACAAAATTGGCAGGTCCTTGCTACTTTGAAGACAACTGTGATATGGTTTCCTTTCCTTTCCTCCTCATCGTGCTTTTATTTTTAACTTGGCAAATCTTTGTGGCCATTGTGTTAATGAAATTACCAACTGCCATTATAATAAGCAGCAAGCCACAAACACCCATCTGCCATTCTGAGTCGTCGTCTGTTACTATTCCGATTAACAGCTTAAAGCCAATAAAGAATTGGAATCCTCAGAGAACGAAAATTAGAGGGTAGAGCAGCCATAATCGACCCTTCATACCTTTGTTTTTCTCCCCAAACAACATCCATCCTTCCGGCCTTTTCCAAGCGCCAATCGTCTTTGATATCTATTTTGAAGCCGCGCATAGAAACTCCCGCATTCGCCCATAACAAGAACAGCTGCACACTATGCTCTTTTGTGTCCAACCATGGGATTTTTCTACGGAGCCGAGATATTAGGGCTACTTTAGGGTTTCTGCATTCGATCATGGGAGCTTATCAAAACAGATGCAAAACCAATCGGATTTGGCCGAATCTAACTGTGATGTTCCTAGATGTTGAGAAGACACAGGTTTCGGAGGGTTTTGCAGGAAAAAGTCGAGGAGATCGGCTATGGCAAAGACAACTTTAGGGTTTCAAAGATTCGAACATGGCGGGTTACAAAAGCGGATGCAAAACCGATTGGATTGGGCGAATCTCACTCAAGACACAAAGTTGCGAGAGGGTTTTGCAGGGAAAAAGCTGAACAATGTAAACTCATGGCTCCAGTTTCGGCCTTTGGGTTTCATTGCAAGATCTGTCTCCATCTCGACTTTAGCATGCTAAATATCAACACACTGAAAAAAAGAATATCAACACAGACCATGCCATGGAAACTTTGAATATGTAGCACAAACTGGTGAAGCAAGCATCCGGCCGCATCATCCTCTGCACTAAAGCACTAAAGCTTTCTGCTCTTCTGCACATGCAAACCAAATGAAATGCTTGTTCAGATACGCTTCCACTCCAAATCTGTTTCCACTCTGATCACAAGAACATTAATTTTTTGCAAGAATGCCCTGAAATGCTATCTAGAGGCTTGCATGTTCATCCCCTAAAATAAAAAGAGGGCTTTTGTTGTGAGCCCTTGGATGTTGAACCATTGGAAAAAAAAACTAAATCAACGGCTAAGAAATGGTGCACTCTAGATGTACGCATTAGTACATCCATTCGAATACGCCATGAAATCTTAGGAAAACCTTTATGAAAAGCGTACAAAAACACAAAAAAAACCCATGTTATTATGCTACATATTGTTAGTTAGGGATTTCACCGAATGTACAACAATAGATAAGATAAGATAAGATAAGATAAGATAAGATAAGATAAGATAAGATAAGATAAGATAAGATAAGATAAGATAAGATAAGATAAGATAAGAGAAGGCAAGGTTTTTGACGTCCACGAAGACCTCCACTAGGCCATGAGAGTAATGAATAAAGTTCAATCCTTTGGTGGAGACAACGTGATAGGTTATGCGCTAGTGGCAGAATAAGAGTGCGACTTTTTTTATGTTTTTTCGAACCATGTTTTCATGTTTTTGTGTAAGGAATATTTGTGTATTTCTTTTATTTCATTCATCAATGTTGGGAGAACTTTTTAAATAAAAGATGAATCATATTTCTTATAGTAATATCTTGAACAGTTTACACCAAAAATTTGATGTTGCCTGCTACTTTTCCAGATACACAATTACTTTTAAAGAATTTAATCGGCACCGAAAAGCATTGCCAATGCATTGTTCGTCAATACTGCTTGAATAGTTACTGACAAAAACTATAGAATCATTACTCAAACTAGCCCTTTTATTGATACGCATTCCATTTCTAACTCTGAGAAAGCTACTTTCCGAAGGTGCAATAGAGAAAATATCAGTGGAATACTGATTGCATGTGGAGGGCAACCCTCTCACCACAAATCCGCTACTCATCAACACTTGCAACTTTTCATCCTTGTGTTGACCCCTGTAGCGATTGGCCAACAAGAAATAAGGTTCCTCTCCATTGCAAATTCCTACAAAAACAATATATGCATGTCGATGATGATAAAGGCCCGTTATTTTATTGATATGTAGGCATTCACGAAGATCAAGCCGTAATATACGGACATTTGCGTAACTCTCCAACTTTCATTTATACCTTTCATTTTTAACCTAGAATTTTGCATGGGGACGACAGTGTTGCCTTGAGTATTGTCATTGTTTTAGACAAAAACTTTGTTTTGAATTGGCTTGATGTAATGTTTGTTAAGTAGGGGGCATCATGTTTGAAAAACACAGATCATAATAGTTTTGGTAAGTGTGATGCACTAGAAGGTTCATTGATATCTTTTTACACCCTATTTTTTTTGTTCCTTTTGCCCATCTAAGGTTCGTTGATATTATTTACATCATGGAAAGTGGGTCGCTGGTTCCGCCCACGGAATGGAAAAGGGCAGCATCATTCCGCTCAAGCGGTCATCTGCCATCGATCAACAGGTAAAAAAATGTTGTCGCTACCCACTTACCATGATGTGGGGGGACGAAACAGGGTCGATGATTCAGGACCCGCTCCCGGCTGCCGCCGGTCGCGGGACCACCTGGAATCATCTTCCCTGTTTCCATCCCCCATACATCCTACCTTTTTACTTTTTGCCCATAACGTTCCTAACATTACAAATTACCATTTTTTTTATTTTTACAATTTATACATCTTATTACCACACAACGTTCAAACTTCAAAGAAGGTAGGACGCAAAAAAGTTATTCCCTATCTATCTTAATCCGAAGGCCGTATCGACCAATCCAGAATAGCCCAATAGGCGCCTAGTCTCACTCAACCCCAAAGTTTTCCCAAAAAGCAGCATGTGCATGTAAGGTATTTTGCTTGTAAGGGCATAAAGGGCAAGTCGCATGTCATTATGCATGGCAAATTTTTCGGGCAGTGCATCGACGATTGTTTTTTCACATTCTCGGTTGCTGTCTGCCCTATTTTCGGCTGCCACTCCATCGTTTCAAAAAAGATGCACAGTCCGATGGTTGTTCTTTCGATTTGGAGCTCCGGCTTGCTGTGAAGAACACGATGTCTTCAAACATTGTGAGTTTTTGCCTCTGAGCTCAATAGGGGACGGCACCGTTCCTTAGTTTTTCTGTCATTCTGAGCACAAGAAATTAAAAGGGGACGGCACCGTTTCCTCTGTCTTTTGCTTATTTTAAATACATGACTTGTTGTATTCAAAGGGGACACACCTTTCCTTTAATTTTTCTCTGAAATAGAATACACAAAATCTGTTTAGTTGCAAGGGACGGCACCGTTGTCTTAGTTTTTCTCTATTTCTTGTTGGGAAATGAGCTTTCTATGATTGGGTGGACAGGCTGGGGATCGAACCCAGGACCTCTTGCTTGCAAGCCAAGTACTCTACCACTGAGCTACCGGCCCATTGATGGGCTTTCGGCACTCCTCCACTGAGTCATTCTTCATGTGTGCCCATTACACATGCTCCAACATTCCAACATCCCCCCTTAATGGGCACACCAATCCATTCCAGCCTTCACCACAATCCACATGCTCCCCTCCTCGGGCAACTCCACCACTGTGGGAGTTGGGCTTTCCACTGGCCAAGCTTTGCTCATTCTCACCCCTACACCACTGGGGACTATCCCGGTGCAGTTAAGCACCCTCTACTTGGGACCATGGCTCTGATACCATGTTGGGAAATGAGCTTTCTATGATTGGGTGGACAGGCTGGGGATCGAACCCAGGACCTCTTGCTTGCAAGCCAAGTACTCTACCACTGAGCTACCGGCCCATTGATGGGCTTTCGGCACTCCTCCACTGAGTCATTCTTCATGTGTGCCCATTACACATGCTCCAACATTCCAACATTTCTAAATACATAAAATTAAATTGCTGTATACAAAGGCAAGGCAAGGGGACGGCGCCGTTGCTTATTTCCTTTCACGTTGTAGCGGGGTGGCCACCGATTGGCGCACGTGGTAAACCCATTACGGCTTTTCTAGGGTTCCGATGAAGGCTGCGCATAAGAAGGCGGAAGGCAGAAGGCATTGGCTTGCTCTGCATTTTAGGTATGTCTTCTGGAGCAATCCGGTAGCACAGAACGCTGCTTCAAAGTCGTATTTTTTATACAAGAGGCCATATGCGGCATCAGATGCAGAGGATTCGTCGGAGTAGATGCAGAGGATTCGTAGGCATTTTCGTCGGAGTAGATGCAGAGGATTCGTAGGCATTTACCTCCCAGCTGCACGGTTATATTCATGATAGCTGCTTCATCCGGGACGGTTTTACCGCAAGAGACCATACCATAGTTGCCGTCATGCTAACTCCAGCCTAACTCGGTGACAAAGTTTTTTCTGCAAGGATTGATGCCTCTCACATAGATCAGTGGCAGCAGCCTTAAAGGTAATCCTCCATTCCCTTTTTCTTGATGGTAATAATTTTTGCAACTTTAGTTCATGAATTCTTTGTAGTTTTGTTTGATGCTGTAATTCGTGTTCATCAAGTTGAAGTTCTTTAAACCAGGTTTCTGGTATGAAGTCATCTTTGATCCATTTGACAATGCTGATGTGCTCTTGCAGCTTGTTCCTAGGCAAGAATCACCAGACCAAGATTTTCCAGCAGGATTCACATGTAAGTTTCATAACATGATGCTTGTGCTGTAAGCAGTGCTAAGCATAAGGTCTTTCAATATATTGAGGATATGTTATTAGGTACGTTCATGCACAAGCAGATGGGCGCATCATCACAAGTGCTTAGCTTCAAATCATAATTTTAAACTAGACTAATGGATGCCAATCAATGCAGTACAGGCAAGTTATTTTAGCATGCATCTACGTTCGTTTTCAAAGAAAAGCCTGTTGCATTGCAATTCTGTACTTGTATAATCAGGAGTTGGAAATGCTAATGAATGTGGCAACAGTTGCTATTGATCAAGTGGATACAATTGTTGCCCAAGAACATCTTACAGGTTAGATTCATTCTTTCTGACGTTGTCATCAATGTCTTGTATTGTAACTATGTTCAAATTAACGCATCACATTTTTTTTACTGCATCATTTGCTCCATGATTGATTTCAATCCAGTGGCAAATGCAGTCTATCGACTAATTTTATAAGTATTCAAGTCTTCAACATTAAATTCTGCTTCTTAATGTTTGGTTGCAGAAAATTAAATTACGCTTCTTATATCTTTGGGCATGAAACTATAATTATATTATCTTGTTGGATTTAAATTCCATGCTTGTTTAATCGAAAAAATTGTCGTTGCTCTAAATATTGCATGCATCCTTAAATGGCCAATTTGCAACCTATGTGGTCGCCATCGTAGCCTTCATGGTATCATACCCCCTCTACTTTGGTACATGATAAGTTGACCGTGGAGTTCCGGCTTGGCATGTAACAAGGGATGCCATGTAGGTTATCTGGTTGTGCATGCTGCTAAATATCTGGTTTTGCATGTTTTACAAATATCTGGTCGTGACTTGGTTTATGAGCTTAAGGTCAACCCCCAATGCCATCAAATATTTGCTAATAAGCCAAATAATACCAGTGTAACAGGAATTTCAAAGCATATATGTGGAAGTTAGAAAATAACCTTTCAGAGCATAGTTTGCGCAATATTGGTCATCTCTTTGTATGTTCTCTTTCTTGGTATGGAACTTGCCATCATTTTGTGATTTCCCTCAATTAAAGTTGAGAACCAAGAACTGCGCATATTCTATCACTGTGATGATTGGGTTGCAGGTAATTAGCTACTCTAATACCCTCCTTAAAGGTGGGAACAATTTATTGCCTCACAGAAAGAATTTTTCTTACTTTGCATTAAACTGTGCCATGTTATAAATTGGATTCATTGTGATATTTGAAGTGAACAGATTGAACTGGAGAAAGATACAACTGTGCCATTCTTACCCTGCAAAGAGAGTCTTATATGTGCTGTGAGTAAAACCGCAACAGGGTATTGTGTTTGCAGACCAGACAGGAACCCAAGCATTAAGTCCAGTCGATTCATAGAATATTCTATAAAAAACCCGAAAAACATGTTTCAAAAAAACCTAAAAAAAAATTCCCCCGCAGAATAAGACCTACATTTAATTAAGCATGCATAGTTGGGGACCGATAGCAGAGATGAAAATGTGGATTCAGATCATCGACTTCTCTTCTTTGAAAGTAAACTAATAATCCATACAAATCGACTGTCAAGCTACTTTCCAGATGCCCCAGCTTTGTCTGAATAATGATCAGGCAAAGTTTTATGCACAACTACTAACAGAAGAGTTATTGGGAATTTTGCAACTCATCACATTAAAACAATAAACTAGCAAACTGGTCACGACCCTTATGAGTGTGGCAAGACGATGTTTTGGGAGAAGACGCAGGGACTTCATGTTCATCAAGCTTTCCACGGAACAAATGGTTTGATGCTCACTGCAAAAGGCTTAAATGGTAGCTCAGGATGGTAATTAATCTCCACGCTCATGTTGCATGCAGTCAAACAATACAAAGCTTAACTCAAGGGCAAAAAGGCACAAAACGTGTAGAGCATTAGTGGGAATGTTCTACCTCCTCGATCGTCACCCGAGAACATTTTGGAGAAGAGTATTATAAAAACCTAGGCAACCTACTAATAACATCTTTCCATAACAATGGATACAGTATCTAATGTAGTTTTATGATCTAATAGGGTCTATAAGAATGTGCCAACATAGATAGGCCCAACATTATTTATATCTAAGACAGATGTTGCTAAAGGCTTGCTGTTAAAGTGGACTGGACCTGAGATTGTTCTTCTTGTTTTGGCTAGTATATTTAATAGAGTGCTTCAGAAAGGCTTTCCTTACAACAATTTTGTCAATAAAGTGGTCCCAATCTATAAGGCAAGTGATTCTTATAGCTCTAACAACTACCACACAATCATGTTCAACCTATTTTTGCAAAATAAATGGTATGAATTATTGAACAACAATTAACAGCATGGGCAGAGGAAGTGGAAGTATGTGCACTGGCACAAACAATGGTTTAGGCTTTTCACACTCCACTATATACCATATTTTCATGCTGCTTGCTTTGTTAAAAGATATAAAAAATAAATGGTTGGATTTGTATTGCTGCTTTGTTAATTTCGCGAAAGCTTTTGACACAACACCTAGAGGGAAGTTGTGGGAAAAATAATGCAGTTCTCTAAAGAGTTACAAAATGCAATGTATAGGCTCTATGAAACATGCACAACTCGAATGCCACTCCCAACCACCTTATCAACAGTAGCGTCAGAATCTGTCAAGGGTGTCCACTCTCTTCCACATTGTTTGGACTACACATTGATTAGTTTGAGGACTGGCTCACTCAGCATGGAGGTGGAGGAACCCGGCTTGCTTATCATATCATCTGGTAGAAGGGCCCGGCTTGCTAACCACACCATCTAATTGCTAACATATGCAGATGATATGGATTTTTTAGCACACACTCCGTCAAGTATGCAGTAACATCTCAATGCATTTAGTGCTTTCTGCCAGTATACTAGAATGCGAATAAATTTGGCAAAATATTATCTTCGAGGCAACATAAAAAGCCTTGCTTCACTTATCAAAGGCCAAAATGTGGAAGTGGTGTCGACGCACAAATACCTAGGAGGGGAGTTCATTACCACCAGATATGATGGTACTTGTATCCGTAAAACGGATAATGGCGGGGTTGGAAGGCCTTTTTATGCATTGTGAGAAATTGTCACTTAAGTAGAGCCTTGTGGACTGGTCCCATCTTCTATAGGAGATGAGTTCTTGCATCTCCAAATAAGTGCTACTATGGAATATCACATAATACATTGCCAGAAGGTGGTAAACATGGGAGACACTAGTCTTCCAAATCTCACCTACATAATGGCCATAGTTCCACAACGCCTTGAAGCTTGCTAGAAGGAGAAGCGAGTCACTTGGTTCTCTAGATGGAATGTGGGGATGTAGGATGTCGTGCTTAAGCCTCGGTATATTATAAAAGCTAGATCAATCCCACGATTGCTAGGGATCCATAGTGTTAATACATTTGCCCATGAAGAAGATCTCCATTCGAGTTGGAGCATACTGCCCCAGAATTGAGATGGAGATGGGTCCGAGAAGGGCGAGAAAACATATTTGCCAATGATGTCAAACATGTGTAATTGAAGATAAGCATCGCGACCTTCAGGATTACCTAATGCTTTCTATATGGGCACGATACACCAGGTCAGTTACACCTAACCAACCACCGAATGTGATTTGCATACACCTCCAGCAATGACACTAGTACCATATATCAAGGAGGATCTAGACATGCGAGCTCAATTGTGTCCCTCACTATACTGACCTATACAACTGTATAGTTTATAACCAAGCTTAAAACTGCTATGTTTTTTTCCTCAAGTTCAGCATGACACTTTTTTAATCCTAAATAGTAATAGGCCTTGATTTGTTTGGGTCGTTGCATTGGTTCTTATCTCCTGTAAGTTTTCAAGTTCTAAAGTTTCTTCAATTTCAGTTTTTCATTGCACTCAATTGCTCAATTGGTTGTACAGGGTAATTCTGCACTCAATTCCTATCCAGAAAAGGTGCCATCATGTCTTCCTGCATCCTGCTGCATTCGGGCTGTTCTTGAGTGGAAGCAAGGCCGGGTTGGCAGGGGCTTATGAGCAGTTTGCCAAGCTCATCCCTGACAACCCGTTTGGTAGGGCACGGTGGAAAATCCAGACAACACAATTCTATTATATTCCTGTCAATGCTGGGTAAACTCTGATCACTTGATCATTTATGCTTTAAATCTATTTTAATTGCCTTTCAATTTGCTATTTCTTAGTGGCCATTGGAGCCTTTTCATCTTAGTGACTGATGGCCTGGCGTGTGCTCGGCTTGGAAAGCCCTGCCCTTGTATTCTGCACCTTGATTCATATGATCCCTTGCATGCATCTACCCGAGAATTTGTCACACTGTAAGTATTCCTCTCTATCTCGAATTATTTAATCTTTTGCATTATGATTTAAGCTAATTTCTTATTGATACTTGTAGATTCCTCACAGACGTGTTTAAGAGGTGGAGGCATGAGGAAAGTGCATTGCATAATGCACCCTGCATTCCATTAGAAACTCCCCAACAGCACAATAATTCGGACTGTGGTGTGTATGTCATAAATTATGTGAAGAAATTTGTTAAAGACATCAGTGGCAAGGAGGATAATGTGAGTCTTTGAGTTTATGTTTGTTGTTTCTTTTTTTTGTGTGCAATTTTTCAGTTCATGGCTAAATTCATGTTTTAATGCAGGTTCTGATTAACCGTGATTGGTTCAAAAAAGAAGACATAGATTGCATGAGGTCAGGCTTCAAGATAATGCTCCAGAAACTACACGATTGCTTGGCGATATCTTCGATCACATGATGTGGAGACTACCCTGCGGTGTGCGGATGTGGCGAGGGAGGACGTCCCGCGAAGCCATGGCAACAGTGATCCCGGTAGATTCTGAGTGATTGCGAATTGGAATGTCAGTTTTAAGCCATTGTATTAAGTTCAATGTTTCAACTATTCCAATGTTTCCAACTAAGCCATTGTAATACTTCAATGTTTCCACTATTCCAAGACATATGGTTATTCCAAGATATATTTCAATGGTTAAGGGATATGATAAATAATATATTAACATATTCAATGCTGTGATCCCGGAGGACGGGATCACATTGCAGGCGGACGCGGGATCCCGGAGGAGGGGATCCCGTTTTAACTAGTGTGTGATCCCGGAGGACGGGATCACCAGGCAGGCGGACGCGGGATCCCGGAGGAGGGGATCCCCCGTACGTTTTTTTTTTTATTAGTTTTCTATCCTATGGTCTAAACTCTAAACATTAAACATTTAACTCAAGGTTCTAAATTATCCTAACATTTAACTCCTAACATTAAACATTGATAACATTGACAATATTTATCAATAGGTTAAGTAATAAGTAAATAGGTAAATATTGATTTATTTATACCTATTGTTTACAAGAAGGACATAGGTAAACTCTAAACTTGACCTGAACAATTAACAAGACAATGAAGCTCATGAGGTGTCAATGAGCATTAAACAACAACAAACTCACGATGCCATTCTCACAACAGGCCCTCCATCTCAACTTGCTTCCAACTCTTCTTGGTTTCCTTGTCTTTCCTCTTCCCAATTTCTATCAGAGGCTTCAGCCTTACCAAACTATTACCACACTCCTCTTCCACTGCATTAGTGGGGATACATGTTATGGTTCTGTTAGTGTTTATGTGGCCAACATCATCCATTCTTTCAAGCCGCGTGTCGAGTTGTCTCATGAGTGAATCAGTTGCAATTAGCATGCCTGGATCTTTTTCTGCCCTTGACATCACTCTAGCAATGACTTCTTGTAAAGATCTCCTTGTCTTATCCAGGTTAATCCTTGTCTCCTTTTGAGAGGGAAACTCGTCCAAGCTTACAATCTCAACCACATCTTCGTATGTGGTTTCCTCTCCATGAAAGGCCCCATGATCCTCACATGGCCTCAAGTAGTCCATGCCCCCACCAATTGACCCATATTGGGATCCAAGCACCTGTAAAAGATCTTGATCCCTGTAGTTGCCCAACATTTGCATGACCTTAACTTGGTGCTTACATAAGTTGCCCTTGGCTCCCCAGGGACAGTTCTTGTGTGCCCCGTTCACAAAGTATGGTCCTTGCCCTAGAGTGCGTTCACTTTGCACTTCTGCCTCACCTTCTTCGAAGTTAGTGAATGTGACCTGTTCATCAGCAATCTTCCTTGCACCCAATATGGCACACTGTACTATCTCTTCCTGGGAGGTGTTCACCACAAACCCTGCTTCCTTCATGGACCTAGATGACAAGAGAATTATATTCTTGCAAAATCAAAATAGGCTACAGATGATGATTAGAAGTTATACCTAATGTATGCCATGTGTGTCTCCACGTTGTTGGTTAGAATGTAGAGGAGCCAATCAATCCTCCGTCCTCGGAGTGCTCGTTTTGAAATGCCCAGGCGCCTTTTTAAGGCACAATGCCATGCCTCTATGGCTGCATTAGTCTCTTGGTTGGAGTGAGGGTACATCCTTGTAGCCAATACCCATTGGCAAATGTTTTTGGCCCACTCCTTACTCATGTAAGCCGCCAACTTGGGGTATTGAGGATACTTCCTCAATAAGTCTTCCAATTTCCTAGTTGCCTCCCTCCTTACTGCCTCCTTATACTCTTCACCGTACACATTGTCCCCTAGAGGACCTTCTGTCCTGTACATAATGTAACCAAGTTCCTTGAACAGATCGTTACGTGCCACCTTGTTCTTGATGTTCATGCGAACCACTTGATCCAAGCCCTCCTCACGTGCCATATGCAAATTTGCACGCGGGCACACTAGGAAAAACCTATGAAATCAAACAATGTTAGTACAGTTATGATTTGCTTCCAAGGATTAGAGTTTGACAAGTTACTTTTTTTCACCGGCCTTTATCTCAAAGCATGGGCATCATCCGTAATGATGCAAGAAGGTTGCCAATCGGGATCATCTCTAAGATAAGGACTCTTTTAGTGCTTGCATCCACTTTGTTATAGCTCCACTCTTTTTGAGAATTGGTAATAACGTAAGCCAATGGTAAACCATTGGAATACTCATCAAAGGCTAGAAGTGTGAAAAAGATAGAACCCGCATTAAACCATACACAATAATCAAATCAACACACAATAAAAGTTGAGGAAGAATCGCACCTCTTGTCGTTTGTTTTGAAAGTAGAGTCCATGCAAATGGCTTTGTTCTTGCCAAATTTCAACATGGACTCCCTTTGGATTGGAGTCATAACTCCTAATTGAAACAAGTCTCCTTGCTCATACATGAACACGTAATCTTGATGTTGTTGAACCCACATGTCAATGCTAGTGGGAAGATCTTCATGTAGCTTCCATGTGTTACTTAACAACTCCCTTTTCAATATTGTACACGTCCCGAATTTTCAACACATCATCCCTACACATGCTTTCCTGTCCATTCACTTCAAGTCTCAACCTCCACCTCTCTTCATGCATGTTCATGACACTACGTGGCGTGTGCCATTGGACAAGCTTCTGTCTTACCCATTCCCTCAATTCTTGTGAGATCCAGGGTGCTAGCTTGAACTTAACTCCGCACGATGGGTCAACAAACCTACTATGGCGGTGGCAAACCTTGGATATTCTTGTGATCAAACCCATAATAAGTGATATGTGAAAATTCGGAAGGAAATAGAGTTGCCTGATTGTGAAATGGCACTGGCAGCCCCTACGTATGCCCTCTCCCTCTCAACCCTTTTCCTACGTGTGCCCGGTGGACGTGGTCTTTCCTCAACCACATGAGTGTTTGCTGTCTTGTCTTGAGGTCCATATGAACACCAATATCTCGTATTGTGCTTTTTACAAGTTAGTTTTGATCTACTAGGTGTAATCCTAATGATGACCCCCTCAAATGACTTAAAAAGCAAGAATTATAATCAAACACAAAACCTATTGGATGGTCCTATTGGATCTTGGACTCATGATTTAAAACACAAACACATGAATCAAACCAATACCTCTTCAACATATAGGAATCCTTGTAGGGTCTTTTTAACACTCTCTCAGGCACTGAACTTCTTAGATAGAAATTGGCAGGTGCTTCACAATTCCTCTGCTCCCCAAGAACGAAATCTTGGACCCGGTCTGTATGGATGTAGCAAGTCCAAACAAGCATCTGGCCACCCCCTTGAATATCAGGTACAAAATGCTCTTCAGGATACCAATGTAAGTTGCCATGATCAAACAGGCCATTTGGAGGTGATTCGGGCTGTATTTCAGCCCTAAGATGAAAAAAATACATTAAACAGAAAATGACAATGCTTGTTTACAGCCCTTGAAGTTTGCTATGAATGAAAAAGAATACTTACCTCTTCTCTCTTCTCCTCTAACTCGTCCATAGCTGCCGCAGCCACAGCCGCATTCCGCTCCTCCTCCATGCCTCGCTACATCGGCTCCCGCTACATCGACATCAACACGCAACAGGGAAGAACCACACTCAGATGGTGATCCCGGAGGGTGGTCTCAGAACGTCCACGTGTTTTCATTGTATTGGCCTGTCCGTGCATGGGCTGGCAAAATTCAAACTTCGACCACCTGTTTAGTCCACGCCGCTATCTCCACCGTCCAAACGTTGTCATATACTGGCCTCTGGAATCACAGGTGCAAAGGACGTGGTGATCCCGGAGGACGGTGTAGATCACCGGATCTAACGGCTATCGGCATACCACCATGGTTTGCATCTAACGGTGATCCCGGATCACAGGATTCACGTCACCCGATCGGGGATCCCGGAGGAGGGGATCACCTCGGCGGATAGCGTCCGCCGTTATCAGCCACGGCAGGGTGATCCCGGAGGAGGGGATCCGCGTCCGGGGTGCCCGGGGATCCCGGAGGAGGGGATCGCCTCGGCGGATAGCGTCCGCCTTTATCAGCCACGGCCGGGTGATCCCGGAGGAGGGGATCCGCGTCCGGGGTGCCCGGGGATCCCGGAGGAAGGGATCACCTCGGCGGATAGCGTCCACCGTTATCAGCCACGATCGGGTGATCCCGGAGGAGGGGATCCACGCCCGGGGTGCCGGGGATCCCGGAGGAGGGGATCAGCTGGGCGGATAACGTCCGCCGCTAACAGCCCGCGACCGTGGGGATCCCGGAGGAGGGGATCGCGTGGATGATCCTGGAGGCGGGGATCTTTGAGGCGCGGACAGCCGCGATTGCACAGGGGTTTGGACGGCGGGGATGGTCCGGGCCGACGTGGCATTGCCGTACCTCAGAACGGGTCTCCCCAACGGACCGTCGAGAGCGACCCGGGATCCCGGAGGACGGTATATTTATCTCCGGGATCACCGAATCAAGGGTGAAAGTATCCTGAGCCCAAACCGGGGAAGCATCCACGGCAACAGCACACCACAGCTCCCTCTTTTGCTCTGCACCTCACCTGATCGACTCTTCAATTTATCGCGTTGCCACCCTATTCTGCAGATTTTTTTCCTTAGCTCAGTTGGATTTATGGCCGGATTTCTTCTCACCCGTTTCTCCTTTAAGCTGATTTTTTGAATCAAGAAGAATCGGCGGTTTAGGAGCCCTTTTTGACACAGCATACCAGGTATGATTTTTTTACTTGAATGCTAGCTCGTTGTTGCTGCGGTTGCTTGGTTTTGTAAATACGGCAGCTGGAAATTTGGGGTTTTGATCATGTCGCAGCTTGGCTTACTTTGTTAAATATGTGGCTTTGGTCGATTCAACTGGAAAACATTAGCATTGTCTGTTTCTGATTCTGATAGACATCGTTTTCATGCAAATTGGTTGTTGGTAATGGGGCTTTAGACTTTCCACGAAGATTTAATGTAAGTTTCTCATTGGATGTTGTGGTTTTCTTCCAGGGTACCAGGATATGGGGACCTCTCTACCTGAGCTTGCAGCGCTGGACATGTGCAACAAAGAGCCGTCTTTAAGCCCATGTCACCTGAAGAGAGGGATTCATTGAAACTCCAGTGTGGAGGTTCATGGAAACTTGTCTTACTTGTGATCTAAAAAGGTGAGAGCTTTGTTACGGCGAGAAAAATCACGTGCAATAGCGTGTCCCGGTCACGATATAGTTGTTACAAATTCTGGTGCTGTTTATACATTTGGTTCTAGCAGTTCAGGTCAGCTTGGTCATGGATCATTAGAGGAAGAGTGGAGACCTCGTTTGCTCAGGTCTTGCTCCTTCCACGGAGTTGGTTGGATAATTATGTTAATGTAAATTTTGACATCCTTAAAAATAGGTGATCCGGAATATGGAGGTCCCGGTTCTAAGAACATCACTGTTCCACAACTATTGGACTCATTAAACGGAATATTTGTGGTGCAAGCGGCTATAGGGAATTTTTTCACCGTTGTTTTGTCACGGGAAGGAGAGTCTACACTTTTTTCTTGGGGTGATGTCTTCAAGCTTGGACACCAAATGAGAACCTCAAGACCCGAAACCTTATTTGCTTAGAGGAGCTCTAGAAGATGTTCCCTTTGTTCGATTGTCGCAGGATATTGTTACTTGTGGCCCTTACTTGCCAAAAGAGTGGAATGTAATGCCTTCATCTTTTGATTCTTTCTTTAGTTTTGAACTTCAAAGTTTATGATACATCTTGAAACGTTTGCGTGGCAGTTTACTCGCTGGTTGTGGCCTAGGAGGTAAACTTGGCCATGGTCGCCGATCGATGAACGCCGGCCTCGCTTAATTGAGCACTTCCAAACACTTAAATTGCAGCCTGTTGTTGTAGCAAATTTGGAGCTTGGCATGCAAAGCAGTTGGTTGCGTAAGATGGACGGTTCCGTACATGGGGTTGGGGTCGATATGGTTGCTTAGGTCATGGAAATGAGGATTGTGAATCAACGCCAAAAGTTGTTGAATCATTGCAAGGAACTAAAGCAAAGTCCATGTAGCGACCGGAGACTATACGACATTTATTGTTAGTGATGCGGGAGATGTATATTCTTTTTGATGTCGCGAGTCATCCAAATTTTGGTCACTTGAGCAAAGCGATACGGAAGGGGGCGGTCGCTGGATCGCTAAGTCCTGAAATGTTTATGTAATGCTATGCTTATCGAAAAATATATTTTACGCTTCAGATGTAATTGTAGTCTTCTTTAATCTTTAATGCCAATCGTCTCTAATGTTCATTATCATCGACAAGTACCTTATACCTGGGTTTCAGAAAACCAAACGTGCTTAGATCACGGTGGTATCCTCCTTGAAACAGAAGAACGAGAAAGTAGTGCAGATCAGCCATACAAATTCTGTAACATGGAATGCACATACATTTGCTTTGTGTGAGTCAGGGAAGTTGTTTGCATTTGGAGCTGGGGATAAAGGTCAGCTTGGAACTGAGCTTTTGGATAACGAAAGTGAAAGGGGTACCCCAGAGCTTGTTGATATTGATCTTAACTCATAGCAACCTGAGATAACCCAACGTTAAGGGGTCACGCCCATTTGCTCTTCCCTTCCTTGCTCCTCCCCGAGTGGGTCTCGGTCACCGAGTTGCTCCTCGGCTGTTGACTGACCTGCCTGCTCCCGTTGCTCCCTGCTCCTTCCCTCCTCCTCTGCGATCTCCTCGAGAATTTGATGCATGATGTCCGGTCGGTCGTCCTCTACGATCTCTATATGGTCGCTCCGATCTGATCCTGCATCTTCGCTCGAAGAAGATTCGCCTTCTTGGAAAAGGCGTTCTTGAAGGACTTTCACGAAGAGGCAGGACGGGGGCATTTGGAGGATCCGCTTCGCTAGGGCTTCCTTGCGTACCGCTTTTGTGCGGACCATCATTTGATGGTTCGTCGATCGAAGCTAAGCGCCAGAAGATCGCCTTGGCGAACACGAGCAAAGTTCTAAGGAAGAACGCGAAAATGGGAGGGGTCTAGGTCTATTTATGAAGGGTCAATTTTTTAGGTCAACTTTTAAACTACCTTTTTGGGTTGCCTAAGGCATCTAAAACACCTAATTAAGCAAGGTCTCACACGTTGCGCCGAGCCCGAAAATGAAAAAGTCATTTCCTGTCCTGGCGCGACGTGTGAGACATGGTGGGACCCACTACTAAATTTTTGTACATTTTAAACATGCAACATGCCAATTCTACTGATTCTTAGCTTAAAATTAGAATTATCAAGTTAATTTACTGTAATTTACAACTTTTTGGTGTGTCTTTAAGCTGAATGTCTCACACGTTGCGCCCAGCCCGAAAATGGAAATCTCATTTCCTGTCCTGGCGCGACGTGTGAGACCACCCTACTTTTTGGATGTTGGCTCACCAGTTCTTAATATTTTTATGTTTTCATTTATTTTAACTGTTACTAGCTTAGCAAACTAAAAAAAATGAGAAAAATTTTTCCCATTTTTCGAGGTTTAAGGATCCTATCAAGTTAGTACTACTGGGAACATGGCCAGTGCTTTGCTCTTGATCTCCAAGAACATTGCTCGATACCATCGCGGACATCCCCCTACCGCATACTGGCCGCGACTCAACCGTATACAAACAGGAGTTCTTCCCCCATACCAGCTCCATGCCGATACAGGGCCCTCCACATGACACCGCAATCGCGGACGGGTTCCATTGGGAAGAGTGAAGGGGTCATTGTACCCCCGCCTCCCTCGTGGCCTACCTAGGCTGCTGGCGAAAACATACATGTCAGTATATAAGAGCAACACATATATCCACCCTCTGGGTGGCACGTCACATCTGCAAAAGACAATGATCAGTACAATGCATAGGGGAAATCCTACCCAAGGCTCAGACTCAAAGGGATGACTGACGGCTTGGGTCTCCAGAGTTCGTTGCAGACAGAATTCATGGCAATGGATTTGGCTGGCATAAGAACATGGCTTAGGGTTGTCCACTCCATCGCCCCTCCTGTGCACACTTTGCGAGTAGTAGGTGAATAGTGTTAGGACTGATCAGAGTTCACGGATGCATAGCCAAGAGGGCTATTCCGGGTTTCATCTCCCGAGCCCGATGGGGCGTGTAGGGATCACTCCCTCCAGAGATCTACATGCTGACTCAAGGTGACTAGAGGGCCACCGCCCGTATTCGACTTGAACTCAATGGAAGGTCATATCTACCACCTCACGAGTGTCGAGCCCATGCCTTGCCCACACGCAGTGGCAAGCCATTAGACCTAGTCACAATGATCCCCGGCAGCACTAACACACCATAGGGATCGTTGAAGAGTGTAACACGAACCCCTTCTTAGCCGGGTCGCCCCTTCACCCACAACTGTGTGTGGCTCTTGTGCACAGGCCGAATCTGCAGGGTGCTAGAGAGGCTACTCTAGGAGCATCAACTACAAAGCTTTAGGTCTCTACCCCCCTTCCCAATACAAGGAGTTCATAGAGATACATCATCCATATACTTCACAGAGAACTAAAGAACTAGATCTAATCTACATCATAGAGTTAGGTTCTTTAGTTAGAATCTGCTATCTAGAGATCTAGAGGGCTACTATGGGCAATTTAAGAGGCTAAACCTACTGATTCTATGACTGAAATGGGGTTTAGACTATCAAATTGCCTAAATACCTGATCCTTGAGTTCCTCCTCCTGACCTGAGCGCGACCATCTTGCTGAGATGCTCGAATCAAGGAAACTAATGAAGCAATTCTCTCAGACGGCGTCTGGGAGGCGGTTTTGGCTGTTGAGGCAGCCAAAACAGAGTTCTAAAACCCTAGAAACGAAAAATGGCCAGGTTAGGGTTTCTCACCCTAAATAGACAAGGGGGTTGGCTAGGGTTTCCAATTATCCCCTTTTGGCATGTGGGATAATTGGAAATGGGCCCACTTGCCTTTAAGGGCTAGGTGGCCAAATGTGCCCACGTGGAAATGTGTGCACCCAAATGTGCTCACATGGAAATGTGCTCACATGGAAATGTGTGCACATTTATGAATGTGCACATTGGAAAATGTGCACATTAATTGCACCTATGGGTGTGGCCCACTTGGCATGAAGTGGCCATATGGGAAAATGTGCACCTAAGTGAATGTGCACATTGTTTAATGTGCACATTAATAAATGCACACTCCTTGCACGTTGCCCCCTAGGGCTACTAACTTAGCTACACGTTGGCGTACACGTCAGTCGGGGTGGCGTGTACGCGTGACGAGGCAGTACAGTATACGTCCTGGGACCGTATACTGTCCTGGAACGTCACAGGAATGAAGCAACTTATCCCATACCCATAAACACTTTTCCATTGTGGTTGAGGGACCTGAAGATGCCATCTATTAGACGGAGGCAAGATTTCAGAATGCAGAAGCAATTTATACACAGAAGAAACAAAGCGCCTTGGCTTGATACCCTGATGGCAATCCCATACAGTTACTTCAATTTGTGGGCCATAATCATGTACGAGTCCAAATTACTCTATCCCATATATACAATAAGAATTTTGTTCTAAATGCTTCCCATGACATGAGATGACCAGACTCATACCAAGCTGCAATAGTGCTTATATCAGCTGCTATCCATCGTCGTTGTATCTTTGGATGAATAACAATGTTTAGAGACACATTCTAAGGAGTGTCCTGCAAAGGAATCCACCAGCATGAAGTAGACAACTGAAGACATGCCTCAGGATTGAAATGAAAAAGAGATCTGACATTGTCCCAAGCAGCAAGCAACCCCTTTAGAAAGGGAGAAGTATTAGGATACGAATGTATATGATAAAGCAACGCCCAAGGAAGAAGAGGCTTAATGGTGGCCTTATGAAATAGAAGACAATGCTGAATCGACTGCATCACCAACCTCAGGCCAGGAGAATCATCCTTACTAATAAGAATCCTCCAAATAAATTTCGATATTAACTTTGGAGGTGAAAATCCAACATTCCAAGACCACCAATTGCCTTATAATATATTAGCCCGAGCTACCTTGACCACAACTCTTGCTTCATTTCCACCCCAAATAAAATTCTTGACGATGCGCACAATTACTAATTCCTGCAATTACTAATTATCTCTGTACCATGTACTTATGACCATTTATTTGCTAGGAGTTGTTGAGCGTCCAACAGATACATACTAAATCCAAGTAAAGCTACATTGTTGTAGTACATATTAAGCTAGAGATACTGCCACAATGAAAAGTAGTGAGAGAATATGTAAACTTATTTGAAATCCTACAAGGGCGGAGCACTATTATGTGCTTTACGAGCTTCATCTTCCAATTCTATGTGACAATCCATATATAGTATAACCTAAAATATCAATGCAGCTACTATCATAAGATGATTTTCATGGAATAGGTTGTTTGTCAAGGGAAGAAATGAAATGAAAAAGCATGAATTAGCTCCAAAGTATGTCAAATGTGTGTTTTTATTTTCAGAACTAAGATTTTCACTTGCATTGTCTGTAAGGTGGTTGTTGAAAGATTCTGGCGATGATTAAGCAACCAAGCTGATTGAAAAGGTTATAGTTCTATTATCCTAAAGGAATAGGCCCAAAACCCTAGACCAGTTCTTACAAATAATAAGAATTAATGATTTACCAATTCGTTATGCCTTAAATGGTACCACATGTGCTGGACTAGACAATTTAGCTTTAAGATATTTTTTATTTGTCGAAATCTGTATCCACTGGAACAAAAGACACCATTAAATCGCATGCAGCAATATTTGAAGAACTAAATTACCCATGTTTTGTTAAACATACATGAACAAGCTATAGAAACTTCTAGTTTGCGTACTTGGTTGTGTTCTGCACTATCTTTTCTTCACCAAGTGCTCATATGTTTTGGATGACATGGACATGCTAGAATTCAAAGAATTGGTGTATCTTAGAAAAGGCAAGCATGCTAATAAGCAAGAAGAATAAGAAAACCAGACGAAAATTTCAATACTTCTTTGTGTTCTTCTACCTCCCATGATTTGGCAACTTTGTTTAAATTTACACGGGTTCTTGGTCTTATCAATAACATCTACTTTACGATGCATGAAAGATTGTGACTGGCCGTAGTATTAACTGTTGTGCCGAGAAAGCAAAGTTACAAAAACTTATTTGGAGCATTCTGCAGGATGGAGCATCTTCTCCTGGTGCGGCACCATTGTGGCAATCTCTTCGCCATTGTGTGGCATTTGGAAAGTCGTCTGTGCATGTAGAGTTGCCCTGGGCACTGTTGTATGGTCTCCGGCCTTTCCCACATGCATCCCCTTTTCTCACGGGGGTGTTGCAGGCTTGGGATCACGTGCGTGTGCTCTTCCAGCTAGATTATGCCTCAGTTTATCACCACTCTTCTCCTTTCTTGTGGGTTCCTCTACCTCCCTGGCGTACTTGCCCTTGGTCGCCCTGTGCATGCTCTGGGGCCAGTTCGTTGGAGGCGAGCTGCTGTGCTCACCTTGGAGGATTGGTATTGGGATGGTCAGCTAGCCGTGGGAGTTCTTTTCGAGCTCGCCACCGAAGGACGCTGGACCAGGGCTATTCGGGAACAAGTGGCGGGAGTATTCCGCTACACATACCTATAGTCCCTCGTGGTGATGTGGTGGTGCAGGTTTGGAAGGTTCATCCAGATTTTGTATCTTCTTGTTTTGTGCGGTCTTGTTACCGGGTGTTGGCTATTCATGACACTCCCGCCCCCTTCGAGGCAAGTGGTCTCTGCAGCCTTCCGGGTTCTCGATGGTGCTCGGTTTGGACGTGGACATGGAGCTCACTTCCCCACCGAAGGTTCGGGTGCTTATGTGGCGGTGGTGCAATTTGTATCGGGGGTGAATGTCCTTGTGAGTGGGTTTAGGCGGGTGTGAGCCCTCTTTGCCCTTGTTGTGGCCTTCATCGTGAGGCTGTGGAGCATTGTCTAGTTTTATGCCCTCATTTGCGGGTTGCACGGGATTGGGCGTGGCTCTTTTGAGGTGAGATTGAATAGCCAACAATTCTTTGCTTCATGTGTATCTCGGGTGCTTGGCCGCTCGTCTGGCAGCAAGCCTTGCATCTGTGCATGGCTTGGTTGGTGTGGTTGATTTGGAAGCGGCGGCGGTTGTGGATCTTTCAGGGGATTCAGCAGCCTGCAGCCTCTCTGATTCCTCGACTAAGCTATTTCAAAGCTTTTTGGTGTTCCCGGGATTAGTAGAGCGGAAGTTTTCCATTTGGCGGGACTTCTTGGGTGTGGTAGATGGTGATGGTCAGTTTGTACATCAGTAGAGTTGCAGTTGTTGTGGAGTGTCGAGGTATCACTGTCTCTTTGGGGCAGTTCTCCTTCCTCCTCACTTGCTTTGTAACATTACCATTCTTTTAATATATTGCTGACACAGTTCTTCAAAAAAAAAAAGAATAGACCCAGCTTTTGCCTCTAAACTCTGATATGGACAATGGACATCTTATCTAATCTTGGTGAAGGAATTGGCTTTATAACCACCTTAGCCAGTAAGCAATGTGTTTCATTGGTTGTTGCTTTCAACTTAGAGCTGCAGGTCACCAAAAGGTAAGCCTACAAACATCGAATTGCAGTTATCCACAATTGCGGGTAAGCTCCAAAGAGGCTTTTAAATAGTAAATGCCAAAAGAAATATTCACAAAATATTCGACCCAAAAAAATATTTACATAGACCCATATAGAATATTTTTAAAATATTTCCCCACCAGAGATTGACCTTAAGGACAATCCAAGCTAAAACTTAGTTGTCACTTAAGTTAAATGAACAATAAAAAATCAAGTAAATGTACCATAGCTTAAGTTCTAATTATTTGCCCTATCTATCCTATTGACCTAGCTCAACATCAAGTGGGGTATGGTGATATGATTCTTAATATTTTGGATGTTTATATGATCTTGAAACAATATTTCATATATGAACAGCCTGAAAAAAAGGACTCGGATAATTTTCCATATGATAAGTCAAGTATTCTAATTAAAGGCAAGGAGTTACCTTAATATAAAAGGCAAGTGCTTAAAAAAGGCTAAAATCGTGGGAGACCTCTATAAATAGAAGCTAAACTTCAGTTGGACATATGTCTGCAACCATAGCTCCGATTGGAGCGATTTTTACTTCACTGGAACGGGCTCGGAATCTAGTTTCTGAATTGGGGTTGGCACTTCCCCAGTTCATCCGTACGAGGTGGTAAATTGTGTGCTCTAATCTATTTTGCTGAATATAAATCCAAGTTGACCTTGTTCTTCAAGTTGTTCATCTGTAAAATAATATTTCAAGATCATATAAACATCCAAAATATTAAGAATCGTATCAATTTGTATCAGAGCAGAGGTTGCGGTTCTTCTGGGATCTATAGGCAACGGGTCTATCTGAAGATTTAGAATCAAAGAAGTCAAGAATAGAATAGAATAGAATAGAATATGATTTTATCGTCCACGGAGACCAACTGGCCTATGGGATCCAAGTACAAAGAGAGAGCAGCAGGCGTATTACTACCAGGGTTAAAAAACCCCCGCCCCGAAGGGTTTTCGGGGGAAAAACCTTAGTAGCAATAAGGATGCTGACATACTGCACAGTTATATACATAATCACAAGTACAGCTGAGGTTAATGTCGGACAGGGGGGCATAACCGAGTCCGGCAGATCCATTACCTCCTGGAGGGACGATCCCAACAAGCCTACAGAGGTCGCGTGCTCAAGAGCTCATGCGTGGCCCGATGGGGGGCACAACTAACCGAGCATACCGAGGCCGGATATGCCTGCGCCGACGGACAGCCCGAGGGCGTGACTTTCATCCTCAATGGCTTCTATTGACAAAGACCGGCCGCACTCTCGCCCTCACGCTGCTCCCCGAATCCATCTCCCCGCCGCCAATCACGCGGGAGGTGGTGTGCACTGCGGCGAATGGAAGCAATCACCGCGCTTTTTCATGGGTAGATGGGTGCGCAGTAGTGGTGTGGGCCCCTCGTGAGCATGGGATTAACTCGCCGTCGATAATTTGCCACCTTGACATGTGACGGGCCTCTCAGATCCCAAAGCTTGGCCATGAAGCAAGCATCCAAGTATCGCTTCAAGGCGTGGCGTTCTTCGGTGTATGCACCGGGTCCACATCGCGGTGCCCGCACATTCCATCGCGAGAACCACCGGGCTTGCTTGTCTTTCCAAGAGGCTTTGAGTCATTTGCGGGCCCATCGCCACCGCCAAAGCAAGGTTGGGCAGCCGTGCATCATCCATAGCCACCACCTTCCGGAAGTAAATAATGTGACGCGTTCAGCAGCGACCCTCTCAGAATGGAAGGAAGCATGTCTCCTGGAGCAAGATCTGATATGGGACCGTGGATTTCACTCCCAATTGCAGGCCAAGAAGGCCTTCAGACTGCCTAGATCGCTCCAAGTGGTGAGGGATATCACCGCCCCCACACTTCTCGCCCCCATAGAGGAGGACCGGTTCAACCAAGGCCCCGAACAAGTGTGCCCGGTGACCCCATGCATACAGCCGCCTTGTATTTGTTGTTTTGCATTGCATACGTGGCTTTTCAAACCTACTAAAGTGACCAGAAACCCGATGGATGCAATGGTGATAGGAAATTCCAAGAACGCCAAAAGTAGCATTTTTGCAAGCATGTGCTACAAGTTACTATTAGTTCTCACTTTGAAGGATGAATTGGAGATGATTTGAGTTCATACGGACATATATAAAATATCAGAGTTTTTGCAGCCATGTGCTTGCAGCCATGCTGCAAGCATGTGCTGTCAAGGCAATGGTGATAGGAAATTCCAAGAACGCCAAAAGTAGCATTTTTGCAAGCATGTGCTACAAGTTACTATTAGTTCTCACTTTGAAGGATGATGAGTTCATAAGGACATATATAAAATATCAGAGTTTTTGCAGCCATGTGCTGCAAGTATTATTACTAGATCTTATTTTTGTTGGAAGATGTCATCCAGATGAACTGGAGATTTTTGGAACTTGAAACCTTAAAAATATGTGCATCATCTTACTAGAGGAAAAGTGCTTGCGAGGAAATTGATAACTTTGAGTGCAACAAACCAGTATCAAAAGGAGCATCCTATCGTGGAAAGTTCAACGTGTCCAATGTATTGTGATGAAAAAAAGATACGTGCTTTTGTGGGGGCTTGCTCAAAGTGCATAAATCGGCTTGTTGTGAATGAGCTTGGATTATCCAAAGAAGTTTTCCATCATCCTTTGGGATTATAGAATAACAAGGGCGATCGTTAGGATGTCGAAGAAACAAGAAGCTTGTCGTGGAGAAAGGAACACCTGCTATACTCTTGATCAAATTTCATTGAGCTTTGCTTCGTCGTAATAGCTGAACTACCTTCCACATCCTCATACAAACTCTAAAGCCTATTTTGACCATCTGAGCCTATAAAACTTTCTAGCCTGATTATGAGACCACGAAAACATTCTTATTTAAGCTTGAGGAGATCTAGATTGTGGTGATCTGAGAGGCCAGTTGTTCATGGAGGTCATCCATATTAATATTTGACTTTATTTACAGGTTTGCTTAGTGTTGGGCATTCCTCTATGGATAAGCTATTGAATATATAGATGCAAAATTTGGATTTGGAATCGCAAATGGCTTTATATGGAACGGGCTTATAAGTAAAGTTCGTAAGTTGAATTTCTTTATTTGGAATAAAGAGTAAATTCAATTTTTAGTGAGATGTGTAAACCATGTTAGATTAGGAATTACGACTGCAATGTAATAGGCTTGAACATAATGTAAATACCTCTTGGTAGATTGGAAATTGTGTCTGCAACACAAAATGCTTAAACAAGATCAGTGCATAAGATGTATACTTTTGAAGACTAGTAATTATGATTGCAACACAATAGGCTTGACAAAAGTTGGATCTATATCTTGAAGATACAATCAAGTAGTACCTTGGAGGTATGAAAGATAATAATGTATTTGGAAGTACGTGGATATCCATAACCATTGCTGGATTGTGCAGGACTATGAAACTTCCAGGTAATGATCACAGGGGATCCATCTTAGATACGGATTAAGTTTTAGACACATTCCATATAATAAGCCAAGTATTGTAATTAAAGGAAGGAGTCACTTTAATAGAAAAGGCAAGTGCTCGACAGAAAAGGCTAAAGTCGTGGAGTCCTCTATAAATAGAAGCTAAACTTTAGTTGAACATATCTCTGCAACTAGAGCTCCGGTTGAGGCAATTTTGACTTCACTGAAACCATCTCGGAGTCTAGTTTCCGAATCGGGTTCATATAATTCATCCGTACGAGGGAGTAATGGCCAAAAATGTGACAACGGATCACAAATCACGGCCACAACGGCATCACATATTTGCAATTGATTTTTGATCTATGGATGCTTGGAGTAGCAAGATTAATCTGGAAGTCTAGTAAGCCAAAGCCAGAGCTTTGTATTAGCCATAGTGTTGTAGTTATATTTGCCATAACCGGTGGATTGAGTTGAGCAGTAAATTCTGTGCTCCAATCTATTTTGCTGAATATAAATCCAAGTTGATCTTGTTCTTCAAGTTGTTTATCTGTGAAATGTTGTTATCTGTGAAACAATATTTTATAGACGAATAGCCTTAGTATTTTGGATGTTTATATGATCTTGAAACAACATTTCACAAATAAATGGCTTGAAGAATAAGATCAACTTGGATTTATATTCAACAAAATAAATTGGAGCACACAATTTACTGCCCAACCAGATCCATTGGGTTATGGCAAATATAACTACAACACTATGGCTAATACAAAGCTCCAGCTCTGACTTACTGATCTTCCAGATTAATCTAGTTGCTCCAAGTAGCCACAGATAAAAAAATCAATTGCAAATATGTGATGTCGTTGCAGCAGTGATTTGTGACCCCTTGTCACGCTTTTGACCATTACTCCCTCATACCGATGAGCTATGGGAAGTGCCACCCCGATTCAAAAACTAGACTCCAAGGCAGTCTCAGTGAAATCAAAATCGCCTCAATCGAATCTCTGGTTGTGGAGATATGTTTAATTGAAGTTAAGCTTCTATTTATAAATGTCTCTACGACTTTAGCCTTTTCTAGCAAGCACTTCTCCACGACTTTAGCATTTTCTAGCAAGCACTTGCCTTTTATATTAAAATGACTCTTTGCCTTTGATTACAATACCTGGCTTATCATACCTGGCTTATCATATGGAATATTATGTAAGACCTTTTTTTCAAGCTCGACCCCAATGAATAATATCACAATCCCATTCTAATGGGTCTTTATAACCAAATATTATGTTACCCCTTCTTACTTGGGGGAAACATTAGAACTACCATTCACATAATATTTATCATACTTTTGCCATATTTCCTTAACCCATTCTCCTTGGACCAACCCCTGTGCTTGTCCCTATCATATGGCCTTGGATCTAGTTTACAAATGTAACGTCTCAAAATGATGGGTAAAGTCTTCGGAATCGACAGGTAAACTCTCAAAATCAATGGGTAAACGCTCAGTTTGCTTGGCACATCTCTGATCTTCGGTAAGAGAAGAACTGCAGCAGCCACCAAAAAACGCTGCCGAAGATTTACGTATCATTACTTTTAAACCGCTGCTTTGCCTGTCTAATGAACTGTGAATGTGCATATTACTGGTATTATTACTACCACTTTTAACTCAAAATCTTTGGACAAAACAATCTTGTCAGAATTTGTAGTTCTACTCGCTGGTAAGAAATTGTATAAGCCTATTTCAATATTCCAGACTTCAAGTACATTTGCTTATGTAAGAAGAACAAGACCTGTTAATGGTCTTTGACTCTGTAACAATGTGACCATTTCTTGTTCCTGTTAGTATGTAACAATGTCTTGTTCCTGTTAGTATGTCACGAACAAAGCTTGACTTGAATTGAACAGCTGAGCCATGTTGATTACAACTCCAGAATGCAATGCTTCAACTGCTTCAATGCATCCGAGATTCTGGAATGTTATAACTGGTAATCACAAAAATATATACAACCCACAATAAATAGAAATATAGTGTGAAAACAATGATGTACCCACTGAGAACCTATTACTGTGGGATAACTATATGAAAAAAAATATATGATCTACAAAGCTGCTGAGCTATAGTTAGCCCCAAAATTGTGGTGGATGGCTTCTCTTCAAGCTTTTTACAGAGCTGAGAAATTCTATACACTCTGGTTCCATAGCATCATCACTATCTTCCACATATAATACAACTCCAACTGAAAGGCCAGGCAGTCTCCTCATAAACATAACCAGCTAAGTTTACCTGCCAAAACTGTGTGCTGTAGATGTACAATTGAGCTCCCATCTGCTTTGCACCTAAAACAAGCATTCAGAATGGGCAACCCTTTGTGTGACAAAAGGGAGACACAACCCTTGTTTAACTAAGCAAACTCCGCGCCGACGAAAGGGTCCATTCAGAAGATGAGGTTCTCAGCAAGTAACCAGTTGATAAGTCTTCATTTGAAACAGCTTGGACATTTACAGATTTAGGTGACCCATTAGGATTCAGTTCCTGATGAAGCCAGTCAATAGCTCGCTTCCAGTCCGACCTCCGACTTAAAACATGACGTCGTGTTGCAGGACATGATTCTACCAGTCCAACAATAAATTTAATTAAAAAATATCGCTTAGGAATGGATACAGCCTGCAGAAAAATACAAATCATATTGTAAGATATAATAAGACGTGAATTTAATATCATACAAAAATCTTCTACCTTGACAACAACGAGATCCATTACTCCTGGTGGGAAATTACGGCACCCAAGCAACAAAAGCTCTTGTCTTGTCTGCAATAAATTCCAGCATCTAATTACCATTGAACGCATAAATAATCATTGTCAATTATGAAATAAAGTACCAACTGCAGCTGGTCCTCAATTTTAAGCAAGCGGAATGCAAGCAGTAAAAGAGATTTCGCTTCGCTATTGATGGACAAATGAAGTGCCTCCAGCGTCTCCTGTAGTACAGCCTGTCAAAAAAAGACCATCATCTAAGAGTCCTCTCAAAAGATGCACAGTAAGCCAACAGCAAACATGTTATCTCACAAAGGTGAATTCGGTATTACGCCAGCAGCAAAATTCCAGCAACTTTATCACCTCTTCCTGATCACAACATCTTTTTATCTAAAATATTTCGGAAAATGTAAGTATTGGTAACACACAGAAATAGCAGGATTAAACAAAAAGCTTGTATTATGACCCACCAACAAAGAGACATAGGCTGGATGTTTCAGTACAGATTCTTCTGCATCTTTGGGCAAAGTCAGTGGCATTGAATTTAACTGTAGCGGGTTAGAGCTTGACCCAGAACTTGAGTTCTTATGGTCACATGGCTGTTCAGAGTCTACAACAAACGACCAACTCAATCAGGTAACAACCTGAACAAGTACAAAACAGTATATTCCCAGCAGACTCACTATAATATTTTGAGATGTCACAGCTGCGCACAAGTAATGATACAATCTGATTAAGATAAGAAAGCTCAAGCTTGGGTACTTGAACCTTGGTAGCAAATCCCACCTGCAATCACAACACAAGAAGAAAATACAAAATGGAAATTTTAATAGATATTATCTTAGTTAAAATAGAACTCCATAAAAAAAAGCACCTACCAAATAGCCTATCAAGGATAACTGAAGTAAATGCAACTGTTGTTCAGGACCAATCTTGGTATATTCAAAAATGACCTGGAGATACTGTGCAATATAAAAGCAACACTAAGCTCACTGGTCACGTCAAAACATTAAAGCAATGGCCATTTAGAAGTACCTGTTGAAGGTATGCTTTTGCTGGAGAAACATCTCTAATTGAACAGATTATAATTTCAATCAAGCGATATAAGTAAGGTGCCACCTCGGTTCCTTGTTTCTCAGAATAGAAATAGCAGGCACACCTCAAAGCTTTGATAAGAAGTGATGCAAATGACTGCATAACAAAGAGAATCTTTGTTAGCCTTGACAAGTATGTATCACAACATATCACTATGTGCACGTGACTACTCACCTGCCGAACATCATCAACAGGACACTTGAGCAAGTATTCCAGAATCCAGTGGGGTCTTTCAGCCATAGTTTTGATGTAAAAATGGCATGCAGCCATATTAGTTTCAAGCAATCTCCCGATGACAGCCTGCATGTTGTAAACTTCAGCTGGTGCATTTTCCACATCCACAAATTGTTACTCATACTACTACCTTCCAAAGGTGTAGATCCTCACGAAGGCTGCAATGTGTTCGTAAATAGATTTTAAACATGAACTCAGTAGCTAGCTGAAGACTAAGCTTTGCAAACTCATCAACAAGGCTGTCTGGTATGGCCTCTGCTCTTCGCCGATTGCGTTCCTTCGTCAAATCTCGGGATACATCTCCAGAATCAGGGCCCATGCTGCATGTACAGCTGTCAAAGTTCAGAACAAAAAAACTTGTTCTCTGTATGGTAATTGACTTTGGTACCTTTTTTCACTTTTTTCAATGACTCCACGATTTGCATCCACTACAGTGTAGAGAAATTTGAAATAGTTCTTGTCAAGGAGATGGTTTTCATGTACAAATCTGCACAAATTATCAACTCACAAAATTATAAATGCATTTAGTGTTTTTGCAACACATCAGACAACCTACTTAGACGTTCCTTCTTTTACAAGATAATCTGAAGATATCTAACAAATGACTTCACATTACCGTAAATTTTCTTTCCAGACACTCTGGCGTATTGAAGAGGGCATTTGTGTTGGCTGGTCCCTAAAATTTATCAACAGAAGTGAAAGTAAGATTAGGACAATATAAAGATATAAAACAATAATAAAGCTTACGTGGGTCTTGTATGTCTTGAAACATGCCCCTCTAATGACTCCTCCATATGATCATCTTCACCTGCATAAAACCACAGATCCTTAACCACCTGCCAAGTGGGAAAAGAGATGCTTCAACAAACTGTAAGTATATTATACCCTTAAGTTGCCCCTGGCTTGTTGATGGAACATGAGGCAATACACTCTAAGAAAAAAAATTACAAGATCAGTAGGTAAAATGGCCCGCCAAGCAACTAGGTCTCATACCTCTTGCAGCATCTGAACCTCACCCAAACTATGTCTGTCTTGGCATCTTTCATAGAGCAACATATAAGCACTATTTGGCCGGTCAAATTCCTGCAACACAATCATGTGCAAAGGTATGGTACTATTTTAACAAAGAGGCTATATCGTTCAGATATACAGAAGAATTATATTGCTCATACTGTCACCTGTGGGGATGATGTCTTCAAGAAGTTGTCATAAACATCAATCGTGTACTTCCCTCCAAAGCAATCCTTCTCCAAGTCATTAATATCGTATGGCTCCACTCGTTTATCGTCAAAAGACAGCCACCTGGATGAATTGTTGACAGAATACAATATACAATCATGATTCAAGCCCTTTTTTCTTATTTAGTCAGCAGAAGTTTACCCGTTAGTGTGGCCACTGTTACAACCGAGTGAGCAGTCCCTTGGCCTCTCCCTGATATACGAATAATAGTGGCCAGCAAATGCTGTCCCTGAGTGCACTACAACTCCAACTAGCTCATATTTGTAGTAAGAATCTGGCTTCATAATCCCAGCAATTTTCAGATTTTCATTGCAACCCTCAAGAGCGCTCTTAGGCTGTATGTCATCAATCTTTTCATTAGCCTTAGGGCTACAAGAACCCTGTTGTTGGCCATCCCGAAGAGCCAACCCCTCTACAGTGAAGGGTTTCATATCAAGATGCATTGGGAACTCAAATCTATCTTTAAGCTTCAATCTCTGCATTGTTTCATAATCAAAATCGAAACGTTTCAAGTGAATGACAAGTGTCTGTGGAAGTTGCCTGACACAGACCCGCTTCAATGCATCGACTTTCACCCCACATTCTTCACAGAAGTATGCATTATCAGCCTCTAACAAATCTCCCCGCACAAATGATTCCAAAGACTCCAGCAAATCTTTTTTATTTTTCACATCAACGCTAATGGCTGCAAACGGCTCTTCCATTTCACTGCGATGAGAACAACCACGACTGATAACCTAAAACACCAAATTTTAATATCAATAAAAGTGTCCAGACAACGAACTGTGCATCCAATGATTTCCTCACTTTAGCGATGTGATTATTAGTGAACCCAAGGTTTTAGGAGAGAGTTTCCTAACCTGCTGAACAAAAATGCCCCCAAATATTTTTGTCAATGTTGTATCCTGATTTGTCGCTTTTAAAGTTTCGTCAACGGCATCATATAAACGATTGAAAAACTCAAATGCATCTTGGTGCTCCCGAAGGTTGATAGGTAAGCCATCATAATCTCTATAAGCACACCAAAAGCCCTGTGGTGTATAGTGGTCCAAGCTACTTTCTAGCAGTGCTCCAAACATGGACTGCACCTGGAAAAAGACAGAGTCTTGGTTTTCAAACTCAGGACTCTCCATGCAAGCCAATACGCTATGCCGAACTTCTGGTTGCATATACAACTGTTGGAATACCGCATTCATATAGCAAGTTGCTCCGGCATTTTTTAATCCCACATAACCGCCAAAGGCTTTACGTCCATATGAAGGTAAGTGCTCCCAGTCAGAGGCATCCGTAGAAAAATGTAACCTGAGCAAAAGATCAACCACTCCCCTCAAATTTTCTATGCAGTGAGTCGCCAAGCAGGTTAGCAACTGGAATGCTTTCTCACGGCTTCCGGCAGTCCCACATCTTGGCTTATCACACTCAATAAATGACACCAGCTCTTTAAAATCTGAGGCACAACCATTCCCATTGTCCATCGCTTGATCAAGGCAACAGAGAAGGGCTGACTCAGGAAAAAGGAACTTCTTGATGAGCTGCAAACATGGTTTAGATAGATGTCAGACCTTTGTGAATAACCCCCCTTTGGTACGTGACATCGTGCAAAAGAAGTGCAGATGAGTCCTCTTACCTGCTCTACAAGACCAGCACCATGGCAAGGCTTCCCAAAGCCAATGATGCGAAAATCAAGCTTTTCAACTAGAACTCTGATAAGGAGAAGATGTCCCTCAAGAAGCTGAAAAAACAAAAAGCGGGGAGATGAAATCAGATAACTCCTCTCAAGAACAAAATACACTAAATCATTAAAAAATATTCTACATACTCTATCATCGCCATTAATTGCAATAGGAGCACTATTGAGCCAAGTTATTTCATCAGAAAGTTGCTGTTCAGCCATTGCATACTCCTCTGGGCCCTCAATACTGTAAAGGAGCTGCCCTACAAGCTCCATAAACTATAGATGCACAAAACATATTTTAATATCTCATGCAATGTTTCAAGATAAAACTGTAACAATGAAAAATGGGAATGATTTATTTATTCAAGAATTTATCTCACATTAAGGCAGTGCTCAGGACGCTGATTTGCCTCAGATTTTGCCTCTAAAAGTGCCGACAATATATGTCGATGTGCAATTGATCGTTTCGAAGATCCATTTGATGCCTTGCTGAAAATTTTTAAACTGAAACTTTGATAATTTCATCATACGCAACAAAAACAAGAAGTAAAGGCCAAGAATTAACAAATTATGCATCGGAGATGATAACAATTTATGCCATAAATGTAGAAGTTGTCTTGCCTCAATCTCAGAAATGATAAAGCTGCTTGTGAACGAACAACTTCATCAGATGCATGAAGCACCATATCCTGTTCAAAAGACTGAATCAGAACAATCATCATCACTTAAAATCAAAAACTTGAGAATCAAGGTAAAAGCTTACCACAATAAACCTGCTGGTGTCCGGTGATGAAAGGAAAGGGATAATCAAAGATGGGTGCAGCAACAAATTATTTACCTGCACTTTCCAGACAAAAAGTCATTACTTGGTAGCATGTAGGACAGAAGTTAACAGAAGCATCTATAACATTATTACACCATCAACAGAATGAATAAGGCCCTTAGAAAGCACTTGCTATAAAACATAATGTATCCAATATCTTTCCAATGCTTCCCAGATCTTGCTTCATGAGGAACTCTGAAGAAATGAATTACCAGAAGTTCCAACGACTCAAGGCAAAGATAATGATCATCGCCTAAAAGAATATCTTGAGATTCCTGATAGAATGAGTTCTGCAAAACAACAAACTTGAGAATCCTATCAGCACACAAAAGGTTCAAAGACCATTAATGCTGACCACTGTAGAACGTGGGCTAACCCCTGCCTGGTTTTCTGCCAAATGTGCGCTTCCAAAAGAAGTTATTTGCTTAAGAGCACATGCCCAAGTAAGCCGTTTCAAAGCTGCAACAACTTCCCTCATCACAACTTCTTCCACATTGTTGCCATTCTGCAAAATTGGCCCATGTTCTCAGACAATGCCTAAAACAAGCAGCCACCCAAGGACCCCATACCTTTTGTCTGGATGGCTGACACCATTCCAAGCCATTTTCAGCTGACATAATAGGATTTTTTTGAAAAGATTCATTGCTGGCATCCTTCCTAATTTCAATTATCAGACATCAAGATGAATTTCGCTAGGCATTAAAGGAACAACTTAGCATTCGTTCATAAATCAAAACAATTGAAACATAAACATTACCTGCCAAGAGTGTGGTGCTCAGATTCATGAGGTCTTTCCAACTGCACTTGCCAATAGAACAAACATTTTAAACTTGCACTTAGGCAAGCACATAGCAGAACATTAAAAGCCTAACCTACCAAGAACTTCATAATCCTTAATGCACTCATATAACAGCCATGCTTTATCTGGTCATCAACTCCCACTAAGATTTTCGGTTCGAAGACATTCATTAAGTGCCTGCAACAACTCAAATATTATGTTATATCAACGCTTGTATATAGATCACATATACCAAAACATTACCACCCCATAACTTACTGGAAACCACCAAACTTAAGAAATTCCTCATGGAAATGATGGGCGGGAGACTCTGCTGCTTGATTTACTGGCATTAGCAGGCCATCAATTACCTACACAGATCCTTCCCAATTTAGATTTCCAAAGTCGAGTTCTATGGGTATTGTTAGAGACAGTTGCTGTTATTACCAGCACTGTGATGGATATGGATGGGTGATAACCTGTAAAATGTATATAAGATGTGATTCCGTTGCAAATCTTCTAGCAAGAAGTTGGGTTCCCTCTTCAACAGTCTTGGTGTGCAAGTTCTGCATACCCTTGTGATAAATACTAAAGTAATAATGACAAATTTAAGTCAAAATAGTAGTAATGCTAATATGTTTACCTGAAATTCTTTCAGAATAATTGGATGTGTTGGGAGCAATGATAGTAAGCAGTTTGCACCCTAAACAAAGCAATCAAACATAAATCAATCATTTCTGGATGCCGTGTCTATAACCAGAAAAAGAACCATCTAGCTTACCTCTCGAATTTTCCTCCCTTTTGCATTTGTTAAATCGAAAAGTATATCATATACCTAAGAACCAACAATCAGCAGTAAGGCTTTTTGACATAGGAGCTCCCTGTCCAAAGAAACAAAAGGAAACAATACTTTCGTATAGCTCTTAACTTTTTTCCTTTGTACACCTGTGACAGATATATCTTTATCTGGTTATGAATGCTAAAGTTAAAAAGGTACCTCAGGCCTTCTTGACATCAATATTCCAGGAAGCTGATCCTCCTCAACCTGTTCTATTTCAGGGTCTACAATGCTCACCTGAACACAAGACATCATTTAAGAAATTAAAAATCGGAGACATCTATGTTCAAGGACAAACTCGTCTGGGAGCAATACAAATGGGACAGCATTCTGGCATCCCGCATAAAGACATGACAAATCCACAACTTTCCCAAACACAATATTGGCTTATAAAAACGTTTCAAGGTTGGAACTCTATCAGCCAGTTCCCATCCCTCTAGTTAGACAATCTATCTAAATCCCAGTATGCCTGTCAACGCAGCCAATTTAAACTACAGGAACCATAAATTAAGATTCTGAAAGATTTTAAGAAATCATGACGTCAAGAGCCTACCGAAGCAACTATAGGTTGATGGTCTGACAAGCCACATTGACGCAGAACCTGCATGAGATGGACTCAGCATAAACTTGAGTGATCTATGATTCTATGATAAGCAAAAACAAACTAAAACCTGTGAATCTTGTGTAAGCTCATGGTTGTGATGCATCAAACGAACACGATGGATAGGACAGTCAAGTTTCTTAGCAACCTGTTAAATATGCAAATGTTAAGAACCTGCAACCATTGCTTTCAATGTGACTAAGGACGATCGATACCTTTGCACGAAGAGAACCCAGATACTCATTGGAATGGACTCTCAAATCAAAACGAGTTGAGTGCTTGTTTGCAGTACAAACCTGTCAATTACAAAAAATTAATGACTTGCCAAACCTAAATCACAGCCAAAGCTTCCAACAGTATAATACCAATAAATTTATGGGCCGCCCTTTAAAGGATGCACCATGAGCTGGCACTTTCCGAGTACACTTGCCTTCACACTTTATTATAAACACCTACAAGGCTTAAACAAAATCGATCAAACACAATACCATTTACGAGTGACTTATCTTCATAAAAAGTTTGACACAAAAGGTTACCTTCAAGAGGCAAAGACACCGTTCTACTTGCTGATTCTTTCCAGCTTGGGTAGTATAAGGAAAGGAACATTGCTGATTGCCCTCATTGTCAGAAAGATTACTTCCCTTCATATGCCCACCATTGAAAACCGAATCAGCACCTGTCTTGGTGCCACAAGACTCGTCGTTTTCAAGGGATCCAGACAGATGCCGCATGCATTCGTCTACAAATGATTGGCGTATTGGCACTAACTTCTCCTGTAATGAATCCGAGAGACAAGTATATGTATCCCGCAGCATGTTCATACTTTGTTCAGTAATGCTTGGAATAGTAGAATAGAGGGCCACTTGCCACATGTATGGTAAACCAACAAGGTCTAAATCATGTGTTATCACAGAATCTCCAAACCTTGACTTCTTTAGCTTTCCCTCATTCAAATTCACCCATAAAAATAACTTCATAAAGCACCTGCAGATCAAGAACCTTCAGGACTAGCCGTATAGTTAAACAATCAGGCAACAAGAAAGAAAGACATATACCTCCAAGCAGTTAACGAAAGTTGACTTGGCTCAATAGTGGTGATTTTCTTTGTCAAAATACTTAATTGCGCATCACAAGAAAGAGTTGGTAACTTTTCAAGAGCGTTGCAAAACCACTGCAATCCTCTTTCTCGGTCTGGAAGACAAGCTGGTGGCTCTATCATACAGTTCCAGAGCCTCTCAGCTGCGTCCCATGGCAAAGTTACTTCTCCAGACTGAAAACCATATTAATCCTTAAAAAATATCCATAAAACAGGCTAAATTGAATCAATTTAACTGCACCTGTAGAGCAAACAGGAGAAAACTTAAGCGCTCTTTTACATGCTCCTCATGACTATATCTTCCGTCTACGCTACAATCTTTTCTATCTCCCAATCCAATTGGTGCTGCACGTATATGCATCAAATATTTTTCGAGACTGCTTACAACCTGATTAATAATATTTGACGGATTCAATATCAAATACATCTGAGAAAAATGATGCAATGTTGGAAAAGCAACTAATACCATATGAAGGAGGACATGTTCTTGAATGAGGGACTGGAGACGCAGCTGGCGGGAGACCTCACCCTACCAAAACATCATTCCCCGTTAGACAAAGTTGACTCACCAAAATCCATTACTTGCATTACCCTCTTATTACAACTTTACAACAAAATGTAATATGAAAAGAAACCAAAATCAAGTGAAACCAATACAACAGATTTTTAAAACATTAACATTTGTTAGATGCCAATCTTCTTTCTTCTCATTAGCCATGAAATGTTGTATGCAAAGGCGTCGCAATGGGCTGCCTCTTTAGGATTTGGTTTGGGAAACCTGCCTCCCTTTCAACATAATAGGGTTGCAGCCAATACTGTGGTAAAACCTAGAGCAAAAGAGAGACTTGAAAAAGAATCAGCTCATGCGGCACGATCTGGAAATTTTATACATATCAAGGGCATGGTTAACTCCAAGTGATCTTCCTACCAAGATGCAATTTTACAAAGATCACTTCCTTGAGATCAGTGAAGATGGTTTCATCGAGTGACCAGGATATTTGAATATTCATCTAGCACATAGAGTGAGGCACGCTATTGGCAGCTCAGGGTCTTATCTCATCAGCTTGAGATCGAGGCTGGTCATGCTAGTAGACCCAAGGTGGAGCTCTCGAAGAGGATCTGCAGATTGTGTCACTTGAATGTAATTGAATCTGCGGTACATTTCATCTTTACATGTCCAGTCCATTATGAAATACGGGAAGATTCCATTGCCTGTTTCAAGAACCTACCTCCCTCTCCAAACTGATCGCATATGAGGACCAGAAATGGATAGCTCTTTTCCTTCACCAAATGACTGTGCATAGAAGAAATCTATTGAAGGAGCAAGCTGGGGGAAAAGTGGGACAGGAAAATGACCCTACACAAAGGCTGATCACTCTCTCTCACTGGAGGTGATACCATCTCATCCAATCTCAAAAGGAGTAACCATGAAAGTGTCTAGAAGAAGAAAGCAGAGAGTAAAGGAAAAACATAAGCAGTCCTTCAAAAGAGAAAACGATTCTGGCATCACTTTATACTTTAAGCCCATGGCCAAGAAGACAGAAGTTTCTTGATTTCATCGTTTTAGTTTTTCTTTTTAAGCAATATCTTTAGGTGGCTGCAAATGCGTCTCTAGCTGGACATGATTGGTGTATATTTGGTCTCATAGACCCAAGTGGTCTCTCATAGACGTTAATATAATCTTTCTTTCTTTAATGTTCTTTCCTTATATCCTGCGAGAAGACAACTGTATCTTTCTTTTAAATAAGTGCATATTGAGCAGAAACAAACCCCGCTTGCCTGATAAAATGGCTTCTCATTGTCAAGAAGAATAATTTCTCGAAGCAGTCTTAAAGATGGAATTACAGACTGATCATTGCGGAGATTCTCCAGACACCTCAATATGTATACCTGGATATTATCATTTGCATCCAAACATTGCAAACAAAAGTTTAGGAGTGCATAGTTCATTGACCAGATTCAAATAGAAATTCAACCACCTGTAGACTATCTGAAAAAAGACATTAACATCTTACTGCAATAGAGAGAGCTTCTCTGACCCACATCTTTGCTAGCACAGTTCACTGAATCGTAATGACCAAGAATTTCGGTTAGCGCTCCCGACTCCAGAACTTCTGCAGGTGCTTCACCTGAGTGCATCATGCTCCAAAGCAACTCGAGCAACCTAGAGAAATCATCATCTTTGGTTAGCTCTCAGAACACATCAGCCATTGTACAAGATTAAAGCTACCTTGATGCCAGCACCCCTTTAGTGTCGCTGCGTGCGAGCTTCTTGACAAGGGACAGAATCAGCACAATATCAGAAGCAGAACGTCCCTGGACACAAAGCATATCATAAGCAGCTAGAGAAAGAAATCATATCACAAACAGGTTTCATATACCAGGCTACGTTCAAACCGTCCAAAAAGTCCATCAAGTTGCTCAGGAGAAAAAGACCATGCCAAATCAGCAAGAAGATCAAAGATATTGGCCTTGACCTGCATTTATCCAATTTTATGTCAGCCGACCTACTGCTGAAGTCAATAAGTTCTCAAAGCATAGCCACTGAGAAATGCACCGTCTCAAACTGGTCGGGCTTTTCAGTGGCTCCCCAAATAGCATCTAAGTGCTCTTCAGATAGCCGATGCTCTACAAGTAAGAATCTCATAATTTTCACCACCTGACAAAACGTGAAGAGCAAGATTAATGGCTTCCCTCTTTATGATCATTCTCTGACAAGCAGTAACTTGCCTGGTCCACATACTGCTTGTGGTGCAAATGTGATCTCAAAACACGACGAACTATGTCATTAGTCTCAAGCCATTGTATTGTGGTATTCATCGAGCGTGATTTATCCCTGCATCAACCGTACAAGATCAAACCACAAACATGGCTGTACTTTGCCCCCAAAACATGCAGGGCCAACATGCCATCTTAAAAAAATAATTTTTGGCTTAAGACCCTGTGACAAGAATATGGCTCAATATATTTATATTATACATGTTCCTAATGAAGAAAAGAGAGCAAAGGTAGACTCCCCATCAGACACTCAGACGCCTGTCTATATGATAATTGTTCTGCAAAAAGATCCGATTATGTAATCATCTTATCCATAGTGAAAATTGTCCTAACAAGCTCATTAAGAGGAGCCTATTACAATTACTGTGAAAGCTGGACTTGATGCAAAACTAGAGCACGAGCATATGCTTATATATGTTACAAAAACCTGGATGATATGGCTCGTGCATTCTCCAAAAGCTTGTTGATCTCCCGAACTGCACTGAGCTGTTTGTTAAAGGAGTTAAAGCCAAGCATGCGCTCAACCATTCTCCGTTGGACAATACTAATTGTACTCTCAGCTTTCTCCACGGAAGAGCTACGACTGATAATGGACTGCAAGTGCTTCAAAATCATGGAAAGTGCACCAAATGATCCATCCCTAGTCTTGTCACTTAAGGCGTCGACATCTTTCTCAAGTAGATCGGAAACATATTTTAAGAGATTGCTACAAGATTCGGCGAATGCAGTAATCACCTCATCTGTAAGGAAATCTGTGGCTTTAGCAATAGGAAGCAAAAGAGCTTCCATTATTGCAGGGGGTAACCTTTCAGGATAGCCTAAAACTAATAATAATTGATGGTATCCATTTCCATAAGGTGTCTGCCCAAAGTAATTTAGAAGGTAGGAGAGCCAGCAATACATGTCAGGTGGGCTGCATCTGGTACATTCACAACCTTCTGCATCATGAACAGCTCCCTTCCTGGAACTGCAATACCAATCGCCATTTCTCTGTCTTGGTGGTGTACCAGGAACTGGTCTTGCAAACTTATGCGTTTGAGAAAGAGGTAAGGGAGTAGAAGATGGTAGTGCTTGCTGTTTATGCTTGAGGTGATACTGAGACTGTTTATCGAAGGCAATAGCAGTAATTCTAAGAAGTGGTAGCATGTCATCCTGAGCACTCAAATCCTCTGATAGGAGCTGTGGTAGCTTGACAACCACCAGGTCCATCAGACGGCATACAGTATCAAAGATATTGACATGTATTTCATTTTCCCACTTCCATATTACTTTATCATCCAAGCATTTTTCCATGGCACTTGGCACGCCTTCCCGATAAAGGGTTTGTAAGCGTCTCAGCTCACCACCAATATCTTCCCTGCCAACGTGAGCAATTTTTGCTGCAGCTCCAATGCAATTACTTAAATGATGCGGATACACTACCCAGGGAGACTTATTAATCCCATCAATTACATATGCCAGGTCGTCTCTTGGAAATTCATAACAAAGCTCATCTTCAAGCTCCAACTCACTAGGATGTATCATGTGCACATCAGGGCCATCATAGTCACCATTTGAGGAGTCCTCATCACTAGAATTACTTTCCAAGTCCTCGTCTTGCCTGATAAGCCCTGATCTACTGTAGCTTTGATCCATCCACAGGGCTCCAACTTTTCCTTTTTATCTCCGATTCTCCAATGATATAGAAGTTTTTACAATCAAATTCCGAACAAACCAGGTCCCCATATCCTGGTACCCTGGAAGAAAACCACAACATCCAATGAGAAACTTACATTAAATCTTCGTGGAAAGTCTAAAGCCCCATTACCAACAGCCAATTTGCATGAAAACGATGTCAAACAGAATCAGAAACAGACAATGCTAATGTTTTCCAGTTGAATCGACCAAAGCCACATATTTAACAAAGTAAGCCAAGCTGCGACATGATCAAAACCCCAAATTTCCAGCTGCCGTATTTACAAAACCAAGCAACTGCAGCAACAACGAGCTAGCATTCAAGTCAAAAAATCATACCTGGTATGCTGTGTCAAAAAGGGCTCACAAACTGTCGATTCTTCTTCAGATTCCAAAAAAACAGCTTAAAAGAGAAACGAAGCTGAGAAGAAATCCGGCCATAAATCCAACTGAGCTAAGGAAAAAAATCTGCAGAATAGGGTGGCAACGCGATAAATTGAAGAGTCGATCAGGTGAGGTGCAGAGCAAAAGAGGGAGCTGTGGTGTGCTGTTGCCGTGGATGCTTCCCCGGTTTTAGGGTGGTTTATGCATGAAAATAATTACTTTTTTTCCCTGTCTTTCCTCGGGTACACAATACCCTATATACCGTACTTATACAATTATTTATACTCCAGATGCCGACGTGTCCATGGGTCACCTAAATAGCAATTTCTGCACTTAACCTAGACCATATCTTTCGAAATCGACTTCTAGGTTTCCATTCATGCGGGCTGATTTGTCCATGGTAAAGCTTGGCTCGGATCTGCACCATGGTTCGAAATTAGGGGGGACACCTCAAAAAATCCGATTTAATCTTTCTAAAAAGGCAAAAAATCCGATCATTTTTTGAGAAAAAATGTGGAAAATAGAGATTTCCTTCTTTAAAATCCTGCCATTCTTAGCAAAATCCGGTATGACATTCTTTGAGAAGGCAAAATTCCTATAACTCCCAAAACTATTTTCGATACCTGTGCACCATAAACATTTTTATGCTTGATCTACAGCTTCTTCTATCATTTAAGGATCTCCCCGTCCTATATATCCACTGCATAGTTAGATTTCCTTCCACTTAGAAGCATTTTAAATAAGCTTTCAACGTTCAATGGTTTATACTACACCATCAAAACATATTAAAAAGTCATTTATGTTCAATTTTACTAAGGCTTATGACGTTATCTTAAGTGAGGCCATGGTACTGCACCTTCTGAATAAATCATACTATGAGATTGCTTCATGGAGATATGTATCCTATCGGCTACAACGATCAATCATGGCGAGCTCCCCAAAATACACTCAATGTATTGGAGAATATCAACAGGTATGGGAACCACATCAATCAAGCTTCGAAATCCCTAGTACCTCTATCTAATCAATTTGTCATTGTCTCTCATGCTCCATCTAATTTTGCATATAAGCTAATGAGATATTATGGATTACAACCAAAAATTGAGGAGATTAATTCCTTGTTTTTCGATGCTTACTCTTCCCAATCCCATGTTTTAGTTACATTTGGTAGAGAATCTTTTCCCGCCTTTAATCCAAAAAAATCAGACAAGGGTGGCCTTTGGTTTTTTTCCTATTCAACATCGCTTCAAAAGCCTTTTCCGTCCCTTTCTTCTTGCTTGTAGACGTGGTTTACTTTAGCATTTGGAGTCTGGAATCAGTCATTCCTCTTGTTAAAAGCAGAGAAGGATAACATAGTATGTGTAAGACGTTTCTTTGCCATCTTCTATGACGTAAAAATACTATCTATCTATCTATTTATGTCTAATTCAGTGGAAGAAATGTTCCACGTAATGGACACTGTGAAACAACCTATATCCAACTAGCATATGGAGCTTGACTTTAAGCTTTAGGAATTACAACAGACAATAAAACATCTCAATTTGTGATATATCCCTAGTAGGAAGGATAATAACATGTCCTTAGTAGCACCCATATATTTGTATCTTCAATCCTCCGCTCCCAAAGGAAAAAAATGTGGAACTAGAAGGGATGATCCAAAATCTCATATGGGATGTCAATGAAAAAAAGGCACTTTCTCCAAATCGCATGATGGAAGTGCGAGAGAATCGAATTGAATTGAATCGTCCACGGAGACTAAGAGGCTTATGGGACCCAAACAAATCAAGGCCTATTACTATTTAGGATTAAAAAGTGTCAATGTAGAAAGGGTTTTGAGGAAAAAAACATAGCAATTTTAAGCTCGGTTATAAATTATACAGTTGTATATGCCAATATAGTGAGGGACACAATTGAGCTCGCATGTCTAGATCCTCCTTGATATATGGTACTAGTGTCATTGCTGGAGGTGTATGCAAATCACATTCGGTGGTTGGTTAGGTGTAACCGACCTGGTATATCGTGCCTATATAGGAAGGTCGCGACACTTATCTTCAGTTACACCCATTTGACATCATTGGCAACTATGTTTTCTCTCCCTTCTCGGACCCATCTCCGTCTCAATTCTGGGGCAGTGTGCTCCAATTCGAATGGAGCTCTTCTTCATGAGCAAATGTATTAACACTATGGATCCCTAGCAATCGTGGGATTGATCTAGCTTTTATAATATACCAACTCTTAAGCACGGCATCCTACGTCTCCACATTCCATCTAGAGAACCAAGTGACTCGCTTCTCCTTCTAGCAAGCTTCAAGGCGTTGTGGAACTATGGCCATTATCCCGGTTTTAGGGTGGTTTATGCATGAAAATAATTACTTTTTTTCCCTGTCTTTCCTCGGGTACACAATACCCTATATACCGTACTTATACAATTATTTATACTCCAGATGCCGACGTGTCCATGGGTCACCTAAATAGCAATTTCTGCACTTAACCTAGACCATATCTTTCGAAATCGACTTCTAGGTTTCCATTCATGCGGGCTGATTTGTCCATGGTAAAGCTTGGCTCGGATCTGCACCATGGTTCGAAATTAGGGGGGTTCCTCCCCAAAAAAATCTGGACACCTCAAAAAATCCGATTTAATCTTTCTAAAAAGGCAAAAAATCCGATCACTTTTTGAGATTTCCTTCTTTAAAATCCCGCCATTCTTAGCAAAATCCGGTATGACATTCTTTGAGAAGGCAAAATTCCTATAACTCCCAAAACTATTTTCGATACCTGTGCACCATAAACATTTTTATGCTTGATCTACAGCTTCTTCTATCATTTAAGGATCTCCCCGTCCTATATATCCACTGCATAGTTAGATTTCCTTCCACTTAGAAGCATTTTAAATAAGCTTTCAACGTTCAAAGGTTTATACTACACCATCAAAACATATTAAAAAGTCATTTATGTTCAATTTTACTAAGGCTTGTGACGTTATCTTAAGTGAGGCCATGGTACTGCACCTTCTGAATAAATCATACTATGAGACTGCTTCATGGAGATATGTATCCTATCGGCTACAACGATCAATCATGGCGAGCTCCCCAAAATACACTCAATGTATTGGAGAATATCAACAGGTATGGGAACCACATCAATCAAGCTTCGAAATCCCTAGTACCTCTATCTAATCAATTTGTCATTGTCTCTCATGCTCCATCTAATTTTGCATATAAGCTAATGAGATATTATGGATTACAACCAAAAATTGAGGAGATTAATTCCTTGTTTTTCGATGCTTACTCTTCCCAATCCCATGTTTTAGTTACATTTGGTAGAGAATCTTTTCCCGCCTTTAATCCAAAAAAATCAGACAAGGGTGGCCTTTGGTTTTTTTCCTATTCAACATCGCTTCAAAAGCCTTTTCCGTCCCTTTCTTCTTGCTTGTAGACGTGGTTTACTTTAGCATTTGGAGATGTGGAACGGATCTGGAATCAGTCATTCCTCTTGTTAAAAGCAGAGAAGGATAACATAGTATGTGTAAGACGTTTCTTTGCCATCTTCTATGACGTAAAAATACTATCTATCTATCTATTTAAGTCTAATTCAGTGGAAGAAATGTTCCACGTAATGGGCACTGTGAAACAACCTATATCCAACTAGCATATGGAGCTTGACTTTAAGCTTTAGGAATTACAACAGACAATAAAACATCTCAATTTGTGATATATCCCTAGTAGGAAGGATAATAACATGTCCTTAGTAGCACCCATATATTTGTATCTTCAATCCTCCGCTCCCAAGGAAAAAAATGTGGAACTAGAAGGGATGATCCAAAATCTCATATGGGATGTCAATGAAAAAAAGGCATTTTCTCCAAATCGCATGATGGAAGTGCGAGAGAATCGAATTGAATTGAATCGTCCACGGAGACTAAGAGGCTTATGGGACCCAAACAAATCAAGCCTATTACTATTTAGGATTAAAAAGTGTCACGCCGAAGGGTTTTTGAGGAAAAAAACATAGCAATTTTAAGCTCGGTTATAAATTATACAGTTGTATATGCCAATATAGTGAGGGACACAATTGAGCTCGCATGTCTAGATCCTCCTTGATATATGGTACTAGTGTCATTGCTGGAGGTGTATGCAAATCACATTCGGTGGTTGGTTAGGTGTAACCGACCTGGTATATCGTGCCCATATAGGAAGGTCGCGACACTTATCTTCAGTTACACCCGTTTGACATCATTGGCAACTATGTTTTCTCTCCCTTCTCGGACCCATCTCCGTCTCAATTCTGGGGCAGTGTGTTCCAATTCGAATGGAGCTCTTCTTCATGAGCAAATGTATTAACACTATGGATCCCTAGCAATCGTGGGATTGATCTAGCTTTTATAATATACCAACTCTTAAGCACGGCATCCTACATCTCCACATTCCATCTAGAGAACCAAGTGACTCGCTTCTCCTTCTAGCAAGCTTCAAGGCGTTGTGGAACTATGACCATTATGTAGGTGAGATTTGGATGACTAGTGTCTCCTATGTTTACCACCTTCTGGCAATGTATTATGTGATATTCCATAGCAGCACGCTGGAGATGCAAGAACTCTATCTCCTATAGAAGATGGGACCAGTCACAAGGCTCTACTTCGTGACAATTTCTCTGCAATGCATAAAAGACCTTCCAACCTGCCATTATCTGTTTCTGGATACAAGTACCATCATATCTGGTGGTAATGAACTCCCCTCCTAGGTATTTGTATGTCGACACCACTTCCACATTTTGGCCTTTCATAAGTGAAGCAAGGCTGCTTATGTTGCCTCGAAGATAATATTTTGCCAAATTTACTCGCATTCTAGTATACTAGCAGAAAGCACTAAATGCATTGAGATGTTACTGCATACTTGACGGAGCGTGTGCTAAAAAATCCATATCATCTGCGCATATTAGCAATTAGATGTTGTGGTTAGCAAGCCGGGCCCTCTACCAGATGATATGATAAGCAAGCCGGGTTCCTCCACCTCCATGCTGAGTGAGCCAGTCCTCAAACTGATCAATGTGTAGTCCAAACAATGTGGAAGAGAGTGGACACCCTTGACAGATTCTGACGCTACTGTTGATAAGGTGGTTGGGAGTGGCATTCGAGTTGTGCATGTTTCATAGAGCCTATACATTGCATTTTGTAACTCTTTAGAGACCTGCATTATTTTTCCCACAACTTCTCTAGGTGTTGTGTCAAAAGCCTTCGTGAAATTAACAAAGCAGCAATACCAATCCAACCATTTATTTTTTATATCTTTTAACAAAGTAGGCAGCATGAAAATATGGTATATAGTGGAGTGTGAAAGCCTAAACCATTGTTTGTGCCAGTGCACATACTTCCGCTTCCTCTGCCCATGCTGTTAATTGTTGTTCAATAATTCATACCATTGATTTTGCAAAAATAGATTGAACATGATTGTGTGGTAGTTGTTAGAGCTATAATAATCACTTGCCTTATAGATTGGGACCACTTTATTGACAGCTTGTTGTAAGGAAAGCCTTTTAGAAGCACTCTATTAAACATACTAGCCAACAAGAAGAACAATCTCAGGTCCAGTCCACTTTAACAACTCGATGCCCATGCCATTCAAATCTACAGGCTTGCCATTTGCAAGACGTTGCAAGCCTTTAGCAACATCTGTCTTGGATATAAATAATGTTGGGCCTATCTATGTTGGCACATTCTTATAGACCCTATTAGATTATAAAACTACATTAGATATTGTATCCATTGTTCTAGAGAGATGTTACTAGTAGGTTGCCTAGGTTTTCGCAATACTCTTCTCCAAAATGTTCTCGGGTGACGGTCGAGGAGGTAGAACATTTCCACTAATGCTCTACACGTTTTGTGCCTTTTTGCCCTTGAGTTAAGCTTTGTATTGTTTGACTGCATGCAACATGAGCGTGGAGATTAATTGCCATCCTGAGCCTTTTGCAGTGAGCATCAAACCATTTGTTCCGTGGAAAAGTTGATGAACATGAAGTCCCTACGTCTTCTCCCAAAACATCGTCTTGCCACACTCATAAGGGTTGTGACCAGTTTGCTAGTTTATTGTTTTAATGTGATGAGTTACAAAATTCCCAATAACTCTTCTGTTAGTAGTTGTGCATAAAACTTTGCCCGATCATTACTCAGACAAAGCTCGGGCATCTGGAAAGTAGCTTGACAATCGATCTGTATGGATTATCAGTTTACTTTCAAAGAAGAGAAGTCGATGATCTGAATCCACATTTTCATCTCTGCTATTGGTTCCCAACTATGCATGCTTAATAAAATGTAGGTCTTATTCTGCCACTAGCGCATAACCTATCACGTTGTCTCCACCAAAGGACTGAACTTTGTTAATTACTCTCGTGGTCTAGTGGAGGTCTTCATGGATGTAAAAAACCTTGCCTTATCTTATCTTATCTTATCTTATCTATTGTTGTACATTCGGTGAAATCCCCAACTAACAATATGTAGCACAATAACAGGGGGTTCTAGGGGGATTTGATATGGATGTAAAAATGACAATTCCTGAAGCCATAGGCCATATCCTAAAAACAATTGAGTGGGTTGTTCTAAAAAAAACATAGATTTAAAATAAAAAATAATCATGTTAGCTCATTGGATGTGTTGGTTAAGGTAGTCTTATTAAGACATTGAGTTATTTCAGTAGAGATTCGAGCCCCCGTTATTCATATTCTAAAACCTTAGGCAAAGCCATATAGAAGCTCGATATTCCATCAAAACCTTAGGCAAACTCGTATTCCATACTCTAAAATCATAGGAGGCTCCAATTGTAAATAACCATAAGCGGAACGAGAGGTGCCAAGAGGCTCCAACATACGATCTGTGGCGTAGGATCGACAGATCAGACGACTGTGATAGTCCAGGTGCACCTTCTTTAGAATATATAGCATATGTCCCAATTGCATGTGCTACTAAATGTCATCATATAGATCGGTGTATGGGTCCAGTCTATTTATATTTGAATGCATGTGATAGAAATTGGAGTCTGCATGCGGGAAATAACATGCGGCCACATAGAGAGGGATCTTACATTCTATTCATTGAATCTGTACTTGTATTCATATGTAGCAATTATGAGTGACAATGATGTTTTATAATAGCAAGTTATTCCACCATGTCCCTACTTACCCCTACACTCATTGAACAATGAATATGATGATAAATTAGTAAATCTCTTATTCTCCGACCAGTAGTTCCCATGTTTTCACAATTATAGGAGACCATACATAGGCTTAATCTCAATTTAGAAATTGTGACATATGCAGTTGAAGTAGCCTAGGAGTTGCAGTAGCAATAGCAGTAATTGCATTTACATTAGTGGTTGTAGCGGAATCACTTATTGCAGCAATAGATGGTTCAGTTGTTCCTTTCTGCATAGTGGCTGTCACAATATGGTTAGGCAAAGAAAAAATACATACATTGCCATGAACCAGCACAACGCCACTAATGTTTTGCATGTCCCTTACACGTGTCAGTTATCATCGACATGTCTTCTGAGCAGCATTGTGAGGTTATAGTCCACATACAAAGAGGTGTCTTTTAATTTTGCTACTTGGCATAGTATGTCGCCTCTCACTATTGTGACGTTCCAAGTATTTAGTATACGTATGCATACCATGACACATCACCAGTATTTAATTAAACCCTTAAGGGTCAATAGGGGATGACTTAGATTCACTTAAAAGGGATTTTATTAGCTATGCTAATGAAATTAGAGGATAATTAACCTAATTATGCTAATTACGGCATAATTAGTTAAATGTCACCTAGAGGGGGTGCCACCTGGCCTAATTCGATTGGCCAAGGGGGACTTGCTAATTTGGGTGAAGAAATAGGGGTCCTACCCCCATTTTTGCCCCCAAATTTGAATTGGGAAGAGGAGGAGGAGCAACTATCAGTTTTTGCCAGTTCTTGCCAATAGACCCTAAGTATGGAGACCTACCGTGATAATGGCGCTAGCCAAGAGACTGGTTAGTCCCTAGATAGCTTCTATCTCCGCTAACATTTCTTTGAATAGATGGAATGGTTAAATTCTCTTTCTTATGTTGTTGTGGATGATGATGGATACTTAGATGGTGTTTATATTCTTTCGTTCTGCTCCCTCCGTGTAATGGGGTTAAGGGAAGGGTAGAGACCTAAAGGCCATCTAGAATTAGAGATGTTCCTAGCTAGAACCCTTAAAACCCAGTAAATGCGGCCTGTGCAGAAGAGCCAACCTGGTTGAGGATGCTATGATGTGATTCAGCACCAAACAACGGACACAACTGGGGAATCGAGGGTGGAGCCTTGCTGAGCATGGCTACTGGGCTCCTATAGTGTGCTAGGCCTATAGTCGGTCACTGTGTGTGGGCCGCGTATGGGTATGACACCTCCTGGGTCGTTGGATATGGCCGTTATGGATGTCCTCGACCTTGTGTAGATTTAGGGGAGGTGAGTCGGGTACAGATATGGGTGCTACAGAAGTGGCAGGTATCGTCTAGCACACCCAGGGAATCGTTGTGATCCGGGAGGGGAAGCTTCTCTGACCTGCCTCATCGGACCGGGGAGATGTAACCCAGAGTAGCCCCAAAGGGTGGTTCCTTGGGATTGCATGGGCTACAAGCACATCATAGCATGATCCAGCCTATCTGCAAAGTGTGCACAGGAGGGACGGATGGAGTGGACTACCCTAGCCATTGTCTTATGCCAGCCAACGTCATGTTATACTTCCGTCTGTTGTTATCTTGAGGCATGGCCGTCAAGTGACCCCTTGAAGTCTGAGCCTCGGGTAGCGCCTTGTCATAGTGTTTAGCTTATGTTATTATGATTATATTGTCTTTTCGTTGATGATGATGGATGGGCCACCCTTCGTGGTGGTATATTATTTTAGCATGATTATTGTATGATAACGTGTATATATGCTTCCACTGTATAGGATTTCCCATAGAGGACGTGGGACGAATGACACCTCCGTGTTCCTCGCCCGGACACTTGGCCATCCCAAGTGGTCCGAGCATGATGGAGGGCCTTACCATGGTGATGTAGTCGCCATGGGAGGGGAATTCCTATATTTGTACGATGGGAGCATCGTATAGATTTGGAAGCATCACAATGGTATCAGAGCATGATTTTAGTGGAGCAAATCATTGCACTGACCATAATCTAACTCGTTAGTTAACGGTACTTTTTCTTAGGTTAAAGTATTCCAACTCTACAGTTAGCACGTGAGATGACCTAGTTATGGGAGGAGTAACTTAGTTGAGTAAGAGAGTGTTCTATAGTAGAGTGGTTAGGTCTATACGGTGGAGCCAAAGGTTCATGTTTTGCAAGCGCCATAACTTTCTCCAGGTAGCTTGGATGGACGAAATTTTTGCTCCAGCGTGTCGGCATGGTCCAAATACCTTAGGGGCGTTGTTACTCCCTAAATCGATGACTTCAAATTATGGAGTTTGAATGTGCGGAATAACATCCGTATCTGTGATAGTATGAGCAGGGGGTTGTAACAGAACCGGTGGTTCAACACTCTGAGTGGAAAAAAAATAAGGGTTGCTGAGTGGGTTCCCATAAAGATTGGGTCATGACAGCAACGACGTCAACAGTGTCGTGTGGGGTGTCATCATCGTGTAGGATGTCAACATGTTGAATCAAATTGCAAGGTGCAAGATAAGGATCAAGCAAAACAGCAACTGTGTGGTCTTTATCTAAACTCCAAAGATCAACATATTCAGGATAGGAAGACAGAGGCAAACTAGATTCTGGAGCTTGGACGTGATAAGTGTTTTGAATATCATCAGAGTCACTATCAGATAGCGAGGGTTCAGCGTGTTCAATAGAGATTAATTTCCCATTTTCAAGATCCATAGTGGCATTCAATAGTCCATCAGTGATGACAAGTTTATCAGTGGCCCAATAGTGAATGCTTTTAGCTTGGCGGAGGAAAGGGCAACCAACCAGCATTTCATAACCACCAGGATCTTCTCCAGTTTTTCAAACACTAAATTCCAATGGGAATTTGAGGTCGCCAATGCTGATTTGGAGAATAGGGGTGACACCTTGATGCGTGATGTGAGCATTGGCTAACTTGATGTCATAAGGAGCATGATATAATTGAGTGATGCCAAGTTGTTATTTGAGTTTGTTTGTGATGAAGTTGACAACACTGCCCCCATCAATCTATACATGATTAATTTGCTGATTCCCAACAGTTGCGTGAACCGTGGACGTGGAAGTAGCGGCTGCGCCAACAAGAATAGTGGGTAGAGGCAATTGTTCCCGAAGGGCAGGACATAACTTCAAAATAATGGAAAGACTAAGAGGAATTTTGATCTTGGCGAGTTCTTCTTGTAGCTCCAAGGTAACATGGGCTAAGGATCGGCAGGATCCAACAAGGCCATTTCCTTGGGCATGGAGGCCGAAACTTCCTTGAGGAGATCGACTTCAGTAGCAATGTTGGGATATGGCTCGACGCATGAAGTAGGCATTCACATAGAGGGCGCCTCCTGAGTGGTAGGGTGAACATTGGCCAGCATGCGGCCTTCAGCAGCTTGCATGAGCTTTAGTATACTTTGATGTACCTTGGACATAACATGAGGCATGAATTTGTCAAGATCAGGGGCAAAATGCGCCATCTTGGGTTGTTCAAGAGGTATAGTGTCCACTGCAAAAGCAGGCTGCATGGCTAGGGGTGAGTGCCAAGGTGCTGGCGTGTGACCATACCAACCCAGTTGGATTGTTGCACAAGAGGGTTCAGAGCTTGATAGATCTTTTCTTGGGCTTGTTGGTCCAACACAGCGAGTGAAGGAGCTTGTTGGGTCCGCCGTTGTTGAGGTGCATGAGGTGGTTTTTTTAGAGTGGGGCATGGGCCTTGTTTCCTATTAGCGATCCAGAGTTGATAGGCTGTGAGGCGCACCGAGACAGTTTCGTTAGTGCCTGGAAGTTGTACTTGAACTTTGGGGAGTTGTGGGTATGCCGTGGTGGTGTGGACCCACTCATGACAGTGATAACATTGAGCTTTCACTGGATCAAAAGGAGTGCATTTTGCCCTCGTGATTGTTGAGGTTGTTGAGTTGGTGGAATTGTTGAGGTTGTTGATATTGCTGAGGCGTCGTTTGGACTTGAAAGACCATTTTCTTTGGAAAAGACATGGGATGTGAGCGCGTGCATTCTTCAGTAGCATGGTTGCACATATTGCAACGCTTGTAGTGAGGAGGACCATTCGTGGAATTGCATTCATTGGCCAGATGGCCTTGATACTTACAAGTGTGGCACCAGATTTGAATTCTCTGTTGTGGAGCAGATTGATGAGGTTGGACTATATTTTGTGGAACCATGACAGGAGGAATGAAAGGGAGATATGTATAGCGTGGTCCAGCATCTTGGGTCACAAGTATTCAGTCATAAGACGAATAACAAGAGGTAGTCCTTGCAGAAACCAGACCAAGATCTGACTCTGCTTGGGATACTCTTTGAGCTTGCTAACCAAGATATGCAGACGATCAACAAAATCACCGGAAGACTCTATGGGTTGTTGTTGAAGATCATTGAGTTACTTGAGAAGTTGTTGATCGTCATCTGTGGTATTATAATAGGATAGAAAGGCCGTCTTCATTTATTGCGAGTTTTATTTCCAATGACTTTTATTGGCCATGAGCCACTGATGTGGTGCTCCTCGTAACGTGGTAGAGAAGATGTGAAACTTGATATGCGGCTGAGAGTGTCCATTTAAAACAACAAGAGCTTCAAATTCTTCCATGTGCGCCTGAGCACTCTGATCAAGGATAGGTTTCCCTTTCGCATTCCCAAAAATAGGATAGGTAAGTTTGAGATTGTGGGCAGTGGACAGAATCACAGGAACCTGGGTAGGAAGCGGTGGGGCAAAAGAATAAGCTGGTCCTTGGGGCATAACTGAGGGTTGTGAGCAAGGCACATGCATGGGAATAGTAAACTCAGGAGGTCCAGAACATTGGGGATCATTGGGCAAGATCCCATGTGTGCTATCCTCGTTCAATTTGAGATTGCCAACATTGTAGACGTTCACAGGAGGTTGAAAAGATGGGGAAGATTGAAATTTTTTGACGTGATTGGGACCAAAAGAAACCTGAGTGTCTGTGGGAAAGATGGCTGCGAAGGCAACGACGTCTGCCCAGAGGGAATATGAATATAAGTACTCTCGGGTATTTGGAAGTAATGAGGAATGTGATGCGGTGACTAGGGTTGAGAACAATGTTTGTGATTGGAAGAGGACCCCCGCCGAGAAAAAACACGAGGGGTGGAGGCGCAGAATGAGCACGTGAGCGTAAACAGCCTCCTTCAATGTCATACTCGGCATCATACATATCGCGAGCAGCTTCCCTGCATTGATGGTGATCCAATCTAGCCGCAATTTGGCTAAGAAGCTCTTCTCGAGTGAGAGCACGAACAAACATCTTGAGGTCTGGAAAGAAGGACTAAGACCCGACAAAGGCTATAGTGTTTAGGGTCTGGGTTCGGGATTGTCTGCAATACAACCCTCTATGAGGAAAATTGTTTGGACATTCGGAGAACCTGCTTTTGTTTTTTTTCACGATTTCTTTTCGTTACTTTGGCAGTGGCATTCCATCAGGTCAGACCACATGTTGTCAAGATCGGACAGAGGAGAAGGCTTCACAGATCACCACCATTATCAGGTCCCCTATTTGTCTTCTGCACGACAATCTAAATGGAAGCATTCAAGTGTCCTTGCAAGATTCGAATGAGATAATCTAAGTCTTCAACCTATTTGAGAATAAAATGAAGGAAAAATTCCAACGGACCTTAAGTATCTACTTCCCATATGGACATATCGACATGAGTTTGTGGGGCATGAGTAGAAGGAATTCCACTGGAGACTTTGCAATGCCGACAATAATATGATGTCGTCTAGCATTTTGATCCTCAAACCTGTTATGAAAGTTGCTCTAATATGGAGCTTTTGTTCTTGTATTGCATCTATACCCGCATCTTACACATTGCCAATGTGGCCTGATTGGAGTGTCTGTCTCAAGGTTGGAGCTGCTGGGTTAGTTCTTGCGGCAGGAAGGATTTTATTGTTGGCTCACAGTAAACAGGATCCCTCAACAAGATTTCAGCCATTATTTTATACTCTTCTTTTGAAAATCGATACTCCCAACTGCAGAATAAAAACCTATCATTTTGAGTTGTAAGATATCCATAGGTTTTATTCTGCATTCCTTTTGCGCAGATCCATCCAGCTGCTATATTTGATGCATGCTCTAGGCCTTCATGTTTAGGTTTATATATCTATTCGATTTGTATTTAATTTTGCCTTACAGGCCCATTCCATTTTGAGCTCAACATAGGTGAAAAGCCCAGGCTTCATAGAAACCTAGAAATATGAATGAGGGTCATTAACAAATGCAAAATACATGCAATCTAAATTTTTGATGGTTTTTGAAAGTTTTGTATAGGCTATTCAGGAGGTGTTTCAATCCTTTTTATCCTTTCCAAGCCTGTACATGACATGTACAGGGAAAGTTGAATGATATGGCTTTTTAGAACATGTAATAGATAAAGCTGATGGTTACAACGTAGCCACCGTCTTCAACTCGTGTTAAGGAATGTGAAATGTGTAATGTAAAAAGCCACATGTTAATATTTATCTATTTATTTTGAGTAAAATGTAATAAAAGAAATAAAAGTTGCATGGTAACTTTACATGTTTTTCAACTTTAGCCGGTTTTGTTTTCTATGGATTATAACATATATATACATGTCGTTCAAAGATATTGCAGGGTTTCTTTTCTTATGCAAAGCTTTTGAAAACATGGTTTTTTGTCTACAAATTCGTAACTTAAATTAGGAATATAGAAATAACCACGTTACAAAATAATGGAAATGATAATATATATGAATTGGCATGCCTTAAATTATAAATCATCTTCTTATTAACTATTGAATTTAATCTCGATGAAAAGCCCAGCAACGCTGGGCACTTTTTCTAATATCTTATAAAAGCAGGATTTAATTAACTGGAGAGAACAACACAATTTTGAGAATTTCAAGCATAGCTAACTTACTTAGGTACAAATACTTTCACCTACTTTTTAAGTCTAAGATACATGATTATGCATGATACATATATCCATACAAATTATGCATGATACTTGTACGTGTACTTGACACTTGTACATGCCCAATAATAGTGCTACAATCTACACCAATAATTCACATCAATAATTCTACGACTATAAGAGCAACTCCATTCAATGGTAGAAGTCATTCATCTCCCATGGCTTATCTACCTACTCGTCTAGATCACATCGAGACCATTACTTACTCCATGAGCTACGATGATCTTGTTGGATGCATACAAAGAGGTGTTCTTCTCGATCCCTACCTGCAGTCCAAAGTTAATGGTCGTGAGTATGATTGCCTTCGGCTTCATCGTGTTGTGATCTCTCTTACTCAATCTGGATTCTTGCCAAGGAGGAGCATTTTAGGCAATGTTGCTGCTGCTTATAAGGGTATGTATTGGGCCAGATTGAAAGGTCAATGTATAGTCTATCTTAAATTGGATTTTGCCAAGGTATATGATAGTGTGGATTGGGAATTTTTGAAAAAAAGCCTCTTGACATTGGGCTTTGGTCAGCAGTTCACCAATGATGTTATGAAGCTCCATATCTCTGCATGATCTACTGTGCTTTTTCAGGGAACCCTCCACTGTATTTTCGGTTGGGCGGGGAGTCGCCAAGGATGCCCGTTAGCTCCACTTTTGTTCACAATAGTAGCTAAGATCCTCCACAGCTATTTACTAAGGCCGTGCAGGATGGAATAATGCAGGGTCTGAGTATGGAGGATGGTTCATAGGAAATCTGTAATTAGTATGCTGATGACACGTTTCTCTTTCTTGTTGCTGATGCGGACAATCTTTAAAATGCAAAGCTTCTCTTGATACTTTCTCTTTACCATCTGGAGTTCTTGTTGGTTGGCCAAAGTGTTCTGCATTATGGACGCTTGATGATGTTGTGCCTCCTTGTGTTGCTGATTTTCCTTGGAAGGTGCTTCCTCATAGGAAGACCACTAAACTTCTTGGTATTCCTGTGGGCATTCATATTTCTACTTCCGATGCTTGGGATATTATCATAGAAGGGCTGCGAAAGCATTTGCTTTGGTGCTAAGCTATCTCTGCCAGCACGGATAACAGTTGCTAAGCATGTTTTAAGTAATTCCCACATCTATATGGCCTCTGCCCTTCTGACTTCTCAGTCAAAATTTCAGGTGATTGTTATCATTGTCCGTAATTTTATTTGGGGTGGGAATGAGATTAAAGCCATTGAGACAGCTCATGTGAATCAAGCCAGGATAAAGGATGGATTGGAATGGTTTAGATTGGTGATAGATGCTCTCACTTCTTTTTTCGGGCTGCTAAGAGAAGGCGTATGATGGCCTCTATTAACTCCCTTATTTTGCCTGATGGTTCAGAGTGTTCTGTTCTGGTTCAGTTTGAACAAAAAAGTGAAGCAAGTATAGTAGGGATCGTAACCTTATTGATGGTAAATATATGCTATGTTGGAACTATATTTGACACCATTAAGTTAAACTATCAGACACTTTGTGTAACTGTCTTGAAAGAAAAGTGGTCTGGAGATTATAGTGTTAACGGATACAGATGAGCCATTTGTTTTTCCAATTTAGTTGAGCAAGTTTTCTTTCATTCAAATTCTGGCAATATGACTGGTGGATTCTTATACATTCTCAATCTATATCTCATTGTATTATTGGAATTTCTACACCTGAAGATAACATTGACCCATCATCTGGTAATCAAAATAGGCAATCAGATCATGCATGGAGGACTTCATGCATGTATAGAAAGGGAAGTTAAAGTATCGCACTTTGATATTACACCTATAAGGCATAATGAAGATACAAATGTGCACTACCTCAAGCATCAGATGTTAATAGTGACATCAATAAAGAAGATACTAATTCCATTTTTTGATCTCCACTGATGACCTTCCATTATGCAATGAGGTTGGAAGTAATCCAAATGGCCCCAAACTTGAATCCAAAACCAGAAGCTCGTTTATCTGCTATATCCAGATTGATATATCGTCAAAAGGTATCAATTTCTCATTTGCTATGTTGCACGCGAGCAAACAAAATTGAATTCAAAAGCATCAGATGCAAAAACTATCAAACATAATTCAAATACACACACCAACATCCATACGATCGTCCAAGCATAATCGCCATCTCACCAATCCATTTTTCCAAAATCATCAAAAAACTTAGTCGCTCATCCTCCAGACTCATTGATAAACATCTTTGAATAAATGAAGGAGGGAGAAGTTACCTGTAAATTCAACTAAAAGAAGGTTGACTTGAGGAAAAGGACAAATTGAAAAGTCTGAAATAGGAGGTGATAGTATTGGAGTATAATGGTATGGTATAGAAAAACAGGCCTGGAAGATTTCCTTAATGGTATTCTATTGCTATGAGAAGAATGCCCAATAACGAAACCATCATGAGAAGTTGAATATATATCGCTCGTCCTCTTTCAAGAATATCACTTCGATGGTGTGGTTAGATACCATTACAAGCACATGAAAGATAGATATACAAAACTACAATCACAAGAAACACTTTAGTAAGTCCCAAGTTAACACAAGCAACTGCGAATGCTCATCATTATTGCTTATTCTTGACATCACTAATTGACTCACTTCATGAAGTTTACATATCCAACAATAAATTGTTAAATACTACATATCATACAAGACAGGGGAGGATAAAAATGCTTTGAAAACGTTTCCAAAACTTCAATTGTAGAATGCAATAAAATCATGTTGGCATTCATAACGAAAAGAAACTCACTTTACATCAAAGGCTCTCTACTTTCTCTCTCTAGCTCACTTTCTCTCTCTAGCGCCTTGCTCAACTTCTCTCTCTAGCCTTCCTTTTCAACTTCCTCTCTGTCTAGCTCACTTTCTCTCTCTAATGCCCTGCTCAACTTCTCTCTCTAGCCTTCCTTTTCAACTTCCTCTCTCGACTCTCCCCATCTAGCACCTTGCTCCACTACTTTCTCTCTCTAGCCTTCCTTTTCAAGGCGACCCAGGCATGCCAATGGAGTGTCCCAAGGTTTGGCACACTCAAAATTCGCCGGGTGAGCCGCCTCCCAAGGTTTGGCACATGCAAAATTCGCCGGGTGAGCCGCCTCCTGCTTCTTCCTTGTGTCTGCTTCTTCCTTGTGTCCATGCCTATTCCAAAAAGCTTCTTCAAACCAAGCCCATCCCAAAAGGATTCTGACAATAGCCGGAATCGAACCTCCGCCCCCCACAGGGTTGAACCCCCCCATGCCAACCAATGAGGGCAGGCATCGTTTATGCTTTTTAAACATTTGTCAATTCTTAATATCCTTTTAACTCTCTAATACCCTTCCATACCATAGAACCTCATGGCCGCTTCTGTAGCCCCTTGCCCAGACCCCCATTTGGAGGGAGACATTCCCCAACCCCAGCCCTAGCCCCAGCCCCAGCCCATCTGGGAGAACCAGGCGGAGGGACCGCCGCGAAAACGACCCCGGTCGGACGCCAAGGACAAGGGAGAAACCTCTTCCATGAGGAGGGAGGCCCGAGCGAAGGCCCAATCTATGAGATTGACCGGGGAGATGGATGAAGGCTGCTCCAGCCCGACACAGGCGCAGACAAGGGCCATGAAACAAATGGAGGAACAGATTGAGAGCAACCGAACCTGGATTGCAGGACTCGCAGCAGAGATACAATCCTCGGCGTCCCACGTACTCAAAAGACAGTTGGCAGCGGAAAGGCAATGGATTGCAGAGATGGGGACCCGCGTGCGGCAGTTAGAAGACGGGCTTCGCTTGGCACACTTTGAGCAAAGAACGGGATAAGTTGTGGCCTTGCCGACTTGTGAGTCGGCGTGGATTCCCTCCCTCACCACCATAAAGACTATGGCCGCAGGACAAGCGTGGTGTTGAGAGGGATACGGTGGCAACTATCTCCGCCTCAAGTCGGGGCCGAGGGTCCGCCATCATAATACAGCATCGCCCGGAGCCTTGAAGCCCGACCATACAGAGCTAAGAACCCTACAAAGTAGGGCTGAGGCACATGTATAGGAGATACAGGAGCTCCAAGCAACCATTACCCAGCAAGGCAGGGGCCTCCATGCCGAGGTCCATGAACACTTACGGCAGTGCACGAATGAGTTGGCCAAGCAGCAGAGATTTCAACAGGAGCTAGGCTCCCGACTCCATGCAGCAGAGGCCACAACACGGGGCCAGACAAGCACACATGTTCCACAGCTTACCCGGCCGTCCAAAGCGCATTACACACCACCGCTTCATCTCGCACAACACACCCCTTGTGTGTGAAGCAGCCCCACACGCCCGGGCAATAGGCATCACTGCCGGGACGTTTAATGTTTCCCCGCCTTTCGGTGAGCAGCAGGAGCAGGGCCGCCGACGTCATAATGTGGTGGTACATGGACTCTCGGAGGAGGCAGGAGAGGATCTCACCAAGTGCATCCAGGATCAGATCCTATCTCGCATGGCATTTCCGAATGCAGTGTACATTGTTCGACCAAGCCGCCTTGGGGCTCAACGCCGTAATGCATCGCGTTATGTCGCCTTCATGGTGGCGGGGCATACGCGAAAAGCGTGGAGGCAATTACAGGTCGAGTAGGCAATTGAAGGGGACCACTCTGTATGTCGACCATGATCTTACTCCGATGCAACAGGAGTCCCGCCGGCAGCAGCTGGCTCAAGTCAAGGACGTCCGTCGCCGGGGTGCCGCAGCCGGAGGTCCGGTCGAGTAAGCGCGATTTTTAGGTCGGGCTTTGCCGAGGTCACCGATGCGTACGCGCCAAGCCCGCCGCCACTCGGCATCGCCGCCAATTTCTACTTCACCTCTCGCTCATTTGCTCCAATCGCTCCTCGAATCGCCGCCAGCGCCACATTAATCGCTCCCCTTTAACCGAACGTATCATCGAAGCCGCCTACATCAAATGCCAACAAGTAGGAACTGCGGCCGTGATGGTATCTTGAACCGCCGTGGCTTCCCCTTGGCGTAAAGGGGAGAGTCTCAACTCTATTGCACCAGATATAGATCTCATTTTCCTCATGGAAACATGGGAACATACAGGGCACAGGCTGCCGAACCTCCCAGGCTATCTGTATTTCTCGGTGTTCAATGAGTGCACAGGCAAGCAAGGACATGGCGGGGTTGCTTGCTACTATCGTGCAACCTTGGGGCATTCAGTCTCGATGCACAAAATAGACAGGTACAATCAATACTTGTGGGTGCACCTGCAGCATGACAGTGGTAGCGTTCTCTTCATAGCAGCATGCTATTTTCCACATGCCGAGAGCAACTTTTATAACACTCATTCATATGTGGATAGATTGGAGCCTATGTCGATCTATATGATGACATACAGCAACACAAACAGTTGGGCAAGGTTATGTTGCTTGGCGACTTTAATGCACGCACAGGAGCCGAGCCAGTCCCAAAGTTTGAGCCCCTGGCAAAGGACGTCTTGCAGCTGAACCCCGCAGAGGTGGCTTGGTGAAGGGTGTCAGACGACAACCATATTTCGCGCTATGGCAGGCAATAGTTGTTGCTGGGTAGTATCTCTGACCTGGTTATTTGTAATGGATTGGCACAATGGCCATCTTCCAGCTGCTGCACTTGTAGACAGGAGAAGCAAGGGGGCGGCTCCAGTGTGGTGCTGGTTGAGGAATAGGATCTGCAACTGGTTGCCCATTTTTCCATTGGAACAGACACTCGGGACGAGGAAGTGGACTCGGACCACCAGCCCCTGTTCGTGCATCTCCATTGGCAAGCTCCTCGTGCATCTACTGCCTCAACACCCCAGGTGCCCCAGCTGTGCCTGGACTACCGCCGTGCAGGGACCTATGCCCAGCTGCTTGAGCATGACCTGGCAGGACCGCTGCAACTTCCCACACTTCAACAGCAATCTGCTGTGCTGACTCACCTGCTTCTGACAGCTGCTGAGAGATGCTTTGGGAGAGGCCGCTCACGGGGAACCTCAGGCGCTACCACCTTCCCCCACAACAGGTGGTTCGATGATGAGTGTCGGGAGCTAAAGCGCACACTCTGGCAAGTCACTGATCCCACCTCCCGCCCACAGGCCATCAGTCAATACCGCTCCTTCCTCAAGAACAAGAAAGCCAGCTACCTCGCAGAGCGTCAACAACAGATGTTTGGTCTCCTGGATCGGCACCCCAAGACATTCTGGAGAAGGGTCTTGAGCAAGACTGCACAGCCCACAGGGAACATCACCTGGAGCAATGGGTACAGTACTTGCAACAGCTTTACGACCCGCTCGGGGTCTGGACACTAGTCCCTCCACAGATAGGCATGGCTTTGGTCATCACAGAGGAAGATGTCATCATGGGCCTACAACGTCTGGCTAATGGGAAGGCAGCAGATTTAGATGGCATGCAGGCGGAACTTCTAAAATGGGCTGGGCCTCCACTGGTGCCTGTTCTCACGGCGTTATTCAACAAAGCATTGCAAGAAGGCTTCCCTCCACAGTGGACCACTAGTAGAGTTGTGCCCATATACAAGGCAGGGGACCCTCAATGCCCGGCCAACTATTGTACTATTATGGTCAGCTCTCTCTTTGCAAAATTGTTGGCTGGCATCCTTGAGCAGCGGTTGACAATATGGGCAGAGGAGGCAGATGTGCGAGCTCTCACACAGGCAGGTTTTCGGCCCAGGCATTCCACCATTGATCATATCTTCACCCTGCGCACATTGATTGAGGATAGCAAGAATCACCGACAAAACCTGTACTGTTGTTTCGTGGATTTCGCAAAAGTTTTTGACACAGTGCCTCGGGACAGGTTATGGGACAGATTGCGGCAGCTGGGGACTCCCGTTGACTTGCAGAATGCAGTGTATAGGCTGTACGAGGCATGCTCAGGCCGTATCACATCGTCAGGACAGCCGGTAATAAGTAGTATTGGAGTGCGTCAAGGTTGCCCCCTCTCCCCCACACTCTTTGGCCTGTACATTGACCAGCTGGAAGATTGGCTCTTTGAGCATGGAGGTGCGGGTGCCCATCTCATGCATCACAGAATCCGGCAACTCATATATGCTGACGATGTTCTCTTGGCTATACTCCAGAGGACATGCAACGTCACCTGGATGCTCTCGACACTTTTTGCCGATTCACCGGCATGCGAGTTAACTTGGCCAAAACTAGGGTGCTGCTAGTCTCATCATCCCGTCAGCCAAGGCTTCCCTCATTCACTTACCAGGGACAGGACGTAGAGGTGGCTCCGACCTACAAATACTTGGGGGTCGAGTTCTCCACTACCACCCATTGGGATGCTGCCATCAGGTTGCGGGTCACGGCAGGTTGGAAAGCACTCTATGCCATGCAGAACAACAGCCACAAGGCAGAGTTATATGCCGGGGGCCACCAGTCACACTTATTTTGGGCATTGGTCGAGCCGGTCCTTTTATATGGGGCAGAAGTATGGGGTCCGGTGATATCCCTCAACACCTGGAATGACTTTGAGCAGGTGCAGAAAGCCTTTTTGGCACGAGCCCTTGGGGTAAAGTCCACAGTTCCATACCAGATCCTACGCCAGGAGACAGGTTTTCTGCCCCTTCAACGGGCTGCATTGGAACGCCATATCATTTGCTTCCAGAAGGTGGTCGCTATGGGTGATACACGTTTGCCCAACCTTGCTTTGGCCATGGCGATGGAAAGTCTGCTGGAAGGACAAGCAAGTTCATTGGTTCTCACGCTGGGGTGGACAGGCAAACAGATGTGTACATGTAAGGACAAAGAAAGATCACAAGGCACTTAAGTTGTACCTAGATGCTACTTTCCTTCGCAAGCTCTGGGATGCAGATGCTCTGACGCACGTTAAGCTAGCACAATATCAGCAACAAGTCAATCCCAGGCTCACGAGAGGCCCACACCAATATACACCCAGTTGCCCATGAAGAAGTGCAGATTTATAGCTTCCATTCGCACTGATGCACGTCGCCTTCGTATTGAGACAGGATATTGGGCTCGGGAAGCTCGAGAGCAAAGGCTTTGCCAGTGTTGCCACCAGGGCGCCATTGAGGATGAATGTCATGCCCTCCAGATCTGCCCAGCATTTGCCCATATCAGAGAGCGCCATGTTCGATTACTAGTGCCTGGCCAACCGTTGCATGAGTTGTTGAATACGGCGTCAGTGGGTTTGTTGGGGTCATACCTCCAGGAAGTTATGGATGCACGGACTCAGTTGTGTCTTCCGGGACGGCATTGAACTGTCCTACACAATCGTACAGCATGTCAGCAAACTTATTAGTACTAAGGTTTTTCCCTCGAAAACCCTTCGGGGCGGGGGTTTTTTAATCCTGCCAGTAATACGTTTTCTACTCTCTTTTTTGTTTGGGTCCCATAGGACAGTCGGTCTCCGTGGATGCTAAAAATCTATTATATTCTATTCTATTCTATTCTATTCTTAAGCATGGCAATGCTAGACACACATTTACTAGATTCTCGTTAACTTTTAACCCCGGAACAAGCTAGCAACAATTTTGATCGAACAATGAAACTTTTCAAACAATGTTTAACAAATGCTTATAATATTTTACAAATAAATTGTGTAGCGGATAATTATGTGGAAATTGATTTCAACCGTTAATTTAAAACTGCCATAGAGACATTGGAAACATGAACAATTGTTAAGTAATTTGTAGCATCAAAAGTTACTCTAAGTATATTACATAAAAAAGCATTTCAACTGATGCTTACAAATACTGTCAAAACGAATTTATGCAAATAGATAAGTCTTGCATGGAATCATCTATATATAGTTCCTATTTATTGTATCTAACATTTCTCTTTGCCGACTCATTTCCATGCGTGTAGGGGAATTGTGAAAAAATAGAATATAGAATAGAATAGAATTTTTAACGTCCACGAAGATCAATAGGCCATGTGACCTATAGAATGGGCTAGTACAACTAGAATTAGAAATCTTGCATCAAAAGGTTTTCAAGGAAAAAACCCTTTGGAGTAATGGTGATATTAGAAAGTGAATAATAAATCAGTTTGCAGAAAGAAGATAATTGATTGTTGTTGGCTCAACAAACATCTAGTACCTCAAGAATGTAATATGTAGCATAATAACAGGGGGTTTTCTTTTGTTTTTGTACGCTTTTCACAGAGGTTTTCCTAAGATTTCATGGCGTATTCGAATGGATGTACTAATGCGTACATCTAGAGTGCACCATTTCTTAGTCGTTGATTTAGCTTTTCTTTTTCAATGGTCCAACATCCAAGGGCTCACAACAAAAGCCCTCTTTTTATTTTAGGGGCTGATTTTTCCTTGAAAAAACAATTATTTTTAAGTTCCAAAAACAGACATGCAAGCATCGAGATCCCTTATTTTAGGGTTCTTTGAAACTTCTATGTTCTTGCTCTGTGGAGGAGGGATTTTGTAGCAATGTTGGCCGCCATGGCCAAATCTTTGAAATTTGGAATTTGCTTAAGTGCAAAGCATGCGTTACAAAACCCTAACATGGTGGAATCTATGATGAGCTGCCATATAGCAGTTTGCAGTAAGCATGCGTTACAAAACCCTAACAGGGTGGAATCTATGATGAGATGTTGTATAGCGGTTGTTTGAATGGGACGGTGAGTCTGGGACATCTTTTTATTTCTTTGTGCCTTCTATTCTATTATTCTATGGAGCACAATGGCGAGCTACAAGGTTTCTATCGGAGCCAGCAGGTACATCCTAGACTTCCAAGGCCAGAATTTGAGAGCAGAGGCTAGTCGCGTGGAATGGAGACTGGATTTATAGAACCAGAAGGTCAGATCTTGGATAGAAGGCCAGCTTTTAAACAGAAGTCCGGATTTCATGCGTGATCTCGTTTAGTGCAGCCTTGATGCCTGCCATTGGGTTTTTTTTTCTCTGATTTTTCCCAATGTGCTCAACTTCCAGGCATTTTTTTAGGGTTCTTTTTGGTTATTTGATTATTTGCCTGCTTCAATATTGCCTTTCCAGATGCAGCTGTTGGCATCTATGGTGAGCTCCAGAAGATTACTTTTACTTTTCTTTGGAGAAGCTATCCAAACTATTGCACTTGCATCCTACTGTAGCTGGTGTAACACTTTTACCATTTGGAAATGGAGCCCCAGATGTGGCTGCAAGTATTATGGCCTTCGCAGGTGCAGGTGTGGCAGAGTTAGGCCTTAACAGTGTGCTCGGAGGAGCTGTTTTTCTTGTTACTGTTGTGGCGGGATCTGTTAGCTTGGTATCCACAGGATTTGCTGTTCATCTAGATAGATGGTGCGCATTGCAGCGAACAGCTTCAACAACATCACTCAATCAATGGATGTGGATGTGCTCTTCTATGGTGTTTGATAGATGGTAAGCCTATCACTCAAGACTGGTACTTGCTGATAGGTGGAAGTTTGGAGGTTTACTTCTTGGATTAGTGGCTTTGCTAACAACATATATCCGCCAAGGCACTAGCTTCCATGGGTTTTAGCTGGTTTTTTTATGAGCATAGTATGGTTTTATTTAATTGCTGAAGAATGGGTGGCTGCACTCGTGAGCCTGGGTATTATTTTAGATATAGACCCTGCTATACTTGAAGTTACAATCCTAGCCGGGGGTAACTCCATGGGGGATTTAATGGGAAATATTGCAATTGCTTGCCATGATAAGGAGAAGTGCAGATTGCAATGTCTGGCTGCTATGCAGGAGCTATGTTTAACACTCTAGTTGGTCTTTGTTACTGCTTGTATATTTTTTTGAGAATGTGTGTAAGAGATGCTTGCAATATTGTAAATGTGTTAAGGGGTCCTACTTTAAAGACAATGTTGTGTTGCATGTTCGAATACATTGCCTCATTTAATAAAGTCTCTCTCATTATTTCTAACATTAAGTATAGTTTGTATCGTTGTTTCTAACATGTCAAATTCCTTTTTAAGTGCCCGAAGGGCCCAAATTTTTTTTAATATAGCAATCAACACATAACTATCATTAACATTAATTAACACAAACCATTGCATCCAACACATTTAAATTAAAATCCCCCCCGAAACCCCCTTTGGTTTGGGTGCATATTCACACGGGGGTTGACGTAGGGCAGCGAGAGCCCCTAAACTTATGTTTTGAACGTACAAAATCAATACCATATAGTACATTACCTCAAATCTTATAGTATTTTGTAAATTTTGTTATACAGTATACCAAATCCTATACATCTATACCCCACAAACGAGGAACTTTGTGTACGGTGTAGATTAAGAAATAAGGGGTGAATATGCCTATCCAACAGCTCTCGTTGCCCGGAGTCACCCCCCGTGTGAATATGCACCCAAACCAAAGGGGGTTTCAGGGGGATTTTAATTTAAATGTGTTGGATGCAATGGTTTGTGTTAATTAATGTTAATGATAGTTATGTGTTGATAGTTATGCACCAGTGGGGCTCCGAGAAGCTGTGAAAGCATAGAAGGTAATGGCCAAATAACGGTTCTTTATCATCACAAAAGTATGACATCTTTGGTTTTCATCTTCAATGACATGTAGCTGGCAACATGCATATGCTCTCGCCTCTTGTGGCAATTGCAGCTGATCCCATCTAAATGTTTTAGTTCGTAGCTAGTGGGATCCTGTACGAATTAATGCAACATCTACAAGCTTCTTTTTGGACAAAGAAGCAAGTAAATAAGCTTGTGCTCCATGTGCCAAGCAGGATTTGCTGAAAGAGAGATGTTTTTGTGGCCTTGCGATATTCCATTTAATCAATGGCAATTTGATGTCTGCATATCAATCTTATGCACAACAATTTCACTCAACGCCATGGGGGGCAAAAGATTACTTCATATAAATGAGAAAGGAGTTGACATAGTGCTTTTGCTTGTAGCGACAACACTCCACACAATGCTTAGAATCATGCTATATGGGATTTGCAGCTTGATTCCCATTCAATGTAAAATGATCTCTTTTGAAGTTTCTCTACCTTCTTCCTATCTAATGATATCCCATCCTCATGTCTTTTCCATGCCAAAGTCTCATGTTTATGCTTTTGCACACGCTTGTTGCATCTCATATAAAGCCCCACTTAACTACTTCATTCCAATTAGAGCTTTTGTCTATAAGAAGCCCAACGTAGTTATACGTATTTGAGATCTCTACTTTCTTGCCCTTGCAATAGAATTCGCACCAAATATGACACATTTACACGCATGCCTCTTGCATCACAAATCCAATACATCTAGATGACTTCGCATACAAGTTGCACTTCTCCACAATAAGCTGATATCATCTAGATTGCCGTCTCCTCCATTTTCTGCTATGGATCCATCATCTTGGATTCATGAACGCCAACAAGAAGAGCCAAATGCAAATATTCACACTACATAATTTTTGCCCGAAGGTTTGGAAAAATTGGTGTGTAAGATGTTGCGAACTAACCTTAAAAGGAATCTAAGGATGATTTATGACAACAGAACATAGGAAAGAAGAGGATACATACAAATTAATGGTGCTCCAAGGCTACTTGTCAACAAAAGCATCTCGTATCTACCACCACTATTTCTGATTTCTTTAGCCTTGTCAACAAACGCATCTCGTATCTACCATCACTATTTCGGATTTCTTTTATCAATCTAAGATATTATGTCCTCTATCGACCCTCATCATGCTCTCTACCCAGCAAACAAAGCCACTTCATGATCTGCTCTCCTGGTGTTTCCTCTTCCACACACTGAGAGCATTGCACATAGACAAGTCCAATCCTCTTGGCTTCCATCCTCTTGAAACATTAGCTAGCTTCATAATAATCTCATGCAATTTCAACACTTCTTCCTTCCCCTTATCAACTTATGCAGAAGACCTACTACATTACTATGCCATGTTAGTCTCTAGAAATTGCTAAGTTAAGATGGTCTCTAAAAGGAATTGGCTAATTGCTAAGTTGATTGAGCGTGCAAGACTGATACTAAAGGGAAAAGTTCTTGAATTGGAAGAGCCACGTTGAAGAACTTCAAATATGTTGATTCATAAACTAGAGGCTTACAAAAAAACTCCACATTTAACTTGGCGTTCAAGATAAAGGTGCAGGTTCTTTTGCTTCCTTCACAAGAAAGTTCTGAGTCATGCAAAAAAACTTCATGTATCAAGCAATTGACGATTCTATAACACGGAAACACAAGAAATAAAAACATACATCACTTACATTTATGCAGAACAAAAGAACAAAAACAATACGAAAGTTTTTGACAAGTCACTGAATTTGCTTTTGAAGCATTAGACACTTTGATGCAAGATCACATGACTGTACACAATTGTTGATGGCTGTGAATTAAAAGAAAAAAGAGGAAAGGCTCCCTTCCAAGATGGAATGCTATACATTTGAATTGTCTTTTCTCTTCACAATCTGGCAGATCTGCAGACATTGTTGAAGGATCTATACAAGCTTAAATGAATTTTTAATTAACTTTACTCCCTTCGTTGTTCATCTGAAGGTCATAAACACGTAATCAGCTCTCAACAAAAAATCGTAGGTAAGGGAACAACTTTTTCCCAAAGGTTTATTTACAGCCATGGAAGAAGCAGATCTTGCGCGCTTCATCAGCAAGTACGAAGCCAAGGAGCGCCGCCGGGAGCAGAGGACGAAGAGTCGGGAAGACGACCCGACCACAGCCAGCGAGCCAAAGAAGAGGAAGGCTAAAGCCATTAAGGCGGGCAAAAGAAAGGTTGTGAGGGTCGGTAAGCGAGGAACGGGGATCAACATCAACGAACCATCAGGCGAAGAGACCCCGCCTTCTACCGACGACTCGGACGAAGACTACGTGCCCGGCACAGAGGGAGCAAGTTCTTCAAAACCCCCGGTCGTGGAGGAAGAAGTCCCCCAGCAGGTAGAACAGGAGCAGGAGGAGGCCGGACAGGTGGTGAAGCCCCCACCTTTCCCGACGTGGGATAGGGTCAAAGCCCCATGGCCACAACGGGAGGCATATGTGATAGACCCTGTCAAGGTCTATCAGAAGAGGATCAAGGAGCACAACACCTACATGGAGAAGTGGGAGGCATACAATGCCTACTATCAGGAGCACCGGGTGAGGGCAGTCGAAGGTGGAGTACCCCCGAAGCAAACTCTGAAGCCACCCCCACCAAAGCCCAAGCCTCCCAGAGCACCAGGAAAGAAGCGGGCCGGCAGGAAGAAGCTGGAGAACAGAGCCCTCAAGGAAATCCGGCACTTCCAGAGAAGCTACGGACTCTTGATCCCCCGGGCACCGTTTCAACGTTTGGTCCACGAAGTCATGCAGGAGTACAACACGGACATGCGCGTGACTGATGAGATGATGTTGTGCTTACAGGAAGCAGCCGAAGCAAAAACAGTGCAGCATTTTGAGGATTCGACGGCCTGCACCGTGCACGCAAAGAGGGTCACCCTCATGAGGCAGGACATGCATCTTGCCAGACACATCAAGGGAGAACGCCCTTGAACTCCTTGTAAATAATGAACATTTTTGTTAATATAAGGAATTTTTGTGTGAATAATGTGCCTATAATCTTGTTTAAATATGTTAAGAAACTGAATTCTAGCTTTTGTTTTGGTCAAATTGGAGTTTCTGAGCAAAATTGAGACGATGTCTCACACGTCGCGCCAGGACAGAAAATGAGATTCTCATTTTCGGGCTGGGCGCAACGTGTGAGACCATGCCCAAAAATGCCCAAAACCACTCCAAATCGACCAAATAAGGGGTCAATTCTGCCTAACTTGACGAGTTTAGTAGAATTACAGCCTTAGATTATCCAAATTGATTAAGTTTAGCCCAATTAGAACCCATGTCTCACACGTCGCGCCAGGACAGAAAATGAACTTTTCATTATCGGTCTGGGCGCAACGTGTGAGACCTCGTACCATTGTCTTCACCAAATGATCTCCAAATTGTTGCAATAGGTTCATTAGTTGTCCTTAGCATGCTCAAACCCTAGGAATAGTCTTCAAACTCGCAATTGCACCCCTTAATAGATCAGAAGCACCTAATCTCAGTAAAATCTAGGCCATCCAAAAATTAGGGTTTCCCATTTTCTATAAATAAGTCCCCCATTTCTCATTTAGCACCCTGCAAGTTTGCTCTCCACTGCTTAGGCGATCTTCCCGCTCCCTGAGGCGCTTCTGCATCCGTTTGAGACTCTCTTCTTCGCTAGATCAATGGCCACTGCTGACTTCGGGCGATGGTACAGCGCCAGTGCCCATGCTGCCGAGGCAGATGTCAACGACATCTTCCAAGTCTTTGGGAAAGAAATTGATATCCAAGCTACGCTAAATGCAACCCCAGCATATAGGCAAGTGCTAGCAGAGTTTCAAGCTAGGGTAGGACCCTCCCTTGTTCAGGTTCCCCCTTGTATAGGATATTTCGTTCCCCGCCCATCCCTTCAAGCAGCCTTGGGTGATGTTCCCAACATCGCCAAGTACTTAACCAACAAGGCGCAGAGGCTGCCTGACTACATGGTCCTGACAGCCAACAGGACCAAGTATTTCTCCTACACCGCCGCTCTAGCTATTTTCTTATCCCACCGCGCCGAAAACCCGATGGGGGCAACCTCTATCCCTCCGATGGAGGTGGACCCCATAGCAGTGCAAGAGGAAGAGCAGATGCTTTTGCAGTATCAGCAGGAACAAGAAGCAAGAGAAGAAGAAGAGGAGTCGGACGACGAGGAATACACGGAGCTCGACTCAGACGAAGAACGGCACCAAGCGGAGCAGGAGCTGATCAACTTCGAGCAGAGCAGGCAGAACATCAGAGTTGCTCTCCCACTTGGGCTAGGCATCACAAGCCTAGCCCCTATCATCATCAACGGAGAGGAGTATCTACTCCTCAGCGACATCCAGAACCTTCCCGAATGCAGGGAGAGGGAGCTCAGACTGGATGAACTGCTCCACCAACTGCGGCAGACCGACATGGACGACTTCATCGTCCGGGGAGCCTCGGACTTCCCGCTTCAAGTGAGGGAAGCCGACACCTACACAGGGGAAGCGACTTCCGATATCCAGGCCTACAGCAGCATCAGGCAAATGATGGACGAGCGGGAGCTGCCAACGGAGGAGGAGTTCCTCGCCCTCCAAGAACAGATGGGGATCCGTGGAAAGACCACGAGCATCCTAATGCCCAGGCCTTCGACACCACCCCCGGCAAGAGGAGCAGGAATCGACCTCAGGAGAGTCGACTCCACAATTGAAGACTACCGGGAGCTCACCGAGATAGAGGTCGACGAGTATGCAGGGCGACATAGAGCAGGAGGCCAAACAAACGGAGAAGCTTCGGCGACACACAACGACAGGTCGCTCAGGTACTACTTGCCGTTGTTGCTGGATGGAAGAGTAGCGGTAATACACCGCAAGTTCAGCCCCAGAGGTGAGGAAGGAGTGTTCATGCTGATTGCACTCTCAGGCTTCGGCAGGCATGCTCGAATAGCAGCAAACGTCGACTATGCCGTCCTAGTCAAGAGAGCAATGGCACTTGACCTCTTCGACTTCGCCATACCCCACCGACGGCAGGCGAGATTGGCGGTGACTGCGGCCCTTACATCCGACCGCATAGTGGAAGAGCTGGCGAGAGCCTTGCAGGGCGGCTCGTCAGCAAGCGTCATCAGGAACTTGGGTCATTCGGTAGGAACGACCCAAGTTAAGAAGTTTCTTGAGGACAACCCGTCTTACCGGCGATTTCAAGACTAATTAGACTCTTGATCCCGGAGACTTTTTGTACTAAAATATTATATAAATGTGATTTCTGTTGCACTTTAAATGCCTTGCTAATATAATTTGTCCCACAACTATGTCAACAACCGCACGTAATGCAAATGAACAAGTAAAACTAACTATATAGCCACGAATTACTTGTGCATGCAGTTAGAGGCCTAGGTGCGGGAGAACAACAACGCCTGGAGAGGGAGGAAATGAGTCCGCCGAGACCACGTCCGGCAAGGAACCTATTTGAAGAATTCGGACCCATGACCCCAGAGGAAGAAATATCCCAGATGAGGACGGACCTTGAGCAGATAAAGGCTTTGCTGGCCGCACAAGCAGGAGCGGCATCTGTGGGCAACGCTCAACTGCCACAAGCATCAGCTCGGAAAACAGGAAGAGACAGGAAGAGGAGCAAGAGAGGGAGGTCCCCTAGTTCGGATTCCTCCGACTCAAGCTCAAATTCAGACTCCGACTCCGAGGAAGAAGAAGAGCAGGCCCAAGAACAAACAGATGGAAGGCAAAGGAACACTGCAGAGGGACGACAAAGAGACACAAGAACCTTTGACTACCAGAAGAAGGTAGATTCCGCATTGGGGAATGTTTGGAAGACCAGGAAACTCGAGCAATTCTCAGGCGAGAACAGGTCAGACATGGAGGCAGAGGCTTGGCTCGATGAGATGAGTGAATATGGCAACGCTTATGGGATGAAGGACAAGGATAAAGGAAGGGTAGCAACAGCCAACCTGAAGGGAGCAGCACGCATATCGTGGAAAGGGTATGCAAAGGCCCATGGCTTGAGCAGGGATGCTTGCAGGTTCAAGAAGTTTGCTAAAGCCTTCAAGCGCCACTAAGTCCCAAGAGAGCATAAGTCCAGCATGATGCAGCAGTTCTATAGGCTCCAACAGGGAAACAAATCAGTCCAGAAATATACAGAGGAATTCATGAGGCTGAGGTTGTATGTGCCAAAGTTAGGAGAGAAGCATGCAGTAGAAAGCTACATTGAGGGCCTGAATGAGGAGATCCGCAAGCTCGTAAGGGCAATAAATCCTAAGACAGTATCAGAAGCAGAGTCCAAGGCAATAAGCTTGCAAGGAACGGGACCTCAGAATAGCGGGCAGAGGCAGCAGTATTATCAGGACAAAGGCAAGGCAACAAGGAGTTACAGCCCTAGAGCAGCTAGCCCGGGTCCAGCGAGAACCATGGTGGCAATCAGGGGAAGCAGCAGGAGAAAAAGCAGGTGTCCTTCAAGGACAAACAGGAGGGGTCAAACTACTCCAAAGCAGTGCGATCCTTCTTGCAGGCCATGCCCAAGGAAAAGAGACAGGAGTGCATAGAAAAGCAGCTTTGCTTCAGGTGCTTCCAGCCAGGCCATAGGACAGCAAACTGCCCCTACGGCATGAGTGCAGCACTAGCGGAGTTGGGAGATTGGGACACTCTGTCTGACGACGACGGCGAGGAAGGCCGCGACTACATTCAGGGTGAGTGTCATATCTTTGCTGCAATAGATACAGAGCAAGCAGAGAGCCAGTATAAGGTAATTTCCACAGTAGGGAAGGCCAAGGCCAAGTCATTCATAGTCCTGATAGACTCGGGAAGTAGCCATAACTTTGCATCCCCCAGAATGGTTCAAATGTTGAAGTTGAAACCATTAAAGTCAAAGCCAAGGCCCGTTGTCTTCGCAAGTGGAGCAGTAAGGCAGACAGCAGGCAAGAGAATCAACTTCGACATCGACTTGCCAGGGATTAATATCCAGATGGGGGCAGAGGTAATGGGCATTGGCAAATACGACTTGATCATAGGTATGGAGTACCTTGGACCAGCAGGGGCCATCATTGATTGTGGAAAGCGGAAGGTGACCTTCCCAACACCCGACGGCAAGATCATTGAGATCACAGGTAAAGAAGTTGTTCCCATCATGCAGTGTATGTCTTCTAAACGGCTGTTCAAGTGCATCAAGAGTGAGCGGGTGGCATACATCTTCAAACTTGAGATTGAGGAGCCGGAGTCAGAAGAAAGTAAAGAAGACAAAGTGCTCAATAAGTTGCCCAAGCAGATAGCTAGTTTGATCACAAAGTTCCACGAGCTTTTCCCGGATGAGATCAAGCAGCTCCCTCCTTATAGGGGAGTTGAGTGCGAGATAGCACTCGAACCGGGAACAAAGCCGACAAGCAAGGCTCCATATAGAATGACAACGCAGGAGTTGTCGGAGCTAAAGAAGCAGTTGCAGGAGCTGCTCGACCTAGGTTTCATTAGACCTAGTGTCTCGCCATTTGGAGCGCCCATTCTCTTCGTTAAGAAGAAGGATGGTAGTTTAAGGATGTGCATAGACTATAGGCAGTTGAATAAGCACACCATTAAGAACAAGTATGCACTCCCAAGATCAGATGACTTGATGGATCAGCTTCAAGGAGCAAGAATCTTCTCCAAAATTGACTTAAGGTCAGGCTATCACCAGATCCGGATAAAGGAGGAAGATATCCATAAAACCGCCTTCAGGACACGGTATGGGCATTATGAGTTCACGGTGATGCCTTTCGGCTTATCAAATGCCCCTGCGACGTTCATGAGGCTCATGAACGATATCTTCAGGGAGTTCCTAGACACCTTTGTGATTGTTTTCTTTGATGACATTTTGGTGTATAGCAGATCCCTCGAAGAGCATGCCCAACACTTGAGAAGAGTGCTGGAGAAATTGAAGAGGCACCAGTTGTACGCCAAGTTGTCGAAGTGCCACTTCGCCACGGAGAAGGTGGAATACCTTGGTCATGTGATCTCAGCAGAAGGCATTTCGACGGACCCCGCCAAGATTGAAGCAGTGATTCAGTGGCCGGCACCGAAGAATGTTCATGAAGTCAGGAGCTTTCTCGGTCTAGCAGGGTATTATAGGAAGTTCGTAAAGAACTTTGCTAAGATAGCGGCCCCGCTAACAGACCTGACGAGGGCAGAGAAGGTGAAAGATTGGGCAGAGCATTGGCACAGGAAAGCCCAAAAGGGGTTTGAACTGTTGAAAGAAGCCCTGACGACAGCCCCTGTCCTGACCCTGCCGGACCCGGAGAAAGACAATAAGCTTGTAGCAACAGATGCGAGTAAGATAGCTACAGGTGCGGTGCTTATGCAAGAAGAGCGTGTGGTAGCGTATGACTCCAGAAAGATGAACGACGCCGAAACGCGCTATCCCACGCATGATCAGGAATTGCTTGCGGTTGTCAGGGCATTAAGAATATGGAGGCACTACCTTTTGGGAAGGAAGTTCCAATTGGATACCGACCATCAGAGCCTCCAGTATGTATTCACGCAACCACACCTCAATCTGAGGCAGCGGAGGTGGATGGAGTTCCTCGAGGAATATGACTTTGAGATAGTCTACAAGCCGGGGAAACTCAATGTGGTAGCGGATGCGTTTTCAAGGCACCCCCTGACAACTAGAGTGCATTGCAATGCAATTTCGACGCTCTCCAGTGACTTTGGTAAGAAGATTGAAGAGACCTTGCCAACGGATGTGGATTTCAGAGAAGTATGGGCAAGCCTCTCCAGGGAGGCTAGAACGGATAAGGAGCGGGAAGCCTTCAAGCATTATAAGAAGGAAGGCAACCTGTTATATCACAAGAACAAGTTGTGCGTGCCCAAAGCATCAGGTGTAAGGAAATTGATCCTCCATGACACGCACAACAGCCCAATAGCTGGCCATGTGGGATTCATGAAAACATATTTCAAGGTACGCAGCAGCTATTATTGGCCAGGAATGAAGAAGCAGGTAGCTCACTACATCAGGGAATGTCAGCTATGCCAGCAGAGGAAGGCAGAGCAGCTTCGAATTCCAGGGGCATTAGAGCCATTAGCGGTGCCAAACGCTAAGTGGAAGGTAATCAACATGGATTTTATCACAGGGCTCCCAAGGACAGTAAGAGGGAAGGATACCTTGATGGTAGTGGTCGACAAGTTGTCGAAGATGGCACATTTTGTGCCTTGCAGGACCACAGATACAGCTATATGGATACAACAAAGCTCTTCACCAAAGAGATCTTCAGGCTTCATGGCATGCCAAGGAAGATTATATCCGATAGGGACCCGAAGTTCATGAGTGCATTTTGGCAAGACCTCTTCGCGACGATCCAGACCAAGCTATCCATGAGCACGGCATATCATCCTCAGACGGATGGCCAAACGGAGCGGACCAACAGGATTTTAGAAGACATGCTACGAAACTACGTCTGGAATAAGCAAGGTATGTGGGAAGAGTTTATTCACTTGGTGGAGTTTGCATACAATAGCACCAAGCAGGAATCATCCCAAATGTCGCCGTTTATGATTAATTACGGCTATCAGTGCCTAACTCCAGACACTTGGCACAATCCTGTGTCAAAAGTGGAAGTTTCGCAGCAGATGTTGGCCGATATGCAGCAGCTTGTGGAAGAAGTTCGAGGGTATCTGCTAGCAGCAAGAAGTCGACAAAAGAGCATCGCCGACAAGCATCGAACAGTCAGAGAGTTCAAAGTTGGAGACGATGTTTGGCTCAAGATCAAAGTGAAGCAGGCGAAGCTCAGGATCGGAAATTGTAAGAAGCTTGCTCCAAGGTGGGCTGGACCTTTCAGAATAGTCGAGAGAGTAGGTAATCAAGCCTACAAGCTAGACTTGCCAGCACACCTAAAGATTCATAAGGTCTTCCACGTGAGTTTGTTGAAGAAACACACTCCAAACCCAGATGAAGTCTTGGACACTCCAACGTTGTTGGAAATGACGGAGGAGCAGCTGGAAATAGTTCCAGAATTGATTCTTGATAAAGCTTTCAAGAAAACGAGGAGATCAGAATTCCTCCAGTATTTGGTCAAGTGGAAGCACTTGCCAGTGGAAGATACGACATGGGTACTTAAGAAAGATTTAGTAAAGCAGTACCCACAGTTTATGGAGCAATGGGACGGCAAGGTCATCTCCGAAGAAATCGGCTCAGGCATGTCGATTTGTGTAGATTAATTCTATGTATAGTTAAGATTAATCTACGCATGCAACCTATGCTAGATATGGGTCGCATGCGTTGTTACCGATGATGGGACCACTATGGTGATCTCTAGGGTGTGGTGTAATGTCAATGTAGGCATGCCCGCGTTTTCGCTTGGGCGAGTGAAAGGTAGATTAGAAAGTCTACTTCTGTCCCACGGAAGTAGACGACCTCGAGAGAAAGGAGGTCATTAAGGAATGCATTGATAGGAAAGGCACCTTTAGCCCCATATATGCTTTGATAGGAGGAACTCATCCTTCACTCCCCCCACGCGGGAAGGATATCCTCCACGCTGGGCAACTAGAGGTGTAGGCATGAGCGGCATATAGGCATATAGGCGCTGTCTCCTCGGCCATTATGGAAGATTCATCCTCTTCCTACGCCGGGAGATTAGCCATGCATCCACGTAGATAGGTGGGGTGGTCACCATATAACCAAAATTTTTATTAATAATTAAATGGTGCTAATGTAGTGTCGACCTGCAGGCCAATAGAGCGCTCCGGAGGGCAAGGAGGTCGAGCTACGAAGACTTGCAACACAAATTTTGTTGGAATGTGTTGCAAGGAATGAAGAGTACCTCGGAAGTTAATTTTAATTTTGATAAACTTAATTGTCATGATGAGTGAATTATCGAGTAACCTATTTTAATGATGTTGTGAATTGATAAGTTATTTCATAATATAATGGCGGATAACATCCTAAAAATATTACCTTAAGGTATAAATGTGTAAGTATTATAGTAGTTATCGTATGTATCAGGTTGATTGCAGGTTAGGACGACCCCAAGGTGGGGAGACCCACGATCTTGGTTCGGGAAATTCCCCGGAATAAGCACAAGCTACCGTATAAAATGCAAAAAAGTCGTGTTACCAAAAAGTTCGTCGGATCCACTCCCGAGAAAAAAATTACCTTTTTAGGAAAAGAGACGTGGGACATTTTAAGAGGCGGAAATTTGACAATGCCTAATTTTCTTTATCGGATCCTTTAATTCCGCTTTTAGGTTTTGCCTAAGATTTTTTACGGTTTATTTTTGTTCATACTTACAGAGGACGGCGTTAATAGGGCGGCCAGCTACTGCTCCTCCGTCCAAGATTAGCTCATTACCTCTGCTTCTCCCTCTGTTTTCTTATTTTTCCATCACGGTGGGCGGCTTACAGATGCAGGAGAAGGGAGGAGGAAGCAAGGATTGAAGGTGCGAGAAGATGCAGGTGGTGATCTTTGAAGGCTAGAATATGTATGCAGTGTGGTCTACCACTGCCATTGGTTTCTAGAATTTGCGCTGCTGCTAAAGGGGAGGCCAGGTCTATTTTTTTACTCTCTTATGCCCAGATAAATTCGATGCAATGGCTTCCAGCATTACAGAAGGTGCCTCCGATTTTATTGTATCTTATATTGGTTTAATCTGTTTACTAATGCAGTGAGAGGAACCGATTGATTTTGCAAGGGAAATCTCAAGTTCTAATGTGAGGTCAGCAACTCATGTTCTTCTAGGAATGCCATGTTTTGGATCTGCTGCAAAAGCTCGACCAGAAATGTTTATTGGTTTTTCTTTTATTGTTTGCTTCTATTTCAAGGTGTACCCATGTTTATTGCAGGTGATAGGAGCAGCGGTTTTGCAAAAGAAATCTCAAGTTCTAACAAGAGGAGGTGAGCAACTCATCTTCTTATAGGTCATGCCATTGCTTGATGCCTTATTCTGGTTTGGACCCTCTTTAAAAGCTGGACCAGAAATGTTATTGGTATTTCTTCCATTGTTTTTTTCTCTATTTTGCTACATTTTATATTAGTGTATCCATGTCTACTGCAGGTGATAGAACAGATCGATTTTGCAAGGGAAATCTCAAGAATTACTAAGAGAAGGTGAGCAACTCATGTTAGTTTAGTCCTGCCATTTGCTTCAGAATATAAATGCTATGTTCTTCTTTATAAAAGCTTTGTTTTACAATCTGACCATATTTTGAACTTGTGATATTTTCTTGAATGGATTTCTAGATATAATTAGATGCCGGTTGTTCCTTTATTGGATGCCTGCTGTTGTTGCAAGATATATACTTATTAATATATGCTATCTATTTTCTTTAGGTAAATCCAATGGCACCTTGAAAAAAGACATCACATTTTGGAGCTCGAAAAGACAAGAACCAAACATCTATTCTAGAAATGGCTGTATTCCAGCATGAGGTCGAAGTTACGCAGGACCCATTTGCAGCAACTGTTTTGCTATTAGAGATAAACATGTTTCTCTTATTTCTTGGGGGCATTAATATGTATACTTTACATTGAATATATATTCTGATGTGTGGATCTGATTTTAAGTATCAAGTTTGCTTGTTGGTTTATAATTTGTAAGAAACTGTAGGCAAGATTTTAAATTGTAGGAAATTAGCTTGTTGGTTTTAAAATAAAAGGAAATTGTAGGCAAGAATTAAGGATTAACAGGTTGCTCTACAAAGTACAGGAAATTTTCCTTTAGTAGTCCAAAAATTTCCCGAACCAAGCCCACGATGCTGCGGACAGCATCATTTCAAGGTGGGGAGAATGTGACGTTCCAGGACAGTATATGGTCCCAGGATGTATACTGTACTGCCTCGTCACGCGTACACGCCACCCCGACTGACGTGTACGCCAACGTGTAGCTAAGTTAGTAGCCCTAGGGGGCAACGTGCAAGGAGTGTGTATTTATTAATGTGCACATTAAACAATGTGCACATTCACTTAGGTGCACATTTTCCCATATGGCCACTTCATGCCAAGTGGGCCACACCCATAGGTGCAATTAATGTGCACATTTTCCAATGTGCACATTCATAAATGTGCACACATTTCCATGTGGGCACATTTGGCCACCTAGCCCTTAAAGGCAAGTGGGCCCATTTCCAATTATCCCACATGCCAAAAGGGGATAATTGGAAACCCTAGCTAACCCCCTTGTCTATTTAGGGTGAGAAAACCTAACCTGGCCATTTTTCGTTTCTAGGGTTTTAGAACTCTGTTTTGGCTGCCTCAACATCCAAAACCACCTCCCAGACGCCGTCTGAGAGAATTGCTTCATTAGTTTCTTTGATTCGAGCATCTCAGCAAGATGGTCGAGCTCAGGTCAGGAGGAGGAACTCAAGGATCAAGTATTTAGGCAATTTGATAGTCTAAACCCCATTTCAGTCATAGAATCAATAGGTTTAGCCTCTTAAATTGCCCATAGTAGCCCTCTAGATCTCTAGATAGCAGATTCTAACTAAAGAACCTAACTCTATGATGTAGATTAGATCTAGTTCTTTAGTTCTCTGTGAAGTATATGGATGATGTATCTCTATGAACTCCTTGTATTGGGAAGGGGGGTAGAGACCTAAAGCTTTGTAGTTGATGCTCCTAGAGTAGCCTCTCTAGCACCCTGTAGATTCGGCCTGTGCACAAGAGCCACACCTGGTTGTGGGTGAAGGGGCCAGACTGGCTAAGAAGGGGGTTCGTGTTCTGACTCTTGAACGATCCCTATGGTGTGTTAGTGCTGCCGGGGATCATTGTGACTAGGTCTAATGGCTTGCCACTGCGTGTGGGCAAGGCATGGGCTCGACACTCGTGAGGTGGTAGATATGACCTTCCATTGAGTTCAAGTCGAATACGGGCGGTGGCCCTCTAGTCACCTTGAGTCAGCATGTAGATCTCTGGAGGGAGTGATCCCTACATGCCCCATCGGAACTGGGGAGATGAAACCCAGGAATAGCCCTCTTGGCTATGCATCCGTGGGCTGATCAGTCCCAACACTATTCAGCCTACTCGCAAAGTGTGCACGGGAGGGGCGGATGGAGTGGACAACCCTAAGCCATGTTCTTATGCCGACCAAATCCATTGCCATGAATTGCATGCGCCCCTTGAACTCACGGAGACCCAAGCCGTCAGTCATCCCTTTGAGTCTGAGCCTTGGGTAGGATTTCCCCTATGCATTGTACTGATCATTGTCTTTTGCAGATGTGACGTGCCACCCAGAGGGTGGATATATGTGTTGCTCTTATATACTGACATGTATGTTTACGCTTCCGCAGCTAGGTAGGCCCTGAGGGAGACGGGGTACAATGACCCCTTTACTCTTCCCACTGGAACCCGTCACGGTTGCAGTGTCATGTGGAGGGCCCTGTATCGGCATGGAGCTGGTATGGGGGAAGAACTCCTGTTTGTATACGGTGAGTGCGCCGTATGCGAGTAGGGGACGTCACAATTCCAAAGTGGCGGTGTTGTGGTGGCAAGTGGTCGATAGATGCCTAAGAGTCAATAGGTTGGTCCATAAAATTAATAATTGGATTTCAGAGTTCTGTCCTTTATGTAAGCAAAGGGCTGAGAGTATTGAGCATTGTTTCTTTCTTGTGTGAGCGGCTTCGACAAGCATGATCTTGGTTGTTAACCCTATTTGGCACGTCTCGATCTAGCTAGCAAGTTCTACTCGCTATCCTGCCTGATGCATGGCATAAATGGTGAAAACAAGAATTTCATTTTGCGTCTGATTGGCTTTTATCGTCGATCTAGAAGAGAGCAAGACTATATATCTTTAAGGGCATGGATATTGCAGATGAGATTCTTCTTTAGTGGACACAGCTTATAATTGTTCTTCTCTTGATCAAGAGAAGGAAACACTGATTTGACATACTTACCTTCATATTCATTCTTATGTATAGGCAGGTGGTTGTGCTCAGTTGGATCAGTTTGTCCGCTGGGGTTATAATCCTGTCTTTGCACTTTATGATGTTATAATTTTGGTTGGTAAATAAAGCTTGTCATCCTTCAAAAAATAAAAAAATAAAAAAAAATTAATAATTGCAACAGCCAAGGCTTCCCTCATTCACTTGCCAGAGACAAGATGTGGAGATGGCTCCTACTTACAAGTATTTGGGGATCGAGTTCTCTACTACCACCCACTGGGATGCTGCCATCAGGTTGCGTGTCACAGCGGGTTGGAAAGCACTATATGCCATGCAGAGCAACAACCATAAGGCAGAGTTGTATGCCCGGGGCCACCATCACACCTGCTTAGGGCCTTGGTTGAGCCGGTTCTCCTGTATGGGGCAGAGATGTGGGGTCTGGTGATATCCCTCACCACCTGGAATGACCTCGAGCATGTGCAGAAAGACTTCTTGGCACGAGCCCTTGGGGTAAAGTCCACAGTTCCATATCAGATCCTACTCCAGGAGACAGGTTTTCTACCCCTTCAAAGGGTTGCATTGGAATGCCATATTATTTACTTCCAGAAGGTGGTCGCTATGGGTGATACACGTTTGCCCAACCTTGCTTTGGCCTTAGCAATGGGTCCTCAATGCCTCAAAGCCTGCTGGAAGGACAAGCAAGCTCAGTGGTTCTCATGTTGGGATGTACAGGCAAACAGATGCGTACATGTACGTACAAAGAAGGATCACAATGCACTAAAGCTGTATCTAGATGCTAGTTTCCTTTGCAAGCTCTGGGATGCGGATGCTCTGACACATATTAAGATGGCACTTGTGCATCCATTTGCCCATGAAGAAGCGCAGACTTATAGCTTCCATTCGTACGGGTGCACATCGTCTCCGCATTGAGATAGAGCGTTGGGCTTGGAAAGCACGGGGGGATAGACTTTGTTAGTGTTTCCACTAGGGCGCCATGGAAGAGAAATGTCATGGCCTTTAGATCTGCCCAGCGTTTGCTTATATCTGAGCGCGGTATGTTCGGTTAGTTGTGCCTGACTAGCCACTGCATGAGTTATTGAATACGGCGCCCGTGGGCTTGTTGGGGTCATACTTCCAGGAGGTTATGGATATACGGACTCAGTTGTGTCCTCTGGGACAGTACTGAATTGTCCTATACAATTGTACAGTGTACCAGCATACTTATTACTGCTAAGATTTTTCCCTCGAAAACCCTTCGGGGCGTGGGTTTTTTAATTATGACAGTAATACGCTTGCTGCTCTCTTCTTATTTGGGTTCCATAGGCCAATTGGTCTCCGTGGACAATAAAAAAATCTATTCTATTTATTTTTTAAAAAGAGACCGAAGCTTATTGTTCATTAATTATAGAAAATACGTACATAAGGTAGGTGGTGATTGTCATGCTCCAAAAAAGATTTTGACAACTAACTATTAAACATGCAAATGCCTCTAGAGTTTTGGTACATCAAAGTTGCATTCCCAATTTCATAAGCCATAGAGTAGGAAAATGTTGGAGCAAAATATTCAAGTAGCATAGTGTTCCAAAATAACCATGAGCATTGGCTTTTGTAATTTCAAACTATTGTGTTGAAAACATGCAATGAAAATTTGGTTTGGAAGCAGCATCAAAAATTGTGATAGCATGAAGCAAATGGTTATGTGATTCAATGACAACCATGATCTGCATCATGAAAATACTCCAGATAAAACTGTTACAAGACCATTAAATGCAAGTGGAAAATGCTACAAATAACCATTAATCTTCTTTAAAAAATCTCTAGAATTTGCAAGACTAAACTTCATTGAAGAAACTCTTTAACTGTAGACAGATAGATTTGGTATGAATTTTCAAAATAAGAAAGTTAGTATTACATCTCCTCGGATATTTGATAAACTCTGATCCACTTCACTGGTTTCTAGACAAATCAACACGGAGTGATAAACCAACAATTTTGCTCACATGGCAATTTTCAAGTAGGATGCTTTATAGTTGTGAAGTTTTCTTATATCTCTTGTATGTATGCAGGATTTTCAACTATTGTCTTTTACTTTATAGGCTATTATTGAGTATCTGCACAGATTTTGATGATAATATTTTTGGCTTGGTTTATTTGAAGAATGGCTAACAGCTGTTGTCATATTTTTTAGAAATCTCTTAGTAATGCAGCATGACACATTTTACTGAGTGCATATGGAAGAAATCGAAACATTAAAGTTGTCTAGCGCTGCAACTACAACTGCTAACCGCCATATAATCTGAGCTATTGTAAGTATACCCATTTAATTTCTTTTGCAATTTTGCATGCATGCCTTACATCTTTTCAATCTGTGCTCGTATTGCAAGTTCCAACATACATGAGAACATGCTTTTCAAACGACTTCAAATGGAACTTACACGTCTTGAAATGAAATTTATACAGAACCTTTGCACGGTCTCTCACTTTTTGAAAATTTGTTCATGTTGATATAGAAAATAAATATTTAATAGGTCTTAGTTTTGCCTCAACATGTTGTTCATATAATGTAATACTGCAACACCACTTTTATCGCAGTCTGAAATGATCAACATAAATGGTAGTGATGGCCATAACTTGGAATCGATCAGGCCCTAGAATAACCTGTGACTGCTGATTAAACGAGGGATCTCTCGACTTAGGCTCAAGGCAGGAGCATCGAGACAAAGCATTAGGCTTTTCTTGGAGAAGTCCAGAACGGTACTTGATCGTGAAATCAAAGCCGAATAATACTTGAGTATGCCACTGGACCTGACGACGGTTGAGCACTTGAGCAGACTGAAAATATTCCAAATTTTGATGATCTGTATAGGCTGTGGCCTTATGAGGAGATACTTTCAGGAGATATCTTCACTTCTCAAAAGAATCAACTATAGCCAATAGCTCCTTGTCATAAATGGATAGTTAATTTCGGTAGTCTGAAACATCCGTGAGTGAAGGGCGATCGAATGCAGTTCATAGTCATCCCCCTCCTATAACAGGATACTGCCAATAGCAAAATCAGAAGCATCGGCTTCGACAACATATGGGTATGAAGGGTCTATATGATTTGCATTCAAATACATCAGAATATCATCTAAATAAATGATAACAAGATCCAAAACCTCTCAAAAGACATCATTAGCCATGTGCTGGAAGATAGTTGCGGCATTGGTAAACTCAAAGTGGCCGTATGGAAGGCTATCTTTCAGTCATCACCTTGTCTGATCCAAATAAGAGTATAGATGCCTCGAAGATCAATTTTGAAGTAGCGTGTGTCTACGGTTGCTCAAGTAACTCTGGAATAAGAGAAAGTGGTACGGATTGTGCACAATGATCTTGTTGAGGCTGTGGGGTAATCCACAACAAATCGCAAAGATCTGTCCTTCTTAGAGACGAAAAAGATACGAGCCTCTGCATGTGATAATCTCAGATAAACTCAGTTTCAAGATTCTCTTCGATATAGGTCCGCAAAGCTCCAACTCTGTTGGTGATAAACTAATGATAAGGCCATATGGTGGGGTCATCCCTAGCTGGAAATCAAAGGAGTAGTCATAGGAACAATGCTCCGAAAGTTGTTGACTTTGACCTTGTCAAAAACGTTGAAAAAATGCTTGTACTTATCAGGAAGGATAGTGGCGGACATTATTGAAGCAAAGCTAGTCGAAGGATGGACTTGAATTGCGAGCTAAAGTGCGATCTTGCTTTCTAGATCTAATAAACTTGTGAAGAGAAATCTTTGAGATATGGAGCTGTGTGACTGGGATGAAGCTTCCCCATGAACAGAAGGTTGGACAGGAGCTGGAGCTAGAGCAGAGACTGGAGCAGGAGCAGGAGCAGGAGCAGGAACTGGAACATGGACTGGAACCTCATCTAGAACATGAACTGGAGAAGAGATAGAAACTGGGCCAGGAGCAGGAACATGAATTGGAAGATGGGCAAGAGCGGGATTAGGAGTCTACGATACTGCACAGACTAGAGTAGATGCGGAGCAGAGGCAACAATTGCTGAGGAACTGGGACTAGATCTAGAACCGGCAAAGAAGAAGGATCTAGAGCGTAAATCAATATATGGGTTAACTCAAGCCAGGGAAGACCCAAGACTACTGGCGCATGTGGGCTAGCGATGAGATTGAAGAAAATGCTACAAGAAGCTCACTTGAACAAAACCTGAAGAGGTGCAGTACATTTTGTGAATGCACCTGAGGAGATCTCACAACCATCAATCACACCAACAGAACTGGGGTGCTCGAGCCCGATATTGATTTTAATATGTATGTGCTAACTCACTTTTCTCTTAATTTTATGCTCAAGGCTTAATGCATTCAACAAATGCAAAACATCCTTAAGGCTATCAATGGTTTATGCAAAGAAAAACTTCATATGATCCACTTGTATTTCAAATCCAAACACTTCTATAATACAAAAGTAATAAGTCTCTTCAACAACTATATTTTCTAACTCGTCATTAAACCATTGAAGAAAATCATTGTAGCTCAGGAATTGACCAAATCCCTGTAGCTTGGTTGACCGGAGTTCTTAAGGCATGCACAGCAAGAAGATCCATCGTTCTTATATACCTTGCACCGTTTATGCTCCTGTATATGCTAAAAATAGCCAATCCGGCGGTTATGGAGGTGGATAAGCTTGCCTCCCGATCTTCAAGTATATCCCACAGTCAGAGTTGAGAAATTTCGGCATCCGACGAATTATCCCACAGGCCTAGCTTAAAAATAAAGCACCTCAACCATTGAACTTTAATTTTTTCTTTTTCCACATGAAATAACCTCGTAACAATGTCTCCATGTCTATATTCGATCTGCCACTAATTTTACACCCTAATTCTTCATGTCACCTGTTTGGCTGGATCATACAATTACAGGGGAGCCAAATTGTGGTCCCTAATCCCCTGATACTTTAATATTCCCTGTTACCCAGTTCAACTTAGGTTTTTAATGATAACAAACCTAATATCACATGATTACTAATTCCATCATTCCCCCTTCATGTGATATTCCCTGTCATCACATTGTAATAATTTCCTTATTTCCTGGAATCTGGATAATGGTAGTGCCTTTGGAAGAATATCTGCTCTTTGATCAGCTGTACTAATATAGGTCAAATGCACTTGATTTTTCCTTACCATATCTCTGATGAAATGAACTTCCATCTCAATGTGTTTTGATCTTTCGTGCAAAATTGGATTTTTTGACATGGCAATACAACTAGTATTATCACAATAAATGATTGTTGGTCCTCTTTGAGCAAATCCAAATTCTGCCATAAGTCTTCTCTCCCAAATTAGTTCCTTTGTCAACAGGGCTGCTGAGTTGTAACTCAGCTTCAGCACTAGATAAAGCAATGCTGCTTTGCTTCTTGCACTTCCAAGCAACTGGGGCTCCACCTAAGAGAATGACATATCCTGAAGTTGACTTTCGTTTGTCTAAATCTCCTCCCCAATCACCATCACAATATGCCTGCAATTGCAAGTTGGTTTCATTAAATACTATACCAAAATGCATTGTACCTTTCAAGTATTTGAGAATCCTTTTTGCTGCATTCCAGTGTTCTTTACCAGCCTTGTTATTGTACCTACTGAGAATATTAACTGCAAATGCAATGTCAGGCCTAGTACACTTTGCTACATAGGACAAACAACCAATCAAACTCCTGTAAGGTATTTTCTCCATTTGTTTACTTTCAGTTTCAGTCTTTGGACTCATATCTGCAGAGATTCTGTGACCAGGGACCATAGGAGTATATGCCATATTGCAATCTTCCATATGAAATTTCTTCAACATATTTTGAATATGCCCAATATCTTGTGATTTCTGTCCCTGTAAACATCTATGCCCAGAAACCTCTTTAATTCTCCAAGATCACTCATTTGGAATCGTTTCTTTAAGATATCTTTGCAATGATTTAGTACTTGGGTTCCCTTTGATATCATAATATTGTCATCAACATATAAAGCAATAATGCACCAGTCACTTCCCATTTTGAACCTATAGATATTACCATCATAATTGAGCTTCTCAAAACCTTGTTCTAAAAGATATCCATCTATACATTTATACCATTCCCTAGGGGATTGTTTAAGACCATAGACTGCTCTATTCAACTTCCAGATTTTTCCTTTTTCTTCTTCAAATCCAGGTGCAGGTCTTAAATAAATTTCCTCCTCTAATTTAGCATTCAAGAATGTTGTACTTACATCCATATGATGGATTTCAAGGTCACAAGCATTAGCAATAGCTAATAACATTCTCAAACTATTTATTTTTACCAATGGTGAGAATGTTTCATCAAAATCTTCCCCTTTTTCTGAGTAAAGCCCTGTGCAACAAGTCTGGCTTTAAATTTCTTTGTATTTTTGTCTACTCCTGGTTTTATTCGATAGATCCACTTGCTTCCAACTATATTCTTATCAGAAGGAATATCTACCACTGTATAAGTGTTTGTTCTTTTGAATGCTCTCATTTCTTCTTCCATAGCACATTTCCAGTTCTTTCCATTCATATCTTGAACTGCCTCCATATAATTTTGTGAATCTTGTCTCTTTCAAGTATCAAAATGTCGAATACAGTATTCATTTCTCCTACCTGAGATACTTTTTCCAAATTCAGTTCTACCATGAGACTCTAAATTATGTTTGGCTTCTTCTGCCAACATTTGAGCTTCTGTTCGTTTGGGTTTTCTTTTTGGTCTATCAATTTTACCAAATTTTGTCTCTTGGTGTTCAATCTCTTGCTCAGCACCTGATGCTGCCATGCTATGGCAGCATGTAAGAGCCAAGCACATATTTGCACTAATCCTATCAGTTTGATTCAATTTGCAAGACATTAGGGGAATGCTTCACTAGCATACATTCAAGTTTGAAGAGCAAAGGAAGGACAATTGACTCAAGTCACTCAAGAGATACAAGAGGTCAAACAAGCAAAGGAAGTGTAGAGAAGAAGAGAAAGAAGACCCCTTGAAGAGCATTCCATGGTATGTAACCATTTGTGAGCTTGGCATCTTTGGCATTTTTTGATTTCCATCCCCATCCACTCCACCATCCCAGATAGCATTGAACCTTGGCTCCTTCCTCATACACCTCCCAAAGTCAAACTTGACCTTGAAAGTTCTTTCTAGTCAAAATACACCTTCATGAAACACCCACTTGCTTCATCATCCACTAGTTCAAGAGAGACTTGACTTAGTCATAACTTTGCTTATATAGTCAACATCCCATGCAACTTGAGCAAAATGTAGAGAGGCTTGCAAAATCCCTAAGGGAAATGCTCAAAATTCAAATATGCCCAAGGAGATGCCTCAAAGATGCTCCACAAAATTTTTGGCTTCCTAATGAGCACTAGATATGCCAAGTCCCTCTACACCCTACTTCACACATCAAGACATCATACCCATCACCATTATATCCATTTCATCTCAAACTCTCATTCAAATCAAAATTCATTTCAAAGCATCATTGTTGCCACATCACCTTTGACACCTCATCATTCACACACATCATCTCCACATCATTCTAAAATTTTGACTAGAGAGAATTTTCAAATTCAAGTGGGCTGACACGTCATCATTCCCATTGGCCACGTCATACCACCTAGCCTTGTCATCACTTTCAAATGCCACTTCATCCACTCCCTAAACTTTTTTTCCAAATTCCAAAGAGCTCTATTGTGAAAAAAGATCGAGAATATTATAGGGCACAAAAAAAGATTCACCTAAAAAAAAGAATTTTGAGAAAAGGCCTTATTTTAGGCATTGTATATGTTTTCTAGGGAATCGTGCCATAGGGTTTAAGGGGTGCAAAAAAATTTCCTATCTACCCCCAGCCTAATTTCTCTTTCAAGCCAATCCCCCCCTGTCGCGTGGAGTATCCGGGCGTGTGGGGCGGTGGAGGTACCGAATCCCACGTGGACACTGCACGCAATAATCAGAAGAAATTGATTTTTTAAGCCTTATATACGTGGGATATTTCTCTTCGAACTGCCAAAAACCTAAACCTGGAAAATGCCAAGATCCGTTCAAGCCGACCTAACAAACCATTAATTCACCACCTAAACTGGCCGAATCATCATGTTTAATGCCATGAATGCTTAGTGCGAGCTAAAAGACAGAAGATTGGAAGGAAATGATGAAGATTTCAACGGAACAGAACATTCTACAGAAGGGGATTTTTCGCACAGAAGATGTTCGAGGGCTTGAAGGCAAAGAAGAACTATTTGGCTTTGAAGAAGGACCGGCTTGACAATCTTGAGCTTGATCCTGACCTCCTATGTTTACCTTTGATCCGGATTATTGACTCAATTCTCTGGACTTTTATGTGTACCTATTTGATCCTGTGCCCAAGACCCCGAGCTTGGGATGTTACATTGTATCTTCTGAGTGACTGATTAAATTGAAAATCCGACCTTTGCAGCAATTTGTTTGAGTTGCTTTGTGATCTTTTCCCAAAAAAGCAAAAATTGTTATAGGTTGAGTATCTAGTGCCTGTACACACTGTTGGCTGTGTGTTGTCTGCCTATGTTACAAATCCTTAGAAAGTGTAAGAGCCAAATCCCTGCATTGCAATGTCAATAAAAGCTGGCATTGTCAGAACATGAGGTATTGCACAACAAGCGTGGAGCACAGGAGAGCCACTGTTAGAACTTCAATCCTGTCAAACAAAATGTGTGGAAGTAGGCAGTACTAGATACACGCACAGTTGACCCTTAGAAAACATTATCTTTCAAGATCATTTTCTTCTTACAGTCTTAGGCTAAGAATTATCAAAAGAAAAAATTAGGTCCCTTCTTGTCAAAAAGAAAAGTTGGCCCCTGGTGTGCAGACAAATCTGAGAGAAATAGAGTTGGTAGTTCCAGAAAATTCATCACCAATATCGAGTTTCAAATTTCAGCTCTCTGTTAGGGATATTGACCAAAAATTGACTGGGTCAGTGATCTGAATCTTGCCCATCTAGCCTACTCTGACCTCGCTGAGTTTTTGCAGTCTGTTAGTGTCAAGTGTTGAGCACATTGAAGAGTGATATCCACACCCATAGCTTCATAGATCACATTCTCGCAAGTGATTTTTGTGAAGCGGCACTATTTTGTCTTGAGGGAAACACACTCCTAGTGATCTTTTGTGATTTTTTCTGGAATCTTTGCACTTAGAGTGGTTGCCTCAAGCAACCTGGAGGTTCTAAACCACTGAGGTTGGAGGTTTTGCCAGGAACACCTTCAACACCTGATTCCACTTCTGGCTCAACAACATTACTTGGAATCATTTTTGACTCATTATCAGAGTCACTCAAATCTGCCTGCTCCAATCCTTGAGTTTTTTCTTCTTCACTTATTGACTGATTTGCTTCTTCAATACTATCTTTGTTCCTTGAGGCTGCATGGAATGCACAGGTCGATCATCACCAATAGAGATCCGAAGTTCTTTAGCGACGTTTAGCAAGACTTCTTCAACACGAGCTGCACCAACTTGTTGATGAGTTTTGCTTATCTTTTGCAGTCAAATCGGCAAAGGGACCGCACCAACACAATTTTGGAGAGCACATTGAGAAACTATGATTGGAACAAGTAATCCAAATGGACCGAGTACATCCACCTAGCCAATTAGGTACAAAAATATGAAGCAAGAGGCATCGAAGATGTCTCCCCCATGATCAACTACAGTTATCAATGCTAGACCCTAGTCATGTGGCATAATCTAGAGCCCAAGGTGGAAGTTTCTCAACAACGACAAAGGCATTTATCGCGGTAGCTTTTGGTAGAAGTGTGAGAGTATCTTCAAAAGCATGGGCATATCCGAAAAAGCCTAGCGGATAGACATAAAACTCCTCGAGAGTTGTTTTGTTGTGAGAGATAAAGTTTGGCTCAAGTAAAGGTTTAGCAAAGGAAGCCAGATCGGCAATCAGAAGAAGCTAAGCCCTAGATGGGCCGGTCCGTTCAAGATCTTGGAGAAGAGTGGGCTCTCGGGGCCTACAAGTTGGACCCTCGGCCCACCTTAAGGTCTTCCATGTGAGTTTATTCAAAAGGCACGATCCTAACCTTCATGAGGTTTTGGATATTCCAACTTTGTTGGAAATGATGGAGGAACAAGTTGAAATTGTGCCTGAATTACATCTTGATAAGTCATTCAAGAAGACTAGGTGATCTTAATTCCTCCAGTATTTGGTCAAGTGGAAGCACTTGCCCGTGGAAGACGCGACATGGGTATTGAAGCAGGATTTGGAGAAGCAATACCCAGAGTTCAGGAAGGAGTTTGATGGGCGACTCGTCTCCGATTCGATCGACGCCGACTTGCCAGGAGGTTAGCTTAGTATGTTTCTTAGTTAGCCTTAAGTTCTGGCTCATGTATTCTAGTTAGTAGAGTGCATGTGCCAGGATCTTGGAACGTGTGCGCGATGATGGGATACGCCTTTAAGGCATTCTCTAGGCCAACACGCACCAAGAGGTGCGCATGACCATTAGGGTCATGTGAGTGAGGAATGAGGCATGGTGGCCGATGATGGGACATCGATCGGATGCTCTCTATGCCGCGATGCGGGGTACGCACACCTGGCCGTAGGAGGGTCATGGTGAAGGTTAAAGTGATCATGTGCGATGATGGGATCGTGAGACGTTCCCTAGCTTAAAACCCTTGGGGCATGATGCACTGGGGTGTACTCGATCTGGGGGATCGTTTACAAGATAGCACTTGATCATGGGTGATGATAGGATCATCTTAAATGGTCCTTAAGCTCAAATCCTTATGGGGCCATGATCGGGTGCAAGGTGGTAGGGTAACCTTGAGCTGGTAGTTCGGCTCAAGGAGGTAGGTAAGGGGGGTGGTCCCCTAAAACCACAAACTTATTAACTTATATAACGTAATGTGCTACTTGTGCAGGCCAGTGAAGGAAAGCATGAAGGAGGGAGCACGTTACGAGAAGAATATGGTCACAAAAAGGGCTGTAAGTTTTCTGAGTTTAAGAAATGTTTCAAGAATGATGAGGTCAGGGCTTGGTTAGAATATGTTATAGGTTTAGGCACCAATTCTTGGGAAGAACTGGTAAAATTTTTTTTAGCAAGGTTTGGAAGAGTCTTGGACCCCCAAGATTTAATATTTGAGTTGCAAACTTTTCGCATCAAACATGGTGAGAGTGTGCAGCAGTATGTCGAGAGATTCAATCACTATCTTGTCAAATGCCAAATCAATCCGGTGCTTCAAATGGCTCCCGAAACTAACTTCGCAAACCAACCGGGTTCGCCCAAGCGAACCCCAAAAATTCGCCCAGGCGAATCCGCTGGATTCGCCCAGGCGAACCCGCACCCCTGACGTGGCGGGAGCGTCGCGGGGGAAGGACCTGCGTGGCATCAGCTACCGGGTTCGCCCAAGCGAACCCAAACCCAGGTTAGATGTACGTGTCATGGCCCTGCCTGCCCTGCCGGGTTCGCCCAAGCGAACCCCCTGCTACAAACGAAGTATTTCTTTTTTACCTTTCTGCTGCATCTGCATCATTTTCCTGATCTGATCATTTTTTCTGATCTAAATATGATTGAATATCATGAAATCGATCCGCCTCAGCCCTTTTTAATGCGATTCTAACATCTTTTTCTTTGCTCAATCTGCCATAGAGAAGCTGTAAGACGGACCTCCATTTCTGGTCATCTAAAATGCCAAAGATCTCTTTGCCCTGCTCCCGATGTTTCTAGATGGATCCGGAATATAGAAGCCAAGAAATAGATGTTTAAAAAATAGGAGGATCCGGAATAGAGAAAGCCAAGAATAGAAATCTGGAAAACAGAAAGAACTTGCTCCCATGTCAGAAGAAATAGCATCCGATTCTATCTATGCACCCCATGTTTAGCCTCTGTTCCTTGCAGCTCCACCTTCCAACGGCCATCAAAACCGAATTCTAAGCTTGTTGGCCCACAAACGCTTCCCGTGCCGCTGTTTCAAGCAGAACACTAAAACCTACAACAACTTGGAGCCCTGATTTTGAACCAAATCGAGAGAACAAATGCTTAATCGATTCGCCTGGACAGAGTGGGTTTGTAACATTTGGGTTTAGAAGAGAAACAATGCGGCTGGAAGGATCTCGAGCTCTGATCTTGGCTCGTGCAACCCTAGCGCCGGGTTTGCCCAAGCAAACCCTCGCTTTCGACCCTGCACTCGCTTGTACCAAGATTTGTCGTCCGTCGCGACTCTTGTGGGTTCGCCCAAGCGAACCCGGTAGGTGACTCTGCCATCGGGCCCCGCGATCTGCCATGACAACCTAACCCGGGTTTGGGTTCGCCCAAGCGAACCCGGTAGGAATGCCACGCAAGCTTCCCGCGCCCCCGACCGTCCCGCCACGCCGTCCGACGGGTTCGCCTTGGCGAATTTTTGGGGTTCGCCTGGGCGAACCCGATTGGTTTCTTGAACCGTTTGGGGAGCCAATAAAGTCGCGTGAAATCAATCATGTTCCTAACCATACATTGCATCTAGTGGCTTCTTTTATCGGGGATTAAGCGGCCGGACCAAGAATACCGTAAAGCTTTTGAAGATCCAAAAACAGGAGGGATTTGATACAATACACAAGGCTTTCACCAAGGCTCTTGAAATTGCAGATATGATATCATACTTACCGGATGACATACACTCACCAAGTGATCCCTTTTTTCCAGATTATGAGCGGGGAGTGTATGGGAGCAAAGACTGCACTGTCTATGCTATCCAAAAGGAAAAGAAAAAGGTTAAGGTGGAAGATGATGAGGCTCCTGCAGCAGATGTAAGAGCAGAGATCACCAAGGTATCTGAGGCACTGGTTGAGGTAACTAAACAACTGCAAGAGTTGAAAAGCTCAAAATTTGAGAAAAAAACTTACCCCCCATGTGTGCATTGCTTTAGAGATACTCACTCTTCTGATTATTGCTGGTATAGGCCATGCACTAAGTGTGGAAAGAGAGGTCACTTTGGTAAAGAATGCCCTGTGTGTGAATTTTGTAAGGCTGTAGGACATTATGAGGATAGGTGCATGTAAGAGCCAAGCACATATTTGCACTAATCCTATCAGTTTGATTCAATTTGCAAGACATTAGGGGAATGCTTCACTAGCATACATTCAAGTTTGAAGAGCAAAGGAAGGACAATTGACTCAAGTCACTCAAGAGATACAAGAGGTCAAACAAGCAAAGGAAGTGTAGAGAAGAAGAGAAAGAAGACCCCTTGAAGAGCATTCCATGGTATGTAACCATTTGTGAGCTTGGCATCTTTGGCATTTTTTGATTTCCATCCCCATCCACTCCACCATCCCAGATAGCATTGAACCTTGGCTCCTTCCTCATACACCTCCCAAAGTCAAACTTGACCTTGAAAGTTCTTTCTAGTCAAAATACACCTTCATGAAACACCCACTTGCTTCATCATCCACTAGTTCAAGAGAGACTTGACTTAGTCATAACTTTGCTTATGAAGTCAACATCCCATGCAACTTGAGCAAAATGTAGAGAGGCTTGCAAAATCCCTAAGGGAAATGCTCAAAATTCAAATATGCCCAAGGAGATGCCTCAAAGATGCTCCACAAAATTTTTGGCTTCCTAATGAGCACTAGATATGCCAAGTCCCTCTACACCCTACTTCACACATCAAGACATCATACCCATCACCATTATATCCATTTCATCTCAAACTCTCATTCAAATCAAAATTCATTTCAAAGCATCATTGTTGCCACATCACCTTTGACACCTCATCATTCACACACATCATCTCCACATCATTCTAAAATTTTGACTAGAGAGAATTTTCAAATTCAAGTGGGCTAACACGTCATCATTCCCATTGGACACGTCATACCACCTAGCCTTGTCATCACTTTCAAATGCCACTTCATCCACTCCCTAAACTTTTTTTCCAAATTCCAAAGAGCTCTATTGTGAAAAAAGATCCCAGAATATTATAGGGCACAAAAAAAGATTCACCTAGAAAAAAAGAATTTTGAGAAAAGGCCTTATTTTAGGCATTGTATATGTTTTCTAGGGAATCGTGCCATAGGGTTTAAGGGGTGCAAAAAATTTTCCTATCTACCCCCAGACCTAATTTCTCTTTCAAGCCAATCCCCCCACTTGGCGTGGAGTATCCCAGGGTGTGGGGTGATGGAGGTACCGAATCCCACGTGGACACTGCACGCAATAATCAGAAGAAATTGATTTTTTAAGCCTTATATACCTTGTCTCCTAAATTGAATCAGGCCTGTGGGATATTTCTCTTCGAACTGCCAAAAACCTAAACCTGGAAAATGCCAAGATCCGTTCAAGCCGACCTAACAAACCATTAATTCACCACCTAAACTGGCCGAATCATCATGTTTAATGCCATGAATGCTTAGTGCGAGCTAAAAGACAGAAGATTGGAAGGAAATGATGAAGATTTCAACGGAACAGAACATTCTACAAAAGGGGATTTTTCGCACAGAAGATGTTCGAGGGCTTGAAGGCAAAGAAGAACTATTTGGCTTTGAAGAAGGACCGGCTTGACAATCTTGAGCTTGATCCTGACCTTCTATGTTTACCTTTGATCCGGATTATTGACTCAATTCTCTGGACTTTTATGTGTACCTATTTGATCCTGTGCCCAAGACCCCGAGCTTGGGATGTTACATTGTATCTTCTGAGTGACTGATTAAATTGAAAATCTGACCTTTGCAGCAATTTGTTTGAGTTGCTTTGTGATCTTTTCCCAAAAAACAAAAATTGTTATAGGTTGAGTATCTAGTGCCTGTACACACTGTTGGCTGTGTGTTGTTTGCCTATGTTACAAATCCTTAGAAAGTGCAAGAGCCAAATCCCTGCATTGCAATGTCAATAAAAGCTGGCATTGTCAGAACATGAGGTATTGCACAACAAGGGAGCACAGGAGAGCCACTGTTAGAACTTCAATCCTGTCAAACAAAATGTGTGGAAGTAGGCAGTACTAGATACACGCACAGTTGACCCTTAGAAAACATTATCTTTCAAGATCATTTTCTTCTTACAGTCTTAGGCTAAGAATTATCAAAAGAAAAAATTAGGTCCCTTCTTGTCAAAAAGAAAAGTTGGCCCCTGGTGTGCAGACAAATCTGAGAGAAATAGAGTTGGTAGTTCCAGAAAATTCATCACCAATATCGAGTTTCAAATTTCAGCTCTCTGTTAGGGATATTGACCAAAAATTGACTGGGTCAGTGATCTGAATCTTGCCCATCTAGCCTACTCTGACCTCGCTGAGTTTTTGCAGTCTGTTAGTGTCAAGTGTTGAGCACATTGAAGAGTGATATCCACACCCATAGCTTCATAGATCACATTCTGCAAGTGATTTTGTGAAGCAGACTATTTTGTCTTCAGGGAAACACACTCCTAGTGATCTTTTGTGATTTTTTCTGGAATCTTTGCACTCAGAGTGGTTGCCTCAAGCAACCTGGAGGTTCTAAACCACTGAGGTTGGAAGTTTTGCCAGGAACACCAACATTTTGGAGGTTCTACCGAGATCATCTTCCTGAAATCTGGACTCATGACACCAAGAAGAGTTAACGAGACATCTGAGCCTACTGAAGCACAGGATAATCATGAAGCTACTGCTACACCTACTGTCACCATACAAGCAACTGCAGGCATGCCTTATCAATACTTTGAGTTAAATGTGCCCACTCCAGTCCCTGTCTTTGATCCGAGCATGAATGCCAACAATTTCCTCAAGACTTTTGAAGAATACTATCAAGAATATGGTCACAAAAAGGGCTGTAAGTTTTCTGAGTTTAAGAAATGTTTCAAGAATGATGAGGTCAGGGCTTGGTTAGAATATGTTATAGGTTTAGGCACCAATTCTTGGGAAGAACTGGTAAAATTTTTTTTAGCAAGGTTTGGAAGAGTCTTGGACCCCCAAGATTTAATATTTGAGTTGCAAACTTTTCGCATCAAACATGGTGAGAGTGTGCAGCAGTATGTCGAGAGATTCAATCACTATCTTGTCAAATGCCAAATCAATCCGGTGCTTCAAATGGCTCCCGAAACTAACTTCGCAAACCAACCGGGTTCGCCCAAGCGAACCCCAAAAATTCGCCCAGGCGAACCCGCACCCCTGACGTGGCGGGAGCGTCGCGGGGGAAGGACCTGCGTGGCATCAGCTACCGGGTTCGCCCAAGCGAACCCAAACCCATGTTAGATGTACGTGTCATGGCCCTGCCTGCCCTGCCGGGTTCGCCCAAGCGAACCCCCTGCTACAAACGAAGTATTTCTTTTTTACCTTTCTGCTGCATCTGCATCATTTTCCTGATCTGATCATTTTTTCTGATCTAAATATGATTGAATATCATGAAATCGATCCGCCTCAGCCCTTTTTAATGCGATTCTAACATCTTTTTCTTTGCTCAATCTGCCATAGAGAAGCTGTAAGACGGACCTCCATTTCTGGTCATCTAAAATGCCAAAGATCTCTTTGCCCTGCTCCCGATGTTTCTAGATGGATCCGGAATATAGAAGCCAAGAAATAGATGTTTAAAAAACAGGAGGATCCGGAATAGAGAAAGCCAAGAATAGAAATCTGGAAAACAGAAAGAACTTGCTCCCATGTCAGAAGAAATAGCATCCGATTCTATCTATGCACCCCATGTTTAGCCTCTGTTCCTTGCAGCTCCACCTTCCAACGGCCATCAAAACCGAATTCTAAGCTTGTTGGCCCACAAACGCTTCCCGTGCCGCTGTTTCAAGCAGAACACTAAAACCTACAACAACTTGGAGCCCTGATTTTGAACCAAATCGAGAGAACAAATGCTTAATCGATTCGCCTGGACAGAGTGGGTTTGTAACATTTGGGTTTAGAAGAGAAACAATGCGGCTGGAAGGATCTCGAGCTCTGATCTTGGCTCGTGCAACCCTAGCGCCGGGTTTGCCCAAGCAAACCCTCTGCTCGGCCCTGTACCGCTTGTACCGCACTGTCCGTCAGGTCGCACTCTTGTGGGTTCGCCCAAGCGAACCCGGTAGGCGACTCTGCCATCGGGCCCCGCGATCTGCCATGACAACCTAACCCGGGTTTGGGTTCGCCCAAGCGAACCCGGTAGGAATGCCACGCAAGCTTCCCGCGCCCCCGACCGTCCCGCCACGCCGTCCGACGGGTTCGCCTGGGCGAATTTTTGGGGTTCGCCTGGGCGAACCCGATTGGTTTGCGAACTTCGTTTCGGGAGCCAATAAAGTGCGTGAAATCAATCATGTTCCTAACCATACATTGCATCTAGTGGCTTCTTTTATCAGGGGATTAAGCAGCAGACCAAGAATACACAGAAAGCTTTTGAAGATCCAAAAACAGGAGGGATTTGATACAATACACAAGGCTTTCACCAAGGCTACTGAAATTGCAGATATGATATCATACTTACCAGATGACATACACTCACCAAGTGATCCCTTTTTTCCAGATTATGAACAGGAGTGTATGGGAGCAGCACCTGTACCTGTCTATGCTATCCAAAAGGAAAAGAAAAAGGTTAAGGTGGAAGATGATGAGGCTCCTGCAGCAGATGTAAGAGCAGAGATCACCAAGGTATCTGAGGCACTGGTTGAGGTAACTAAACAACTGCAAGAGTTGAAAAGCTCAAAATTTGAGAAAAAAACTTACCCCCCATGTGTGCATTGCTTTAGAGATACTCACTCTTCTGATTATTGCTGGTATAGGCCATGCACTAAGTGTGGAAAGAGAGGTCACTTTGGTAAAGAATGCCCTGTGTGTGAATTTTGTAAGGCTGTAGGACATTATGAGGATAGGTGCAGTGTCAAAGAATATTTTGCCAGACAAGAAAAATCTAAAATTAGTGAACCAAGTGCATCTATAAGGTTTGTGCAGGAAGTTGAAGAACAAGAGGAGATTATGGCTGTCCACACCAGAAGGATGAATAATGCCAAGAGAAAGAACTAGCACCTGAGGAAGCTGAGATTTTGAAACATAAAGATGCTGAGCAAGCAGTGGCTGTGCCTCCTCCTCCTGCTCAAAAATTTGTCAAGAAGGAAAAAGAGTGTGAGAATTTTGAATATTTGTTGAAGAATTCTAAAATCTGTGTAGATTTGATGACCTTGCTCAAGATAGCCCCTTCTTACAGAAGAAAGGTACTCAATCTTACTAAGGAAGATGAGTTTGCCCTGACAAACCACATTGAGGAGCACATGCTCACTCATGATGATAATGATCCTGGAGCTTTCACTTGTGTTGCTAAAATGGAAGCAAAAATATTAACCAAAGTTCTGCTAGATGGAGGATCACCCTTGAACGTAATGCCACACCATGTCATGAGACTATGTGGTCTAGAAATAGACAAGAAGGCTCCAATGATCTTGAAATCTTTCTCTAACTCTAAAATCAATCCAGTGGGAATAGTTAGCAATGTGCCTGTTGATGTTGAAGGAATAATGGTTGCAGCTAACTTTGTGGTGGTTGCTTTTGAAGGAATAGGGGACAAATCAGATATATATGACTTACTTTTGGGCAGAAAGTGGCTTTCTACAGTAGATGCTAGGCCTGTGTGGTCAAGAGGAGAATGTACCATCTCAAATGGCAAGAAAAAGGTAACATTGTACAATAAGTTAGGAGAGTTTGAAAGCATGAATTTCATTGAAGAAGAAATGTTGATATCACATCCATGTGGAGAATTTGAACTGAATGCAGTAGAGTTGGAGTCTAGCATAAAAATCTCAAAAGAGTTAGCTTCAACCAGGTTGAGCAATTTTGCTTATTTATGGTTTGATGGTGGTGTTTCCAAAAGGCTTAATGTGGCATCTTCTGCTGCTATTCTCAAGGATGCTTCCAACAGGTTGCTGGCTAAAGTAGGAAGAATTTATCCTAATGTCACTTCTAATATGGCAGAATATAAGGCATTTATTGCAGGTCTTCAAGAAGCAAGAAATCTAAACATCAGTAATGTAAGCATCTTTGGAGACTCTCAGCTTGTCTGCAGGCAAATATCAGGAGAATATCAGACCAAGAATGAAGACATGTTGCAGCTCAAAAATCAAGCCATGCTGGAACTGAAGAATTTTGATACCTGGGAACTTTGCCATATTCCAAGGGAGCAAAATGGTGAAGCAGACTCGTTGTGCAGAAGTGTGCTACTGGAACATTTGGCTGAGGGAGCAATTCAAGAAGAAGAACTTGAGAAGAGAGATCTGCAACAGCTATACCCCATCCTGGTAATCAATGCAAGTGAAGACAAACAGGTAAGGGAAGTCAAGGTCAATAAGAAGGGTCTAGATAGGGTGTTATATGTTGGAGATTTGTTCAGAGAAGAGGACAATGCTTTGGTTACTAAATTCTTTGATGATTGGAAGGATATCTTTGCTTGGGATTATGATGAGTTGGTGGGAATTGACAAAAGCATTTGTGAATTTGAAATCAAGATAAAGGAAGGTATGAAACCTGTTATACAAAAGCTAAGAAGAATCAATGCTTCTCTATTAGGTCTAATCAGGGAGGAATTATACAAAATGAAAGATGCAGGTGTGATTACTGAAATTGTGAACCCTGAGTGGCTATCTTGCATTGTTCCTGTTGAAAAGAAAAACAAGGCCATTAGGATCTGCATAGACTATAGAGATTTAAACAAAGCTACTGTTAAAGATTGTTACCCTTTGCCATTTCTGGAAGAAGTGTTGCATGCTGTAGCAGGGAAAGAGATTTACTCATTCTTAGATGGCTTTTCAGGTTTTAATCAGATAAGCATCAAGGAAGGTGATCAGCCAAAAACTTCATTCATCACACCTTGGGGAACATTTGCCATGAAAAGAATGCCATTTGGATTGATGAATGCATCTGCAACATTCCAAAGAGCCATGGATACAATTTTTAAAGAAATGCCAGCTAACATTTTTCGTGTATTTTTGGATGATCTTTGTTTGGGAACTTCTCTGGAAAGACATTTTGATATGCTAATCATGTTGTTTGACTTGTGTAGAAAGGGAGGAGTGAGTTTGAACCCCAAAAAGTGTGTTTTTTTATCATCAAAAGGAGAATTGCTTGGGCATGTAGTATCTACAGTAGGAATTCAAATATCTGATAGTAAGATTGAAGCCCTAAGGAAACTGGCACCTCCAAAAACCCTCAAACAGGTTAAAAGCTTCATAGGGATGACCAGCTTCTTGAGAATGTATGTCCCTCATTTTTCCCACACCATGAGCCCAATCTCTAACCTCACAAAGGTTGGGAAGTTCTCCAAAAGTGAAAGCAAACACATCCTAGTAGATTGGGATGAGCAATGCCAAAATTCTTTTGACAAGATCATTGATGCCATTTGCAAATCTATCCTGCTAAAACCTCCTGATCTAGAGAAACCCTTCAAAGCTTATATCAGTGTGACAAAAAAAGCAATTGGTTTGGCACTGCTGTAAGGGGACCATGTAATTGCTTTTGCAAGCAAGATGTGGTCTGATACTGAAATTAGATATCCCAGGTTGGAGAAAAGTGCAGCAGCTCTGATGTTTTTGATAGAGAGACAAGGACATCTTCTTCAAAACAATCAGGTGCAAGTGTTCATGAGGCAAAATCCTTTTTCACTCCTTTTTGCAAAAAAGCAACCAAAGGCCAAACTGTGCAGGTGGGCTTGTAAGATCCAAGCTTATGATATTACTGTAAAAGTGGTAAATTTGATCGAGAATCCCAGTTCCTATCTTCCACTTGTGTTGTTTGAGCATGAAGATCAAGATGGTTTATGTGTTGATGACAATCTAACAAACTTGATCTCTTTTGATGCAGAAAACATTGACTGGCAATTTGACATCAGAAACTATCTGGAAAGCAATGAATTGCCTAAGAATTTGAGTGGCAGTCAAGAAAGGAGATTCAGGGACAAGTGCAAGAAGTTCAGGCTAATTGAAGGGATCCTATGCAAAGTTGACAAGGAAGGAGTCTTGCTGAGATGTGTGGATGAAGAAGAGGCTAGAATGATAATTGAAGCGTGTCATGAGGGAGTTTGTGGAGGACACTTTGCAGCAGATACAACTGCAAAAAAGATTTTAAGGTCAGGATACTTTTGGCCTACTCTCTTTAAGGATTGTTATGAGACTATAAAATGCTGCCATAAATGTCAGATTTTTGGCAAAAAAACTTTGACCGGTACCGCCGGGACCGCCATAATTTCCTCGGACCTTTCCAAATGTGGGGGCTGGATTTTATAGGCCCCATGGACCCACCTTCCTCAGCTCAACACCGGTTTATATTAGTTGCCAGCGATTATTTTTACCAAATGGGCGAGGCAATTCCTTTGAGAGAAGCCAATGCCCAAGCCATTGCAAGATTTTTCGCATGAAAAATATCGTGCGGATTTGGCATCCCTTTCAAAATAGTTTCTGATAGAGGCAGCCAATTCATCAACCATGCAATTGCATTACTTCTAGCCACCTTGAAAGTCAAACACACCAAGAGTTCATCCTATTACCCTCAGGGAAATGGCCAGGCAGAATCAACCAATAAGACTCTCAAATCAATCCTGAAGAAGACCATCAGTGTTTCAAAAAAGGATTGGTATTTAAAACTCCATGATGCACTTTGGGCATACAGAACTACCATCAAAGTGGCCATAAAGCACACCCCTTTCAGTTTGGTGTATGGGATAGAATCAGTATTGCCTATAGAATTAGAGCTTCCATCACTCAGGCTGGCCTATCAGATAAATTTGGAAATGGATGATGCTCTAAAAGACAGATTTGTGAGATTGATGCAGCTTGAGGAGCATAGATATGAGGCTGAGAATGCAATAATGAGGAAAAAGGCTAAGGATATTGCAGCCTTCAAAGCAGCACATAAATTACAGGGAGTCTTGAAAACAGGAGAGTTAGTGTTAAAGTGGAACAAAGCAAGGGAAGATATGGCATCAAAGTTCGAAAATCTTTGGGAGGGACCATTTGAAGTGATAGGGACAGCTGGCAAGGATTCGTATTGGCTGAAGGATATTGCTGATGGCAGAGAATTGATGAACCCTATCAACATTGTGCACCTAAAAAGGTATTGGCAACAACATGTTGCCCTTGCTCTGTTCAACTGAAATCTCTGTGGTAAGATGTAGCTAGGTTTAGTTAGTACATAGGGTTAAAGCTAGATCAATTAAGCCTGTCTTAGTAAGTGTAGTTCTGCTTTAGAGTTGTTATTTGTGTACTAATGAGTTTATAAGTGTTGCTATGCAGATTGTGATCAACTGAGGGAGTGAATTAATACTGATGATCATAGTTCCATACAGGTGCACCTGAGCATGTCTTTTACACATCTCTTCCACTGCACTACATTAATCTTCATCATCTGGAGTTGCTGTCATTGCCTCCACACCAGCAACTCATTCAAACTAACAAGCTTTATCTTCACATGCAGGTGCATTCCTATGTTTATCTCCATCTGTCATCTGATCAAGAGTTGACCTCATTGCATCAGAAAACCCCCCTACATTGTCAATAAATTTCCCAAGCTGCTGTCATACCACCATCCTGCAGCTTCTCAGAACTAAAGAGATTTATTTTCCATGCAGGTTCATCTGAAAGTAACATCATATGCACGTTCATAATGCCAAATCTATCACTTTCCAATCCATATGCAGGTCATTGAGTTGCCAACCATATTCTCATATTGGCAACTGGCTGGAGATATGTCAAGAGTTATCAAACAGCTAGTCAAAAGGGGCTGGAAGACCAGCCTTCTCTTTTAGTTTGGCATAATGCTGCCATGCTATGGCAGCATGTAAGAGCCAAGCACATATTTGCACTAATCCTATCAGTTTGATTCAATTTGCAAGACATTAGGGGAATGCTTCACTAGCATACATTCAAGTTTGAAGAGCAAAGGAAGGACAATTGACTCAAGTCACTCAAGAGATACAAGAGGTCAAACAAGCAAAGGAAGTGTAGAGAAGAAGAGAAAGAAGACCCCTTGAAGAGCATTCCATGGTATGTAACCATTTGTGAGCTTGGCATCTTTGGCATTTTTTGATTTCCATCCCCATCCACTCCACCATCCCAGATAGCATTGAACCTTGGCTCCTTCCTCATACACCTCCCAAAGTCAAACTTGACCTTGAAAGTTCTTTCTAGTCAAAATACACCTTCATGAAACACCCACTTGCTTCATCATCCACTAGTTCAAGAGAGACTTGACTTAGTCATAACTTTGCTTATGAAGTCAACATCCCATGCAACTTGAGCAAAATGTAGAGAGGCTTGCAAAATCCCTAAGGGAAATGCTCAAAATTCAAATATGCCCAAGGAGATGCCTCAAAGATGCTCCACAAAATTTTTGGCTTCCTAATGAGCACTAGATATGCCAAGTCCCTCTACACCCTACTTCACACATCAAGACATCATACCCATCACCATTATATCCATTTCATCTCAAACTCTCATTCAAATCAAAATTCATTTCAAAGCATCATTGTTGCCACATCACCTTTGACACCTCATCATTCACACACATCATCTCCACATCATTCTAAAATTTTGACTAGAGAGAATTTTCAAATTCAAGTGGGCTAACACGTCATCATTCCCATTGGACACGTCATACCACCTAGCCTTGTCATCACTTTCAAATGCCACTTCATCCACTCCCTAAACTTTTTTTCCAAATTCCAAAGAGCTCTATTGTGAAAAAAGATCCCAGAATATTATAGGGCACAAAAAAAGATTCACCTAGAAAAAAAGAATTTTGAGAAAAGGCCTTATTTTAGGCATTGTATATGTTTTCTAGGGAATCGTGCCATAGGGTTTAAGGGGTGCAAAAAATTTTCCTATCTACCCCCCCAGCCTAATTTCTCTTTCAAGCCAATCCCCCCCTGCCGCGTGGAGTATCCGGGCGTGTGGGGCGGTGGAGGTACCGAATCCCACGTGGACACTGCACGCAATAATCAGAAGAAATTGATTTTTTAAGCCTTATATACCTTGTCTCCTAAATTGAATCAGGCCTGTGGGATATTTCTCTTCGAACTGCCAAAAACCTAAACCTGGAAAATGCCAAGATCCGTTCAAGCCGACCTAACAAACCATTAATTCACCACCTAAACTGGCCGAATCATCATGTTTAATGCCATGAATGCTTAGTGCGAGCTAAAAGACAGAAGATTGGAAGGAAATGATGAATATTTCAACGGAACAGAACATTCTACAAAAGGGGATTTTTCGCACAGAAGATGTTCGAGGGCTTGAAGGCAAAGAAGAACTATTTGGTTTTGAAGAAGGACCGGCTTGACAATCTTGAGCTTGATCCTGACCTTCTATGTTTACCTTTGATCCGGATTATTGACTCAATTCTCACGGACTTTTATGTGTACCTATTTGATCCTCGTGCCCAAGACCCCGAAGCTTGGGATGTTACATTGTATCTTTCGAGTGGACTGATTAAATTGAAAATCGACCTTTGCAGCAATTTGTTTGAGTTGCTTTGTGATCTTTTCCCAAAAACAAAAATTGTTATAGGTTGAGTATCTAGTGCCCGCATTAACACCTTTGTTCGTGTGTTGTTTGCCTATGTTACAAATCCTTAGAAAGTGCAAGAGCCAAATCCCTGCATTGCAATGTCAATAAAAGCTGGCATTGTCAGAACATGAGGTATTGCACAACAAGGGAGCACAGGAGAGCCACTGTTAGAACTTCAATCCTGTCAAACAAAATGTGTGGAAGTAGGCAGTACTAGATACACGCACAGTTGACCCTTAGAAAACATTATCTTTCAAGATCATTTTCTTCTTACAGTCTTAGGCTAAGAATTATCAAAAGAAAAAATTAGGTCCCTTCTTGTCAAAAAGAAAAGTTGGCCCCTGGTGTGCAGACAAATCTGAGAGAAATAGAGTTGGTAGTTCCAGAAAATTCATCACCAATATCGAGTTTCAAATTTCAGCTCTCTGTTAGGGATATTGACCAAAAATTGACTGGGTCAGTGATCTGAATCTTGCCCATCTAGCCTACTCTGACCTCGCTGAGTTTTTGCAGTCTGTTAGTGTCAAGTGTTGAGCACATTGAAGAGTGATATCCACACCCATAGCTTCATAGATCACATTCTGCAAGTGATTTTGTGAAGCAGACTATTTTGTCTTCAGGGAAACACACTCCTAGTGATCTTTTGTGATTTTTTCTGGAATCTTTGCACTTAGAGTGGTTGCCTCAAGCAACCTGGAGGTTCTAAACCACTGAGGTTGGAGGTTTTGCCAGGAACACCTTCAACACCTGATTCCACTTCTGGCTCAACAACATTACTTGGAATCATTTTTGACTCATTATCAGAGTCACTCAAATCTGCCTGCTCCAATCCTTGAGTTTTTTCTTCTTCACTTATTGACTGATTTGCTTCTTCAATACTATCTTTGTTCCTTGAGGCTGCATGGAATGCACAGGTCGATCATCACCAATAGAGATCCGAAGTTCTTTAGCGACGTTTAGCAAGACTTCTTCAACACGAGCTGCACCAACTTGTTGATGAGTTTTGCTTATCTTTTGCAGTCAAATCGGCAAAGGGACCGCACCAACACAATTTTGGAGAGCACATTGAGAAACTATGATTGGAACAAGTAATCCAAATGGACCGAGTACATCCACCTAGCCAATTAGGTACAATAATATGAAGCAAGAGGCATCGAAGATGTCTCCCCCATGATCAACTACAGTTATCAATGCTTGACCCTAGTCATGTGGCATAATCTAGTGCCCAAGGTGGAAGTTTCTCAACAACGACAGCATTTATGCGGTAGCTTTTGGTAGAAGTGTGAGAGTATCTTCAACAGCATGGGCATATCTGAAAAGCCTAGCAGATAGACATAAAACTCCTCGAGAGTTGTTTTGTTGTGAGAGATAAAGTTTGGCTCAAGTAAAGGTTTAGCAAGGGAAGCTTCGCATCGGCAATCGTAAGAAGCTCGCCCTAGATGGGCCGGTCCGTTCAAGATCTTGGAGAAGAGTGGGCTCTCAGGCCTACAAGTTGGACCTCTCGGCCCACCTTAAGGTCTTCCATGTGAGTTTATTCAAAAGGCACGATCCTAACCTTCATGAGGTTTTGGATATTCCAACTTTGTTGGAAATGATGGAGGAACAAGTTGAAATTGTGCCTGAATTACATCTTGATAAGTCATTCAAGAAGACTAGGTGATCTTAATTCCTCCAGTATTTGGTCAAGTGGAAGCACTTGCCCGTGGAAGACGCGACATGAGTATTGAAGCAGGATTTGGAGAAGCAATACCCAGAGTTCAGGAAGGAGTTTGATGGGCGACTCGTCTCCGATTCGATCGACGCCGACTTGCCAGGAGGTTAGCTTAGTATGTTTCTTAGTTAGCCTTAAGTTCTGGCTCATGTATTCTAGTTAGTAGAGTGCATGTGCCAGGATCTTGGAACGTGTGCGCGATGATGGGATACGCCTTTAAGGCATTCTCTAGGCCAACACGCACCAAGAGGTGCGCATGACCATTAGGGTCATGTGAGTGAGGAATGAGGCATGGTGGCCGATGATGGGACATCGATCGGATGCTCTCTATGCCGCGATGCGGGGTACGCACACCTGGCCGTAGGAGGGTCATGGTGAAGGTTAAAGTGATCATGTGCGATGATGGGATCGTGAGACGTTCCCTAGCTTAAAACCCTTGGGGCATGATGCACTGGGGTGTACTCGATCTGGGGGATCGTTTACAAGATAGCACTTGATCATGGGTGATGATAGGATCATCTTAAATGGTCCTTAAGCTCAAATCCTTATGGGGCCATGATCGGGTGCAAGGTGGTAGGGTAACCTTGAGCTGGTAGTTCGGCTCAAGGAGGTAGGTAAGGGGGGTGGTCCCCTAAAACCACAAACTTATTAACTTATATAACGTAATGTGCTACTTGTGCAGGCCAGTGAAGGAAAGCATGAAGGAGGGAGCACGTTACGAGAAGATAGGAGTCATAGATTTTAGACTAACTATGAACTCCTAAATTTGTTTTAATAATATTATATGTGTATACTTTTATAATAATAATTGTTATCCTTTATTATAAAGTTTTAGTGTATGTCGTGCATAAAACCTTAAAACTTTCGACGGCCCAGATTTCACTTAAAATTTTGGACGGTCCTTATCCCTAAAAAAAAAGGGGGTTATTGGGTGGGTGTTGCTATGGGCGCCGGATCTCGGATCTGCTTATGCTAGGGTTAGCCTAATCAAGAATGCAAGTCCGGCATCAGTGTTGGAACACCCTACATCAGAGGAAATTCTTTGGTTCGGGGAGTTAGCCCGAGAAAGGATTGCCTCGCCAATCATCCGCTACAAGAGGGCCATGGGTCTTCTAAAGAAGGTGATGAGGCGAAATACATAGCACATCCATTTATCTTCTCGGCTACGATAAGACATGCAAAATACATATGTCTATTTTTTTTGTAGATAACAATTTGAGAAGAGTAGGAAGCCCGGCATCTTCATCTCGAGAGAGGATCACAAGTTCAACGGACCGGGGTAAGTTTTATTTTGCAAGCTATGTTGTGCTTTGGAGTTCAATTATCCGGATGTCAAATTTATAGATGCGAGAACTTGCTAAAGTGAAGCATGAGAAGATTGATTGCCATATTAGGGCACGGGAGGAGAACGAAAAAGGCTAAGGCTTTAAACAAGTAGGTGATTTATTACATAAAGCAGATTTCGGATAAGAAGCTTACGCCATTGTTTGAGGGCAAGTTCTCTTTATTTTCTTATTAGTGTGTGAATCAATAGTTGCTTTGTTTCTATGTAAGGAATCTCTGGGGTGTTCCTCAATATGGCTGAATAATTCCTTGCATATGCCATAACTTTGTTTAAGATTTATCCAAAGTTTATGTCAATCCGAATGACCATTGGACAAATCATGACTTGGCCTAGAATTTATGAAGGACCCATCTTTTAACAATGAAGATTATAATGCTTTTACGAGTTGACAACGGAAACAAAGCGGACAAAAACCGGCAAAATGCCATATGGAGGAGGTCAGTTCCATCTCATTGCATGTTCTTGCATTGACAAGTGCATATTGCTCCAAATGACATAATGGCTTCAATATATAGCGCAAATAGATTTCCATCGTCTGCTCCAATCTTTTGCAACCGAGGACATGTCTTTCTTTGGGGAATTAGAACGACAAATGTATTTTGGTATATTTGAGACATATACAATAGGAATTTGATACATGTGCGCCTAGAGTTATTTTTAGAGCTTCCCTTGAGCTTTCAATGAATAATCTTGCTTGAGAAATGGATCTTGCATTTGCAAGTTATGCCCAAATATATCGCTAGCTGGCCAAATAGTGAACATGGTTGTTTTAATTGTTGTTGGAGGTTTCAAAAAGGAGGCAATCATTTTAATGTATATCTCCGTGTTATGTATTTAGTTTAGAGTAGTTACTTGGGGTTAACCTCCATGTTTCTTTGTAGAATTAGAACGACAAATGTAACCTCCATCTTTATGCTCTGCTTTGTAGAATTAGAACAACAAAGATATTTTGCCATATTTGACATATATACAATAGGAATTTGAAAGATGCTTGCCTAGACTTATTTATAGAGCTTTCCTTAAGCTTTCCAATGGATAATCTTGCTTGATAAATGGATCTTGCATTTACAAGATTGAGAAATTATGAATAGGAGCGCCAAGTTTCTTTCATGTTTACTTGATTCTCTGTTATTTTGCGAGCATGTGGCGTTTTTGGCCTTTGAAGAATCAAGAATCATTAGAACACCTAATCACGAAGAAGCATATTGGTTGTTCACACTGTGTATACTACGTGATTTAACACCAAATGGCTTGCCAGCGCCATTCAAGTCCCCAAGAATGATCGTAGTGCTATTCGGTACATATCCACCCAATGGCGTATTGGAATGCATCTGAGGGAGCATACCTTTGGCGATAACATGGACATAAAGGTATGATGGATCCTCATGCTTTTTATTCAAGAATTTATAAAAAGCAGTGTAATATTTAGGGTTGTTCACAGTTGTCGTTCTTATTGATTCTCCTTTTGCAGCAAGGGCTTGGGTTTCTCCTTGGGCGGTTCTTGAGCAAGACTCTGTCAGGCCTATAAATCCAACCGGATTGTCTATCCGTGAATGCAGTCTCAAAGGGCATGTTATTTTCCGGCATCTTCGCTGGCCGAAGTTTGTAGCAGAGTTGTGATGTTTGAATGGTTTTCGGCAGTTTAAACTTGGTGGAGATTATGTCTGTGCGTATTACAAATCCGCGCTTAAAGATAACTTTCATATTTTTCTTCACATCTTGCTGCGAATGTGAGGTATATGAAAGTATATTAGCCCTGGACTCCAAGATTTTTCTGTAAATTTTATTATTCTCTTCTATCTGCAGATCCTCTTGGAGCAACATATATCAGAAGGTTTTTTTCCTTCAAGGTTGTACTTATGTTAACATTGCGGAATTTGTCAGGGAGATTATTGACTGAGCCACATGAGCAACTGCAATATATAATGCAACTCTGCCTTAAGGTACAAAATCAGAATGGTAACATGTATTTGAGGCATTCCGGGGTGCTTATGTTGTGCTGGAATATGCAGTGATGGATCAAATGTCTAGGGTTACAAGACCTAATCTTTATTAAGTTCCAAGATATTTGCCATATGGATAGGTTTTTCCAGTTTTTAAGTGTTTTACGGAATTGAACTGAACAACTGGAATATGTAAAATATTAAAGAAGTTTGATAAAAAGGTTGGTTTCAGAGTTGGAGAACATTATCCTGCAGCACGAATTAACCACCCCCACTCTCAGCTGCAGCCTATTTATGAACAGCTGGTATTTAAGTCTAGCACCATATAGAATAATTTGATGCAGTGTGCCGTGGCATAACTGCTTTTGTTATCTTTGGTGGCAAAATGTGATGTAATATAGAGTGAATCTGTATGTGTCTAGAACATGAAAGTGGAATATGAAGGCCCATATATGCATGGTTTCTGCCATTCCTTATACATCAGGTACTCAAGCTTGCATTATTTTCTAAAAACCATGGCCCTTCTCTAGCAAATCTAGGTTGCACAATGGTAATGAGAATTTAAAAACTTCTCCTTCAAAATTGACCATTCCTCAATTTGTTATATTGGCAGGCTTTGGGTAAATTTAATCAGTGCAAAGATCTCTTTGCATGGAGGGAATGCTATATTGGCAGGCTTTAGAATGCTTAGAACTACAAAAATTATGCAAGGTGGCAAACAAATGATTGTCGTAGATCTATATATTCAACTGCACTGCATTGCCATGTTCTTTTCCAACAATTACAATTTTACATTTAAATATTTAATTGTATTTCAATGTCCTTTTCCAATGCCATGTTCTTTTCCAACAACTACAATATACTTCAATAATTTTCCAACAACTACTTGGATAATTATATTGTCATGTTCTTTTTCAACGACTACAACTGCCCTTGATTAATTTAGCAGCTATTAGCAGTGTTGCAAAATATATCATCATATAGAGAAGGAAATAGATAAATTTGTTAGATCATCATATAGAGAAGGAAATAGAAAAATTTGTTAGATCGGGAAATAGGTAAATTTGTAAGATCGTATGAAAAGAAAGGGTGGAATGATGTGTGATGTGGATAAAAAGGCGGCTTCTTAAAGAACTTTCTCTCTAAAGTCCATTGCCTTTTTAACCTTTTCACCTACTGCCTTTTTCTGCCCCTTATATATGACCTCCAAGCCTTATATTTGCAGGGGATCTAGGTCCTAGCTGTATCTTAGGCCAAAGATGGAAGACAATAATGAACACAACTTAGGTACCAAAAATCTTGGCATCATTATCAACCCTAGGGTAAGACATATTTTCTGATGCATCCAAGAAAATGTATCAATTTAACATCATGCTTTTGTTTCTGGATGCCTACAAAAAATGATCTGACGATGTGCTCCAACACATTGCTCAATTGGAGCAATCAATCGATGATTTACATGGTTCAATGACGTCATTCGATGTGAACTTAGATGAATGCCCAGACATCACCCTCCCACAATTGAATGCATTTCAAGCTATACTTTGCCAACATCTAAATGGGCCGAATCCAAATGCATATTCTTGGCACCCGTTCATTTTTATCCTTAGATACAAAAATTACGAGAAAAGAAAAACCAAATATACATCACAAACAACGAAATACATACAACAAAATACATAACAAAACTTGAGTTATTTATCAACAATCTATAGGTCTGTAGGATTGCATATTGGACAATGTATGTCATGTTGTCCTATAACGAAGAAGACGAACAACTGGAGACTGAAGAGCAACAAGCACAAAACCGGAGAGTGATGACCAACATATGCGGAGCCAACGGCCCGGGATTCGATCAAGACTTGGTAGAGATACTCAAAGAATGCACCTTGGAACTCCTCGCCACCTCACAGAGACTTTGACTATAACCTCACCTCAAACCTGCTTAGATTAACATTTTACTTCCACTCAAAATTGCTAAGAACAAGCATCACAATGTTCTACTCAAAGCTCTCAGAGATATCGACAAAACCATCTAACATGAAGGAGATAGGTTTCTTAAACGTTCTTAAACCTTTGGAAAGTTTTCGTTATAATAAAAAGGCACAAATGTTGAATTATACTGCATGCTTTTCTCATTGTGGCTAAAACATTTACAGCCTCCCAAAGTATGCCTAGCAACGCTGGGCACCATTACTAGTAGCTATATAATGTTTTTATAAACTTATAAATATAGCTTTATAATTACACTAGTAATGGTGCCCAGCGTTGCTGGGCATAAGTTGGAAACTTGTGTGGCAAAAACCTGTTCAGCTCAGACTCCTTCTCATAAATCTAATATAATAGAAACCAAGCCCAGCATTGCTGAGCTTTAAGAGGTTTTTGTGCATTCGACACCCTTCCTTTTCCCTTTGCTTTTTGCTCTATCCCGAATTTCCCCTTTTCCTCATTTCTATACACACTTTCCTTTTTTCTTTTCCTTTTTTTCCGCAGTTTTCCTACACGCCTTCTTTTTCCCTTCTCTATTTTGTTTCCTTTTTTTACCCACTTCTCCCTTCTTTTCCCTCTTTTCCCTTTTCCTTGTTGCCTTTGTTTTTTTTTTTGATGGACTTTTTCCCTGCCCTTTCATCCTTTTCCCACCCTTCCCATTTTCCCTTTCCTTTTCCCCTCCTTTTTTCTTTTCCTTTTCACTTTCCCTTTTTCCATGCACTTTTTTTGTTCCATTTTCCCCACCTTTTCATGTGCCCTTTTCTTCCTTTCCCCATCCTCTTCCTCTTTATCCTTTGCCCTTCCTGCTTCTCTTTTTCCATCTATTCTATTCTATTCTATTCTCCTCTTTTCTTCATGCCCCCATTTCCCTTACCTTCCCCCCTTTCCGCCTTCGTTTTCATTTTTTCTTTCACTTCCTTTTTCATTATTTCGCCACCCTTTCGCTTTTCCCCATGCCCCTTTTCCCTTTCCTTTCCCCCTTCTTTTTCATTTTCCCTTTTCTTCTGCCTCTTTCCATTTCCTTTTCTCTACCCTTTTTTTTGCCTCTTTTCCTACTTTCCGCACCCTCTCTCCCTTTTCCACTTTCCCCTTTCCTCTTTTTCCTTTTTCTTTTTTTTCTTTTCTTTTTTCCCATGCTCTTTTTCCCCTTTCCTCGCCCTTTCCCTCTTCCTTTTTTTTTTCGTGCCCCTTTCTCATTCCTCTTCTTCTTTTTCAATTCCTTGCTCCTCACCCTTCTCCTATTCCCCTTCTCCCCCTCCCTTTTTCTCGTTTTCTGACCCTTTGCGTCTTTTTCTTTTCTCGGTCTTTTTTCCTTTCCCTTTTTTCTGAGGGACTTTTTCCTTTTTGGTTTCCTTCTTTCCCGATCCTTTCATTCTTCCTCTTTTACTTGTGCCCGTTTTCTCTTTCCTTCACCCTTTCTCCCTTCCTTTCCTTTTCCCATGCCCTTCCCGCGTTTTTTCTCTTTTCTTTTTTTCTAAACTCGTTTCCCCTTTTTTCCCCCGCCTTTTGCTCTTCCCCCTTTTCTTTTTTCGCTTTCTTTTTTCCCCTTTCTTGACCCTTTTTTTCTTCCCTTCTTTTTCGTTCCTTTTCCCATTCTTCACCCTTTTCCCCACTCTTTCCCTTTTTCTATGTTGTTTCCCCTTCCCTTTTCCCTTTTACCTCTTCCCCTTTTTCTCGTGCCCATTTCTCAGGTTCCCTTCCCCCCTCCCTTTTGATTTTTTCTTTCCCTTTCCCTTTTCCCATACATTTTTATCTCCACCTTTTTTCCTTTCTCATTTTCCCTTTTCCCGTGTCTTTTTCCCCCTTCATGTTCTCTCTTTCCTCCTCCATTTTCCTTTTCAGCTCTTTTCCTTTACCCTTTCCCCATAAGAGATCAAAACATGACCAATCACGATGGTAGGAAGTTGTGCGAGAAAACTTGACCTTTGGTGAAAGAGTGCAAGGACGGATTAAGAAAGAGAAACCTTCAAATATTTTAAAAAGGAAGGTAATCTCTAATAGCAAAGAACAATTACGCGTACCCAAAGTATAAGAAATAAGAAAAGTATAAGAAATAAGAAAAATCTTCCAGGACACGCATAATAGCCCTATTTCCGGCCATGCAAAATTTATAAAGGCCTACTTCAAGATTAGAAGTAGCTACGTCTAGCCGGATATGAAGAAGCAGATAATCAGACATATCCAAGAATGTCAGTGCAGCCAGCAGACAACGGCGGAACAATTTCGAATTCCAGGAGTTTTGGAACCTTGGGCGGTGTCAAACGCCAAGTGGGAAGTTATCAGCATGCATTTCATAGCGGGCCTTCCAAGGGCAACAAGAAGCTTGAAGCCTTGATGGTTGTGGTATATAGCTTATCAAAAGGGCACATACTTGCCGTGCCACACCATAGACACCGCCTAGGGATCTAGCAGTGTGGTCTACATAACAGTTCCTTGAGGCTGCATGGAATGCACAGGTCGATCATCACCAATAGAGATCCGAAGTTCTTTAGCGACGTTTAGCAAGACTTCTTCAACACGAGCTGCACCAACTTGTTGATGAGTTTTGCTTATCTTTTGCAGTCAAATCGGCAAAGGGACCGCACCAACACAATTTTGGAGAGCACATTGAGAAACTATGATTGGAACAAGTAATCCAAATGGACCGAGTACATCCACCTGGCCAATTAGGTACAATAATATGAAGCAAGAGGCATCGAAGATGTCTCCCCCATGATCAGCTACAGTTATCAATGCTTGACCCTAGTCATGTGGCATAATCTAGTGCCCAAGGTGGAAGTTTCTCAACAATGGCAGCATTTATGCGGTAGCTTTTGGTAGAAGTCTGAGAGTATCTTCAACAGCATGGGCATATCTGAAAAGCCTAGCAGATAGACATAAAACTCCTCGAGAGTTGTTTTGTTGTGAGAGATAAAGTTTGGCTCAAGTAAAGGTTTAGCAAGGGAAGCTTCGCATCGGCAATTGTAAGAAGCTCGCCCTAGATGGGCCGGTCCGTTCAAGATCTTGGAGAAGAGTGGGCTCTCAGGCCTACAAGTTGGACCTCTCGGCCCACCTTAAGGTCTTCCATGTGAGTTTATTCAAAAGGCACGATCCTAACCTTCATGAGGTTTTGGATATTCCAACTTTGTTGGAAATGATGGAGGAACAAGTTGAAATTGTGCCTGAATTACATCTTGATAAGTCATTCAAGAAGACTAGGTGATCTTAATTCCTCCAGTATTTGGTCAAGTGGAAGCACTTGCCCGTGGAAGACGCGACATGGGTATTGAAGCAGGATTTGGAGAAGCAATACCCAGAGTTCAGGAAGGAGTTTGATGGGCGAGTCGTCTCCGATTCGATCGACGCCGACTTGCCAGGAGGTTAGCTTAGTATGTTTCTTAGTTAGCCTTAAGTTCTGGCTCATGTATTCTAGTTAGTAGAGTGCATGTGCCAGGATCTTGGAACGTGTGCGCGATGATGGGATACGCCTTTAAGGCATTCTCTAGGCCAACACGCACCAAGAGGTGCGCATGACCATTAGGGTCATGTGAGTGAGGAATGAGGCATGGTGGGCGATGATGGGACATCGATCGGATGCTCTCTATGCCGCAATGCGGGGTACGCACACCTAGCCGTAGGAGGGTCATGGTGAAGGTTAAAGTGATCATGTGTGATGATGGGATCGTGAGACGTTCCCTAGCTTAAAACCCTTGGGGCATGATGCACTGGGGTGTACTCGACTGGGGGATCGTGTACAAGGTAGCACTTGATCATGAGCGATGATAGGATCATCTTAAATGGTCCTTAAGCTCAAATCCTTATGGGGCCATGATCGGGTGCAAGGTGGTAGGGTAACCTTGAGCTGGTAGTTCGGCTCAAGGAGGTAGGTAAGGGGGGTGGTCCCCTAAAACCACAAACTTATTAACTTATATAACGTAATGTGCTACTTGTGTAGGCCAGTGAAGGAAAGCATGAAGGAGGGAGCACGTTACGAGAAGATAGGAGTCATAGATTTTAGACTAACTATGAACTCCTAAATTTGTTTTAATAATATTATATGTGTATACTTTTATAATAATAATTGTTATAGCTATATAATGTTTTTATAAACTTATAAATATAGCTTTATAATTACACTAGTAATGGTGCCCAGCGTTGCTGGGCATAAGTTGGAAACTTGTGTGGCAAAAACCTGTTCAGCTCAGACTCCTTCTCATAAATCTAATATAATAGAAACCAAGCCCAGCATTGCTGAGCTTTAAGAGGTTTTTGTGCATTCGACACCCTTCATTTTCCCTTTGCTTTTTGCTCTATCCCGAATTTCCCCTTTTCCTCATTTCTATACACACTTTCCTTTTTGCTTTTCCTTTTTTTCCGCAGTTTTCCTACACGTCTTCTTTTTCCCTTCTCTATTTTGTTTCCTTTTTTTACCCACTTCTCCCTTCTTTTCCCTCTTTTCCCTTTTCCTTGTTGCCTTTGTTTTTTTTTTATGGACTTTTTCCCTGCCCTTTCATCCTTTTCCCACCCTTCCCATTTTCCCTTTCCTTTTTCCCTCCTTTTTTCTTTTCCTTTTCACTTTCCCTTTTTCCATGCACTTTTTTTGTTCCATTTTCCCCACCTTTTCATGTGCCTGTTTCTTCCTTTCCCCATCCTCTTCCTCTTTATCCTTTGCCCTTCCTGCTTCTCTTTTTCCATCTATTCTATTCTATTCTATTCTCCTCTTTTCTTCGTGCCCATTTTCCCTTACCTTCCCCCCTTTCCGCCTTCGTTTTCTTTTTTTTTTTATTGAAGGCGACTATTTATATTAGGTATAAGTTAAGTGTACAGAAAAAACTTTTTTCAAGGGAAGTGTAACCCTATAACATTTTAAGATACTTTTTTAGAAAAGCGGTATATCGAGAGGCAGAGTCATTTTGGACAGTTCTAAGAAAAAGCTTAGTGAAATCCTTGAAGGTCTTTGGTTTGTCCTCTTCCTTGCTTTCCCCTTCACTATCAGATGAAGTGCATAGGGTGCATTTACAAATGCCCGCCTTGGCCATGTTGAATCTCCCTTTGGCGTCTTTGGCCTCGCATATCAAATCTCTTCGGATGTTGTGGTTTTGGTCACAGCAGCAACCACATAAGCATAAGGCGTCGAGATGTGCAGATGTATCAGTAGGGCCGAAGAATCTGATCCATTCCTTCTCCTGCTCGGTCTTATTCCTTTTCCATTCTAGCCTCCTAGTCATCAGGAACAGGGTTTCTGCAGCAATAAACGAATCATACATTAATACTAAGGATCAATTAATGTCATACATTACTTTTTATGATCCCTTAGGGGGATAATTTCAAAATCAAATATGAAAGTGTTTCTCCCTTTCCAAATTCTCCACAACAGAATATAAATTCTCCAGTCTGTTGGGTTGTTAGGCATGAAGAATTCTTTGTGATTCATGGAGACAAGATTTTGGCCAAAAATCTCAGAGGCCAGTTCCAGCACCCATTCAGACCAAAGGCAGGACCTGAATAGATGATTCTCATCCTCCTTATAGGCTAGACATCGTCACAAATATCAGAATTAGTCATTGAAAGCTTAAATCTCTTACGGTTAGTAGCCAATCCTTTGTGCCATAAATTTTGCCACATGAATGCTTTGATTTTCGGATTAATAGGGCTGCTCCACATAAATTTGAGGTTCCTCCTAGCTGTATCCGAAGAAACTCCCCATTTGAGATGAATAGTAACCGTTTGGTCTCTCATTAGAAACTTGTAGGCCCAATTGACTTTGTAGCCATTCACCCCGTTATGATTCCAAGAGTCTTGGGAGTGGGACCACACTCCATTCACTACTGTATTAGTAATTGCTTCATACAAAGAAGCGTGTTTTCTTGACCTTCCCCGCAAGGACCTGAGTTATGAAATAAAATAATCCCATTATCATCAAAAGATCTCTCGATCATGGTGATTCCTTTTGCTTCAAAGCTTGGCTTGATGGGGAAATGGCAAGCTAGACACATTTCGGGGTTATCCAAGATGAGAGCGGGGATTCGAAAATGGGGTGATCTGTAGATAAGCCTTTTTCCCAAATTGCACAAGCTGTTTAACTTCAATCCAAGCCTTTATCCATTTTTTAATAAGACCTGGGGTGGTGGCTGGAACAGAGAATGGAAAGAAGATAGAGTGTGGCAGGTCCATCTTTAGGTTTCTCCATCCAAAGGGATGGCATTTACCAATGTAATGCTTAATCAGAGCAGAAATGGGGTGCTTGATTTTGTCATACGAGGCCTTATGAAAATATTTAGCTGCCAAAGCCAAACCTTGCTTTCTTATATTAATTGTTCCCAGTCCTCCTTCTACTTTAGGCTTACAGCACTCTTCCATGGAAACAGGATGCCAGCATCTTCTATTTTGGCCACAAGAGATAAACCTGCCAATGATACCTTGAAGCTTATTAGTAACTTTTTTGGGAGCTAAAATAATTGAGGATTGATAGACCTGTGAGGAGGATATCATAAAGTTGGCTATAATAGCTCTGCCATTCTTGGAGAGATATTTAGAGTTCAGGGTATCTACCTTTTTATAAAATTTATCAGTTATATCATTCCACAGGTCCGAGGCATTACTTCTGATGGCAAAGGGAATACCCAGAATTTTAGTCTTAGTGCAAGGGGAGATATACTTACAGCCAAAAAAGTCCGCCGCCTGGGTGCCTTTGTCCATGTCCCTGGCTTGAATAGTAGATTTTAGAGGGTTAATTTTGCAACCAGAGATATTACCAAAGTCCTGGAGAATCTGTTGAGTGTTGATGATCGAATCCTGATCCATTGAAGTCAAAATGAAGGTATCATCAGCAAAATGACCATTTAGGATCTGGTCCACCTGAGAGTTATCAGGGAGTTGAAGTCCTTTGATGGAATTCTCGTTCTTTGCCTTTTCCAGTCTGCTATGCAGTGCTTCCATGACAATTAAGAATAAAAAAGGGGCAAGAGGACACCCTTGCTTAACACCTCTTTTGAGAGCAAAGAAGGGGCTACATTCACCATTTACAAGAACAGCCGATCTAGAATTACTCAAGATTGCTTTAAACATACCAATACTTTCTTCGTTGAACCCCATAGCTCTGCAACATTTAAACAAAAACTTCCAGCTGACCGTATCAAAAGCTTTCGTGATGTCCAGTTTGAGAAGGGCAATATCTTGGTTGGATTCCTTGGCCCAGTGCAACCCTAAGATTGCAGTGACCACATTGTCCAGGATAAAACGATCCTTAAGATATGCAGATTGGGTGCTACTGATTGCAATGTTTAAAATCTTCTTGAGTCTGGCAGCCAGCGCTCCTGCAATTATCTTGTAGATGACATTAGTAAGAGAAATTGGTCTATAATCAGCAAAGGAGATTGGGGAGTCAGTCTTGGGAATGAGAGTAATAAGACTCGTGTTGATTCTGGCATCCAGACACTTATTTATCCTGAACTCATTGGCTAAATTGGTAACACCTTTACTTAAAATAGGCCAAGCCTTTTTAAAAATTCATGAGGGAGGCCATCACGGTCGGGGTTTTCCCATTATCCATTCGGAGATAACTTCCTTGAGCTCAATATCGATAAATGGGGTCGTGATGAGGTTGTTACGGTCCTCACTGACTTTGCTCTCAATGTTGATAAAAAGGTCCATTGCCTCATCAAGGCAGTCAGTGTTGGTACCCATGATCTTTGTGAAGTGGTCCACTGCAGCTTTCTTAAGGTTGAGATCACCAGAGATTTGAGTATCCCCCACCTTGACTTCATCAATTTGATTTCTTTTGAGTTTAGTCTTGGCCTTGATAAAAATACTTGGAGTTGCATCTCTCATCCTCCTTGAGCTCTTTGATTTTTGCCTTTACTTTCCAACCTTTTGCAATCTTGATTTCCTCCTTCTCTATCGAATTTTGATATCTTCTTGCATGTGTCCAGGGCAACACTTAGGCTATCTCTCGGATTAGCGAGCTTTGGCTTGCTTACGGTAGTGGATCTCTTTGCCCCTGACATTTCAGCCAGCTTTTTAATGTGTTTGGCAACATTAATCCACCACCACATCCAACCAATCTCCCCAGCTGGCATGGGGTGGCAGTTTATAATGTTCTGGAGCTTTTCCATAAACTCCTCATGGTCCGGAAGATTAACATTAAGCTTGAAAAAGGATTTTCTATTGTTATGCATGTTCTTGCCAATAAAACAGATTTCTTTGAGGATAGTGTGGTCGGAGAGGTATATCTGTTAGATTATCCACCCTCTTGCTGCGGTCAAAGGTTCTCACTTTCGAGGTAAAAGCGGTCATGAAGGCAGGAAATCGGATCTATTCTATGATCAGACCAGCTAAATGAATTAGGTTTAGTTCTGGCAATTCTGAGATTGTGATCAGTTAGAAGCTTGGACCAAGCACCCTGTTCCTGAGGCAAGAGAGCTTTAAAATTCCTATTTTTCATGTAACTATCAGTGACCATATTAAAGTCTCCAGCCAGAATAAGATCATCAACATCAATATTAGCCAAACTTTGATTAATTTGATTCCACACAACAATCCTCTCAGAGGGATTATGATAAGAGTACACATTAGCTATGGCTATAGTTTCCGCCTTCGTTTTCATTTTTCCTTTCACTTCCTTTTTCATTATTTCGCCACCCTTTCGCTTTTCCCCATGCCCCTTTTCCCTTTCCTTTCCCCCTTCATTTTCCCTTTTCTTCTGCCTCTTTCCATTTCCTTTTCTCTACCCTTTTTTTTGCCTCTTTTCCTACTTTCCGCACCCTCTCTCCCTTTTCCACTTTCCTCTTTCCTCTTTTTCCTTTTTCTTTTTTTTCTTTTCTCTTTTCCCATGCTCTTTTTCCCCTTTCCTCGCCCTTTCCCTCTTCCTTTTTTTTTTCGTGCCCCTTTCTCATTCCTCTTCTTCTTTTTCAATTCCTTGCTCCTCACCCTTCTCCTATTCCCCTTCTCCCCCTCCCTTTTTCTCGTTTTCTGACCCTTTGCGTCTTTTTCTTTTCTCGGTCTTTTTTCCTTTCCCTTTTTTCTGAGGGACTTTTTCCTTTTTGGTTTCCTTCTTTCCCGATCCTTTCATTCTTCCTCTTTTACTTGTGCCCGTTTTCTCTTTCCTTCACCCTTTCTCCCTTCCTTTCCTTTTCCCATGCCCTTCCCGCGTTTTTTCTCTTTTCTTTTTTTCTAAACTCGTTTCCCCTTTTTTCCCCCGCCTTTTGCTCTTCCCCCTTTTCTTTTTTCGCTTTCTTTTTTCCCCTTTCTTGACCCTTTTTTTCTTCCCTTCTTTTTCATGCCCTTTTGCCCCTTCCCTTTTCTCATTTCCCTCTTCCCTTTTTCTAATGCCCTTTTTCCAAGTTCTATTTTCTCCTTTGCCCCTCCCTGTTTCTTTCTCCTGTCACTTTCCCTTTTTTCCCTTCTTCCCATCCATTTCTTGTTCTCCTTTTTCCCTGCCCTTTTCATCATTTTCCCAATATTTAACTCTTTTCCCTTTCTCGGTGCCCCTTTTCCCTTCCCTTTCCCTCTCTCTTTTACTTTCCAATGCCATTTTTCCCTTCCATTTTCTTCTTTCCATACCCTTTCCCTTTTTCTCCTTTTTCCCATGCTCTTTTTCCTTTTCCCTTTCCCATGCTCTTTTTTTTTTCGTTCCTTTTCCCATTCTTCACCCTTTTCCCCACTCTTTCCCTTTTTCTATGCTGTTTCCCCTTCCCTTTTCCCTTTTACCTCTTCCCCTTTTTCTCGTGCCCATTTCTCAGGTTCCCTTCCTCCCTCCCTTTTGATTTTTTCTTTCCCTTTCCCTTTTCCCATACATTTTTATCTCCACCTTTTTTCCTTTCTCATTTTCCCTTTTCCCGTGCCTTTTCCCCCTTCATGTTCTCTCTTTCCTCCTCCATTTTCCTTTTCAGCTCTTTTCCTTTACCCTTTCCCCATAAGAGATCAAAACATGACCAATCACGATGGTAGGAAGTTGTGCGAGAAAACTTGACCTTTGGATGCACCTAGATGATCTTAGCCATTCAAATTAGGGCTCGATGCACTACAGACTTACGGTATAACATTATAATATAAGAAGATAATAAGTAATTAACGAAAAGTTGATCTTTTCAATAGAGTTAAGTTCATGTATTTTGTTGTTGTTTTGCAGGAACAAGGTAGGTTCGTCACCTTAGTGCAATGCTGAGGACAGCATTGTCCTAAAGGGGGGAGAATGTGACGTTCCAGAGGAATATACGCTATGAATACGTATATTCCTGGACCCGTCACTATACAAGTCTACCTATGTAGACTTGTATACTTAGGAATGTGGCAAGGGGTGCACATCTAAGTTAATTCCTTAACTTAGATAACCTTAGGATAAGGCCCTTTTCCACATGGCCTTATCCTATTGGGCAGCTGCCACACGGCCCCATCCTAGTGGTGCCACGTGGCATCCTATGTGGACCCACCCTATATTTAGCAGAAACCCTAACCCTAGGCCTCTTTTCCGGCCCTAGCACCCAGAGACTCATCTACGCACTCGAAACCTCGTTTCGAGTATCGTTTGCGGTGGCATAGATTGGGGCAACAGCCCCCTGAGGGTAGATTCGACCTTGGAGCAAGCGTAGCTTCATCTGATTCGAAGACCATGGAGACGCCCGGGTTCGGAGGGAGTGCTTCAGGAGCAGGTATGTAGGGTAGTAGTCATAGTAGTTCATCTGGAATTAGCATTCCAGATGAGTTAGTATCTTGTATCTAGGGTAGAGCCATCCTAGAACCCTCATTCATCATCTTGAACCCTAATCAAGGAACCCTAACTGTAAGTTAGATTTGTATGATTAGGTTAAGATGTTCTTCTTATGATTATTCTCATGATATGATGATTATGTGATGATGGTTGATCATGTTTGCTCCTCTTGTATTGGGAAGGGGGGTAGAGACCTAGAGCCATATGTAGTATGCTCCTAGATTAGATCCCTTAGTTCCTATTAGATGCGGCCTGTGCATAGGAACCCACCGGGCTATGGAGGCTATGATGTGACTCAGCACTACACAACGGGGCTAGAGGCAATGCGGAGGGAGGATCCCTGCCGAGTGGGGGGCTGGGGGATCCCATAGTGGGCTAGGCTTATGGTCGGTCACCCGTGCGGGCCGAGCATGGGTCCGACACCTCCCAGGGGCGATGGTGTCGCCTCGCCTCTCAAGAGCTGCAAGTGTCGGCTTGGCTCTTGTTTTGGGGGTGATTCGGGTATGAATCGTGGTGTCGCCACGCGATTCTCTAGCCGCCTGCCGTGGAACCTCTAGACCCCGGGAAGGGGAGATGCAACCCTTTCCGCCTCAACGGACCGAGGGAGATGCAACCAGGAGTAGTCCCAGATGGGTGATGCCATGGGATTGCGTATCGAGAAGGCTAGAGTCATGCCGAGCCTGATTGAGCCCATCCGCAAAGTATGCGGGGAGGGGTGGATGGAGTGGTCAACCCTAGCCATTGTCTTATGCCAGCCCTTGCCATTGTTATGACTCGGTCTGCTCTATCTTGAGGCCTAGCCAGTCAGTCATCCTCCTTATGAGTCAGAGCCATGGGTAGGAGCTCTTATGTTTTATGGTTTATGATTATCTTCTTTGCTCTTATGGATATGTGATGGACTACCCTTCGAGGTAGTATGTTGTATTGCTATTGCTAGTTCTGACATTGTTTATGCTTCCACTGTGATAGGAGCCCATAGGGGAAGGGCGCGCAAGACACCTTTGTGTCCCCTGCCCGCACTAGGATTCTCTCAGAGTGCGGGATAGACGGAGGGCCCATGATGGGGGATTTCCTGCCGAATGTACGGCCGGGCACCGTATATTTAGCAGGGAGCATCACAGTCCGTAGCCCAGTAATGAATACTCTTTGCCTGTCGGAGAAAAGGTCTTCCAACCAGCATTTCATAGTCACCCGGATCTTCCCCAGGTTTCCAAACACCAAATTCCAAGGGGAATTTGAGATCACCAATGCTGATGTGGAGAAGAGGAGTGACGCCTTGAGGACGCGTGATATGGCCATTTGCCAACTTGATGTCATAAGGAGCACGGTATAATTGTTTGATGCCCAATTGCTTCCTTAGTTTATCAGTAATGAGATTGACGGCACTACCGCCATCAATTTGGACATGATTGATGTGCTGATTGCCCACCGTGTATGCACCGTGGGTGTTGAAGTGGCAACAGCTCCAACCAGAACCGTGGGAAGAGGTAACTGATCTTTGAGAGCCGGACAGAGTTTCAAAATGGTGGCCAGGCTCAAAGGAATCTTGATCTTGGCAAGTTCTTCCTGAAGTTATGTGAAAAAGGATCGGCAGGGTCCAGTGGAGCTGGAGTCTGAGGTAAGGAAGCGGAGACTTCTTTGAGAAGCTCAACCTCAGCAACAATATTTGGATATGGCTGAGAGCGTGCGCTGGTGGATGATGACGGCGCGGCCTGACGCTGCTGAGCTCGAGTAGTGGCATGAATATTTGCCAGGGTGTGACCTTCCGCAGCCTGCATGAGTTTCAGAATACTTTGTCTCACTTTAGGCATGATGTGAGGCATGAGTTTGTCAAGATCAGGTGCAAAGTGAACTTTTTTATCATCTTCATGAGGGACTGTCTCCACCGCAAAAGCAGGTCGCGTGTCATGAGGAATGATGGTCAAAGGGCGGGAAGCCCGTGTGTGTCGTGTGACGAGACCAATCTAATTTGACTGCTGGACGGGAGGGTTGAGAGCCTGATAAATCTCCTCCTGAGCTTGTTGATCCATAGGATTGGAAGTAGACGCTGCTTACTGAGGTCGCTGTTGTTGAGGCGGCCGAGGAGGCTTTCTCAAAACAGGACGAGGGCCCTGTTTACCGTTGGCCACCCAGAGTTGATAAGCCGTGAGACAGACAGAAGCTGGTTGATTTGAACCTGGAAGTTGAACTTGAACTTGAGGAAGTTGAGGACACGCCGTGGTGGTGTGACCCCATTCATGACAATGATAACATTGAGCCTTTGAAGGATCAAAGGGAGGAGGATTGCCTTGTCCCCGTGGCTGCCGCTGCGTTTGTTGATATTGCTGAGGTTGTTGAGTTTGATATTGCTGAGGCTGATATGACGGTTGTTGTTGAGGCGTGTTCTGGACTTGAAAGACCATTTTATTGCGAAAAGGTGTAGGATGAGAACGAGTGCATTCTTCCGTGGCGTGATTGCACATATTGTATCGTTTACAATGAGGAGGTCCATTGGAGGAGTTGCACTCATTAGCCAGATGACCTTGATATTTACAAATAGTACACCAGATGTGAGCGCGTTGTGGATTTGCTTGCTGAGGTTGAACAGAGTTTTGGGGAACCATGACGGGGGGGCATGAAAGGGAGTTCCTGGAGTTCAATGGCCTGCTCCAGAGACTTGGGACGCAGGTATTCTGTCATGAGCCGAATGGCAGGAGGAAGGCCCTGCAGAAACCAGACGAGGATCTGGCTTTGCGTGGGGTACTCCTGGAGTTTGCTGACGAGAATGTGAAGACGGTCCGCAAAATCCCTGGCTGACTCCGTGGGCTCTTGTTGAAGCTGATCATCGTCCGTGGTGCCATAATGAGACAGAAAGGCAGTTTTCATTTCGTGCCAACTTTGTTTCCAGTGACTCTTATTGGCCATCAACCACTGATGAGGGGCGCCTCTGAGCATGGTCGAAAAGATATGAAACTTAAGTTGTGGTTGCGCATGACCATTCAGAATGGCCAAGGCTTCGAATTCCTCCATATGGGCTTGAGCACTCTGATCCAGAGGTTTGCCTTTAGTGTTGCCAAAAGTGGGATAAGTCAGCTTCAGATTATGAGTTGGAGATGAAGGCGGAACTTGAGCATAGACAGGTGGATTTGGTTGAGGATATGCAGAAGCATAGAGAGGTGGAACCGCCTGGGACTGAGAGCAAGGAGGTGGGACTGAAAAACCCGGTGGTCCATAAAAAGTAGCATCCGGTGGGGAAGGGCCTTGAGAGCCATCCTCCTTAGGCTGGAGATCAGTGGTTTGATAAACAGGAAGAGCGTGCTGAAAAGATGGAGAAGACTGAAATTCGTGAACATGGGGAGGGCCAAAGGACACTTGATGGTAACCCATCCTCGCAGGAGGTGAAGAAGGTTGTGATGGGAGAGGGGTGTGGCCTGAAGGAATATTGATATAGGTGCTGTTAGGAGTCTGGAAATAGTGAGGCGTGGGCTGAACAGGGGTATGGTGTGGAGATTGTGGTTGTGAACAATGACGACACACAGGGGGAGACCCTGGTCGAGAATGAGCACGAGGGGTAGGAGGTGCCGACTGAGCGCGTGAGCGGATGCGACCTCCCTCAATGTCATAAGCAGTGTCATACATATCCCGAACAACCTCGCGTCGTTGATGACGCTCCAGTCGAGCCGCCGTTTGGCAAAGAAGTTCTTCAGGAGTGAAAACTCGAGCAGGCATGATGGAAAGAAAGGAAAGATCAGACCCGGCAGCGCGACAGTGTTTGGGGTCTGGGTTCGGGAACTCCTGCAAGACAGCCCTCTGTGAGGACCCTTGGATCTAACAGGAGAATCCGGGGAGCTATGTCACGCGGGATTTGCAAAACAGAACAGGAAAAGAAAACAGAAAACAGAAAGAGAACAGTATGATCACAATGAAGAGAATAACTTCGTTGATGTCAATGAAGATACATGAGCTCTCACAATCGAGAGAAAACTGATATGAGACAAGACTCAAAACTCATCTAAAAACTCATGTGCTAGCTCTACTCATATATATAGTACAATGGCCTTTCGCCCAATATAGACACTCTGACTGATCTCGGTGCCGACTCCTGGAAGGAGGCCTGATTTGCAGGAATGCTGGCGGTGCCTCTTGAAGTGCCTGAAATCACGCTGACGCTGACGCGGGCGGTGACGGGCCATCACTTGTCTGAGCGCCGCCTCTTGGTAGCAAACGCGGGCTTTGACTGCGTGGTCTGCTTGGTCTTCTGCTGGGCCTTTGACGACTGACCCGTGCCTGACTGTGGATCCTTGGACTTGACTTGGTCCATTGTATGCATGAATAGTCCTGTACCAGGAGGCACAGGACTAACAATGCATCAGTTAATCTCAAATCCAGTCCTTCTTGGATATGCTTACTGTTTTTTGCAGAATTGACTTATGTACCTTGTTTGTTGACTCTGCCTGACCATTTCCTTGGGGATAATATGCTGAACTCTTTGTGTGTTTGATCTTGAGGGTGCAGAGTAGTTGCTCAATCACTTCATTGACAAATTTGAACCCTTATCTGATATTAGCTTCAAGGGGATGCCAAATCTGGCACAGATATTTTCATGAAGGAATCTGGCTGTTGTTAGGGCATTTGCTTGTCTCAATGGCACTGCTTCTGCCCATTTTGTGAAATAATCTGTGGCTACCAGTATAAACTCATGCTGAACAGAAGAAGGAAGATCTATAGGCCATATAAAGTCCAATTTCCAGACTTGAAAGGGTCCTGGAGATATTATGGCTGTCAGTGGCGCAGGCTGGAGGATTCTCTTTCCAAAGATCTGGCATTTGTGGCAACTTCTAATGTTTTCAAAGCAGTCTTTGAAGATTGAAGGCCAATAGTAACCTGACCCGAGTATCTTTTTGGCAGTTGTGTCTGCAGCAAAGTGACCTCCACATACACCCTCATTGTGACGTCCCCTACTCGTATACGATGCCCGCACCGTATACAAATAGGAGTTCATCCCCCGCACCAGCTCCACATCGTCTGAGGGCCCTCCACATATCCGCGTGACCGCCTAGAATCCCAAAGTGGGAAGAGTGAAGGGGTCATTTTACCCCCGTCTCCCTCGGGGCCTACCTAGCTGCTGAAGCGTAAACATACACGCCGGTAACATAACATCATATATATCCACCTCGAAGGGTGGCACATCAACATCTGATAGACAAAGATCAGCACAATACAAGGAAGTTCCTACCCAAGGCTCGGACTCTGGGGGATGGTGACAAGCTTGGGTCTCGAGTGAGTTGACGCATGTAATCATGACAATGGATTGGGCTGACATAAGAACATGGCTTAGGGTTGTCCACTCCATCCGCCCCTCCCCGTGCACACTTTGCGAGTAGGTTGAAAAGTGTTGGGACTGGATTGTAGCCCCCGCGGGTGCATAGCCAAAGGGATATTCCCTGGGTTACATCTCCCGGTCCCGATGGGGCGGTAGGGATCACTCCCTCCGAGAGATCTACATCTTGACCCAAGGTGACTAGAGGGCCACCGCCCTTATTCGACTTAACTTTGGAAGGTGAACTCCACCCCGGTGTCGAGCCCATGCCTTACCCACACTCGGTGACAAGCCATTAGACCTAGTCACTCCGATCCCGGTGAGGCCTTACACACCGGAGGGATCGGGTCAAGGGTCGAGAACACGAACCTCATTCTAAGCCCGGTCCGCCCCTTCACCCACAACGGGTGGGCTCACGTACCACAGCCGAAAACTAGTAATGCACTAAGAGGGACTAGCTAAGATCATCATCTACTAAGCTTTAAGACTCTACCCCCTTCCCAATACAATGAGTCCACAGAATACATCCGTCCATCATATCAACATAAGTAAATAAGAACTAATCTAATTCATAGAGTTAGGTTCTTTAGTTAGAGTCAATCTCAGGATCTGCTTGGCTACTAAGGGTGATTTAATAGGCTAAACCTACTGGTTCGAAGGCTGGAATAAGGTTTAGGCTATTCAATCGACCAAATACCTGATCCCTGGTTCACTCCTCTCGATCCGAAGGCGTCCATGTCTCGTCGCGCTCGGGATGCGGTCGGAAGGATGATCGACAAAGTCGGGCGCCTTGGCAGATCGTGGGAGTTGGAATTGACTCCTCAGCGCCAAACCTGAGAGCTCGGAAGGTCTGTGGGCGAAAAAGGGAAAGTTAGGGTTTGGTGCCTTATGTAGGCTATCAGTTAGGTTTAGGGTTTCCATGACCCTTGGTCTACCTTTAATGGGTTAAAGGTCTAAAAGTGCGCACATTGCTAAGTGTGTGCACCATTGCAAGCTGCCCCCTAGGGCGCCCTTGCTTGGGTACACGTCGGCGTACACGTCGATTGGGACGGCGTGTACGCGTGACGGTGCAGTACAGTATACGTCCTGGGACCGTATACTGTGCTGGAACGTCACATTCTCCCCACCTTGAAATGATGCTGTCCGCAGCATCGTGGGTCTCCCCACCTTGGAATCTTGCTAACCTGCAATCAACCTGATGCATACGATATACTACTATAATACTTACACATTTATTAAGATTACCTTAAGGTAATATTTTTAAATCATTATTATGCCATTACATTATCAAATAACTTGTCAAATCGTAACTTCTATTAAAACAAGGTACTTATTAGTCTCCGTTATCACAACATTTAGTTTATCACAATTTAACACTTTCATATACAATTATTATTTAAGGTACTCTTCATTCCTTGCAACACATCCCAACAAAATTTGTGTTGCAAGTCTTTGACCTGTAAAATCTCAGTATTAATTTTACAATATCTATAATTACATACTTACTATCTTAATTATTAGAGTTACTCTAAGGTAATGTTTAAGACATTCTTTGTACTATTTCATTATCCAATTAACTTATGACTTCATAACTTAATCCACGCAAGGTAATTATTAACCTTACTTAATACAACATTTAAGTTTATCAAAGTTTATCAATTTCATACAAAATTTACACTTCTAAGGTACTCTTCATTCCTTGCAACACATTATAACAAAATTTGTGTTGCAAGTCTTCGTAGCTCGACCTCCTTGCCCTCCGGAGCGCTCTATTGGCTTGCAGGTCGACACTACGTTAGTACCATTTTAATTATTAATAAAATTTTGGTTATGTGGTGACCACCCCACCTATCTACATGAATGCATGGCTAATCTCCCGGCGTAGGAAGAGGATGTTTCTTCCATCGTGGCCGTGGAGATAGCGCCTATAATGCCTATATGGCGCTCATGCCTACACCTTTAGTTGCCCAGCGTGGAGGATAGGTCCTTCCCGTATATGGGGCGTGAAGGCCAGATTCCTCCTATCAAAGCATATATGGGGCTAGAGGTGCTTTTCCTATCAATGCATTCCTCAATGACCTCCTTTCTCTCGAGGTCGTCTACTTCGTGGGGGGGGCAGTAGACTTTGCAAGCGGCTAACCATGGTCATGCCTACATTGACATTACACCACGTCCTAGAGATCACCGTAACGATCTCATCATCGGTAAATACGCATGCAACCCATACCTGGCATAGGTTGCATGCGTAGATTAATCTTAACTACACATGAAACTAATCTAAACACAAATCGACATGCCCGAGCCGATTTTTTTGCTGGCTCCTTTAATGCATGTGATTAACATAATTACCCTAAGGTAATATTTATGAATTAACATTATCATAGTCTTTGGATACATTACTTCCGATAGTACGATTATATTTACTCTAATCTTTACAATATTTAACGACTTTAGATCGCGATTATTTAAACAATAACCCTGATTTTTGACCTATTGTTACATAGAGAAGGTTTTAATTATCATACACAAGAATTAGATGTGCTTCTTATTCTCTTCCTTGGGTCCTGCATTACCCTTGGAAGTATATCCCTAAGATGCACTTAAGTGTATCTGAATTCTATTTTCTATCTATATTTATAAGGATCCAGGAGGTCATATAGCTATCCTTGGAAGGAATTGCATTCTTCTTGAAGGATTAATTAACATGCTACCTCACATTATCGTTGTTATTTAACTTATTTCCGTATGATACATATACGTCATGAAGAAATTCTATGCAATTATTAGGATCTATATTTAACTTATCTATAAGACACATTAAAGCTTATAATGCATGCGCACGCCTTACCTAAGGCTAGAATGCATCCACCCGTTGAGCCGGCTTCGAGTAATTTGGAGATGACTTGGTCGTTGCGTTGCTCCCATAGTTTTGCTCCACTTCATTGGTGTAGATAGCTACTACGTCAGTCTCGCACGTTGAAGGCCTCCTGAGCCTAAGGTATCTATCTATTTTACGCTCTATTCGCTTCGGCCATTGCCGGAGTGAACTCTATTCTACGAATTAGGTCAATTCGATGCAAGTACATTCAATCATAAGATTGAGCCCTCCCACTTTCTTCGAAAAGAAAATGGTCCTGCACCCCTTCAATGACGTTGTACACAACGTCATATCTATTCTCTCCCCTTAAGAGGTTATACGCTTCTTACTTAGCGCATTAATTTACTAGCCTTAGCTACATATATAACCATCTAAGATGGATGCACATATTATGTTATCATTTATTTCAATATAGTTATGGGTTACCTACTTAGTTAGAACGATTCTATCCCACAAGGTTTTGTCATGACGACAATTCCTTTTGTCTCAAAAGACTATTTGATTACTATAATTCTTATTTTAGATGTACCTTACATGTACTATTCTTTTATATTCTAGAGATTCCCCCTTTCTTAGTTATTTAAACTCTTGGAATATTCCTACCAATCGAATTGATGTCATCGTAACAAGTTGGCCGGACTTGTTAGATTACTTCTTTTCTTTCGGTTGGATTATTCTTTGGAGGTACTAGATTTATACATGGTCAACAATTATCCTAGTAATGATTCCTTCTTAGTGAGGAGATCAATCTCACCAAGTGGTTTCAATATGTTGGATGTCTGTTAACAATCGTGTATAATTTTAGTTACTCCTATGCGTTTCCTTCCCAATACTTGACGCTTAGCTCAATATTGGGGCAATCCTTTCGGCGAGAATATCTAACAATGCCTTCTAATCTCAATATGGATGTTACCATCCCTACATTTAACCTACTAGGCCCCATGGCCTTAGATCCTTGACCTTGCTAGAAGCTCATCCACTCGTTGCGCTTGAAGTAGCAAGGTGGACGTTCTTCCGAAGTCCTTTCGATACTTCGGTCTCTCCTTGGCGGTGGCTCCTCTTTGATGTAGAGGTTGACTTTGTTCGTTAGAAGCCTCTCATTGCTAGTGGCTTGATGGTGTAGTTGATCACTTGAAATCTTCCATGCCGCTTTTCAAAAGCCTGAAGGTGGCGCCGTTGAAAAAGATCTTTCATCTTGAACTCTTTGTCTTGGCGGCTAAAGGGCGACTCAGATATCGATATTGTTTCTTGACTCCATCGACGTCTCATACATCGAGTCCTCTTGTTGCCCAAGAGTGTTGAGGATGTTGATTGCTTCACCCCGCAAATTGCCCGACATCTCTTCCTTTGATGCATTACGCTATGGGGGGGAATAACAAGGGAACTATATATGCAAAGCATATAACTTACATAATTACAATTACTACTAGAGCTATTAGGTCCCCCTTGTGCCTCCCTCCGAGTTGCACACCTACTCCTTGGCAATGTCATCGGTGTTCCTCCCGGTGCAATGGTGTTGACGATCCATATCCTCCTATTTGTACGTCAGCTCGTACTCCGGGGTAACTTGTTGATGTACTTGGGCCCTCCGATGTTTGTCGGCTATGGCACAACACGCTTTGCATCACATTCTAACTAAAGGTGTGGTGGTCGTTGATGCTTCGACATTTCGGTCTGCTTCCTGATCCTGTTCTCGGGCGGTAACTGTTCCCCCCTTCATGATACTTGAAGCTATTTGAAGGCGTCTCTTGAGGCTGTGCGCGATTCCTTTGGCTATACTCCTCTGGAGTTGTGCTCTTCTGCAGTTGTTCTTTGAATCGTCCATCCTTGGGTTCACCAAGTTGCATGCAAGTCCGCGTGCAAGTCATCGGCTCGCCTCGCTTAGTTGCTTCTCCATCGAGTTTCCAAACTTCCTTGTTTGATCCCCTCGATCACATGGCTTGGACGTTGTCACGTTCCACTGTGCTATGCTGTCTTCCTGTCTTGAGGTACCTTCCGGTGGCTTAGATTGTGCTCGTCAGTTTTGATCCTCCTGTTGCCTCTAGGGAGCTCGTGGAAGAAGTCGGTTGCTAGCACTTCTCCGCTTTCGGTTCACGGCCTTTGTCCCTCTATGCATGTCGGTCTCTCCGGCAAGTAAGGCATCATGGCTCTCCTCCCCGATGGCTCTCGTTTGTCGGGATGATGGATCCTTATATGTGCGCAGCTTTACCCTTGAGTTGAAGAAGTACCGCCTTAGATATACTCTTGTCGTTGGATAGCCCGGTTGTTATCTTGAACTCTCTTTTTTCTTTGAAGGTGCTTGGTTGCTATCCCTGGTCGTTAAGGTGCCGAATGCTTCTACCTTGGGCATTTGATGTGCCCATGTCGGAGATGTGATTGGCTTCTTCTCTTCTAATTCTTGGTAGGAGTACCGTGAAGCCATCACCTAGTTGTTGAAGGCATATTTCCTCGTCGCAGTGCCTTTCGTAAGTGCATCTCCATCTAATACCCGTGTCATAGGGCATCACCCTATATTACCACAAGGTGGAGCTATGGTCGTCGAGATGTTGCCTTCTTAGTTGGCTCGTTGATGTCGGGTCGTTCCTCCTTCTATTGTTGAGGCCACTCGTGTCATAAGTTCGTCAAGTGTTGCCGATGTGCGGTGCCGTTGATCACTTGAGTAGGATCACCTGGCCGTTCCAGTCGGGCATTCTTGAATGTCTTCGAAGCTCTGAGATCGTGGTTGGTAGGCATGCCTTGTCATTCCTCCGCATGTTGAATTTCTGAGTGCGACTCCTGTTGCTTGGGCTTTGCTCCATTCCAAGGTGCATCTCTTTGTGCCTGGAAGTGTGATCATCTCCATTGCACCCGTCATAGCTCCTTTTGGTCGCCTTTGCGTGATTTGTACCTGCTGGCTAGGTCGTCTCCTTCGTCCTTTGGGTCCTATCCATTCGAGTCTCGTACTCCTTGGCTGACGTAGTAAGGTCGTCCTTCCTTTGGTTTCTAGGTGTTTCAGGGTCGGGAATTCTTTTCGAGTGGGATATTCTCCTCCTTGATATGCGTCTCCTCCCTCTCATGGTCTCCTACTTTTTGGAACCGATGAAAGTTCTCCTGCTGGTGCAAGGGAGCTGGAAACTCGTCCTGGTCGCCGTAGGTGCTTTGTGATTGCCTAGTTTGGTTGCTCCTTTTGTTGACGTTTCATGACATTCGCTTGAGCTGCTGGGCTGCAAGGTCGTGGTGGTCTTCCCTCCGGTTTCTATATGCTCCTGTGTCGCCATGACTTCTCTCCTCGACGGAAGATTATGCCCTCTGGCCCTACCTCGTGATGCTAATGCGGCATCGATGTCTAACGTCTTCCTGCACCTGTATTTTGTTGCCTTGCGTTCTTCCATTTAAAGCTCATGTGCGTCGAGTTGGTGAAGGCATTGAGATCCTCTTTCTGATGTGAGCTCATGGAAGGTTGACATCTAGAAAATTCTTGATGCCGCTGGTTACCATGTAAGGTCTTGGGCTTGAGTGTTGTAATGCCTAGAGAGCTCTGTATACAGCGTGTCCAGCTTGGCAATGTCTTTATCCTTGTCAACCAAGAAAGTCTCTGTTGCCTTGACCTGCTCCAATAATTCCTGAATGGTGGTCTGCAATTGAGTCTGTTGATCGGCCAGCAGACTATTCTGATGGTGGGCAGCCTTTAGATCCTCACGGGCCTGTAAAAAAAACCTCGTGCTTGGCTTGAAGCTGGGTCTCCAGAGTATGAACTTGCGTGGTAGCAGCTTGAAGGTCTCGGTGAACCGCGTCTGAGGCCTCCAGGGCCGCTTGAACCCCATTCATGAGAGCTTCCTGGGATGCTTGTATCTTGAGAGCAGCAGCTTGAACTTCCTGCTGATATTGATACAAAAGCTGGCGAGGGTGCGGAGGTGGAGGAGCCTGCTGTTGCCTTGTTTGTGATGTTTGTGAGACATGTTGAGAACTGAAGGGCCTTGTTTTTGTAGAGGAGGAGGAGACAGTGACATGCGTGGTGTTATGTTGGACATGACCAGAAGAAGAAGGGCGTGAAGTGCCAACTGGTTGATTTTGAGGAAGGGACTGCTGAGTGGAAGCATGAGAAGCAGAAGGTGATGGAGGAAAGTAATGACGGATGATGGCTTGAAGATGGCCACCCACAGAAACTTCAGAGATAGAGGAGGGGGCAGCCCTAATACGGCCGACTTCTTGAAGAAGGTGGTAGAACAACAGCTGGGGCCAATCAACGTGATGGTTGGAGCGGATAGCAGTGATCACCAAATTATAGAAAGGCTTATTGATATGGGTGTTCTTGATAGAATACCCAAGGAACTTGCGCCACAGAAACTTAACAAAAGTGTCATGGGACTTGGCAATATTTGTCAGGCGATGCATGTTCGCTTGATAAGCAGGAGCACCGAACTCAGTGACATCGAGATCCTGTAAGGCAGCCCAAGATAAACAAGGGGTTTGCAAAGGAATATGGAATACCTCAGAAATCAGGGGCTGGGTCAGCAAAATGGTGGTGCCATCGACCACAGTAGCGTATCCATTCGGACTGTTGACGATGTGAGCGATGAACTGCTTCAATTGGTCTGGATTAGGAGCCGGGAGCTCCATTTGCGAGAATTCATAAAGCTTCTGGCGTTCCGCGACTTCACGACTTGGGCCAACAAGGGCTTCACGAAAAGTGGGCGTCAAGAAAGATACTGACTCGTAAAGAGCCGGTTCCCTGGGAGCAGTAGCTTGAAGTGTAGGAAATTTGGGTGCAGCCATAACAAAGAGCTTCAGAAAAGAACGACGATACAAAGGCGGAGAGCGGAGAACAGAAGACGAAGGCACAGATAGACGAAAAGGTTTTAGGGTGCGCAAGTGTAGGATGAGGGCGAAACAACAACCGTTGATGATGCCAGATGGCGATAGATGCGAAGGAGGTGATTGAGAGGCAAAAATTTGGCTAAATCCCCAAACAACAAAGGGAGAAACAAGGAACGGTTGAGATGAGACGTGAGAGAATGATCTGATGTGACATGTGGCAAAAGGACGCACATTAATGTTCGATGGGCGTGAAAAGAATAGAATAGAATAGAATAGTTTTTTTATCGTCCACTGAGACCAATCGGCCTATGGGACCCAGAAGAAGCGCAGCAAACTTATTACTGTCCGGGTTAAAAAACCCCCGCCCCGAAGGGTTTTCGAGGGAAAAACCGTGGCAGTAATAAGAATGCTGTCAAACTGTACAAGTATACATCATCATGAAATAAATGTGTATGTACATGTCAAGTGCGTGCCCGAGGACATAGCTGATCTCGCATGAAGGAATGGCATTTAATGCTGGCAACTCGAAGTGGGATCTCATTAAAACGAATGTGTCAGAAGGTACCATGGCTAGATATGCGGCGGGAGAAAAGATTCTCATTTTAGAAACAACCTTGTATTGCAAACACGTTGACGATTTTTTTGATTGGTCCACGTCGACAAGGAGTTCCTCGGTTGGCTATATAAGACGAACCGGAAGTGAAGCGAAGACATCCGATGGCGCTCAGTATGTCTGCTGCTGGTTTGCATGATCACTGCACTATGCCTTCAAACTGTTTGGAGTGGATTACCTGCAAGATGGATTGTCTGGACCTCTGGCGTTGCCACAACCGTGGCCTGGCGATGGACGGGTGGTGTGCCGGGATGTCTGAGCATCCCGATCCGAAGACCAACGGGATGGAGGTGATTCTGCACCTGCTGGGACCCGGAGCAGAATCTCTACCACATCCTGCGTATCACCTTTGCTCCTAACCCGGAGTAGAGGGTTTTTCTTCTTAGGACTTAATAGATAGGGCTCTGAGCCCGTTTTTGTATATAGGGCAGTGCCCATAGCGGAAATAGCTGGGCTGTGCCCACATTTTGTAAAAAAATTCCACCTATAATATAAATATGCCGCTGGTTTAGTCACTATCTGTTGTGTTTGTGTCTGTTGTATGATTGTCACTTGCTGTGGTATGAAATGGTTTGAGGCGAAAGCCATTAACCAGTGTAGGTAATGGAGTTCCATCTAACTCAGCCAGCTGGAAAACGCTGGGTTGCACCACTTGAATAATTTGATAAGGGCCAAGCCATCGAAACTTAAGCTTACCCAGAAACTTTTTATAACGAGAATCATAAAGAAGAACCAAATCTCCTTCTTTGAATGTTTTTGTCATGTAAAGATTTTTGCAACCGTTGTCCATGAAGAACACGAATGTAAGCATCCCTTCTAAGTTTATCCGACTGTTCTAATTGATAAACCCTTTCTTTGAGTGCAGCAGGTGGATTATGGGCTGTAGCTAGTTGAAAACGGAGAGTTGGAAGAATGTACTCAAAGGGCATGAGAGCTTCTTGACCATAAACCAATTTGAAAGGAGTGTGACCAGTAGCAATTTTGAAACAAGTATTGTAAGCCCAAAGAACTGTAGGAAGCTTGTTTTGCCAATCAGTGCGTGAAGCGTCACAAATTTTCTTGAGAATTGTGACCAGAGTTTTGTTGGTGCTTTCAGCCAAACCGTTCCCTTGAGGATAGTAAAGTGTGCTCTTGTGATGATGGATCAGTAGATAATCCGTTAGCTCCTTGATGGTATGATTGATAAAATGGACACCTCGATCACTGACCAGCTCCGTGGGGCAGCCAAAACGCGTGATGATTTGCTGATAGATGACCTTGGTTGTGCTTGTCGCAGTGTTGTCGGGAAGTGCGCAAGCTTCCGCCCATTTGGTAGCGTAGTCAGTGAGAACCAGAATGTAGCGGGCACGGGTGTGCCGCGCAGGCGGATCAATGGGTCCCACAAAATCCATCCCCCATTTGCTGAAAGGAAGTGGCGTGGTGACCGGCGTCAAGGGAAGAGCCGCCACGGCTGTGGGCTTTCCCACACACCGACAAGCATCACACGGCGGGCGTATGGAGCGCCTTTGAAGAGCGTGGGCCAAAAAATAACCCGCAAGAAGGATTTTTGCGCGTGGTGTCACCATGAAAATGACCACCACCGAGCCCTTCATGGGCTTCTCGGACAATATCCGGGACCTCATGAGGGAGAACACGGCGTCGAAGAATGGTATCCTTACCCTTTTGTAAAGATGGCCCCGCAACCATGGTGTAGTCACGGACCTCCGGGGAGAAATTGATGTCGACGGGATTGTCGCTGGTTTGAGAGCGTGGCGCCCTCGGGTGGAAGAGCTCGTAGGAGGAGATACTGCTGAAAGTCGTGGAACCAATGTGGTATTGCCGTGACCAGAAAGAGTTGAGCGTCAGGAAAGGCGTCTGAGACTCCAGTAGAGGGATCATCTGTGTGGATGCGTGAAAGATAATCCGGGACAACATGAGATTTGCCGGCCTTGTGAACAATTTCAAAAGGTGCAAATTCTTGCAGAAGGAGGACCCAACGAGCAATGCGGCCCGTGGGCGTGGATTTGTTGATCAAATAAAGAAGTGCTTGGTGGTCAACAAAGAATTTGATCTGACTGCCCAAAAGATAGTGACGGAAGGGTTGGACACAGAAAATTAAACCCAAGGCTTCACGCGCTGTGGCAGAGTAGTTGCGCTCAGCAGAATTGAGTTTCCGGCTGGCGTATCGGTTTGGTTTGTCAGTGTGCGCATCATATTCTTGAGAAAGAACAACTCCAATAGCAAACGCCGAGACATCTACATGGACGTGAAAGGGCTTGTCCCATTGAGGAGGAACAAGAACCGGGGCCTGAGTAAGTAAAAGTTTCAACTGTTGGAAAGCAGCATCCGCCTGGGAATTCCAAGCTCAGGTGGATTCATCACCCGTGAGTTTATGAATGAGATATGCAATGGCTGCAAGTCCAGGAATGAAGGTGGAGTAATAATTGTCCTTACCCAGGAAAGAGCGTGTCTCCTTGATATTGGCTGGTGCTTGAGCCTTGAGCACACAACTGATTTTGGCAGGATCTGTGGTGATAGCTGCTTTGCTGACAACGTGTCCTAACAGAACACCTGAAGTGACGCAAAAGGTGCATTTCTCGGGATTGAGACTAATGCCGGACTCATCACATTTCTGAAAGACGAGTTCCAATTTATCTAAATGGTCAGCCATGGAACTGTAGGCAGAGAAGTCATCTTGAAAAATTTGTAAGAAGGGATTTTCCTTCATGAAATCATGAAAAACTGAGAGCATGATTCGTTGAAACGTAATCCAAAAGGAACCACCTTGTAGGCAAAAGTGCCCCACGGGGTGGTGAAAGTAGTTTTGAGTTGATCAGATTCTTTGATGGATATCTGATTGTAGCCAGAAAAACCATCCATGAAGGAGTACATCTCATGTCCAGCAACCTCTTCCAGAACCTGGTCTGTGAAGGGAAGTGGAAAATGATCACGCTCCGTGGCCTGATTTAGTTTTCGGTAGTCCACACAAACACAGATCTTTCCATTGTGTTTGAGTGCAATGACAATGGGGCTCACCCATTCAGAATGTTTGACCTCATAGATCAAACCTGCAGCAAGGAGTTTGTCAATTTCTGCCTTGACGCGATCGCGGTAATTGGGGTTGAGCCGGTACTGTCGTTGCTATATGGGACGTGCATCGGATTTGGTAGGAATGGTGAGTTCCCCCAAGGTTTTCTTGATCCCCCGAAGGTCTCTATAACTCCAGGCGAAAATGTGTTTGAACTTTTTGAAGAGCGTGACGGCCCTGTGACGATAGGGTGTCGGAAGATTGGCAGCAATGCGGACAGGCTGATTGTTGCCCACGTCCACAATCTCGACTGCAGGAGTCTGAATATGGGGGATAACTTCCGTGTCCTGGACAATATGAGCAGGAGGTTGAAGCATGATCGGATGCGTGGCACTCTACGTGGTGAAGAAGAGAGGTTGATGAGTTTCATCAAGCAGAGATTGCTTCATGACAGCGTGTACATCTATAGGAGCTGCAGGAGGTTCAGCATCTAAAAAGTGATCAACACGCTGGATGCGATTGCAAGGAGCCAAGTAAGGGTCAAGCAAGGCAGCCACAGCCTGGTCCTGATCAAGAGTCATTTCTCCCCAAGGATCAGCATACTCGGGGTAGGATGACAGAGGCAGACTTTCTGGTGGAGCCTGAACTTGATAGATATTCTGGGCGTCCTCAGAATCAGTGTCGGAGAGAGAGGGTTTAGCATTGTCGACCGAAATGATTTTACCGGTTTCCAAGTCCATAGTGGCATTGAGGTGACCATCTGTGATGACTAACTGATCCGTAGCCCAGTAATGGATGCTCTTGGCCTGGCGGAGAAAAGGTCTGCCGACCAACATTTCATAATCATCTGGATCTTCTCCAGCCTTCCAAACACCGAATTCCAAGGGGAAGCGGAGATCACCAATGTTGATGTGAAGAAGAGGCGTGACGCCTTGAGGTCTCGTGATATGGCCATTAGCCAATTTGATGTCATATGGGGCACGATAGAGTTGTTTGATGCCCATTTGTTTGCGGAGTTTATCCCTGATGAGATTAACTGCGCTACCTCTGTCAATTTGAACATGGTTGACTTGTTGATTGCCCACCGTGGCATGGACCGTGGGTGTAGAGGTAGCAACAGCCCCAACCAAAACGGTCGGGAGGGGTAACTGGTCCTTGAGAGCAGGACAGAGTTTCAGAATGGTTGCCAGACTTAAAGGAATTTTGATTTTTGCCAGTTCCTCTTGGAGTTCTAGAGGCACATGAGAAAAAGGATCTGCTGAATCCACGGGTGCTGGAGTGCGTGGTAATGAAGCAGCAACTTCTTTGAGTAGGTCAACCTCAGCAGCAATATTGGGATATGTCTGAGAGCGTGGAGGTTGAGATGTGGAAGGTGTATCTGGTCGTTGTTGAGCTCTGGTGGTGGCATAAACATTTGCCAACGTGCGGCCTTCAGCAGCTTGCATGAGGTTCAAAATGCTTTGGCGAACTTTAGGCATGACATGCGGCATGAGTTTCTCCAAGTCAGGTGCAAAGTGAACCTTTTTTTTCCTCTTCATGAGGAATGGTGTCGACTGCAAAGGCAGGTTGCGTGCCATTAGGAAGAATGGTTAAGGGACGTGACGCCCTGGTCTGGCGTGAAACCAAACCAACCCAATTTGATGGTCGGACTGGAGGATTAAGAGCCTGAAAAATTTCTTCCTGTGCTTGTTGATCCATCTGTGGTGGATTTGCAGGAGCTGGTTGATAGCGTGATTGCTGAGGCGCGCGAGGTGGCTTCCGAAGAACAAGACGCGGAGCTTGTTTGCCATTGGCAATCCAGAGTTGGTAAGCCATGAGGCGGACCGAGGTGGTCTGATTTGTGCCAGGAAGCTGTACCTGAACTTGTGAAAGTTGAGGACATGCCGTGGTGGTATGACCCCATTCATGACAGTGATAACACTGAGCTTTAGAAGGATCAAAAGGAGGGCGTGTGTTGGGTCCCCGTTGTGGCTCCTGTTGCTGTTAGAGTTGACTGGGTTGCGCCTGCAGTGGCGGCTGCTTATTTTGCGATTGTTGCTGAGGTGTGGTTTGCACTTGATAAACCAGTTTATTGCGGAAAGGTGTAGGATGAGTGCGAGTGCACTCTTCCGTGGCATGATTGCACATGTTGCATCATTTACAATGAGGCGGGCCATTGGTGGAATTGCACTCATTCGCCAAGTGGCCTTGATATTTGCAGATATGGCACCAGATCTGACTGCGCTGCGGATTGGCGTGTTGAGGTTGGACAGCAGTCTGTGGAACCATGACAGGTGGAATGAAAGGGAGCTCCTGAAGAGCCACGCCACGGGAGGAAACATTGACTGAGTGATTGACAAGGTCGATAGCCTGCTCCAAAGTCTTCGGGCGCAGGTATTCAGTCATGAGTCGAATAGCTGGAGGAAGTCCTTGGAGAAACCAGACCAAGATCTAGCTCTGTGTGGGGTACTCCTTGAGTTTGCTGAGCAGAATGTGAAGATGGTCTGCAAAATCCCGGGCGGACTCCGTGGGCTCTTGTTGAAGGTCATTGAGTTGCTTGAGATGAAGTTGATCATCATCCGTGGTCCCATAGTGAGAAAGAAAAGCAGTTCTCATTTCTGACCAATCTTGTTTCCAGTGGCTTTTGTTGGACATGAGCCATTGATGAGGAGAGCCACGCAGTGTGGTGGAAAAGATATGGAATTTCAGTTGAGGTTGTGCATGACCATTTAGGACAGCAAGAGCCTCAAATTCTTCCATGTGGGCCTGAGCACTTTGGTCTAAAGGTTTGCCTTTCGTGTTGCCAAAGGTTGGATAAGCCAGCTTAAGGTTCTGAAAGGTAGAGTTGAAAGTGCTGGGCTGGACAGGAACGGAATAATGATTATAGTGAGGTGGAGTTGGAGGTGGCATGGTGCCTGAAGGACCCTGATGAAGGGGTGACTGAGGAGGAGGTACTGGAGGTGCCTGATCATTGGGTTTGAGGTCTGTAAGGTTGTAAACAGGAAGAGCGGTGGGAAATGTAGGGAAAGGAAATTCCTGGGGAGGAACAAAAGAGACATGTGGATATCTCTGTCCACCCGGGGGAGATGATGGTTGGGAAGGCAGAGGTGTGTGGCCAGAAGAATGATGGATGTAGGCATGTTCAGGGGTATGAAAGTAAGGTTGAGAAGGTTGAGCCGGATAGGGCTCCTGATAGTGATGAGGTGACTGAGGCTGTGAGCAATGTTTGCACGCTTGAGGCGGGGAACTGGGACGAGACAGGACACGAGGGGTGGGTGGCGCCGACTGAGCCCTAGACCGAATGTGGCCTTCCTCAATGTCATAAGCAGATCCATACATGTCGCGAACGGCTTCCCTTCGATGATGGCGCTCCAAGCGAGACGCCGTCTGGGAAAGGAGTTCTTCTGGCGTGAAGTTTCGGATAGACATGGCGACAGACTAGAGAAAAATCGAATCAGACCCGGCAGCGGCAACAGTGTTTGGGGTCTGGGTTCGGGAACTCCTGCAAGACAGCCCTCTGTGAGGACCCGTGGATCTAACAGGAGAATCCGGGGGACTATGTCACGCGGGATTTGCAAGAAGAGAACAAGAAGAAGAAAACAGAACAAAAGAGAACAATGAGAGAAAAATGATAAGCTTCCTTGATATCAATGATGAACATACATGAGGTCTCGCAATCGAGAGAAGACTGAAAAGAGACAAGACTCAAAACTCATCTAAAAACTCATGTGCTAGCTCTACTCATATATATAGTACAATGGCCTTTGGCCCAATATAGACACTCTGACTGATCTCGGTGCCGACTCCTGGAAGGAGGCCTGATTTGCAGGAATGCTGGCGGTGCCTCTTGAAGTGCCTAGAATCATGCTGACGCTGACGCGGGCGGTGACGGGTCGTCACTTGTCTGAGCGCCGCCTCTTGTTGACGGACGCAGGCTTTGACTGCGTGGTCTGCTGCTTGGTCTTCTGCTGAGCCTTTGATGACTGACCCGTGGCTGACTGTGGATCCTTGTTCTTGACCTGGTCCGTCGTATGCATGAATAGTCCTGTACCAAGAGGCACAGGACTAACAAAGCTCTGCCTCCTGCCATAACAAAACAAGGAGAAATGTGGGTCTGCATCTCCATCTCCATTTTGATTCAGCGGCTAGGGTAAGCAGAAAGAGGGCAAAAACACAAAGGTTTTGGGTTTTTATTTGCAAGAAAATTGGGTTTTTTTTTTCCCTTTTTTTTTAAACTACAATTCTATAATTTTCCTAATGTCTAAACTCTCCTAATGCGTTTTTTACTCCTATTCTATAATATATAATAATGTATTTTTCCAAATGTATAATTTTACCAATTCTATTGGTCAATGTCAGTTGGACGCTTTTTTTTTTAAAGTTCGTATCATACGCACTGTACATATTAATACGTTAAGTACGGTACTAATAAAACAAGAGCTCAATTTGACCTGTCAACTTATAGGTATAGTACGTATAGTACTGTGAGGAAGGTATGGGACGTATGTAAACGTAAAATACGGGTACGTAAACAACACTGCAGGCGGGTAACACCATCTCTGACCTCAAGAATGGAGACAATTAGATCACTTGGCAGCAACTAGTGACAAAAATCAATGACTCCTATACCAACAGGAAAATCTATGTTACAGTTATGCAGGCAGTGGTTGATTGGAGGGACCCTTCAGATCCCATTGTTAGAATTATAAAATGTCTAGCCTTGAATTTATTTGTTTCCTTGAAATGCATCTCAAATAAATATCACAACTTAACATACAACCATGAAGAAGAAATTCATAATTTTAACACTTTATTTTACTCAATCTCCTTTGAATATGTAGCATTATAACAGGGGGTTTTTCTTTCCGTTTTTGTATTGTTTTCTCTAAGGTTTTCATATGATTTGGTGGCCGTATTCATCCAGGTGTACTAAATAGTATTTCTAGAGTGCACCCTTTTGTCAGCCGTTGATTTTAGAAAAGGGGGCAAATCCTGTGGTGGAGGCTTCTTTATTTTTGGTCCTCCCATTATTTTTAGGGTTTGTAGCCAACACAAGGAACATGGGACTCGGGTAACATTTAGGGCTAGGCCTTCTAGAGCCGAGGTTGCTTCTGGAGCCTGGCTGTAACATTGTGGTGGCACAGAGGTGCGCGTATTATGAGCCAAGGATTGTAAGTAGATTTTTTAGCTCCGGTCACGAACGGTATAGAACGGAAAACCCTTGTGGGTTTTAACGCGGCTATGGAAGCAGGCAAGGAAACAAAGTAGAAGAAGCCGGCCTAGAACACGAAGAAGCTGTCAGTGAGGACGGATCTGTTCAAGGATTGGGCGGCTTCACTTATGTTGAAGCCTGTTCTGTCACTTTTTGTTGAATGGAAGAAGTCAGTGAATGCAGACCTGATAGGCTTCTGTTGTAGAAGGACTTTGTTTAATAATATTCTTTGTTCGGATTTTGTTCTCCTTGCTTGATCGTATCAGTAGTGACTCCCAAACCATGCTCATGAAATCTTAGGCTGACATGAAAAGTCTTGGCCCAGCTTGTTTTTGGGCGGACAACGAGGCTGGATTAGAACCATGCTCATGAAATCTTAGGCTGACATGAAAAATCTTGGCCCAACTTGTGTTTGGGCGGACAGCGAGGCTGGATTAGGTTCTTGGAGCAGGCAAGGGTGATCACTCTGGAACTTGAAGTTGCAACTTAAGCCAGGTAATTAATCTTGCATGTAGTTTGCTCCCATTAGCAAACGAGCTTATTATCCATGTGTAGCTGGTCTAGCAAGACTTAAAAAAAGACGATGTTTTGTAGAAGTAATAAGACAGAATGGCAAAGGGATTTGGATACTTGGCATATCTATCTACTTGGATACTTGAAGACTGATATTAATGGTAGTAGACTTATCTGACAGCAGTTTAGAGTAGATGTAAAGCTAAATAGGCTGGTACCTAACTGGGTGCATGTTTGGGGTCTGGGTTCGGGAACTCCTGCAAGACAGCCCTCTGTGAGGACCCGTGGATCTAACAGGAGAATCCGGGGACTATGTCACGCGGGATTTGCAAGAAAACAAAAGAAGGGAAAAGAAAACATAAGAACAATGAGATAACAATGACAAGCGTCCTTGATATCAATGATGATGATACATGAGCTCTCGCAACCGAGAGAAAACTGAAAATGAGACAAGACTCAAAACTCATCTAAAACTCATGTGCTATCTCTACTCATATATATAGTACAATGGCCTTTGGCCCAATATAGACACTCTGACTGATCTCGGTGCCGACTCCTGGAAGGAGGCCTGATTTGCAAGAATGCTGGCGGTGCCTTTTGAAGTGCCTAGAATCACGCTGACGCTGACGCGGGCGGTGACAGGCCCTCACTTGTCTGAGCGCCGCCTCTTGTTGACGGACGGGACGCAGCTTTGATCGGTGGTCTGGCCGCTTGGTCTTCTGCTGAGCCTTTGACGACTGACCCGCGCCTGGTTGTGGATCCTTGGCCTTGACTTGGTCCATGGAATGCATGAATAGTCCTGTACCAGGAGGCACAGGACTAACACTCCCCCCCACCAAACGACACTCACCAAGAAAGTTCCGGAGGGCGTGAAACCAAAGAAGCCTGGAAAGTGATCCTCACGGGAATGAGGACGGGCGCCATTATGGTAATGAGCAATGAGGTCCTGGCGTGTTTGAAGGGCGTCAGGAGTGTTGAGCCCAAGGGCAGGATCGGCATCAATGAGGAAGTGAGAGCGCACCATGTCTTCCAGGGCAGCATGGGCGTCCGAAGGAACAAACTGGCACTCCATGAGAAGGCAGGTCTGGAGACCGAAGGCACTGACGCTGGCATTCGGATTGCAGTGAAAGATTGGACGCTGCCGATTTAAAGAGCTGATCAGGATGCATTTGAGAGCAGCATAGAAACCAGCTTGACGGTGGACTGAAGGGTCTGATGAGGTGGCGGCATTCTGCAAGAAGGTATCAAGACCATGTAAAGCATCAGCAGGCCGTTGCCAACCACGCTCATTACCGATATAAATCCAATTCTCAGTAGTGTCCAAGGTGGCATTATCCTCCCAATTGGAGCGTCTGACAAAACGGGGATCCCACCGGAGATCCGTCGAGATCTGAGGCGGAGTTGACCCAGCGTGGCCATCCAGGACCTTCGTTCAAAAGGGAAGACGCCAGTCAGAAGAGAGAAACCTTGGGCGTGGAGGGACTCCTAGAGAAGCATATGGAAAAGGAAGCATGCCCGTGTGCGTGGGTTGCAGAGCCATGTCCCTGAATTCTCGCACAAGATTCTGATCAAGAGCACGACACCAATGGTCCCACTCGGAAGTAGATAGCAATTAATAGACAGGAGGATTTACCCAGCCTGTTGGGACGGTCTTGCTTTGCAGAAGGCCAAGGAGTTGATTGTAGCCTCCCAAGTGCTGCATATAAATTTGGGCGAACTCAAGATCATCAGGATGCGCCAAATTTTTGTTTACCTGTACCAATGTTTCAGCCTGCCACAGAGGTAAGTGCTGAGCAAGTTCAGGCATGTACTCCTGTTCAAAAGTCTGAGACTGAGCAGGATCCTTGAAATATGGGTTGGTTGCCGATAACAACCAAGCAGCATTGGAGTTGCCTCGAAAAACACAATGAGCCTCATCGCGAAATTTATCATGGAGATCCGCCAGGTAGAAGTCATGAAAAACATAAGCCATTGGCTGAACAATGCGGAAGATGACTAATTCAGGATCTTCAGAAGTAAGCTGATCAAAGACTAAGAGTGCACAAAATAAACCCTTGTCTTCTACAGAAAGATCCGGCCAGATCCGAAGAAAATCCGCACTTTTGATTGGCTGTTGATGAACATTGCCATTGGCTGCGTACCACTTCAAAAGGAAAAGGTGCCGTCGGGCCACCACATAGTCAAGATAGCTGGAAGGAGTAGAGAAGTCCACAGGGATGTTGGTAGCAATGTCGATATAACCCTCCTGTTTGTTTTGGGCTTCTTCAGCAGATTGAACGGCTTGCTGGAGCTGATGTTCAAGGTCACGGATCCGATTCTCCTTTTCTAACAGAAGACGGGACTGATCACGGACCCGTTTACTAGGAAGCATGGCATGTGAAGAGGATTGCCCGGGAGTATTGAGGCGAAGCGTGGCAATCTCTGCGTCATCGATGACCTTCTGTTTCTGAGCCTCCAAAAGCTGAGCCTGGAGGGACGTTAACTGATTGGTCAGCGTGGAAAGCTGAGCTTCAAGGGAGGTGAGTTGAGCGTCACGCTCCGTAAGGTCATGAACTTGAGTGCGGTAATTGTGAGAAAGTTCCGTGTACAAGGTGTCTAGCTTAGCAATGTCTTTCTCCTTGTCACCCAGGAGGGTGTCTTTTGTCTTATTTTACTCCAACAAGTCCTGAATTGTGATTTGGAGCTGAGCCTGTTGATCTGTAAGCAGGCTGGTCTGATCCTGAGCATTTTTTAGATCGACACGGGCCTGTAATAGAGCCGCGTGCTTTTCTTGAAGAGTGGCCTCCAAAGTTTGAACTTGTGCAGTGGCAGCTTGAAGGTCTCTTTGAACTGCATCGGAAGCCTCCAGGGATGCCTGAACACCATTCATGAGGGCGTCCTGTGATGCTTGTAATTGCAGAGCGGCAGCTTGAACATCTTGCTGGAATTGATATAGAAGCTGGCGAGGATTGGGAGGTGCCAAGCCCTGTTGCTGCCTTGTCTGAGATTGTTGGGAGACATGACGGGAAGTGGAAGGCATGGTTTCAGTGGAGGAAGAGGAGACATTGACATGCGTGGTCCGGTTTTGATCATGACCAGGGGAAGTCTGGCGTGAAGGGACAGCCTGTTGGTTTTGACGCTGGGAATGCAAAGACTTCTGAGTGGAGGCATGAGAAGTGGAAGGGCTCTCCTGAACAGGAAAATAATGACAGATGAGTGCCTGAAGATGGCCACCCACTGAAACTTCAGAGACAGAGGAGGGGGTAGCCCGAATGCGGTCTACTTCTTGAAGAAGGCGGTAGAACAATAGCTGTGGCCAATCAACATGGAGATTGGAGCTGATGGCAGTGATGACCATATTATAGAACGGCTTATTGATATGGGTGTTCTTGGTGGAATACCCAAGCAATTTGCGCCACAGAAACTTCACAAAAGTGTCATGTGGCTTGGCAATATTTGTGAGGCAATGCTGGTTGGAAACTGAGTGACGTCCATGTCCTGCAAAGCAGCCCAAGATACAGAGGGTTTTTGCAAAGGAATACGGAATACCTCAGAAATCAAAGGCTGAGTGAGTAAAATTGTGGTGCCATCGACCACCGTAGCGAATCCTTCCGGGCTGTTGACGATGTGAGCTATGAACTGCTGCAATTGCGCCGGATTTGGGATCGGGAGCTCCATTTGTGAAAATTCGTAAAGCTTGTGGCGTTCCGCTACTTCCCGACTCGGACCAACAAGGGCCTCCCGAAAGGTGGGCGTCGAGAAAGACACAGACCCGAAAAGAGTTGCATCCCTTGGAGCAGAAGCTTGAAGTGTAGGAAATTTTGGTGCAGCCATGGCGAAGAACGTCGGAGCAGAAAGAACTGTGTGGAGAAGGCGGAGAGCAGAGACGAAGGCGCAGATAGACAAAAAGGTTTAGGGCGCGCAAGTGGAGGCGAAGGGGCATGATGAGGGCAAAACTGCAACCGTTGATGATGCCAGGTGGCGAGAGATGCGAAGGAGGCGATTGAAAGGCAAAATTTTGGCTAAGTCCCCAAACGGTAAAGGGAGAAGCAAGGAACGGTGGAGATGAGACGTGAGAGAATGATCGGATGTGACAGCTGGCGAAAGGACACACATTAATGTTCGATGGGCGTGAAAAGAAAGAATGTCATTTAATGCTGGCAACTCGAAGTGGGATCTCATTAAAACGAAGGTGTCAGAAGGTACCATGGCTAGATATGCGGCGGGAGAAAAGATTCCCCATTTAGAAACAGGCTTGCATTGCAACCACGTGGGCGAATTTTCTGATTGGTCCACGTCGACAGGGAGTTCCTCGGTTGGCTATATAAGAGAAACATGGGTTGAAGCTGAAACACCCGATGGCGCTCAGTATATCTGCTGCTGGATTGCACGACAAGTGTATTATGCCCTCGAACTGTCTGGAGTGGATTACTTGTAAAATGGACTGCCTGGACCTCTGGCGGTGCCACAATCGTGGCATTGCCATGGACGGGTGGTGTGCCGGCATGGCTGAGCATGCCGATCCCTATACCAACGAGATGGAGGTGATTCTGCACCTGCGCTGGGACCCTGAGCACAACTGGTACCACATCCTGCGTATCACCTCTGCTCCGAACTCGGAGGAGAGGGTTTTTCTTCTTAGGACTTAGTGGATAGGGCTCTGAGCCCGTTTTTGTAAATAGGGCACTGCCCATAGCGGAAATAGATGGGCTCTGCCCACATTTTGTAAAAAATTCCACCTATATAATATAAATATGCTGCCAGTTAGTCACTATCTGTTGTGTCTTGGTCTGGAACAGCATCCGTTGTATGATTGTCACTTGCTGTTGTATGAAATTGTTTGAGGCGAAAGCCATTAACCAGTGTAGGTAATGGAGTTCCATCTAATTCAGCCAGCTTGAAAATGCTGGGTTGCACCACTTGAACAATTTGATAAGGGCCAAGCCATCGAAACTTTAACTTGCCCAGAAAATTTTTGTAACGAGAATCATAAAGAAGAACCAAATCGCCTTCTTTGAATGTTTTTGTCTTAATAAGTTTGTCATGTAAAGATTTTTGCAACTGTTGTCCATGAAGAACACGAATGTAAGCATCACGCCTAAGTTCATCCAACTGTTCCAATTGATAAACTCTTTCTTTGAGTGCAGCAGGCGGATTATGGGCTGTAGCCAGTTGAAAACGAAGAGTTGGAAGAATGTACTCAAAAGGCATGAGAGCTTCTTGACCATAAACCAATTTGAAAGGAGTGTGACCAGTAGCTATTTTGAAACAAGTATTGTAAGCCCAAAGAATAGTAGGAAGCTTGGTTTGCCAGTCAGTGCGAGAAGCGTCACAAATTTTCTTGAGAATTGTGACCAGAGTTTTGTTGGTGCTTTCAGCCAAACCGTTCCCTTGAGGATAGTAAGGTGTGCTCTTGTGATGATGTATCAGTAGATAATCCGTCAGCTCCTTGATGGTATGATTGATAAAATGGACACCTCTATCACTGACCAGCTCCATGGGGCAGCCAAAACGCGTGATGATTTGCTGATAGATGACCTTGGCCGTGTTTTGCCGTGTTGTTGCTGGAAGTGCGCAAGCTTCCGCCCATTTGGTAGCGTAGTCAGTGAGAACCAGAATGTAGCGGGCACGGGTGTGCCGCGCAGGAGGATCAATGGGTCCCACAAAATCCATCCCCCATTTGCTGAAAGGAAGTGGTGTGGCGACCGGCGTCAATGGAAGAGCGTCACGGGCCGTGGGCCTTCCCACACGCTGACAAGCATCACACGCGGCGAAGCGCATGGAGCGCCTTTGAAGAGCGTGGGCCAAAAATAACCCGCAAGAAGGATTTTTGCGCGTCGCGGGTGTCACCATGAAAATGACCACCACCGGAGCCCTTCATGGGCTTCTCGGACAATATCTGGGACCTCATGAGGGAGAACACAGCGTCGAAGGATGGTATCCTTGCCCCTTTTGTAAAGATGGCCTGCAACCATGGTGTAGTCACGGACCTCGCGGAGAAATTGGTGTCGACGAGATTGACGCTATCGGAGAGAGCGTGGCATCCCTCCGGGGAAGAGCCGCGGAGAAGATACTGCTGAAAGTTGTGGAACCAATGTGGCGTTGCCGTGACTAGAAAGAGTTGAGCGTCAGGAAAGGCGTCTGAGACTCTAGTGGAGGGATCATCTGTGTGGATGCGTGAAAGATAATCCGGGACAACATGAGATTTGCCTGCCTTGTGAACAATTTCAAAAGGTGCAAATTCTTGCAGAAGGAGGACCCAACGAGCAATGTGGCCCGTGGGCGTGGATTTGTTGATCAAATAAAGGAGTGCTTGGTGGTCAACAAAGAACTTGATCTGACTTCCTAAAAGATAGTGACGGAAGCATTGAACGCAGAAAATTAAACCCAAGGCTTCACGCCGTGGCGTAGTAGTTGCGCCGGTAATTGATTTTTTCTGGCGGCATATCCGCTTGGTTTGTCAACAGCGACCGCGCATCATATTCTTGAGAAAGAACAGCTCCAATAGCGAACGCCGAGACATCTACATGGACATGAAAGGGCTTGTCCCATTGAGGAGGAACAAGAACCGGGGCCTGAGTAAGCAAAAGCTTCAACTGTTAGAAGGCAGCATCTGCCTGGGAATTCCAAGCCCAGGTGGATTCATCACCCGTGAGTTATGAATGGGATCTGCAATGGCTGCAAGTCCAGGAATGAAGGTGGAGTAATAATTTACCTTACCCGTGAAAGAGCGTGTCTCCTTGATATTGGCCGGTGCTTGAGCCTTGAGCACAAAACCGATTTTGGCGGGATCCGTGGTGATACCGCTTTGGTCGACAACGTGTCCTAACGTAACACCTGAAGTGACGCAAAAGGTGCGTTTCGTGATTGAGACTAATGGGACTCATCCCATTTCCGAAAGACGAGTTCCAATTTATCCAAATGGTCAGCCATAATCGTAAGCGAGAAGTCATCTTGAAAAATTTGTAAGAAGGGATTTTCCTTCATAAAATCATGAAAATCGAGAGCATTATGCGTTGAAACGTTGATGGAGAGTTTGATAATCCAAAAGGAACCACCTTGTAGGCAAAAAAGTGCCCCGTGGGTGGTGAAGGTAGTCTTGAGTTGATCGATTCTTTGTTTGAGATCTGATTGTAGCCGAAAAACCATCCATGAAGGAGTACATCTCATGTCCAACGACCTCTTCGAACCAGTCGGTGCGAAAAGGAAGTGGAAAATGATCACGCGCCCGTGGCCCGATTTAGTTTCCTAGTAGTCCACGCAAACGCGGATTTTTCCATTGTGTTTGAGTGCAATGACAATGGGGCTCACCCATTCAGAATGTTTGACCTCATAGATCAAACCTGCAGCAAGGAGTTTGTCAATTTCTGCCTTGACGCGATCACGGTAATTGGGGTTGAGCCGGTACTGTCGTTGCTACACGGGACGTGCATCGGATGTGGTAGGAATGGTGAGTTCCCCCAAGGTTTTGTTGATCCCCCGAAGGTCTCTGTAGCTCCAGGCGAAAATGTGTTTGAACTTTTTGAAGAGCGTGACTGCCCTTGTACGATAGGGTGTCGGAAGATGGGCAGCAATGCGGACAGGCTGATTGTTGCCCACATCCACAATCTCTACTTCAGGAGTCTGAATATGTGGGATTACTTCCGTGTCTTGGACAATATGAGCAGGAGGTTGAAGCATGACAGGATGAGTGGCGCTCTGCGTGGTGAAGAAGAGAGGTTGCCGATTTTCATCAAGCAGAGGTTGCTTCATGACAGTGTGTACATCAACAGGAGCAGGAGGAAGTTCAGCATCTGAAAAGTGATCAACACGTTGGATGCGGCTAGGTAGGGGTCAAGCAAGGCAGCCACCGCTTGGTCCTGATCAAGAGTCATTTCTCCCCAAGGATCATCATATTCGGGGTAGGATGACAGAGGCAGACTCACAGGTGGAGCCTGAACTTGATAGATATTCTGGGCGTCCTCTGAATCGGTGTCGGAGAGAGAGGGTTCAGCATTGTCGACCGAAATGATCTTACCGATTTCCAAGTCCATAGTGGCATTGAGGTGACCATCTGTGATGACTAACTGATCCGTGGCCCAATAATGGATACTCTTGGCCTGGCGGAGAAAAGGTCTGCCGGCCAACATTTCATAATCACCTGGATCTTCTCCAGCCTTCCAAACACCAAATTCTAAGGGGAATCGGAGATCACCAATGTTGATGTGAAGAAGAGGTGTAACGCCTTGAGGTCTCGTGATATGGCCATTAGCCAATTTGATGTCATATGGGGCACGATAGAGTTGTTTGATGCCCATTTGTTTGCGGAGTTTATCCGTGATGAGATTGACAGTGCTACCTCCATCAATTTGAACATGATTGACTTGTTGATTGTCCACCGTGGCATGGACCGTGGGTGTAGAGGTAGCAATAGCCCCAACCAAAACGGTCGGGAGTAGTAACTGGTCCTTGAGAGCAGGACATAGTTTCAAAATTGTTGCCAAACTTAAGGGAATTTTGATTTTTGCCAGCTCCTCTTGGAGTTCCAGAGGCACTTGAGAAAAAGGATCTGCTGGATCCACGGGTGCTGGAGTGCGTGGTAATGAAGCAGCAACTTCTTTGAGTATGTCAACCTCAGCAGCAATATTGGGATATGTCTGAGAGCGTGGAGGTTGAGATGTGGAAGGTGTATCTTGTCGTTGTTGAGCTCTGGTGGTGGCATGAACATTAGCCAACGTGCGGCCTTCAGCAGCTTGCATGAGGTTCAGAATACTTTGGCGTACTTTAGGCATGACATGCGGCATGAGTTTTTCCAAGTCAGGTGCAAAGTGAACCTTTTTGTCCTCGTCATGAGGGATTGTGTCGACTGCAAAGGCAGGTTGTGTGCCATTAGGAATAATGGTTAAGGGACGTGACGCCCTGGTCTGGCGTGAAACCAAACCAACCTAATTTGACGGCTGGACTGGAGGATTAAGAGCCTGAAAAATTTCTTCCTGTGCTTGTTGATCCAGCTGAGGTTGATTTGCAGGAGATGGTTGATAGCGTGATTGCTGAGGCGCACGAGGTGGCTTCCAAAGAACAGGACGCGGGCCTTGTTTGCCATTGGCAATCCAAAGTTGGTAAGCCGTGAGGCGGACCGAGGTGGTCTGATTTGTGCCAGGAAGCTGCACCTGAACTTGTGGAAGTTGAGGACATGCCGTGGTGGTATGACCCCATTCGTGACAGTGATAACACTGAGCTTTAGAAGGATCAAAATGGGGGCGTGTGTTGGGTCCCCGTTGTGGCTCCGGTTGCTGATAGAGTTGATGTGGTTGAGCCTGCAGTGGTTGCGGCTGATATGGCGACGGTTGCTGAGATGTTGTTTGCACTTGATAAACCATCTTGTTGCGGAAGGGTGTAGGATGAGTGCGAGTGCACTCTTCCGTGGCATGATTGCACATGTTGCATCTTTTACAATGAGGCGGGCCATTGGTGGAGTTGCACTCATTTGCCAAGTGGCCTTGGTGTTTGCAGATATGGCACCAGATCTGACTGCGCTGCTGATTGGCGTGTTGAGGTTGGACGGTAGTCTGTGGAACCATGACTGGTGGAATGAAAGGGAGCTCCTGAAGAGCCACGCCACGGGAGGAAACATTGACTGAGTGAGTGACAAGGTCGATAGCCTGCTCCAAAGTCTTCGGGCGCAGGTATTCAGTCATGAGTCGGATAGCTGGAGGAAGTCCTTGGAAAAACCAGACCAAGATCTGGCTCTGTGTCGGGTACTCCTTGAGTTTGCTGAGCAGGATGTGAAGTCGATCTGCAAAATCCCTGGCAGACTCCGTGGGCTCTTGTTGAAGGTCATTGAGTTGCTTGAGATGAAGTTGATCATCATCCGTGGTTCCATAGTGAGAAAGAAAAGCAGTTTTCATTTCTGACCAATCTTGTTTCCAGTGGCTTTTGTTGGACATAAGCCATTGATGAGGAGAGCCCCACGTGTGGTGGTGGAAAAGATATGGAATTTCAGTTGAGGTTGTGCATGACCATTTAGGGCAGCCAGAGCCTCAAATTCTTCCATGTGGGCCTGAGCACTTTGGTCTAATGGTTTGCCTTTCGTGTTGCCAAAGGTTGGATAAGTCAGCTTAAGGGTCTGAAAGGTAGAAGTGAAAGTGCTTGGCTGGACAGGAACTGGATAGGGAGTATATTGAGGTGGAGTTGGAGGTGGCATGGTGCCGGAAAGACCCTGATGAAGGGGTAACTGAGGTGGAGGTACTGGAGGTGCCTGATCATTGGTTTTGAGGTCGGTAAGGTTGTAAACAGGAAGAACGGTGGGAAATGTAGGGAAGGGAAATTCTTGGGGAGGAGCAAAAGAGACATGTGGATATCCCTGTCCGTCCGTAGGAGATGAGGGTTGTGAAGGCAGAGGTGTATGGCCAGAAGAAGGATGAATGTAGGCATGTTCTGGGGTATGAAAGTAAGGTTGAGAAGGTTGAGCCGGATAGGGCTCTTGATAGTGATGAGGGGACTGAGGCTGTGAGCAATGTTTGCACGCTTGAGGTGGGGAACTGGGACGAGACAGGACACGAGGGGTGGGTGGCGCCGACTGAGCCCTAGACCGAATGTGGCCTCCCTCAATGTCATAAACAGATCCATACATGTCAGGAACAGCTTCCCTTCAGTGATGGCGCTCCAAGCGAGACGCCGTCTGGGAAAGGAGTTCTTCTGGCGTGAAGTTGCGGACAGACATGGCGACAGAAGAAAGGAAAATCGAATCAGACCCGGCAGCGGCGACAGTGTTTGGGGTCTGGGTTCGGGAACTCCTGCAAGACAGCCCTCTGTGAGGACCCGTGGATCTAACAGGAGAATCCGGGGACTATGTCACGCGGGATTTGCAAGAAAACAAAAGAAGGGAAAAGAAAACAGAAGAACAATGAGACAACAATGATAAGCGTCCTTGATATCAATGATGATGCTACATGAGCTCTCGCAACCGAGAGAAAACTGAAAACGAGATAAGACTCAAAACTCATCTAAAACTCATGTGCTAGCTCTACTCATATATATAGTACAATGGCCTTTGGCCCAATATAGACACTCTGACTGATCTCGGTGCCGACTCCTGGAAGGAGGCCTGATTTGCAGGAATGCTGGCGGTGCCTTTTGAAGTGCCTATAATCACGCTGACGCTGACGCGGGCGGTGACGGGCCCTCACTTGTCTGAGCGCCGCCTCTTGTTGACGGACGTAGGCTTTGACTACGTGGTCTGCTGCTTGGTCTTCTGCTGAGCCTTTGACGACTGACCCGCGCCTGGTTGTGGATCCTTGGCCTTGACTTGGTCCGTGGAATGCATGAATAGTCCTGTACCAGGAGGCACAGGACTAACAGTGCAGCAGTTTCCATGTTGCGTCAATGTCAAATTGAGAGAGCCTCTACTATATCTTGCATAATTAGACTATTTGAGAGATCAATCAAAGGCTTAGTCACCCTTTTCTAATCGCATGCTAGTATAAAGCTGGAGAATTAAGTTGTGCATCTGCTCCAATTATAAACAAATGTAGATGAGATTGCGTACGTCGTGTTTGTCCCTTTCATTTAGCATTAATATTTGAAGATTTTTGAATCCAATAAAGTAAACTAATGCCTATTCAATAAGGTATGAAGGCTCAGCTCAGGTAGGATAGAATATCCATTTGAATTGGGTTGCTGTGGTGGTCGCTAGGCCTTCTGAAGCCGAAATTGCTTGAAGATAGAGTCCTTCGGTAAGTATCCGAGGCTGGAGCAGATCGATAGCACAAGCAGATGGCTTAAATGCATTTCTAAATGAAGGTGAAGCACATGTTGCAATTTCTTACGCAAAGAAGCTTGTTGATAGAGAGGTTAAATCTCAGGACATTGGCATTATTGCTCCATAAATTCAATCATCAATTCAATCCATTTGCCATAGAAATAATTTGTTCGTCTTCGTGTTATTGTGCTTATTAGTAATTAATATTTAGGCCCATAAAGTTTACATATGTTTGCTTTATTTAGGGCCCGAAGCGCCCAAAATTTGTTTTAATATAACAATCAACACACAACTACCATTAACATTATAAACACAAACCATTGCATTTAACACATTTAAATTAAAATCCCCATTAAACCCCCTTTGGTTTGGGTGCATATTCACACGGGGGGTTACTCCGGGCAACGAGAGCTGTCGGATGGGCATATTTGCCCTTTATTCCAAGATCTGGACCGTACATAGCGATCCTCGTTTGTGGGGTATGCATGTACAAGTTTTTTTATTATAAGCAGGCACCAATCCTTCCGGAATGGGCACCGAGCAAGATCTACCGTTTCGCTCCATTCTAAGTTTAAAATAAGGAGCTTGGCAGTCTGCTATTTGACCAAGATTTCCTTTGTTTCTTAACCATTAAACCTAAGGTTCTTAATAAATATAAGAACGACCATTGAATCTTAGGTTATAAATGTACAACCATTGAACCTTAGGTTACAATGAATGACCATTGTTGTTGCCCACAGGTTAACCTATTATTAGTGTAATGCCTTAGCTCCCTTTGCACTGATCTTCACAATTGCATAAGCCACACCATATACGTCTTTAGCAGATTGTAAAATCATCTTGAACTTTACCTGTCTAGATAACCTTCTATGGTAAGTCTCTGACCTCCATTCTATGCTAGTTATCCTTAATTTTTCACTGTAAACCATGCAAACCTTATTATAATATGAGCTCAACTCTCACATTCTCCCTTCATATTATAATCTCTGCAATTTATCGACTTTCTCAAATAACTGAACTTGGAATCTGTCAATGGTTTTGTAAGGATATCTGCCAACTGTTGATCTGTATGAACATATTGAACCTGTATGATGTTCTTGTTCACCAAATCCCTGATAAAATGTACTTCTAGTTCTATATGTTTGGTCCTCTCATGTAATACATGGTTTTTTGTCATAGCAATGCAACTTAGACTATCAGAATGCAGAATTAATGGATCTTTTTGGCACATTCCCAATTCATTCAATATCCTTCTACTCCAAACTATCTCTTTGGCTGCAAGAGTGGTTGCTGAGTATTCTGCTTCTGCGGATGAAATGGCTATGGCATTCTGCTTTTTGCATTTCCATGAAATAGGCCCCCCTCCCAGCATTAAAATAAATCCTAATGTAGACTTTCTCTCATCAGGGTCGCCTCCCCAGTCTGAGTCACAATATGACTCTAAATTGAGGTTGTGAGAATCATACACAATTCCATGATTAACAGTCCCCTTCAAATATCTAATGACCCTTTTTGCTACCTGCCAATGCATCATTCCAAAATTATTACTGTACCTACTTAATATATTGACAACATAAGATATGTCAGGTCTGGTACAATTAGCCAGATAAAGTAAACAACCAATTAATTCCCTGTATGACAATTCTTGAACTTTGGCTCTTTCTTTGTCATTCTGAGGGCATTGTTCCTTTGACATTTTATTCCCTGGCACCATTGGAGTTCTAACTGCTTTACAATTCTCCATATTAAACCTCTTAAGGATTTCCATGATGTTCTGACCCTGAGATAAGGCCATAACTTTGTTTTTCCTGTCTCTATGTACTTCAATGCCTAGAAATTTTTTGAATTCTCCTAGGTCAGTCATTTTGAACTTGTTTTTCAAAATATCTTTGCATTTTTGAAGTATGCTTAAATTACTGCTTACCCCTAAAATCAAATTGGACTTTAAACAGAGAGAAAAATATCGGAGACATTTGGACTCTATGCTTGCAAACTTGCAGTGGATGGGCGATCTTGACATAGATTCCCAAAATTTGACCAAACTGATGTTAGAGGCAGCCAGTCTGGGATTTGGTACAACTACAAAAAGACAAAGTGGACGCCCTTGCAACAGTTGGTGGGATGATGATTGCAAGAGGGTGAAGGCATGTTTGCCAAAAAACTGCAGGGTAAAACCCAAATGGTATAAGAAACTCATCAAAGAATAGAATAGAATAGAATAGAGAAGAAGAGCCATTTCCATGCAAAAAAACAGTCCGAGCTTTCTCATACACTTCACGAGAATCCCAAACTGTTCAGGTTGACACGGATTTGAAGGTAGAAGATCTTCTTTCCTTGGTTCAGAGTATTTACTTCAATGCAGAGGCTAATGGAATGCCAATAATCAGCATTACGGAAGAGATCTTTGACGAGGAAGATGTGGAGGCTCAACTTAAGCGAATGAAAAATGGGAAAGCTCCATATTTGATGGGTTTGTCTGCTGAATTGATGAAGTGGGCAGATGGCATAATGGTACATCAAATAACAGACCTTATGAACATGGTTGTACGGCATGGTTTACCGAAATCCTGGAGGGAATGCAGGATTGTCCCAATACACAAGTCTGGAAGCAAGAAAGATGTGCAGAATTACCGTACCATAATGATCGGTAGCGTGTATTCTAAACTTTTGGGAGGCCTCTTAGAGCAAAAAATTAGTGAATGGGCAGAACGCCATGACAAGAGAGCTCACTGTCAGGCAGGTTTCAGGAGAAAACACAGTACTTTGGACCATCTTCTTACTCTAAGAGTCCCTTTTGAACAAGCCAAGAAACCGAGACAAGCTTTTTACTTGGCATACATCGATCCACATGAAATTCGAAGCATGATGGGAGTTCGCCAAGGATGTCCGCTATCGCCGACCCTGTTCGGGCTCTATATAGATGAGTTGGAGGAGTGGCTACAGAGTAGAGGGCAGGCTGGAGCCAAGTTAGGAAGTTTTGTAATACAATTACTATTGTATGCGGATGATATAGTGTTGATGGCAGATTCCCCAGAAGGCCTACAAGAGCATTTAGACAATCTGAACCTTTTCTGCACATCCAGAAGCATGAAAGTGAATCTTTCTAAAACAAAGACTATGGTGATTGGCACCACAAAACATCCAATTTTTTCATATCAGGGAGAGCAATTAGATGATGTTGACTGCTATAAGTATCTAGGCCTGGAGATTTGCACAAATTATAAATGGAAAGAATGTGTGCGAAAACGCATCATGGGAGGTAAGGCTGCGTTATACTCTATGATGTCTAAGTGCCACAATTCATCTCTATCTAGTTGGGGGCTTAAAAAGATGCTTTTTAAGACCTTGGTGCAGACAGTCGTGTTATACGGTGCTCCCATTTGGGGGCCTTTGGTACACATTCGCTCATGGAATCAGATAGAACAGGTATTGAAGATTTTTATTCAAGAGGAATTAGGGGTGCGTAGGCAGATTCCTTATGCAATTTTGTTGGCAGAAACAGGACTGCTCCCTTTAGAAGCGGAAGCTTTATGCTTGACCATAAACTTCGTGAACAGACTAAGGAGTATGGATACAAATAGATCGCCAAGAATGTAAATGGAATTGCCATCAGGATGGCTTCAAGAGGTATATATGTGGGTTGGTAGATGGGGAATAGTGGTAGAAAACTGGCCGGATTCGGAGATCAGTGTTAGGGAAGCAGTTCAAGAAAATTCTGTTAGAAAATTATGGGAAAACTGTGGATCAAGGAAGATCTTCTATCAAACAGAAGTAAACCTCTCACTCATATATGCCAGCGCGGACTACCTGAATGCTCCTATATCTAAACAGTTGAAAAAAACAATTGCAAGATACAGATCGGGATCACATGCTTTGAAAGTGGAGACCGGGCGTTGGATGAAACTAATCCGAGAGGATAGAACATGTGACATTTGCCGATCAGGCGAAGTGGAAGATGAGAAACATGTTTTTCTACAGTGTTCTGCATATCAGCACATACGAGACCGGTATGGTATTTGTCAACCAAATTTTCATTCTCTACTATCACTAGATTCTAGATTGCTAGGCTGTTTTATGAGATCAGTGGAATCTCACAGAGATCTACTGCTCAAAATTCAACAACAATAGTGTTACTCATTGTACTCTGTTTGCTTCATGACCCTTAGGGTCCAACGAAGCACGATCATAATTATTATTATTATTATTATTATTATTATTATTATTATTATTATTATTATTATTATTATTATTATTATTATTATTATTATTATTATTATTATTATTATTATTATTATTATTATTATTATTATTATTATTATTATTATTATTATTATTATTATTATAACATTGTCATCAACATACAATGCAATATAACAAAAGTTTAAACCTTCCTTAAATAAACAAATATTCCCAACATCCTTGAGCTTGGTAAATCCCTGTTCTCTTAGATATGTATCCATACACAAATACCACTGTCTTGGTGATTGCTTCAATCCGTACACTGCTCTTTTGAGTTTCCAAACCTTGTCTTTTCCTTGTTCAAAACGAGGAGGCTGTTTCATGTAAATGTCCTCCTCTAATTTTGCATTAAGGAAAGCTGTGGTGACATCCTAGTCAACACCATATAGTATTCCGCTTGAAATCTTATAGTATTTTGCGAATCTTGTTATACAGTATAGAAAATTTTGTACTTGCATACCCCACAAACGAGGAACTTTACGTACGGTATAGATTAAACAACAGCTCTCATTGCCCGGAGTCACCCCCGTGTGAATATGCACCCAAACCAAAGGGGGTTTAAGGGGGATTTTATTTTAAATGTGTTGGACCCAATGGTTGTGTTAATTAATGTCAATGGTAGTTATGTGTTGGTTGTTAATATCAATGGTTGTTATGTGTTGGTTGTTATGCGTTGGGGGATTTAATTTTTATATGTTGGATGTTAATGGTTTGTGTTGCAAAAAAAAAAAATTTGGCCCCTTTGTATGCGTTAGAGACGCCAACCCCCGTGTGACAAAAATTTTAGAATTCAAACCAGAAAAAAACTAGAATTCATTTGAGGCTTTCATCACCTGTAGCTTTTGAATTTGATCACAATAAAACAAATAGAACATAAGTAAAAGTTACCATAAAGATAGAGCAGATTGATCCCATTATTCTGAAAGTCATAAAGTTTGCAACACCCATACACAAACATTTTTCAACTGGAATTTAACAGCAGCCTGGCCTCCATGGATTCTTGTGGTGAGAAATCAAAGTGGGAAACTTTTCTGCTTGTTAGCACAAGGATCTAGAAGCCTTGGAATTTGCTTAATAACTGCCTCAAAATCTAAAAATGCATGGTAATTTTTTGCAAGCTTCATTCGGAATGAGCCATAAAACAATATCAATAGCGCAATCCTGTATTAATCAGCTGGTAGGATGTGAAAGCCTACCAAACCCGGCCAAAAAATTGCTGTTTTAGCATACATAACTTAACCAAACATATCCATATCATACACATCAAAAAGATCTCGGAGAGAGCTTTCCAACGCAATAAAAATCATCTGAAACAGAGCTCTGGATCAAAAGTTATGATAAGAAATGTGTTGCCGGCAGGGAAACTACACTACATGCGCCCTTCAAGCCCTTCATGTGCCCATTATGCACCACACACACAAAAAGAGGGCTTTTGTTGTGAGCCATTGGTTGTTGACCATTGGAAAAAAAGGCTAAAATCAATGGCCCTTCATGTGCCCATTATGCACCACACGCACAAAAAAGGGGGCTTTTGTTGTGAGCCATTGGTTGTTGACCATTGAAAAAAAAAGGCTAAAATCAATGGCTCAGAAATGGTGCACTCTAGATGTACGCATTAGTACATCCATTTGAATACATCACGAAATCATAGGAAAACTTTAGTGAAAAGCGTATAAAAACACAAAGAAAACCCCCTGTTATTATGCTACATATTCCATATGATGTGCCTCCAGATTTTTAGCATTTGCCATTGCTAATAGCATTCGAATGCTTGTCAATTTTACAATAGGAGAGAATGTATCCTCATAATCAATCCCTTGCTTTTGAGAGAACCCCTGTGCCACAAGCCTTGCCTTATGTTTGATTAATTCTCCTTCATTTCCCTATTTTACCTTGTAAATCCATTTGCATCCAACTGCGTTTCTACCTTTAGGTAGATCCACTAGTTCAAATGTTTCAGTTCTTTTAAATGCATTTAGCTCCTTTTCCATTGCATTAATCCATTCCTTTGCATCTGTACTGTTCAGTGCTTCTTCAATTGTCTTTGGTACTTCAAAATCAATCATTGCCAAGATTTCTATAAGATTTATTTCAGTTGTATTGTGTTTTAAGCTTCTACTTCTACCTACTGAATCTCTACCAAATAATGCAGGACTAACCTCGTTTGCTTCATCTTGCAAAATTTGAGCACTTGATCTCCTTGTAATCTGAACTTTGGCGTTGGTTAATTGTTTCCTTTTTTCAATGATCTCCTCATCTCCTTGTACTTGTTGTTCCTGCACATTAGTGACTTTATTTTCCTGCAATACTGTTGAGTCAGTTTCAGAATCATCATCATATATACTTGACAATTTTTCTAGTTGTTCCATGTTTTGGACTAGTTCCTTTTGTTCTATTGCTGCAGTAGATATTTTTGTATCTTTGTAGTGTTGTCCTTCATAAAAAATGACATCCCTACTGATCACCACTTTCCTTTTTGCAGGGTCAAACAATCTATAAGCTTTGGATTGCTCATCATATCCCACAAGATAAGCAATTCGAGCTCTATCATCAAGTTTTTGTCTTTGTTCCTTAGGAACATGCACAAAACTTAAACACCCATAGCTTTTTAGCTTTTCAAAATTAGGTTTCTTGCCTGATCAAAGCATTTCTGGTAATGATCCACTTATACTTGCTGATGGAATCATATTTTGCTCTTCCACTGCAGTCCTAACTGCTTCTTCCCATAAATAATTTGGTAAACCCGTGTGTTTGAGCATTGCCCTCACAGCATTTAATATTGTTCTATTTTTTCTCTCTGCCGCACCATTCTGTTGAGGAGAATGTGAACAAGTCAACTGTCTCTTTATTCCTCTTGTCTTACAAAAAGCTTTAAATCTTCCAGATAAATATTCTCCACCCCTATCTGAACGTACACATTTGACTTTATTTCTTGTTTCAAGCTCAACCTCTGCAATAAATTCTTTGAATGCCTCAAAGGCCTCATCTTTCGTTCTCAAACATTTCACCTTTGTCTTTCGACTGAAATCATTTATAAAAGTAATGAAATATTTCTTTCCTGTAATTCCTCTTACATTAAGAGGTCCACATAAATCAGTATGCACAACTTCCAATTTCCCTTTGCTCTCTTATTCGATTTTTTGAATGGTAATCTAGCATGTTTCCCAACCATGCATCCATAGCACACTTTATTTTCACTATCCAATTTGCAATTCTCAATTAACCCCTGTTTTGCCATAACCTGTATGTTTTTGTTGCTAGCATGGCATAATCTTCGATGCCAAATATTAATATCTGAAGCTATAATTGCATTTACATATGGCAATTGATTGTTTTCAAAACCAAAAAGGTTTCCAACTCTTTTTCCCAAAAATTTGATTTCATTATCTAGTAAAACAGTACATTTCAATCTGTCAAAAATGACAGTATATCCCATGTCCACAAGTTGGCCCACAGATATTAAGTTTCTCACTAATGAAGGCACACACAAAACATCCTTTAGTACTACTGCTTTCCCCCGGGGGGTTCACCTAGAGTATGGGGTATGAAACATGTGAGTGCACCAAATGGGTTTTTTTATTGCCTCTCTAGTACCGTATACATAAGAAAAATATAAGGTCTTTATAGTTTTATGCCGTACGGATACCAGAGGGGTTGTGGTGGCGCCAGTGTTTGATTCGTATTCATACTCTAAGGGTCCGTCATTTTTGGTGAGCTTCTATTGTTGGGGATTCTGCGATAATAGTATATGACTATGATAATATATATTATTATATATATAAAAAATAATAGAGATATCGTATATGTATGGAAGGGGTTGTCAAGTAAAAGTATTTTGGGCAAGTAATTATATGATATGGGCTGCATTCTTTTACAAATAATGTAGTCGTATACAAAGGGTTTTTCGTATGGAACTGTCGTATACAATGGGTTTTTTGGCAACATAAGGAACGCACATGGCATATATACCTATAATAGAGGTGAATCCCCCCGGGTGCTTTCCCTTGCAAATCAAATAACTCGAGTGTTCCTGAGTATTGTACTCTTTGTAAATCTCCATTTCCTAATTTGATATAGCCTCCTTTTTCTTGTTTCCCATCTCTAAGTAACTTGGCTGAGCCAGTTACTGTTTTCTCTGCTCCACTATCTAAGATCAGCATATTATTTGCATCATTAGATTTTTTTTTTTTTTTTTTTTTTTGTTGAAGGCAAGTTTTTATTTATAATATAATGAATGGTACAAAACCTTATTTAAGACCCCTCAACTGGGCCAAATGGGAAGAATTATGCCCAAAAACAGCTAGGATGGCCTTTAGTACAATACAAAAGCGTTCAATACTCCATATGAACTCCCGCTCAACTTCTTCCCTCCAATGGCAGTACTACAGAGGACCACTAACAAGTTCCTAATTCAGTAGATTCTCTACTTGAAATGTTCAAAGTATCATTACTTACCTCAGCATCTTCATCATCTTCACTATTTTCCTCTTCGATTTATTGGGCCAAGTTGACTGCTGTTTCTTGCCTTCCACCATCTCTCCCTTGTTTTCCTCTTCCTTTAGGTTTCCCTCTTTTTCCTTTACTGCTAGAACATCTGTTTGCATAGTGACCTTTGCCACCACAATTGAAGCATTCTGCATCTTTAAGTTTTGGACATTCAGCCTTAAGATGGCCATGGCCCTTGCAGTGATAACATGGACCTATACTCCCCTTTGATTTTGAGTTGTTGCTTTTATATTTGGATCGACCTGCATATAACACCTCAACATTTTCATCATAATCATCAGTTAGTATTTTATTTTGCTCAAACTCTATCCTTATCATCTTTTCTGCATTTTCTCTAGTTCTGGCTACATTTCTTATTAGTGTAGCTAGCTGCTTATTTTCTCCCACTGTTCTAGCTACATGTAACAACTTCTGTTGATCAGTCATTACAACTCCTGCTCCTTCAAGGTCTGCCACAATGTTATCAAATCTTGAAAAGAAATTAGTTAAGTCATCTTCTTCTCTAAGTCTGAGTTTTCTTAACTCTTTATCCAAAATATCAATTTGAGATGAATTTTTTTCTTCAAAGTGCTTGAGAAGATACTTCCAAATTTCTCCAGGAGTTTTACCTCTTATTTTTGAGAGAATTGATGCCCCTACTTTGCTGGTTAGGATTGCATAAGCTTCCTTTAATTTTGCCTTGTCAACTCTACTAGAGGCACCACTATCTCCACTTGTTGCAGTTGCATCCAGATCCCCTCTGTAGATGCTTCCCCAGAACAGCTATTCTCCTTTCTTCCTGCAACCATGCTAACTGAACCATTAGTATTACCAGAATTTCCTTCTTCTAGTAATTCCCATAAATTTTCGTTTTCTAGAACATTTTTTCATTTGTTCTTTGCAAATCTGAAAACCTGGACCTCCTTCATAGATCTTGATTCCACTGAGAATAGCAGCTCCAAATCTGCTAGACATTATGAACCTGGCTTTGATACCAATGTTAGAATTATAAAATGTCTAGCCTTGAATTTATTTGTTTCCTTGAAATGCAATGCTTCAAGTTCTCAAATAAATATCACAAACTTAACATACAACCATGAAGAAGAAATTCATAATTTTAACACTTTATTTTACTCAATCTCCTTCGATAACCCATGCATTCATCATAGAAATGAATCCAAAGTATGCAATGCTCCAGTCCTGATCTGATCATTCAGCTTGGTTTATATAAGCAGGCACCAATCCTTCCGGAATCGGCACCGAGCAAGATCTAGCGTTTCGCTCCATTCTAAGTTTAAAATAAGGAGCTTGGCAGTCTGCTATTTGACCGATATTTCTTTTGTTTCTTAACCATTAAACCTAAGGTTCTTAATAAATATAAGAACGGCCATTGAACCTTAGGTTATAAATGTACAACCATTGAACCTTAGGTTACAATGAATGACCATTGTTGTTGCCCACAGGTTAACCTATTATTAGTGTAATGCCTTAGCTCCCTTTGCACTGATCTTCACAATTGCATAAGTCACACCATATACGTCTTTAACAGACTGTAAAATCATCTTGAACTTTAGTTGTCTAGATAATCTTCTGTGGTAAGTCTCTGACCTCCATTCTATGCTAGTTATCCTTAATTCTTCACTGTAAACCATGCAAACCTTATTATAATATGAACTCGACTCTCACACCCATCTCTTGCTGTTGTTGTAAAAAAAATCCATTACAGTATCTCAAGATACGCCAGTTGATCCTTGAGCCCTCTGAACCTAAGAACTGCAGTAGTTTGAAGTTGCTCTAATGAGGTAACCATCAAATGGCTGGAAAGCCTATTGTGTAAGAAGATTCTTCTCTTCAGGTGGCTACTACTCAACCAGAGTCTTTCCAGTAATGATCGTATAGTTAAGTGTAATCAAGTAACTTCAAATCTCTATCCACTAGACTGCCTGCAAGTTGAGACGAACTTGCATTTTTTTCAGCGTCCGAGAATAACTCATGTTTGGTCTTGGGCTACTAATCTTTGTGCTACTACTACAAGTTCTACCACTCAGGAGTTCTTGGACTTTCTAAGATTTCCAAATGTTTTTTGTGGCACCTTAAGGATCTTAGCTCTTTGGTCCATATGGAAACATAGAAATAGAGCTTATAGTGATAATGCCAGAGTTTGTGTGTGAACACTATGACTTGATGATTCCACCTGGGCAGGGGAGGTATGATCCTAAGCTTGTTCTGGAGCAATGGGCCAGAAGTCAAATCAAAGAGAAATGGTGATCTTAAAGAAGGAGATTCAGGCCCAAACAACCATAAACATCATCTTGGAGAATGAAACCTTTGGTGGTGGAATAATCTGAAGATGATTTTTGCAGCCGAGTGGGAGGAACACTGCGGCACCACTTCGAAATTTATGTTGCAGCTCATGGATCATACACCTTTTGATCTAGACGAGCTGGAAACCATTTTTCATATTATGCAGGTTGATCCACTGGAGTTCATCCTCGATTATGCATGATTTTTGTTTGAAAATATTGAAACTTTTTTAAGCCCACCTTTAAACAGTTAACATATTTTCTAGTCACAGCTATTTTTGTCTATCCTTAAGCTGTGTACTAGTTTCTTTTTTTATTCTTCCCTTATGGGATGAGCGTGTAACTTCAAACGTTGATTTTTTCCTTTGTTGTTATTGTATATTCATGTAAATCCTTTTTGCATGTAATATAATCCATTGTTCATCCTTAAAAAAGAAAAGGAAAAAAGGAAAAAAAAACCTGATGTCAATGTATGAGATCCAAGTGATTGAAGTTGAACACCATACTCTTTGAACTTGTGCCATTTGCAATTATCAGAGCACATATGTGCTTTTGCAGAAACATGTTGTGAATGAGAATGAGAATGAGAATGAGAATGAGAATGAGAATGAGAATGAGAATGAGAATGAGAATGAGAATGAGAATGAGAATGAGAATGAGAATGAGAATGAGAATGAGAATGAGAATGAGAATGAGAATGAGAATGAGAATGAGAATGAGAATGAGAATGAGAATGAGAATGAGAATGAGAATGAGAATGAGAATGAGAATGAGAATGAGAATGAGAATGGTTTTTTATCGTCCACTGAGAGCAATCGGCCTATGGGACCCAGAAGGAGCGCAACAAACTTATTATTGTCCGGGTTAAAAAACCCTCGCCCCGAAGGGTTTTCGAGGGAAAAACCGTGGCAATAATAAGAATGCTGTCAAACTGCACAAGTATACATCATCATGAAATAAAATGTCAAGCGCGGCCCGAGGACATAGCTGATCTCGCATGTCCATGACCTCCTGAAGGTATGATCCTAGCACCCGTATGAATGCAGTGCTCAATGTCACATGTAGCGGCTGGCCAGGCCTGACCAACTCAGCATAGCGCGTCCGGATTTGACCATATGCTGGGCAACTTTGAAGGGCATGAGATTCATCCTCAATGACACCCATTTGGCACCATTGACAGAGCCTGTCCTGACGTGGCTCACCAATCCATCTGCCTGTCTCAATTCGAAGATGATGTGCCCCTGTACGAATGGAGGCAATGAGTCTGGGTCTTTTCATGGGCAAGTGGGTGCACAGGTAGCATTGCGGGCCTCGTTCCAATGTGGGATTTATGTGGCGCTGGTAGTGTGCTGTCTTGACCTGTTCAAGGGCGTTGGCATCCCAAAGCTTGCTGATGAAGCAAGCGTCAAGATATTGCCTCAAGGTATGGTGATCTGCCTCTGTTTGCACATGTATGCACCTGTGCTCCTGCACATTCCATCTAGCCATCCATTGAGCTCTCTTTTTCCCTCCAAAGAGGCCTTGAGGTTGTGGCCCCATTGCCATGATATAAGCTAGTTTAGGGAGACGAGCATCGTCCATATTGACCACCTTCCCGAAAATCGATAATGTGGCGATCAAGGGCCGCCCTCACGAAGAGGCAAGAATCCTCGCCTCCCGCAGTAGAATTTGATATGGGACTGTGGACTTCACCCTAGTGCTCGTACCAAGAAGGCTTTTCTCGACTTTTGCTCCAAGTCATTCCAAGTAGCGAGGGATACCACTGGGCCCCATACTTCAACCCCATATAAAAGGACGGGCTCCATAAGACCTTGAGCGGTGTGTGGTGATGGGTCCAATCATACGACTCAGCTCTATGACTATTGTTTTGCATTGCATATAGTGCCTTCCACCGCCGTAACTTCAGAGCCAGTATGGATGTGTCCGGTGCATAGTAGAAGGAAACTCCACTCCCAAATATTTGTATATGGATGCTACTTCCACATTATGCCCTCGGTGGCGAAGGAGGGGATCCCTACCGACGGAAGATGCTATGAAAACCACCTTAGTCTTGGCCAAGTTGACGCGCATATCAGTCGCTTGGCAAAATGTGTACAGAGCATCGAGATGTCGTTGCATGTCTGGCCGGTGTGTAAGCTAGGAGGTCCACATCATTAGCATATATTAATCGTTTGATGATCCGTAGAGAAGGTGAGCCCCGGCCGCCCCATTATCAAACAAGCCGACTCTCCAATTGATCAATGTAAAGCTCAAACAATATTGGGGAGAGAGGGCATCCCCATTTAACCCCGATACTACTATCAAATGGTTGGCTTGTCGGCTGCAACCGACCCGTGCATCTTTCATATAGCTCGTATTAATCGCATTCTCGCAAATCTCCCTTATGGGAACCCCCGGTGATGCAATCTTGCCCATAGTTTTTCCCGAGGCACAGTGTCAAATGCCTTCGCAAAATCCATGAAGCAACAATATAGATCCTGATGGCGGTTCCTGCTGTCTTCAACCAGAGTTCGCAATGTGAAGATGTGGTCAAAGGTTGAGTGCCGGGGTCTGAATCCTACCTGGGTGAGGGCCCCTATCTCTGCTGCCTCGGCCCAGCCCGTCAACTGTTGTGGCAGTACTAGCATATTATATCGTAAAGGTTCTTGATCAATGAGACCAACTATATCCAATGAGAATACATTGACATATACATTAGGTGTTTCCCTCCAAAACTCATCCGGGCAGGGGTTTTGAAATCCTACATAAAGATAGACTTACTATGCCCTTTTTGTATTGGATCACATAGATCTCTTATTCTTCGTGTTGGTGGACAAGTCAATTCAATTATTCTTTTACCATTCTGATTGTTGGGTACATATACATCCTTTCTAGAGCTGGGATAACATTTTATTAAACTACTCTAAGTCATGGCATCATTTTTTATGTATTCTTGTATCTTTCGGTAATTGAATGGCTAATGTAGTGGTTTTGCCTTATGACATCATGGCTAAGGCTTTCAACATCTGGCATATGGGGGTAGCATCTTTGCTCCTTGTATGCTTAATATGTGCAATATTATATGAAAAGTACTTTTTGTTTTCTTTCATGACCACGTCCCTAAAAATTTTAATACGAATCTAGATGTCTTTGTTGTTATGGGCATTGGCCTTATGTCTTTACTAAATCAAGTTTTGAAAGACGTAGAGAGCATAGATCTAAAGTTTCAATAGATTAATTACATCTTTAGAGCTAGATCCAGAGTTGCAATAGATCATTTGCGTCCTGAAACAGACCAAATCCATTAATTTCCTAGGAAGAAAAACATATCAAATTGTATAATTAGTATAATCCATCCAAAAGGACATGAAAGAAGTAACAAAAAGATATGTGGCATACAAGGATCTCAAAATCTGATAGATTATTCTAGAGTACGTTGTATAGAATGGAATTATTAGAACATGACCATATATTGAAAATCTAATGCATATGGGATGTGTATATTGTGATTGCCATAAATATCTAATTGGCGGTATGATCTAATAAAAAATGTGTAGAATATCTATTTCTTTTGGAAGACAGGGCTTAGATTATTTATTTGGCAGTTACTTGTATTATTATCTTTTGCCTCTAGAAATAAGTACCAATACTCTAGAGGATGTTCTATAGATTGGAAGTATTTGAATATGATCTTATATAAAGTGCACATGTGATGCTACATATCTACTTGGCACTATTCAAATACATTTGACGGTACTTATATTGTTTTCTTTCCAATCTATTTGACGGTACGTATATTGTTTTCTTTCCAATCTAGAGCAGACATTGGCATTTCACTTTTTGCATGTCCATTGTTTGATACCAATGGTTATCTCATTTCTTTGTTATGGACAAATAGTGATTTTATTGTCCCCCCTCCCACGAGTATATGAAAATGTATCTCAGACTCCTACATCAACACTCAAGCATTAGCATCCTTGAAGAGGTGAGTATATATTTGGGGTCCTCTGCATTTTTGTACACTTTTTTTATATGATTTTGCTATTATATGAATTGAATTGATTTTATCATCCACAAAGACTAATTGGCCATGAGATCCAATAAGGCCTGTCACTTTTCCATTGACTAGACGTTGTAAGCCCTGGTCAACATCTGTCTCTATGATTTCTAGTTTCGGTCCTTCCTGCGGGCACCTTGTGGCAGCATGTAAGAGCAACTTCACAAGAAAACACAAAAAGATCAAAAACATTTGCAAGGCATTTCTATTTGGAGCTCATTGTTTAGGTATGAAGACAAATCTTTACACCAAATTGAAGACCAATGGAGAACATTCAAAGGAGCATTCAAGTTAGAAAAAGTAAGCAAAACTTGAGTCAAAGGTTGGAAAGGAAGTCAAAAAGAGAAGACCCCTAGTCAAAGATTGGAAGACCCCAAAAGAAGTATGTTGTCTTGCCAGCTTTTGAGATTTTCACACTATCTTAGAGATATTGGCTCAAGAAGGCATTGCTCACATCTATACTCATTCTTCATACCCATTCCTCATCTCATTCATCATATGTCCATGGCTCAAAGTTTTTTTCCCTAGGGCAAAATCTCACACACAGTGTGGGAATTTGACACCCCAGAGGGTGTCAATAGCAAAAAAAATGTGTCAAAGAGGCAATCGATTTTTGAAAAATGTGTCAAAAGAGACTTTCTAGTTCGAGAAAATGTGTCAAAAGAGACTTTGAAAATATTAAAATATGTCATTTGACACACCACAAAATATGAAGTGTGTCAAAAAAATTTAAGCATATAACCTTGCCAATAGGTTACATCATTTATGTTTATTAATCAATAAGGTTTCTATATCCATATTCTACTAGAATTACATATCGGATTTCCCTTCACATATGAAATATTTTGTCTAGCTTAGACCTTGTATAATAATTGATTATTATAGGATACAAAGAGCTCAAATGTCCAATGACACATTAGATGCTCACTTAATGGTCTCATTATCAAGCAATCTCTATGGGCAAGTTGATTGATATGAAATTGATAAAAGTCGACTCAATGAGCAACATAAACAAGGAAAATGGAGGATTATAATATTCCCTAGAATATTGTACTGAATCATTCCCATGACTTTTTGAATTTAACTTTATTTCATAATTCTTTTGGTTAGGAATATAATAGCATGTTCTTTTTTAGCTTAATAAAGGGTGTCAATGATATTCAAAATGCGTCAAATGAGATGAACTTTTTTTTAAAGTGTGTCAATTGACACATCCAATTCTAGAAAGTGTGTCAATAGAAAACCCATATATAATTTGAATTTTCCACACTGCTCACACACCACACATTTCATACATATGCACCATGTACATCACACACACACATCATAATCCATGACCATGCACTTGACAAGTCATTAGAAGCACACTCTCTCTCTAAAAAAGAAAAAGAAAGAGGAGAGAAGCTCCACTAGTCCATTACATGACCAATTCAAGACCAAAGTATGGGTCAAAGATCAAATCCCAAAGGCCAAAAGTTGACTAGTCGAAAGAAATCAATATCTAGTGCCACCTCACCTTCAAAAGTCATGCACACATCATCCACATCATCACCAACTCGCCCAACACGTGTCACCCATACACTTCATCAAGATTTTACCTAGGGAAAATTTCTTTGACACCTTGCCTTCCACCTCACCATGCCACATCATCAGCATTTGCCTAGTCATCACCCATGTGCCACATGTCCTTGTACACCATGGAAAAAAGGCCCAAAAATGAAGTTGCTTATTTTTAAAATTTGTTTTTTCCATCTGAAAGCCCATGAAAAATCATGCAAAATGGTGGTCAAAGATTCTCATTTTGACCACATCTAGCCCTAGTTTTAGTGGTTCTCGGGATGCGCGCCCTACCCTTGTGCTAACATTTGGCTTAAATTACCCCCCAAAAATCCATGTCATGCCCCAACCAACCATATTCAGCCGCGTGGAATCGCCAAGCCCATTTTTCGCCAAATGCCATTTTCGTGAAGAACCCTAGAATCATGGCAAGATCCGGAAAATTAGCCCAACCAACTGGCAAATCATGATTAAACTGGCCGGATTTAGCCCTTTGATGCCAAGAATCTCGCTAAAAATGGTTGAAAACTCATTTATTAATGTCAGACAAGAGCAAGGCCACGATAAAGGGGATTATTCGAAAAGGGGGCTTCACTTTGAGGAAGAAATCATGATTACTACACCACAACCGATTGACTTGTAGATCAAGAAGGTATTTACAGGCGGAAGAGGCTAAAATCAATCTGCCTTATCAAGAACTGGCTGGAAATTGTCAAATTTAAGAGGTCATTGAGGTTTCAGAATTTTTTCGAGCACCCCAGCGCCTTGAGTGATCTAATCCAGCATGCTACTGTTGGAAATGACCTCTGCTTGCCATATATTGCCTCCTTGTGTCAGATTTCTTGAAGATCTGGTGCAATAAAGTCCTTTATTATCATTTGAAGATATGTATTACCTTTGTTTCTTTCATTTTATGAATTTCTCCATGTCAAATCACTGGGAAATTCTCTCATTGTAATTCTTGAAGGCTCCTTTGAATGAAAATTTGAAGTTGGTGAAGATCATGTTTTGCTTTTCCTGAAGATCGAATCTTGCTGGTTCAACTTGTGCTAGAGCAGTGTCTGAATCTCAACAAGAAGCGCAACTGTGGTTTGTATAAGTTGTTTTTTAACAAAAATCTCAGCCTAGAGTGCTTGTTCAATACTACATTATCAGGCCAGTGATAAATTCCTCAAAAAACCAAAAAAGGTCTAGTCTAATAGCGTTTTACACTAGATTTTAATCATCTAAAGCTTGTTTTTCATCTCTTGTAGGCCAATTCCATCATTTAGAAGCTAAAAAGTCGTGTTAAGCCACAATCCAACTCTGTTACAGACTGTCACAAAAAATCCATAAAAATGGCATTTGTGCATATCACTGCATGCTTTCTGTTGTTTCTACATGATGCACGTATCCTCTAGGTTAGGTTGAACGTGTCAAAGAAAGAAATTCAAAAATATCCTCATAAATTCTCATCTGTAAATTTTAGCTCTCTGCCAGGGTTATTGACCCAAAATTGACCCAGTCAGGAAGCTGTTTTTCACCTAGCTCTGGTCAACCACTTGTCTCTGACTTTTGTAAGCATCTTCTGGATTCTCTTGAGCATCGATTGCAGCTATTCCCAACAAAAACCAATCATCCCACTTCATTTGGCAAATAATTTTTGGCAGACAGTTTTTTCTCGTTTAGGGACAGGTTGTTCACAAGCTAGTTTGAGTTGATTTGTGCAGGGATTTGGCCACAGATTGGTTGCCTCAAGCAACCTGGAGGTTCTCAACCACTAAGTTGAAGGTTTGCCAGGTACACCTTCAACATCTTGGAGGTTCTACCGAGACCACATCACTTGGATCTTGGAACTCATGGCTCCCAGGAGAATTGTTGATGCTGCTGAACATACTGAGTTACCAGAAAACCTTGAATCATCATCAATACCACATGTCACACTGCCAAATGGTTCAGGCATGCCTTGCACATATTTTGAGCTGAATATTCCTACTCCTGTCCCCACTTTTGATCCAAGCATCAATGCCAATAACTTTCTAAAGACCTTTGAAGAATATTATCAAGAGTGTGGCTATAAGAAAGGGAGTAAGTTTGCTGAATTTAAGAAATGCTTTAAGAATGAGGAAGTTAGAGCTTGGTTAGAATATGTGATTAGTGATGGTGCTAACACTTGGGAGGAAATTGTCAAGAAATTCTTGGCCAGGTTTGGAAAGCTTCTTGAGCCACAAGATCTAGTCTTTGAGCTGCAGAACTTTCACATCAAAAATGGTGAAACTATTCACCAATATGTTGAGAGGTTTAATTGCTATCTCACCAAGTGCCAAGTGCACAAGGTACCTAACCACACTTTACATTTGGTTGCCTCTTTTATCAGGGGATTAAGCAGCAGACCTCGAGTCTACAGAAAAATGCTGAAGCTGCAGAGGCAAGAAGGTTTTGACACCATACACAAACCTTTCACGAGATCCATTGAAGCATCTGAAATGTTGGCTTACCTCCCTGATGAACTGCAAGCTTCAAATGACCCTTTTTTCCCTGATTATGATCAAGAATACATAGGATCTGCCCCTGTGCCTGTCTATGCCATTCAAAAGGAGAAGAAAAAAACTAAGACTGATGATGCAAACCGTTCTGAGTCAGACATGAGAGCAGATCTCAACAAAGTCACTGAGGCCTTGGCTGAGGTGACCAAACAACTCATGGAAATGAAGGTCAGTCAACCAGAAAGGAGAGTTTACCCAGCCTGTGCCCACTGCATCAGAAACACCCATTCTTCAGATTATTGCTGGTATAGGACATGTCTAAAATGTGGTAAGAAAGGGCATTATGGTAAGGAATGCCCTCTTTGTACTTTCTGCAAAGCTATAGGACACTATGAAGATAAATGTAGTGTTAAAGAATATTTTGCTAGGCAAGAGAAGGCTAAGGCTGTTGAGCCAAGTGCATCTGTTAAGTTTTTGCAGGATGAAAGATGTTTTCCAAGACCTGAGCCTAGTGCTTCCATCAGATATTTGCAGGAAGAAAGCAAATCATTGCACCTTGAGGGTGAAAGCTTTCAAAAAGAAGAAGAGATCATGGCTGTGCACACAAGGGGAGCCCTAAATGCCAAAGGCAAAGAAGCAAAGTTTGAGTCTCATGGACAAGAGGTGCAGAAACTAAAGCAAATTGACAATTAGGTTGTACCTCCTCCTCCTCACCAAGGATTTCTAAAAAAGGATAGTGATGAGTTTGAGTATCTGCTCAAAAATGCCAAAGTAAGTGTAGATCTGTTGACTTTGCTAAGAATTGCTCCTTCTTATAGAGAAAAGGTTGTAGATATGTCTAAAGAAGAGCAGGTAAACCTCACCAGAGAAGAGCAAGTGGCTTTTACTAACCATATAGCCGAGCAAATGCTAAGACAAGAGGAGCATGATCATGGTGCCTTCACCTGCACAGCAAGAGTTGGTAATCAGACCCTAAACAAGGTATTATTAGATGGGGGATCACCTTTGCATGTCATGCCACATCATATTATGAAACTAAGTGGGTTGGAGGTGGACAAAAAGACCTCTATGATCCTAAAATCTTTCTCCAACTCAAGAATCAACCCTGTGGGCATGTAAGTGATGTAGCAATTGATATTGAAGGAATCAAGGTAGCTGCTAATTTTGTTGTGGTAGCATTAGAGGGAGCTAATGAAAGGTCAGAAATTTATGACTTATTATTAGGAAGAAGATGGCTATCAACTGTGGATGCAAGGCCAGTTTGGTCAAAAGGAGAGTGCACCATCTCGGATGGCAGGACTGTTACACTTTTCAACAAACTAGGTGAGTATGAGTCGTACCACTTCATTCAAGAGGAGATGTTAATACCCAGGCAAATTGGAGAGTATTTTATTGAGATTAGAGGAGGAGATGCACCTTATAACCTACAAGTAAATCTTGTAAAAGAAAATCTGCCCCTAGAGGTGCACAAAGGTATGCTTAAGGAAGTGAGTGCTTACATGTGGTTTGATGGGGGTGTATCAAAAAGGCTAAGCATTGCTTCATCTGCTGCAATCATAAAAGACAAAGACAATAGGTTGCTGGCCAAAGTAGGGAGGATCTATCAGAATCTAACTTCAAACATGGCAGAATATAAGGCACTAATTGCAGGTCTTCAAGAAGCTAACCATTTGGGTGTCACTAACCTTGTTATCTTTGGAGATTCACAACTCATATGCAGGCAGATTGAAGGGAAATATCAGGCAAAGCATGACGAAATGGTAAAGCTCAAAGATCAAGCATTGGAGGCACTAGCAAAGTTCACAACCTGGGAACTACAGCACATACCTAGAGAGCTTAACTCTGAGGCAGATTCCCTATGCAGAGATGTACTAATGGAGCATTTGGCCGAGGGAGCCATCAAGGAGGAAGATCTGGGGAGCTTCAGCAACTCTATCCAATCTTGATAACCAATGCCAGCTCTGAAAAAGAGGTAAAGGAAATCAAGGTAAGAAAAAACAATGAAGATAGAGTCTTATATAAAGGAGACATGTTCAAAGAAGAGGAAAGGGAAGCATTTGTAAGTTTCTTTAACACTTGGAATGATGTTTTTGCTTGGGATTATAAGGAACTGTTAGGAGTTGATAAGAGTGTTTGCGAGTTTGAGATCAAGATAAAAGAAAAATCAAAACCAGTTGTGCAAAAACTTAGAAGAATTAATAGTTCTTTGTTAGATCTTATTAGGGAAGAACTCTTCAAAATGAAAGATGCTGGAGTTATAAAGGAGATAATTAACCCTGACTGGCTGTCCTTGCATTGTACCAGTTGAAAAGAAAAACAAAACCATAAGAATATGCATTGATTACAGGGATTTGAACAAGGCAACAATAAAGGACTGCTATCCTCTGCCTTTTCTTGAGGAAGTATTGCAGGCAGTTGCAGGAAAGGAGGTATACTCATTTTTGGATGGTTTCTCAGGTTTCAACCAGATTAGTATCAAGGAAGAAGATCAAGCCAAGACATCTTTTTGTCACACCATGGGGAACTTTTGCCATGAAGAGAATGCCCTTTGGGCTTATGAATGCATCTGCCACATTTCAAAGAGCAATGGACACCATTTTCAAGGATATGGATCCTAAGTTGTTCAGAGTTTATCTAGATGATCTTTGTGTCAATACCAAGCTAGAAGATCACATGACTTATCTCACACAACTCTGTTCTTTGTGCAGGAAAGGAGGAGTGAGTTTAAACCCAAAGAAATGCGTCTTCTTTTGCTCAAAAGGGGATCTACTTGGACATGAGGTCTCAGATCAAGGGATTCAGGTGGCAGAAAGCAAGATCCAAGCTCTTAGAAACTTAACACCACCCAAGACTATCAAATAAGTTAAGAGCTTTCTAGGCATGACAAGCTTCTTAAGGATGTATGTGCCACATTTCTCTCACACAGTTCATCCCATTACAAACTTGACCAAGGGAAAGAAGTTCTCAAAAAAGGAAAGCAAGTTCATACATGTAGAGTGGACAGAAGCATGTCAAGCTTCCTTTGAAGCAATCATTGAGGCCATTTGCAAATCAACCTTGCTTAAGCCACCAAACATGTCTGAGCCTTGAAAAAGGAGAGCTGCCAAAGAATCAGAGCCCGAGCCAAAACAGGAGATTCAAGGACAAGGTCAAGAAATTTAGGCTAATTGGTGATGTTTTACAAGGGTAAACAAAGAAGGTGTCTTGATAAGGTGTGTGGACAAGTTTGAGGCAGAATTGGTGTTAAAGGCCTGTCATGAGTGTGACGTTACAGCACAGTATACGGTCCCAGGACGTATACTGTACTGCACCGTCACGCGTACATGCCGTCCCAATCGATGTGTACGCTGACGTGTACCCAAGCAAGGGCGCCCTAGGGGGCAGCTTGCAATGGTGCACACACTTAGCAATGTGCGCACTTTTAGACCTTTAACCCATTAAAGGTAGACCAAGGGTCATGGAAACCCTAAACCTAACTGATAGCCTACATAAGGCACCAAACCCTAACTTTCCATTTTTCGCACACAGACCTTCCGAGCTCCGATTTGCGCGCCTGAGGAGTCAATTCCAACTCCCACGATCTGCCAGTGCGCCCCAGCTTGTCAGATCATCCTTCCGACCGCATCCCGAAGCAGAACAGAGACATGGACGCCTTCAGATCGAGAGGAGTGAACCAGGGATCAGGTATTTGGTCGATTGAATAGCCTAAACCTTATTCCAGCCTTCGAACCAGTAGGTTTAGCCTATTAAATCACCCTTAGTAGCCAAGCAGATCCTGAGATTGACTCTAACTAAAGAACCTAACTCTATGAATTAGATTAGTTCTTATTTACTTATGTTGATATGATGGACGGATGTATTCTGTGGACTCATTGTATTGGGAAGGGGGGTAGAGTCTTAAAGCTTAGTAGATGATGATCTTAGCTAGTCCCTCTTAGTGCATTACTAGTTTTCGGCCTGTGTACAGGAGCCCACCTGGTTGTGGGTGAAGGGGCCAGACTGGCTTAGAATGAGGTTCGTGTTCTGACCCTTGACCGATCCCTCTGGTGTGTAAGGCCTACCGGGGATCAGAGTGACTAGGTCTAATGGCTTGTCACTGAGTGTGGGTAAGGCATGGGCTCGACACCCGTGGGGTGGAGTTCACCTTCCAGTGGGTTAAGTCGAATAAGGGCAGTGGCCCTCTAGTCACCTTGGGTCAGCATGTAGATCTCTGGAGGGAGTGATCCCTACCTGCCCCATCGGGACTGGGGAGATGTAACCCAGGAATATCCCCTTTGGCTATGCACCCGGCTACGGCCAGTCCCAACACTTTTCAACCTACTCGCAAAGTGTGCGTGAGGGGCGGATGGAGTGGACAACCCTAAGCCATGTTCTTATGTCAGCCCAATCCATTGTCATGATTCCATGCAGACGAACTCCGGGAGACCCAAGCTTGTCAGTCATCCCCCTGGAGTCTGAGCCTTGGGTAGGAACTTCCTTGTATTGTGCTGATCTTTGTCTATGCAGATGTTGATGTGCCACCCTTCGAGGTGGATATATATGATGTTATGTTACTGACGTGTATGTTTACGCTTCTGCAGCTAGGTAGGCCCTGAGGGAGACAGGGTAAAATGACCCCTTCACTCTTCCCACTGTGGATTCTAGATGGTCACAGTGATATGTGGAGGGCCCTGTATCAGTGTGGAGCTGGTGCGGGGGATGAACTCCTATTTGTATACGGTGCGGGCATCGTATACGAGTAGGGGACGTCACAATGAGGGTGTATGTGGAGGTCACTTTGCTGCAGACACAACTGCCAAAAAGATACTCGGGTCAGGTTACTATTGGCCTTCAATCTTCAAAGACTGCTTTGAAAACATTAGAAGTTGCCACAAATGCCAGATCTTTGGAAAGAGAATCCTCCAGCCTGCGCCACTGACAGCCATAATATCTCCAGGACCCTTTCAAGTCTGGAAATTGGACTTTATATGGCCTATAGATCTTCCTTCTTCTGTTCAGCATGAGTTTATACTGGTAGCCACAGATTATTTCACAAAATGGGCAGAAGCAGTGCCATTGAGACAAGCAAATGCCCTAACAACAGCCAGATTCCTTCATGAAAATATCTGTGCCAGATTTGGCATCCCCTTGAAGCTAATATCAGATAGAGGTTCAAATTTGTCAATGAAGTGATTGAGCAGCTACTCTGCACCTGCAAGATCAAACACACAAAGAGTTCAACATATTATCCCTAAGGAAATGGTCAGGCAGAGTCAACAAACAAGGTACTTAAGTCAATTCTGCAAAAAACAGTAAGCATATCCAAGAAGGACTGGATTTGAGATTAACTGATGCATTGTTAGTCCTGTGCCTCCTGGTACAGGACTATTCATGCATACAATGGACCAAGTCAAGTCCAAGGATCCACAGTCAGGCACGGGTCAGTCGTCAAAGGCCCAGCAGAAGATCAAGCAGACCACGCAGTCAAAGCCCGCGTCTGCTACCAAGAGGCGGCGCTCAGACAAGTGACGGCACGCCACTCCACCGTCAGCGTGGCCACAAGCGTGATTTCGAGCACTTCAAGAGGCACCGCCAAAGATTTCTCAAGAATCAGGCCTCCTTCCAGGAGTCGGCACCGAGATCAGTCAGAGTGTCTATATTGGGCGAAAGGCCATTGTACTATATATATGAGTAGAGCTAGCACATGAGTTTTTAGATGAGTTTTGAGTCTTGTCTCTTCTCTCGATTGCGAGAGGTCATGTATCTTCATTGACATCAACGAAGTTATTCTCTTCATTGTGATCATACTGTTCTCTCTCTGTTTTCTGTTTTCTGTTTTCTTTTCCTGTTCTGTTTTGCAAATTCCGCGTGACATAGCTCCCCGGATTCTCCTGTTAGATCCAAGGGTCCTCACAAAGGGCTGTCTTGCGTGAGTTCCCCAACCTGCACCCCCAAACACCGCCGCCGCGGTCCGATCTTTCCTAGCTCCCCGGATTCTCATGTTAGATCCAAGGGTCCTCACAAAGGGCTGTCTTGCAGGAGTTCCCGAACCCAGACCCCAAACACTGTCGCCGCTGCCGGGTCTGATCTTTCCTTTTTTTCCATCATGTCCCGAACCCAGACCCCAAACACTGGGTCTGATCTTTTTCAAACACTGTCGCCGCTGCCGGGTCTGATCTTTTCTTTTTTTTATCATGTCTGCTCGAGGTTTCACTCCTGAAGGACTTCTTTGCCAAACGGCGGCTCGATTAGAGCGTCATCAACGACACGAGGCTGTTCGGAACGGCGGCTCGATTAGAGCGTCATCAACGACACGAGGCTGTTCGGAAAAACTTCTTTGCCAAACGGAAACGGCGGCTCGATTAGAGCGTCATCAACGACACGAGGCTGTTCGGAAAAACTTCTTTGCCAAACGGAAACGGCGGCTCGATTAGAGCGTCATCAACGACGCAAGGCTGTTCGGAATATGTATGACACTGCTTATGACATTGAGGGAATGACACTGCTTATGACATTGAGGGAATGACACTGCTTATGACATTGAGGGAGGTCGCATCCGCTCACGCGCTCAGTCGGCACTTCCTACCCCTCGTGCTCATTCTCGAATTTTAAGCTAGGAATTAGCTAGATTAGTCTAGCTTTTCAATCTATTCGAACGTCATCTTAAAAGGATTCCCACAGTAGCGGGAATTGAACCTCCCACCCACAGGGTTGAACCCCCCCAAACCCCCCCGTGCCAACCACTGAGGGCGGGCATTGTTTATATTTAAACATGATTCTTAATTAGATTTAAGCTTTAATAATGTTAAATAATATTAATAGCCAAGCTTAATGGCCAATATTAATGTCTTCTTGTCTACATATAGGTAGTATAATTAAACCTTTTTTTCTTAGAAACCCAGACCGAATTGGACATCTATAAGTAGACCTAGGACCCCCATTTCTCGTTCCTCTTTGGAAAAATCGCCCCCTTGCTAAGGCGATTTTAGGGCCCGACCTCCAATCAACATGGCGCGCACCAAACAGACTGCTTGACTTCCTCGACAAGGCGAAACAGCCAAAGGCCAAGGAGGCCGAAGGAGATACAAGAAGAGGAGAGGGCAGAACGAGAGCAGGAGACCAAGGTTCAAGAAGCAGCAGAGCAGAAGCTGGTCCAATATTTTGAAGACTCGGCGACTTACCTAATTGTTCATGCAAAGCGAGTAACCCTCATGAGGAAGGACATGCAATTAGCTAATTTAATTAAGGGGGATCCCCAGTAGATATGTTGTAAATAATCAAAAATTTTGTTAATACAAGATCATTTTGAGTAGTTTATGTGTCAAATCTTGCTTAATTAGGACGAGTTAACAAGTAGTAGTTTTTGTTTTAGTAAAATAGGACATTTTCAGACCAAAAAGTGTGATGTCTAACACGTCGCGCCTGGTCAAGAAACTAAAGTTTAGTTTTTGAACGAGGCGCTACCTGTGAGACCTTCATACTTAGACCATGTCCAAACTAGACCAAAACAAGCTCCAAATCGACCAAGTAAGGGGTCGATTCTGCCTAATTTGTTGAGTCTGTTAGCCCTACACCCTTAGTTCACTTACATTGAACATGTTTTGATCCAAATGGGACCGATGTCTCACACGTCGCACCTGGTCAAGAAACTAAAGTTTAGTTTTTGAACGAGGCGCTACCTGTGAGACCTTGCCAAAAATTGCCTAAACAAGCTCCAAATCGACCAAGTAAGGGGTCGATTCTGCCTGATTTGTTGAGTCTGTTAGCCCTACACCCTTAGTTTACCCAAATTGGACATGTTTTGATCAAAATGGGACTGATGTCTCACACGTCGCGCCTGGTCAAGAAACTAAAGTCCAGCTTTTGAACGAGGCGCTACCTGTGAGACCTCCAAACTTTGAACCTCCATAACTTGAGCTACAGAGCTCCAAATCGCCTGAAATTTGTTGCAATAGGACCATTAGACAGCCTAGAATCCATTTATGACCTCAAATTAGGCTAGAAATGTCAAACCCCAGCCCAAATGACCAAAATTGCTCAAACCCTTGAATTGTTTTTCCAAACTGTGGTTTGTTTGTAAATAGAAGCATACTCCATTAGTAGCTCGCAAGTATTGCTTTCGGCTCGAAGCTGATGCCTTACTCCTAGATAGAAGTGCTCAAGAACACCCCTTTGTAAAGTCATCTAGATCTCAGCATAGCAACCCAAGTCCAACTGTTGGTACATCACCTCTGCTCATGCCCAAGGCATAAACCTTGACCTAATTTTGTGTCCTTCTAATAGAGTTTGACTTATATAGCTGCCACATTGACACTCCCTATTGCCAGAATACCTAGAAAGGAGCTAGAGTCTAGAGCTACCCAAGTCACTCCATGTGTAGACATTCGACTCCTCCAAACCAACTATGCTAGGACCTCAGAGTATCTCTCAAACATCATGGAGGTTTTGCAAAACAAACCTCGTTTCATGCCATACCACATGTCCTAATGTCCATAGACTTGTAGATTATAGATATGTCTTCAGTAATGCTGCTCGAGCCATCTTGCTTGCTTATAGAGCCCAGAATGTTGTAGGAGAGCCTTCAAGTAGACCCTTAGATTCTAGGATATACGAGCGTTGCTCTCGAAGTACAGGGACAGAGCCACCGAAGAGCGAGAGGCGCAACTTCTTGAAGACATCAAGGTCCCAACCGATGTACAGACAGATAAGGAGAGGAGACCGAAAAGGCAGACCCAAGAGAGGGAAGCACAACAACAAACACCTCAACCGACAAACGAGTAGAACAGGACACCACCAACCTGCGCATGACGCTCAAATTGATTCTTTGGAAGCTCAGCTTTCCACGCAGACCTCTCAGCTCACAACTCTCCAAGAACAGCTTACGGAGACTCAGAAACAGAAAATTCTTGATGACGCTGAGATTGCCATGCTTCGACTCAATGTTCCTGGGCAATCCTCCTCACATGCCACGACTTCTCAGAAATGGGTCCGTGACCAGTCACGCCTTCTGTTAGAAAAGGAGAACCGGATCCGTGACCTCGAACAACGACTCTGACAAGCCATTGGTCTGGCGATGAGGCTCGAGACCAAACAACGGCTATGTGACCATTGCTCTCAACCTGCCTGTTGACTTCCCTATTCCTTCCAGTTATCTGGATTATGTGGTTGCCCGACACCACCTCTTTCTTCTGAAGTGGCATGGAACTGATGGTCCCGTTGATGTTCCCCTGTGCACTACAGATTTTCTTCGGATCTGGCCAGACCTCTCTATTGAAGACAAAGGTTTATTCTGTGCCCTTTTAGTCTTTGATCTCATTCACTGTGCAGATCTGGATTTCATCACCTTCAGAGTTGTTCAGCCAATGGCGTACATTTTTCATGATTTCTATCTGGCTGATACACAGGACAAATTTTGGGATGGGCCACATCAGAACTTTCAGGGTGACCCAACAGTTCAATGGTTGCTTTTGGATAACAACCCCTATCACGTACGATCATGCTCGGACCTGCGCTCTTCATCAAGAGTACATGCCTGAGCTTGCTCATCATTTACCTCTCTGGCAAGCTAAAATGCTGCAACAGATCAGGAAGTATCTTGGACATCCTGAGGATCTTCCCTTTGCACAAGTTTATATGCAGCACTTGGCAGGTTACAATCAACTGCGTGCTCTTTTGGATAGCAAGACAGTCCCCACGGGTTGGGATAGCCCTCCTGTATACTCTCGGCTCCCTGCTTCTGTTTGGGACCATTGGTGCAAAGCTCTTGATCCCGACCTTGTCCGGTGAATTGGGGGCTTGAGGCTCGGCAGCCCGCATACGGGCATGGCCCCCTCTCCATATGCTTCCATGGGGCAGGTTCCTCACCTCTGATTGGCGTCTCCCCTTTTGGACTAAGGTCATGGATGGTCATGCTGGATGGACTCCGCCTCAGATCTCAACGGATCTCCGGTGGGATCCCCGTTTTGTTCGCCGCTCCAATTGGGAGGATGGTGCCACCCTTGATAACACTACAAATTGGATCTATATTGCCAATGAGCGTGGTTGGCAACGCCCGGCTGATGCTCTTCATGGTCTTGACACCTTCTTGCAGAATGCCGCCACCTCACCGGATCCTTCAGTACACCGTCAAGCTGGTTTCCGTGCTGCTCTCAAATGCATCCGTCCCATCTTTCATTGCAATCCGAATGCGGCACAAGGTTGCCGGTCTCCGTGACTGCCTACTCATGGAGTGCCAGTTTGTTTCTTCTGAAGCCCATGCTGCCCTTGAAGACATGGTGCGCTCTCATTTCCTCATTGATGCCGATCCTGCCCTTGGGCTCAACACTCCTCCCGCTCTTCAAATCGCCCGGGATCTCATTGGCACTTATCATAATGGTGCCCGGCCCTCACTCCCGTGAGGATCACTTTCGATCTTGGCTTCCGCCCTCGAAACACTTCCTCTTTTTCTTCACCCCGAAAGTGTCGGTTTGGTGGGGAGTGTTAGTCCCTGTGCCTCCCCGATACGGGGACTATTCATGCATATCTGACGGACCAGGTCAAGAACAAGGATCCACAAATGACCCATGTCGGGTCATCAAAGGCGGCGAAGACCAGCGGCGGACCACGCAGCCAAAGCCGTGATCCGTCAACAAGAAAATTTCGGACAAGTGACGACCGCCACATGGCCGCCGGCCAAGTGATTCTAGGCACTTCAAGAGGCACCGCCAAGCATTCCTCAAGAATCAGGCCTCCTTCCGTGAGTCGGCACCGAGATCAGTCAGAGTGTCTATATTGGGCCAAAGGCCATTGTACTATATATATATGAGTAGAGCTAGCACATGAGTTTTTAGATGAGTTTTGAGTCTTGTCTCTTTTCAGTCTTCTCTCGATTGCGAGAGCTCATGTATGTTCATCATTGATATCAAGGAAGCTTATCATTTTTCTCTCATTGTTCTCTTTTGTTCTGTTTTCTTCTTCTTGTTCTCTTCTTGCAAATCCCCGTGACATAGTCCCCCGGATTCTCCTGTTAGATCCACGGGTCCTCACAGAGGGCTGTCTTGCAGGAGTTCCCGAACCCAGACCCCAAACAAGCTTCTCCTTAATACTTCAGTAGCTTGCATTCATGCCAGGAAAGAAATACAGAGGTCAGCAGCGGTTAATAGCTTCGGATGCAACAAATGAGCAACAATTACTTAAATTAATTTGTCTGTGGGTGTAGATTGCAAACTAGAATATATAACTCTTAAATAGACATAATTTGGATTGAAAATTTGAGAAATACTTAATTTTCTAGAGTAATATATTCTGGTTCATTATTTAAAACTTGAAATTCTCCATACTAGTTGTTATTGCAACTATTTCAACTGCAATACAAGAAATAATAGTTCTAAAATAATAGTTCTAAAAGAAACAAGAAGTACTTAACGTACTGTACGTAAAATACGTATTTTACGTATTTAACAAGTACTTAACGTACTGTACGTAAAATACGTATTTTACGTATTTAACAAGTACTTTATAATTCCAAAAAACGTATTTAAAGTACTTTTTAAATGAGAGGTATGCATACGGTATTAATACGTTAAGTATATATAATACCCGTACCGTACTAAATGTACCTGACAACACTGCCCGCCTGACTCCATTCTTTACATTTCCTCAGATGTTTGAGGGCTAAACAACTTGCTTCATTAGGGTGTAAGTTATGATGCCAGAAAAAATGGAAGTTCTGACTTACAGTCTTGGGTGCATCAGCATGGAAGCAATGAAAACCCTCATTTCAAGCATCTAAAATACACCTCATGATTGAAAACGTATGAGGAGTTGTTGCGAGCTAGTAAAAAGCAGAGTCTGGAAGTTGTTGCTGAATAGAATTGTTGCCAACTGGTTTCGATTTCCCAAGCCAGTATCTTATGGATGAAAGTGCTGGGAATCCTTGCTCAAGGGGGGTTCACGTAGTTTTAGTTGTACAATCTAGATGAGTGATCCAAAAGGGTTTTTTTTTCTTGGCTTGAGCCATACATATACTCTTACCTAGGGGGTTTTCTTAGGTGATTTTAGTGCAATATGTGGCTGAAATGGGAGGTTTTGCAGATTTTTAAGGCGTATACAAGGGGGTTTTTGGTGACCCCTTCCTTGCACACACATAACATACCCCCTATATGATAGGTGCGGGTCCTTGTTCAGAAAAGAGAGCACGCCAAACCAATTTTGCAGCAAGAGCTTGAGCATGTTTAAACAGACCTAATCCGTCAAGATCCCTAGGGGCAGTAAGATTGTGCGAAGCTATCTTATAGTCACTCTGCCAAATGAATTTTCTCATTGCTACTTCAAATTCAACGTAAGTTGCTTTGTTAGCCACTATAGCAGATGAGAAATAAATGTGTGTGCTAGCAATCCACCCTTCCTACCAAAGATAAAGATGCAAGGTACATCATGAATTTCCTTTTAATCATATTGGTGATTGAGGCCCAAAGACCACGCAGACTCATATCTAGAGCCAATGAAAGTCCAAGTAATTTAGTGGCCATAGTTTTTTCCAAAATAGAAATATCTGCAATGCTAGTGTCCAAAGTGTCTAGCAAAATCACACACTTGGACTTTGTTCAAACAAACACCTGAGGCGTTGCCAAAAAGATCCATTGCATGGAAGAATTCATGCACAATACTACCATCATTTTTTAAAAATAAGAAGATGTCATCTGTATACCACATCAATGAGAGAGTATTACCATCATTTGGTATCTGTAGATATCTGATCTTGCCAATTTGTTGAAGCTTTGCTGTAATTCTCGTCATCATTTCAGCTACAATGAGAAATAAGTATAATGCCAAGGACAACCCTGCCTGACCCCACTTTTGCATGGAAAAAATTGTGAAGGAGTGCCATTGACCAGAACATCAAATCTGACTTCTTTATTGAAAGCATAAATCAAATTATTACCTATTGGGAGAAACCAAGAAACTTCATTGCCCTGTGTAGGAAGTTCCAATGAATAGTGTCAAAAGCTCTATTGAAAGCGAGTTTGAGCAGCATAATTTTGATCACTTATTTTACTCTAGTGTAAACCTTCATATGCTCCGATGAAATTGTCAAGAATGCTCCTGGAGGGGAGGAATGCAGTTTGCACAGGACTAATGATTTTGTTCAACACTGGTTTCATCCTCTTGGCCAGCAACTTTGCCAAAATTTTGTAGCTGGTATTGGTTAATGAAATAGGTCTCCAGTCTGAGGACCCCATTGGGTTATCAACTTTGGGCACCAAAGTAATAAGACCAGCATTTATTGCAAGGTGTAAGTACTCAGCTAACCAAGCCTTTTGAATGAAAACAATATCATCCTCCATTATGTTCCAAAATTCTTTGTAGAACTCTGGAGAAAATCCATCGTACCCTAGACTCTTTCCAGAAGCCATAGAATTAAGAGTAGCAAATATTTCATGCTTTTGTGGGGGAACTATAAGAAGCTCATTATCAACTACTATCTATCTATCTATTATTGAGATCTATCTTGGGCTGAGTTTGCAGAGCAAATAAATCCCTACTTCTGAGTAAAGAAGGATTGAACATTTTGTTGACCTTGAATTATGTTATGCCATTGTTGATGATCCTATTTTTTGTTGCTCTAAAGAAGAACAATGAGCTACTTTTGTCCATTTGATTGACATACTGACACTTACTTTTTATAACTGAAGATTGAGCCTCTGATTCTTCAATGTATTTGACATCAATATCCAACCTTACCTCCTGCTTCTGCAAAGCTATATTATCCTTGTCCAGAAATAAGTGCTTTCTAACCTTCTTTATTTGGACATAGATGTCATTCTTTTGTTTCTTTTTCTTTTCATTCCATTTCTTATCCAATCCTTCAGTTTCTTTAGCTTATCTACAAAGCAATCCATTGATCTGCTATTTTTTATTTTTGGAAGGAATAAATGATACTTTATAAACTGTTCCAAAATTGCTTTTTATGTAAGAGCCGAGTAGAACTGAAGATCGGTTCGATACTCTTGCGCTATTTCTCGGACCAGGCGCTAGAAAGGGAGCTTCTGTAGCAGAAGCTAGGTTGTCTTCTGGTACTTTCAAATCTCCCTCAAGGCCAGTGTGCTGGGCCTATACCTGTGCGGCTTCTTTGGCTGCGCCGACTTTTGGGGCTGCGTTGGCTTCTTGGGCAGGGTTTTCCCCCTGACACTGGCCGAGGTTGAGCTGCATCCACTCGGTCCTGCCGACGGTAAGCTCGTCGCCTTCCCGATGCCCCCAACTATCTTAAGCTTCTCTCTGTAGGCACTCCCCGACTTATGAGCGGTAGACTTCCGTCTCCGTTTCACAACAGGGGTTTCAGTCTGGTCGGCATCCTACTGTATATTCTGCTCTGGGTTTGGGGGTTGCTGCTAATCCTGATGTTGCTTGGCAAGCTCTTCTGCTTGCTGTTGCTACTCAGCCAGCTCTGCCTCTTGTTGCGCCGCATGGGCAGCTTCCATGCGCTCTTCCACCTTTGCGAGGCAGCGAGTAGTAATCCTTCGCAGTAGCTCAGCATGATACCGGTCTGGCCTAGCCTGCATATCCAGCTGAATGGCTATCATGTGATCCACTGTAAGGTACGATGGAACTTCATCCCAAGCAAAGCTTTGGTTGGCCTCGTCATACTGGTAGGGGGAAGGTCGAAGGCGTTCCCATCTATAATGGCTCGCCCATCTCCCAGGTAGATTTACTGTAACCCCCGGACCTTCGGGTCTCCCTTTCCATCTCCTGGGTATCGTCTCCTCGGGCAAGTTCTCTAATTCTCTCGGCTTCTATCCTGATAGCTTCATCCTCGGGAACTTCTATACACGAGGGTGGATAGAACTTGACTAGCATCAGGACTTGGTCAGGTTGTTCGACCAATGTGTAAGGTTGCCGTAGGAGGTTAAATTTCAACAGAAAGCACTCGGACAAATGGAAAATAGGGTAAAGGACTCCTGTGTCCCGGCGACAAACCGTTGCACAAGCTCGATCAAGAGTAGCTCCACCTTGTCGGGGTTGCTAGCAAGTTGCTCACCGAGCTCAGCAAATATTTGAGGGACGCTGAGGTTACTGTAGCTCATGTAATCTCTGGTGCCAGCCATGTTCATGGGGGATAGAAGAAGGTTGGAAAGGGCGGTAGTGGCAGAGGTCAAGCACAAGGCCGAGGGAAGGCAAGTTTCTCTCCGGTGGCTATGGCGGACGGACAAGGCGCTAGGCGGAAAGATAAAACCCAGAAAAAATAACCGTCACTTTATTTCAAAATTCAAAATTTTTTCAAAACTTGACGGTGAAAGTACGCATTTTATACGGATGCGCGGCTAGCAAAATACGCGTTTCTTTTCGATTTCTAAGACGCCAAAATGCAAGCGGCGCACTCTGAGCTCCTAGCCTCTTCTATTGCGGTTTTGATGGCGGTGCTGGTGTCCCTAGGATAATTGGACCGTGCCCGGCACGTTGGTGCAAAAATCGCATCCATCCAAGCTACCTAGAGAAAGTTATGGCCCTTGAAAACACAAGACCTCTTTGCCCCACAACTTAACACACTTACCCTACTAGTTTACACCTTCCTACCCAGCTAAGTCAACCCACGTGCTAACTATGGAGTTGGGATAGTTTAACCTAAAACGGAGTCTTCCCAACCTAACGAGTTAGACTATGGCCAGTGCAATGATTTGGTCTACCAAAATCATGCTCTGATACCACTGTAACGGTCCCAGAATCTATACGATGCTCCCATCGTACAAATACAGGAATTCCCCTACCGTGGCAACTACATCACCTTGGAAGGGTCCTCCGTCTAACTCGGACCACTTGGGATGGCCAAGCGTCCGGGCGAGGAACACGGAGGTGTCATTCGTCCCACGTCCTCTATGAGAATTCTATACAGCAAAAGCGCACATACATGTTAGCACACAACAATCATGCTCAAATAATATACCACCAAGGGGGGTTCACTCAATGGTCACGTACGTACCAACTGAGTGAACTTTTAGGGTTTTTTTATTGCCTTGGTCGTAGGTATACGGTCGGGAGCTCATACGGGCGGGAAGGAGAGATTCCGTAGATGATCGATTTGGGGAGCTGATCCATTTGACGGAAAAAGGTACAAAGTCGGAAAGGGATTATATAGTTTGGCACAAAAGGTACAAAAGTCGGAAAGGGATTATATAATTTGGCACAAAGGGTCTTCACAAAAGGTACAAAGTCGGAAAGGGATTATATAATTTGGCACAATCAATCGTAAATCTACGGATAGGGTCTATATTGTATGTTAGTTCGAAAAACCGTATGGTATGGGTTTTTCTACTCCAAAAAGCCGTATACAGGGGTTTTTCTATGACCCCTCGAACGCAGATGCCATCTGTCCATATATAGAGGTGCACCCCCCGGGTATACCACCACGAAGGGCGGTCCATCCATCATCATCAACTAAATAACAATACAAGTACAGGATAGCATAAGTAATACATCATAACAAGGGCTTTACCCTGGGCTGAGACTCAATGGGGTCAACTGACGGTCAAGGCCGCAAGATATCAGCAGATGGAAGTATAACATGGCGTTGGCTGGCATAGAACAATGGTTAGGGTAGTCCACTCCATCCGCCCCTCCTATGCACACTTTGCAGATAGGTTGAAACATGCTATGGCATGATTGTAGCCTTCCGGAGACGCAATCTCATGGATCACCCCATGAGACTACTCCAGGTTGCGTCTCCTCGGTCCGATGAGGCAGGTCAGGGAGGTGTCCTGTTCCTGAGCAGAATGGATTCCTGTGTGTGCTAGAGAATATGTGCCACCTTGATGCACACGCATCCGTACTCAACTTTAACCCCTCAAAATCCATGGGCTGCTAGGCGCACCCATCGATTTTAGGACATCCATATATACACGTTTCCTGCAACCCAGGAGGTGTCGGACCCATACCCAACCCCAACACGAGGACTGACTATAAGCCTAGCATACTGTAGGAGTCCTGTAGCCATGCTAGGCAAGACCCCACCACCGTTTCACCATTGTACTCGTTATCTGGTGCTAAAGCACGATATAGCATCCACAGCCAGGTGAGCTCTTGTGCACAGGCCTCATTTACTGGGTCTTAAGGGTTCTAGCTAGAAACATCTCTACTTCTAGGAAGCTTTGAGGTCTCTACCCTCCCTTTAACTCCAGACACACAGGAGGAATAGAAAAAGAGAATACAATCACAATCAAAGTATCCATGGTCATCATAGTAACATATAATTCCATCTAATTAAAGAAGTGTTAGCTGAAGCACAAACTATCTAGGGACTAACCGGTCTCTTGGCTGGAGCCATTGTCATGAAAGACTTCCATTCTTCAAGTTTGGTCACAGCAGCTAGTGGCTCCTCCTTCCTCCACTCTCCACAAATCGTGGGTAGGACCCCAATTCGCCCTCTAAACTTGGCAAGTTCCCCTTGGCCAATCGATTTGGGCCAGGTGGCCCTGCCCTATTGGTAATAACCTAATTAGCTTAATTAGGTTAATTATCCCCTAATATTCTAGCATAGCTAAAGAAAACCCTTTTAAGTTAGCCCAAGTTATCCCCTATTGACCCCCAAAGGTCTAATTATATACTGGTGACATGTCATGATATGTATATGTATATCATATAAATATCTGGAACGTCACAATGGTTGAATAGACATCAATTAGCATACTTTTCATAAGCAATCTTGAATATCCATTTGACTTGAATTAAACTCATCTGATTTTTATCATCTACAAAGATCAAACATCCTCGAATATAATGAAGAGTATGCTAAACTCGTTGTTATACAGGATTAAAAAATCATTACTGGTAAGGGTTTTCAAGAGACAACTTTTGATAGCAATAGGTCTACTGAAGAATATTTACATGTCAATGTGTTATATGTTGAGACATTCAGCAGGAACTTTTATAATATAATAAATTAGTACTACCAGCCTAGACGAATGTAGAAGTGGCTGGTTAGATGTGAGAAAACCATCATACTTTAATATGGTGTTAGTTGACAATATGCACATATCATGTTTTCACACGGAAGAAACAATATTTGAAATTAAATGCACTTTTCTAGAAGTGCATTTTGAAGATTCCTATTTTAATTTTTTTGAAAACACTCAAAATTGTATGTCTTCTCCTCCATCACTTCCAAAACACAAAGAACGCCTCAAATTATGCTTTTTAAATCATATCTACAATATTTGTTGGATGTTAAAAATATCAATCATTTTTAGCCCATGTATTGATGTAATTCACAACCTACTTACTATTTAGCTAATTTACCATGCATTAAACTACATGTATGCTTTATAACCTAAATCACTTGACAAAGGAAAGAGTACTTGTAATTGTGTTATGATGAACAACTTCTCAAAGCATTTAACACTATTTAGTATTTAGCAAAGCATTAAAAAAGGAATGCAAAATGAGAACTTAAGGTCTGGTGGTTTGAACCCAATTAGAGTTACATGAATTTAACCATGAGTAAATTTATCTGCTTACATTCATCCACACAAAAATGCTTTAGAATAAGTCGGAAAACCATTCCATTAGTGTCCTACAATAGGTGCAGATAAGGCTCTGCACAACCTATTAGGATTGATCGATTCAGATAAGGCTAAGAATCCTTAGATTTTGCTATGCCATGTAGGTGTTTTTCTTGGAACGGTCCAACTCGGCGATGATTCTAGCTATGGCAAAAAGACCACCAAGCCAATCTATTCCATCCAATCTGTAGGACTCTATCATGGATCGTTATGATGACAATGATTGTTAATCGAACTAGTGGCCTCTGTACATGAATTCTAGCAATGGGTATCGCAATTGTGCTCATGCACAGACGAATAATCCATCCAGAAAAGTGGTTTTGTGCACTGTTAGTGCAAATGGTTACTTTATACATGATATTATTGGGAAAAATTATCCCCTGTATGGAACTTCGTATTTTCCAAGTGGGATGTGGTTAATGTGGCCAAAAATTGGTGTCAATGTGGCTGCGGCCAGATTAGCCACTGGTCAATCTAGCCATCCGATATCAGTCAGGTGGTTAATCAGGCCAAAAAATGGTTAATTTGACCAAATGCGGCCCAAAAACCAGGCATCGAACTGCACTATTTAGAAATTTCAATCGGCTAGTACTTTTAGGACAACTTGTGATGAAGAGAGGAAAGGATTTGGTGTAAAATAGAGACGAATCGACTAAAAAAACTTGGTTTTTAAGCTTCAAACCATGATGTTCTTCATGATTGACATAGGGTTACCATATTAACCACATCTCGCATGAAAAATATGGCGTACCCCCTTTATGCGGTTAACCTGTCAGAATATTCTACATGGACATTTATGTGGCTGCTATATTTTTCATGCAAGGAATTGGAATTCTAGTCAATTGAAACATCTCAATTATTGTTCATATGGATTTTAAAAACCAATCCAAAACCAACTTTTATCCAAGAACCACTGCTCCACGATTTGATTTTGCTGGAGATTGTGTTGCTATGCAACTCAATTTTTTTGTCTATAGAATTTGCTGCATAACAAAAATTTTGCTGTAGAACTTTCATGTTTTGAGCAATTCATATTTCCGATGGAACACAACATGGAAATAATTTAAGGGTTAAACTTAGCTATTTGGCGATTTTTTAGCACATTTTCGAAAAAAACTTGGCTAAAGGCATTGACTAGAGGTGCTTTCCTATCAATGCATGAACTAAATGGCCTCTTATCTCTTAATTTCGTCTACTTCCGTGGCGACGGTAGTAGACTCCTTAATCTACCTCACACTCACCTATTGGTTCGGTGTCAACTACTTCAATGACGAGTCGACCTTTGCATTGCTCCATGAATTGGAAGTGCTGCTTCTCCAACTCTGATTGTAGTACCCACGTAGCGTCTTCCACAGGTAAGTGTGTTCACTTCACTAAGTATTGGAGAAATTGGGATTTTCTTCTTTTCTTGTAGGACCTGTCAAGAAGAATCTCTGGGATGATCTCGAGTTGGTCGTCCGTCATTTCCAGTAACTATGTTGTCTCCAATGCCTCCTCTGGATTAGGAGTGTGCGTCTTCAGGAGACTTATGTGGAAGACCATATGGATTTTGAGATGTCCTGGCAATACCAACTTGTAGGATTGGTTACCTACTCTTTTGGTTATCTTGAACGACCCAACCCATCTTGGAGCAAGCTTCTTGCAATTGCCGATGCAGAGCTTCGCTTGTTTGACCTTAATCTTCAGCCACACGTTGTCCCCTACTTAGAACTCTTTTACTGTTCTGTGCTTATCGGCTACACTTTTCTGTCGGCTCCTTGCTGCTAGAAGATATCCTCTCACTTCCTCCACCAATTGTTGCATGTCGGCTAGCATCTGCTGGGATACTTCTACCTTGGACAGGGGATTGTGCCAAGTGTCTAGGGTCAAGCATTTGTATCCGTAGTTGATCATGAACAACGACATTTAAGATGACTTCTGCTTGATGCTATTGTTTGCAAACTTCACCAAGTGAATGTAATTGTCCCACTTTGATTGCTTATCCCAGACGTAATTCCTCAACATATCTTCACGTATCCAATTCGTATGCTCTGTCTGCCCATTTGTCTGAGGGTGATATGCTGTGCTCATCGACAGCTTCATCTGGATGGTGGTGAAGAGGTCTTGCCAAAATACACCCATGAACTTCAAATCCCTATCAGAGAATATCTCCCTTGGCATAAGATTTCCTTTGTGAACAACATGGCAGTATCCATTATCCAATGTCGTATCCGTGGTCCTGCATGGCATAAATACGCCATTTTTGACAACTTGTCGGCTACTACTATTAAGGCATCTTTGCCTCGTATTGTTCTTGGGAGCCATGTTATGAAGCCCATGCTTATTACTTCCCATTTGGCGTTTAGCACTGGCAATGGCTCTAACACTCCTGGAATTCGAAGTTGTTCTGTCTTCATCTACTGACATAGCTAACATTCTCGAATGTACTTGGCTATCCGCTTCTTCATGTCGGGCCAATACTAGTTACTTCTTATCTTGAAGTAGGTTTTCATGAAACCTGCGTGGCCAGCTATCGGACTATTGTGTGTATTATGGAGTATTAACATTCTGATTCCGGATGACTCTAGTGAGCACAATTTTTTTTTATGGTACAATAGGTTACCTTCTTTTTTAAAATGCTTGAAGGTTTTCCTCTCTTTGTTCATCCTTGCCTCCTTAGAAAGGCTTGCCCATGCTTCCTTAAAGTCTCGGTCCGTTGGCAACATCTATCTTCTTGCAAAAACTCTGGTGAGTGTTGATATGGCATTGCAATGGACTCTTGTCGTCAAGGGGGGCCTTAAGAGCGCATCCGCAACCATGTTGAGCTTGCCTAGCTTGTACACGATGTCAAAATCGTACTCCTCTAGGAACTCCATCCATCTTCTTTGTCTCAAGTTGAGATGTGGTTGATTGAACACATACTGTAGACTTTGATGGTCTGTATTTAATTGAAACTTCCTTCCCAATAGATAGTGCCTCCATATTCTCAATGTTCTCACCACTACTAGCAACTCCTGGTCCTGGGCTGGGTAGCGCGTTTCGGCGTCGTTCATCTTCCTTGAGTCATACGTTACCACCCTCTCCTCCTACATCAAGAACGCTCCTGTTGCAATCTTGCTAGCATTGGTTGCCACCAACTTATCTTTCTCTGGATCGGGCAATATTAAGACTGGGGCAGTCATTAAAGCTTCCTTCAATGTCTCAAATGCTGCATGAACCTTCTTTTGCCAATGGCTCGCCCAATCTTTTATCTTTTTCACTTTGATGAAGTCCATTAGCGGTGTTGCTACCTTTGCAAAGTTCCTGACAAATTTTCTGTAATACCCATTTAAGCCAGAAAGCTCCTCACTCTATGGATGTTCTTTGGTGCTGGCCAATCAATTACCGCTTCAACCTTTGCAAGGTCGGTGGAAATCCCTTCCGCTGTGATTACATGCCTCAAGTACTCTACGCTTTCAGTCATGAAGTGACACTTGGATAGCTTCGCATAAAGTTGATGCCTCTCAACTTTTCAAGTACTTTCCTCAAGTGTTGGGCATGCTCCTCCAAGAATCTGCTGTAGACTCCAATGTCATCAAAGAAAACTATGATGAATGTGGCTAGAAACTCACGGAAAACGCCATTCATGAGCCTCATGAATATTGCTGGGACATTAAACAACCCAAATGGCATCACTGTGAACTCGTAATGAACATATCTCGTCCGGAATGCAGTCTTATGAATGCCAGCGGAAGCGTGGTGGGCCCATAACCCACAGGTCCCAGGATCGAAACCTGGCTCTGATACCACTTGATACAATTCATTGTTTATGGGAAGCTAAACAACTGAACAACAGCATCTTATTTGAAGATCAAGATCCAATTATCATATATCTCAAACAAATACATTGAAGAACACGGTTAACCACCCAACCGAGTCCACAAGGTTATGGCAGTGCAAATGGCAACTAGCTTGGCAGACAATATTTGGCTACTCCACGTAGACCATGAGCAAACAATATCTGGCTACTCCGCGCAAACCATTGGGCAAAGACAATATCTGGCTTATTGGCCCTCCAGGCTAGTCTAGCTACTCCAGTAATTTGTGATCCCCTGTCACCTTTTTGGCCATTACTCCCTCATACGAATGAATTAGGATATGTGCCAACCTAATTCGGAAACTAGACTCCGAGCCGGTTTTAACGAGGTAAAGGTCGCTGCAATCCGACCTCTGGTTGCCGAGATATGTCCAACTGAAGTTTCGGTTCTATTTATAGACCTCTCTGCGACTTTAGCCTTTTTTAGCATGCAGTTGCTTTTTTCTCAAAATATCTCCTTGCCTTTAATTAGATTATATGACTTATCATATAATATAATTAAAGGGAAGGATTGTTACGGCTTAACGCCGGCTTGGGGGAGTGGCTCAAGTGAAGCACAACCGGAGTTAATGTCTTGAATGCTAGTAAATAATAGTTAAGGGAGTTAAGGGTAGTTTATCTTTTAAGGATCAACATATGGGTTTCGATAGTTAAGATTAATATCTTAAAATTATCAACCAATGGTCAACATTTTAATTAAAAAAGGGCCTGGCTGATAACGGGTCGTGGACCCTTCAGCCGTAACTGCCTAAAACGTGTATCAGAGTTTCGATGCTTCTGGATTCAAGGGAAAAGGGCCGATTCGGCTTAACCGCAGGTTGAATCACTAATATTATTAGCCAAATCTCAATTATTTAGGATGTTTTGCCTTTTGAAGATATTTTGGGTTCAGAAAAAGGATGATTCCGGAAATAGTTTCTTTCTGCCTTTAAATACAACTATCCTTCTTATCCTAAATCAGAATCCAGCTGAGCGCTTTGAGAGGTCTCTGGAATTGCTGAAGCCATCGTTGTTTCAGATAGACTTTTGTGTTTGATTTTGGTTTGTGTGGTTGTAGAGTGAGATAACGACTTCTTGCTCTAAAGATTGAGCCCGGTTGGGTGGTTCATCCCTTCTAAAGATTGAAGCGGAGATTGTTGCTAGTTTTTAGTTGTTTGTTTTGGTTAGATTTCCTTAATTGTATCAATTTGATATCAGAGCAACCCTGGAGCTCTTTAGCCAAATGCTAGAAAGTAAGAGAGTGAATGTAAGACACATGTGGTTAGCCTACTGAGTGGCAAGCAAAACGCAGGTTTGGGGGCTTAAGAGCAGCATATCACGAATTTGAAGGCAACATATCACGGATTTGAAGCAACATATCACGGATTAGCTCTGCCATGTATATGCTTCAGTTAATATAAGAACGGGAAAACAAAATAAGAAAACAGCCAGTGCAGAAATCCTTAAGATGTGAAGCCCTGGCTATGGCATTCAGATCCGACCTTGGCTATGGCTGCTGCAGATGTCCCTGAAATGAAGCCATATGGCTATGGCGAAGAGATCTGGCCTTGTGGCTATGGCGATGAGATCCGGCCCTGGTTATGATAGAGAATATGAAGTTCATTCCAGAAAGCCCTGGCTATGGCAAAGAATATAAAGTTTTCCCAAAATGGAGCTATCTGCTCATGCCGGAGAACCCACAGGCCTGGTTGCTGATGCACTTAAACCAATGTTTTGATGTCTTTTAAAGCCAATGTTTTTGATGCACCTAATTCTCGTCCATGGTGGGCGGGACAAAATTTCAAATTAAAGTGAACCACTTTTTGCTTATGGTAGGCCTGGAGGGGTTGTAGTCAAAATTCTCAAAATCCCGGTATTTTATCTAAGTAATGAATTCGTGCTTATTAGCTATAGAATCATCACAAAGGGTACTCATACCTTGTCACTGTGTGTATCTCCTTGGTCCAAGTATGTAGTGAGCTTAGGCGAGTGCTTGAGCACGGGAAGCAAAGTGGCAAAAGTGGTGAATGAGTGTGAATGTATTTATAGAATGGCGATGGCTGATCATGGAAACCTGTATGGCCATTAAGGGTAAGGTTGATAATGCAATTCTATGCATTAATAGGTGATATTGGGGTCTTGTATAGCCATATAATGACTGATAGAAGGACTATATAATATTATAACACATTGACTGCTATAGAAAGCATAGTGCATTGAATAGAAAGTGCATAGTGGATAGGATGCTCGTCTCTTCCAATGGATAGTTGAACCTATTTTATACTATCCTTTTGTGCAACGACCCTATGATGTGCATAGATCCATCATAGCGTCCACCTCCGCTCTGGCACAATAGCTAGCAGATCTCAGTATGGCGCTCCCATCTCGGTGAATTGCTAGTATGTCTTAGCTTGTCCTTGTCGATCCTTCGTCATGTATTGTTAATGCTATGGTCAAGGTAGATGAATGCTTAATCTTGCTCTTTCATCTGAATGCTCTCTAATATGCTCCTAGTCTAGAGACCATTGAACCTATTTTGGCTCCCAAGTCAAGTCCACGTATGATCTTAGTATCTCCAATAGAGGGATTGGCACAAGTCTAGGTATTAGTGTGTTTGACCGATAATCTAGACAACCTAACTGGAATACCATGAAGTATCCTGACTTGGAGTGTGCCTCTTACGAGTTTATCATCATTCTAGTAGATCCTGGCCTTCATGAAGGATTGGAATACCAATCTTTAGCTTCTTCATGATCACTTAGGACCGTGTTCAAACTGTGTCGATGCCAGCGACGCCTTGGTGGGGCTGTGAACATCATGTCTTCAAGCTCAGAGTCCTGCCTCTAGTGAGATATGTTTGATGCTATCTGCACGGGGCTTAGAAGAGAGGATATCAAAAGAGGAAAGCCTTGTCACTAACTCTCTCTTTTTATGGAAAAGGCTCCAGGCACAATATTCCAACTCCTGTTTTAGCTAGAGTATTCTTTAAGGCATAGGTCTTAGAACCATATTCACTCTGCGCACCCTCATATGACTTCTCGGGTGTTTAGGCTTTGTGTTGCCATGAAATATTGCAGGGCTTTGGCACATTCTTATGTCTCCACAGTGGAGATTGTCGACTTTACGTGGAAGGGCTTGGAGGTGTTTCAATAGCAGTCACGATAAGAAAAACACGACAATTATCATTTTTAATGTTCGCTGAGAAAATAGAACCGTATGACCATTAAAAAATGACCTTATACCTTATCTCTCACAACATATCATTCACATGTGTGGTAGGAGATGTTGGGCATATGGATAGGTAGAGCTATTTATTGTTCATGGATATCATGGACAAGTTTATATAACGTCTATATCTTATTTCTGACAACATGTAATTCACATGTGTAGGAGATGTGTGGGTCATATAGCTAGGTACATTATTTTATCGTTCATGAAAATTATAACACACACAAAAGTTTAAATGTCACAAGATCCTTTACTACCATAAACCACCACAACTAACAAACGACAACATCATCAATAGCAAAATTGATGATGATAATAACAATAACAATAACAATAACAATAGTGATATTGAGTCGGATGACTTTAAAAGATTCTGACGTAATATCCACGCTCTTGATTCTTAAAGGTTTCAAGTCAAGTCCACCAAACCATGGCAATGTTGATTTAGTCTCAGCAACTTTAAACCAACCTTTTATTGGTCGAGAATAGAATAGAATCTTGATCATGTTATTGCTTATAACCTTCCAAAATTTCTTAAATGAAATTCGTCTTGTTGACATGGGGTGAGTCGCTTGCGCCATGGGTTATGAAGAGGACATGGCTGAAGTCCCATTACTGACAAAGGCACATCTGAAGACATGGGAAGGTGCTCTAGTTGCAGCGCGGCAACGACTTTGTAAGGCGACTTTTTGTAAGGATAGCATTTGCACCAATGAAGGGTTGAGTATGGGACCATGGATTGAGGAGTAACATGACCAAGGCACAAAATCTATGATATAGAGCTACAAGATGTATAGGATCATGGATTGGGCAACCTTTCCAGGGGCCCATTGGCTGGCGTTTGGGTCTGGAATGGGTAGCTAGATTTTCGTGATCCTGCGTTATGGAAGTCCATCTCCACTCATTTTTCTTCGAGTTTGAGCAACTATTGATGAGCACGCACTCGGTTCCCTTTCCATGACATGTTTGAAATCAGAGAATAAAGAAGATCATTACAAGGGACCTACTAAAAGTTGTGCCCATTATATATGGGTGTAAGTTAATTGATCCTTCATTCTGCATCAAAGGGAGAATGGTAATTGAAGTGTCATGTGGTAGACTAACATGTGGTCATGTGGGAGAATGGTAATTCATGTGGTATAATTACCTAAAACGAAGTCTTTCCAACCTAACGAGTTAGACTATGGCCAGTGCAATGATTTGGTCTACCGAAATCATGCTCTGATACCACTGTGATGGTCCTAGAATCTATACGATGCTCCCATCTTACAAATACGGAAATTCCCCTACCGTGGCGACTACATCACCTTGGAAGGGCCCTCCGTCGAACTCGGACCACTTGGGACGGCCAAGTGTCCGGGCGAGGAACATGGAGGTGTCATTCGTTCCACGTCCTCTATGGGAATCCTATAAGCAAAAGCACATACATGTTAGCATATAACAATCATGCTCAAATAATATACCACCACGAAGGGCGGCCCATCCGTCATCATCAACTAAATGACAATACAAGTACAGGATAACATAAGTAATACATCATAACAAGGGCTCTACCATGGGCTCAGACTCCATGGGGTCAACTGACGGTCAGGGCTGCAAGATATCAGCAGATGGAAGTATAACATGGCGTTGGCTGGCATAGAACAATGGCTAAGGTAGTCCACTCCATCCGCCCCTCCTGCTGGTGGTTTGAACCCAATTAGAGTTACATGAACTTTACCACGAGTAAATTTATCTGCTTAGGTATACATTCATCCACACAAAAATGCTTCAGAATAAGTCGGGCAACCATTCCATTAGTGTCCTACAATAGGTGCAGATAAGGCTCCGCACAACCTATTAGGATTGATCGATTCAGATAAGGCTCTTAAGGATCGAGGGCTTTTCTCTAGCATAAGAATCTATGCCATGTAGGTGTTTTCCTTGGAACCGTCCAACTCGGCTATGTTTCTACCTATGGCAAAAAGACCACCAAGCCAATCTATTCCATCCAATCTGTAGGACTCTATCATGGATTGTTATGATGAGCAATGGAGTATCCATTGCTAATCGAACTAGTGGCCTCTATACATGAATTCTAGCAATGGGTATCCCAATTGTGCTCATGCACAGACGAATAATCCATCAAGAAAAGTGATTTTGTGCATTGTTAGTGCAAATGGTTACTTTATACAGGACATTATTGGGAAAAATTATCCCCCATATGGAACTTCGTATTTTCCAAGTGGGATGTGGTTAATGTGGCCAAAAATTGGTGTCAATGTGGTCGTGGCCAGATTAGCCACTGGTCAATCTAGCCATCCGATATCAGTCAGGAGGTTAATTAGGCCAAAAAATGGTTAATTTGACCAAATGCAGCCCAAAAACCAGGCATCGAACTGCACTATTTAGAAATTTCAATCGGCTAGTCCTTTCAGCTCCATGGGCAGCTTGATACACTCTAAAAAGCATGAACTCGCTTTATCTGTCTTTTTATATTAGATTGATGACGAGAGGAAAGGATTTGGTGTAAAATAGAGCCGAATCAACTAAAAAAACTTGGTTTTTAAGCTTCAGACCATGATGTTCTTCATGGTTGACATAAAGGGTTGCCATATTAACCACATCTCGCGTGAAAAATATGGCGTTCCCCCTCTATGAGATTATCCTGTCAGAATATTCTATATGGACATTTATGTGGCCGCTATATTTTTCATGCAAGGAATTGGAATTCTAGTCAATTGAAACATCTCAATTATTGTTTATATGGATTTTAAGAACCAATCCAAAACCAATTTCTGTCCAAGAACCATTGCTCCACGATTTGATTTTGCTGGAGATTGTGTTGCTATGCAACTCAAATTTTTTGTCTGTAGAATTCGCTGCAGAACGAAAATTTTGCTGTAGAACTTTCATGTTTTGAGCAATTCATATTTTTGATGGAACACAACATGGAATAATTTAAGGGCTAAATTTAGCTATTTGGCAATGTTTTAGCACATTTTCGAAAAAAAAATTGGCTAAAGTAAATAGAAAAAATTAGGAAAATAATTTTTCCTTAACTTTTTTTGGGACTGCACCAACCATGGAGCTCTTTAGCCAAATGCGAGAAAGTAAGGGAGTGAAATTTTATATTGTCTAGCTAAACCATAGAAACTTTAGAATGAATTTTGGGCTAGTTTAGCTAATATCATTCTAGTTTATAAGAAATATATGATTAGTAGTTTAGTTTCTAGCAAAATAAATTAATTTAAGTCATAGATTTTGCTAGTTAGCATTATTTTAGAATGTTTTCACAAAGAAAATGACTAAAATAAGTGGAAACAATTGAAAAAAAAGTATAGTAGTTTGGCTTAATATTTTCCGATGGCCACACCATAGAAATTTTTCGGATGATGCTTGGGTTACTTTAGCTAAACGCTAGAAAGTATGAGAGGAAAAATATGTAGAGTTTAGCTAAACCACAGAAAGTTTTGGGATTAATATCGAGCAAGTTTAGCTAAAGTCATTTTGGCTAATAAGAAATATACGATTAGTAATTTATTCCCTGACACAATCCACCAAGTGGATGAGGGAGGTTGCATAATCAATACTCGCCTTCCCAGTCAGTTGCATTCTGATCAATCCTCCTCTCAATTGTGCCAATATCTAGCATTATAACATGGGGTTTTTTTGTGATTTTATACGCTTTTTGGCATGGTTTTTATATGATTTCATGGGGGGTATTGCACGAGGCATACTAATCAGTATATCTAGAGTGCACACTGGATGCCTTGCATGTTTTTGTTCCTTAAAAACTTAATTAATTTAATTTTATGAAGGCCATGCAAGCAACGAGGCATTCAACTTTAGGGTTGGACTTTAGGGTTCGTGGAGAAGGGGGTTTAGAGGACCATTTTGCAGCAAAATCTGAGAAGCAATCTAAGTATGGCGCATTACCCCATTCAAAACTCCGATTAGGCTCCTGGTTAATTTGTTTGTCCTCATGCCCTGAGTAAATCGCCATCAAAGCAAGTAAAGGCAGATCAGAGCAGAGGTAGATGAACGGGAGGTTCAATGGATTATAAGCTTTGAGTGATTCAAAGGATTTTTTAAGCTATGGGTCTCATGCTTGGCGTTGATGAATAGACGATTCGAGTTGTGGATGTATTTGCCATGCCACAGAGTGGTACTGGAGTTAGTGTTGAGGATGTGGACCCTTTCTTTCAGACAAAATAAGACTTCTGGAATAGCAGGTATTTATCTGGAATAAAATGATGTACTGCGGTTGTTGTGTTATGGGCTCCAGTTAGAGTTGTATTGAAAAGCGAGATGGTTGGAGGCAAGCCTCTACTATTAATAAATATCCGATTCTGGGTTGCTTATAATCGGATTCTCTGGATTTAAAGATGCATCTGCCATTTTCTCTAATGCAAAGCTTGCATTTGCAGCTCAGGAAAAGACTCTTTGATTTACCTAGTTAGTAGCATTAGTCTAACCCTGTGCTTCTTTGTTGCAGAATGTTGAAGCATGATATGTAAATAGTGGATGCCATGATCATCGAATTCCATCATCGGCTTCATTCCAACATTGGATCGATCTGCCCCTATAGCAGGCATGTCTTTTCTTCTCGCCCCTTTTTTAAGCCATTATGTTGCTTCCTTTTTCCATTGCGGGCGCCAGATGTTTTGTATTGGAGCTTATCTGTTTTTACTAGTCTTTCCATTGCACGCAGTTACCTTGGCCCAAGTGAAAACTGGTCATTATCATGCACACATAAATCCCACCTTGGCACCAGGGCCCCAAGCTTATTTGCTTGCTTCATTGTCCAGGAACAAGCTTGTAGCTATTGCATCAATTCGCACGGGGTCCCACAGGCTACGGATTGAGACAGGTAGATGGGAGCGGCCGCAATTGCCGTGAGAAGCGAGACTATGTACCTGTTGCCAGTTACAGGTTATTGAAGATGAAAGCCACACTCTTCTGAGTTGCCCTGCTTTTGAGATAGTCCGGAATAATTTTTTGACCTTAGCATTCCATTCCACGCTTCCACAACTTCTCAGAGCACCATCTATGCATGATTTGGTATTATACATACTTGAGGCTGTAGATGAACATCTTCAATTACTGAGCCCTCAGTAGTCCTTATCTCCGATTGTCTAGTATCATCATTACTGCAAAGCTTTTTCTTTTGAAAACCTTTCGAGGCAGGGGTTTTTTAATCCTAGTAGCAATGATTGTACTAGCCCATTGTATGGGTCCCATGGCCTATTGGTCTCCGTGGACGTTAAAAAATCTATTCTATTCTATTCTATTCTATTCATTGCGGGTGCCAGATGTTTTGTATCGGAGCTTATCTGCTTTTACTAGCCTTTGAGAACTGAAATGTCAGGTCAGTAGTTTCTGTGGTAGCCAGTTCTAATTTCTGTGGCGTTCACAACTAATATTTGTGATTTTTTCTAGCGGCCTTACTATTGGCTTTGCTATATACATAGATATTTGAGAAGATGTGTACAAAGATGTGCCTTACAAGCATGGAATATTTGATATGTAAGATAACGACTTGAAGAACTTTTTATATTTGCTGGTAACCATGATCATCAATTTTTCATTTTTTGCAGCCTTTCTTCAAACTCACAGTTATGTTATCTTTTACTAAGAGGTGATGCACTTTTGATGGGCCAATCTTGCCGTGGTTTTACAGATTCATTGAAAACATCTAGAGAATTTGATTTAGTTCTATCATGCTACCATATATTGGCAATACATGTACTTGCAAGATTACATTTTGGTTGCACGCCTCTTTCTTTTTCTCATTGTGTCTGCTTACTTAGTATCATTGTGATTTGACCAGTGACTTAAACAAACGTGACATCCTTCATGGCTCCATTTCCTAAACACATGTTCTAACATGTCTAGCATATGGAATTCTACTACCTAGGGATATTGTAAGTGGTTTACATCATAAATGCATTCTCTTCAACATTATTTTTTCCATCAATATTGTAGAGTTTCCTTTTGTATTCCAATATGTAGAATGGAGACCCTCATAATGATATAAATTTTTTGGCCTACTTGCTTATTACTAATATATATTATAGAAATTTTTGCAGCGCAACTATAAGTGGTCTTCAAGGCCACACTGTCTTAGGCACAAGAACCTATAGCAATGTACACAATTTTCATTGCCCGAAGGGGCAAAAATTTTTTTTAACCTATAACACAAACCATTACATTAATTAAATTCCCCCTTAAACCCCCTTTTGTTTGGGTGCATATATATTCACACGGGGGGTGATGTAGGGCAGCGAGAGCCCTTTTAATTATGTTTTTCATGTACAAAATCAACACCATATAGTATATTGCCTGAAATCTTATAGTATTTTGCAAATCTTGTTATACAATATCATAATTTCTTTACATCCATACCCCACAAACGAGGAATTTTGTGTACGGTGTAGATTAAGGAATAAGGGGTGAATATGCCTATCCAACAGCTCTCGTTGCCCGGAGTCACCCCCCGTGTGAATATGCACCCAAACAAAAGGGGGTTTAAAGGGGAATCTAATTTTAATGCGTGTAATGTAATGGTTTGTGTAATGGCTAGTATTATCAAAGAACCTCGTCGATGTTAGGTGTGGATCCTGTGAGATTAATACTTGAGCTTCTAAGCATTCCTTCGAGGTGTGGCATCGAGATTATAGGTTGGCTTGACTTGGGAGCTAAAAAGGATTTATTGGCCATTAATGCTAGGAACATACTATTGTATAACTAACATCAAGGATGTAGCTAGTATCTTTCCTTGCATGCAAGATGAATAAGCATTTCTTAACTATCACATTCCAAGCGTCACAATACATAGTTGAAAGGACTCATTCCAGACCAGCTATAGAATCACCATGAAGGGAACTCATACCTTGTTACTGTGTGTATCTCCTTGATCCAAGTATGTAGTGAGCTTAGGCGAGTGCTTGAGCACGGGAAGCAAAGTGGCAAAAGTGATGAATGAGTGTGAATGTATTTATAGAAACGCGATGGTTGATAATGGAAACCGGGTAAGGTTGATAATGCAATTCTCTGCATTAATAGGTGATATTGGGGTCTTGTATAGCCATATAATGACTGATAGAGGGACTATATAATATTATAACACAATGACTGCTATAGAAAGCATAGTGCATTGGATAGAAAGTGCACATTGGATAGGATGTTCGCCTTCCAATGGATAGTTGAACCTATTTTATACTATCCTTTTGTGCAACGACCCTATGATGTGCATAGATCCATCATAGCGTCCACCTCCACTCTGGCTGTTTGGGGTCTGGGTTTGGGAACTCCTGCAAGACAGCCCTCTGTGAGGACCTTTGGATCAAACAGGAGAATCCGGGAGCTATGTCACGCGGGATTTGCAAAGAAACAAGAAAAAGGAGAAATGAGAGAACAAAAGAAGACAATGAGATCAAAATAAGACAATGAGATCACAATAATGAGAACAACTCCTTGATGTCAATGAAGATACATGAGCTCTCACAATCGAGAGAAAACAGAAAAGAGACAAGACCAAAAACTCATCAAAAAATCGAGTGCTAACTCTACTCATATATATATAGTACAATGGCCTTTGGCCCAATATAGACACTCTGACTGATTTCGGTGCCGACTCCTGGAAGGAGGCCTGATTTGCAGGAATGCTGGCGGTGCCTCTTTAGGTGCCTAAAGTCACGCTGACGCTGATGCTGGGGTGACTGCCCGTCACTTGTCTGAGCGTCTCCTCCAGGACTCGAATTTGACGGCTTTCATTGTTAGTCCTGTGCCTCCTGGTACAGGACTATTCATGCATACGAAGGACCAGGTCAAGCAAAAGGATCCCTGATCGGCCTGGTCAGTCATCAAGGGCCTTGAGAAGACCAAGCGGCAGCCACTCAAGAGGCGGACGCCGGACAAGTGGACGGGCCATCACCGCCAGCGTCGGCGTGATTCCGGCACCTCAAGAGGCACCGCCCGGCATTCCACCAAATCAGGCCTCCTTCCGAGTCGGCACCGAGATCAGTCAGAGTGTCTATATTGGGCCAAAGGCCATTGTACTATATATATGACTAGAGCTCGCACATGAGCTCTAGATGAGTTTTGAGTCTTGTCTCCTTTCAGTTTTTCTCTCTATTGCGAGAGCTCATGTATTTTCATCATTGACATCAAGGAAGCTTATTGTTTTCCTCATAGTTGTTCTGTTTTCTTCTTCTTGTTCTCTTCTTGCAAATCCCGCGTGACATAGTCCCCCGGACTCTCCTGTTAGATCCACGGGTCCTCACAGAGGGCTGTCTTCCAGAGTTCGAACCCGGACCCCAAACACATGGCGCCACAGGTGCGATTCAATCCTACTTTCTTACGCCGCCATAATGTCCGTAGAAATTTCACGCCAGAAGAACTCCTTTCTCAGACGGCATCTCGCTTGGAGCGTCATCAGCGTCGGGAAACTGTTCGCGACATATATGGATCTGCTTATGACATCGAGGGAGGCCATCTTCGGTCTAGGGCTCAGTCGGCGCCACCCACCCCTCGTGTCCAGTCTCGTCCCAGTTCCCCACCCCAAGCGTGCAAACATTGCTCACAACCTCGGTCTCCTCATCACTGTCGGGAGCCTTATCGGGCTCAACCTTCTCAACCGTACTTTCACACCCACGAACATGCCTACATCCATCATTCTTGAGCCATACACCTCTTCGCCGCGAACCATCATCTCCGGGTGGGCACGGCTATCCACATGTCTCCTTTCGCCTACCGGGAATATCCTTACCAGACGTTTCCCCATTGCTCTTCTGTTTACAACCTTACGGATCTCAAAACCAATGCTCCGGCTACGCCCGGTTTCTCAACCGCGATCACCCCTTCATCAAGGTCCATCGGGCACAATGCCACATCCACCTCAACCCCAATATCCTCACTATATTGTTGTCCCGGCCCAAAGACTTTCACATCTACCTTTCGGACTAAACCGACTTATCCCACCTTTGGCAACACGAAAAGGCAAACCGTTTAGACCAAAGTGCTCCGGGCCCACATGGAAGAATTTGAGGCTCTAGCTGTCCTAAATGGTCACGCGCAACCTCAACTGAAATTCCACATCTTTTTCCACCACCTCAAGGTGGCTCTCCTCATCAATGGCTCATGTCCAACAAAAGCCATTGGAAACAAGATCGGTCCGAAATGCGCCTTTGCTTTTACGTCTCATTACGGGACCACGGATGATGATCAACTTCATCTCAAGCAACTCAATGAACTTCAACAAGAGCCCGCGGAGTTCCGGAGGGATTTTATGGATCGCCTTCACATTACGCTAAGTAAGCTCAAGGAGTACCCTACACGAGCCAGATTTTGGTCCGTTTCTCCAAGGGCTTCCTCCCGCTATTCGACTCATGATGAATACTGCGGCCCAAAAACTTTGGAGCAAGGCTATTGACCTTTGTCAATCACTCCGTCAACGTTTCCTTTCGAGGCGGGCTCTTCAAGAGCTCCCGTTCATTCCACCGTCATGGTTCCACAAACGGCCGTTTCAGCCTCAACACGCCAATCCACAGTATGATCAAAAGCTTCAAACGGTGCCATATTTGCAAATACCAAGGCCATTTGGCCAATGAGTGCAACTCCACCAATGGCCCGCCTCATTGCAAGCGATGCAACATGTGCAATCATGCCACGAAGAGCGCACTCGCACTCATCCCAAAACCGATTCGCAACAAAATGGTTTATCAAGTGCAAACCACACCTCGGCAACAATCACACTATCGGCGAGCCACCTCTTGGTGCAGCCCACGCAACTCTATCAATGGGACCAACCACGGGGATCCAACCAACGTCCTCCTTTTGATCCTTCTAAAGCTCAGTGTTATCACTGTCAAGAATGGGGTCATACCACCACGGCGTGTCCTCAACTTCCACAAGTTCAGGTACAGCTTCCTGGCACAAATCAGACCACATCGGTCCGCCTCACGGCTTACCAACTCTGGCTCGCTAATGGCAAACAAGGCCCGCGACCCGTTCTTAAGAAGCCACCAAGAGCGCCTCAGCAATCACGCTATCAACCAGCTCCAAGCCAAATCAACCTCATTTGGATCAACAAGCCCAAGAGAAAATTTTTCGGGCACTTAACCCTCCAAGATACGGTAGTCAAATTGGGTTGGTTTAGTTTCACGCCAGACCAAGGCATCACGTCCCTTGACTATTATTCCGAAGGGCACGCAACCTGCCTTTGCCGTTGACACCATTCCTCATGAGGACGAAAAAAAGGTTCACTTTGCACTTGACTTGGAAAAGCTCATGCCACATGTCATGCCCAAAGTTCGCCAAAGCATTTTGAACCTCATGCAATGCTTTGAAGGCCGCACATTAGCAAATGTTCATGCCACCACTAGAGCTCAACAAAGACAAGATACCCCTTCAACATCTCAACCTCCACGCTCTCGGACATATCCCAATATTGCAGGTAGGTTGACTTACTCAAAGAAGTTGCTGCTTCCCTGCCACGCACTCCCGCACTGGAACCAAGCAGATCCTTTTTCTCATGTACCTCTCGAACTCCAAGAGGAGCTCGCCAAGATCAAAATTCCTTTAAGCTTGGCAACCATTTTAAAACTCGTCCCCGCTCTCAAGGACCGGTTACCACTCCCAACCTGCTTTTTAGTTGGGGCCGTGGCTACCTCTACACCCACGGTCCATGCCACGGTGGGAAATCAGCAAGTCAACCATGTTCAAATCGATGGAGGTAGCGCACTCAATCTCATCACGGATAAACTCCGCAAAACAAATGGGCATCACACAACTCTTTTCGTGCCCCATATGACATCAAATTGGCTAATGGCCATATCACGAGACCGCAAGGCGTCACACCTATTCTTCACATCAACATTGGTGATCTCCGCTTTCCCATGGAATTTGGAGTTTGGAAAGTCTGGCGAAGATCCGGTGACTATGAAATGCTTTGGTAGGCGACCTTTTCTCCGCCCGGGCAAAGAGTATCCATTATGGGCCACGGACCGTTAGTCATCACCGATGGTCATCTCAATGCCACCATGGACTTGCAAAAAAAGGCGGGATCATTTACATTGACAATGCGGAACCCTCTCTCGGATTAATCGATTCGAAGAAGCTCGAGAATATTTATCAAGTTCGGGCTCCACCGCGAGTATGCCTCGTCATCCTACCACGAATATGCTGATCCTTGGGGAGAAATGACTCTTGATCGGGACCAGGTAGGGCTGCCTTGCTTGACCCCCTACGGCTCCTTGCAATCGAATCCAACGCGTTGATCACTTTTCGAGATCTTTGAACCTCCCGCAACTCCCCGTTGATGTACACACCGTCATGAAGCAACCTCCGCTAGATGAAACCGAAGCAACCTCTCTTTTTCACCACGCAAAGTGCCACGCGATCGGTTATGCTCCAACCTCCCGCACACATTGTCCGGGATACTTGAAGTAATACCCCATATTCGGACTCTCAAGTCGAGATTGTGGACGTTGGCAACAATCAACCTCGTCCGCATTGCAAATCTTCCGGGCCCTTATCGTGAATCAGGTCAGCCAAGCCGTTCAAAAAATTCAAACACATTTTCACCGGAGTTACAAAGATCTTCGGGAATCAACAAAAGCTTGGGGAACTCACCATTCCTACCAAATCGATGCACACACCGGTTTAGCGGCGGCATGCGGCTCAACCCTAATTACCGTGATCGTCAAGGCGGAAATTGGACAAACTCCTTGCCGCAGGTTTGATCTATGAGGTCAAACATTACGAATGGGTGAGCCCCATTGTCATTGCCCTCAAACACAATGGTAAGATCCGCGTCGCGTGTGGACTACCGAAAACTCAATCGTGCCCGCGGGCGTGATCATTTTCCACTTCCCCTTCACGGATCAAGTTTGGAAGAAGTGGTGGACATGAGATGTACTCCTTTATGGATGGTTTTTCTGGCTACAATCGGATCTCCATCAAAGACTCGATCAACTCAAGACCACTTTCACCACCCAGGTAAGGCACTTTTTGCCTACAAGGTGGTTCCTTTTGGATTATCCAACTCCCCTTCAACATTTCAACGCATCATGCTCTCAGTTTTTCATGATTTCATGAAGGAAAATCCCTTCTTGCAAATTTTTCAAGATGACTTCTCTGCCTACAGTTCCATGGCTGACCATTTGGATAAATTGGAACTCGTCTTCCAGAAATGTGATGAGTCCCAAGATTAGTCTCAATCCGCAGAGAAATGCACCTTTTGTGTCACCTCCCGAGTTGTTAGGCCATGTTGTCGCAAGAAAGGTATCACCACCACGATCCCCGCCAAAATCGGGTTATTGTGCTCAAGGCTCAAGCACCAGCCAATATCAAGGAGACACGCTCTTTCCTGGGTAAGGTCAATTATTACTCCACCTTCATACCTGGACTAGCAGCCATTGCAGATCCCATTCATAAACTCACGGGTGACGAATCCACCTGGGCTTGGAATTCCCAGTAGCGGATCTTTGCTTTCCAACGATTGAAGATTTTGCTTACTCGGGCCCCGGTTCTTGTTCCTCCTCAATGGGACAAGCCCTTTCATGTTCATGTCGATGTCGGCGTTTGCCATTGAGCTGTTCTTTCGCAAGAGTATGATGCGCATTAACCGACAAACCAAATCGTCACGCCACGGAAAACTCAATTTCGGCTGGCGCAACTATTCTCGCCCGCAGGCGTGAAGCTTTGGGTCTCATTTTCGTGTTCAACGCTTCCGTCACTACCTTTTGGGCAGTCAAATCAAGTTCTTTGTGGACCACCAAGCACTCCTTTATTTGATCAACAAGTCCACGCCCACGGGCCGCATTGCTCGTTGGGTCCTTCTTCTCCAAGAATTTGCCCCTTTTGAAATTGTTCATAAGGCCGGCAAATCTCATGTCGTCCCGGATTATCTTTCACGCATCCACACAGATGATCCCTCAACTGGAGTCTCAGACGCCTTTCCTGACGCTCAACTCTTCTTAGTCACTGCAACACCCCATTGGTTCCATGATTTTCAGCAGTACCTCCTCACAGGTGCTCTTCCACCAGAAGACGAGACACTCTCTCCTGCCAAGCGACAATCCCGTCGCCATCAATTTCTCCGTGAGGTCCGTGACTACACCATGGTTGCAGGACATCTCTACAAAAAGGGTAAGGACACCATCCTTCGACGCTGTGTTCTACCTCATGAAGTTCCAGATATTGTTAGAGAAGCTCATCAAGGGCTAGGTGGTGGTCATTTTCATGGTGACACCACGGCCCGCAAAATACTTCTAGCTGGGTATTTTTGGCCCACGCTCTTCAAAGATGCTCACGCCCACGCCCGCACGTGTGACGCTTGCCAGCGGGTGGGACGCCCCACGGCCCGTGACGCTCTTCCCTTGACGCCGGTCGCCACGCCACTTCCCTTCAGCAAATGGGGAATGGATTTTGTGGGACCCATTGACCCTCCTGCGCGGCACACTCGTGCCCGTTACATTCTGGTTCTCACTGACTATGCTACTAAATGGGCGGAAGCTTGTGCACTTCCAGACAACACTGCAGCAAGCACAGCCAGGGTCCTTTATCAACAAATCATCACGCGATTCGGCTGCCCCACGGAGCTGGTCAGTGATCGTGGTGTCCATTTCATCAATCATACCATCAAGGAGCTGACGGATTATCTCCTGATACATCATCACAAGAGCACACCTTACTATCCTCAAGGTAATGGTTTGGCAGAAAGCACCAACAAAACTCTGGTTACCATTCTCAAGAAAATTTGTGATGCTTCACGCACAGACTGGCAAACCAAACTTCCTACTGTTCTTTGGGCCTACAATACTTGTTTCAAGATTGCTACCGGTCACACTCCTTTTAAATTGGTCTATGGACAGGAAGCTCTCATGCCGTTTGAATACATCCTTCCAACACTCCGTTTTTCAAAGCGGCACGCTCATAATCCACCGCCGTGACTCAAAGAAAGGGTCTATCAATTAGAACACTTGGATGAACTTCGAAGAGATGCTTATATTCGTGTTCTTCATGGACAACAGTTGCAAAAATCTTTACATGACAAACGTCTGAAGACAAAAACATTCAAAGAAGGCGATTTGGTTCTTCTTTATGATTCCAGGTACAAAAATTTTCCGGGTAAACTCAAGTTTCGTTGGCTTGGCCCTTATCAAATTGTTCAAGTGGTCAGACCCAGCGTTTTCCAACTGGCAGAGTTAGATGGCACTCCATTACCTACATTGGTTAATGGTTTTCGACTCAAAACATTTCATCACACAGAAAGCGACAATCCACCAACAAATACAGTTCAAGAAGCAAACACCACAGAAAGTGACTAGAAAGGCGGCATATTATATTATAGTGGAAAATTTTTTACAAAATGTGGGCACAGCCCAGCTATTTCCGCTATGGGCACTGCCCTATATACAAAAACGGGCTCAGAGCCCTATCTACTAAAAACCTAAGAGGAAAAACCCTCTACTCCGGGTTCGGAGCAGAGGTGATGCGGATGAGATGGTAGAGGTTCTGCTCCGGATCCCAGTTTAGGTGCAGAACCACATCCATCCCGTTGGTCTTCGGGTCGGGATGTTCAGCCATCCCGGCACACCAGCCGTCCATTCGAATGCCACGGTTCTGGCAGCGCCAGAGATCCAGACAATTCATCTTGCAAGTGATCCACTCATGACAGTTAGTGGGCATCGTGCAGCCTTCGTTCAAGCCAGCAGCAGCCATACTGAGCGCCATCGGATGCCTTTGTTCCTCTCGGTTCGTCTTATATAGCCCACTGAGGCACTCCTTGTCGACGTGGACCAATCACACAAATCGACAACGTGTTTGCAATGCAAGGCTGTTTCTAAAATGAGAATCTTTTCTCCCGCCGCATATCTAGCCATGGTACCTTCTGACACGTTCCTTTTAATGATATCCCACTTCGAGTTGCCAGCATTGAATGCCATTCCTTCTTTTCACGCCCGTCGAACATTAATAGGTGTCCTTTGCCATCTGTCACATCCGATCTTTCTCTCACGTCTCATCCTCACCGTTCATTACTTCTTCCTTACGTTTTTGGGGACTTAGCCAAAATTTTGCCTCTCAATACCCTCCTGGGCATCTTTTGACACCTGGCATCATCAACGGCTCCAGTTTCGCCCTCATCATACCTCTTCGCCTCCAGTTGCGCGCCCTAAACTTTGTCGTTCCTCTGCGCCTTCGTTCTTGGCTTTTGTCCTCCGCCCTTGCATCACTCTTCGTTTCTGCAAATCGTTACCATGGCTGCACCAAAATTTTCTACCCTTCAAGCTACTGCTCCCAGGGACCCGGCTCTTTTCGAGTCGGTATCTTTCTTGACGCCCACTTTCCGCGGGCGCCTTTTGCGGCCCAAATCGAGAAGTCATTTGAACGCCAAAAGCTTTTACGAATTCTCTCAAATGGAACTTAGGCTCCAAATCTTGACCAACCTGGGCGGTTCATCGCCAATATCGTTAACGTACCGCATGGATACACCACGATCGCCGATGGCACCACCATTTCATTTGACTCAACATTTGATTTTCGAGGTATTTCATATTCCCTTGCAAACCCCTTGTTTATCATGGTCCGCCATCCGGGATCTAGATGTCACGAGTTTGGTGCACCTCCTTATCATGCCAATGTGCATCGCCCGACCAATATCGACAAGCCTCCACGAAAACCTTTGTTAAGTTTCGTGGCGCCAAGTTCCAGGGTATTCTATCAAGAACACCCATATCAATAAGCCTTTCTATAACATGGTACTCACTGCTACCCACTCCAACCACCACATAGATTGGCCCCAATTGATGTTCTATCGTCTTCTCCAAGAAGTGGACCGCCTTCGGGGTGCCACTTCCATTTCTGAAGTTTCGGTGGGAGGTCACCTTCAAGCCCTCATCTGTCATTACTTCCCTCCCACACCACAACAGTCTAAAAATTCCACTCAGCGGTCCCTTCCCAAGCCTCAACAAGTTGGCCCTTCACACCCTTCTTCGCCTGGTCATGACCAACATCAGCACTCTCATGTCACTGTCTCCTCCTCAGCCACACCATCCAGTTCACACCATATCTCCCAAACCTCCCAAACCAGACAACAGCCGGCTCCACCACCGCACCACCCTCGTCAGCTGTTGTATCAGTATCAGCAGGATGCTCACGCTGCTGTACTAAAGTTACAAGAATCCCAAGACGCTCTCATGAATGGGGTTCAAACGGCACTAGAGGCCTCTGATGCAGTACACCGGGACCTTCAAGCTGCCACTGCCCAAGTTGCCACTTTGGAGGCCAAACTTCAAGACAAGCACGGCGCTCTCTTGCAGGCTCATACAGATCTCAAAAATGCACAGGAACAAGTCAGCCAACTTGCAGATCAACAGGCTCAGCTCCAATCAGAAATTCAAAATTTATTGGAACACACCAAGTCCACAGAAGCTCTCCTCGGTACCAAGGACGCAGATATTGCCAAGCTCAACGCCTTGTACTCCGAACTTTGTGAAAACTTCCGCACTCAAGTTCAACACCTTACAGAGCGGGACGCTCAAATTGCCTCCTTGACGGCTCAACTTTCTACACAGACCTCTCAGCTCACCTCTCTTCAAGATCAGCTTACAGAGGTGCAGAAACAGAAGATTCTTGATGACGCGGAGATTGCCGTGCTTCGTCTGAATACACACGGGCAATCCTCCTCCCAGGTCAACACTTCTCAGAAACGGGTCCGTGACCAATCACGCCTGCTGCTAGAAAAGGACAACCGGATCCGTGACCTTGAACAACAGCTACAGCAAGCTATTCAATCTGCTGATGAGGCTCAAGCAAAACTTGACGGCCATACCGCCATTATTAACAGAATGGCTGTTGACTTCCCAGTTCCTTCCTGCTATCACGATTATGTGGTTGCTCGCCGCCACCTCTTCCTTTCAAAGTGGCATGCCGCAGATGGACCGGTGGATATTCCCCTGAGCACTGCAGATTTTCTTCGGATTTGGCCAGAACTCACCATTGAAGACAAAGGGTTATGCTGTGCCCTTTTGGTCTTTGATCTCATCCACTGTGTCGATCCCGACTTTATCACCTTCAGAGTTGTTCAGCCCATGGCTTACATATTTCATGATTTCTATTTAGGTGATACACAGGAAAACTTCAGAGATGGGCCACGCCAGCTCTTTCAGGGTGACCCCACGGTGCAATGGTTGCTTCAGGATAACAATCCATATCTTGCTGATCATGCTCAGACCCACACGCTTCATCAGGAGTACATGCCTGAGCTTGCCAATCATTTACCTCTCTGGCAGGCGGAAGCGCTGCAACAGGTCAGGAAGTTTCTGGGACATCCCGAGGATCTTCCCTATGCCCAAATTTATATGCAGCACCTTGCCGGTTATAATCAATTACGGGCTCTGTTGGATAGCAAGACGGTCCCCACGGGATGGGATAGCCCTCCTGTCAACTCTCAACTCTCTGATTCTCTTTGGGATCGTTGGTGTCAAGCTCTTGATCCGGATCTTGTCAGTCAATTCAGGGAGACTGCTCAGCAACCCACGCCCACGGGCATGATTCCTTCTCCATATGCTTCTCTGGGAGTACCTCCACGCCCCCGGTTCCTGACTTCTGATTGGCGTCTCCCATTTTGGACAAAGGTCATGGATGGCCATGCTGGATGGACACCACCTCAGATCTCGACGGATCTCCGGTGGGACCCCCGTTTTGTACGCCGTTCACATTGGGAGGAGGGTGCCACTCTTGATACCACCACGAATTGGATCTATATTGCTAATGAGCGTGGTTGGCAACGCCCGGCAGATGCAATTCATGGTCTCGACACCTTTATGCAGAATGCCACCACCTCCCCAGACCCTTCAGTTCATCTTCAAGCAGGTTTTTGTGCTGCTCTCAAGTGCCTCTTGCTCAGCTCCTTACATCGGCAGCGCTCCATTTTTCACTGCAATCCAAATGCCAGTGTCAGTGCCTTCGGCCTCCAGACCTGCCTCCTCATGGAATGTCAGTTCGTTTCTTCAGACGCCCATGCTGCCCTTGAAGACATGGTACGCTCTCGATTTCTTATTGATGCAGATCCTACTCTTGGCCTCAACACTCCTAATGCTCTTCAAACACGCCAAGACCTCATTAGCCAGTACCATAATGGTGCCCGTCCTCACTCACGGGAGGATCACTTTCAGACAGATGGCTTCCCGCCCTCGGAAACACTTCCTCCTTTTCTTCACTCTGAGTGTCGTTTGGTAGGGGGGGGTGTTAGTCCTGTGCCTCCTGGTACAGGACTATTCATGCATACGAAGGACCAGGTCAAGCAAAAGGATCCACAGTCAGCCGCGGGTCAGTCATCAAGGGCCCCGCAGAAGACCAAGCAGCAGCCACTCAAGAGACGACGCTCAGACAAGTGACGGGCCATCACCGCCCGCGTCAGCGTGATTCCAGGCACCTCAAGAGGCACCGCCAGCATTCCTGCAAATCAGGCCTCCTTCCAGGAGTCGGCACCGAGATCAGTCAGAGTGTCTATATTGGGCCAAAGGCCATTGTACTATATATATGACTAGAGCTCGCACATGAGCTCTAGATGAGTTTTGAGTCTTGTCTCCTTTCAGTTTTTCTCTCTATTGCGAGAGCTCATGTATTTTCATCATTGACATCAAGGAAGCTTATTGTTTTCCTCATAGTTGTTCTGTTTTCTTCTTCTTGTTCTCTTCTTGCAAATCCCGCGTGACATAGTCCCCCGGACTCTCCTGTTGGATCCACGGGTCCTCACAGAGGGCTGTCTTCCAGGAGTTCCCGAACCCAGACCCCAAACATTCATGCATGTTTTTTGGATTTTTGCCCGTCAAAACAGGTGAAAATTTTTTTTGTATGGCAAATGAAAGGTAGAAGTTGGGCAATCGCCCGTCATAGAGAAGGGCAACTACAAGACATACTCGTCATTTGAAAGGCTAGGAATAGAGAAATGCCCGTCATTTTTCTTGCTATATATCTTTATAAATTTTAAACATTTATATTGTTATTGATTATAAATTTATAATATCTCTATACAGTATACATGATACAATTACACATCCCAAATTCCCAATGATCCCCGTCCCATTTTTTTAATCTCTGGTACATTACAGATACATCATTGACCACCAACCAACAAACCTAAATCTATGTTAATTCAAGAAAATTAGCCGCCTAAATCTATGCTAATAATTAAAAAAGATATTTCTGGAATCTTGATGCCCGCCCACTGCCCGACCCGCCTAAGATCAGAGTTCTTGTGCTGCGAATCAGAATCACATCATACTGGTCGAATGCATCTTTCAATTCTCTGCTAGTATCATCGTCTATGAGCCCTGGAAGGTCTGCGCTTGCCTATTAACTCATGAGCATTAGGAAGGCTTGAATTGTGAATCAAAGGTCTTCACGAATCAGAGTTCAGAATTCATCACGTATCAGAGTAAGTATCTGGTAAAATCTGAATCAGAGTTCATCATGTCATTCCAAAAGCTTGAATCCACCAAAAGCTGTAACTGTCTCAGGCCGAATTGGGAAAGGCATTTTGTATCCGCCTTCACAATAAGGTTTCCTGTCCATTTAGAGATAGGAGGTAGAACAGAAGATTTCGGCTCCAAGCATCTATAGATTGGCAATTATGTTACAAAGATTGGTATGAAGCGAAGCAAAAGAGAGGAATGCCACTTGAATAAGTTTTTTTGATTGATTTTAAACTTTAAACTATTATTTTTATTTCAGTAGTGTCTATGTAAGAACTTCATTATGTATTTCATGAACTTACAATAAAAATATGCTTTAATTTATGTATCTATCTATGTTTTTTACCGAAAAAATTGATTTCTGTCATTTTTAAATTTTTTATTGCATTTGAAAGGCTTGAATTTAGGAACTTCCTGTCACGCGAAAGGTGTAAAATCATTTTGCCCGTCCCTAGAAAATTAAGGGCGGACCCTCAAATTCGAGCACTGGTCTCCTCTTGATCCCGGTCATGGGCTTTGACTGCGTGGTCTGCGGCGGCTTGGTCTTCTGCGGGGCCTTTGATGACTGACCCGTGCCTGACTGTGGATCCTTGGCCTTGACCTGATCCGTCGTGTGCATGAATAGTCCTGTACCAGGACGTACAGGACTAACACTCCCCCCCACCAAACGACACTCAGAGTGAAGAAAAGGAGGAAGTGTTTCTGATGGCGGGAACCCAGCAGTTTGAAAGTCGTCCTCACGTGAATGAGGATGGGCACCATTGTGGTAATTGCCTATGAGATCCTGGCGTGTTTGAAGAGCGTCAGGAGTGTTGAGCCCAAGTGCAGGATCTGCATCAATACCATGTCTTCAAGGGCAGCATGTGCCTCAGAAGGAACAAACTGGCATTCCATGAGAAGGCAGGTCTGGTGGCCAAAGGCACTGACGCTGGCATTTGGGTTGCAATAAAAGATAGGACGCTGCCGATTTAGCGAGCTTAACAGGAGGCACTTAAGAGCAGCACAGAAACCTGCTTGACGGTGAACTGAAGGATCCGGTGAAGTGGCAGCATTCTTCAAGAAGGCATCAAGGCCATAGACAGCATGAGCGGGCGTTTGCCAACCACGCTCATTGGCAATATATATCCAATTTGCGGTGTGGTCCAAAGTGGCACCATCCTCCCAATTTGAGCGTCTGACAAAACGTGGATCCCAGCAGAGGTCCGTGGAAATCTGAGGAGGAGTCCACCTAGCATGGCCTTCCAGGATTTTGGTCCAAAAAGGAAGACGCCAATCAGAGGTGAGAAACCTTGGGCGTGGAGGGACACCAAGGGAAGCATATGGAGAGGGAGTCAGGCCCGTGGGCGTGGGCTGCTGAGCCTGCTCCCTGAATTCTCGAACAAGGTCTTGATCAAGAGCATGGCACCACTGGTCCCAATCTGAAGCAGAGAGCGGAGTAGAGACTGGAGGATTATCCCAACCCGTGGGTATCGTCTTACTGTCCAGAAGGGCACGCAGTTGATTGTAGCCTGCCAAGTGCTGCATATAAACTTGTGCAAACTGAAGATCCTCAGGATGCGCTAAACATGTCCGCACTTGTTCAAGTGTTTCTGCTTGCCACAAGGGTAAGTGATGAGCCAGCTCAGGCATGTACTCCTGGCCAAGAGTGTGAGAGCGATCATGATCCTTTAAATAAGGGTTGTTATCCAGTAACAACCAGTGAGCGTCAGGGTTGCCAGGAAAATTTCGATGTGGCCCGCCTCTGAATTTGTGCTGAGTATGAGCCAGATAGAAGTCATGAAAGATATACACCATTGGCTGAACAACTCGAAAGATGATCAAATCATGATCTTCACAGTGGATTAGGTCGAAGACTAAGAGGGCACAGAGTAAGCCTTTGTCTTCTACTGAAAGGTCCGGCCAAATCCTGAGAAAATCCTCATTGCAGAGCTGTGCATTAACCTGGCCATCTGTCGTGTACCACTTCAGAAGAAAGAGGTGGCGTCGGGCAACCACATAATCCAGGTAACTGGAAGGAGGAGCGAAATCCACAGGAATGTGGAGAGCTATATTAATGTAACCTTCCTGTTTATGTTGTGCGTCTTCAGCAGATTGAACAGCTTCCTGAAGTTGATGGTCAAGGTCACGGATCTGATTCTCTTTTTCAAGGAGGAGACGGGATTGATCGCGGAACCGTTTGTGAGGAAGCGTGCCATGTGAAGAAGATTGCCCAGGAGTATGGAGTCGAAGCGTGGCAATCTCGGCATCATCAATGATCTTCTGTTTCTTAGCCTCTGTAAGGTGATCTTGGAGAGGCGTGAGCTGACTGGTCAGCGTGGAAAGCTGAGCTTCTAAGTAGGTGATTCGAGCATCTCGCACAGTAAGGTCGTGAACTTGATTGGTGTAACTTTGAGAGAGCTCTGTATACAGGGTGTTAAGCTTGGCAAGGTCTTTATCCTTGTCGCCCAGGAGGTTATCCTTGGCCTTGACCTGCTCCAGCAATTCCTGAATGGTGGATTGTAACTGAGCCTGTTGATCAGCAAGCAGGCTAGTCTAATCGTTGGCAGTCTTGAGATCCTCACGGGCCCGTAAAAGAGCCTCGTGCTTCTGTTGAAATTTTTCTTCCAGGATTTGAACTTGCGTGGTGGCAGCTTGAAGATCCTTGTGAATAGCTTCTGATGCCTCCAGGTACGCTTGAACGCCAGTCATGAAAACTTCTTGGGAGTCTTATAACTTGAGGACAACGGCTTGAACATCCTGTTGATATTGATAGAGGGCCTGCCTGGGAGGAAGAGGTGCAGGGCCCTGTTGTGGCCGTGTTTGTGACGTCTGAGAGACATGATGAGAAGTGGAAGGCATGGATTCTGTGGAGGAAGAAGAGACAGTAACATGCGTGGTGTTGTTTTGAATATTACGAGGAGAAGGTGGGCGTGAAGTTTCAGCCTGTTGGTTGTGAGGAAGGGAATGAAAGGATTGATGAGTGGAGGCACGATAAGTGGAAGGTGACCCAGGGAGAGGAAGGTAATGACGGATGAGGGCTTGAAGATGAGCACCCACTGAGGCTTCAAAGCCAGAAGAAGGGGCGGCCCTAATACGATCAACTTCATGAAGAAGTCTGAAGAACATCATTTGTGGCCAATCAATATGGTGAGGGGAGTGGATGGCCATAACTGTTTATTGATATGGGTGTTCTTGATGGAATACCCAAGCAATTTTCGCCACAGAAACTTTACAAAAGTGTCGTGGGTCTTGGCAATGTTTGTGAGGCGATGCATGTTGGCTTGATAAGGAGCTGCGCCATGCTTAGTGACATCCTGGTCCTGTAAGGCAGCCCATAATAAAGAAGGTCTTTTAAGAGGAATGTGGAATACCTCAAAAATCAGAGCCTGAGTAAGCAAGATGGTGGTGCCATCGACCGTTGTGGCGTATCCTTCCGGGCTATTGATTATATGAGCGACAAACTGCTTCAATTGCTCCGGATTTGGTGTGAGAAGGTCCTGTTGAGAGAATTCATAAAGCCCATGGCGTTCCGCTACTTCACGACTCGGACCAACGAGGGCTTCGCGAAAGGTGGGTGTTGAGAAGGTCACGGACTCAAAAAGAGCCGAATCCCATGGAGCAGAAGCTTGAAGTTGAGGAAATTTGGGTGAAGCAGCCATGGCGAAGAGCGTCGGAAAGGAACAGGAAGATCTGTCTTGAGAAGCCGGAGGGCGGAGAGCAGAAGACGAAAACGAAGATAGACGAAAAGGTTTTAGGGCGCACAAGGTGTGTCGAAGGGGCGTGATGAGAAGGAGACAGCAACCGTTGATGATGCCAGGTGGCGATAGATGCGAAGGAGGCGATTGAGAGGCAAAAATTTGGCTAAATCCCCAAACAGTAAAGTGAATAGCAATGAACGGTGGAGATGAGACCGGAATGAATAATCGGAGGTGACAGCTGACGAAGGTACAAACATTAATGTCCGACGAGCGTGAAAGGAAGGAATGTCATTTAATGCGGGCAACTCGAAGTGGGATATCATTAAAACGAAAGTGTCAGAAGGTACCATGGCTAGATATGCGGCGGGAGAAAAGATTCCAATTTAGAAACGGCCTTGCATTGCAACCACGTCGGTAAGTTTTCTGATTGGTCCACGTTGACAGGATTCCCGTCGGTTGGGCTATATAAGACGAGCAGTGGGCGAAGCTGAACACCCTTTGGCGACCATGAGTATGGCAACAGCTGGTTTGAACGAGAACTGCACGATGCCTTCGAATTGCCAGGAATGGATCACCTGCAAGATGAACTGTCTGGACCTCTGGAAATGCCACAACCGTGGCATCCCTATGGATGGCTGGTGCAGTGGGATGGCTGAGCATCCCGACCCTCTGACCAACCCCATGGAGGTGGTGGTGCATCTGCGCTGGGATCCGGAGCAGAACTACTACCATATCCTCCGCATAACCTCTGCTCCAAACCCAGAGTAGAGGAGTTTTTAACTTAGGATTTTGTATATAGGGCTGTGCCCATAGAGCTCTGCTCATAGCGGAAGTAAGTGAGCAATGCTCACATTTTGTAATTTGCCTCTACTAATATAAATATGCCGCTTTTAGTCACTATCTGTGGAGTCAGAATTGTGTGGCGCATCTTGTGTAGAACTGTCTGTAGCTTCTGTATGAAATTGTTTAAGGCGAAAGCCATTAACCAGAGTAGGTAATGGAGTGCCATCCAACTCGGCCAGCTTGAAAACACTGGGTTGAACAACTTGAATAATTTGATAAGGACCAAGCCACCTGAACTTTAACTTGCCCGGAAAATTTTTGTAACGAGAATCATAAAGAAGAACCAAATCACCTTCTTTGAATGTTTTTGTCTTAAGACGTTTGTCATGCAAGAATTTCTGCAACTGTTGACCATGAAGAACACGAATGTAAGCATCTCTCCGAAGTTCATCTAACTGTTCCAATTGATAAACCCGTTCCTTGAGTGCAGCAGGTGGATTATGTGTTGTAGCAAGTTGGAAACGGAGAGTCGGAAGAATATATTCAAAGGGCATGAGAGCTTCTTGACCATAAACCAATTTGAAAGGTGTGTGGCCAGTAGCAATTTTGAAACTGGTGTTGTAAGCCCAAAGAACAGTAGGCAACTTGTCTTGCCAGTCTGTGCGAGAAGCGTCACAAATTTTCTTGAGAACATTGATGAGTGTTTTGTTGGTACTTTCAGCCAATCCATTTCCTTGAGGATAGTAAGGTGTACTCTTCCTGTGCTGTATGTGAAGATAATCCGTCAGCTCCTTGATGGTATGATTGACAAAATGCAGGCTACGATCACTAACAAGTTCCGTGGGACAACCAAAACGCGTGATGCTGTGCGTGTAAAGAACCTTGGCTGTACTTGCAGCAGTGTTGTCTGGAAGGGCACAAGCTTCCGCCCATTTTGTAGCATAATCAGTGATGACCAGAATGTAATGGGCATAGGTGTGCCGCACTGGTGGGTCCATGGGCCCCACAAAGTCCATTCCCCATTTGCTGAAGGGAAGTGGTGTGGCGACCGGCGTCAAGGGTAGAACGTCATGGGCCGTGGGCTTTCCCACACGCTGACAGACGTCACACGTGCAAGCATAAGCGTGAGCATCTTTGAAGAGCGTGGGCCAGAAATATCCTGCCAAAAGAATTTTGCGTGCCGTGGCGTCACCGCTGAAATGACCACCACCAAGCCCGTCATGGGCATGAGGGAGGACACAACGATGGAGGACCATGTCTTTGCCGTGTTTGTATAAGTGGCCTGCAACCATGGTATAGTCACGGACCTCTCTGAGAAACTGACGGTGGCAGGAGCGAAGCTTGCCTGGAGAGAGCGTCGGATCGTTTGGAGGAAGAGCACCAGTGAGAAGATATTGCTGAAAGTTGTGAAACCAATGGGGCGTGGCCGTGACCAGGAACAATTGAGCATGGAAAGGCATCAGAAACACCCGTGGAGGGATCATCCGTGTGGATGCGTGAAAGATAATCAGGCACCACATGAGACTTGCCTGCCTTATGAACAATTTCGAAGGGAGCGAATTCTTGCAGAAGAAGGACCCAATGAGCAATTCTACCCGTGGGCGTGGCTTTGTTGATTAAATAGAGGAGAGCTTGATGATCAACAAAGAACTTGATCTGGCTGCCCAACAAATAATGACGGAAACGTTGGACACAGAAAACTAAGCACAAGGCTTCCCGTTCCATGGCAGAATAGTTGCGCTCAGCAGGATTGAGTTTCCGGCTGGCATAGCGGATTGGTTTATCCGTGTGTTCATCATAGGCCTGAGAAAGAACAGCACCAATGGCAAAAGCAGAGAGATCAACATGAACGTGGAAGGGCTTGTCCCATTGAGGAGGAACCAGTACCGGGGCCTGAGTAAGTAACAGTTTCAACTTCTGAAAAGCAGCTTCCGCCTTGAGGATTCCAAGCCCAAGTGGATTCATCACCCGTGAGTTTATGAATGGGATCAGCTATAGCTGCAAGTCCCGGGATGAAGGTGGAATAGTAATTAACCTTACCCAGGAAGGAACGTGTCTCTTTGATATTAGATGGTGCTTGAGCCTTCAATACACAACTGATTTTAGCAGGATCTGTGGTGATCCCAGCTTTGCTAACCACATGACCCAAAAGAACACTTGAGGTGACGCAGAAAGTGCACTTCTCAGGATTGAGACTAATGCCAGATTCATCACATTTTTGAAAGACAGGCTCTAACTTCTCCAAGTGATCATTCATGGAGCTGTAGGCTGAAAAATCATCTTGAAAGATCTGGAGAAAAGGTTGATCCTTCATATAGTCTTGAAAGACAGAGAGCATGATGCGTTGAAAGGTTGAAGGAGAGTTTGATAAACCAAAAGGGACCACCTTGTAGGCAAAAGTGCCCCACGGGGTGGTGAAGGTAGTTTTGAGTTGATCTTCTTGCTTGATAGAAATTTGATTGTACCCAGAGAAACCATCCATGAAAGAGTACATCTCATGACCAGCAACCTCTTCAAGAACCTGGTCAGTGAAGGGAAGCGGGAAGTGATCACGCTCCGTAGCTTGATTGAGTTTTCTGTAGTCCACGCAGACGCGGATCTTACCATTGTGTTTGAGAGCAATGACGATGGGGCTCACCCATTCAGAGTGTTTGACCTCATAAATCAGGCCAGCAGCTAAGAGTTTGTCAATTTCGGCCTTGACACGGTCACGGTAATTTGGGTTGAGCCTGTACTGTCATTGCTAGATTGGGCGTGCATCAGGTTTGGTAGGAATGGTGAGTTCCCCCAACTCTTTTTTGATACCACGAAGGTCTCTATAGCTCCAAGCAAAAATATGTTTGAACTTCTTGAACAGCGTCACGGCGCGTGCTTTATAAGTGGATGGAAGATTAGCAGCTAAGCGGACGGGTTGATTGTTACCAATGTCCACGATGTCCACTTCTGGAGTTTGAATAAGAGGAACAACCTCCGTGTCCTGAACCTGATGAGCAGGAGGTTGAAGCATGACAAGAGGAGCAGCATTTTGAGTGGTGAAGAAAAGAGGCTGCTGAGTGGCATCAAGCAAGGGTTGCTGCATGACGGCATTAACATCAACAGTCTCCGAAGAAGGGGTTGTGTCTAAAAAATGATCAAGACGTTGAATGCAATTGAAGGAAGCCAGGTAAGGGTCCAAGAGAGCATCCAAGCCTGGTCCTGATCCAACGTCATCTCACCCCAAGGATCAGCATACTCCGGATAGGATGAGATAGGCAGACCCGCGGGTGGAGCTTGAACATGATAAATATTTTGTGCTTCTTCAGAGTCAGTGTCAGAGATGGAAGGTTCAACATTCTCGACAGAGATCAATTTGCCAGTTTCCAAATCCATAGTGGCATTGAGATGTCCATCTGTAATGACAAGTTGGTCCGTGGCCCAGTAATGAATACTCTTAGCCTGGCGAAGAAAAGGTCTACCAACCAGCATTTCATAATCACCAGGGTCTTCTCCAGCTTTCCAAACGCCAAATTCCAAGGGGAATTTGAGATCTCCAATGCTGATATGGAGAAGAGGAGTGACACCTTGGGGGCGCGTGATATGGCCATTTGCAAACTTGATGTCATAGGGAGCACGGTATAATTGTTTGATGCCTAATTGCTTTCGGAGCTTATCAGTAATAAGATTGACGGCACTACCCCCATCAATTTGAACATGATCAGGCGCGAAATGAACTTTTTTATCATCTTCATGAGGGACTGTTTCCACAGCAAAAGCGGGTTGCGTGTTGTGAGGGATGATTGTCAAGGGGTGTGAAGCCCGTGTCTGACGTGAGACCAGGCCAACCCAATTTGATTGCTGAACGGGAGGGTTGAGAGCCTGATAAATCTCCTCTTGAGCTTGTTGATCCATAGGATTGGAGGTAGATGCAACTTGCTGAGGTCGCTGTTGTTGAGGCGGTCGTGGAGGCTTCCTCAGAACAGGACGAGGGCCTTGTTTACCATTGGCCACCCACAGTTGATAAGCTATGAGGCGTACGGAAGCTGGTTGATTGGAACCTGGAAGTTGAACTTGAACTTGAGGAAGTTGAGGACACGCCGTGGTGGTGTGACCCCATTCATGACAATGATAACATTGAGCCTTGGAAGGATCAAATGGAGGACGCGAGCCTTGTCCTCGTGACTGCTGAGATTGTTGCGTGGGTTGATACTGCTGAGGTTGTTGAGTTTGATATTGCTGAGGCGGATATGACGGTTGTTGTTGAGGCGTGGTCTGTACTTGAAAAACCATTTTATTTCTGAAGGGTACAGGATGAGAACGAGTGCATTCTTCCGTTGCGTGATTGCACATATTGCACCTTTTGCAATGAGGAGGTCCATTGGAGGAGTTGCATTCATTGGCCAGATGGCCCTGATATTTACAAATATGACACCAGATCTGTGATCGTTGAGGATTTATTTGTTGAGGCTGGACTGCATTCTGAGGAACCATGATGGGGGGTATGAAGGGGAGTTCCGAGAGAGCAACACCTCGTGAAGAAACATTGATCGAGTGATTGACCAATTCAATCGCCTGCTCCAGAGACTTTGGACGCAGGTATTCTGCCATCAGTCGAATGGCAGGAGAAAGGCCTTGCAGAAACCAGACGAGAATCTGGCTTTGCGTGGGGTACTCCTGGAGTTTACTGATGAGAATGTGAAGATGGTCGGAAAAATCATGCGAAGACTCGGTGGGTTGTTGCTGCAGATCATTTAGTTGCTTGAGTAGTAATTGATCATCGTCCGCGGTACCGTAATGAGACAGAAATGTTGTTTTCATGTCATGCCAGCTTTGCTTCTAGTGGCTTTTGTTGGCCATTAACCACTGATGAGGGGCGCCTCTGAGCGTGCGCATGACCATTCAGAATGGCCAAGGCTTCGAATTCCTCCATGTGGGCTTGAGCACTCTGATCCAGAGGTTTGCCTTTAGTATTGCCAAAAGTTGGATAAGTCAGCTTCAAATTATGGGTTGGAGATGACGGCGGAATGGGCGCATAGATAGGTGGATTCGGTGGAGGATATGCAGAAGCATAGAGAGGTGGAACAGCCTGGGGCTGAGAACATGGGGGTGGGACTGAAAAACCCGGTGGGCCAGAGAAAGTAGCATCTGGTGGGGAAGGACCATGAGAACCCTCCTCAGTAGGCTTATGATCAGTGAGTTGGTAAACAGGAAGAGCTTGTTGAAAGGATGGAGAATGTGGAAATTCATAAACATGGGAAGGGCCAAAGGACACTTGAGGGTAGCCCATCCCAGCAGGAGGTGAAGAAGGTTGTGACTACCGAGGGTGTGGCCTCAAGGGATATGGATATAGGTGCTTTCGTGAGTCCGAAATAGTGAGGCGCGGGCCGCATTGTGGGTATGTCGCGAGACCGAGGTTGAGAACAATGCCGCATAATAAAGTGAGACCCTCGGTCGAGAATGAGCACGAGGGGTAGGAGGTGCCGATCGAGCTCTAGAGCGACACGACCACCCCTCAATGTCATAAGCGAAGATCATACATATCCCTAAACAAATTATTGCGTTGATGGCGCCCAATCGAGCCGCCGTTTGGCAAAGAAGTTCCTCAGAGGAAACCTCGGTTTACATGATAGAAAGAAAGGAAAAGAAAGATCGTACCCGCAGCAAGCAGTTGTTTGGGTCTGGGTTCGAACTCCTCGCAAGATGTACCCTCGCGGAGGACCTTTGGATCAAACAGGAGAATCCGGGAGCTATGTCACGCGGGATTTGCAAAGAAACAAGAAAAATGAGAAATGAGAGAACAAAAGAAGACAATGAGATCAAAATAAGACAATGAGATCACAATAATGAGAACAACTCCTTGATGTCAATGAAGATACATGAGCTCTCGCAATCGAGAGAAAACAGAAAAGAGACAAGACCAAAAACTCATCTAAAAATCGAGTGCCAACTCTACTCATATATATAGTACAATGGCCTTTGGCCCAATATAGACACTCTGACTGATTTCGGTGCCGACTCCTGGAAGGAGACCTGATTTGCAGGAATGTTGGCGGTGCCTCTTTAGGTGCCTAAAGTCACGCTGACGCCGATGTTTGGCGGCGGATCGCCCGTCACTTGTCGGCGCCTCCTCTTGGTCCCGGCCCGCTTTTTGGCGTGGTGGGTGAAGTGCGGTGGCTTGGTCTTCTGTGGGGCCTTTGATGACTGACCCATGCCTGACTGTGGATCCTTGGCCTTGACCTGATCCGTCGTGTGCATGAATAGTCCTGTACCAGGACGTACAGGACTAACACTGGCACAATAGCTAGCAGATCTCGGTATGGCGCTCCCATCTCGGTGAATTGCTAGCATGTCTTAGCTTGTCCTTGTCGATCCTTCGTCATGTATTGTTAATGCTATGGTCAATGTAGATGAATGCTTAATCTTGCTCTTTCGTCTGAATGCTCTCTAATACGCTCCTAGTCTAGAGACCATTGAACCTATTTTGGCTTCCAAGTCACGTCCACGTATGATCTTGGTATCTCCAATAGAGGGATTGGCACAAGTCTAGGTATTAGTGTGTTTGACCGATAATCTAGACAACCTAACTGGAATACCATGAAGTATCCTGACTTGGAGTGTGCCTCTCACGAGTTATCATCATTCTAGTAGATCCCGGCCTTCATGAAGGATTGAAATACCAATCTTTAGCTTCTTCAGGATCACTTAGGACCGTGTTCAGACTGTGTCGACGCCAGGAATGCCTTGGTGGGGCTGTGAACATCATGTCTTCAAGCTCAGAGTCCTGCCTCTAGTGAGATATGTTTGATGCTATCTACACAGGGCTTAGAAGAGAGGATATCAAACGAGGAAAGCCTTGTCACTAACTCTCTCTTTTTATGGAAAAGGCTCCAGCACAATATTCCAACTCCCGTTTTAGCTAGAGTATTCTTTAAGGCATAGGTCTTAGAACCATATTCACTCTGCGCACCCTCATATGACTTCTCGGGTGTTTAGGCTTTGTGTTGCCATGAAATATTGCAGGGCTTTGGCACATTCTTATGTCTCCACGGTGGAGATTGTCGACTTTACGTGGAAGGGCTTGGAGGTGTTTCAATAGCAGTCACGATAAGAAAAACACAACAATTATCATTTTTAATGTTTGCTGAGAAAATAGAACCGCATGACCATTAAAAAATGACCTTATACCTTATCTCTCACAACATATCATTTACATGTGTGGTAGGAGATGTTGGACATATGGATAGGTAGAGCTATTTATTGTTCATGGAGATCATGGACAAGTTTATATAACGTCTATATCTTATCTCCGACAACATGTAATTCACATGTGTGGGAGGAGCTGTGGGTCATATAGCTAGGTACATTATTTTATCGTTCATGAAAATTACAACAAGCACAAAAGTTTAAATGTCACAGATCCTTTACTACCATAAATCACCACAACTAACAAACGACAACATAATCGATAGCAAAATTGATGATGATAATAAGAATAACAATAGTGATATTGAGTCAACATGTATTCCTTAGTATGCCTCGGATGACTTTAAAAGATTCTGACGTAATTCCATGCTCTTGATTCTTAAAGCTTTCAAGTCAAGTCCACCAAACCATGGCGATGTTGATTTAGTCTCAACAACTTTAAACGAAGCTTTTATTGGGCGAGAATAGAATAGAATCTTGATCATGTCATTGCTTATAAGCTTCCAAAATTTCTTAAAAGAAATTCGTCTTGTTGACATGGGGTGAGTTGCTTGCGCCATGGGTTATGAAGAGGACAGGGCTGAAGTCCCATTACTGACGAAGGCACATCTGAAGACATGGGAAGGTGCTCTAGTTGCAGCGCGGCAACGACTTTGTAAGGCGACTTTTTGTAAGGATAGCATTTGCACCAATGAAGGGTTAAGTATGGGACCGAGTAACATGACCAAGACACAAAATTTATGATATGTAGCTACAAGATGTATAGGATCATGGATTGGGCAACCTTTCCAGGGGCCCATTGGCTGGCGTTCGGGTCTGAAATGGGCAACTAGATTTTCGTGATCCTGCGTTATGGAAGTCCATCTCCACTCATTTTTCTTCGAGTTTGAGCAACTATTGATGAGCACCCACTCGGTTCCCTTTCCATGACGTGTTTGAAATGAGAGAATAAAGAAGATACAAGGGACCTACTAAAAGTCGTGCCCATTATATATGGGTGTAAGTTAATTGATCCTTCATTTTGCATCAAAGGGAGAAAGAATGGTAATTGAAGAGGAAGTGGGCAAGAATAGTAGCCCCAATTACTATTCTTACTATTCAGCAATAGATTAGTGCATCACTTAGTAGCCTTAAAAAGCATGATGGCGATTGAATTACCATATTGTATAAGAGAGGGGGCACTTCCCTTGCATTCAAACAAGAGAAACATGTCATCACGCGAAGCGCAAAGGCAGGATTGACCCTGACGGGATGCAGGGGATTGACCTTGGCGGGATGCAGGGGAAGTGCCCCTTCTCGTAACGTGGAAGCAAGGGATGGTCGAAATTAGAACCAAAATCAGAAAGTTAGATTAAAAAAACAGAATGGAACGTAGAATGTGTCTAAATATGAACAAAAATCCAGCACACATACCTGAATAGCATCTTACACACGTGGCATGACGTTATTGGCTTAGAGAAAGAATGCAATCTACCTTATCGGACTCTTGTATGGAAAGGGAGAGTGCTTTTTTTTTTGCTTATCATTACTAGAACAGTACTGATAATTAGTTATCAGTACTGGAGGAGTACTGATAATTAATTATCAGTACTCCTCCAATACTGATAACTAATTATCAGTACTCCTCCAGTACTGATAACTAATTATCAGTACTCCTCTAGTAATTATCAGTACTGGTAACTAATTATCAGTACTTAATTAGCAGCCCGATAAGGCGGTTATCGGGTCGTCGCTTCTGATGTCACCTTTGATAACCGCCTCGGCCCTAAGGGCCTCGGCAGTTATCAAACACGTACAGACTCGGCCCTAACGGGCCTCGTCTGACGTGTCCAAAATGCGTGGCCTCGGCCTTACGTGCCAAATACCTGGCCTCGGACGTACAGCCTCGGTCACGCATTTTTGGTTATCAGCCTTAGCTAGACCGATAACCTTACCTTACTTTTACCTATAGATGTAAGTTAATTGATCCTCTATTCTAAAACAAAGATGGTAATTGGGGAGGAAGTGATATGTGACTTAACATAATAGATAGATTAGATATTATTTTAACGTCTACGGGACCAAAAGTGAGCTATGAGACGGGTCTATACATAGTGCAATGCTGGGTGATCTCGAACTTGGGAGATACATGTTCTAACCTAAAGAAAGACAATTACAAAAATGAATAATGGTAGCACAATTTACCACTCTTCAATGGATGCTCGCCACGTGGCAGCACTAGAAAGCCCCATTAGCATAGGAGGCATTTAAGGCAAAAACATGCCGCCAGTTCTTCCACTTGCCGGCCGCGATCAGCTCCGCCGGGGACAAGCGGCGCCGTCGCCCTGGCCATTTTTAACCCACGCGTCCCTCTGTCTTGGCGTGGAGCTATTCTAAAATCCTTTCCTTCAAATTGCCCACCCTTTCCTCCGGCGCATTGGAGCTTTCGATCCTCCTCCGGCCCTTCTGGGTTTGTCCTTAGGTTTGCTACTTGCTCGCAAATTTGAACTTTTTCCAGTTTTTTTGTCGTCGATCTGTGCTGTTTTTTCTTCCGCCCAAAGGAAAAGATTGCCCTCGCAAGAGGGCTCTTAAGAGCTGGAGATGGCTGTTTTTGCTTCCCTGGTGGGACAATTTGCAGCAACGCTTTGGTAGATTCGGTTTGGATTTGCGGCTGCTGTTGATTTTAAGGGCTTCATGAGGGAGCAATTCCGGCACCATCTTGCAGAGATGGTGGGTCTTCTGATCCATCCGAATAGCCGAAGGCAGGGCGAGGCTATGGAGTGCCAGAAGAAACTTGTGGCCCGTATTGGGCTCACGTCCGGAGGCCTTGCTAAAAGTATAGAGCTTTTTGGGGATTATGTTGCCAGACAAATCGGCCTTGCGAAAGATAGCTTGGAAGCCCAGCATTTGGCAGATGTTGCAAATGAATATCTTCGCGGGGATAAGAGCAGGGCAGACCATAGCTTGGAGAAGATTCGAACATTCCTTTGTGGAGTGCACAATATTTCTGCAGATGAAATGGATTATTTAAATGCTCAGTTTCGCAAGGAACTAGATGCATGCATGATTTCTTATTTTGCTTTTCATTGGCATCATTCTGCAAGGCTTTTAGATCAAGTTTGCAGCGGGGAAAGGAGACTAAAGAATGTGGTTATAGCGGCTACAAGGAAGCAGAGGGTACAGAGAGTGATGGATACACTGAGGGTGAAGAGGAAATTTGCAACTCTGCTTGAATTAAGAAAGGCAATAACAAAAGGGCATAGTATGTCTGGAGATATGGTGGATATGGAAGAAGCAAAGGGCAGAAGTCCTGTGTTGCTGATGATAGGAGGCGGAATGGGAGCTGGAAAAAGCACAGTGGTAAAGAAAATTTTAGAAGAACCATTCTGGTCCGGGGTTTCGCGCAATGCGGTGGTAGTGGAGGCAGATCAATTCAAAGAAACAGATGTAGTTTATAGAGCTTTAAGTTCAGGGCATGGAGATATTGCAGAGGCATCCCAGCTTGTGCATGAATCTTCTACCCAGGCTGCTGCATCTTTACTTGTTTCTGCTTTAAATGAAGGCAGAGATGTTATTTTTGATGGAACCATGTCCTGGGAGCCTTTTGTTCTGCAGACTATTGCAATGGCTAGAGATGTACATAGAAGAAGGTATAGAATGGGACCTGGCCTTGTTCAAACAGAGGATGGCTCCACCGTTGAAAAATATTGGGAAGCTGTAGAGGAAGAACATGATGGACATGATGAACATGATGTTCAACATGTTAGACTTCCTTACAAGATTGAATTGGCAGCTGTGACTTGCAATCCCTTGCTCGCTGTGGTTCGTGGAATCCGCCGCGCCATCATCACTAAAAGGGCAGTCCCTATTCCAGGCCAATTGAGATCTCATAAACTGTTTGCTGCGTCTTTGGAAAGATACTGTGAGTACTTTGATCATGTTAAGATATATTCTACTAGCAACATGGGGGAGCCTCCTGAAGTCATTGGCATAAAGGATGGCCAAGGCAAGCTTGTTGTTGATGATTTGGCTTTTGAGGAAGTTAAACAGTTGAGACATTTGAATCCTGAAGCAGGTTCTGTCTTGGAACTTTATGATGCTCCAACTAATAACAGAGTTTGGAATGATATTGTTTTATCTTCTGAAAGGGGTCACAGGCAAGAATTTCTAAGGAAGATGTTAGGTTCTTGCAGGTCTGTGGATAGCTTTTCTATTGAGTCCTCCCCTGTCTCTTCACCAGATTCAAGCATTGAGTTCTCAGATTCGTCTAAGTGTTCAAGCACTTCTTCCCTGTCATCTCTAGATCAGCTGAGCTCTAGTGGCTCATGCTCTTCTTTGGACCTGAGAGGAGGCTATGTCAGTGATTTTGGTTCTTCTGTTTGCAATGATTTTAGCAGATCTGGTTTCTCTGTTTTCAGGCCAGAGAAACAGAGTGGTTTGGATGTTCCAATTTTCCAAGAGCTGCAAGCCTGAGTTTGAAGGCACATAAATAAATTGGTATCATTTTTTGGGCCGTTTAGCCCTTTTCAAAAGATATATATCACACAAGTAAACAGGCTTGTTGTGGATACACAAATATGTAAAGGAACCCAGCATGTGCAAATGAATCCAGTCTCGGAATGGGGCTGATTTGAGTTTGTTCAATGAATTATGTGTGCATAAGATGGGATTATATATTTCTGATTCAGAATTCGTCATTATTTCTTCTTTGAGATATTGGTCATACAACAGATTCACATTCATGCATATTTCAGCATGAGTTTGTCAATTGAACCATGTCTAGATAAGATGTGGGGTAAATGTTTCTGATCTAAAAACTGAGAATACAACACAGATTTATCTGTTTTTCATCAAGATTGAGTCTGAACTGATTTAACGTTTGGGGTTGTAAGAGGACACATTGATGAAGTGGTATACAGGTGTCAGAAGCGATGAATGGCATGTGGTATTGGTAATTGTGATCATCTTAAGATCTTTTGAAGTGTCAGGGGTGTTGTTTTGTGGATGGGATTCATGTGGGTCAGACATGCATGATGGGTGTTAAACTTTTGTGGAAAAAGAGCGTGTCACCTAACCACCACACTACAACTGTGAGTCAACTAAAACTTAAATCTTTTTGGACTCGAGTAATTTAACTGCCTGCCTTTTTTTTTTTCCTGGCTTAAACCTATCCAACTTTGGATGGAACAATAAGTTGAACTTAGTCATTTTAAACCATGCGTATATTTGTGGGTCTTTGTAATGTTAAAGCTGCATTATTTATAAAAAGAAAAACAGCAGTTTTTGTGATTTAAGGCTCGTTTAAACATAACCAATGTCCAATATTTACCTCTATGGAACTTATTTCCAATGTCCAATATTTGCCTCGATAGAACTTATTTTTCTTCTGTGCACCTTATGCATTGTTGTCGATTTCTTTATTTTTTCTTGATCTGTCTCTTTCTTTGTCAATTTCTTATGAGAAATATCAAGGTTGCATTTGTCAATTTCTTTATTCACTTTTTCTTGATCTCTCTCTTTCTTTGTCAGATTCTAATGAGAAATATCAAGCTTGCGTTTGTCAATTTCTTTATTCATTTTTTCTTCACTTTTTCTTGATCTCTCCCTTTCTTTGTCAATTTCTAATGAGAAATTTCAAGCTTGTGTTGTCAATTTCTTTATTACTTTTCTTTATCTCTCTCTTTCTTTGTCAATTCTTTTGAGTATGGCTCTCTATTCTCCTCAATTTCTTGACTTATAGATCTTAACTGCTTACCTCTCTCTCTTTTTGACAACAAATAAAAAAGGAGAGAAACATGGGAGATGCCGTTTTGGTGTGTTACGGGAGATGTTTTTTAGTTTGGAAAACAAATAAAAATTCGAAAAACATGGGCAAGTTCATGAATAACATATGAACTATTAAATATAGCACAAATCTCATAACACACCAAAATAAAGAATTTTAATTTTTTTGTTTTCAATACAAAGCGCGGCCGTGTTTTTGCTTTTTTATTTTTTTTTAAACCCAAAAACACAACATCTCCATTTTTTTCATATCGACCTTGAAAATAAAATGCCTAGGCTCCTCCGAAATGCAAATCATTGCCATAGCCAAGAGCTCTAACTCCAGTGCCTTGTCTATGAGACTGCTGTAAACAACCACTCCAAATGCATAAGGGATGGACTACAAATCGCAGCAAAAAAAAAAATGTAGCATGTAGCAAAAATATTTGTGGATATAAAGGTTCCCATTTTATCAGCTTCAACTTCCACCTTTATATAAAGGTTCCTACTTTATATTTAAATGGCCACTTTCTTCTATTATAGGCTTGATGCAGTAATAATATATTCTCGACCCCTAGACATTTCAGTGGCCCTTAGATAAGGTCCTTAGAACCAATGGTCCATCCAAAGAAAAATGACTCTTTTGATTAAAAACTTTTTCCCTCAACCAAAATTTTGGAAAAAGCATTTGCCAATATAATGACAACATATATCCTATTTTTCAAATATCAACAATGGAATAAGTAGCACAATAACAGGGGTCCAGGGGGATTTGATATGGATGCATAAATCACTATCCCTGAGACCATAGACCATGCCCCTAAAACATTTGAATAAGTTATTATTGAAAAAAAAAACATAGATTCAATAGAAAAAATAAACACGTTAGTTTGCTGGTAGCATTGATTAAAGCGTTCTTATTAGAATATTGAATTATTTTGGTAGAGGTTCGAGTCTTCGTATCTCAAAATCTGAAACCTTAAGCGAACCCGTATAGAGAGGATTCTCGGTATTTCATATTCCAAAATCTTAGGCGAACCGGTATTCCATGTTTCAAAATCATAAGCACCCCCAGTCATAAATGCGCCAACATATATTCCTATGATGTTGATATGGAAGTTTTCCAAACATCGCTTACGGGTGGAATCATTCCTCCACCCACTGTAAAAGTTCAGAAGTTCATCCACCAGACATGTTCTTGGGCATCTATTCCATCACTTTTTATGTGCCCAAGATGTGGGTGTGTGGCAGAATCGAATGAGGTGGAATTGTGCAATAAAGATTTAGGGTTATGCAAACCTAAAATTTATTCATCGGTGATCATTTATGTTCTTAAGTTGCCTTGGATTGAATCATATATGTGTGCACTAGCTATCACATTTGGCTAGTGCTCGAGCAAATATAGCTGATAATTGAGCAAATATGCTGCAAATTGTTTTTGTTGGGAAGGTTGTTTACATGTCTTACTTGCTTCGTGCCTTTTTGTTGTGGTTTAAATCTAGCCAGCTCATTTCCGTTCTCATAATTCTAGTATCACAGTTTTTTTTTTGCTCCTTGTATATAAGGGGAAATATCTATGACAAAACAGACTAAAGCCTGCGCAAATCCCATTGACTACAACTGTGTGAGAGACGTGGGTGAGTGCAAGTCTCACCGTACGGGATGTGTCCCTCCTTTAATATAATATATATATATATATATATATATATATATATATATATATATATATATATATATATATATATATATATATATATATATATATATATATACTTTCCTTTGCCTAGGGTCTAATCTAGCCAAGTCCATACTCCTAACTTGGTCACTTAACCGAAGCTAGAGAAATTCTGTCCTGGCACTACCCAGGCCCTAAACCAAATGAGTCCAACAAAAAGCTCAATATTAGTCTGAAGCTGTTCATTATTTTCACATAAACAAGTTTTTCCTTTCAACATGCAGCATTATTGAAAGTATATTTTTATAAAGCATTATTGAAAGTATATTTTTATAAAGCAACCTAGTAGAGGACTGATTTCCCATTAAGGCTACCTAGTAGAGGACTGATTTCTCAAGCCCCAAAACCATGTATTCTCAATGAAAAGTAGTGGCAGAATATTCATAAACATAATTCAGCACTTAACATTCAAGGCAACCTGGTAGAAGGCTGATTTCTCAAGCCCCAAAACCATGTAACCTTAATGCAAAGTTGTTGCAGCAAATTCTTAAGCAAAAACATAAAGTCATATCGAGTAAATTGCAAAAATGCACTATTATTGAATTGAAATTGAATAGTTTAGACAATAACATACAAAGTGCATAGTATACAGTTACATTTTTTGCGTCATTCCATAACCTTCCACGTTAAAACCAACCCGGTTTGCAAAAAAGAGAGACAATTGGAGGAGAGAGTGGTACTGCGAGCCAATCATGCAAACGTTAGCAGTAATCCCGGTAACGATGCAAGGGCCAAAAGGTACATTGGGTCTCTCAGTTTATCACTGATCACCAATTGTATCCTTTTGCCCTGAGTTAGCCTTAACAAGCAAGGAAAATGGAATTATAACTTGAGGTTTCTCTCAAATCTAAAACTTGAGATGAGTAACAATGGCATTTAAATCCATTATACAACTGTCAATCTTGCTTGCACAAGCTAGATGATCTTAGTGAAGCATAGTCATACATTAGCAGCACTAAGAAATGCAATATTATCAAGCCATTAAGTGTTTTAATCACCAACAATTACCATGAGCAAGATCACATGGTTAAGCATGCAACATAATTTCATTTTCTACATCTTGCATAATCTAGAAAATTATTATCGGATGCCAAGAAGGTTGGATCCCTTTTAGCTTCGGGGATCTTTGCAGTTAAAGATAAATTATGATGTAGAAGCATGAAATCGGAAATACTATGGAAGCATGGGCAAGGTTTAAGCTTCAACCATACATATCCATACAAAGCATACTTTATGCATCATACATAAAGTCACAAAACTCATTGTACCCCTGTTTCTATCGAGAGGATGCAATTTGCAAACACTATTCTGTATCTCGGTCCTAAAAACATAAGCACATCTGATCATCCATAGATTTAAATTCAAACCTGAATGGGACCGTCAGATTTTTCAGATATTTGCCAAGCTACATCAACCTTGTCTCCCAGAAGAAGTAGCACCAGCGTAAATTCTCTGTTTTTATTTGAATAAACTGGATTTGAGGCTTGCCAGAACTGCCAGTAAATCTTTCGAGGTATTTGCACAGTAAATCGCATAATCTTATTATCATAACATAGATGTCAGCAAGCATATTCAATCAATCAATTAATTAAGGATCATACCTCCATGGTAGACCCAAATCGGCATGCAAGCAAATCCAGGCATATCCAAGTCACAAATCTCTGCCAAAGATCTCTGACAAAACCGAATGCCTCTGTATTCTTGAACTGGCATTTTCGACCTCTGAGTTTCCAGCTTTGTATCAGAGAGTAAAACAGTATTCGGCTCCCCTATTTTCGGCCAAGGTAAAGCCATTTCGGCATGTTCTTAAGAGGATCGACTCATGTGGTCGGATTACAAGTCGCGGCTACATGCCGTTTGGCGCCAGACAACTATTAGGTAAAGCCCTAAATACAGATATTAGGATACAGGAAAAAGTATTGCGCACCCCTGTTTTATGTATTTCATCTTAACCATGGTCATTTCTCATAAAAGTATTCGACCACAGTTTCATGTGGACGTCACTTTTGGCACCACATTTAAAGCAAAGATTTTGCTTTCCCTAAATCGTTCCAGGCATATGAACTGGACCATTGCATATTTTTTGCTTTCCTTTCCCCATAAAGCCCAGATGCAGCAAATATCATCAATAGGAAGCACTTTGCATTTCTATTATATTGCTTATCTTTTGGCCTTAGAAAATATGGCACACCACCGTATGCAAACCCTAGTCATATTCTAGAACCATGGTTTAAATAGCCAAGGCCCCCATCATGTCAAATAATGACGTCTAGCAGTGTCCCAAGTACAAAAGTGTTCAACTACATGTTTACAAGCCTCATATCTTATGTTATACCCTTTACCATAGGTGCAATGTATCGAGCCACAATGGCAAGGATGTAAATGCCCAATTTATAGTGTTGCCATAATGGCAAGGTACCTAGTCTAGCTTGACTTGTCTAGGTTCCATAGTCCAGCTGGGGAGCTACCCGTCAAACTAGCACACAAAGGAGCAGCCCTCATAATCCAGAGCATAGCTAGGTCCATGAAGCCCTAAGCCAAAATATCATTTGCCCTAAGGTTACCTTGTAAATCAAGCCAAATATGTAAATGTGTGGCACCAAAAACGTGTGATGGGCAAAGCCCCAGATCCAAATGGATTTGATAATAGCAATTAACAAAAAATGTCAGCTTCAAGGGTAAAATATAGCATAGGCAAAAAAGTTTTCCCATGCACATGTCACCTTATATAGGATTTTCTTGAAATTATTTCCCCAAGGGAATTGTTTTTGTCAATTTTGTTTAACAAAGCCTAAGCATATAGCCAAGGTCCCAAATTATTTTTCTTGCCATACTCATTGCAGTATGCAATGCAAGGGAGCATTCCGCCCTCGACAAGTCCGTCAATTACTATCATCAATTTTGTTGATCCTAGCCAAGATGTGCATGTAATGGCCAATGTCTGGCGACCATAAATATCCAAGGAAAGTCGCTTTTAAATAAAGTCCGGACGCGCTATGCAAAAAGCTCCAGATAAAACATAGCTCTAGTAATTTGAGCGTATGCAAAGGAGACTACATAGCTCTTAGTATTTTGAGCCAGTGTTGTGAGAGTACTTGACCTCTCCTACAGCGGTATGAGCTTCACAAGTGCTGTAACTAGCTCTTGTGTTGCAACCGTCTCCAACCTGTTATATATATTTATATTTATATATATATATAGCATCCTACCTCCTACCGCAGGAAGTAGGGTCCTAAAAGAAAATTCAGTATATTGCTAGGTAGCGCAGGGTACCTAGCATTCTGCTAGGACCCTACGTTACCTGTAAATCGTTACTACGTTAAAAGCTAAAAGATAAATCACATAGCAGATATTCATACCTTTATGGTCCTGCTCAGGTTTCAAGAAGCCCAATTTTTTAATGTTCATAAACCATAGAAATGGTCATCGTGCGTGGCTAGTACTTGTCATTTTGAAATTTCCCAATGCATCGATTAAATAGCAAATAAGTAAGTAAGTAGCAAACCAAGTAATAGCCAATGTAACAATGAGAGCAAAGGCGAATGGAAAACATAATGTTCAATAAATCATGAGAGGTGTAATCGTGTTCAATTAATTCGGTGGACTCAAAAGGATAGAGTTTCATATCCTTGAATATGATAATGAGATGTTTCAAAGATATATACTTTCCTTTGCCTAGGGTCTAATCTAGCCAAGTCCATACTCCTAACTTGGTCACTTAACCGAAGCTAGAGAAATTCTGTCCTGGCACTACCCAGGCCCTAAACCAAATGAGTCCAACAAAAAGCTCAATATTAGTCTGAAGCTGTTCATTATTTTCACATAAACAAGTTTTTCCTTTCAACATGCAGCATTATTGAAAGTATATTTTTATAAAGCATTATTGAAAGTATATTTTTATAAAGCAACCTAGTAGAGGACTGATTTCCCATTAAGGCTACCTAGTAGAGGACTGATTTCTCAAGCCCCAAAACCATGTATTCTCAATGAAAAGTAGTGGCAGAATATTCATAAACATAATTCAGCACTTAACATTCAAGGCAACCTGGTAGAAGGCTGATTTCTCAAGCCCCAAAACCATGTAACCTTAATGCAAAGTTGTTGCAGCAAATTCTTAAGCAAAAACATAAAGTCATATCGAGTAAATTGCAAAAATGCACTATTATTGAATTGAAATTGAATAGTTTAGACAATAACATACAAAGTGCATAGTATACAGTTACATTTTTTGCGTCATTCCATAACCTTCCACGTTAAAACCAACCCGGTTTGCAAAAAAGAGAGACAATTGGAGGAGAGAGCCCGTACCTGCAGCCAATCATGCAAACGTTAGCAGTAATCCCGGTAACGATGCAAGGGCCAAAAGGTACATTGGGTCTCTCAGTTTATCACTGATCACCAATTGTATCCTTTTGCCCTGAGTTAGCCTTAACAAGCAAGGAAAATGGAATTATAACTTGAGGTTTCTCTCAAATCTAAAACTTGAGATGAGTAACAATGGCATTTAAATCCATTATACAACTGTCAATCTTGCTTGCACAAGCTAGATGATCTTAGTGAAGCATAGTCATACATTAGCAGCACTAAGAAATGCAATATTATCAAGCCATTAAGTGTTTTAATCACCAACAATTACCATGAGCAAGATCACATGGTTAAGCATGCAACATAATTTCATTTTCTACATCTTGCATAATCTAGAAAATTATTATCGGATGCCAAGAAGGTTGGATCCCTTTTAGCTTCCAGGGATGCTGCAGCAGCATAAATTATGATGTAGAAGCATGAAATCGGAAATACTATGGAAGCATGGGCAAGGTTTAAGCTTCAACCATACATATCCATACAAAGCATACTTTATGCATCATACATAAAGTCACAAAAACTCATTGTACCCTGTTCTATCAGAGGATGCAATTTGCAAACACTATTCTGTATCTCGGTCCTAAAAACATAAGCACATCTGATCATCCATAGATTTAAATTCAAACCTGAATGGGACCGTCAGATTTTTCAGATATTTGCCAAGCTACATCAACCTTGTCTCCCAGAAGAAGTAGCACCAGCGTAAATTCTCTGTTTTTATTTGAATAAACTGGATTTGAGGCTTGCCAGAACTGCCAGTAAATCTTTCGAGGTATTTGCACAGTAAATCGCATAATCTTATTATCATAACATAGATGTCAGCAAGCATATTCAATCAATCAATTAATTAAGGATCATACCTCCATGGTAGACCCAAATCGGCATGCAAGCAAATCCAGGCATATCCAAGTCACAAATCTCTGCCAAAGATCTCTGACAAAACCGAATGCCTCTGTATTCTTGAACTGGCATTTTCGACCTCTGAGTTTCCAGCTTTGTATCAGAGAGTAAAACAGTATTCGGCTCCCCTATTTTCGGCCAAGGTAAAGCCATTTCGGCATGTTCTTAAGAGGATCGACTCATGTGGTCGGATTACAAGTCGCGGCTACATGCCGTTTGGCGCCAGACAACTATTAGGTAAAGCCCTAAATACAGATATTAGGATACAGGAAAAAGTATTGCGCACCCCTGTTTTATGTATTTCATCTTAACCATGGTCATTTCTCATAAAAGTATTCGACCACAGTTTCATGTGGACGTCACTTTTGGCACCACATTTAAAGCAAAGATTTTGCTTTCCCTAAATCGTTCCAGGCATATGAACTGGACCATTGCATATTTTTTGCTTTCCTTTCCCCATAAAGCCCAGATGCAGCAAATATCATCAATAGGAAGCACTTTGCATTTCTATTATATTGCTTATCTTTTGGCCTTAGAAAATATGGCACACCACCGTATGCAAACCCTAGTCATATTCTAGAACCATGGTTTAAATAGCCAAGGCCCCCATCATGTCAAATAATGACGTCTAGCAGTGTCCCAAGTACAAAAGTGTTCAGCTACATGTTTACAAGCCTCATATCTTATGTTATACCCTTTACCATAGGTGCAATGTATCGAGCCACAATGGCAAGGATGTAAATGCCCAATTTATAGTGTTGCCATAATGGCAAGGTACCTAGTCTAGCTTGACTTGTCTAGGTTCCATAGTCCAGCTGGGGAGCTACCCGTCAAACTAGCACACAAAGGAGCAGCCCTCATAATCCAGAGCATAGCTAGGTCCATGAAGCCCTAAGCCAAAATATCATTTGCCCTAAGGTTACCTTGTAAATCAAGCCAAATATGTAAATGTGTGGCACCAAAAACGTGTGATGGGCAAAGCCCCAGATCCAAATGGATTTGATAATAGCAATTAACAAAAAATGTCAGCTTCAAGGGTAAAATATAGCATAGGCAAAAAAGTTTTCCCATGCACATGTCACCTTATATAGGATTTTCTTGAAATTATTTCCCCAAGGGAATTGTTTTTGTCAATTTTGTTTAACAAAGCCTAAGCATATAGCCAAGGTCCCAAATTATTTTTCTTGCCATACTCATTGCAGTATGCAATGCAAGGGAGCATTCCGCCCTCGACAAGTCCGTCAATTACTATCATCAATTTTGTTGATCCTAGCCAAGATGTGCATGTAATGGCCAATGTCTAGGCGACCATAAATATCCAAGGAAAGTCTGCCTTAAATAAAGTCTGGACGCTATGCAAAAAGCTCCAGATAAAACATAGCTCTAGTAATTTGAGCGTATGCAAAGGAGACTACATAGCTCTTAGTATTTTGAGCCAGTGTTGTGAGAGTACTTGACCTCTCCTACAGCGGTATGAGCTTCACAAGTGCTGTAACTAGCTCTTGTGTTGCAACCGTCTCCAACCTGTTATATATATTTATATTTATATATATATATATAAAAGAAAGAAAAAAGAAAAAAAACTAAAGCGCGTGCATTCTTAGCCTTACCAACTTCTTTATTCAATATTTGCCCCAAAAAAAAACCAAATTTCTTCAATCTGCAGTTGGTTAGTGGTCCCTTTCTTTTCGTCAATTTCTTGACTTACTACCTCTCTCTTTGTTGTACAACATATATCCACGACCAGGGAAAAAAATAAGGAACTGCTAAATCCAAAGTGGTGAAATAGACTTGGCTAGTGGATGGGATTCATGTGGGTCAGACATGCATGATGGGTGTTAAACTTTTGTGGAAAAAGAGCGTGTCACCTAACCACCACACTACAACTGTGAGTCAACTAAAACTTAAATCTTTTTGGACTCGAGTAATTTAACTGCCTGCCTTTTTTTTTTCCTGGCTTAAACCTATCCAACTTTGGATGGAACAATAAGTTGAACTTAGTCATTTTAAACCATGCGTATATTTGTGGGTCTTTGTAATGTTAAAGCTGCATTATTTATAAAAAGAAAAACAGCAGTTTTTGTGATTTAAGGCTCGTTTAAACATAACCAATGTCCAATATTTACCTCTATGGAACTTATTTCCAATGTCCAATATTTGCCTCGATAGAACTTATTTTTCTTCTGTGCACCTTATGCATTGTTGTCGATTTCTTTATTTTTTCTTGATCTGTCTCTTTCTTTGTCAATTTCTTATGAGAAATATCAAGGTTGCATTTGTCAATTTCTTTATTCACTTTTTCTTGATCTCTCTCTTTCTTTGTCAGATTCTAATGAGAAATATCAAGCTTGCGTTTGTCAATTTCTTTATTCATTTTTTCTTCACTTTTTCTTGATCTGTCTCTTTCTTTGTCAATTTCTAATGAGAAATTTCAAGCTTGTGTTGTCAATTTCTTTATTACTTTTCTTTATCTCTCTCTTTCCTTGTCAATTTTTTTGAGTATGGCTCTCTATTCTCCTCAATTTTTTGACTTATAGATCTTAACTTCTTACCTCTCTCTCTTTTTGACAACAAATAAAAAAGGAGAGAAACATGGGAGATGCCGTTTTGGTGTGTTACGGGAGATGTTTTTTAGTTTGGAAAACAAATAAAAATTCGAAAAACATGGGCAAGTTCATGAATAACATATGAACTATTAAATATAGCACAAATCTCATAACACACCAAAACAAAGAATTTTAATTTTTTTTTTCGATACAAAGCGTTACCGCGTTTTTGCTTTTTTATTTTTTTTTAAACCCAAAAACACAACATCTCCATTTTTTTTCATATCGACCTTGAAAATAAAATGCCTAGGCTCCTCCGAAATGCAAATCATTGCCATAGTCAGGAGCTCTAACTCCAAAGTGCCTTTGTCTATGAGGATCTGCTGTAAACAACCACTCCAAATGCATAAGGGATGGACTACAAATCGCAAAAAAAAAAAAAAATGTAGCATGTAGCAAAAAATATTTGTAGATATAAAGGCTCCCATTTTATCAGCTTCAACTTCCACCTTTATATAAAGGTTCCTCCTTTATATTTAAATGGCCACTTTTTTCTATTATAGGCTTGATGCAGTAATAATATATATTATATTCTCGACCCCTAGACATTTCAGTGGCCCTTAGATAAGGTCCTTAGAACCAATGGTCCATCCAAAGAAAAATGACTCTTTTGATTAAAAACTTTTTCCCTCAACCAAAATTTTGGAAAAAGCATTTGCCAATATAATGACAACATATAAATATTTTTTAAATATCAACAATGGAATAAGTAGCACAATAACAGGGGTTCCAGGGGGATTTGATATGGATGCATAAATCACTATCCCTGAGACCATAGACCATACCCCTAAAATATTTGAATAAGTTATTATTGAAAAAAAAAAACATAGATTTAATAGAAAAAATAAATACGTTAGTTTGCTGGTAGCATTGGTTAAAGCGTTCTTATTAGGATATTGAATTATTTTGGTAGAGGTTCGAGTCTTCGTATCTCAAAATCTGAAACCTTAAGCGAACCCGTATAGAGAGGAGTCTCGGTATTTCATATTCCAAAACCTTAGGCGAACCGGTATTCCATGTTTCAAAATCATAGGCACCCCCAGTCATAAATGCGCCAACATATATTCCTATGATGTTGATATGGAAGTTTTCCAAACATAAACTACGGGTGGAATCATTCCTCCACCCAATCGTAAAAAGTTCAAGTTCATCCACGGACATGTTCTTGGGCATCTATTCCATCACTTTTTATGTGCCCAAGATGTGGGTGTGTGGCAGAATCGAATGAGGTGGAATTGTGCAATAAAGATTTAGGGTTATGCAAACCTAAAATTTATTCATCGGTGATCATTTATGTTCTTAAGTTGCCTTGGATTGAATCATATATGTGTGCACTAGCTATCACATTTGGCTAGTGCTCGAGCAAATATAGCTGATAATTGAGCAAATATGCTGCAAATTGTTTTTGTTGGGAAGGTTGTTTACATGTCTTACTTGCTTCGTGCCTTTTTGTTGTGGTTTAAATCTAGCCAGCTCATTTCCGTTCTCATAATTCTAGTATCACAGTTTTTTTTTTGCTCCTTGTATATAAGGGGAAATATCTATGACAAAACAGACTAAAGCCTGCGCAAATCCCATTGACTACAACTGTGTGAGAGACGTGGGTGAGTGCAAGTCTCACCGTACGGGATGTGTCCCTCCTTTTTATATATATATATATATATATATATATATATATATATATATATATAAACCAGCCTAGCCGAAACCTTAAGTTACAACTAGACATCCAAGAAGCCCTAGACTAACTAATTAGGACAACTGGATTTATTGGATCCTAAACAGGAAAGCCTTAGAGATCATGGGACCATCATAAAATACATTAAAATAAACTGTGATACTATAATGTAAATATACAACTCAGATTAATCTAACCCAGTAACAATGATTTTGGATTAACTAAAATAATTGGAACGAATCTATGCAACAACAATGCTTAGTTCAAAAAATATTCTCATATATCAAGTCTTTAGAGTAAAATTTCAAATAATAAGCTAAGCAAATGAAACTAAGTTAAAATAAATTGCAAATATCGAACTTATAGCAGACAAATAAATAGATAAACCATTTCATTTCAAAGAAATGAGCAAACAAAATGTTATTATATGCTTAATCAGTAAAAGCAATCCATAAGGCATATTACTGCTTAAATAAAATAGTGGCAGCATAATATTACTGCAATGTATCACAGAAATTACAGGAGTCAACAAAAGCTTAAGAAATGTACCATGATATTATACCAGCTCGAACCCATATTTGCACAGTAATAAGAGTAACATCTTACCAGTAGCATTGATTAAACAAAAGGAACAAGTAGTTCATTTAATCCAAAAGCATTCTTCAAGCACCCATGCACAAAGCAAAATGCAGGAGAAGAGAGCTCGGTTACCTGCAGCAAATAGCATTAATTAGCCAAAAGAGGGTAAAAAACACTAATGCTAACAGGTAAGCAATGAACTCTCTTGGCATTTCTGCCCTTTACCCGCTGATTTAAAAGAGATATTCACAATTTACATATAGAAATAAGCTACTGAGGATAACAGAACAGTCAACAGAAAATAATTAAACCTGCAGAAATAATCTAGGATCAAGGTTACATTAGATAATAGAAACAATCTGCTGAGAGATCATTGGATCAAGGCCAATTTTAGAGAAGATCAGCTGAAGTAAACCTAAATCTATGCCATGTTAGAAGGGAGCAGCAGCACTTAAACCTAGCGTCAAGTTATATTAGATAATTATAATAATACCTTATCCAGTATCTAGTGTCTAGAAAATTATTAAAGATCTGTAGTTCGAGCAGAAATATTGCCCTAGATCTATTTAATAACTACTTGTGCAAATAATTATTACATAACCATGCAAAATGAGATGCATCTGATACTAAGAATCATCATCTATATGAAAGAACAAATCAAAATTGCTGATAGCAAATTTAGTGGTTCATACATCAGCATTTTAACAATTTAATGGTAGGAACCTGATTTAATTGTACTCCATCGTCTGAGTCTTCATCAATATCAGAGTCAGCAACCACCTCCACATTATTACAGGATATACCCACGGATTTGGAGACATTCCCACAGGGATTCAAACTGGCATTCAGACTTGGATTCAAACTTGGATTCAGACTTGGTATGAACTTTGCAATACCAGCATCACTTTTGGCCCTATTAGGATCCAACCCATTGGCTTTGCACAATTCAATCAACTGTGCCTTAGTAGGCTGAGGACTATTGTGTTCTAAGCCATTCCTTCTGAGGAACTCAATAAGTTTAGCCCTGGTCTGCCCCTTATTGCACGCACCCTCTGGTCGGCCAGCCTTACTCATGTCTCAAGTATAACTGAGGAATTCGATCATATTATATAGCATAGAGCCTAACCCGGATTATAATCCAATCAAGCTTACTCTGCTTTAAGTCAGAATTACAAGAAGATTAAGGAAAAGGTTCCTAACTGTTTACCTGTCTCGATCAATCCTACATGTCATGTAGATCATTTGCATGCAACAGACTGTCGCAAGGAAACGCCATCCCTAATCAGTTAGGGATCCGTCAGCAAAAAGGAGATCAATGCCGCTGTAGACGACGCCCTTCGTTAGGGTTTGTTAGCATTTTAGGGTTAACCTACGATTTGGTCATTCACTGCTAGACATGTTAGGAATAAAAGGTAAAAACGTGGACAAAATTGAGACAATAACCACTAGATGAGGTAAAATATACATCATAAGATACCCGCATGCTACTATACTCGCTCTACTTTCTTACGTTTGGCTAAACTCATATTTAAAAAGAAAAAAATCTTCTATCATTTGGCTATTTTGCACTAATTTAAGACCTAATATTAACTGGTCATAATAGATATAGAGGTTATAAGATAATTTGGCTAAAGTACGTCAAAATTTGGAGTAAAAGCTTCTAAGTTTTGGCTAAACTCTCCAATTTTTGGCACTTATACTTTCTTACGATTAGCTAAAGTCGGATGAAATGGAGGTGGGGCATGAAATAGACTTGGCTAATATTTTCTTTTTTTTTGCCCAAAAAAGGGCCATAGTTTAGCCGTTTTTTTTCCCAGCAAGTCTAAAATTTCGCCATTTAACTAAGATTAGCCACTAATTTTTTCCCTGTCCACGACTCAACTTGGCGTTGAAGATCCCCGGAATTTGTCGTTCACTGGTTGAAGATCTTTGCATTCAAATATCAATAATAACTTAGTGGCTTCATTTGACCGAAACATCTGAGTCTACCCATTTCTAACTTCTTATCGTTGAAATGTTAAATGATATATCTAGTTCCCATTTACATGAACTGAGGTGTCTATGGCTGGCCATGAATCTGGTTGGTATGCCATGTGCGCTAGCATGGTCCTCCACTTCCTTTGATTTTGATTTGCAAATTTAAAGCATTGCTCAAGTAGATAAGATACTCAAGAAGAGTGAGATTGTATCCATTCAACTAGGATACCCTGCAACTTTCATGCTTGGGAAAGGGACAAGTTAAAGTAGGTAGGCAAGTACAAATATTAAGAATGAGAAGTCTTTTTGGAGGCCAAGGCAAATCCTATCGTTCACGAATGGTGAATTATGCGGCCAATCTAGTCAATAGACTCATTATCTGAAGCCATGGAGGACAAAGAAGAACTGCTTTTTGCATCCACTAAAGGTCACTCATTCAATTCGAATCAATTCATTTATTTTGAAGGATCAAGGAGGGAGAAGTGATGCTTTCTACATCTACTAAAGGCCATTGGCCCTTGGTATCTACACATTTCTTAAAGGCCGCCAAACTTTCTTGATGCTGGCTCTATCCACAGTATATTATACGCCATTCTTTTACGAGTAAACTTGAACACAAGATGCATATATTTAAAACTACTTACTAGGAACAAAAACAAACATTTTGTGGGTCCCATGTGTAATTGAATTGTCCAAGTAATTTTTAGATCTTTTTCGTAGCAATGCGAATCTACCTTTTTTGTTGTGATGCAAGCTAATGTGCATTGACTTTAAGTTCTTACCGAACCAAGCTACTTGAAGACAAATAATAGACCGTATTTTGTCATCACTATTTTTTGATACCAATATAACTAGAAGCAACAACGTTTGGCAAGCACATCCCATGATGCAAGTATATTTTATTGATTACTCAAAAAATGTCCTCCATAACTTAGATATATAATCATATATCATTTACAATGCAAGTATCTCAATGTAGATTTCCAAGAAACTTTCTTGAAAGAAAACTAAACACCGTAGGTGGTATTTGGAAGGAAGATATAATAACAAAATCACTTTAGCTAGTTCAACATATTGCTTGGGGGACATTGCCCTCATATCCTACACAGAAGAACAGGCTCCCAGATCTAATGCATCAAACTTGCACAAATGAGATCTCAATTGACAATCGAGAACATTTGAGACCAATCGGACATGTCCACAACAAATTACAAGCCTCAAATATAGGATGGATGGCTTGCAGAAATTCCTTATATTGTGCACCAGTTGGTTGTCTATTGGTCACCCTGCTATGAACCAAATGCCCATCTACTTTGCACTAAAAGTACAAAATGTCCATTCATCCCCCCTCCAATTTTTTCACACCTTCTATTCCTATGCTCAAAATAGTCCACGATTGATAGTTTTTCACACATGTACATTAAGCTGATATTTAAAGCAATAAAGAAATAGCATGCAGAACTAAATGAATCTTCAACTATCGCTTAGTTAATATAAATGTAGTTTCAACAAAAAATTCATCCAAAAACTTGACATTTTTTTTTCTTTTAAATGTCAACACACTTTTTCATCTCCTCTTGCATCATCGTCGTCACTTGAGAGGTACAGCTTACAATTACAATAGCCTACATATTAGTGCATGCTTCATTGGATGAGATATATAAATAACTAGCAACCTTCATGATTTCCTCCCTCCATGCCTTTTTGTATGACATGCATATTTTGGTTCTTGATAGTTGATCAACATCAACCTCAGCCATGTCACCAAGTGCTTTGAAGAATTGCTCAAAACATGAAAGTTCTACAACAAAATTTTTGTTCTGCAGCGAATTCTACAGACAACAAATTTGAGTTGCACAGCAACACAATCTCCAGCAATGGTTCTTGGACAAAAATTGGTTTTGGACTAGTTCTTAAAATCCATATGAACAATAATTGAGATGTTTCAATTGACTAGAATTCCAATTCCTTGCATGAAAAATATAGCAGCCACATAAAATGTTTCTGTAGAATATTCTGACAGGATAACCGCATAAAAGGGGAATGCCATATTTTTCAAGCGGGATGTGGTTAATGTGGCAACCCTATGTCAACCATGAAGAACAACATAGTTTGAAGCTTAAAAACCAACTTTTTTTTAGTCGATTCGGCTCTATTTTACACCAAATCCTTTCATCTCTTCATCAATCTAACATAAAAAGGCAGATAAAGCAAGTTCATGCTTTTTACAGTGGAGCAAGCTGCCCACAGAGCTGAAAGGATTAGCCGATTGAAATTTCTAAATAGTGCAGTTTGATGCCTTGTTTTTTGGCCGCATTTGATCAGATTAACCATTTTTTGGCCTAATTAACCACCTGACTAATATCGGATGGCCAGATTGACCAGTGGCTAATTATGGGGCCTTCCAAGGATATGGCTATGGCATGGAGCCATTGTGGGACTAATAAATGTATAAGATAGGAATTGGTTTAATTAACGTGAAAGGTAATGATATAGCTAGTAGATTTAATTGACACACTACTATGAGATGTCGCATTCCTTATGGGGGGATGGTTCTATAGGACATTGTATGTGATGATTGCCATATAAAATGATAACTAGTGCACTGGATAACATCCTAGGATGAGCTTTTCTTATGGGAAGAAATGTTGAGACTTCTATGTGCTCTTGTATGATATATCTACCATGCTAAATTCTTGGATGATGTGGTCATGTAATCTCAGTTGCATCATGCTCTTGTTGAATATTAGACATCTGAATGTGATAGCACATGAATGTGTTTTTTTCTCTATGATATCATTGGTATAATTGGCATTGCTCAATCTTGTTCTTCGTATAAATGCATGGGAAGCACATGTGAGCTATATATTCTTGTATTCTTGTAGTTTTTGTCTCTCCATAGTTAGCTTGTACTGTGCCATGCTTTGCATTTGTCAAATTCTTGCGCACTTCTGTATGCAAGCTCCTTACATTCAATTTGTTTACATCTAGTTCACTTGTTTCAAGTTCGTTTCATGTACCTGCAAGCAAGTTATTGCAATGTTATATGAATCCTTGCTTCAGTATCCCAAAGTAAAAAAGACAAACTTACAGACAGCAAGAAGCGAGAAGGCTTGCCATAGGAGCTTCATTGGGAACATTTAGAATGGTGCATTGCTTCCAATAAAAGGGATCTTGGTTGCAACCTAATTCAAGATTTAATTCATCACCAAATTGGCATGAGCTGCAAAAGCCACGAACTATCTGCATATGAAGTTCATAGTCTATTTTAGCCCACCTTAGCATATCTTGAAGCTTTTGTCTCTCCATAGTTAGCTTGTACTGTGCTATGCTTTGCATTTGTCAATTTCTCTAATTCTTTTTCCATTAAGTATTTTCTTCAAGAACAATACATCAAACAGTAAGAAAATACACGAGATTGCCCATTCCTAGCATATAAGAACATAACCAATGATAGTAAAGATGACATTGGATTTGATTCTAGAGTGCTTATCCATTGGCACAACCATGCATGGAAGGCCACAAATTCTATTCTAAGTTCAGACATAAAAAAATTTCTATCTTTGCATAGGCATTCACGAGATGGCCATTCTTGTCAAGAATTTAAACTTACTGGTGGATTTATACAAGTTTACTAAATTGGGTTCAACTCTTAAATGCTTAGGATCGAATTCCTCATGCCATATTTTGAGGGCAAAAGGTCTAGAAAAGTAGCTTTCAAGGTGTCGTAAAAATAGCGCCAACAAGCATGTTTCACAATAAGCTCTTTAGGAAAGCAATCTTAGTATTTGTGATAAATCCATGTTGGAAGAGCCAAGCAACTTTTGGGGTCAGACATAACTATTTATCCTAGCCCACGAAATACTTCCAAAAACATATTTTATACTCCATACAAGCTGTAGAATGCCAATGACAAAAAGCCAGATCATGCCAGTTTGAAACTATTGTTTTCTGAAGCTCTGAACCCCAATAACTTCCAAGACATGCACACGAATCCAACCAAGAAACGTAAAGAAATATCACAGGATGCAATAATATTATCAAGCCTTTAGAGCAACAATTCGCAAAGAAAGCCTGACCGATGCAGAGAGGACTCCAATTTGTAGGTCAAGCCGTGTCGAGCGGGTCACAGCAGTTGCATTTGTCATAAACAAAAGGATACGGGATTGGCAGACTCCATATCCAAGAGACATGCATAAGCAATCTAGAATTTTGATGAATTTCCCTAGCCCTAGATGAAATTTAACGATAGAAGATACATCCACCTGTACAAAAAAAAACCCAGCTGGCTAAAACGTGGATAGCCTCATAATGCTCGAAACCCTAGTTGTGCAAAAGTGCTAAAAAAACAAGGTGTTGAGCGCACAGAGGGTTGCCCTCAGTTTCTTGAGGGTGAAGTGGCCTAAATCAAACCATGAAGTCATGTTTTCACCATTTATATTTAAATTAAAGTAGATCCCTGCCATGTTCTTCATTTACAAGCCCGTCCACAAGTGCCCCTCGATCGAATTCTGTATTCGTATAACAAGATAGTTGTTGGTTTGCAATGTAACTGAGTAGTTGAGTGTGCTATAAATGTCTGTACGTGTTTTATGTCTTCCAGCCACAATGTCAGCACTTCCTAGTGCCCACAATATTTTAAGCTATAGCCCTTCATTTATAGCACCGTTAGATGAGGACCGTTAGATGAGGACATAAACGTTGGACATGGAGCATTTTTATATGGTGTTATTTTGCTACATATTCTAAACGAGGTGCGCCCTGGACTACCACAGTCGTCGGATTCGTCGATCCTACGACCCAGATCGTATGTTGGAGCCTCTGGACACCTCTTGTTTCGCTTATAGTCATTTATGATTGGAGGCGCCTATGATTTTGAAATATGGAATACGATTTCGCCTAAGGTTTTAAGGGAATATTGAACCTCTATACGGCCTTGTCTAAGATTTTAGAATATGAAATATGGGGGCTTGAACCTCTACCAAAATAACTCAATATTTTAATAAGACTACTTTAACCAATGTACCCAATGAGCTAAAGTGATTATTTTTTATCTTGAATCTACATTCTTTTAATAACAACCCATTCAATTGTTTTAGGGATACATGGTCTACGGTTTCAAGAGTTGTTATTTTTACATATCAAATCCCCCTAGAGCCCCCTGTTATTTTGCTACATATTTTAAACGAGGTGCACCCTGGACTACCACAGTCGTCGGATTCGTCGAACCTATGACCCAGATCGTATGTTGGAGCCTCTAGACACCTCTCGTTTCGCTTATAGTCATTTATGATTGGAGGCGCCTATGATTTTGAAATATGAAATACGATTTCGCCTAAGGTTTTGAGGGAATGTCGAACCTCTATACGGCTTTGTCTAAGATTTTAGAATATGAAATACCGGGGCTTGAACCTCTACTAAAATAACTCAATATCTTAATAAAACTACTTTAATCAATGTACCCAGTGAGCTAATGTGATTATTTTTTATCTTGAATCTATGTTTTTTTTTATAACAACCCATTCAATTATTTTAGGGATATATGGTCTATAGTTTTAGGAATTGTTATTTTTACATCCATATCAAATTCTTCCGGAACCCCATGTTATTTTGCTACATATCCCATATAAAATACAAATTTATTTACCTACTTATGATTGTGGAACTACTTTACAGCCTTCAATTAAAAAAAGATTGTGGAACTACGCATCTTCACTTGGGTATTTGGATAAATTCCATACATGTTTGAACTGGAACCACATTATTAGGGTCACAAATGGCATTAGCAGCTTATGCAAGTTGAAATTGCCTTAACATGATGATCCACAACATAATGGGAAAGTTAGTTATACGAAGGTAAATGTTGTCCTTTTTCCAAGTATATTAAATAGAATTATTGGATGTTGTTGATACAAACAATTCATTTAGAATGAGATTTTGCTTTTTTTTACAATAACAACAGGGCACTCAACATGATGAGCACAGTAGTCATTGATAGTGCCAAGGAATGTCCTGTAACAATATTCATGAAATTAATGTTTTTAGCATGTGGAGGAGCCCAATTCAATTCAATTCAATTCAATTCATACCTTTTAAGTGTTCCATAGCCATAGCTTCCTACCACCAAGACATCAGCATGCTCTTTTTCTGCAGCATCACAGATTCCTTCTCTTGCATTTCCAAGGACAACCACAGTTTTAGGATGGATCTAGAAAAAAAAATCACAATTTACAAAGCTAGATACAGAACATGAACATGAATAAAATCTAGAAATAGACATGATATTCACTACAACTGCTTCTTCATGGCGTCAATCATGTCTAGAGTGCAAAAGGTTCAACATTCCTCAACTAAAGGCGTACATGGCTCTCAAAAAAGATGCTGCAACCTTGCATGGAAAAGATGGTTCAACATTCAAAACTCAAAATAAAGAAAACCTCATGACCTATATATATAAATAGGAAGTAAGCCTAACAATATCATCATTCAAGCTGGAGGCTAGGCAGTCCAGCCTATTTTGCAGGCAAGGGTGTCAACAATTTTTCAATGGAAGACACATTGGTTGGAGCAGAATATTTCAGCTGCCAGCCTCTGGAACCTTTTAGAACCCTGATAATGTCTTATGAATTTGGGATCCCCCATCCACGTGCATGGGTCTTTCCCATCTTTAGAACCTTCTAAGCACAAGGGCCAGATGTAAACCGTCCAGGTTCACATCTCAAAAGCTCGTTATCAATTTTATCAAGCACTGGCTCATCTTTATCAAACTTGTGTGCAAATGCAACCCCGCTTGCCTGCCACGATTGCACCAAATTCTTTAGTGGTCAATGAGAGCAGATATTGCTTCAAGGGATTATCCTAAGCTATATAGTGTAAATCATGATTCGCAATACTATTCCAGTACTCTGGTGTACTGCATATAACATTGTACTACCATCGGAAGAGGATACAAAGTTTGTATAATACATCATGACTGTTCGAGGAGATTATCCCATCCCCAGATACAAAATTCTATAAATGAGTCAGCACAATAAGGGTTGAACCTGCACAAGCAAGTAAACCGTTAGACGGGGGCAGCCAATGCAAGCAGAAAGGACCAATCATCAAAACAAATCAAGTTCAACATGATGAACTGGAATAAAAAAAACATATATAGCTCCAATATTAAAAATGCTCTGATTATCTGCATGCTAAAGACCACTCAATTACAAACTATACCACTATAGTATGCAGAGACATGCCTGCTACTTTGCCTCCACGTCCATGGTATGCGTTGGGGCGATGATAAGACAAGTAGCTGATCTATCAAACTCAAAGGAAAACAAAAATCCTGATCACAATTATTTCATCTGTAGCCCCACCATTGTTCTACTTCACACAATATCACAAGTAAAAAACGCATCCTATAAAGGATAGCTTAATAAGATGTTACGCCTTTCATCCTCTTGTAAAAATGTTCTAAATGTATAAATAATCAAGTAGAAACAAGAGTATACATACCTGTAAACAACTTGACATGTAAATACCGCACGTCTTTCGGTGGTCTATGATTATAGTTGTCCTCTGAAATTTGCAGAAGAAAAAGCCCACCTTTTTATGAATGACATCATAAGCTAGTTTAAGACCAACCCTTCAAAGACGTTATATTTACAAATTACATGACAAAAGCCAGTTGGTCAGAGATCAAATTCACGTTGAAGCAAGATACCAACTTCATAGAGTATTTGTCCTTGTAACCTGGTCTTTGTTAAAGTGGCAAAGAATGAATGTCATTCTTAACCCCGTTCATCCAGCAGGCATGTAATAGCACTAGCCCGATACAGAATCTGACGAGAAGCATCAAACAGAATAACAGACCAGATGAATATTATACTATGTCAGTAAAGTAGAGAAAGCAACGATGTTCTTACATCATCTCCGACTCCAACCATCAAAACCTCCCCAAGAGATACACCCCAAGGGATACAAATATGCAGTAATGGAGCTGCATGTGGCTTATATGGACGGAATTCTCGGCCAACAGGCGGATTAAATTCTCTCATCTAGAAAAATAAATAACAAGAAAAGATAAATTTGTATCAGATAACCTGTCTTAACTAACTAAATTATATCAGATAACGTGTCTTAATATCAGATAACCAGTCATAAAAAAAGCAAACTAATCACATGGTAATGATATAGCGCTAGGTTTCTTGGATATGGACGGATGCTTTTTCTGAGCTATTATACAGATAAAGGAAAAAATTGGACAAAAGGCAGCAAAGGAACCATCATGTAAAACGTTTTTTATGCCCTAACCTTACAAATAGAACACTCAAAATATGGTATGCAAGCTTAGGAATGTCAAAAGGTTGAGCAATAAAAGGGCGGTTGGAATAAGAAATAAGGAGGAAAAGAAGTGTCTTTTTGGGCAAAAATGATAATTTGCACTGGGTATAAGATATGGCAGATTACTGTGCAAACTTAACAATGACATTATTCACCTCAGCAAGCTTCTCAAAATTAAAATAACAGTTCAATGAAGCATGTGTTTGCAAAAATTGATTTCCAAGACAGAAAACATTAGAAGATGCAAAAATTATATATCTTCTCGCAAACAAATCGTGGAAGAGCAATTGATGCTAGATTGCAGACATCTGTTTCATCCAAACCAGTATAATCCACTATCTCAGTCAAGAGGTTTGACTTTATTGTGCCAAAATTTTGCTGGTTAGTCATCATCTATAATTGCCCAAAGTAAAAAAAGTTATCAAAGAAAGGAAAACACAAATACAGGCCTTGAAAAGCATGTAATGATTCCCTGTTTCAAATTGAGCTCCTAGTAATGCAAACCAGAGCTTTTGTGCTTGAACAACTCGTTTTTCTCTTCCCTAACATTATACATAAATTTTAGTTGCAAGTTTTGGGAGTTACATTAAAAAGTGGTACCTTCTCTTGTGAATATTGCTCCATGAGATGAAATTGGCAAAGGAACCAGAGAAGAAGGCAGTATAGGAGGTGGGAATGGCTGAAGTAGTGGTGCCCCATGATGATCTTTGAAGCGCCATAGTATCTGTTTTAAGAGGGCATATTCTGAAGATGCACCACATAAAATAGTCAGTTTTATGAGCAGAAGAGAGAAGACCTCAAATTCACATGAGCATACATTTCCTTTATTCTGCAAATTCGACAAAAGAACGGAGCAAGATAAGTGATAGGTTTTATAGCATTATAAAAGGAAACATGCAAGCTTTATAAATATGGTGTAAAAATACCTCAAAGGCTGGCTATTGATTCTAGACATGCTCCTTCAAGCTTGGGCAGCAAGATTAGCTGAAAAAAAGAAACGAAAGCATCAGATTATGCAAGCAATATAGAAAAAGATAATACACAAACGCACGTCGCGCACGTCGGGGAAAGAAATTTCGAAATGGCACAACTCCAATCTGTGGATGGTGAACAATGTCATATCTGCAGTGTGATCATGACAAAGTGCAATAATAGGAAGACTCCTAATAAATATATTTATTAAACAAATTCAAAATGGCTAATACCTTGCTCCTTGTACAGCTTGCAGGCAAAGCACTGCTGCGATTTTCACAAGTCCAGTTAAGCATTGAGCCCATCACGCCTTTCTGAACTTTCTAATATTGTCTGCAATGTCACATCCGGTGGCATGGTATCCCACTCCTTTCTAAGTTCATACTACTGTCCAGTATCACAATAACATTGCTGAACAATACCTTACTGCACATAAGCACGACATTTGAGAAAATATTTGTCTTTTAACGTTTTATAGAAACAACAAAGATGGGTAATAGGTCAGTTTATTGTGGTGGGGTGTTTCAAGAGGCCTTCTTTTACAATCTAGAAAATGGGGAAAAAATATATGTAATCAACAATTACACGATACCATGCAAACAGAATGGTTACATTTCAGTGACATATGCTTACCCCACACGTCAATAACAAAGGTAGTCCCTGGATCCAGCTTCTTGTTATCTGATCTTTTGGAAGAAAACTTAAAGAGGCGACAGCATGCAGGAGTTCTAATGCAATGTGACAAATTTTAGCATCCGTGGAGCATAAGAATATGAGTCCAAGTGCATCCAATCCCGATGGACAGAAAACATCAATTGGATCCCTATGATAAGATCTTTTCCCAGAGTGGACTTTATGTTGTCCTTCCCGGGAATCACCTCTATTATAGGTATATATGCCATGTGCGTTCCTTAGGTTGCCAAGAAACCCATTGTATACGACAGTTCCATATGAAAAACCCTTTGTATACGACTACATTATTTGTAAAAGAATGCAGCCCATATCATATAATTACTTGCCTAAAACACTTTTACTTGACAACCCCTTCCATACATATACGATATCTCTATTATTATATATATATACAAGTTATTGTACTACGAGGGACTGTACAAATTCGACTAGAAGCCAAATGCAGTGCCATTCAATGAAGATCCTATAAAGATTCTCCAAGATTCTCCAAAGTCTCTAGAAAAATTTCCCTAGATACTATGAGATTCCATCAATGTGCGCTTATATTCCCCAAGATCCGCGGATTATTCCTCGAGGAATTGTACAAATTCGAGTAGAAGTCAAATTTAAAGTCATGCGATGAAGATTCTATAGATATTCTCTAAGATTCCACCAAGATTCTCTAGGTACTCAAAGATTTTATGAAGATTCCCTTAGATTCCTTTAGATTCTTAAAGATTCTCTTGAGATTCCCCTAGATTCTCAAAGATTATCCTAAGATTCCTCAAAATTCTATGTAGATTCTTCAAGATTTCCTTAGATTCTATGAAGATCCCCCTGTAGAACACACCTAGTGTCAAAGATTCCCCTAGATCCCCTTGGATTCTCCCTAAATTCCCTAAAATTCCCTAGATTCCCTAGATTCTTAAGGTTCTACAAAGATTCCCCTAGATTTTCAAAGATTATCTGAAGATCCCTTTAGATTCCCTAAGATTCTATGTAGATTCTCCTAGATTCCCTTAGATTCTATCAAGATTCTACTAAATTCTCTAGGATTCCATAAAGATTCCCCATGATTCTCAAACATTTTTTGAAGATTCCCTTAGATTCCTTTAGATTCTTAAAGATTCTCTTGAGATTCCCCTAGATTCTCAAAGATTATCCTAAGATTCCTCAAAATTCTATGTAGTTTCTTCAAGATTTCCTTAGATTCTATGAAGATCCCCCTGTAGAACACACCTAGTGTCAAAGATTCCCCTAGATCCCCTTGGATTCCCCCTAAATTCCCTAGATTCCCTAGATTCTTAAGGTTCTACAAAGATTCCCCTAGATTTTCAAAGATTATCTGAAGATCCCTTTAGATTCCCTAAGATTCTATGTAGATTCTCCTAGATTCCCTTAGATTCTATCAAGATTCCACTAGATTCTCTAGGATTCCATAAAGATTCCCCCTGATTCTCAAATGTTTTTTGAAGATTCTCTTAGATTCCTCTATGATTCCCATAGATTCGTTAAGATTCTCTTGACATTTCCTTGATTCCAAAGGTTATCCCAAGATTCCTCTAGATTTCTTTAGATTCTTAAATATTCTCTTGAGATTCCCTTAGATTCCCAAATATTATCCTAAGATTCCTCTAGATTCTCCAAGATTCCATGTAGATTCTTCTAGATTCCCTTAGATTCTATGAAGATTCACCTGTAGAACGCACTTACTGTCAAAGATTCCCCTAGATCCCTTGGAATCTCCTGCGATTCCCTAAGATTCCACAAAGATCCCCCTAGATTCTTAAGGTCCTATAAAGATTCCCCTAGATTTTCAAAGATTATTTGAAGATTCGTTTAGATTCCCCAAGATTCTATGTAGATTCTTATAGATTCCCTTAAGTTCTATGAAGATCCCCTTAGATCTCTAAGATTCCATCGAGATTTCCCTCGATTCTTAAACCTTTTTTGAAGGTTTTCTTAGATTCCCCTAGATTCTTTTGAGATTCTCATAGATTCTTAAGATTCTCTTGAGATTCCCTTGATTTTCAAAGATTATCCCAATATCTCTCAAATTCCCTTAGATTCTATGAATATTCCCCTAGATTATCCAACATTGCACGAAATGATGCCAAACCACTACTCATTGGCATGAAATAATTTAAGGGCTAAACTTAGCTATTTGGCGATTTTTTAGCACATTTTCAAAAAAATTTGGCTAAAGTAAATGGAAAAAATTGGGAAAAAAATAATAATTTTAGCTTAACTTTTTTCGGGACTGCACCATCCTTGGAGCTCTTTAGCCAAATGCTAGAAAGTAAGAGAGTGAAATTTTGTATTGTTTAGCTAAATCATAGAAACTTTTAGAATGAATTTCGGGCTAGTTTAGCTAACATCATTCTAGTTTATATGATTAGTAGTTTAGCTTCTAGCATTATGAATTAATTTGAGTCCTAGACTTTGCTAGTTGGCATTATTTTAGAATGTTTTCACAAAGAAAATGACCAAAATAAATGGAATATATTGAAAACAAGTATAGTAATTTGGCTTAATATTTTTTGTTGGCCACACTATAGAAATTTTTGGGTTGATGTTTGGGTTTGTTTAGCTAAACGCTAGAAAGTATGAGAGGCAAAATGTGTAGAGTTTAGCTAAACCACAGAAAATATTGGGATTAATATCGAGCACGTTTATCTAAAGTCATTCTGGCTAATAAGAAATATGCGATTAGTAATTTATTCCCTGCTCATTGGAAAGCATTTGATGAGAGGAATCCAACGGCATGGGTCGCACTTTGATCCGAGACCTCCACCGCAAGATAAAGTCGTTTGAATATAAGAAATTCTAACTTAATAAAAAAATGAATGGCTAGGATTTATCCTCCCCCTTTTGATCTAACGGTTAAGATTGGTTGCACCAAATCTACTTTTGAGGAAGCTTTCTTTATAAAAAATTAAGGGCCATGATTTCTCCTCCCCTTTTGATTTGACGGCTTAAAGACATGGTGCATGCCCCTATGCATGCCCCCCATCATATTTCTATGCCCATGCATGAGGTGGCGGCATCATGGCCTTCCATTTCCAATTGGACGGCTGGCATTAATCTCTATATAGCATGGGTACATCCTTAATATGTTTATATATATAATGATAATGATATAATATATTATCATAGTCATATCATATTATCATAGAATCCCCAACAATAGAAGCTCACCAAAAATGACGGACCCTTATATTATGAATACGAATCGGACACTGGCGCCACCACATTCCCTCTGGTATCTGTACAACGTTTAAACTATAAAAACCTTATATTTTTCTTATGTATACGGTACCAGAAAGGCAATAAAAAAAAACCATTTGGTGCACTCACATGTTTGATACCCCATAATCTAGGTGAACCCCCCGGGTTGTCCTTCTGTTTCAGCCAAAGAACCCTCTTCAGATAGACAAATACGCCAAGATTGTAATAATTATACCAAGCAATCAAGTGACGTGTGAATTAGAATTGGGAAGTCATCTGGTAAATAAAAAATGAAGTTTGACATCCCCTGCATAACTGCAAAATGGCTTTGTAGAAGATCATGTATTGATGGAGATTGATGTGTCCCATATTGATGGAGTGACAAATGGAGCCGTTGCTGTGAGGATGTCAATCTCCATGAAAGTCTCTCATGTGCAGAATTGGTTCGCAACCCATTTCAGCTGAAAAGGATGGCCGACCAGACAATCTTGATCTTAAAATTTGTTAACTATCTAGTGTTTCATAGTCCAAACCAATTCGCATGCTCTTATAAGAGCATGTAACAAATTAATCTAATTATGCCAGCACAGAAAAGAGTTATATAAATCAAGTATCTAATAAAATGCTAAGAAATGTTAGCTTACAAAATTACAAATTTTAACAAACTACAAAATGACATCTATCCTATTGGGTTGATCTGCTACTTGAGAAAAAGAAAGCATGTTTGAGTACAATTTCCTTTCTTTAAAATAGAATACCATGAGACCTAGGATGTGAAAGATGGTTTTGTATTTGTAACACAACTATTAGAACAAAGTCTTGGAAAGATGACGAACGAGAACATGTCGTTACCTTCATATATGGGCACGAGGCACATCCACCACGAAAGGAACATCCTCCCTCAGATCTCAGATGATACTCCCGGAACCACAGGCAGACTGGCTCATTAGAGTTTTTTTGGGATCACTTATTGTCCCAACCTCGATGCCAGCATGGAAATCGCTGACCAATGAGAATGCGGGGCTGGGGGGGGGCAGGGCTTTTCTTCATCCATGCCCGCCTTCCCCCGCGGTGTCGTCAAGGTGCGGGTTCGGCATTATCGACCTACCCGCCTACGGAGGTTCTCGGTGGTAGGGAAGCAATAATTACAAATTATTCCATACCTGAATTACCGCCCAAATGTTGGGGTGTCTATAAGTATCCCCTCCCCTTCCTCAACGCCCCCCTTCCCCCGTCTTTTCGCGCCTCTCCATCCAGGTTTGCTAATGCTTTCAATCCTTCTAGTTCTGCGAGATCATCTGATTCAGACTGTTTGATCTAATTAATTTGCGGTTCATTTAGGATGGCGATTACCTACATCACCGGTGAGAACGATTTCTACCGCTTCAATATATTTCTTGGGAGCTTCATTACAATCCGACCGCCACTTCGAGGAGGTCCTCACCGTGATCAAAGGCGGGGAGAAATGTTATTTCAAGCCATTGGAAGGCTATTGTTGTCGGGTTCGAGGTGAGAGGGGAAGTATATATCAAGGTCAGACACTTATACACACCGATAGACATGAGAAAAGAAAAGATAAGATCTCGACGTAATTTCCCTGAGCTTCGTGCTAATTGTGAGTTTCATTATATCTGTGCTAATCCGTCATTCATTCTATTTTGAAGAAATCAACTAATTGGGTTTCTGGTATCTCAGGGCTCTGTATTTCCGATGTCTTTGGATCCGGAACCATCGAAGTTCTATCACAAGCATCTTCCGCGTGCTTTCTATTATGATATTGGATCCTTGCTTTTTGAAGGTCAAAACAGTATGCGTACCAGGGAAAGGGGATTTGGTTCTTAAAATATGAGTATTATCCTCGGAAAGGCAAAATTGTGGACTTACCATTGCCCCCATTATCACAAAACTTAGTTCATGCCCAATGGATTCCAGTTCTGTTTCTTGCCAAGCTGAAATTGTCACAGGAAATTTTCAGTGCTTTGAAGGAGAAAGGTGGAGTCTGTGGATACGTGAAAGTAAATGTACCCATCGATATGTTTATTACATTGTTTAAGAATGTCGAGAATGTCAAGAAGACTTCAAAAATGTTTACTGTAAGTGATTGTCAGTTGTTTCTGGATGACATTTTATGTGATGAATGGTCAAAATGCGCATGAAGGAGTTGAGAAGGTACGGTGCAGGATAAAGAAAGAAAGCGTCGAATCGGTATTGTATTCGAAAGCAAACAGTTTATATTACCTTCAAATACAGAAGATGGAGGGAAGTAAAGGAAGGGAGCAGATGGACGTGGGTTCCAGTGGAACAAGACGATGCTGATGGTACCCATTCTGCGGTCATTGACATTGCTATTTTCAAAAGTGGTCAATTGTTTAAAACCTTAAAAGTCGAAGAAGCATGGTCTTTATTTGATGTAAGAATTATTTTGGAATCAGAATGTGACTTAAACGTCTTCCATTTTTTGGTGGATGGTGTCAAGGTAGGAAAACGTAGGGAAGAGTTGTATACAACAAAGCTCTGTATGCCTCCTGTTGTACTTTCTTTAAGTGAAAACAGTTAAACAAATAAATAACAATGGTGTTACTGGGTTCAAATCCCAGTGTTGTTTGCCAATAACTTATATCCTTTTGCAAAGTTAGCACCGTGGCCACCGTGCGAAACATGTGGAGTTCGTGTAGTCGTGTTGTATAGTTTCGCACCGTGGCCACGGTGTAGTATGTTTTGCAGTTAACATAAATTTGGCCTTCTTTTCGGCAAAATATCGCACCGTGGCCACGGTGCGAATACCTTATTGTTGTCTTTGGCGTTTATGCTCGTTTCGCACCGTGGCCACGGTGCGACATATTTCTCGTCAGGACACTTAAGACATTTTAGTTTCGCGCCGTCAGCTCGTAGGCACTTACTTTTAGGCGATCAGGTTTTTTATTGCACTAAAGGAGGCGCTACAATTCGGCAATGTCAAACGGCAGGTCAGAGAAAGCTTGGGAACAGTTTCAGGCATGGTATGACCAGATCATCAGGAAGGAAGCAGAGTATCGGCTGTCACACCCAGATGAGTTCGCTCAACAGCCTGAAAACCCGGTAGACGCCACTGTAGTCTACAATAACTTCTGCCTAACGGTAGATATAATCTCTGAGGCTAACCAACACATTGACGTGTATGGTCAGTACATTCAGAGTTTCATGGCCGTGGCAGAAACTGAAGCGCGTCCTTCTCCCTCGACTGGGAAGATTGTATTGAGTCTAAAGTCCTTTCTGAAGCTTTTTCCCAAAGGTGACCAAGATAAGGTTCGAAGGTCGTTCAAGAGACTGCCAGCCGACTTATGTGAGAAGGATGGGAAGGATAATTTATATCCAGTTGACATCATGTTTGCTACTTACATGATATATATATGGTTCCACCAATAAATAGGGAAGAACCACAGGTGAAGGCTATTGCAGAACCTCAGTCACCTGTAGAGGAGGTATTTGATGCAGAGAAAGAGAAGGAATTGGTGGAAAAGCTCGACGAGGACGAGGATGAAGACGTAGACGAGCATGAAGAGAATCTTGATAGATGGGGTGTCACGGAAGCCTTGCCAGTTAACATAGGAGGGAAGGACTATCTTCTTCTCCACGATATATCTTCCATTACTGGTTTGAGGGAAGATGAGGTCCTTGGACAAATCTATGCTTTCGTTGTTGGTCTAGACGACTTCATTGACTTCGAGCCAGAAGTGCCTAGGGACCTGCACGATCTCTTAACCTATGATGGAACTTCAATAGCTCCTGAGAATGCTTTTGATAGAGTTCTGGAGATGGCAGAAATGGGCTTGAAGGAAGTCTCAGAAGTAAAGTTCGAGGCGAGTACATCAGAAGCTCAAAAAGATAGTACAAAGCAAGTATCAAAGAGCGAATCAAGCTCTTCAAGGTCGTCCATCAACATTTCTACCAAAGGGGATATTGCATCTGATGAAGCGGAGGTAAGCTACCATAAGTTTGCTTATTTTGTTAAGTGCCTAAGAACGATTGTTTATTGCGCAGGAGATTTTTGTGGACGATTTTGGCGCCAGACATGACAGAGTTACCCATGGCAGAGATGCAAGTATCGCCTACTATATGGGCTACCTTTATAAGGGAGAGATCGTTGTGTTCCATTCTAAGTACATCCCATATGGACCAGAAGAGGTCTTGAAACTCAAGGCCCTCTCGTTGATTGGTAATCACATCCCATTATCGCCAATTTCGGATCGAAAGTAGTGGTCGTTAGGAGAGATATCGCCACGCATATTTTTGGTGGCTTTAGTATGTATTCTATGGTGCCAAGAGAGACTGCATTGGCCTTGTCCGGCGTGGATAAGGCTACAATTTGACTGACTTGGGAAGAGAGGGAGCCCCGTGATTCCTCGCCTTATGTACTGTTGGATCTTTGGTCTGCAGGAGTCCGAATTGGAAGAAGTCGAAGTGTCCGATGACTTACATGTTTCTAAGAAAATGAAGTTGTAACCATTGTCAATTAATGCAAAGACTTGTTTGAAATCTCTATTCTTGTTATATCGAACATAAACTTGGGTTTCATTTTAATTTGTTTTACTTCTATTTTACTTTTGACCGCGGGCCCGCGGTGCGAAGACCGTGTTGTCTGTGCTTACAACTAATCAATATTCGCACCGTGGTCACGGTGCGAAAATGACTATTCCACATTCTGTGGGAAGGTCTATTTTCAAGATCGGCCGCCACGGTGCGAAAAAATAGCGATTCCAACCTTTTGGAGTGTGCAATTTCGCACGCGTGACTACGCATTAATCGCGAAGAGAATGCTTATCTGAATTTAGAATCTACATGTAAGGAAAATGGCCAAGAGCTTTCCAAATGAAAATGTGCGGTAAATAGATGGATCATATGTATCTATCTCTTATGGTTACATACTTATAACTAGCGAATGTCTGAAATATTCTAGTAACAGAATTTAGAACTCATATAATTAAGAGGCATAGCATACATAAATGCAGAAGATCATTCGCAATCGGGATCATCATGAGCACGTAGTTGAGTGATGCGATTAATCTCATAGACGTGACGCTCTGGAACCCGATGAAGGTGGATAACAACACGATGAACCCCGTTGGAAGAATGATTTCGACCCTCTGCTACTCCTTCCAGCCAGGCATCAAGGGGGATACCCCTCTGAGAACATCTATAAAGATCATTATATTTCATAGTGCAAGTAATGGAGTCTATAGGCAAGGTAGACCCCCTGTAATAAGAATAACCAGGCCGAGACATAGCAAATGGATGTCTTCTCCATTGAATGAATGGAGCTGTACTTATATCGAACAAAATTATTGACATGCACTGTAGCATCATTATTGATTATATATACGAGCATAATGTACAAAATACACGATCATGAATTCTTCAAATAAGTATTGACAATATGATCCAGATGACAAGTATTGATTTAGGGGGACTCTTCTGAGTCATTGTCACCAGGCACCCCAGTGATCTTTTCTATCATGTACATTTGATGCTCTCTATTCCATATTAGATGGATGATAACATCGAAGGGATCAGGATAATAGCGAGGATTGAAAGCGGCAGTGGTCATCCAGTCTTCCATGGGTATTTCTCGCTAGCGACACTGCTTGAAGTTTTCGTGATTCATCTTGCAGGTAATGGAATCACGTTCAGGACCAGAATGAGACCACGTGGCTAGATGGAGGCCAATGTTGCTGCACTCGGCAATTTGATGTATATTTATACGCACCAAAATTATTGATGGTATGTACCCACCAAAAGTATTGATGGTATATACATAGAAATTATTGGATTATATACATACTTGTATGGTACTCGTATAATGGCATATATACCTGATAATGGCATCTATGCCTTCATTGTCTATCATTGTCTTTGCTTCTTGTCTGCTTCTTTGCCTCTTTTCCCCTCTTGTCCGCCTCTTGTCTGCTCCTTGCCTCCCTGTCTGCTCCACTAATTTCTTGCAAATGGTAACTTTGTAAGAACATCCTCGCTGGGCTGATCCGGAATACCTGCAAGCGTGCGGCAGAAATACGTGCACTTTTGATGATTTTTTTTGCAACTTTTGGGAGCATCGATGGCGTCACGGTCCAACCACAGAGCTTGCAAGGTAGCTGAGCAACTTCATTATCGATCGCTATACTCGTCATCTCCCTCCACTGGAGGAGATCAATTCGAGTCAGGCAAGGTTCACTCTAAGTGCTTTGGGACTTCTTGAACCCCCCTCAGATTTAGAAGATAGGCTAGAACAGTTGAAGGACATGCTTTTCCATGGTTTCATGGCCTACTCTCTGGATCAGTATGCGCCTCTGGTCATTCCTACTAGTGAGAAGAATAGGATTTATATCCTCATTGAACTTTACAATTTCCATTACAAATCTTTTGTGGATATTGGTAAGCTCCTATTCCATTCCCTTGACTTCAACATCCTGTGGTTACTGTCTAAATTCCCCACCTGGGATACAATTCCTTGGGATACACGTGACCTATGGCTACATAGCACACAGCACATAATACGTGCATATCACAGGTGAAGATACTCCATTGGAATATGTGTATAAACTGGTATAAAGTTTTTCATAGAAATTAAGTATATAAGCAAGTGATTTTCGTGTAATTAAGTAACATCTTCGTGTAATTAAGTGATTGTCGTGTAATTAAGTAATATCTTCTACCATTTTCCTTGTATTTTTTCATGTGATTGTTCTATTTGTGGTCATATTCGGCACCGTAGCCACGGTGCGAAATCGCTTCAGTTACAAATTATTGAAGGGGCTATTTCGCACCGTGGCTACGGTGCGATTTACGCAGATCTCGTTTTGTTACCACCACCGAATGGTATAATACTTCAGCATTATTGGTATTATTCTTCATCATTCTTGGTATTATACTTCAACAGTATTAGTATTATACTTCAACATTATTGGATTCATAGCTATAAATTCTTTCAGCTTGCTTTCACTTCTCACCTTTGTTCCATGTTTTCACCTTGCTTTCACTTCTTGGTCTTTGGTCTTCCTTGTTCCTTGCTACTTGATCTTGATGTTTGTTCTTCGCTACTTCATCTTGTTCCTTGCTCTTGATCTTGCTACTTGATCTTGTTCCTTGCTTTCTTGCTCCATGATCTTCCTTGTTTTTTTATCTTCTTGCTCCTTGGTCGTCCTTGATCCTTGCTTCTTGCTACTTGATCTTGATGCTTCTTGCTACTTGATCTTCGTGCTCCTTGTTCTTTGCTACTTGATCTTCGTGCTCTTTGCAAATGATTGGACCCAATCCTCTTTGGGCCACTCCAAAAGGCCTGCAAGCATGCCCCAGACATTCTGTGCGGCCTAAAACTGATGAGCTATTTGACCATTTCTTGGAGTGGAGGTTGCACCACAGTCCCGCCAAGGAGCTTGCAATGGAGTTGATCAACTTCATTCTGGAGCGATTTGATTGTGGTCATGAGCCACTGATGGAAATCAATCCATCTGAATGTTATAAGAGGCTTGCAATAAGGGGAATTCTTGAACCCCCTCCTTATCTGAACGAGATGCTACAGCAGTTGAGGCCTCTTCTTCGTGCTGGTTATTTAGCACACTCTCTGGATCAATACATATCAGAGTTTATTCATGAAATTTCTAAGGGACAGATGTATGGCCTTATTAGGGCGTACTACAACGAGCACAACGGTTTTGTGGAGTTGGGTCCGCTCTTCTTCCGTGAGTATCATTATGTGGAATTACTTTTTCTAATGACTAGGTATCCCATATGGTGGGAAGAATCAGACTGGGATACGCGTGAGCTCTGGTTTCCTAACCCAGCTGCGTGGGTTACCCCTCGTAGGGGAAGGGGTTAGAAACCTAGGGGAAGGTTACTTTGACATACTGCCGTTACTTGCCGTTCTCTAAATGTTCTCTAATATGTTAATATATTCTCTAACATGTTAATATATTCCCTTTGATCTTGTGATTCACCTTCTATGGAATGATTCAAGATCGCACCGTGGCCACGGTGCGAAATTGCCTGCCCTTACACAGTAAATTACAGGAATTTCGCACCGTGGCCACGGTGCGAAAATACCTGCCCTCACAAAGTAATTTATACCCATTTCGCACCGTGGCAACGGTGCATTATAAGTATACATAGAGAATAGATACAATGAAAATACTTAGCAAGCAAACAAAATATACAACAAAGATCGTTTCATTAATATAAAACACTTTACATGCCTCGGAAGTAATTTGTCAAGGCAACATCCTGCCTCATTATTGTCACTCTCTTGGAATGCACAACACATTTCACACAGTCTTCGAAGAACCTGACCATGTGATTCTCAGCGGCCTCGTGCAGAGCATCAAGGGCATCTGCAGTGAATCGAGTCACCTCTTCTGGCATTGGAAAACGGTAACCAGCTTTCCGGTACCTTGCACCATCCCTCTTCATCTTAGTGTATCTCTCCTGAACCACCTCCTTACATATTCTAGCCATTGTGAGCTTCGGAAGCACCCACTCCACGTGGTTCTGGAAGTGCCGGATTTCCCGAATCCATCTTAACTTTTGCTTAAACGGTTGGCCCTTTTTATTCAGCTTAGGAGGGCCTTTACAGAGAACCTGTTTCTTCTGCAGCTGCGTAGGCTTAGTCTTCCTCTTACGTCTACTGGATTCCCCGACCTCTAAAGTCTGGTACTACGGTTTCAGGTACAACCGTCACAGGTACTGCAGCTGCCTCTTGTAGAACGATATTTTCTTCGATTTGAGCTGTCACAGGGACCTGGATAGGGACACCCTGGTACATAACATTCAGGGGTTCAAATACATTCTGAACAGCAATAGGAACGTTTTGGACAGGCACATCCTCATTCTGAACAGCAACAGGAACATTCTGGACATGCACATCCTGATGGTCATCCTCTTGGGGCTTAGCATTCTCATTGTCGGCTCCAAGCAAGTCCGCCCCCGGGTTTATCTCCACCAATCCAACTTTAGGCACTCTACGAGGAAGTCCGGTGATGTAATCTATCTCATTAGCCAAGACAGAGAATGTGTTAGGAGTTGGCGCCAAAGAAGCCATCAACACGGGCCACACGACGAAGGAATGGAGTGCCTCAAGCAAGTTGTCGGCTCCCATCGGAAGGAACAGCAACTACGGTTGCGGTGCAACTACCACATCGGCGTTAACGGCGATGCAATCATCGTGCACGCAGGAACTCCATGACGGATAGTCGCCGCACAAAGGTTCCTTCTCCAACTAAATGGCGTAAGAGAAGCGGGTAAACACGCCTTTGGCTCGGAAGGTATGTCTCTAAAAATCTCCCTGCGTCATTGGCAACATTTCGAACTACTGGCGTCCGGACACGCTTGATGGATGTTTTTTGGCTCGGAAAGGCGGTGCTCGCTCGGTTGTTAGAAGCTTAACCGACATAGTTAGTGGCGCTGCCCTCGCTATCTTCACCATGATGTGTGTGCCCAGACGACGCCTTCTCTTCTGTTCTTTGGTTGTTGGGATTGTTAGATCCGGCATTACCGCTATTCTGCGCCATTGTCTCTGAACTGTAATGCAACAAATGAGTGGACAAGATTGATAAATATGCAATGTAATGACTTAGAACAAATATCAAAAGCAGACAACATCGATAACAAAGATAATTATATAAAGAGTACCGTTGCTACCGTGCGAAAATGGCAAAAGATAGCCACGGAAACCAAATGCTTTCGCACCGTGGCCACGGTGCGAATAGCAGTTAATCTATAACTAATTCCCAACTTCATTCGCACCATGGCCACGGTGCGAATACTTGTCATTCATCAATTGAATACCAACTAAGTTCGCGACCGCGCCCCACATCGCCAACCTAACATATTTGAAACATTATAGTTGCACATCATGGTCTATAGTTATACATTAATATGAATTTGTTCATACAATTGATTCCCCAGTATATCTTCTACCCCGCTCGATCCTTGTGGATCGCCATCGCCTTTAACTTGTCTCTGGCTGCACTAGAGCTACACCATATTTCTTTTTTTTTCCCTGCTCAACTTTTCTCCTCAATATTCTAGCCAACGCCGCGGTCTTGTTTAGCTTTAACTTTTTTTTTTCTCTAGCTTGCGAGATAATCCTTCTATAGAACCATTGGCATATTCATTTGCAATGAGTTACCACATGAACCTCGATGTTGTGTGAACCTGAAAAAAGCATTCTTGGCTTGCTTATGTGACTTCTCCATTCCCTGCGTATTCCATATTCCTAAGCTCCCCGTACTCTTTGGCAAACCACAAGCCATGGGCGGAAGTATATGAATGTAATGTGTGACATTGCATTCTCCCCATGCTTGTATAAACGACTTCGTGAATTCAATTCATCGCTACTTTGAATTCATCTAACTTTCCACCCACCATTTTTTCTTCTACGCCATCAAAGTTACTGCAGTGCTCAAATTCTCGCCACGCTTTTAATTTTCTTTTAGTTTTGCCCTCCCACGTGAAGTACGGTCATCTTCCGCTACCAGCAAGTCCTTATACCCCTCCCACTTTCCAGTTGGCAATGATCCATTCTTACGTAATTTAGTACAAGGCAGAAATCTTTTCGCTTTCACCCCACCCATGGATGGTTTACAAGGAACCTTGCCTCCCTTCTTAGGATCTTGCAAGATTTTATAGTCACCACCATGAAGACCAAGATCGGAAAGCACGCTCTCAACATCTTTCATACACTTTTCTCTGGCTGATTGTGGAGACTTATTCCAAGCAAAAAGAATGCTCATGTACACCATCTTATCCACTATTCTTAGAAAGGCATGGAGAGTGCAAATATGTACTCTCTTCACAGGAATTGCAAGTACGGGGATCAAAGTTTTGTCCTCCTTCTCACGCGTTGGTTCAGCATCCTGGTCACATTCGAGAGTACTCATTCCCTTCCCCTTATCATCTACCCTAGCATACAAACAGTAAGGACATGCGTGGGTAGTCTTACCAGAACCATGTTTCATGTTATACATGCACTTGATGGTCTTTAGATCAGCGACCAAATGCCATTCAACCTCGTAATCTCCGTAGCCGGGGAACCCCAAGCTTCTCTCCACTCCATGAGCAAAGCAATAATAGTAGGAATATGTGTTCGCTGAAAGACCCACCGAAGAACACCATGATTTTCTTCGGTGCATTTGAAATATCCCTATCCACCAAATATGGTCCTCTCGATTGAACAGAGAAGACTTCCCTTCCTCATTATCGAATTTGACAATGCCCCGTTCATTAATGTCAAAGAAACCCTCTCATACTTCTCACCTTTGATCAGTTCCATCTCATCCAACTTTATAGCAATTTGGAGTTTCCCTCCACATTCTTCCACTTTCATATCATAGAAGCGAACTAACAGAAGAAGCATTTTAGAGAAGAGAAGAGAAGAGAAGAAGAGATTTGAACGTCCAACAATTATTCTTCTCATTAAGAACAAATAGATCATTTCCGGAGCCACCCTTCTTCTTACTTTTCCCAGTGATTAGTGATCCCAAGTGCACGGATGTGGTGATCTGGTACATCTCTCCCAAATGTTCGTGTACTTTTGCATTCCTCTTTGTTCTGCTTGCTCTGACATAACTGAGTCTTGGCAGTATGGTCTTCGTAATACCCTGTTGTTTGATACCATCCTGCAAACATCTAAAGAGAGCAATGTAAGCTTGTCGACTGATACCCACATTGTCACATAATTCTTGCATGCTATCAGCACTTTGACTCTTTCCCAATTCAGTAAGCACCTGTTCAACAACAGCTTTTCTTAAATGGTTAGCTCCAGGAAGCTTCAACATATCTATAACATCATCTTTAGTTACAAGCTTTTTCAACAAACTAGCTATATTACAAGGTTTTCTCTTCTTCTTTTCAGCCATAGTAGGATCCATCAGATTTTTAATAGCGTGGATTCTTCTTCTAGAGCCCCCACCACTAGGGGCAAGTATACTTAGGGGCTTAGGTTCTTTTTTTTCCTCTCCCTCATGCCCAAAGTGGGTGTCTTTTTTTCGTCTTTTTAACTTCCTCTCCGGTTTGTCATTGTCCTCGAGCATCTCTTCAATCCTTGTTTAAGTGACTCCACCTCCATAAACAACCTTTGATTGGAAGCTTGCGGTTCTTACGTATTCTTAGACCGTTGGTTAAGAAATAGTTACTTGTTGGAGGTAATTACGGTGTGCTACCATATTGCAATGCACTCCACACAATTGATTGTACATTGTTCTCAAATGCACATCGTAATTACTTGAAATATTATTGCAATAGCCAAGCTGCACTTTGATTACCCTTACACAGGCAAAATGAATAAGCCCCCGATGGAGAATGAAATTCGTGATGTCTTCTCGGTGATCGGATCGATGGGATACGATTCCCCACGCCCGAGATCAATATTCATTGCACCGTAAGCTCAAGAGCATTCTCATCGACTGTTCCTCCGATTATATTGATTTTTGTAGGACAAAGCGGTTCTTGGGCACCTCCACGGGAATTGGCCTTTCGGCCAGATTCAAAAAAGAATTACTCATTGTCATTGCCCGAAATTAATAGAACAGATTACCTCGCCGCCATAGATCGAATTCGTGAGTCGCCAAGGACCGCTTTCCGAAGCTCCACAAATCCGGCTGACCAAATTGATGCAATTCTTCGCCAAAAATGGCTAAGGAAAACTAGAGAATTCCTTCCGGATTTGGGCGCAGGATTGACATCAAAACTAAATTCGAAATGCCCTCCAAAGCTTTGGCGCCCAATTGAGGCATTCTTGAGGTGTCCCGCTCGAAGCTACTCCTTGTAGCTTCAGTTCGGTGGGAAGGTGGGGGAGGAGGGATTTAGGCGTAATGAGTAAAACAACAAGTAATAATGACGTTTACCAGGTTCGGTTGCTCCAGGGCTGAGGTTCGGTTAAGGTTCGTGGGGGCTTTTTGCCCATACCTGCAGGTTCGGGTACCAACTAAAATCCAAATTTGGGAAGGGCTTACAAGGGCGTTAATAGACTCCACCAAACCTCTAATGAAACAAAGTGTGTGGCTAGGAGATGTGATGGGTGTGTGATGGCCTCAGAGAAAACTGGAAAAACAATCTCAACCATTATATTCCCCGCAACCCCTGTTTACTTAGCACAAATTATCAAACTGTGGACCTTCCCAACAATTGCAGTTATCAGGCCAGCTTCTGCTCCTAGTACAAACTGCAACCAATCATCAAACCCACGATCTAATGCTCCTTGAACTCGATGCCCAGAATGGAAGAAAATGGACCCCAACCACAATGACCCCAAATCATGGCAGGACAACTCTGGGCAAGAGCAAACCTCTGTCAATGCACTGCCCATCAAAAAATATTACCAAGCCTAATGCACTTCAAAAGCCAGAAAATACCTATGTTAAGCCCGGATTCCGCGAAGGGAAAAAAAACTTCAACTATAGGCCAGAGGAAGGACGAATCCGGCATCAGAGATGTTCCATTGTCGAGTTCAATCACCTTTGCTGTCAAGTCTTCAAACTCCATCGCTAAATCCCATCAAGCGATGCTTCTGCAGACAAAAAAAAATCACTGAAATGGTATTAAAAAATAAGTAAAACTATTATAATCTGCTACCTGATTTTATAAGGGAAAACCTTGCCATGCAGAGCCGGAATGAAATGACATGCAGCATGCACTTAAGAGTCTTGGGCGGAGATCTACAACTCTGATCACAAGGGTTATAGACAACAGTAAGATTAATCGATTGAAAGTCCTCTGATTCATCGCATTCTTCGGTTAGCCAGTTTCGAGGCTCAGCAACAAAAGCCACCCCCAGTTTACATCCAATAATAGGGTTGGAGCAGTTAGTGGCATATTTCGAGTATATACTGGCATATACCTAGAATATGCCACAAACCCCACGGAAGAGGGTTTGCCCCCTTAGGGGCAACCCAAAAAAAGGGAGAGAATGCAGCCTAATGATCAGGATTAGGCGTAAACGTGTTCAAAAACGCCTTTCTTCATGCTACAGTTCAAATCCTATCCTCTATGAACCCTAACTTCTTCGTCATCTGTTTCATGTATTTCTAGTCGGGCGTCAAGGATCATCAATAATGGCCTGCCCGGCTAATCAGAGGGTGCTAATATCGTCCCGATCCAATCCCATGATCGGAAGCACAAACCATGGTTCTCTAATTGCCAACCTGGGTACATTTGCTAGCCGAGAAGCTGCTAGTTTTGATTTGGGTTCTATTAATCTGTCTCGTGTGCACATAGGAAAGGGTGTCTGCAGCAAGAGTAGCAAAATTTCCACTCAGATTGGTGGTGGAAATAATGGCTCTGGAGATGGCGGCGGTGGTAATGGTAATGGTGACAGTAACGGTAACGGTGGTAATTTTGATGGTGAAGGAGGGTATTGGAGACCTGCATTGTCTATGGCAACAGTTATGTGTGATACAAGAAAATGGGAGGAGCAGGAATTCAAATCTGTGGGTGGTAGACTACCAGAAGTTAGATCTTTTTGTTGCTTGAATGTGGGTCCTGTATTTGAAGATGGTAGATGGCAACCTTATGGGAAGTCCTATGGAGGAAATATGAATAGAGAAGGCTTTTATTGGAGGCCATGTTTGTTACCCACCAGCATGCAGGAGGATATTGCCAAGAGGCTGGCATCTGAAAGCGATGCAGCAGAGGACATGTTGGCCTGGGTGAGGCTGCGAATAGAAGGCTGGTATCAGGATCAAGGATATTCGTTAGCAAAAGTGGTTGGCTTTACTGGATTGAGTAGTGGTCATATTTGTTGCCAGGTTGTAGAGGGTACAATAGTGAAGATTGGTGTTTCCTTTAAAGACAAAGATGGAAGGGACACTCATGCGAAGACTAAATCAGAAGTAATTTTTCACAGGCTACCCAACGCTGTAAGTGAAGAGTTCCTGGTTTTGGTTGTTTGGAATGCACGTTGTTCTTACCTCTATGTAGATATTAATGGTAACTTCACTATAATACCACCTGTCATATCCAATCTGAGCTCATGATTTGATTTCAATAGCTATGGTCTGGGATTAACTAATACTCTACCTTGCATGCTAAAAATGACAGTGAAACTCATATATAAGCATTGACTACGTAGCATAATTGAAGACAGGGTTTCAACAAACATCTAAGCAGTGACAGTCGGCTGGAAATTGGCAGCCAACAGTCCTTTATTTGTCAATCTTTTGTAATTAGAGCTCATGGTACCATGTCCTCTTTGGTTTGTTTTGCATTTGGAACTGTCAATAAAGCACTGGAAGTGTGACAGCTATGGAAAATGCCCCGAAACTTGTAATCACCGTATGGTTGCAATAAAATCAGCTTCCTTTGTGACATATCCTATCCACTTAGTGAACCAAGCTCATTTTTAAGTATAGAATTCTAACTAAATTTTAGCTCCTGTATTTGCAGGTCAAGGAGGGTATGCCTTACAATACAGGAGCAGTTAAGGAAGCGACGTATCGCGTGTTTGACTTGGGTCTCTTTGAAAATGTACAGGTTGCTGTTGCACATAATAAGTATCTTGAGGGTGGGATAAATCTCGATTTCCTTGTCGAGGAAAGCCCTGTGGATTCCGCATATATTAAACCAGAACTAAGTTTTTTGGCTACAGATTCTGGTAGACCTAACTTGGTATATTTTCATCCTCATGATTGCAATTATCATTCATATGCTAACTGTATCCTTATATTAATGATAATATTTTTAAGGAGATCTCAAGCTTAAATGACCACATTGATACAACAGATGACAATTCAACCTGGAATGACACTCTCCCTTGAGCATAGGAATATTGGCGGCAAGAACAGAACCTTGCAAGGTTATATTCTTGCAAATAACCTTTTGTGTTTCCAGGTAATTTGCTTAGGTTCTTATTTGTTTGGAGGGGCATTTATTTATCATATGGACTTCCCTTGCTAGGATGATTTAAGGTTCAAACTTGAATATACACATCCAAATATTGATGGTTTAGAAGATCCAAGGGACCGCACATTTCGAGCAAGCTGTTATAATTCAAGGAAGCTTAGTGCAGTTTTCATAGGTACAAGAAGTCAAGAACACATACCAGCTGTCTGGGTTGATCGTGCTGGTCTTAAACTAAGTATAACTGAAGTAAGTGAGTCCCGTGTCTTAACAATGTGCACGACTATCTACTGTTTGGGCTGAAACAGCTGTTTGTGCTTTTACATAATAGAGTTTTTCTAAGCAGAGCAAGCTGATGTATGGGCTGGTAGTAGAAGAAGTTGCAACAAGAGGTGAAGCAAGCACCTTCAGATCACTTGACCCACAGGATACATATGACGCAGGCCTAGCTACTGGTATAGACCATATACCATTTTTCCAGATGAATATCACCCGGGATAACACATCATTTATTAATGGTGCAAGAACAGGGGCCCATGACTCTTTCCAGGTGAGCTTTGGTAGATTTACCATTATGTGAACTAACATCTTTGAATACTGAGGCCCTTCTGTTGCAGGTTGATCAAGGCTTGGCATTAGGTGGCAACGCGACATTCTTTAATAGGCATCAGTTTGCTACAACAAGGTATATTCATCTTAATCGGCTGCATTCACCAAAGGTCAGTTCTGCCATTGCAATACTGCGTGCTCGTTATGGAGGAATTTTAGGAGATATTCCCTCCTGCCAAGCTTTTACTGGTGGTGGTCCATATTCATCGCGTGGTTATAGTACAGAACTTGCAAACTGTAGGCATTTTCTTGAGGTAATCGGCAGTTTCTTGATGTTGTTTATTATCTGTATATATTCTAAAGTTTCCTGAAAAATTAATAACTGTTCTGCACACAGCTTGTAGGAGAGTTACGGATGCCAATTCAGGATAACTACATCTATGGATTTGCGGAGTCCTTCAGTGAATTGGATGCTTTTGTTCATGAAAGGTCTATTTCTAGCCTAATGAAACATGTCAGCAAAGGCGCAATTTTAGCTGTTGGGATGAAAGTGGGCAGTTTAAGGACAGAATATGTCTTTGACTGCTACTCAAAAACAGGATCCATAAATTTACAGCTTGGGGAAAGGTTTTGATAGGGCCTGGAATCCGCATCTTCCATGTTGAGCACTTCTTTGGACCAGGACCTAAGTGATATCTCATTCTGAGATACATGAAACTGATAGCACTACACTGCACAATCTGATACATGCAAAGAGGATCTGGATTAAAAGCATTGAGATTTCAGAAAGAATGTCTTAAGTCTGCAAGATGCATAGCAGAAGCCACGTGGTCGGTGAGCTCCCAGTGGGCAGCAGAACTAAGAAGGTATAAACATGCCAAAAAATGTGGTGATGGTGTTTGCCCAATTGAGAAAAACTTGCAAGGAAAGTGGGAAGCGGAACTACGATGTTTAAGTATGCCAAACATGGTCCAATTGAGAAAAAATTGTCTTTGCAAGGAAAAGTAAATGAGCAGTAAGTGAGGAACCTTTTGACATGATTAGGGACACCCATGCCTACATCTTGAACATTCTTGTGTAGACGAGTAGCAGGATTAACGAAGACTGGTTGGCCTATTAACCAGAAAGGCGGTCTGATTGGGGGTGCAAATATGGATGCGACAAAAATGAAGTAATTATCAATGCTTGTTGGACACAGAACATCGAAGCAGAATGTGACTATGACCTCCTTGGAACAGCAAATTGGCTGATTGTGATGAGCACAGGTTTGTTTATTTCATTTTTGTATGTTTTAGTAAGCCACTCAGCCCGTCTCTGTTACTTTATTTTCTGTTTGTATTGAACCTGACACTCTGAATGCTTGTTTGGAACAGAAGGTGGACAAGAGCAGAATACTGTCTTCATCGGCAAGTTCACATTACAATTTACTAGAAGGGAAATGCAAGAGTTGAGCAATGTATTTTATATCTCTTTGCCATGTTATTCTTATTATTTTTCCAAATTCTAACGAATGTTTTTGAGCAGCTAGACAGATGCAAGTTAATTTGCAAGGAATCTAACAATTATGTATTTATTTCACAGCTTCTTATCCTAAAATCTTTTAGACAGTCTCAGGCCCAACGGGATCTTCAAAATCTTCACACTAAACACCACTCAAAAATGCCGATGGGTGTTAACTACAGGAAAGAGGACACAAACTTGTTGAGTACCTAAACAATTGAGAGAAGACTATTGCAAGAGGACCCAAACTTGTTGACTACGCAAGCCATTGGAGGGGATTGTCGTCAGGGGCAAATTTGTCTTGAGTGTGTTTGTCATTTGCCATTAGGAAAAACTGTGAGAGACTTCCGTTCTTGGAAATTGGTGAAAATAGAGATCCAATGCAATTACAAATTTCATTAACTAGTGTCCCAGTATTTTGTATTACACAAAATGCCCTAACTAGAACGGCTCTCTTTTTTAGGGCATTACTTTAACGGTTGAATATTGTACAGGGATCACAGTTTTAAGAGACAATTCCCTCGTGAATTGATTTTGGTTTTCCTTTATATCCACCTATGGTTTGATGGAATATGCCATTTGATGCTGTTGGATGAGGGTCTAAACTTGCGCTATTTACCGGGGAGTAAGGGGCTTCGTGTCCGATGGCGTTGCGTTTAGGGCACCTTCCCACCGTCGGTTACTTTGAAAGATAGGGGGTTTTGTGTGTTCTTGTTCTAAATAGGGAATAAAAAGGTTTTAGAGGAAACACTATGGCGAGTGTGGTAAAGCTCCTTATTTTCTCAATGTCAAGCAGAGGATATGGCTTATCACCTTGTCAAGCAAGGCACACCTTGTCAAGCAAGGCACATCTGTTCTCCTCAAGCAAGGCACATCTATTCTCCTGGCTTGGATTTGTGTATGTTTGTTACTCGTCCTAATTTGAAAGGTATGAAGATAATTCCTCCTTGTCCACATTTTATGTATGATTGTGCTACTAAAACATGGTGGCGTTTCTGTCCCCTATGATAGGGTTTTTCTTCTATGCCACACTTGGTTGGTGATTATAAGAAGGTGGAATTTTGAAGAGGAGCTAAGGTCATGTTGTCAGAAATTTTGAGTTTGATCAGTACCTTGGAGTTGCAGAAACAGAGATAGACTAGTAACGTGTGCCCGGCGATGCCGAGCATTAGTCATGGACGTGTGGAATGTATGTAATAGAATTCGTAGATGGAAGTCTTTTGCATAATTATGCTATATTGAGATTGAGTCAATCAAGTGCATCCATTCCAACATTGATTGCCACATCTTAGCGATCGTCTACCCATGTAACAACCTCCTAATGTTGAAAGCCACCCTTAACATAGCTGCTCAATGCCAAATATCTATATCGTCATACTAAATGTTTAGAAGTAAGAAACATCTACTTGATGTCATGTTTGAAATAATTGGTGCATCTAGAAAGACTAAGATGATTTGGTTCATAGCAAAGGAAAGAACAATTTTGCAACATTTGTTCTTGCGCCTACTATGAGTGATTTTTTTTTTTTTGTGGGTGGGGTGCGGGGAGGGCATCACATGATTACAACTCCTTTTCTGTTGCATTACCTTATCCATCCTATATTCTAAATTACTTTGACGTTGTATAAGGCTAGTCTATGCACTAAATCAATGACCTAATTAGTTGAAATGGTTAGATCTATAACTAAAATATATCAACTTAGCTTTGAATGCCTCTCAACTATTACCATTTATCTAGGAATTGTTATAAAGAGCTAGGCATTTTAACACATGATTTCCTGTCAATTAAGCCAAGGGTGTATTGCAGTTCATAAGTCAAAACATTGTGAAGTCATACTTGCATATTAAATGATTTGCTAATTAAATGGGTGTCCAACATGTCAATGGGGAGTATTAAGAATGTGAAAAACTAAATGCACAAATCGTTAAATGTATACAAATGCATAGCATATCAAGTGTGTCAAATCGTGTCATAGTTGATAATGCCTGTGAAACGTAGTAGAAAGTACCGACATTTTTCAAAGGAATAACTTTTTATTTGCAAAAAAATAAGGAAGAAACTAATAAGGACACCCGTTTTCTTTCCTGTGGCTGTCTCCTTGCCCATTGGATTTGTTTCCTTTGCAATTCAAATGAACAAATATTGATCTGTTTCTGCTGAAACTAAAAAAATTCAGAAACCAAGCAGTAAAGCTTTGCAACATCACCTAGCAGCTTATGCTCATCTATACTCCTCCAATTAACTCGTCTATTAAACGTGCTTGGTATCCATCACACCGCTTGTCTAAAGGAGCATGAATTCAGATAGCCTTCATGGGATGTCGTTATGCATGCATATAGAGGATCAACCTATATTTTCCCTTATTTAATCAGTTGAAGGAAAAAGTGAAAAAATCGGAAAAAAATTTAACAAAGAAACAACTAATCTTTATCACCTTAATCAAGAAGAAAAGAGATATAACTCAGCAAGCATACTCAAATCGGCCCTTCAAAATAGGAGATTTAGTCTTATCGCAACTATGTGATGTTGGCAAATGAAGCCTAGACATTTGCAACCATGTCTGCTGGTAACCTGAAAAGCACAAATCAAAGATGAAATGTTTGAAAATGAATGAAGAGCCAACTCATGTATTGGACACCCATGAGACAATGCAACAATGAATGGAAATGCAGCAACGATGTGAAAGAAAGTACATGTATATGCCTATGTAGCATGATGTGAAGCAACAATAAAGGAAAATAAAAAAAAACATCTAAGACCACAACGCTAGCGAAAACATACAAATCATCAATCCATGTTTACATAGTGATCAAAGGCCTGGGATTGATCAAAGGAAAGAAGGGAAATTAGAGAGAGGAGAGAAAAATACCTCGGAATACTTGTTTTGTCCAAGCATTGTCTCATCAAGAGAAAGCACATCCACCAGCAAATGCTTCTAAGCCTATCTTGCACCAAAGTTCAACTTAATTTCATTGCAACTCAATCCCAACTGGAATAAAAAGATAGAAAGGACTTAGCTAAATAGCAGGTATGGCAAATCTTCAAACTGCAAATATGTTTCAAAACAATTATGCATATAACTGGCTGTTGCATTTGCTACTTAGACAATAGGCTGGATCAACAAAAGAAACATCATTTTACAGACTCTAATTCTATCCACAACACTACGTGGTCATGGCATGTTATTATCATGTTATTATCATCACTGCCAATGCCAACCCAGTTCATGTAGCCAGTGCAGTCCGGTGCTTTGCATCTGCAAATGACTCTCTTCTCCTCTGGATCAAACTTGTAGTTGTAACCGCATATTAAGTAAATGGCGTGAACAACAAAATTTGAATAGAGAAAACCTGTGTATCATAGATACTTACGTAAGTTCTGTCCCAGCTGGTATGGTTTTCCGAGCTATAAGAACAATGCGCTCACTGCCACCTTCAACATCTATTATTCGTGCATACATGTTGGGAGAGCACTGTAGTATACCCACTTTAATTAACCCCACTTGAATACTATTTCAAAATCATAAAGGAGAAAATAGAATTTCCACATACAGAATGATTAACCAAGCGTGCTACATTGCCTTTTGCAGCAACGTCAATTATGATATCATCGCTTATCTTGAAAAACTGCATTTCAATCCATAAGCGATCAATAGGTCCAGAATAAAGCTCAGTATTTTGCCACAAAAACACTTACATAGCAATCTTTCTTCATCAAATGATAACGTTTTTCTCTTAAGTCTGCTACACTTCACCTGATAAGCTCTCCCCGGTACTCTAAAACCTGCAAAAAGCATGCAACACTGCTAAAGACAACGTTTTCAAATGGCCTAGAGATTCTGATTTACAGAATTCATTGTTTATTATATATAAATAGAAAGTTTAGACTCACCATTTCCCCTTCCTGCAGTTCTCACCGTGCGAACAGGCCCCAGCCATGGATGGCAGACTTTCCAAAGCAAACTCGTGTATTTTCTGTTTTCTGCAAAGATGCCATAGCGTATTTGCATAAATCATCTTTCGCAGTAAAACGTGAGAAGCATTAAGCACATGACAAATAACATGCAAAGATCCAGACTACCATTCTACTTAGTCTAGCAGTAAACCTGAAGAAATGTCAGCCGTGCTTTCATCTCCAAAATATAAATGACAAATCCAGCAAACAAAGAAAATAATGAGGAGACATGAGCAAGTATTAACATGGAGAAAGGTAAGATATCAAGCAGAGTTCCACTGGATCATGCAACTTAGGGAAACGGTCGGGCACCAGTGAATTTTGCCCCAAATGTGATTCCAAATTTGAAAAACGACTTAGTCTGCACCAAAGAACCCAAAATAAAATATGAACAGTTCTGCAGCAGGGTATTTTTGTACCAATGGAGTCACTACCAGCCGTGGATTCTTCTGTATGCAAGTTCCGTCGGCCATCAATAACTGTGCAACTTACAATAGCGGCCCTGCTTTGGAGAATCTTACGCTGAACCTTGTGCCTATGCCTAGTTTGGAAAACACATATGTAACCTGATTACTGCATTCAAAGCCATCAAAGTTGCAAGTAAATTTATGTGCATGAATGAATCCTTATATGATTAAACCAAAGCTTTTCGGTTTACCAGAGCAGAGATGGAACTTGCAAAGGAAGATGGATTAGTTTCACGCTTTTGAATTTGAATGCTCCACAAAAGAAAAAGGTTTGCTGCACAGAACTTGTTGGCAGAGATAGAACCGTGCCCAATGCATTGCTTGCTGGAAACAAATGATGATCTGAAGCATAATTCTGAAGGCGCAATACGCAGCTCTCTGCCTTGAACATATAAATAACATCCCTCTCTCGCATCATATCCCCGACGTAACGGCAGCTGCAGGCACTGCCGCTGCGTTACCCACTGCCCACATAGAAAGAGGAAAAAAAAATCAGAAAATCAGATTTAGATAATTGTCTCCACCTTTATGATGGATTCTTAGGCATTAGCAGAAACATAGTAGAGGTTAGTGCACTATTTCTCTGTGCAGGTAAACAGACTCGCTATAGACAAATAAGCCATGGCTTCCACTACAAAGAAAATAAACGAATCCATGAAATACTATGAAATCTTGAGATTCTACCATAATTCTGCAAAATCCATGAGAACCTCCACACAAAAACAAACCCTGGGTTAGTTTAGCTAACACAGTTTAGGACACATTAGTTAATCCAAGAGCCACATTGACCCGATTGATGGAGTACCAACTTCTCTGCTCCAATAAATCGTCTTGCAGCTTCTATAAAATCCAAGACAAAGAACAGGGTTTAGGTCGAGTTCTACCTGCAAGCGAATCCACTGTAAGAAGACGCCTGATGCATGTGGCCATTGAGCAGTAGCTTCTTTGACTGTTTTAACCGGATATGCTCCTGTAATCTGCTCTGTGATTTCCTTCTGCGATTGCCACCAAAAAAAACAATGAGATAAGAGGATAATCCCCCGCCACATCCTTTGTAAAACGGCAGTCTTCCTTCCGTTACCCAGAAGACAAAAACAATGAGTTCTTTTTATTTTCCGGTTCCAAAATTACGACTGCTTCAGCAAGCAGCATCCAAAAGCAAGCAAGCAAGGAGATGGTAAGATACCTGAGACTAAAAAGGGCTCACCCTATATGAAATGCAAGATCCGGCGCATCTTAAGAACTTGTGGATAAAAACAGAGTAATTCTGAGACCCCAAGTCCTGAAGCGCCAAAACGTGGAGTAGATGAAGAGAAAATCTCAAGCTTCAAATACAGAGAGAAAAGAAATGTCTGGACAGTAAGAACTTGTGGATAAAAACAGAGTAATTTTGAGACCCCTAAGTCCTGAAGCGCCAAAACGTGGAGTAGATGAAGAGAAAATCTCGAGCTTCGAATAAGAGAGAAAAGAAATGTCTGGACAGATTCAAAAGGGCAGAGGGAACGCCGCATGCGGCGTTACATGCGGCGTTCCGGGCACGAAAATCAAAGCCCTCCCTTTTTAAGAAAGAAGATTAGAAGCAATATAAGGATCCATACGAGAGACACAGACCAGAGAATGCTGAAGATACGGATTTTAATAAGATAGGGACTAGTGGTAAATGTTTTAATACATCATTGCCACGCCTGGTTAAGCGTAGAGGAGCAACTTTTGGAGGACTAAGATTGATCGACATGGATAAGAGTTCTATCCTTGAGAAAGTCTTAGAGGAATATAATGGATTAGGGTGCTTTCCCATGGGCCTCCGACCTCAAGGTTTTCTTGAGGTCCAGATCAAGGCTAGCAGGTTCCCATGAAGATCCGACCTTGAGTTTTCTTCTGGCCAATCTTCCAGACCGCCATGTTCCCATGAAATCGGACCTTGCTCCGGTCAGGTTTTAGACCTTAACAAATTAGTAATCGTCAAGAATTCTTTTTGGCCCAGGTCTTCGACCTGGGTACGGCAATCCAAGGCGGGCAATCCAGATTGGCCATGGGAAAGCACCCTTAGAGGGTTTGCTCCTAGTGTTGTATTCATTATACGTTGCTTACTTGTAGTAGCTTTAACAAGCATGTAATTGTCGGGCAACCCTCACTGTGACAACGTCTTATTTTTTATTGTGCACTTTCTCTTCTGCATAATTACTATCAGGCTTTGCAAAATAAATTAGCTTTTTTAAATTATACTAGGCATGCAAAATAACAATTCATAGGCATGCAAAACCGGTTCAACTGAAGGGGTCAGTGAAAGCTCCACTATAGGTGGTACTATCCCGTCCCTTTTTTTTGCACATGAAACATCTTGTGCTAAGCTATCATACAATTCAATTCCATCCACTTTCTTTTTTGTTCTTTGCGAGGTCTTGAGCATCTAAGAAATAGCTAGCCTTTTGTAGCCAAGCACTGGCTGGGCGGAGTGAACACCACAAGGTCAATTATGTAGTAGAAAATTCTTTGACAAACTTGGAGGCCTTAAAAACATGTGTTGGTTATCCAAATATATGTCCAAAAGAATATTTAAACTTCAATGCTTGTTAGTTTGCAAGGCAGAATTTAAGCATTTGCATAAATGTAAGGCATTTTATTGTGGCTGATCTTGGAGTTTTCGAGATTGTGTAAGCACTCTAATGCAAGGGGATACATAGGCACCCTTCCCCTTGCACCAAGCGAGGAGCTAGTAATGCATTTTAGCTAGTTCTAAGGGTAGATGTTTTAGCAACAAATGCAAGGATGGATTACAGCTTCATTTCAATACAACTTCATTTCTGAAATGAAGATTACATGCGTGGAATCGAGAAAGATACATGAAAAATATTATGCTCTGGTAGTAACGCATTTAATCAATCTCAGGCCCAATCACAAAGCAGTGTGCTAGGGAGGCAATTCATATAGAGCTAAATCTTGGATCTAACGACTCTGCCTCCAAGCGACACTCCCACATGATAGATTCTGATTTGGATGCATTTGCTCCTCACCAACATGAAGAAAGAAGAGTGAAATGTCTCAAAGATATCAAGCAATAGGATGACAATGCAAACTATCAAAGTACAAATGCAGCTGCATTGCATAGATTCTTTCTGCATAATTTGCACCTACTACTACATTTTAAGGATGTTTCAGATGCCTTTTGTCATTGCAAATGGACCTTAAATGTGCTCAAACTAAATTACAAAATTAAAAACTGAGCACCCAAGGTAGAAAATCGAAATTCAAAATGCACATGTTTCACCAAATCTCTTCATTAGTGGGCTTGCTATATCTCTTGCAAGCGCTTTGCTCAGAAATAAATTGCTCTCAACTACTATTACAAAAGCTAAATCAAGGAAGGAGGGAGATAAAGTTAGAATAAGGAACGATCTTACTACAAAGAGATAGAACCAAGCTGGGGGAATGTAGAGTATCTGCAACATATTCAGATGCACATATTAGTTGCCAAGCTTGGGCCTTCCACACTCATCATCTGTTGTATTTTTAGTCAAGATAGCATCATAGATCTAGCAATGTATTTGCTACAAATACTTTCAAATTCATGCTCATTCTTTGCATGTTGAGAGCAAAATATCCATCAATTTCATATCTAGTCTCTTCAATTTGTTACAAATGATACAATTCTAGAAGGAAAGTGCATTCTTTCCATATTTTGCAAGTTGCCTGGACATGTGCAGAACTATGATGAAAAGGCTGACTCTTATATGCCAATCAAGTAGCAAATGATGATTTTTTTTTCTGGTCTTTGCTTATGATCAGAGATTGCTGGTTTATCTACATAAATTGCAAGATAACATGCCTTATCATAGAAAGTAGAAACAACAGGGTATCTGGCAATTAAATTTAGATAGATGGTTACATGTACTTTATGAGGAAAATAGATAATGAACATCAGAGAGCATATGCAATTATGCATTTGCCTGTCATTTTGCCACTATTAGCAACTTATACATATTTAAAAGAAGGATGCAATTACAACACTAAAAATAGCATCACATAAGTCTTACATGATTCAAGAAGACCCAATTCTGAAGCAGGCAGCCAGCTGACAAATCCATATAATCTTTTGTCTCCAGAATTATCTCCAATATAGTATTTTGTATGATAAATAGAGGCTGGTGCATACAATAGCTCCAAATATAAAGAAAATTGCTGTAAAATATTATCTTACTCTTCTTGCTCAAAGAGATGAAGATTGAAAAGTAAAAATGCCTCTGTCTCTGTCATAGCCATATGTTTGCCTTCTCTTCTGCTTTTTTCAAGCTCTTCTAAGTATTAAAAGGGCAGTGAATGCATAACCATGCCTGAACAAAGACCACTTATCAACTAAAATCCGTCATTCAAAATAGAGGCCATCATGCGGTGTCATTCCTTACTGCAATACGCCATAATGCAGTGCTGCAATTTAGGCTGGAGTTTAGAAGCCAATCCCTCAGAGCTGAAATGACAAACCGTGGCCATTCCCTCAGAGTTGAAATGATAAACTGTGGCCTTTCCTTCCCATAATAACTTTGAGACCTAACTGCAGAGCCCAAAAGAGATTCTAGACTGAAAACGTTTGTGCGTAGCCATGGCGACCTTCCCTTGTGTGCAATTTTGAAGATAGTAGGGTTAGTCGAGACTTACAACAAAATCGGTCCGTCGGATCAGCTCATCCAATCTCGATCGTCCGATTTAGGCATAAAGGTTTTTCATCATCATTTGAGACTAGTGAGTTGGCTGGAACATTCCATTTCAGGAGGTATTGCTACATCACATCCAATTTGCCTTCACTATATGCTACTAGAGTCATCTTTGAGCAGGTTATTGGCTTGTGGCATGTTCTTTGGCCACTATTCTTGATGGTATTATGTATTATCAGCATCCTACCATTTGGAGAGCACATATATGACAGAGTTGGAGTTGGCTGAAGCATGTACCATTCCATGATGTAGTCCAAAGCAAGACTTTACTTTGGCACTACAGTAATACATGTGCTCATCATTGGAACATGTTTGCACATGTGAACAGATCACACATAGCTCATTCTATCATATTGACACCATCCCATCATGTCCACACTATGTGCACATCTCATTGGCCATGTTTCCACATCATTTTCCATCTGCACATCTCATTTGCCATGTTTTCACATCCTTTTCCATCTGCACAGCTCATTTGCCATGTACATATATGTCCCATCATGCCCACATTATGTGCTCACAAGTGTATCCTTCTTCTTGTCATATCATTAATAAGTTCCATCATGTCCACACCATGTATACATCATTCCCAACCATTCATCTCAAGTTACCATCATGCCTCCATATAACACCTCTATTCTACTAACCATACATTCATTTATCATGCAGGTCCATCACATTCATAGTTCCATGACCATTTGCACATCATTTGGCCTATCTACCATAGTATCTTGCTCCTCTTTCTCATGAAAACCCACGTTGCCAACCATTTTTCTACATTGGCAACCATCAAGGACTCTTGTGAATTCATATCTACCAGCCTATCCTTCTTTGTTTCGCATGATGGGCACACATTTTGGCAGCATAGAAGAGCCATGTGCATGAACCACACCTTTGACTAACATTTGGTTTGACACGTGTGCATGAGCTAATCAAGCAACAGAATTGAAGACATCTACCTTTGAGGACTTTTAGAAGACATTTGTGATGAAGAACCAAGGGAGAACATTGATTGGGCATCATACAAGTATGGCAAGGAAGTTGAGATTCAAGCAAGAATATTTGAGCCTAAATTGAAGACCCTTTGTTAGAGTTTGGAAGACCCCTCAAGATTCATTGGTATGTGGCTAGATCCAAGTCATTTTAGCATGAATTCCATTTTCCAAGACTTCTTTCATATTCCTACCATCTTGATCCCATCCATGAAACACCCTTCATGCTTCATACTTCCTATCTCCATACTCCATTACCATTTCCCCTAGCCAAAGGTTGGCAAAATTTCTTTTTTCTAGTCAAAGCACATCACATACCCATTATTCATCCACTTTCTTGAGAAAATGTAAAAAACTCCATCAAATTTGGTTATTCCTAAGGTCTAAGACCATTTTCTCTCTCTAAAGACAAATCTAGAGAGAGAAAGTGCACATTTTTTCTAAACAATTTTGAAAAAGCAAATTTGCCAAGATGTTGCACAAAATCCTAATGTGTATGTGCATAAGTGCCACATATTATGCCAAATCATTCACATCATCTTCAAAATGCCAAATGTCATCCACATCATCACTCAAGTACATCCACATCATCATACACATGTCATCCACCTCATCACCACATCACAAAAAGTTTTGACTAGAAAAAAGTTATTTACCACCTTGCTTGCCACATCATCAGCTCATTGTTCCATGTCATCACCCCTTTGCCACATCAACTCCATAACCTTGCCACCTCACCAAAATTAGCCAAAAATTAAGATTCTCTTTTTTGCAAAAAGATTCTCCCATCATGTAGAGCATCAAAAAAGATTCCAAGTGGAAAAAAGAATTTTTGAAAAAGACCTTGTTATGACCTGGGAACCGTGCCAAATTTAAAAAATTTAAAAAATTTCCTATCTACCTCCCCCTTGGTCTAGTCACTCATTTCTCCAATCATGCCCCGCCACGTGGTACCTCCAAGGGTGTGGAGTGGGGCCAGAACGCACGTGGAGGCAGCACGTACTTTTATTAATCCACATGGGCCAAGCCTTATGTATCAAAGTCTTCCAAATCGAGCCAAGCTTGTGGGATATATCAAACATTTTTTTCAAGAACCCTAAAGTTTTTTCAAGCCAAGATCCAAATTTTTAGACCAATTTGGCGGACTAATCATGGCCCTGACATCCCGAATCAGTCTCTCTTGTGCCAAGAAACCACAAATCAAGCTAAAAAACAAAAGTGGAGACCGAATTTGCCAAGAATTATACCAAACAGAGTTTTTCCAAAAGGGGATTCTGGGTCAGAAAGGAAAGAAGGTTTTTGGGGCTATCAGAGATTTTGGGGAAGCTTAGAGCATGAAGAACAGGTCGATTTTAATGGGAAAAGAAGGATTAGGGGCTTTTACTTGAGGATTGGCTTTCATTTCTACTTTTCTTGACATGCTTTTGACTAAAAGTTACAAAATTCTGATGATTTACCATGATTCTGATGATTTACCATGTTTCAAGTCAAAATGCATATTCTACTTATTTCATGCAATTTTTTGATTTTTGAGCAAAATCCCCGATATGAACACTGAAATTTCACTGTCCCAAGTTTGCAAGTTTAGCCATGCCCCATATGCAAATTATATCTCCAAAAATTCTGAGCTTAATTTCTACGATTCCCTTGCTATTCATCTTTCATTCAAAATAAGTTTCATGATTTTAGCATCCATAAACCCATAGTTATGGCTTTGCAAAGTTGGCTATTCTAGAACTGTAAAATATTTTGAGCGTCATTGAAATTTTCTCTTCCAGGTCTGCCTTTTCAAAAATCCACAGATCTCAAACTGCTTAAAAAAATTCCGAAATTTTGTCACCTGCATATCTTCCTATCCATATTTCCTCAGTCCAAGTTTCAAGATTTTAGGATCTTTCCATCTCAAGTTACAGATTCCCAAATTTGGCTGTTTCAAAATTGCTAAAATTTCTGATACACTCATTGAAAATTGTCTGTTTCAAGTCTGCTTGTTCAAAAATCTATAGTAAGCTAAGAAATCATCCAAAAATCCTGAAATTAAATATCAAACATCCTCTGCTACTTTTTTCTTACTATTTCAAGTTTCATTGCACGGATCCCACGATATAGATATGCAAACTTGGCACTTCCAAAACTGTCAAAATTTCAGGGACAATTGAACTTTTTGCAATTTGCTCCATTCTAATCCATCGTTTGCTTTGAGGATTGATCACCCTAAGTGATCTGGAGGTCCTGACCACCCTTGTGGTAGGCACTTTCATGAGGTTGGTTTGGTAGCCAGGATTCTAGTCAACAGGGGCGCAGGCTACGGTCTATCCTAGGGCGGTGGCAGCATGGGGTGGCTTGGTCGCATGGCAGTGTGCAGTGCCGATTGAAGTCATGCAGGCAGTTGGACACGTGGAACTGATGCGGCCTATACTGTGGCCTATACTGCGGCCTCTTCTTTGTGAAGTTTGGAGCTCAGCACCTGCTGGAGTTGCTGCTGCATCATGCACTGCTGCAGCTGTTCATGAACCTCTGCATGGAGGCCCTTGCCTTGTTCGGTGACGACCGCCCGCAGCTCCTGCAACTCTCCGTCTCGAGCAGCAAGGGTATGCTCGAGTTCCGGCAAGCGGGTGGTCAGTGTAAAGTTTGTTGACGATGAGGGCACTTCCTGTGAATCAACGCTACTTTGAAGGGCTCTCAGCTATGACTGGCTCTCTTGAGAGGTGACAGGACTTGTCATGTCATGCTGGTAGACTCCTCAACTTCTGATCAAAGGCGAGAGATGGTTGACATCGCCTCCTGCTCGGCCTGTTGCGTATCCTGTGTTATAGCTTCCATGGGGATGGATAGGGAGTCTACACGAGCATGCAGGTCAATGAGCTTTTGCTTGTCTTGTTGCCTCTCAAAGTGTGCCAAGCAGATGCCGTCTTCCGTCGTAAGGGACCCCTCTTTCTACTTTGCTTAAAATTTATTCCTTTGATGTAGACCAAAACTATTCATCCAGCATAGATGCTAGTGGTTTGCAATCATTCACATCATGGTTTTTGGTTTGGAACAACAAATGTATAGCCCAAGTTGCATTTTTGAATATGGTTGGTGTCATAGTGTTAGCAAGGTTTCTCCAACTTGTTTGTTCATCCTATTAAGCATGGTAGAGACCTCTTTTACGTACCCGATTCATTTCTTCATATGATGTGGGATTTTTCAACATAATTGTCTAGCCTCGGTGATGTGTTTTGCATGTTGTTGTCATCTTGCATGGTGGCTTGTTTTGTAGAATAAGTATTTAGTCCCCATTGCATGCTTGAATCAGGTTGTCATGAGTCGTGAGAAACGCAGCAGTGCCAAAGGGGGGAACTTTATCTATTATCATGTCCTGGGATTGGTTGACAGGTCATTTAAAGTTTTGACTAGGTCATTTTTCCCTGTTTTTTATGTTCTTTCTAGAAGATATTTGTGAGGGTTGTATTGCATGTTTGGTTTGTACCATTTTCTTCATGTTCCTATGGTCCTAGCGCAAATACTGGTGGCTTTAAGATATATTTGTTATAATTATGCATTGATATTGCTCCTAAGTTCGTATTCACCAAGATTGTTTGCTTAAGTTGCCAATAGCTTGGGTTGCATGGAGTGGCATAACAACTTTTTTGGTATTATGTTGGTAGACATCGGGTTTCTATATTAGTTTTTGCTATGCATTGCATACATGAAATGTCTCGAAACTTGCAAAGGAGGTTTATCGGTTTGATAAATTATGTTTATCCATTTCATGGCTTATGGATGGTTATTGTTCTCAGAATTGTATTTATCTATTTCGTAGCATATGGTCTCTCAGTTTCATACCGTATGAGTCGGCTTGTGTTCAAAACCTACAAAGCTTTTACACCACCATCTTGAATTTTTTTAAGAAATGGCTTAAACCCTTACCCGAAAAAATGGGCGTGGGAAAAGAAATTAACTTTTTTGATTACAAAAGTTTAGCTGTTCACCGGCATTACCGGCAGTCGGAAAAAAGTGAACACCCCACCCCAAAAACATTTTAAGTAGGTGGATGTTAATGAAGCATTTAGATTATTTTGTATTGCTATCTGTCTTCCATAAAGTGCAAAAAATATCAAAGAAGTTCTGGAATTGTTACTAAGAATGGATAGAGACATTGTGACAATTTAGGACCAAACCAAATATTAAGTTTCAATGTCCTAGAAATCCAAATGGAACACTAGTATCCAATATGTAGCAAAATAACAGGGGGTTTCTTTTGTATTTTTGTACGTTTTTTTCTATGGTTTTTATATGATTTGATGTTCGTATGTCGCGGGATGTACTAATGTGTACATCTAGAGTGCGCATACACCGATCTTGATTTTGGTGCCATCTTTCCAATGGTCCACCTATGAATTTCCAAAGCTCATGCATGCAGGCCTCGAGCAAACCCATTTTAGGGTTCTATGGTTTCGTGCCCCAATTTCTTTATTAAACTAGGACCCGGGAAGGTCAAGGAGCTTTGCGACAGTGGTCGCTTTGTGAAGCCGGATGCTAGTTCGGTTTTATTTGAGCTTTGATTTCTGCCAGCTGACATAGGTCCCGGCAGTTCAGCTCACATAGGTTTTATTTGGGTTGTGCGCTTCAGTCTCTCACCAGTTCTACAGGATCTTTAGCCAGCGGTTACGTGCCGCCAGTTTACTGAGTCTATAAGTGATTTCAATTCCATATGATCTTCCATGACCTACTTAGATCAAGATGGAATTTTCTCGCCCAACAGGTTCGGGAAAACCCTAGCATCTAAAGCTTGGAAGCAGGCAAGATTTATTGTCGTTGGTTCTTGGAAGCCACTAGAATTCTATCTGCATTTTTTTATCAGGTCCGAGAGGTTTGTCCGGCCTCCAGGCCATAGAATCCAAGCCTGGTTCTGGGCCACATTGATGATGTTTAGGTACAGGGGAAGCATCGACCTGTTATTATAAAAAGAAGAACAAGAATCATTGTATCCTGCGTGGCCACCACAGCAACCGATTCTTCAAGGCAACGACTGCTTCAACATCTTGCAACCAGACCTGTAGCATCGGATGTAGCCTTTGCAATTTCTCATCATCCGCATTAACCGAAGCGATTTAGGCTGCGAATCCCCTTTGGTTTAGGGTTCTCTGGTGTCAGGTGAGCACAATTTCCATATTCTTGTTTTCGTGCATCCCTTGTTCTAAAAAAGCCATGAAATACAAAGAATCTCTTTCCCTATTTTTGGCAGCAACCACATCATGTTATTCTGTAGCAGGATTGTTTACAGGTTTGTTCTATCAAATATGAAAATATCATGAATAGCATTTGTGACTGCAGATACTTTGTTGTTCTACCTCTCTTAAATTTCTTAATTCTAGCAGCTTCCTATCTCTCATGCTTCCTTACATTATAAGAGGGCTACTCTTCTTATTTTAAGCAGCAACCGCATCATAGTATTCTGTAGCTTATTTACATTTTTGTTCTATCAAATATGAAAATATCATGGATAGCATTTGTGATTATAGATATTTTGTTGTTTTACCTCCCTTAAATTTCTTTAATTCTAGCAGCTTTCTATCTTTCATGCTTCCTTACCAAGCTTGGGATTTATATTAGTTGGTATCAGTTGCCACAGGTATGGCAATGCAGCTCCAACACTATATGCTATGATGGCTCTTTGTATTTTGTGATATTATCTTTGCATCCTTATCTGGTAGATAAGCATCAGTTGAGCATGAAGATTTTGAGATGTTAATTTTGAGATGTTAATTCTGTTTGTTTCCAAGTTAGTATGTTTCTTGTTCTTCTAATTGTGTACATCTTTTGGCATTTTTGTATGCAGGCCTTTTCCGTTGCATGCGAACATCAATATCTAGCATAACGTATTGGCTTCTATGGATTTTGTCGAATTTGCTTAGGATCTATCAAGTAGAGATCCGAATTGGCTACTTGATGCACATAAAGTTCACATCCGAATTGGCATCCACAATGTGGAAACTATATTGTATCTATAATGGCACGTTATACCCGGTATGGGAATAATTTATCAATGCGCAGCCATGTACATCTCTTCAAATCTCAGAATTACACAGTAACACAATGCGGCTTATTGACTATTTTGAGAAGAATGACTATTTTGAGAAGAATGGGAAATATCTGAATGCCATGTATATATAGAGTGTTAGGAAATTCTTAAGCGGCTTATTGACTGTTTTGAGAAAAATGGGTAATACTTGAATGCCATATATATAAGAATGCATACATGCAATCATCAATTGAATCTATTTGCCATGGAAATAATTGGTTTGTCTTCGTGTTATTGTTAACAAGCAACACACAACTACCATTAACATTATTAACATAAACCATTGCATTTAACACATTTAAATTAAAATCCCCCTTAAACCCCCTTTGGTTTGGGTGCATATTCACACAGGGGGTTACTCCGGGCAACGAGAGCTGTCGGATGGGCATATTTGCCCTTTATTCTAAGATCTGGACCGTACATAGCGATCCTCGTTTGTGGGGTATGCATGTACAAGTTTTTGTATACTGTATATTAAGGTTTGCAAAATACTATAAGGTTTGAGAGAATGTACTTAATGGTGTTAATTTTGTACATGTATTGTGAATATATTTTAAGGGCTCTCGCTGCCCTACGTAACCCCCGTGTGAATATGCACCCAAACCAAAGGGGGTTTAAGGGGGATTTTAATTTAAATGTGTTAAATGCAATGGTTTATGTTAATAATGTTAATGGTAGTTGTGTGTTGCTTGTTAACAATAACACGAAGACAAACCAATTATTTCCATGGCAAATAGATTCAATTGATGATTGCATGTATGCATTCTTATATATATGGCATTCAAGTATTACCCATTTTTCTCAAAACAGTCAATAAGCCGCTTAAGAATTTCCTAACACTCTATATATACATGGCATTCAGATATTAGTAATCGATTGCTCAATCAATACATCTAGCAAATCATAGGCAACCAACTTATTTAATGCACTTAACAAAGATGCATATTTAAGCATAACCATTATAAACCATGTCAATGGTAACTTCCATTATTGATCTCAATCAATATTGCATTCACTTCAATATACACCAAATAGACACAATGCAAATAACCTGTATTCGATATATGCTATTCTCCTCAAGACGATCCACCGATCATACAACTGAGACTTCAATTTAATCTTAGTTTATAGGGTCTATCCTAACCGACCAGAGTCGGCTTGGGATTATCCCATCCGGGATGAAAACCACCTGTTGTAATCCAAGTTGACCGAGTTCGCTGTTTCTATATTTTGTCTTCGATATTTCTGCTCAATATAACCATTGAACAAATGACCCTAAGTTCACAATATTATTCTAATGGTTAAAAACCATAGCTATAATGTGTCCACCTAGCATTAGGTCTTCAACCTAGGTCTTCAACTCCAATAAATTAGATCATGAACCTATATTTCTCACAGAAGATGCTCTTAAGTGCTTTTATAATCAAGGCCATGTGTTGATTTATCATCCACTAAAATACTCAACGGATGATTTCCTTGTACTATTCATGTCCATCATGAGTATTTGGCTATTTATATGACAGTAGCAGATATGGTGAAAATGCATCTGGAACTAGATTTAAGGACATGGATCCTGTATTAAGTCTCTCTCTTTCTTTCTTTCTTTCTTTCGATTGAAGGCAGTATTTGTATTACTTAGATAATATATGAGTACAAAAAATATGCATGCAGGAGATATGAACCTGCATACAAAAAATTACAGCTTTTTAACTAGGAATTAGTGTTATGGACATTAACTGTTCTGATTTAAAACTAAAATATCAAAGATCAGAAATTCAAAGTTGTGAATTGAGTTTTTCAATTAATAGCATGAAAATACGCATTTTATTGCATCTACATAGACAATTACATCTGAAATATTCCCTTGCATTTACAAAGTTCATTACATCTACCCATTCTACACAACCATGGCTAATGTCCGGCATCGCCGGACATACGATAGAGTTGTCAATATTGGATTTGAAGCATATTAAAATTTTTAGATATGTTGTACAATTATGAATGCTTTATGAAATGAAAGTCTAGAACTTACATATGCAAGGAATTTGGAACAGATTTACCATGCAAAACCTAGAATCACGACCTAACATTGTCAGTTCTGCTCCATTCATCTCCATCCATCCATCCATCCATCCATGACAAATTAAGCAAGGCAACCTCAATAGGATTTGTGGATCCATGTTTTTCCTTTGCAATTTTTTTTCTTGAAGGCAGTCTCTCATTTTTGTTTTTTCAATGATTATGTCGTAGTAGCTCTTCACTTCACTCATATCAGTAGCTCTTCACTTCCCTCATATCAATAGCTACCTTGCATGTATTATATATACTCCTATCAAGCTGACAGATGCATTTGGAACTCTAAGACTCCATGTTGTTCTATAGATGATATTAAAAACACTTGGTTAACATATATAAGTACAAGTAGTGGTATTCTTAGAGTGCCCTGAAATATACCTGATAACAACTTAGATTGCATTCTGCCCTATCCGCCAATCATACAGTGCCACGTGGCATATTTTCTCTTCCCGAATTTCTCCCCAGCTCAATAGCGAAAGCGCAAAAACGACGGATCGACAGCGGCGGCTCAGATCGATGGATTTACATCACATTCTGGCTGATTTACATCTCATTCTAGAGCATTTATCTGACATTCCACCCCTCATTCCGATGTTTTTATCTGTGATTCTGAAGCTTTTACCCTTGATTCCAAAATTCTTACTGCCCACAGAATGCAACCTAAGTTGCTACCACGTTTCAAGAATATTTGTTTTGCCCAGATTCTGGACATGGAAAATGCCGACGCTGCCGCGCGTCGGCATTTTCCATGTCCAGAATCTGGGCAAAACAAACATTCTTGTATACAAAATAGGCACTCCAAGTAGGCACTTAAGTTGTAAAAAAAATATATATATACAAAATGCATGTAGAGATCTATATGTACTTAGCATGAACTTAGAGAATTTAAATTTGTATATTTAAGAATAGAATAGAATAAATTTTTTATTGTTACGGAGACCAATTTAGGAGACCAATTTAGGAGACCAAACAAAGAGAGCAGCCGCAAAAACAAAGGTAAATAAATACCAAGAAGTGTAATTCATTAGTTCCAAGGAACACCAGAACAGAGCAGTGGCGCCTTGAGCAAGATATGAAGAGCGGCTCTCCAACCGGTCTCAATAGGAGGTTCGTGCTCTTCCTCTTCAAATTTTTTCTTGAAAAATGGATGTTGAAGACACTCTTCGGCGCTTGGTCTCTTATACGGATTATGCTGGAGAAGCTCCTTCATAAGATCAATGGCCTCCTTGCATGCATTAGGTATGACCTCTGAAAGATCCAGAGGTGCCGTTGAATTTCTTGTTCCAAGCACTGCGTATATTTTATGCAGCTGGTCCCTGTCATTTTTTCCTCTAAACAGGACCCGCCCTTTGAAGAGCTCTGCCATTATAGCTCCCACAGACCACATATCAGAAGGGGCGTCTTCCCTTGTTATCAGCCCATTTATGGAGCTCGAAATAATCTCTGGTGCTGCATACCACATCCTCCTTCCTTTGTTTCTCCATGGAGACCTTCCCAGATCTCCAATCTTCAACATCCCATCACAAACTAACAAACTTTCTGGACTTAAATCTCCATGAACAATTTTTTTCTTATGCATGTAGTTCAATCCCTCTAGCAAATCTTGCATAAGCTTTTGGATTATTGCTTCTGTCACTTTGACGAGCCCTTTTTTCAGCAATCCTTGGAGAGTGTCATCAGTATGTTCAAGGATGAGACAAGTGGTGTCTTCTAGGCTTATGATGTCTGTAATTTTGATAATATTGGGATGCTCCAGTTCTGTCCAAACATCTACCTCTGGGCTTCTCAAAGCATGATCCTTGCTGAAATGGTCTCGGGTTAGTTCCTTCACAGCCACCGTTTTTTTGCATTCCACATCTTCTGCTTTCCACATAATCCCTGAGTACGCTTCTCCCAGTAATTCTTTGAACTTGAACCGCTCCATCTTCTTCTCTTCGGCCATTTTTTTTTGTTTGTTGGGCTTCTTCTTCATAAGATATTATATATGTAACAACCTTTTTCCAACCTTTTTGCAGCAGAAGATTTCACCTTTTCTATGACCTTTTCGTCACATTGCCTTTCCTCAAGTATTGGCTGTCTATCCTAAAATTGTATTTAATCCCAAAATCTTCATAAAACGAGTAAGATTTGGACTCTGTTTTTTCCAAGAAAGGGCTTGAGGATGATTCCGGCATATGCAAACTCCATAAGGTCTGCAGCAACAAAGGCAGCGATTAACAGAACAAACAACGGAAGACTATAAAGCAGCCTTCTTTACTTCACAGGCCGAGATTTTTGAAGCCCCAAACGAGTTCTTGCCATAGCCGACCTTCGGCAATCTCCATGAATTACGATAGAATGATTAGAAAGATCAAACGTATAGCAAATTGGAAGATAAAGGTAAAGATCAACTTCAGTATTGGTATCCATTATGCTCATAAAACTGGCTCATATCATTCTGTGTAAAATATGTGATGAGCATCATTTGTTGTGCATCCTATATGAATGTTTTTGGGAGCTCTTTGAGACTTTCTATTGATGTCATGGCCTTTACATTGTTACATTTAGGCTTGGAATTGTGCATGCTAGTTGAATTCTTACTTCATTATTGTATTGGGGAATGGAAGGGGGGAGCCCCTTTCCGGTTTGGAAGGGGGGCCCCCCGACCGGCGGCAGCCGGGAGGGGGTCCCTTCCAAACCGGAAAGGGGCGACCCCCTTCCATTCCCCAACAAAATGGAAGTTGGGAGCGCAGTGATTTCTGGCGGAGCTGGGTTCTTGTTTCTGCAAGAATCGAAACAGAAAGGCTTCGATTTCTGGTGGATTAAGTAGTAGCAGATAAAGGGTTCGATTTCTAGTGGATTAAGCATGAGGATTAGGAAAGGCTTAAGATTTTCGTCCAAAAGGCTCCGCCCAACTTGAAAAACAGGGGATTTTGAAGCTGCAAATGACTAAATCTGTGTGATTCTTGGACTTTCTAAAGGATTGCAGAGCATTGGGCGCCGGATTAAGCAGTAGCAGTAGCGCTGGATTAAGCAGTTGCAAAGCTCCGCATTCTTGGACTTTATTGGGCGCCAGATTAAGCAGTAACAGCAGCAGTAGCGCTGGATTAAGCAGTAGCAAAGCCCGGATTCAGTGATTTCTTCTTACCGGATTGCAGATTGCAGATTTCTTCAACGATTGCAGATTCTTCAGCGATTTCTTCTTACCGGATATGCCGGTTTCTTCTGACCGGATGAGCGGAAAGCTCTTCTCAACTTCCATTCCGCGATGGAATGGAGGACACGTGGCACAACGACAACGAATTCCAGCGACCAACTTCCATTTTGTTAATGCAAACGTCTATCACTCATATATAATTCAGTCTCTTTTTCTGTTTCACTATTTCCATTTGTTTGAAGCATCCTGGTTCTGACACGTATGTGCAAACGTAAACCACGGGTAGTCGAAAATTCCTGGATTTTTGATGCATTGTTTAAAATGGGTAACTTTTTGCTCTGTAGTTTCTGGCGGCGCCGCTTAGAGCGCCGCCACAAGTTTATAACAGATTTTATGCTTAACAATCAAAGGATACAATATTTGAAGTAAAAAACACAGTATTTCTCTATTTCAAATCCCTACAACTATGAGTGTAACAGCTCATTCTCTCTGAAACCCATATAAACCATGCATGACTTCTCGGCATCCATACAGAGGCGCAGGCCCAAGCATCAGCTAAAACAGAAGCAAAGACCCAAGCTAAGGCTCAGGTTAAAGGCACTGCAAATCAAGAAGCTCAGCATTGTGCAAATCAAGAAGTTCAGCATTGTGCAGATCAGGAAGCTCCGCAGCTCTGCAGATCATTGCCCAGACAAAATCCAGCAACAAATAATCAGTTATATGCTTGCTTTCGTTGTTGATGCTGTAAGTAACCCTAAACACACAAACAACGGCTTGCATGCCATTAAAAATAGTTCTGAGCCACACAACAAGAGCTTCAACATCGCTACAGCCAGCTTCTCTTACTGTTTGGTTCGTGGTGGGAACCTAGAAACAGAGTTTGCTACTCAAAATCCATGCTCTACTACCACTGGAACTCAAAGAATCTAAGAAATATAAAGAAAATCATCAGATTCTTCTCTATTTCAAGAAAAGGCAGCAAAGAAATGCATAGAAACGCATCAAGACCTCTATACAGAGAAATGAACTCGACGGATAATAAAATATTCATCACAGCTCCGGAAGTGCCCCATTTCAAACAAAAAATCGCCAGCCAGGTAGCCAAACCTCAAGCGCCTCGACCAAAGATGGAGAGCCATCGCCAGAGCTCAAAGCGCCTCGACCATCGTGGAGAGCGCCATCGGCGGAGCTCCGCCATAGCCGATGCAGAAAAGACAAAAAAATTACAGTAAAAAGAATCAACGGAATTTTCGACTACCCGTGATTTACGGCTGGGAGCCGCCTACTTTTCGGGGTTTCCATTTGAAACCGGCAATGGCCGCGCCGCCACGGGCTAGTTAACGCCGCCGCTTCGGGCGCCGCCGCCGCGGGGTTTCAGTAGGAAACCCTCAAAGTAGGCGGTTCCCTAGCACATAACTTTGAGGGAAGAATGCTTTGGATTTTTTGAACTCCATCTAAAGCATTCAATGATCCTGGTGCTTGGTGCTGACACGTATGTGGAAACAAAACTTTAGGGGAAGAATGCTTTGGATTTTTTGAACTCCATCAAAAGCATTCAATGGTTGCATGTTTACTTGGTCCAGAAGGCGCTGCAGGATTTGAAATCGGACCCATTATAGCATCCTTTGTCGTGGGCAGAACTTCGGGATTTCTTAGTGATTGACTCTATTCCAATTCAATACAATTATTTAGTAATTAGTGCTATAAAGACCTTTTGATAAAAAAGGATATTGATATGAGAATTAGAATATGCAGTTTGTTTTGATATATTTGTTACTTACGGTGGTGAAGATGCAAGGAGATGAGATGGGAACTTGATTGTCATCTATCACACATGATTAATGTGATGATTGCCCGGCACCTAGATATAGGACCAAATCATAACTCTTACCATCTTATAAAATATTTTTCCACTTACATTCACTAGACCATCTCATTTTATTGCAAACATTGTTGTTGAGTGATTGGAGTTATGGAGATGATCTCTTTGCATCATCACTAGTTTCTGGCCCAAACTTCTAGGCAAGAAGAAGTATATTTGTTTAGTGAAGAACTAGATATCTGGGTTCAGGAAAGCCAAAATGTAGGGAAAGGCCTATAGGGCTGAATGGATTGCACAATTGACTCTTGAGTGTTAGCTTCCCCACGGAACCTAATTGTCACTGGGAAATATATCCAAAAATTAACACAAGGAACTCTAGTTGTGACTTGCGACTGGACTTTTACAATATAAAATGTAATAATCTATATAAGTAACATTGCACTATAGAGTTTGCTTAAGTAATATCAAGTCACTTGAAGAAAGCCAAGCATTCATATCACATTTTTAAACAACATGGATATGGAACCCTCCCATGTGAGCTACATATAGCTTAGAACATGATTATATAACTTTAATTATGATGTACATTCTTTGGTATAATTATGATGTACATTCTTCTCGTATTTCCTTTCAAAGCTAAACAATAGTCGGTATAAAAACTTTTTTATATGCAAATAACCAAAGCTTGAATCAATTGCAAATTGATCTTAATCCTATTGTTTAAATTCGGTTTTTCCGTCGGTGAAAAATGTTTTAGGTTTTTTTCTAGGCTAATTTTTCTAAGGTTGTAAGGGCTTCTGTTGCCGGTAAAATTTTACGGTCCTCCAAAAATCGGGCAGTTTGGTTCCTCTATGATTTCGAAATCCAAATTGCAAGGGTTTATGCAGTTTATGCAGGTGGATTTTGCCCTCATTTCGGCATGCATGCAGGCCATCGGGCAGTTTGGTTCCTCTATGATTTCGAAATCCAAATTGGAAGGGTCTATGCAGGTGGATTTTGCCCTCATTGCGGCATGCAGGCCATGAAAAATATGTTTTTGCAAGTTTTGCCCGACCTTCATTGCCGAAAACTCCTGTCTTCTCTTGAGTCTGCTGTGGTAAGTCATCATCTCTAAGGTTTCAATGGCACCAGAATCCTTTTGATGGCAATCGCAAAAACTTTTTGCTATAGTTGGATCGAAATTTATAGTTGGAGCTTATGAGGCTGCTGATTCAAATTTGCAAGTTCCCAGGTATTTTATTAGCCTTTTCTTTCCAGATATTTCATTCCTGTTGATTTCTTGATGTTGTGTCACATAGATCATCCTAGGCGATGATAAACAAATCTCCATTTGTGTAAAACGGGACTCTCTGCAGGCACTCCTTCAATTGGAGCTCTTGCAATGTGCATATCTATAACTTTCAAGTCCAGAACTTCCAAGTCCAGATTAGACATCTTTGTTACCTAACCCACATGATTGTTTCTGCCAAAACCTTAAGCTATAGAACCATCCATCAGCTATAGATAATATTTTTCGTTGCCTTATATTATGGCCTTGCAGATTCTATACAGGTAATTGTTAGAAGGTAAAAGCCTGAGCAACCATTGATTCATGTTCTTATTCCATATATTTGTGTTTTTGTACATGAGAATGTTTATGTATGTTGTTTTTGCAATTCTGTTTGATGCAGCCATCTCCAAATCTAGCGGATTTACTATTAGATGTTTTTGCAAACACCAGCATGTGATCTTGAATGTTGTGATCTTCAGAGATGGAATCTGAGCTAATTGTGGCATGGTGGATATTTATTGCAGTTGATATGTTGGAATCTTGCCTCAAAGAAGGGGCATTAGTATAAGAGGCGGATAAAGTTTATCTCACCTCTATGAGTTGTATGTGATCAGGAATAAGCAGTAAGTTATTGAAGTGGGCATGCATGATTCCGCAGGAATGAGCAGTAAGTTATTGAAGTGGCATGCATGATTTTGCAAAAATTGTATTGCAGTCAGATTTTAAGATAAGAATTTGAAGTTTTTAGTTCTTTAATTCTTGATGTATCGCATGCGCCGGGTTTTTCTTAGTTGCAATGGTGGATTTGTTGTCAATTTGTTTTATTCGTGCTTCAATTGATGTCTAGCTTTTACAAGGTACGTGCTACATGCTACATGACCACTGGATCAGCATATTGTTGCAAGTCATTATCTTATTAGGAGCTTGGATGTTTACCAATAGATTTGTTGTGGTACGTCATTTTGAAGTTGCTAACATGAGCCTAATATCCATGAGCTGGAGGTGAGTTCTGCTTTCGGCTCTTTCTTAGGTATGTACATTCTAATCATGCATGATCAGTTGATGCCTTAATGTACTCAAGCTTCTGATCAGTTTAAGTTTGATCAGGGCAGGTGTCAGACAGGTCAGGTTAGCTCGGATGCATTTAGTTCTCTGAAATCTAATGAGCTATTTGAGGCCGACCATTCCAAGAACAACCACCACTTACAAAGGTATGATCATTAGAACATCCAACTTTTATTCATCTACAAAATAGTTTTATTATGCTTAGATGAGTTATAACAAGTGCTTTCGCTATTACAAGAAGAATTCCAACACTTTTCCACTTTTATTAGCAGAGTAGCAGAAGCAAATGTTGAGATTCTATTTTTCTACTACTAAACTCTATTACATATCTAATTACTAGCATATTCATTCCTTGCTTCCATGTCTCCATCTGTGTCTGTAGTTATCTTTACATACTATTGATATTGATCTTGCTTTTAGAGGCACAACTCATCTCCCTACATTTTATACATCCAAATTTTGAATGCCTTCTGAAATGACTCTGATGCTAGCACAGACATGTGGGCCTTTCAAGGTCCAAAGTGGCGTGATAATAATATTACATTACATTACATAATCTGCAATGTCCACTATCTAGAATGGAGCAAAACCATGCCATGTATAATAGAACTCAAATGTGAAATTTCTCTGCAGATGTGCACGCTCTGTTATACTTTACACAAGGCACAGAACACAAAGTTGGTTCATAGCTTCATACTATGGAGCAAAAGCAACTGAATAGGTCAAGAATGCTCTTTGTATGTGTATTTGCATGCTATTATTCTAAAAATGAATTCTTTTGATCTCTATTGTAAGTAGTCAAACTGCATTAAACACCTTGGCGTTGTCTTTTTTACTCAAAGTTCTATGCATTGACTTTTAATATGCTTTGCAAATTCCATAATTTGTGGTACTATGGATGAGGCACTTTTCATATGGTTAAAACTGTCTATGCTAATTCACATAATCTGTTAATTAGTCACCATAGCTCTCTCTTTGAAAATGCTGATTCACGTGTTCCAGTAATTACTTATTACAACCCTCTCTTTAATAGGAGGAATGCCATGTTGGGGAGAAAAGTCAGAATGGTTATAGCAATCATGCTTGCAGCGAGCCAAATATTTTTGATGCAATAACAGCCATCGATTTCTAAAGGTTCTTTTTATATTCCTTTTTAAAAGCTTTCTTGGTAGATGCAGAAGTGTGCTGTAGGTAGTTGAGAGGCATTGAGGAGGAAGGAACCTTTATAAAATCATTTGTTGTATAAGAAAGTCATTCAATAAGCTTTACATCAGAATGTTGCATTTGCAGAATGGTAGCTACCTGTGGATCCAAAAGGTAATAGCAAAATATGCTATCGAGTTTTATTTAACGTTTCAATCTTAGATACATGTAGCGCTTAGTTGTTTCTTTCGTTAGTTTAAATGGTGCATTTGTCAGCACCATCCATGTGCATTTAATCGACTGGCAGTGAAGAAATGACTTTATGCCCCTCCATTTATGGGCTTAGATGTCATTCTAGCTGCCATAATTCAAACCTTGGACACCACCTCTTTGTTTTGGGTATGTTGCTTCTTATACTACCTTATAGCCTGTGAGTTTCAAGTTTTAGAAATTTTGTGATTGGTGAGCTGCACCGCATTATTCAAAAGAGTTTCAATAGCTTACCTCTTTATACATATATTCTCTTTTTCATTTTTTATGGAATTATTTTGGATGAGATGCCTTATACGAAACAATGAGATCTCATTTCAAGTCGGCAATGTGTAAATTCTCATTGCATCTTCAAAATTGAATATAGGACCTTCAACGTCTGGGTTGGTTTTAAAGCCACAAAAATACATCTATGGTTTCATGGCAATTTCAATATATACGTCTCCATGGTTGGCTAGCAGGAGTTTCAACGATTAAGTATATGTTGTACGTTGTAATTGTATAGCAGTATCTGAGAACATGTCTTGGGGACATCCTAAAGCACTCATGGTGTGATAAACAGAAAGGAATGGGTTGCCCTTAGAGCCACAAAAACACCTCCAAGGTTTCTTGGAAGTTTCAACACATATGCTAACATGTTTGGGTGAGAGGAGTTTCAACAAAAGTATGTGATGGTACAACATTCAGATGCTGTGCCATATCATTCACCATGTTGAGTGCCTAAGATCGTTTCTTTTAAGTAGCACTCATAAGTAGGACCTTCTAAATGACTTCATCAATCTTTAATTTAAGAATAATAATATATGGGTAACATATTATGCATTTGAAAGAAATTTTAGCATGTACGTAATGTTGCGAAAGGTAGCAATACATATGTATTATGTTGTGGTTGTATTGTGGTTCATTATCTATTATCTATTCGTACTTCTTCATTGTAGATACTACTCCTACATTTATTTTATCAACTACACTAAACATATTTTCTAAGACTACGTCACACGATCGTTACAGCCTGACAACCTTAGTCATTCATCCAAAATGTGGCGTTCAAGTGATTATCCAATTTTGTCTCACTCTTTATTTGAATGGCTTCAATTATTGGGTCCCTTTGAAGTACCCATTTTCTTTTCTTTTCTTTTATATACTTTATCGATTATGGTTTGATTGCATGGCAAATTGTAAGGAATATAAGTGGATTTATAAAAATATTTCAACGACAAATTCATTAGCATGCTGTGGACTTTGTCCGAATCTGGTGCGTTCTAACTTCTTCCAGGACAAGCATCATTTGAAACACCACTACAAGCATCATTGCAATCATCACTATATGTGATTTATCCTATCAAATGTACAATTGTCCTAACAACTTAATGGAACCCTTACTAGCTATATGTATGCCATGGCTCTGTGAAAACTCAATACATCTTTTTGTGCTACATGAAATTCCCCTAGCAACTAGCTATGGTGAACCACTATATAATTCAACTAAAGAGACTCATGAGTCAATGTATGTGTGTCGATGCTAGAGAAACAATTGACATTCACAATGATAAAAAATTATATATGCTCTTTGTGCTACATGTTCATGCCTTCTCATTTCACTTATAATTCTGCGTAATTCATAAGCATGTCTTTTCGGTTATGATGCATTTCACCATGTAGCTAGAGGTGTCTTTTTTGGGCATTTTTGTTATACACCAAATCAACAAAAATATGCAATAATGCCCCTCACATTCACACCTTCATTTTCCTTTAGACTCATGTCAAATACAAAAATTGCCACATTCTTTGTTCTACCATCCTTTCAAATTGTAGTAAAGCCCGGCAATGCCGGGCACCATAACTAGTACTAATAAATTGATGATGGTCTTTCATATATATTTTCTTTGGTGCTGCAAAATCATAGTACTTTTTGTACATGTATGGCCATATTCTTTGCTTACAACAGGTATCATTATAGCATGAACATATGGAACATATACTTGTTTATGTTTTCAAGAGCTTAAGCCATATTTAATTAAAGTCGATCTCATGCGATTCCCTTATTTTTGGGTTGCCCCTAGGGGGGCAAACCCTCGTTTATGTGGGTATGTGGGCATATCCAGGTATATGCCGGCATATGCCTAGCATATGCTGGTGACTGCTCAAAACTGGCTGCCGCCTGTAAACTGTCGGTCATCCAGGGTGCTTCCGTAGCACAGCTATGGCACCGGAACCCAGGAAATGGCAAACCTTTCTCATGAAGCTGGTAGATTACAAGCTCCTCGCTGAACCCAGCAACAGGTATTGGATGGAGAGATCCGGTCTTTGGCAAGCATACAACACTTCAATTGCGCCGGTGAATTTAGAGCTATTGAATGAGTTCATAGAAAGCCATGGCGCATACGGTGGAAAAATCAATGGCCAAATGGTGGCATTAGTCTTGCATGCCCTTAAATTGCCTTGTGAACGCTACGAAATTTCTTCTGCTCGCGAGTTTCACACTAAGGGCCTTGATTCTTGCTTTTTGCCTTCTGCTCGCAAAGGCACAAAAACTGGTTATGATATTTCCCTAGCAGAGGATCCTGTTTTCAAAGAGATGCTTTCATTTATATTTGATCGGATAGTGATCCAATCATCTCAGACGCTTCGTCTCCCTACTGCCCTCTGCTTTGGGTTTAGAATCAAAGTCGCAGGCAATAAGTTCAACTGGTCTGCATATATCTGTGACAAATGCAAGATGAAATCAGGGCCATCAAGGAGCTTAAATCATTCGAATGTAAGTATGCTAACTACCTTAGTATGATTTTGGAGTATAGTGCACAGGCATTTTTAGGAAAAGCATGCATTTCTTTGAAATCAGAGGAAAAACAGAGGACTTTTGTTTCAGAGAATGCACTTAGCCCTTTGTCTGTAAAGCAAGAACAATATAGCAGCTTTGAGAAGGAAAAATATGTTGTGAAGGAAGAACTTTCTGCTAAATTGCCTTTGACTTGTAATAGTGAAGTTGCTAAGAGTGAAGTTGTCTATGTTAGTAGCGATGATGAATCAGAAGCAACAGATTTCAAAACTAAAATGCCCTAAAGCTGAACCAGATTTTGCAGTTGATAATGACTTCAAAATATTGTCTAAGAAGCTATTTCAGGATTTGCTCAGGAGATCTCCAAGCCCTGTTGTACAAGGAGATGCATTTTCTGCAAGAACTGAGAAGGATGAGGAAGACGACAAATTGGTAAAGCTAGAAGAAATGTGTAAAGGGAAAGACGAGATGTTAAAGAAATTAGAAGGAATTTGTGAAGAGAAAAATGAGATGTTGAAGAAATTACAAGGAATTTGTGAAGAGAAAGATGAGAAGCTGAAAAAGTTGGAGAGTAAGTATGAAGAGCAGAGGAGAGAGTTGTATAGGACTACAGAAGCCCTTCTCAAGGCAAGGGGTGAAATCATAGATCTGTCTTAGAAGATAAATGCTGGGCACATGCAGCCTTTTTCTTGCAAATTTGCTTTCCATGTTCCATGCATGCATTTTGTCAAAGCATGTATTATATTGCAGTTTTCGTGTATATGTATAGTTTCTAATGAATTGTCCATATGGTTCTGAATAATCTTCAGGCTGCAGTCCTAGTATTTCGTTGGAATCTTTTAGCAGCCTTCTCAACTTGCTATTTATTCTAGTCTTCATCATTAAATACATGATCTATGAGGATGAACAGAATAATTCAGAATGATCATTATATCCACAGAAAGTAGGGGTCTAATACCTTGCATCAGGTTTTAAAATTTTAAAACTTGGCAACTTATGAACCTATCTTTGAAATTGGTGAAGGCCTGTCTCACCAAATCTATCCAAGATCTGCAGCGAGGATTTATTTCCTGCTTTATATGTTGAGATCAAGAGAGGCTATTTCCTGCAGCGATGTTACAACCTAGGTTTACCATAATGGCTCTCTTCCATTTCGAAATAAAGTTGCCCTTGTCAATTTGATTGCAATCCCAACGGTTATTGATTACATCCCCTAGAATAACCAACTGTCATGATTATGCCACTACCCACCATCCATTCAGAATCTTTAGAACATAAGATCTGATAGCCTAGAACCTGGAAGGAGGACATAGATAATAGAGAGAATACTTATTTTGCACTAGATTGCAAGGCTTTGAGGAGTGCATATAATAAATTATCTTGATGGCCATCTATTTTGTACTCCTTTCTATGTTATTTAAGTCCATTCAAGCAATATCCATTCAGATAACCATTAGCATTTTACAAATCAATGACTCTAGTCTAGAAAAAACATGCTCTGTTAGAAGACTCCTAGAGCAATATATTATACTCGGATAGATCCGAACTTCAGATCTTTTGTTTGCCATTCATTTTCCGGTGGTGGCCTCACCTCTGTCACTGATTTTCATAGCACTTTGTTTTAGTAAAATTTGCTTTCAGGTATACTTGGCTGCTTTTGACACCTTGCCGTCGTGCAAACACTACTCATTTTTCTCCACAGATTGAATCAATTAGCATCAAAAATCAATGATAAAACTATCATTGATTTGTGGAACTCAATGATAGATTCGATTTGTTAATTAAAGAACCTATTTTGGTTATGGTACATTTGTTGAGAATATGACAAGCCTACACTTCCGTGGGCTGTCTGTATTTGTCATGGAACTGCATTGGGGATAGTTGAAATTGTGGTATTTTCTGTCTCTTTGTTATTGTAAATGATATTAATATAAGATGTAATATGCATTTCTGGAATGCCCATGTGTAGGCCTAGTGGAGCAACAAAAAGTAAATTGAAAATTGTCACGTTCATCAATAGGACAAAAGAAATTATATAAATCATCAATTTACTAGTTAATTATCAATTGAAGAAGGGAATAAACACCCCTGCAAGCCCGACCATTATCTGCTTAAAATGTCACCCAGGGAAAATTGGAGCAAACACTGCGATTGGCAGAAAAGCTATTTTCCTTTGTTTTTTTGTTTTGGAGAAAAAAAAAGTCTACAAAAAACTGTTGCACCGAGAGTAATAAGGTTTGTATATTCTCAACTTGGAATTGATTTTATGTCACAATAAAATACTTTCTGCACTTGTAACTTCATGATTGCGTTTAGAGCACTATGCATAAGAGACTATACAAACATCCCCTCAGGACATCGGAGGGCAGCGTGGGATAGCATTTGGATTTTGCCAATGTGGCATGGTGTAAAAATTGTGGTCTGTGCGCCATATGTCCAATTGAATTATGTCAATGTGGCATTTCATAGGCCATATGCGCAATCAGATGCTGCCAATGTGGCATGATGTATGGATGATGCCCATGTGGCATGACGTAAAAATTGTGGTGTGTGTGTCATATATCCATTTGAATGCAGGCAATGTGGTATAACGTAAAAAATGCTTTTTTTTCTTCTTCTATCCCTTGAAAAGAAGAGAAATAGATAGATAGATAGAAAGGAAGAACAAGTAATAAACAATGGGGAAAAACTACGAGACACCCTTATGTGTCACTATTTCATGATCTACCCTTTATGTTTTTGGAAATTATGCACATGCCCCTGGTAAACACCATATATTTCTATGCTTGCAAATTAATCTGATGAGCTTGACAAGTTTTATAAATACCCTTAAATTGTATATGTAGATGCACGTTGTACTCATTTTTCTTTTGCTTGAGTCATCAATCAAGTGCCATAGGTCTTCTGCTTCCAGCACTCTTCTCATTTTAGATTTCCACACTTGGAAACTTGAGCCACCATTGTATATGTCAATTGTACTTAGCACAGATGCATCACTAGTGCAATGCTTAATACACTCAATCAATTAATGCTTATACCATTTGCATAAACCATAGTAACTACTGTTCATATAATATCGAATCGTTTATTAGCATAGGGTTATTTCGAGAGCACAAGCGATCGTACAATCCAACTACTTTTTTATTGAAGGACATCATTCTATTCATCATCACATTTTATTGAAGGACCTCATTCTATTCATCATCACATCATGAGTACATTTTACATCACTTTATTCTACATATATCACATGGAAGCCAACCCACTACCTAGGCGCGGGGAATTTTATTTGGAGGGTTTTTTTGTGGATGGCTTGGAGGGTTTTACAAGAGAATATTCCTTAGAATATTTTGTTATGGCATGTTGTACTAGTTGCCATTTTTTTGGTAACATGTACCAGCATGAACATATACCAGAATGAATTCTGTACGCGTCAACGTATAGCTAAAGAAAAATGGACTGAATAATATATGTATTGCATACATTCACTAATATATACAGTGTAGGTTACCAGCCACACTATTAACTATTAGAATTTGATATGAAAAAGTGCGTACAAAAAACTGTCGTTCTTCCTCAAGGAAGGAGCCTATGTAGAACATCCTCTGTCAATACAGGCTGAATGATGTCCAAAAAAAACCTAGGGTCATGGTTGAGGACTTTCGCAAAATACGTACATCGATGTTTGCACGGAATATATACCCTTTTCGGCTCTCGACCATGAAACCGGGCATGTGCATGTGGGATGCTTGCGACCCTTCATCGTATAAGTTTCATCTGGTCGACTTGGTACTCAACATCCGTGTGGTGGATATTGACCTTTATGGACTCTATATCACACTCTAGTTGTAAAGCTTGATTAAGCTTTGTTTCAGCTTCTACACAAAGCTTCCCTCGTCTGTTCATGCGCTTCCCAAAACGTTCCATGAAGTGGGAAGAGCTGTTAACAGTAGGAGAATTCACACTAGTCACATTGGGAATTGAGCTCCTTGGATTAATCCCTCTAATAGAAAAGTTTCCTTTCTCCAATGTTTCCAACTCTGCACTAGTGATATTCACACCCTTTGCCACAGGCCAATCTGCTGGACGAGTAGGTGTGGCTATGATGCCCGCAACTGGATAGTAGGTATGCTGCACATTTTGAGGACAAAACCAAAACCTTTGTGTGACCTCTCTACCATTTGCTTTCCTTTGCCCAGTGAAGCATGGTGCAATAGTGGATTCTGTACGTACCCTATTAATTTCAGAATTGCATCTTCGACCATTGGACTTGATTCTACCTTGACATCTTATTTTACTACCAGGCTCTGTTCTTCTGATAGCCCAATCCTCTGGCGGCATATCATACTCCTGTACAAGATATGTAGCATCATCAAAAATTATATTCCGTTTTGCTGAAGCATCTACCCTAACTCTAGAGCGAGTATGGGCCCTCTTGTCGGGACGATGACTACCAGAACCTACATCCTTGCTATATTCTGTGCTATCTCTGGTCCTTTTTAGAATAGTCTGATTATTTCCTCCTGAACCAGCATGAATGGGTCGTATTCCACTATGTAAAACTGCCGAGTTCACTGCGCTGACACAAGCAGACGGGGTAACATTACTAGTCATTGAAGTGCCCATTCTGCGCATCAAAGTATCCATACCTGGACCTATTCCAACAAAATTATGCTCTCTATGGGCTTTGCACTTTGCACTTTGCAGCACAGCTTCTGTAAGATCGTACAAGCATGCATCGTACAAGGATAATTTATTCACATACCCTCTTGATGCCAACCAACTGGCATGCACAGATTCAGATAGATTGGTGTTAGGGATTTGAGCTGCAGTTGCTAGATTCACTCCATCCTCCATAAAGTTGCCCCATCTGCTCACTCTTTGATGCCACCATGCTAGCCATGAGCCTAAGGAACTTATGTCTGAAGGGCTAGTTTTTCCAGGCCACCAATTGACAATATTCTGAAAAGCAACTTCAGCATCTTCCGCAGTGGGTGCGGATCTCCAGGCCCTGCACAAATTCAGATGCTCTTGTCTATGTTCTTGTGATATGTACTTATTTGTGTGTCTTTGAAGACACTGTTCCCAATGAAATTTACAACCACATTCCTTTCCTTCCATGGGCTGGCCATCATTGAACACAGCTCGAATGACATTCCAATTAGCTTGACCTTCGTCTGCCATGAATCCTTTGAACTGAGCAGGTGTTGAGTTCTTTAGTACCATGACTCTGTTTAGCTTATTCCAGAACTTTATCTGAGCTTCCGTGTCCTCCGTTTTCATATCACATGTTGCTATTGTAAGAAGACAACGATACTTGAACATTTCCAAAGATTGCTTTAATATTTTAAAATGGCCATTGAAAAGTAGAAAGAAAACAAATATACCTAGGGTCGTACACATGGCATGCTAAAGTAGTCCACCCAACAGTGCGTTTTACGTGGTCAAAATGGACCCAAGAGTCTTCTAAGTCTCCTCCTGGACGATTCTCGTTGACGAGCTCCACCTTAACCGGCTCCTGTTGTGGACATTTTGAAGACATAACACCGACCATTGTCCTCGTCATGAAGTTGGTATGGAAACTTGGAACCATGAAAAAATTGATATTTGCAAAGTCTTTGTTTTAAGTATATGATCTTTCCAACTTCATCTTTTTTGGTGGACTTTAGTTTCAAGACTCTTATTTATCCGGGGCGTATCCTACAACAAAACCAAAATTTAGAAAAGAAGCATAATCAAATAGTTACAATTGAAAGGTAATCAGGTGAGAAAAAGAATACCTTCTTTTATTGCAAAGAGGTTGAAGTTGCTTCAACAGATTGTCTATTCTATCTCTCCCCCACAACTGTATGTCATCACAATCAGTAGTTGTCAACAAGTTGTTGATAGTGATCTCCATGGCTACCTCCATCAGACTCTTTTTTGCCCCTTTTTGCTTCCCGTTGAAGCATTAAGTCTACTATTCACCATTTGGTGTAGCAAATTTAATTCTTCACGAGTTGGAGGAGTCCTGATAGGATGGTTATGTGTACCAGCATGAAGGGCTAATCTTGTATGTGTGGCTTCGTCTGGTATAACATAATATATCACACAACTGCATAGTGCCAGGCATGTTGGCTGCTCCTCACAGTATTCACAAGCAAGCACTCCATGTGATCATGATATGGGGCCAAGTGCAGGTTGTTGCTTCATAGTTCCTTTCCACTGGACATCATTTGGTAGACTTCTAGAAAGAAAATAGTCACATGTAGGATTCATGCACCTTAAATGACCACAACACTTGGAATATTTAACTATGCCATCGAATGAGTGACTTGTCTTCTCGGGTTTGGTCCATAGATGTGGATCGACCTTTCTTTCCATGCCTGCCATAGAACTCAATTCATTTGGAGGCAGCTCGAATACTACATTGCCATTGTAATGGGAGGGTAGACATCTTACTGACGTTGGTGCAGAAACAAATGAACACAATCTTTTCAATTTGCTTGATCCAAAACTATCAACTACTGTCTGAAACGTGGATACAATGTTTACATTGCTCTCAAGAATATGTTGGGTCGGACTATCAACAATTATTGGTGCATGAGGAGTCTTTGACCTCGATTGGGAAAAGGAGTGCCTTCGACTGTTACAAAGTTCCCATTACATGATAGGGCCACATACACACTATCACCCTCTTGACTCAAAACTTCTTCAAGAAGGACCGTCCTGCCTCTCCCACTCGTGGATTGCACAACACACAATTTTTCACTACGAAATTGAAAACTATCACACTGACCATTTCCTCGGCCGGTTGACATTCTCCATTCTCGAAAGTGCATACCATTCTCAATCGTTTACCTGGTGATGTGACTATCACGTCATTTGCAGTGAAAGCAAGAATCTCACAATCGTTTTCAGCCATTGCTTGAAGAAAAAATTTGTGCTACACAGACAACACACCCTCTGCGAACACAGACAACACACCCTCTGCGTAACTAGAATGGTAATACAAGAAAATCCCCTAGCACATTAAATTTGGACCACGAAATAATCATAATTGGCGAAATGCACTACTACAATTTCGTAAGATAATTAATTTCTTGCCCGTTGAAATTTTATGACATTAATTATATACGTTATAGAATTGTCCGTTTATTTGCAAAAACGAGAAAATTGTGCTTCCTTTAAAATTGTTCTATCATTTTAAGAAAATGATAAGTTAAAAAATATAACTTGGCATTCCTGACATATGTTGCAAATAAAAAACGTAAGTTTTGATGGGAAAGGAAACGTAAGTTTTTGTTTTATGAATAGAGGCATAGAAAAGAATAGAATAGAGGCAATAGAATAGTAGAGGCATAGAAAAGAACGAAAAAAAAAACGATGGGGTCCATGGCTTTTACGTTGGATTTTTAATTGGAAAAAAAGTTGAAGCTCGTTTCAAAAAAGAACGATCAACTAGAATGGCGGATACTTTTGGAGGTAGTGCGGCGGCGCTCCTCATACATTCTGGGCAGACGGAAATGACTGTGGGCAAGCGGAAATGACTGTGGGCAAGCGCTAGAACAGATTTTGACTTTTTCTCTACTTCTTCTTTTGCTTTTTCTTCTTCTTCTTTTGATTTGAAAAAAAACTTCTGCCTTCCAGAGCGAGTGCGGCGGCGCTCCTCACAGATTTTGTGCAATCTGACTGCAGACAAATCGCTGTTCGAGGTAATAGATATGTCTTAAGCTTGTTTTCTTAAGAAATACAAATGCATTCCTTTGAAAAATACAACACATTCCTTTCAAAAACACTGTTCTTTGTGATCCGAAACTGGCCCTTCCAGGCCGAAAAGGGGCGCTCCTCACAGATTTTGTGCAATCTGACTGCAGACAAATCGCTGTTCGAGGTAATAGATATGTCTTATGAATGTTTTCTTAAGAAATACAAATGCATTCCTTTGAAAAATACAACGCATTCCTTTCAAAAACACTGTTCTTTCAGATCCGTAACTGGCCCTTCCAGAGCGAGTGCGGCGGCGCTCCTCAAAGATTTTGTGCAATCTGACTGCAGACAAATCGCTCTTACAGGTAACAGATACGTCTTAAGCTTGTTTTCTTAAGAAATACAAATGCATTCCTTTGAAGAATACAAGGCATTCCTTTCAAAAACACTATTCTTTTTGATCCGGACCTGGCCCTTCCAGAGCGAGTGCGGCGGCGCTCCTCACAGATTTGCAGCAATCCGGACTCCAGAGACATCCCCATTACAGGTGCATAGATCTGTCATATGCTTTCTTTCTGAATTACTTTAAAAAATTTTTGTTTTACAGATAGCTCATAAACAGATAGCTGTTAAACAGATAACTCAGAAAACATAAACAGATTGCTCATAAACAGATAACTCCAGTTCAAATTTTTGTTTGAATCCTAAGGTACCCAATGACGTAAGAGATCGTTGGGTGCATTGGATGTCATCTGGGTCCGCGATCCATAGTACGTACGGGATTCCTAAGGGTGATAAAAGCTTCAAAGATTGGATAAAAAAGGAAGTTTGGTTGGAGCATTTGGTGGAGAAGTCTAGTGAAGTATTCAGTGAGACTGCTGCAACATATCAATTGCAGATTCAATTACCACATGGTGGTGACTTAGAAAGTTGGTTCCGAGCCTTCAAATTAAAGAATAGAGCCACTATGTTCAAGCCATATCACAAACACATGTCTGCAACTGTGGCTATGGCGTCTTCTTATGAGATTGATAGAAGTTCAAGAAGAGTAGCCTACAGGTATAAGTAATAGAGTTTCTACAGTTTTTTATTCGTGTGAATACATTTAAATTTTTTGTGCAATTTTGCAGATATTACAAACACCTTATCAGTGAGAAACTTTTAGCAAACCTGCCAACTGAATTGGAATGTTGGAAGTCCACAGATGAAAATTGCATGTACTCAAAAAAGGGGAACTTGGATAGGCAAGGTGGTCTAAGTGATTATGAGATTCAAAATTGTCCCTGGTGGATCGATTTCGCTATTGGAGAATATCCATTAAGTGAAGAGGAGGAGTATAAGGCAAATGTGAAAGTTCCGGCTCTTAAAAGAAAAGTGGAGTCATCTGGAAAGACAAAAACAAGTTTGGATGATCCACTTGATAAAGGAGATCTAAAAAGAAAGAGAAGAAAGCAAGAGAAGTCACAAGAAATTTCTGGTAAATAATTATCATTATTTCTTTGCATTCATGTACGTATTGATTTCTTACAACCATGTGACACCGTGTTACACGTGTGGCAGCTGATACAACAATCGATCTGGATTTAGCCGATGCTGAGGAAGATGTCCACCCTTTCGACATTTCCAAGGTGGTCTCCAACACCTCGCTAGAATTGCATTGTGGAGACATTTTGCGTGCCTATGAACAATATTCAAAGAGGGTCGATGCTCCAGTTTTTCAAGACGTTAGAGAATTTGCAAAAAGGCATGCTAGGAAGCCACATGAGTATAAGAGAAGTGGTAATGTCAGAGATTGGGGATTTGACTTAGTTATTATTGATTTCCCTACAAATAACATGCCTTGCGAGGAGTATTTTGAGATTCCACCATGGAACGTATGCAATACTTCTTTAATTCAAGCAGCTTTCTCATTTGGGACATTATGCCTTGATGATGATGGTTGGTTGGTTTCTATTTGTTCGGTTGAACAAGCAAGGACAGTAGAGAAAGAGGCAAGATTAAAATGTTTGGAGACCTTCAGAACTTACTTTTTGCACCAGAAAGAACCTTTTGGATACATGAAGGACAGATTTGGAAAGTTTACAAGCAATGTCTTGCTTGTAACTGTTTGGTTTAGAAAGGGCACCTCTCCAAGCATCCAAGACAATGTTCATTTCTCAAGTAAGTGATTTTCTTTTTTTTATCTATCTTATTTTAAACTATCGTATCTCATGTATATTGATTTCATGTGTTTCTTAATTTTAATATATCTCATTTTATGTTTTATTAATATTTGTCCATTTCAGACAAACGTCTAACACTCTCCAAGCAATCACTTGCTCATTTCTTCATGGACGGCAGTAAGCTTACTGCAAGCCCTACTACCACAGGTAGGAAATCCACCGAGAAGTCTATTTCGTTCATGGAGTTCATTATTGAGGATTTTAGTCCAAGAGAAGGCCTTGTATTGGACTTGCTTAGTGCATCTCCATCTAATACACGTGTCATAGCGCATCACCCTATATTACCACAAGTTGGAATTATGGTTGTCGAGATGTTGCCTTCTTAGTTGGCTTGTTGATGTCGGGGCGTTCCTCCTTCCATTGTTGAGGCCCCTCATGTCATAAGTTCGTCAAGTGTTGCCACTGCTACAAGAGGTAGTGTTGCGCCCTGACGATGTCCTGGTGCCGTGTTGATGATCTTGACATGACCGGTGTTGTCTCTTATTCTAACATTGGGTGGCCGAGCAGTCTTCTGCTTGAGGGCATTTCCCGAAGTGTTTGGAGTCGACGGTTTGCTTGGCCTCTGGTCGTTCTCCCTCGTACTTGCTCTTCCATTTTGGTCTTGGGCTATAGTTGTGCCTCCTTGCTTCCTCCTTTGGTAGTCGAAGTGAAGGAGCTTCTTGATCTAAGCGCTAAATCCGTAAAACATGACTTTAAACTCATGTTTCTCCACTATATCTGTGAGGACCCGAGATATACAATAGACATATACACATTTACATTGGGATTTTAATTCATCCACTTTTTCTTTCAAAACAACTACGAAGATTTACTTAAATGTTTATACTCCTCTAGGTTTTCCCTTCCTCCTATCGCATTTGATTCTTCGGTTTTGCTGCATCTTCTTCGTTCTGGTTGACTCCGGGATTCCTTGAGATGCTGCTACTATTGTTGAGCTTCATGTCTGATCCGAGCTGATCACCTCAAGTTGCGAAGAGTGTTCGTCGATGTGATCCCTTGAAAAAGATGCTCCTCCTTATTGTGTATGTTCGTCGTGAGGAATGCGGTAACCGCTCACGTCCCTACATGCGGTGTGTCGTTGCAAGATTGCTGATTTGCGGTGCCATTGATCGAGCTTGAGTAGGGTCACCTGGCTGTTGCAGTCGGGCATTCTTGAATGTCTTCGAAGCTCTGAGGTCGTGGTCGGTAGGCGGCATTGTCATTCCCCCGCAGGTTGAATTTCTGAGTGTGACTCCTGTTGCTTGCGCTTTGCTTCATTCCGAGGTGGCTCTCCTGTGCCTGGAAGTGTGGTCATCTCCATTGCCCTATCATAGCTCCTTCTGGTCGCCTTTGCGTGATTTGTACCTGCTGGCTAGGTCGTCTCCTCCGTCCTTTGGGTCCCAACCATTCGAGTCTCGCACTCCTTGGCTGACGTAGTAAAGCCGTCCTTCCTTTGGTTTCTAGGTGTTTCTGGGTCCGGAATTCTTGTTCGAGCTGAATATTCTCCTCCTTGATCTTGCCCCTAGTGCTGATATAGGCCTTCGAGTCGGCGATGTTCCTTGATATGCGTCTCCTCCCCCTCCTGGTCTCCTACTTTTTGGAACCGATGAAAGTTCTCCTGCTGGTGCAAGGTATTTTGGAAGCTTGTCCCCGATTAGCCTTAGGTGCTTTTGTTGTTGCTTAGCTTGGTTGCTCCTTTTGTTGACGTTGCATGACGTTCGCTTGAGCTGCTGGGCTGCAAGGTCGTGGTGGTCTTCCCTCCGGTTTCTATACGCTCCTGTGTCGCCATGACTTCTCTCCTCGACGGAAGATTATGCCCTCTGGCCCTAGCTCGTGATGCTAACGCGGCATCGATGTCTAACGTCTTCCTGCACCTAAATTTTGCTGCCTTGCATTCTTCCATTTGAAACTCGTGGGCGTCGAGTTGGTGAAGGCGTCGAGATCCTCTTTCTGATGCGAGCTCGTGGACGTGGTAGCCGGGAGGTTGACATCTAGAAAATTCTTGATGCCGTTGGTTACTAAATATTCTTCCCATTTGATGAAGATTGATGATAGGCCGGTGGTGTCCTGTTCTACTCGTTTGTCGGTTGAGGTGTTTGTCGTTGTGCTTCCCTCTCTTGGGTCTGCCTTTTCGGTCTCCTCTCCTTGTCTGTCTGTGCATTGGCTGGGACCTCGATGTCTTCAAGAAGTTGCGCCTCTAGCTCTTCTGTGGCTCTGGCCCTGTACTTCGAAGCAACGCTCGTATATTCTAGAGTCTAAGGGTCTACTTGAAGGGCTCTCCTACAACATTCTGGGCTCTATAAGCAAGCAAGATGGCTTGAGCAGCATTACTGGAGACATATCTATAATCTCCAAATCTATGGACATTAGGACGTGTGGTATGGCATGACATGAGGGTTGTTTTGCAAAACCTCCATGATGTTTGAGGCATACTCTAAGGTCCTAGCAAAGTTGGTTTGGGGGAGTCCAATCTCTACACATGGAGTGACTTGGGCAGCTCTAGACTCTATCTTCTTTCTAGGTATCCTGGCAATAGGGAGTGTCGATGTGGCGGCTATATAAGTCAAACTCTATTAGAAGGGCACAGAATTAGGTCAAGATCTATGCCTTTGGCATGAGCAGAGGTGATGCACGAACAGTTGAACTTGGGTTGCTATGCTGAGGTCTAGATGACTATAACAACGGGTTCTTCTTGAGCACATCTATCTAGGAGTAAGGCTTCAACTTTGAGCCGAGAGCAATACTTGCGAGCTACTAATGGGGTATGCTTCTATCTACAAACAAACTACAGTTTGGAAAGACAATTCAAGGGTTTGAGCAATTTTGGTCATTTTGAGATGGGGTTTGACATTTCTATCCTAATTTGAGGTCATAATTGGATTCTAGGCTGTCTAACGGTCCTAACGCAACAAATTTCAGGCGATTTGGAGCTCTGTAGCTCAAGTTATGGAGGTTCAAAATTTGGAGGTCTCACACATTGCGCCCAGCCCGAAAATGAGATTTTCATTATCTATCCTGGCGCGACGTGTGAGACATTGGCTCAAAATGGGTTAAACTTGTCCAATTTGGGTGATATAAGGGTCTAATCCTACTTATCTCGTCGAGTTAGGCAGAATGGACCCCTTATTTGGTCGATTTGGAGCAGTTTTGGGCATTTTTGGGGCATGGTCTCACAGCATGGTCTCACACGTTGCGCCCAGACCGATAATGAACTTTTCATTTTCTGTCCTGGCGCGACGTGTGAGACATCCTCTCAAATTGGCCTAGGATGTCTGTTTTGACTAACACAAAAGCTAAAACTTACTAACTCAACTTAATTAAGTAACTTTATACACTTATAATTTACTCTAAAACACTTTGTATTAAACAAATTTTATCATTTACGAAATTAATAAGGCTCTCCTTTGATATGACTGGCTAAATGCATATCTTTCTTCATTAGAGTTACTCCCTTGGCGTGTACTGTGTAGGCTGTTGAGTCTTCAAAATGTTGGACCAGCTTCTGCTCTGCTGCTTCTTGACCCCTGGCCTCCCGCTCTCGTTCTGCCCTCTCCTCCTCTTGTTTCCTTCAGCCTCCTTGGCCTCTGTCTGTTTCGCCTTGTCGAGGGAGTCGAGTCGGATGCTTTTTGGTCTTGGCGTCATGTCGATCGGAGGCTTGGTGTCTATCAAGATGATGTCTCTATCTAGCTTAAGGGTCTTGGTTCTAAGTCTAAGGCTTGGCCATTAATATTATCTAACATTATTACAGCTTAAATCTAATTAAGGATTATAATTCAAACACAAACGATGCCCGCCCTCAGTGGTTGGCACAGGGGGGTTTGGGGGGGTTCAACCCTGTGGGTGGGAGGTTCAATTCCCGCTACTGTGGGAATTCTTTTAAGATGAGGTTTAAATAGATTGGAAAGCTAATTCCTAGGCTGAAATTCGAATTACCAAGCCTTTAACAAACTGTCCTTTGATGCAACTTCGATGGTACAGCCTGGATTGAATGGTACAGTCTGGATTGGCTGTAGTTCAAAAAGGGCTTCAGGGAATCATATTGAGCAAATGCCTGGATTGGCTGTAGTTCAAAAAGGGCTTCAGGGAAAAAGGGCTTCAGGGAATCATATTGAGCAAATGCCGGGATTGGTGTAGTTCAAAAAGGGCTTGAGGGGAATCATATTGAGCAAATGCCGATTACATTATGATTCGAGCAAATGCCGATTACATTATAGTTCAAAAAGGGCTTCAGGGAATCATATTGAGCAAATGCCAGTACATTATGATTCGAGCAAATGCCAGCACATTATGATTCCAGCAAATGCCGGGCTTCAGGGAATCATATTGAGCAAATGCCAGTACATTATGATTCGAGCAAATGCCAGCACATTATGATTCCAGCAAATGCCAGTGAATCATATTGAGCAAATGCCAGTACATTATGATTCCAAAGCAAATGCCGATTGAATCATATTGAGCAAATGCCGATTACATTATGATTCGAGCAAATGCGGTACATTATGATTCCAAAGCAAATGCCCGCATGTAATGGTGCGATGCGGATTACCGTAGTTCAAAAAGACTGTAGTTCAAAAAGGGCTTCAGGGAATCATATTGAGCAAATGCCAGTACATTATGATTCCAGCAAATGCCAGTACATTATGATTCCAATCCGGGAATCATATTGAGCAAATGCCAGCATTATGATTCCAATTCAGATTGAGGATCCTATGCATTGAATGGTACAGTCTGGATTGGCTGTAGTTCAAAAAGGGCTTCAGGGAATCATATTGAGCAAATGCCAGTACATTATGATTCCAGCAAATGCCAGTACATTATGATTCCAGCAAATGCCAGTACATTATGATTCCAATCCGGGAATCATATTGAGCAAATGCCAGCATTATGATTCCAATTCAGATTGAGGATCCTATGCACTATGCACTATGCACTATGCACTATGCACTATGCACTGTGCACTGGTCATCATTATTTTAGATAAGGCCAGGAACTGTAGCAGCACCCCTATGATTCCAATCCAGATTGAGGATCCTATGCACTGGTCATCATTATTTTAGATAAGGCCAAAAACTGTAGCAGCACCTCTATGATTCCAATCCAGATTGAGGATCCTATGCACCATGCACTGGTCATCATTTTTTTACATAAGGCCAAGACCTGAGGTTCCACAACAAGGTGACCTGGCCTCCTGTGGTCTTTATGTCATGGCTTATATGCAAGCCTTTGTGGATGCCTAGGTGCAGGCTAAGAGGATGGTGAGATAACATATCAACAATTGCTTTTTATATAATATTTGATTCTGAAAACTATTTGTTTTCATTCTTTCAGTTCTCTTCAGATTGGTTTGATGCGGAGTATGCACAGTCCAGGAGTATGCACAGTTTGTCAAAGAATTTTCTACTACATAATTGACCTTGTGGTGTTCACTCCTTGACCCGTTTGCTTGGCTACAAAAGGCTAGCTATTTCTTAGATGCTCAAGACCTCGCAAAGAACAAAAAAGAAAGTGGATGGAATTGAATTGTATGATAGCTTAGCACAAGATGTTTCATGTGCAAAAAAAAGGGACGGGATAGTACCACCTATAGTGGAGCTTTCACTGACCCCTTCAGTTGAACCTCTCATTGTACTCATTTTTCTTTTGCTTGAGTCATCAATCAAGTGCCATAGGTCTTCTGCTTCCAGCACTCTTCTCATTTTAGATTTCCACACTTGGAAACTTGAGCCACCATTGTATATGTCAATTGTACTTAGCACAGATGCATCACTAGTGCAATGCTTAATACACTCAATCAATTAATGCTTATACCATTTGCATAAACCATAGTAATTACTGTTCATATAATATCGAATCGTTTATTAGCATAGGGTTATTTCGAGAGCACAAGCGATCGTACAATCCAACTACTTTTTTATTGAAGGACATCATTCTATTCATCATCACATTTTATTGAAGGACCTCATTCTATTCATCATCACATCATGAGTACATTTTACATCACTTTATTCTACATATATCACATGGAAGCCAACCCACTACCTAGGCGCGATATACTAGGAGCTGCTTTGCATGTGATTATCGAGTATATATGGCAGGTTTAGGATCTCTACCACAGGACCGATTGGTCATACTTGAACCCATGACCTCGGGGCTATAGATTTTTAAGGTCCCCATTACTAGACCGATATTGGCCAAGTTTGAACCCCTGACCTCGGATGTGGCAGTTTAAGGTCCTGTCACTAGACCATGCCCCGAAGGGCAATAATCCAACTACTTTGTTCACTATCCACTGATCGATTCACTATCTTGCAGGGTATAAGCACGCTAGGGTGATAAAAAAAGGGCCATTCGAATACATTACATATAACGTTATGTATTTTAATTATAGCAAGTTTTTTATTGCCATCATTAAAGAAAATGTCATTATTCGAGTGTACCAAAAATTCCCTCCATTTTGTTCCCCCTGTTTCTTGGCTAACCGAGTGGAGCAAGAATTGGTTTGTTTTAGAAAATTGGCCTTTGCTAGATCGTTTGAGCGGCTCGAACCTTTGCATATCCGTGTGATCTGCCCTGTAAGTTTTGTTTTCTTTATTTTGTAGTTTTAATTTTCTGTGATTTCAGTCCGAAAATGAATTCAAGAAGTAACAGAACTGGTTCTATGGATTAAAAATTGAAAAGCGGTATTTTTCAAGCTAAATTGATGTAGGTTTAACATGAATATAAACAATGCGTTTGGTTTAAGGTCTGATCTTTAAATATTTCGGGCAAATTTATCTTATGAAATCAAATTTGTTGCTTTGTTCATTTTGCAGGTACTGTGAACATGGCAAAGACCCCAAAGAAGACACCAATCAAGGGTTCAAGAAAGTCTCCAAGGACCGGAAAGCCTCCAGCAAATAAGAAAGCTTCAAGTTCGCATGCTAAAAGGGAAATTTTACCTCTTGATGATACCAGGTTTTCTGTAAGATAGCTCAGACAACTGAATTTTTGTGATGTTTACGAGCAGTATGATGCTATAGTAAGAGAGATATGGGGTGATGAAGCACCAAGCAGGTATGGCTATAAGGATGACAGAATTGATATGAAGTGGACAGAAGAATTCTGCAAATGGTATGAATTTGCTTTTGGAAGAAAAGATGTTATGAATCACTATGTCCCTATGTACTTCGCAAGGGCATTTGCATTGCATCTGAAAGGTGCAGAAGTGGGTGGGAAGATATGCAAAGATTGAAGCTACATCTGTTGATATGAGCTCAGCTGAGGCAGGAGACAAAAAAATTATGGAACTCAGGGAATTTTTAGAACATTCCTCGATCCTTACTTTACAGCCCCCTCCTCTCTAGTCTACAATTCTTGCAGATCAGATTATTGTTCAGCCTTTTTCTTCATGTACGTATTGTGAGCAATCTTTTGGTGTGAATCGATTGGTTCGGCACCTGCGGGAGACACCCTTATTGTCTGCTTTGTGTATATCCCTATCTTGCTAGCACCAAGATTTCATGTGTTGATCGATTTGCTCATGGAATAGCAATTTGACTGTAGCACTTGGACTGCTTGCAACAAAAGGTTAGTACATGTACATTTGAATTACAATTTCTTTTCTTATTTTAATAGTTAGATTCTTTTTTGCATGAAGGTTTTAGGCTTGCATTTACATTGAGTATTTAGATACATAGTTTTTGTAGTTGGATAATGTGGGTTCAGTCATGTATAATCTGCCAAATAGACTACTTATTTTTAAAGATGAGAGTTTTTAATTTCATGTGCACATCAACTCAGTAATGTAGGTAGCTAATTACTTGTTATTGAGAACTGTATAGTGTAGCAATTGACAGATACATTGCTATTGTTGCTGTCAAATTTACATTTTGAGTTATTATTGAATACTTCATGACTCATCAGTGGGCAGAGTACAATATCAGCTAGCTTTGTTTACATTGATTGTACTTCAGAACAATGAATTTTGAGTACATACAATTACATTTCAACGATTACATTGCGTACATTTACTTGATAAATCAGAGTACATTAGCAGATGGATACATTGGAGTACATTGTCAGTTAATTTTTTTTATTGATTGTACTTGTAGAGTACATTAAGAATATATTTCTTAGCTGATGATCTGATATACTCAATGTTTGACTGATGCAGGTGATTTTGGTAGCATAAGGAAACCAGAAAAGGGTATGATATTGTAGTCTTGTTAATCATGCATATTCCTTTTCTTATCTCAAGTCTTTTTCTACTCTCTATTGTAGATGACAACAAGAAGCCAACAGCACTTTCTTCCAAGGTATTGGATTTGACAGAAGGTCAGGAGGATTTGGGAAATACTTCTACATGGTCCTCGGATATATGTAAGTAAATATCACATTTGATTGATTTACAATCCCTAGAATTTAATTTTCATGTCATATGAGCTTGATATGTCACTTGAGCTTGATATGTCACTTGGAATTCCATATAGCCACGAGCATACCGATTCGAACATTTGTGGATTATGCGTGAGAGGTTGAAAAGTTAAGCGGAAGGATGGAGTTAATCTGCGGTATGTTGCATCTTCTTTTTGCTTGTGTGTACTGCAATTATTAAACACCATTTTTTGTAGGTTCTTCAAGTTTTTCTTCACAGTATAAAGTTCCAGATTCCTCAGGTCTTTCTTCACAATATAAATTTCCAGAGAAATCAATTTGGAAATCTATTAAGCCAATGCTATCATTTCAAAGGAAATGAAAATCTTTGTTGAGTGATGATTCAACAGGTATACCATTAACTTAAAATTAGGATTCACAATCTTGATTAACTTTGGTGACTAATTTACGAAGTGTTGGAAATTGGTGAATCTTTCAGTAGCCTTTGTTTGGGCAACCATTGAAAAGATAGAGGATAGTAGCCATATTAAGGGAGAGGAAGAGATGATGGAGGTACAAGAGATCCAAAAGGATGATGTGGCGATAGAGAGGAAACCGAGAACCGAGGAAACAAAGGCTGAGGAAACAAAGGTTGAGACCACTAAGGTTGATGACATAGAGGAAACCAAGGTTGAGGAGACCAAGGTTGTTAAACAGGGGAGAAGCGGACACAAGAAAAAAAAGGAAGGAGTGTATGCAAAATACAACTTCAACCAAAAAGCTGAATATTTATTATGTTAGTTGAAGCTTTTTAAAGTGTAATATCTGAACAATTTTATGATGACTTCGGGGACCGGAAGCCAAACATCATCTGAAAGTGCTTTCGATCCGGAGATAATGACACATGAGAGTAAGTAAGATTCTGTTGTAGTTGCAATTCATTTGTCTCTCAATAATGCAAGTTTGGTTTCGAGATACACGGAGAGCTTGTTGAAAATAGTTCCATGCTACCCTTTCCGGCCAAAAGCCTCTAATCAAGGCTTGACTAAATATTGTGTGGAAGGTCTTTGAGAGACACGGCACATGTCCAAGGCATATAGACATATTTGGAAGGTAACTTGATCAGATTCTTTTTTGCATTATGGTTAACTCTTGAACATCTAACCTCACTTGCTTTGTGAATAGGTATCGATTAGCATTATGCCCGACAAATGGCGTGATGCATTTTTTCTTCCCCTCGGAGAATTTCTTAGCCCTCTGAGCAGCCTTTAACAAAGCGTCATCCGATGCAACCCGATGGTACAAATGCGGATTGGTCAGTAGTTCAAAAAGGGCTTCAGGGAATCATATTGAGCAAATGCCAGTACATTATGATTCCAATCCAGATTGAGGATCCTATGCACCATGCACTGGTCATCATTATTTTAGATAAGGCCAAGAACTGTAGCAGCACCCCTTTGTCTTCTCCAACTATCCTTATTCGAACTCGCTAAAAGAGTGTGCCGGTTGACACGAGGATGGTTATGATGTAAGTGCACTCACTATTAATTTGATTGTAATCTTTGCATAATTCGGCGTTATTTTCTATTGCGGGGCTTCATAAAGATATCATTACAGCATTGACTAATTCCAGTTCTCGTAAGATTGATATTTATGTGAAGAATTCAGTGCAGAAAGAAATTAGACCTGAGGTTCCACAACAAGGTGACCTGGCCTCCTGTGGTCTTTATGTCATGGCTTATATGCAAGCCTTTGTGGATGCCTAGGTGCAGGCTAAGAGGATGGTGAGATAACATATCAACAATTGCTTTTTATATAATATTTGATTCTGAAAACTATTTGTTTTCATTCTTTCAGTTCTCTTCAGATTGGTTTGATGCGGAGTATGCACAGTCCAGGAGACATGTGCTCATTAAGGCTATGATTAATTATAAGAGTCATCTCATCGAAACAGGCACTACTAGCACCTCGCAAGAGAAGCATGGTAGTGCTTAACTTTTTTCATAACTCTTTATCAAATGAGGCCAATTGGCTTTTTTCTTATTGGAAACAACACTAAGCCATTTGGCTTTATGTAATCTTGATAATGTAATCAATGAATGGTTGCAATCCTAGTGCTACTGTATGTTAATTATATTTTGCTTCCTTACAGGACTCCTAATATTTGAGATCCAAGGTGTTCTGGGTTACTTTTATAGAACTCCAGGAATCAATATTTCCTCTTACAAGCCCATAATTACAGAACATGGAGTTTTCTACTGCAGACCAACAATGAAAGCAATGCTTCAATATGCCTCCTTTCATTGGGATTTGTCCATATGGTCAACTCTCCCCTTAGATATCATAACATCAATTTTGGACAAGCTCTATGAAGATGGCATCTGTGACGTCCCCTACTCGCATACGGTGCGCTCACCGTATACAAACAGGAGTTCTTCCCCCATACCAGCTCCATGCCGATACAGGGCCCTTCACATGACACTGCAACCGCGACGGGTTCCAGTGGGAAGAGTGAAGGGGTCATTGTACCCCGTCTCCCTCAGGGCCTACCTAGCTGCGGAAGCATAAACATACATGTCAGTAGTACATACATCAACATCATATGACCATCACGAAGGATGGTCCTCCACATATCTGCATAGACAAAGATCAGCACATCACATAGGGAATCCTACCCAAGGCTCAGACTCAAAGGAATGACTGACGGCTTGGGTCTCCAGAGTTCATTGCAGACAGAATTCATGGCAATGGATTTGGCTGGCATAAGAACATGGCATAGGGTTGTCCACTCCATCCGCCCCTCCTGTGCACACTTTGCAGAGTAGGCTGAAAAGTGTTGGGGCCTGACTGTAGCCCGCCGGATGCATAGCCAAAAGGGCTATTCCTGGGTTTCATCCTCCCAGTTCCGATGGGGCAGGAAGGGATCACTCCCTCCAGAGATCTACATGCTGACTCAAGGTGACTAGAGGGTCACTGCCCTTATTCGACTGAACCCACTGGAAAGTGAACACCACTTCACGGGTGTCGAGCCCATGCCTTGCCCACACGCAGTGGCAAGCCATCAGACCTAGTCACAATGATCCCCGGTAGGCTTTACACACCAGAGGGATCGTTCAAGAGTCAGGACATGAACCTCCTTCTTAGCCAGTCTGGCCCCTTCACCCACAACCAGGTGTGGTTCTTGTACACAGGCCGAATCTACAGTGTGCTAGAGCGGCTACTCTAGGAGCATCAACTACAAAGCTTTAGGTCTCTACCCCCCTTCCCAATACAAGGAGTTCATAGAGATACATCATCCATATACTTCACAGAGAACTAAAGAACTAGATCTAATCTACATCATAGAGTTAGGTTCTTTAGTTAGAATCTGCTATCTAGAGACCTAGAGGGCTGCTATGGGCAATTTAAGAGGCTAAACCTACTGATTCGATGGCTAAAATGGGGTTTAGACTACTAAATTGCCTAAATACCTGATCCTTGAGTTCCTCCTCCTGACCTGAGTTCGACCATCCTGCTGAGATGCTCGAATCAAGGGAAACTAATGGTGCAATTCTCTCAGACAGAGTCTGGGAGATGGTTTTGACCCTTGGGGCAGTCAAAACAGAGCTCTAAAACCCTAGAAACGAAAATGGGCAAGTTAGGGTTCTCCTACTTAAATAGACAAGGGGTTGGCTAGGGTTTCCAATTATCCCCTTTAGGCATGTGGGATAATTGGAAATGGGCCCACTTGCCTTTAAGGGCTAGGTGGCCAAATGTGCCCACATGGAAATGTGTGCACCCAATTGTGCTCACATGGAAATGTGTGCACATTAATGAATGTGCACATTGGAAAATGTGCACATTAATTGCACCTATGGGTATGGCCCACTTGTCATAAAGTGGCCACATGGGAAAATGTACACCTAAGTGAATGTGCACATGGTTTAATGTGCACATTACTAAATGCACACTCCTTGCAAGTTGCCCCCTAGGGCTACTAGCCTGGCTACACGTTGGCGTACACGTCAGTCGGGGTGGGCGGTGCGGCGGATTGGCGATGCGATTATCGTCACGGGGCGTATCTTTGTCTTTGGAACGTCACATTCTCCCCACCTTGAAATGATCTTTGTCCCGCGGCCATTGGGTCTCCCCACCTTGGACTCTTCCTAACCTGCAATCAACCTGATGCATACGATATAAAACTATAATACTTACACATTTATTACGATTGCCTTAAGGTAATATTTTTAAATCATTATTACGCCATTACATTATCAAATAAGTTGTCAATTCGTAACTTCTACTAAAACAAGGTACTTATTAGTTTCTATTGTCACAACATTTAGTTATCACAATTTAACACTTTCATATACAATTATTATTTAAGGTACTCTTCGTTCCTTGCAACACATTCCAACAAAATTTGTGTTGCAAGTCTTCGCACCTTAAAATCCTGCATTAATTTTACAATATCTATAATTACCTACTTACTATCTTACTTATTAGAATAACTCTAAGGTAATGTTTAAGACATTACTGTACTATTTCATTATCCAATTACTTATCACTTCATAACTTAATCCACGCAAGGTAATTATTAACCTTACTTACTACAACATTTAAGTTAATCAAAGTTTGTCAATTTCATACAAAATTTACACTTCTAAGGTACTCTTCATCCCTTGCAACACATTATACAAAATTTTGTGTTGCAAGCCTTCGTAGCTCGACCTCCTTGCCCTCCGGAGCGCTCTAGGCCTGCAGGTCGACACTACCTATTATTAATTATTACAAAAATTTTGGTTATATGGTGACCACCCCACCTATCTACATGAATGCATGGCTAATCTCCCGGCGTAGGAAGAGGATGATTCTTCCATCGCGGCCGTGGAGACAGCGTCCTATTATGCCTATATGCCGCTCATGCCTACACCTCTAGTTGCCCAGCGTGGAGGATATCCTTCCCGCGTGGGGGGCGTGAAGGATAGATTCCTCCTATCAAAGCATATATGGGGCTAAAGGTGCCTTTCCTATCAATGCATTCCTTAATGACCTCCTTTCTCTCGAGGTCGTCTACTTCCGTGGAACAGAAGTAGACTTTCTAATCTACCTTCCACTCATCCAAGCGGAAACGCGGTCATGCCTACATTGACATTACACCACGCCCTAGAGATCACCGTAGTGGTCTCATCATCGGTAACAACGCATGCAACCCATACCTAGCATAGGTTGCACGCGCAGATTAATCTTAACTACACATAGAATTAATCTACACAAATCGACATGCCTGAGCCGATTTTTGCTGGCTCCTTTAATGCATGTGATTAACATAATTACCCTAAGGTAATATTTATAAATTAACATTATCATAGTATCGGATACATTACTTCCGATAGTACAATTATATTTACTCTAAGCTTTGCAATATTTAACGACTTTTAGATCGCGATTATTTAAACAATAACTCTGATTTAGACCTATTGTATCATAGACAAGGTTTTAATTATCATACACAAGAATTAGATGTGCTTCTTATTCTCTTCCTTGGGTCCTGCATTACCTTTGGAAGTATATCCCTAAGATGCACTTAAGTATATCTGAATTCTATTTTCTATTTATATTTATAAGGACCTATAGCTATCCTTGGAAGGAATTGCGTCCTTGCGAAGGATTAATTAACATGCTACCTCATATTATCGTTGTTATTTAACTTATTTCCCTATGATACATATACACGCAACAATTTCTATTCAGTTATTAAGATCTATATTTAACTTATCTATAAGACACATTGAAGCTTATACTACATGCGCACGCCTTACCTTAGGCTAGAACGCATCCACCCCTTGAGCCGGCGTCAGAGTAATTTTGGAGATGACTTGGTCGTTGCATTGCTCTCATGGTTTTGCTCCACTTCGTTGGTGTAGTTAGCTATCATGTCGGTCTCGCACGTTGAAGGCCTCCTGAGCTATCTATCTATCTATCTTACGCTCTATTCGCTTTGGCCATTGCCGGAGTGAACTCTATTCTACGGGTCAGTCAATTCGGTGCAAGTACGTTCAATCATAAGATTGAGCCCTCCCACTTTCTTCGAAAAGAAAATGGTCCTGCACCCCTTCAACGACGTTGTACACAACATCATATCTATTCTCTCCCCTTAAGAGGTTATACGCTTCTTGCTTAGCGCATTAATTTACTCGCCTTAGCTAACATATATAACCATCTAAGATGGATATACATAATGTGTTATCATTTATTTCAATATAGTTACGGGTTACCTACTTAGTTAGAACGATTCTAAACCACAAGGTTTTGTCATGACGACAATTCCTTTTGTCTCAAAAGACTATTTGATTACTATAATTCTTATTTTAGATGTACCTTGCATGTACTATTCTTTTATTATTCTAGAGATTCCCCCTTTCTTAGTTATTTAAACTCTTGGAATATTCCTACCAATCGAATTGATGTCATCGTAACAAGTTGGCCGGACTTGTTAGATTACTTCTTTTCTTTCGGTTGGATTATTCTTTTGGAGATACTAGATTTATACATGGTCAACAATTATCCTAGTAATGATTCCTTTTTAGCGAGGTGATCAATCTCTCCAAGTGGTTTCAATATGTTGGATGTCTGTTAACAATCGTGTATAATTTTAGTTACTCCTATGCGTTTCCTTCCCAATTGGGCAATCCTTTCAACAAGAATATCCGGAATTGCCTTCTAATCCCAATATAGATGTTACCGTCCATACATTTAACCTACTAGGCCCCGTGGCCTTAGATCCTTGAGCTTGCTAGAAGCTCATCCACTCGTTGCCTGCTTGAAGTAGCAAGGTGACGTTCTTCCGAGTCGCTCGATACTTCAGTCTCCTTGACGGTGGCTCCTCTTTGATGTAGAGGTTGACGTTGTTCGCTAGGAGCCTCTCATTGCTGGTGGCTTTGATGGCGTAGTTGATCACTTGAAATCTTCCATGCCGCTTTTCAAAAGCCTGAAGGTGGCGCCGTTGAAAAAGATCTTTCAGCTTGAACTCTTTGTCTTGGCAGCTAAAGGACGACTCAGTATCCGATATTGTTTCTTCGACTCCATCGATGTCTCATACGTCGAGTCCTCTTGTCGTTGTCGTGTTGCCCGAAGAGTGTTGACGATGTTGATTGCTTCACCCCTGCAACTTGCATGACATCTCTTCCTTTGATCTGTTATGCTATGGGAGGGAAGGAATAACAAGGGAACTATACATGCAAAACATATAGCTTTCATAATTACAATTACTACTAGAGCTATTAGGTCCCCCTTGTGCCTCCCTTCGAGTTGCACACCTACTCCTTGGCAATGTCATCGGTGTTCCTCCCGGTGCAATGGTGTTGACGATCTATATCCTCCTATTTGTACGTCAGTTCGTACTCCGGGGTAACTTGTTGATATACTTGGGCCCTCTGATGTTTGTCGGCTACGGCACAACACGCTTTGCATCACATTCTAACTAAAAATGTGCTGGTCGTTGATGCTTTGGCATTTTGATTACGCTTCGATCTGTTTCGGCGGTAATTGTTCTCCCCTTCATGATACTTGAAGCTATTTGAGGCGTCTCTTGAGGCTAAGCGATTCCTTTGGCTATACTCTCCACGGAGTTGTTCTCTTCTGCAGTTGTTCTTTGAATCGTCCGTCCTTGGGTTCACCAAGTTGCATGCAAGTCCCGTGCAAGTCGTCGGCTCGCCTCGCCTAGTTGCTTCTCCATCGAGCTTCCAAACTTCCTTGTTTGATCCCCTCGATCACATGGCTTGGACGTTGTCATGTTCCACTATGCCGTCTTCTTGTCTTGAGGTACCTTCCGGTGGCTTTGATTGTGCTCGTCAGTTTTGATCCTCCTGTTGCCTCTAGGGAGCTCGTGGAAGAAGTCGGTTGCTAGGACTTCTCCAGCTTTCAGTTCCTGACCTTTGTCCCTCTATGCATGTCGGTCTCTCTGGCAAGTAAAGCATCATGGCTCTCCTCCCTGCTGGCTATATTGTCGGGATGATGGATCCTTATATATCACGCAGCTTGACCCTTGAGTTGAAGAAGCACACGCCTTAGATATACTCTTGTCGTTGAATAGCACGGCTATTATTTTGAACTCTCTTTTGCCAAAGGTGCTTGGTTGCTATCCTTGTCGTTAAGGTGTCGAATGCTTCTACCTTGGGCGTTTGACGTGCCACATGTCGGAGATATGGTCGGCTTCTTCTCTTCTAATTACTGGTAGGAGTACCTGACGAAGCCGTCACCTAGTTGTTGGAGGCATATCTCCTCGTCGCGGTGCCTTTCGTAAGTGCATCTCCATCTAATACACGTGTCATAGCGCATCACCCTATATTACCACAAGTTGGAATTATGGTTGTCGAGATGTTGCCTTCTTAGTTGGCTTGTTGATGTCGGGGCGTTCCTCCTTCCATTGTTGAGGCCCCTCATGTCATAAGTTAGATCAAGTGTTGCCTTTGCTACAAGAGGTAGTGTTGCATACTCGCGATGTCCCCGTGCGCGTTGATGATCTTGACATGACCGGTGTTGTCTCTTATTCTAACATTGGGTGGCCGAGCAGTCTTCTGCTTGAGGGCATTTCCCGAAGTGTTTGGAGTCGACGGTTTGCTTGGCCTCTGGTCGTTCTCCCTCGTACTTGCTCTTCCATTTTGGTCTTGGGCTATAGTTGTGCCTCCTTGCTTCCTCCTTTGGTAGTCGAAGTGAAGGAGCTTCTTGATCTAAGCGCTAAATCCGTAAAACATGACTTTAAACTCATGTTTCTCCACTATATCTGTGAGGACCCGAGATATACAATAGACATATACACATTTACATTGGGATTTTAATTCATCCACTTTTTCTTTCAAAACAACTACGAAGATTTACTTAAATGTTTATACTCCTCTAGGTTTTCCCTTCCTCCTATCGCATTTGATTCTTTGGTTTTGCTGCATCTTCTTCGTTCTGGTTGACTCCGAGATTCCTTGAGATCTTTGCTACTATTGTTGAGCTTCATGTCTGATCCGAGCTGATCACCTCAAGTTGCGAAGAGTGTTCGTCGATGTGATCCCTTGAAAAAGATGCTCCTCCTTATTGTGTATGTTCGTCGCGAGGAATGCGGTAACCGCTCACGTCCCTACATGCGGTGTGTCGTTGCAAGATTGCTGATTTGCGGTGCCATTGATCGAGCTTGAGTAGGGTCACCTGGCTGTTGCAGTCGGGCATTCTTGAATGTCTTCGAAGCTCTGAGGTCGTGGTCGGTAGGCGGCATTGTCATTCCCCCGCAGGTTGAATTTCTGAGTGCGACTCCTGTTGCTTGCGCTTTGCTTCATTCCGAGGTGGCTCTCACGTGCACGGAAGTGTGGTCATCTCCATTGCCCTATCATAGCTCCTTCTGGTCGCCTTTGCGTGATTTGTACCTGCTGGCTAGGTCGTCTCCTCCGTCCTTTGGGTCCCAACCATTCGAGTCTCGCACTCCTTGGCTGACGTAGTAAAGCCGTCCTTCCTTTGGTTTCTAGGTGTTTCTGGGTCCGGAATTCTTGTTCGAGCTGAATATTCTCCTCCTTGATCTTGCCCCTAGTGCTGATATAGGCCTTCGAGTCGGCGATGTTCCTTGATATGCGTCTCCTCCCCCTCCTGGTCTCCTACTTTTTGGAACCGATGAAAGTTCTCCTGCTGGTGCAAGGTAGCTGGAAGCTTGTCCTGATTAGCCTTAGGTGCTTTGTTGTTGCTTAGCTTGGTTGCTCCTTTTGTTGACGTTGCATGACGTTCGCTTGAGCTGCTGGGCTGCAAGGTCGTGGTGGTCTTCCCTCCGGTTTCTATACGCTCCTGTGTCGCCATGACTTCTCTCCTCGACGGAAGATTATGCCCTCTGGCCCTAGCTCGTGATGCTAATGCGGCATCGATGTCTAACGTCTTCCTGCACCTAAATTTTGCTGCCTTGCATTCTTCCATTTGAAACTCGTGGGCGTCGAGTTGGTGAAGGCGTCGAGATCCTCTTTCTGATGCGAGCTCGTGGACGTGGTAGCCGGGAGGTTGACATCTAGAAAATTCTTGATGCCGTTGGTTACTAAATATTCTTCCCATTTGATGAAGATTGATGATAGGCCGGTGGTGTCCTGTTCTACTCGTTTGTCGGTTGAGGTGTTTGTCGTTGTGCTTCCCTCTCTTGGGTCTGCCTTTTCGGTCTCCTCTCCTTGTGCATGCATTGCATTGTTTGGGACCTCGATGTCTTCAAGAAGTTGCGCTAGCTAGCTTCCGTGGCTCGCCCTCACTTCAAGCAACGCCAGATATTCTAGAGTCTAAGGGTCTACTTGAAGGGCTCTCCTACAACATTCGGGCTCTATAAGCAAGCAAGATGGCTTGAGCAAAGATTATCGAGACATATCTATAATCTCCAAATCTATGGACATTAGGGACGTGTGGTATGGCATGACATGAGGGTTGTTTTGCAAAACCTCCATGATGTTTGAGGCATACTCTAAGGTCCTAGCAAAGTTGGTTTGGGGGAGTCCAATCTCTACACATGGAGTGACTTGGGCAGCTCTAGACTCTATCTTCTTTCTAGGTATCCTGGCAATAGGGAGTGTCGATGTGGCGGCTATATAAGTCAAACTCTATTAGAAGGGCACAGAATTAGGTCAAGATCTATGCCTTTGGCATGAGCAGAGGTGATGCACGAACAGTTGAACTTGGGTTGCTATGCTGAGGTCTAGATGACTATAACAACGGGTTGTTCTTGAGCACATCTATCTAGGAGTAAGGCTTCAGCTTTGAGCCGAGAGCAATACTTGCGAGCTACTAATGGGGTATGCTTCTATCTACAAACAAACTACAGTTTGGAAAGACAATTCAAGGGTTTGAGCAATTTTGGTCATTTTTGTTTTCTTTATTTTGTAGTTTTAATTTTCTGTGATTTCAGTCCGAAAATGAATTCAAGAAGTAACAGAACTGGTTCTATGGATTAAAAATTGAAAAGCGGTATTTTTCAAGCTAAATTGATGTAGGTTTAACATGAATATAAACAATGCGTTTGGTTTAAGGTCTGATCTTTAAATATTTCGGGCAAATTTATCTTATGAAATCAAATTTGTTGCTTTGTTCATTTTGCAGGTACTGTGAACATGGCAAAGACCCCAAAGAAGACACCAATCAAGGGTTCAAGAAAGTCTCCAAGGACCGGAAAGCCTCCAGCAAATAAGAAAGCTTCAAGTTCGCATGCTAAAAGGGAAATTTTACCTCTTGATGATACCAGGTTTTCTGTAAGATAGCTCAGACAACTGAATTTTTGTGATGTTTACGAGCAGTATGATGCTATAGTAAGAGAGATATGGGGTGATGAAGCACCAAGCAGGTATGGCTATAAGGATGACAGAATTGATATGAAGTGGACAGAAGAATTCTGCAAATGGTATGAATTTGCTTTTGGAAGAAAAGATGTTATGAATCACTATGTCCCTATGTACTTCGCAAGGGCATTTGCATTGCATCTGAAAGGTGCAGAAGTGGACTGGGAAGATATGCAAAGATTGAAGCTACATCTGTTGATATGAGCTCAGCTGAGGCAGGAGACAAAAAAATTATGGAACTCAGGGAATTTTTAGAACATTCCTCGATCCTTACTTTACAGCCCCCTCCTCTCTAGTCTACAATTCTTGCAGATCAGATTATTGTTCAGCCTTTTTCTTCATGTACGTATTGTGAGCAATCTTTTGGTGTGAATCCAGTGGTTCTGGCACCCTGCAGACACCCTTATTGTCTGCTGTGTATATCCTATCTTGCTAGCACCAAGATTTCATGTGTTGATCCTGACTGCTCATGGAATAGCAATTTGCCTGTAGCACTTGGACTGCTTGCAACAAAAGGTTAGTACATGTACATTTGAATTACAATTTCTTTTCTTATTTTAATAGTTAGATTCTTTTTTGCATGAAGGTTTTAGGCTTGCATTTACATTGAGTATTTAGATACATAGTTTTTGTAGTTGGATAATGTGGGTTCAGTCATGTATAATCTGCCAAATAGACTACTTATTTTTAAAGATGAGAGTTTTTAATTTCATGTGCACATCAACTCAGTAATGTAGGTAGCTAATTACTTGTTATTGAGAACTGTATAGTGTAGCAATTGACAGATACATTGCTATTGTTGCTGTCAAATTTACATTTTGAGTTATTATTGAATACTTCATGACTCATCAGTGGGCAGAGTACAATATCAGCTAGCTTTGTTTACATTGATTGTACTTCAGAACAATGAATTTCAGAGTACATACAGTACATTTCAACAGTACATTGCGTACATTTACTTGATAAATCAGAGTACATTAGCAGATGGATACATTGGAGTACATTGTCAGTTAATTTTTTTTATTGATTGTACTTGTAGAGTACATTAAGAATATATTTCTTAGCTGATGATCTGATATACTCAATGTTTGACTGATGCAGGTGATTTTGGTAGCATAAGGAAACCAGAAAAGGGTATGATATTGTAGTCTTGTTAATCATGCATATTCCTTTTCTTATCTCAAGTCTTTTTCTACTCTCTATTGTAGATGACAACAAGAAGCCAACAGCACTTTCTTCCAAGGTATTGGATTTGACAGAAGGTCAGGAGGATTTGGGAAATACTTCTACATGGTCCTCGGATATATGTAAGTAAATATCACATTTGATTGATTTACAATCCCTAGAATTTAATTTTCATGTCATATGAGCTTGATATGTCACTTGAGCTTGATATGTCACTTGGAATTCCATATAGCCACGAGCATACCGATTCGAACATTTGTGGATTATGCAGCAGAGGTTGAAAAGTTAAAGCAGAAGGCAGTAGTTAATACTGCAGGTATGTTGCATCTTCTTTTTGCTTGTGTGTACTGCAATTATTAAACACCATTTTTTGTAGGTTCTTCAAGTTTTTCTTCACAGTATAAAGTTCCAGATTCCTCAGGTCTTTCTTCACAATATAAATTTCCAGAGAAATCAATTTGGAAATCTATTAAGCCAATGCTATCATTTCAGCAGGAAATGAAAATGCTGTTGAGTGATGATTCAACAGGTATACCATTAACTTAAAATTAGGATTCACAATACTGATTAACTTTGGTGACTAATTTACGCAGAAGTGTTGGAAATTGGTGAATCTTCTGTAGCCTTTGTTCAGGCAACCATTGAAAAGATAGAGGATAGTAGCCATATTAAGGGAGAGGAAGAGATGATGGAGGTACAAGAGATCCAAAAGGATGATGTGGCAGTAGAGGAAACCAGAACCGAGGAAACAAAGGCTGAGGAAACAAAGGTTGAGACCACTAAGGTTGATGACATAGAGGAAACCAAGGTTGAGGAGACCAAGGTTGTTAAACAGGAGAAGCAGACAAGAAAAAGGAAGGAGTGTATGCAAAATACAACTTCAACCAAAAGCTGAATATTTATTATGTTAGTTGAAGCTTTTAAAGTGTAATATCTGAACAATTTTATGATGACTTCTGCAGGACCAGAAGCCAAACATCATCTGAAAGTGCTCGATCTGGAGATGACAGCACATGAGAGTAAGTAAGATTCTGTTGTAGTTGCAATTCATTTGTCTCTCAATAATGCAAGTTTGGTTTACAGATACCTGGAGAGCTTGTTGAAAATAGTTCCATGCTACCCTTTCCAGCAAAAGCCTCTAATCAAGGCGACTAAATATTGTGTGGAAGGTCTTTGCAGAGACAGCACATGTCCAATGTGCATATAGACATATTTGGAAGGTAACTTGATCGATTCTTTTTGCATTATGGTTAACTATCAACATCTAACCTCACTTGCTTTGTGAATAGGTATCGATTAGCATTATGCCCGACAAATGGCGTGATGCATTTTTTTCTTCCCCTCGAGAATTTCTTAGCCCTGTAATGACCTTTAACAAACCGGTCATCCGATGCAACTTCGATGGTACAAATTGGATTGGTCAGAGTTCAAAAGGGCTTCAGGGAATCATATTGAGCAAATGCCAGTACATTATGATTCCAATCCAGATTGAGGATCCTATGCACCATGCACTGGTCATCATTATTTTAGATAAGGCCAAGAACTGTAGCAGCACCCCTTTGTCTTCTCCAACTATCCTTATTCTGAACTCGCTAAAGAGTGTGCCGGTTGACACGAGGATGGTTATGATGTAAGTGCACTCACTATTAATTCAGTGTAATGCTGCATAATTCTGACGTTATTTTCTATTGCAGGCTTCATAAAGATATCATTACAAAGATTGACTAATTCCGGTTCTCGTGAAGATTGATATTTATGTGAAGAATTCAAAAAAGAAAAGAAATTAGACCTGAGGTTCCACAACAAGGTGACCTGGCCTCCTGTGGTCTTTATGTCATGGCTTATATGCAAGCCTTTGTGGATGCCTAGGTGCAGGCTAAGAGGATGGTGAGATAACATATCAACAATTGCTTTTTATATAATATTTGATTCTGAAAACTATTTGTTTTCATTCTTTCAGTTCTCTTCAGATTGGTTTGATGCGAGTATATGCAAATCCCCAGAGACATGTGCTCATTAAGGCTATGATTAATTATAAGAGTCATCTCATCGAAACAGGCACTACTAGCACCTCGCAAGAGAAGCATGGTAGTGCTTAACTTTTTTCATAACTCTTTATCAAATGAGGCCAATTGGCTTTTTTCTTATTGGAAACAACACTAAGCCATTTGGCTTTATGTAATCTTGATAATGTAATCAATGAATGGTTGCAATCCTAGTGCTACTGTATGTTAATTATATTTTGCTTCCTTACAGGACTCCTAATATTTGAGATCCAAGGTGTTCTGGGTTACTTTTATAGAACTCCAGGAATCAATATTTCCTCTTACAAGCCCATAATTACAGAACATGGAGTTTTCTACTGCAGACCAACAATGAAAGCAATGCTTCAATATGCCTCCTTTCATTGGGATTTGTCCATATGGTCAACTCTCCCCTTAGATATCATAACATCAATTTTGGACAAGCTCTATGAAGATGGCATCCGTGGACGCCCCTACTCGCAGATAATTAAGCCACCGTATACAAACAGAGTTCTTCCCCATACCAGCTCCATGCCGATATTGGGGCCCTTCACATGACACCGCAAACCGCGACGGGTTCGGTGGGAAGAGTGAAGGGTCATTGTACCCGCCTCCCTCGGGGCCTACCTAGCTGCGGAAGCATAAACATACATGTCAAGTAGTACATACATCAACATCATATGACCATCACGAAGGATGGTCCTCCACATATCCTGCATAGACAAAGATCAAGACATCACATAGGGAATCCTACCCAAGGCTCGACTCAAAGGAATGATCGACGGCTTGGGTCTCCAGAGTTCATTGCGCATGTAATTCATGGCAATGGATTTGGCGGGCATAAGAACATGGCATAGGGTTGTCCACTCCATCCGCCCCTCCCCGTGGCACACTTTGCGTAGTAGGCTGAAAAGTGTTGGGGCCCGATCAGAGCTCCTCACGGATGCATAGCCAAAAGGGCTATTCCCGGGTTTCATCCTCCCAGGTTCCGATGGGGCAGGAAGGGATCACTCCCTCCAGAGATCTACATGCTGACTCAAGGTGACTAGAGGGCCACTGCCCTTATTCGACTGAACCCACTGGAAAGTGAACACCACTTCACGGGTGTCGAGCCCATGCCTTGCCCACACGCAGTGGCAAGCCATCAGACCTAGTCACAATGATCCCCGAGGTTTTTTTACACACCAGAGGGATCGCTCAAGAGTCGTGACATGAACCTCCTTCTTAGCCGGCCCGCCCCTTCACCCACAAAAGGTGTGGTTCTTGTACACAGGCCGAATCTACAGTGTGCTAGAGAGGCTACTCTAGGAGCATCAACTACAAAGCTTTAGGTCTCTACCCCCCTTCCCAATACAAGGAGTTCATAGAGATACATCATCCATATACTTCACAGAGAACTAAAGAACTAGATCTAATCTACATCATAGAGTTAGGTTCTTTAGTTAGAATCTGCTATCTAGAGATCTAGAGGGCTGCTATGGGCAATTTAAGAGGCTAAACCTACTGATTCGATGGCTGAAATGGGGTTTAGACTACTAAATTGCCTAAATACCTGATCCTTGAGTTCCTCCTCCTGACCTGAGTTCGACCATCCTGCTGAGATGCTCGAATCAAGGGAAACTAATGGTGCAATTCTCTCAGACAGAGTCTGGGAGATGGTTTTGACCCTTGGGGCAGTCAAAACAGAGCTCTAAAACCCTAGAAACGAAAATGGGCAAGTTAGGGTTCTCCTACTTAAATAGACAAGGGGTTGGCTAGGGTTTCCAATTATCCCCTTTAGGCATGTGGGATAATTGGAAATGGGCCCACTTGCCTTTAAGGGCTAGGTGGCCAAATGTGCCCACATGGAAATGTGTGCACCCAATTGTGCTCACATGGAAATGTGTGCATTATTAATGAATGTGCACATTGGAAAATGTGCACATTAATTGCACCTATGGGTATGGCCCACTTGTCATAAAGTGGCCACATGGGAAAATGTACACCTAAGTGAATGTGCACATGGTTTAATGTGCACATTACTAAATGCACACTCCTTGCAAGTTGCCCCCTAGGGCTACTAGCCTGGCTACACACGGCGTGCATTCGCCACGGGGTGGCGGTGGTACGCTGCGGACGCAGGCAAAGATAAAGATAACGCCCCGAGCGATATCGTGGCCGGAACGTCACATTCTCCCCACCTTGAAATGATGCTGTCCGCAGCATCGTGGGTCTCCCCACCTTGGACTCTTCCTAACCTGCAATCAACCTGATGCATACGATATAAAACTATAATACTTACACATTTATTACGATTGCCTTAAGGTAATATTTTTAAATCATTATTACGCCATTACATTATCAAATAAGTTGTCAATTCGTAACTTCTACTAAAACAAGGTACTTATTAGTTTCTATTGTCACAACATTTAGTTATCACAATTTAACACTTTCATATACAATTATTATTTAAGGTACTCTTCGTTCCTTGCAACACATTCCAACAAAATTTGTGTTGCAAGTCTTCGCACCTTAAAATCCTGCATTAATTTTACAATATCTATAATTACCTACTTACTATCTTACTTATTAGAATAACTCTAAGGTAATGTTTAAGACATTACTGTACTATTTCATTATCCAATTACTTATCACTTCATAACTTAATCCACGCAAGGTAATTATTAACCTTACTTACTACAACATTTAAGTTAATCAAAGTTTGTCAATTTCATACAAAATTTACACTTCTAAGGTACTCTTCATCCCTTGCAACACATTATACAAAATTTTGTGTTGTAAGTTTTTCAGAGCTTCGACCTCCTTGCCCTCCCTGAGCTTCTAGGCCCAGTCGACACTACCTATTATTAATTATTACAAAAATTTTGGTTATATGGTGACCACCCCACCTATCTACATGAATGCATGGCTAATCTCCCGGCGTAGGAAGAGGATGATTCTTCCATCGCGGCCGTGGAGACAGCGTCCTATTATGCCTATATGCCGCCATGCCTACACCTCTAGTTGCCCCGTGGAGGATATCCTTCCCGTGGGGAAGGAAGGATAGATTCCTCCTATCAAAGCATATATGGGGCTAAAGGTGCCTTTCCTATCAATGCATTCCTTAATGACCTCCTTTCTTTTCGAGGTCGCCTACTCCGCGGAAACGTAAGTAGACTTTCTAATCTACCTTCCACTCATCCAAGCGGAAACGCGGTCATGCCTACATTGACATTACACCACGCCCTAGAGATCACCGTAGTGGTCTCATCATCGCATAACAACGATGCAACCCATACCTAGCATAGGTTGCACGCGCAGATTAATCTTAACTACACATAGAATTAATCTACACAAATCGACATGCCTGAGCCGATTTTTGCTGGCTCCTTTAATGCATGTGATTAACATAATTACCCTAAGGTAATATTTATAAATTAACATTATCATAGTATCGGATACATTACTTCAGATAGTACAATTATATTTACTCTAAGCTTTGCAATATTTAACGACTTTTAGATCGCGATTATTTAAACAATAACTCTGATTTAGACCTATTGTATCATAGACAAGGTTTTAATTATCATACACAAGAATTAGATGTGCTTCTTATTCTCTTCCTTGGGTCCTGCATTACCTTTGGAAGTATATCCCTAAGATGCACTTAAGTATATCTGAATTCTATTTTCTATTTATATTTATAAGGACCTATAGCTATCCTTGGAAGGAATTGCGTCCTTGCGAAGGATTAATTAACATGCTACCTCATATTATCGTTGTTATTTAACTTATTTCCCTATGATACATATACACGCAACAATTTCTATTCAGTTATTAAGATCTATATTTAACTTATCTATAAGACACATTGAAGCTTATACTACATGCGCACGCCTTACCTTAGGCTAGAACGATCCACCCCTTGAGCCCAAGGCCGAGTAATTTTGGAGATGACTTGGTCGTTGCATTGCTCTCATGGTTTTGCTCCACTTCGTTGGTGTAGTTAGCTATCATGTCGGGCCTCGACGCTGAAGGCCTCCCCGAGCTATCTATCTATCTATCTTACGCTCTATTCGCTTTGGCCATTGCCGAGTGAACTCTATTCTAATTGGTCAGTCAATTGGGTGCAAGCACGCTCAATCATAAGATTGAGCCCTCCCACTTTCTTCGAAAAGAAAATGGTCCTGCACCCCTTCAACGACGTTGTACACAACATCATATCTATTCTCTCCCCTTAAGAGGTTATACGCTTCTTGCTTAGCGCATTAATTTACTCGCCTTAGCTAACATATATAACCATCTAAGATGGATATACATAATGTGTTATCATTTATTTCAATATAGTTACGGGTTACCTACTTAGTTAGAACGATTCTAAACCACAAGGTTTTGTCATGACGACAATTCCTTTTTTGTCTCAAAAAGACTATTTGATTACTATAATTTTATTTTAGATGTACCTTGCATGTACTATTCTTTTATTATTCTAGAGATTCCCCTTTCTTAGTTATTTAAACTCTTGAATATTCCTACCAATCGAATTGATGTCATCGTAACAAGTTGGCCGGACTTGTTAGATTACTTCTTTTCTTTCGGTTGGATTATTCTTTTGGAGATACTAGATTTATACATGGTCAACAATTATCCTAGTAATGATTCCTTTTTAGCGAGGTGATCAATCTCTCCAAGTGGTTTCAATATGTTGGATGTCTGTTAACAATCGTGTATAATTTTAGTTACTCCTATGCGTTTCCTTCCCAATTGGGCAATCCTTTCAACAAGAATATCCGGAATTGCCTTCTAATCCCAATATAGATGTTACCGTCCATACATTTAACCTACTAGGCCCCGTGGCCTTAGATCCTTGAGCTTGCTAGAAGCTCATCCACTCGTTGCCTGCTTGAAGTAGCAAGGTGACGTTCTTCCGAGTCGCCGATACTTCGGGTCTCCCTTGACGGTGGCTCCTCTTTGATGTAGAGGTTGACGTTGTTCGCTAGGAGCCTCTCATTGCTGGTGGCTTTGATGGCGAAGTTGATCACTTGAAATCTTCCATGCCGCTTTTCAAAAGCCCGAAGGTGGGTTTTGAAAAAAGATCTTTCAGCTTGAACTCTTTGTCTTGGCAGCTAAAGGACGACTCAGTATCCGATATTGTTTCTTCGACTCCATCGATGTCTCATACGTCGAGTCCTCTTGTCGTTGTCGTGTTGCCCGAAGAGTGTTGACGATGTTGATTGCTTCACCCCTGCAACTTGCATGACATCTCTTCCTTTGATCCGTTATGCTATGGGAGGGAAGGAATAACAAGGGAACTATACATGCAAAACATATAGCTTTCATAATTACAATTACTACTAGAGCTATTAGGTCCCCTTGTGCCTCCCTTCGAAGTTGCACACCTACTCCTTGGCAATGTCATCGGTGTTCCTCCGGTGCAATGGTGTTGACGATCTATATCCTCCTATTTGTACGCCACCAGACTCGGGTAACTTGTTGATATACTTGGGCCCTCGATGTTTGTCGGCCACGGCACAACACGCTTTGCATCACATTCTAACTAAAAATGTGCTGGTCGTTGATGCTTTGGCATTTCTGGATTCCGCTTCCCGATCCTCGTTTCTCGGCTGTAATTGTTCTCCCCTTCATGATACTTGAAGCTATTTGAGGCGCCTCTTGAGGCTAAGCTGCCGATTCCTTTGGCTATACTCTCCCGAGTTGTTCTCTTCTCAGCTTGTTCTTTGAATCGTCCGGCCCTTGGGTTCACCAAGTTGCATGCAAGTCCCGCGCAAAGTCGCCGGCTCGCCCGCTTAGTTGCTTCTCCATCGAAGCTTCCAAACTTCCTTGTTTGATCCCCTCGATCACATGGCTTGGACGTTGTCATGTTCCACTATGCCGTCTTCTTGTCTTGAGGTACCTTCCGGTGGCTTTGATTGTGCTCGTCAGTTTTGATCCTCCTGTTGCCTCTAGGGAGCTCGTGGAAGAAGTCGGTTGCTAGGACTTCTCCAGCTTTCAGTTCCTGACCTTTGTCCCTCTATGCATGTCGGTCTCTCTGGCAAGTAAAGCATCATGGCTCTCCTCCCCCTCACGGGCTATATTGTCGGGATGATGGATCCTTATATCTGCACAGCTTGACCCTTGAGTTGAAGAAGTACCTGCCTTAGATATACTCTTGTCGTTGAATAGCCTGGCTATTATTTTGAACTCTCTTTTTGCCAAAGGTGCTTCAGTTGCTATCCTTGTCGTTAAGGTGTCGAATGCTTCTACCTTGGGCGTTTGACGTGCCACATGTCGGAGATATGGTCGGCTTCTTCTCTTCTAATTACTGGTAGGAGTACCTGACGAAGCCGTCACCTAGTTGTTGGAGGCATATCTCCTCGTCGCGGTGCCTTTCGTAAGTGCATCTCCATCTAATACACGCGATGTCATAGCATCACCCTATATTACCACAAGTTGGAATTATGGTTGTCGAGATGTTGCCTTCTTAGTTGGCTTGTTGATGTCGGGGCGTTCCTCCTTCCATTGTTGAGGCCCCTCATGTCATAAGTTCGTCAAGTGTTGCCACTGCTACAAGAGGTAGTGTTGCGCCCTGACGATGTCCTGGTGCCGTGTTGATGATCTTGACATGACCGGTGTTGTCTCTTATTCTAACATTGGGTGGCCGAGCGGTCTTTCTCGCTTGAGGGCATTTCCCAAGTGTTTGAGTCGACGGTTTGCTTGGCCTCCGGTCGTCGTTCTCCCTCGTGACTTGCTCTTCCATTTTGGTCTTGGGCTATAGTTGTGCCTCCTTGCTTCCTCCTTTGGTAGTCAAGTGAAGGAGCTTTTGATCTAAGCGCTTAAACTGTAAAACATGACTTTAAACTCATGTTTCTCCACTATATCTGTGAGGACCCGAGATATACAATAGACATATACACATTTACATTGGGATTTTAATTCATCCACTTTTTCTTTCAAAACAACTACGAAGATTTACTTAAATGTTTATACTCCTCTAGGTTTTCCCTTCCTCCTATCGCATTTGATTCTTTGGTTTTGCTGCATCTTCTTCGTTCTGGTTGACTCCGGGATTCCTTGAGATGCTGCTACTATTGTTGAGCTTCATGTCTGATCCGAGCTGATCACCTCAAGTTGCGAAGAGTGTTCGTCGATGTGATCCCTTGAAAAAGATGCTCCTCCTTATTGTGTATGTTCGTCGCGAGGAATGCGGTAAACCGCCACGCCCCTACATGCGTGTGTGTCGCTGCAAGATTGCTGATTTATGTGCCATTGATCGAGCTTGAGTAGGGTCACCCGGCTGTTGCGGTCCGGGCATTCTTGAATGTCTTCGGCTCGAGGTCGTGGTCGGTAGGCGGCATTGTCATTCCCCCCGCAGTTGAATTTCCGAGTGCGACTCTCGTTGTTTGGCGCTTTGCTTCATTCCGAGGTGGCTCTCCTGTGCCTGGAAGTGTGGTCATCTCCATTGCCCTATCATAGCTCCTTCTGGTCGCCTTTGCGTGATTTGTACCTGCTGGCTAGGTCGTCTCCTCCGTCCTTTGGGTCCCAACCATTCGAGTCTCGCACTCCTTGGCTGACGTAGTAAAGCCGTCCTTCCTTTGGTTTCTAGGTGTTTCTGGGTCCGGAATTCTTGTTCGAGCTGAATATTCTCCTCCTTGATCTTGCCCCTAGTGCTGATATAGGCCTTCGAAGTCGGGCGATGTTCCTTGATATGCGTCTCCTCCCCCTCCTGGTCTCCTACTTTTTGGAACCGATGAAAGTTCTCCTGCTGGTGCAAGGTAGCTGGAAGCTTGTCCTGATTAGCCTTAGGTGCTTTGTTGTTGCTTAGCTTGGTTGCTCCTTTTGTTGACGTTGCATGACGTTCGCTTGAGCTGCTGGGCTGCAAGGTCGTGGTGGTCTTCCCTCCGGTTTCTATACGCTCCTGTGTCGCCATGACTTCTCTCCTCGACGGAAGATTATGCCCCCTCGCCCTAGCTCGCGGATGCTAACGCGCATCGATGTCTAACGCCTTCCCGCACCTAAATTTTGCTGCCTTGCATTCTTCCATTTGAAACTCGTGGGCGCCGAAGTTGGTGAAGGCGCCGAGATCCTCTTTCTCGATGCGAAGCTCGTGGACGTGGTAGCCGGGAGGTTGACATCTAGAAAATTTTTGATGCCGTTGGTTACTAAATATTCTTCCCATTTGATGAAGATTGATGATGATAGGCCGGTGGTGTCCCGTTCTACTCGCTTGTCGGTTGAGGTGTTTGTCGTTTGTGCTTCCCTCTCTTGGGTCCCGCCTTTTCGGTCTCCTCTCCTTGTCCGTCTGCATTGGCCGGGACCTCGATGTCTTCAAGAAGTTGCCTCTAGCTCTTTCTCGTGGCTCGCCCCAGACTCTCAAGCAACGCCAGATATTCTAGAGTCTAAGGGTCTACTTGAAGGGCTCTCCTACAACATTCGGGCTCTATAAGCAAGCAAGATGGCTTGAGCAAAGATTATCGAGACATATCTATAATCTCCAAATCTATGGACATTAGGACGTGTGGTATGGCATGACATGAGGGTTGTTTTGCAAAACCTCCATGATGTTTGAGGCATACTCTAAGGTCCTAGCAAAGTTGGTTTGGGGGAGTCCAATCTCTACACATGGAGTGACTTGGGCAGCTCTAGACTCTATCTTCTTTCTAGGTATCCTGGCAATAGGGAGTGTCGATGTATGCTATATAAGTCAAACTCTATTAGAAGGGCACAGAATTAGGTCAAGATCTATGCCTTTGGCATGAGCAGAGGTGATGCACGAACAGTTGAACTTGGGTTGCTATGCTGAGGTCTAGATGACTATAACAACGGGTTCTTCTTGAGCACATCTATCTAGGAGTAAGGCTTCAACTTTGAGCCGAGAGCAATACTTGCGAGCTACTAATGGGGTATGCTTCTATCTACAAACAAACTACAGTTTGGAAAGACAATTCAAGGGTTTGAGCAATTTTGGTCATTTTGAGATGGGGTTTGACATTTCTATCCTAATTTGAGGTCATAATTGGATTCTAGGCTGTCTAACGGTCCTAACGCAACAAATTTCAGGCGATTTGGAGCTCTGTAGCTCAAGTTATGGAGGTTCAAAATTTGGAGGTCTCACACATTGCGCCCAGCCCGAAAATGAGATTTTCATTATCTATCCTGGCGCGACGTGTGAGACATTGGCTCAAAATGGGTAAACTTGTCCAATTTGGGTGATATAAGGGTCTAATCCTACTTATCTCGTCGAGTTAGGCAGAATAGACCCCTTATTTGGTCGATTTGGAGCAGTTTTGGGCATTTTTGGGGCATGGTTCACAAAGATGGTCTTCACGTTGCGCCCAGACCGATAATGAACTTTTCATTTTCTGTCCTGGCGCGACGTGTGAGACATCCTCTCAAATTGGCCTAGGATGTCTGTTTTGACTAACACAAAAGCTAAAACTTACTAACTCAACTTAATTAAGTAACTTTATACACTTATAATTTACTCTAAAACACTTTGTATTAAACAAATTTTATCATTTACGAAATTAATAAGGCTCTCCTTTGATATGACTGGCTAAATGCATATCTTTCTTCATTAGAGTTACTCCCTTGGCGTGTACTGTGTAGGCTGTTGAGTCTTCAAAATGTTGGACCAGCTTCTGCTCTGCTGCTTCTTGACCCCTGGCCTCCCGCTCTCGTTCTGCCCTCTCCTCCTCTTGTTTCCTTCAGCCTCCTTGGCCTCTGTCTGTTTCGCCTTGTCGAGGGAGTCGAGCGGTCTGTTTGGTGCGCGTCATGTCGATCGGAGGCTTGGTGTCTATCAAGATGATGTCTCTATCTAGCTTAAGGGTCTTGGTTCTAAGTCTAAGGCTTGGCCATTAATATTATCTAACATTATTACAGCTTAAATCTAATTAAGGATTATAATTCAAACACAAACGATGCCCGCCCTCAGTGGTTGGCACAGGGGGGTTTGGGGGGGTTCAACCCTGTGGGTGGGAGGTTCAATTCCCGCTACTGTGGGAATTCTTTTAAGATGAGGTTTAAATAGATTGGAAAGCTAATTCCTAGGCTGAAATTCGAATTACCAAGCCTTTAACAAACTGTCCTTTGATGCAACTTCGATGGTACAGCCTGGATTGAATGGTACAGTCTGGATTGGCTGTAGTTCAAAAAGGGCTTCAGGGAATCATATTGAGCAAATGCCTGGATTGGTCAGTAGTTCAAAAAGGGCTTCAGGGAAAAAGGGCTTCAGGGAATCATATTGAGCAAATGCCCGGATTGGTCAGTAGTTCAAAAAGGGCTTCAGGGAATCATATTGAGCAAATGCCAGTACATTATGATTCGAGCAAATGCCAGTACATTATAGTTCAAAAGGGCTTGTGGAATCATATTGAGCAAATGCCAAGACATTATGATTCGAGCAAATGCCAAAGACATTATGATTCCAAAGAAATGGCTTCGAGGGAATCATATTGAGCAAATGCCAATACATTATGATTCGAGCAAATGCCAAAGACATTATGATTCCAAAGAAATGCCGCTGAATCATATTGAGCAAATGCCAAGACATTATGATTCCAAAGAAATGCCGCTGAATCATATTGAGCAAATGCCAAGACATTATGATTCGAGCAAATGCCAAGACATTATGATTCCAAAGAAATGCCGATGTAATGGTATGGTACCGATTGGCTGTAGTTCAAAAAGATCAGAGTTCAAAAAGGGCTTTGTGGAATCATATTGAGCAAATGCCAAGACATTATGATTCCAGCAAATGCCAAGACATTATGATTCCAATCTGGGAATCATATTGAGCAAATGCCCGATTATGATTCCAATTCGATTGAGGATCCTATGCATTGAATGGTACAAACCGGATTGGTCAGAAGTTCAAAAAGGGCTTCGTGGAATCATATTGAGCAAATGCCAAGACATTATGATTCCAAAGAAATGCCAAGACATTATGATTCCAAAGAAATGCCAAGACATTATGATTCCAATCGGGAATCATATTGAGCAAATGCCAAGATTATGATTCCAATTCAGATTGAGGATCCTATGCACTATGCACTATGCACTATGCACTATGCATCGCGTAATCGGTCATCATTATTTTAGATAAGGCCAGAAACCAGAAGCAAAGCACCCTATGATTCCAATCCGCATTGAGGATCCTATATAATCGGGTCATCATTATTTTAGATAAGGCAAGAACTCAGAAAGCAAACACCCCTATGATTCCAATCCAGATTGAGGATCCTATGCACCATGCACTGGTCATCATTTTTTTACATAAGGCCAAGACCTGAGGTTCCACAACAAGGTGACCTGGCCTCCTGTGGTCTTTATGTCATGGCTTATATGCAAGCCTTTGTGGATGCCTAGGTGCAGGCTAAGAGGATGGTGAGATAACATATCAACAATTGCTTTTTATATAATATTTGATTCTGAAAACTATTTGTTTTCATTCTTTCAGTTCTCTTCAGATTGGTTTGATGCGGAGTATGCACAGTCCAGGAGTATGCACAGTTTGTCAAAGAATTTTCTACTACATAATTGACCTTGTGGTGTTCACTCCGCCCAGCCAGTGCTTGGCTACAAAAGGCTAGCTATTTCTTAGATGCTCAAGACCTCGCAAAGAACAAAAAAGAAAGTGGATGGAATTGAATTGTATGATAGCTTAGCACAAGATGTTTCATGTGCAAAAAAAAGGGACGGGATAGTACCACCTATAGTGGAGCTTTCACTGACCCCTTCAGTTGAACCTCTCATTGTACTCATTTTTCTTTTGCTTGAGTCATCAATCAAGTGCCATAGGTCTTCTGCTTCCAGCACTCTTCTCATTTTAGATTTCCACACTTGGAAACTTGAGCCACCATTGTATATGTCAATTGTACTTAGCACAGATGCATCACTAGTGCAATGCTTAATACACTCAATCAATTAATGCTTATACCATTTGCATAAACCATAGTAATTACTGTTCATATAATATCGAATCGTTTATTAGCATAGGGTTATTTCGAGAGCACAAGCGATCGTACAATCCAACTACTTTTTTATTGAAGGACATCATTCTATTCATCATCACATTTTATTGAAGGACCTCATTCTATTCATCATCACATCATGAGTACATTTTACATCACTTTATTCTACATATATCACATGGAAGCCAACCCACTACCTAGGCGCGATATACTAGGAGCTGCTTTGCATGTGATTATCGAGTATATATAGCAGGTTTAGGATCTCTACCACAGGATTGGTCATACTTGAACCCATGACCTCGGGGCTATAGATTTTTAAGGTCCCCATTACTAGACCGATATTGGCCAAGTTTGAACCCCTGACCTCGGATGTGGCAGTTTAAGGTCCTGTCACTAGACCATGCCCCGAAGGGCAATAATCCAACTACTTTGTTCACTATCCACTGATCGATTCACTATCTTGCAGGGTATAAGCACGCTAGGGTGATAAAAAAAGGGCCATTCGAATACATTACATATAACGTTATGTATTTTAATTATAGCAAGTTTTTTATTGCCATCATTAAAGAAAATGTCATTATTCGAGTGTACCAAAAATTCCCTCCATTTTGTTCCCCCTGTTTCTTGGCTAACCGAGTGGAGCAAGAATTGGTTTGTTTTCCGAAAATTGGCACTGCTAGATCGTTTGAATCGGGCTCGTTAATCGCATATCCGCAGGATCTGCCCCGTAAGTTTTGTTTTCTTTATTTTGTAGTTTTAATTTTCTCGTGATTTCAAATCAAAATGAATTCAAGAAGTAAATGTAACCGGTTCTATGGATTAAAAATTGAAAAGCGGTATTTTTCAAGCTAAATTGATGTAGGTTTAACATGAATATAAACAATGCGTTTGGTTTAAGGTCTGATCTTTAAATATTTCGGGCAAATTTATCTTATGAAATCAAATTTGTTGCTTTGTTCATTTTGTGTGTAATCGTGAACATGGCAAAGACCCCAAAGAAGACACCAATCAAGGGTTCAAGAAAGTCTCCAAGGACCGGAAAGCCTCCAAAGAAATAAGAAAGCTTCAAGTTCGCGATGCTAAAAGGGAAATTTTACCTCTTGATGATACCAGGTTTTTTCAGAAGATAGCTCGCATAACCGAATTTTTGTGATGTTTACGAAAGCAAAGATGATGCTATAGTAAGAGAGATATGGGGTGATGAAGCACCAAGGTGTATGGCTATAAGGATGACAGAATTGATATGAAGTGGACAGAAGAATTCTGCAAATGGTATGAATTTGCTTTTGGAAGAAAAGATGTTATGAATCACTATGTCCCTATGTACTTCGCAAGGGCATTTGCATTGCATCTGAAAGGTGCAGAAGTGGACTGGGAAGATATGCAAAGATTGAAGCTACATCTGTTGATATGAGCTCAGCTGAGGCAGGAGACAAAAAAATTATGGAACTCAGGGAATTTTTAGAACATTCCTCGATCCTTACTTTACTGCCCCCTCCTCTCTAGTCTACAATTCTTGCAGATCAGATTATTGTTCAGCCTTTTTCTTCATGTAACGACAGAGCAATCTTTTTTGGTGTGAATCCAAAGTGGTTCTCGGCACCCCGCAGACACCCTTATTGTCTGGCTGTGTATATCCTATCTTGCTAGCACCAAGATTTCATGTGTTGATCCTGACTGCTCATGGAATAGCAATTTGCCTGTAGCACTTGGACTGCTTGCAACAAAAGGTTAGTACATGTACATTTGAATTACAATTTCTTTTCTTATTTTAATAGTTAGATTCTTTTTTTTGCATGAAGGTTTTAGGCTTGCATTTACATTGAGTATTTAGATACATAGTTTTTGTAGTTGGATAATGTGGGTTCACCATGTATAATCCGCCAAATAGACTACTTATTTTTAAAGATGAGAGTTTTAATTTCATGTGCACATCAACTCAAGAATGTAGGTAGCTAATTACTTGTTATTGAGAATCAGATAGTGTAGCAATTGATGATACATTGCTATTGTTGTCGTCAAATTTACATTTTGAGTTATTATTGAATACTTCATGACTCATCAGCAAGCAGAGTACAATATCAGCTAGCTTTGTTTACATTGATTGTACTTCGTAACAATGAATTTCGTGAGTACATACAAGACATTTCAAAAGATACATTGCGTACATTTACTTGATAAATCGAGTACATTAGCGGATGGATACATTGGAGTACATTGTCGGGTTATTTTTTTATTGATTGTACTTGTAGAGTACATTAAGAATATATTTCTTAGCTGATGATCTGATATACTCAATGTTTGACTGATGCAGGTGATTTTGGTAGCATAAGGAAACCAGAAAAGGGTATGATATTGTAGTCTTGTTAATCATGCATATTCCTTTTCTTATCTCAAGTCTTTTTCTACTCTCTATTGTAGATGACAACAAGAAGCCAACAAGCACTTTCTTCCAAGGTATTGGATTTGATGTAAAGTCGAGGATTTGGGAAATACTTCTACATGGTCCTCGGATATATGTAAGTAAATATCACATTTGATTGATTTACAATCCCTAGAATTTAATTTTCATGTCATATGAGCTTGATATGTCACTTGAGCTTGATATGTCACTTGGAATTCCATATAGCCACGAGCATACCGATTCGAACATTTGTGGATTATGCAACAGAGGTTGAAAAGTTAAAGGTATAATGAGTTAATACCGCAGTATGTTGCATCTTCTTTTTTTTGTGTGTACCGCAATTATTAAACACCATTTTTTGTAGGTTCTTCAAGTTTTTCTTCACAGTATAAAGTTCCAGATTCCTCAGGTCTTTCTTCACAATATAAATTTCCAGAGAAACCAATTTGGAAATCTATTAAGCCAATGCTATCATTTCAGCAGGAAATGAAAATGCTGTTGAGTGATGATTCAACAGGTATACCATTAACTTAAAATTAGGATTCACAATACTGATTAACTTTGGTGACTAATTTACGCAGAAGTATTGGAAATTGGTGAATCTTCTGTAGCCTTTGTTCAGGCAACCATTGAAAAGATAGAGGATAGTAGCCATATTAAGGGAGAGGAAGAGATGGTGGAGGTACAAGAGATCCAAAAGGATGATGTGGCAGTAGAGGAAACCAGAACCGAGGAAACAAAGGCTGAGGAAACAAAGGTTGAGACCACTAAGGTTGATGACATAGAGGAAACCAAGGTTGAGGAGACCAAGGTTGTTAAACAGGAGAAGCAGACAAGAAAAAGGAAGGAGTATATGCAAAATACAACTTCAACCAAAAGCTGAATATTTATTATGTTAGTTGAAGCTTTTAAAGTGTAATATCTGAACAATTTTATGATGACTTCTGCAGGACCAGAAGCCAAACATCATCTGAAAGTGCTCGATCTGGAGATGACAGCACATGAGAGTAAGTAAGATTCTGTTGTAGTTGCAATTCATTTGTCTCTCAATAATGCAAGTTTGGTTTACAGATACCTGGAGAGCTTGTTGAAAATAGTTCCATGCTACCCTTTCCAGCAAAAGCCTCTAATCAAGGCGACTAAATATTGTGTGGAAGGTCTTTGCAGAGACAGGCACATGTCCAACAGGCATATAGACATATTTGGAAGGTAACTTGATCAGATTCTTTTTTGCATTATGGTTAACTACTGAACATCTAACCTCACTTGCTTTGTGAATAGGTATCTGATTAGCATTATGCCTGACAAATGGCGTGATGCATTTTTTTTCTTCCCCTCAGAGAATTTCTTAGCCTACAGAACAGCCTTTAACAAACTGTCATCTGATGCAACTTCGATGGTACAGTCTGGATTGGCTGTAGTTCAAAAAGGGCTTCAGGGAATCATATTGAGCAAATGCCAGTACATTATGATTCCAATCCAGATTGAGGATCCTATGCACCATGCACTGGTCATCATTATTTTAGATAAGGCCAAGAACTGTAGCAGCACCCCTTTGTCTTCTCCAACTATCCTTATTCTGAACTCGCTAAAGAGTGTGCCGGTTGACACGAGGATGGTTATGATGTAAGTGCACTCACTATTAATTCAGTGTAATGCTGCATAATTCTGACGTTATTTTCTATTGCAGGCTTCATAAAGATATCATTACAGCATTGACTAATTCCAGTTCTCGTAAGATTGATATTTATGTGAAGAATTCAGTGCAGAAAGAAATTAGACCTGAGGTTCCACAACAAGGTGACCTGGCCTCCTGTGGTCTTTATGTCATGGCTTATATGCAAGCCTTTGTGGATGCCTAGGTGCAGGCTAAGAGGATGGTGAGATAACATATCAACAATTGCTTTTTATATAATATTTGATTCTGAAAACTATTTGTTTTCATTCTTTCAGATTCTTCTTGATTGGTTTGATGCGGAGTATGCAATCCCAGAGACATGTGCTCATTAAGGCTATGATTAATTATAAGAGTCATCTCATCGAAACAGGCACTACTAGCACCTCGCAAGAGAAGCATGGTAGTGCTTAACTTTTTTCATAACTCTTTATCAAATGAGGCCAATTGGCTTTTTTCTTATTGGAAACAACACTAAGCCATTTGGCTTTATGTAATCTTGATAATGTAATCAATGAATGGTTGCAATCCTAGTGCTACTGTGATGTTAATTATATTTTGCTTCCTTACAGACTCCTAATATTTGAGATCCAAGGTGTTTCGGGTTACTTTTATAGAACTCCGTGAATCAATATATTTCCTCTTACAAGCCCATAATTACAGAACATGGAGTTTTCATCGCAGACCAACAATGAAAGCAATGCTTCAATATGCCTCCTTTCATTGGGATTTGGCCATATGGTCAACTCTCCCTTAGATATCATAACATCAATTTTGGACAAGCTCTATGAAGATGGCATCGTGGACGTCCCCTACTACATAACGGTGCGCCACCGTGATACAAACAGGAGTTCTTCCCCATACCAGCTCCATGCCGATCTGGGGCCCTTCACATGACACCGCGAACCGCGACGGGTTCCAAAGTGGGAAGAGTGAAGGGGTCATTGTACCCCCGTCTCCCTCGGGGCCTACCTAGGCTGGAAGCATAAACATACATGTCAATGGTACATACATCAACATCATATGACCATCACGAAGGATGGTCCTCCACATATCCGCATAGACAAAGATCAGCACATCACATAGGGAATCCTACCCAAGGCTCGGGACTCAAAGGAATGACCGACGGCTTGGGTCTCCGTGAGTTCATTGCGCATGAATTCATGGCAATGGATTTGGGCTGGCATAAGAACATGGCATAGGGTTGTCCACTCCATCCGCCCCTCCCCATTGCACACTTTGCGAGTAGGCTGAAAAGTGTTGGGACTCGATCAGAGCCCGGCCGGATGCATAGCCAAAAGAGCTATTCACGGGTTTCATCCTCCCAGCCCGATGGGGGCGGGGAAGGGATCACTCCCTCCAGAGATCTACATGCTGACTCAAGGTGACTAGAGGGCCACTGCCCTTATTCGACTGAACCCACTGGAAAGTGAACACCATTTCACGGGTGTCGAGCCCATGCCTTGCCCACACGCAGTGGCAAGCCATCAGACCTAGTCACAATGATCCCCGGTAGGCTTTACACACCAGAGGGATCGTTCAAGAGTCAGGACATGAACCTCCTTCTTAGCCAGTCTGGCCCCTTCACCCACAACCAGGTGTGGTTCTTGTACACAGGCCGAATCTACAGTGTGCTAGAGAGGCTACTCTAGGAGCATCAACTACAAAGCTTTAGGTCTCTACCCCCCTTCCCAATACAAGGAGTTCATAGAGATACATCATCCATATACTTCACAGAGAACTAAAGAACTAGATCTAATCTACATCATAGAGTTAGGCTCTTTAGTTAGAATCTGCTATCTAGAGATCTAGAGGGCTGCTATGGGCAATTTAAGAGGCTAAACCTACTGATTCGATGGCTAAAATGGGGTTTAGACTACTAAATTGCCTAAATACCTGATCCTTGAGTTCCTCCTCCTGACCTGAGTTCGACCATCCTGCTGAGATGCTCGAATCAAGGGAAACTAATGGTGCAATTCTCTCAGACAGAGTCTGGGAGATGGTTTTGACCCTTGGGGCAGTCAAAACAGAGCTCTAAAACCCTAGAAACGAAAATGGGCAAGTTAGGGTTCTCCTACTTAAATAGACAAGGGGTTGGCTAGGGTTTCCAATTATCCCCTTTAGGCATGTGGGATAATTGGAAATGGGCCCACTTGCCTTTAAGGGCTAGGTGGCCAAATGTGCCCACATGGAAATGTGTGCACCCAATTGTGCTCACATGGAAATGTGTGCACATTAATGAATGTGCACATTGGAAAATGTGCACATTAATTGCACCTATGGGTATGGCCCACTTGTCATAAAGTGGCCACATGGGAAAATGTGCACCTAAGTGAATGTGCACATGGTTTAATGTGCACATTACTAAATGCACACTCCTTGCAAGTTGCCCCCTAGGGCTACTAGCCTGGCTACACGTTGGCGTACACGTCAGTCGGGGTGGCGTGTACGCGTGACGAGGCAGTACAGTATACGTCCTGGGAGCGTATACTGTGCTGGAACGTCACAGCATCCCAAAATTTAAACTTGTTTATGGAACAGAGAGATGTTGGGGACTTCCTTACACAAATTCAGTTGGTGTAACCCCTCAAGTAGTACCTATGGATAGTGTTGTCATTGAATATCCTAAATACAATGGTCGATTCTGTGGTGTGTTTGAGTCTAAGCACAAAGCTCTTTTCAACAAAGAAAGTTATGTTTGTGTGCCACTATGGACACCTTTGATAGAACGCGACAACCATCTGTCCTTCTTATTTGATTGGTTGGTAGGGTTGAAATATGCACCAGATTTTACCAATTACATAAAGGAGCATAAGTTGGATGACTCTTGGGACATATATGGTGATATTATCATCAAGACTATAGTGGATGAATACGGCGAAGATATGAACAGAATAAAGGCCCTATGTACAATGCCTTATGTAATTGTCAAAAACTAGATTTTTACCTGGTAGTTATGCTCACCTGGCAGTTAGACGTCTGCTTTATATTCCCATGGCTCCTTTCTTTCCCTTTCATCAGCACATCTTCATCTCCGCAGTTGTTGCTTGGTCTCCGGTGCCCCACCCAGATCCCTTTTTCCGTGCATGCCTTTCTCCTTATGTTGGTGCAGACATTTTCTCTCTAGTTTCGGTCTACACTGTTCTCGCCGTGTCTGTGTCTGCCGGTTTCGTCTGAGCCTGCTCTTGCCTGTTCGATTTGTGGCCTACTCCGGTCCTCTGTTTGATTGTGCAGTTCGTGGTTAAAAGGCTGGGTTCGGCAGGCAGTTAGGAGTTTTTCTTTGGGAGTGGTGTGGTTTTTTCATGCGGTTTCTGTGAGTGCCGTTGATCCTACCTGCGGTTCTCCTATTTTGGATCTGTCCGCTGCCATAACAGGGCTTCTATAAAAAGCTTTGCTCTTGTTCGGCCCTTCAATTGGCTCTTGTTTGTTGCAGATAAGCCGTTGTCCGCAAGGAGGCACTTTGTCATAAGCGGTCCTGTGGTCTATCCCTTTCTTCAATTCCTTTTGCATTTAAATGCGTAAACCAGGAGGTTTTTTCTCGGCATTTACGTGCCTTTCTTTTTCGGCATTATTTCCGGTTGGCCGGGCAAATCGTGAGTGCGTGCAAGGCGGCGTAATTCAGATTTTTCTAGGGCCTTTTTTTTTCCGGCTTGCTTACGTGCTTGGAAGCTTTCTTCCTTTGTTTCAATTACCTTCAAGATATAGCACGCTTGCCTCGCGCCTTCTTGTGGTGCGAGGATTTCTTCTTTTGGTTCAGTACTTAGGCACATATCGAGTGGTGTTGGTGCTTTCTTGTGGATCTGCCTTGTTCCCACGGTTTCTCCTAATTTCGTTGGCCTCTCGGGTTTAAGGCTTCTTGCCTTTGTTTTCTCGTCATCATGCCAAGGGGTTCTATCGCTAAGACCGCAGTTGCTAAGGCTGCAGCCGATGAAGGCTGCATCCATCAAATTGGGGAAGCGCCCTTTGGGGAGAGAGCTCAGTCTTTGGAGGATAGTCTTCCGGATGCTTTGCAGGAACAGGTTCAAGATCAGGTCCAAGATCGGACATGTGCACCAGCTTGGGCGAGAGGGATGGAACAGAGGCTCACCATTGCGCATAGGGACGATATAAGCCGGGTGAGTTGGATGCAAAAATTTCAGCCTTACGACTTGAGATTGAGCTTAAAAGAGCAAGAAGGCGTGCACGCCCGGCATTTAGATTTGATGGAAATGTGCGTCGGTTTGATTTCCTCAATGAGATGGAAGATGTTTTTGCAGATATCAAAAGTAAGTCGAGGCTTGAGAAGCACTGACCCCTTCCATTCAAAAGAGCATTGACAGAGGTAACTCTCTTTTGGATATTAGGAAACAAGTGGTAATTATAAGGGATAGGGATGGTCCGAAGGTGGCCGAGTGCTTTGAGCTGGGGCTTTTAGTTCGATCATGATAAGAGGTTGCGCCAAGCTCGTAAGTTAGCTCTTGAATGGGGTTCCAACCAGGGTAGGCGAAGCGACCTTATGGTATGTCGGGTTTATGTTTTGTTTGTCGAGGCCGGGGCATATGGTGCACAAAGGTGTCTGCTAGAGCTTTGGTCTCTCCCCCCCCAACAATTCGTCTTCCAATGGCGACAAATGCTAATGCTGCGTTCTACAATAACAATAGGTCCTAATTTGATTGCTCCAGTTGTTTCTTCTACGGGCATGATTGTCATGTACTTATTTACGTTTGATATCTCCTCGTATGTTTATGGTTTAACATCATGTTTAGTTGGCACCATTGTTGAGTTTCATTGGTGTGTTCTATGTAAATTTTGCTTCTTGTGGTGACTTAAGTACTCATGGTTCTAAGTTGTTGTTTGTTGTGGCTATTTTGTTCTTCAGATGAAAAGCTTATCCCTACTCTCCCTACCCATTCCCTTAGTAGCCGTTTGAAATCACATTTTCCCTTCTGGCAAACTTTTTGTAAAAGTGCCATGGTGTTGGATTGGATCTACAATGGTTACAAGCTTCCCTGGATAGATGCCCCGCCTGCACGTCCTTGGTCTAGACCAAACCACAAGCTTGTCGATCAGCATTCTACATTCGTACATTCTGCCATCCAGGATTTGATTTTAGCTGGTGCTGCTACTGAAACCTCTGTCATTCCTTTCATCTGCTCTCCTCTGGGGGTGGTTTCTAAAGCTGCAAATAAACTCCGTTTGATATTAGACCTTCGGTTTGTTAACCAATTTTTGGAGCAAAGACCTTTTAAATATGAGGGCATCAATGAGTTGGCTTCAGTAGTGAGGAAGGACGATGTCTTGATTACCCTTGATCTTCATTCTGGTTATCACCATGTTGCCATGCATCCTTCAGCTTGGCCTTATTTGGGTTTTCATTTCCGTGACAAATTCTATATGTTTACGGCTTTGCCTTTTGGGCTTTCCACGGCGTGTTACGTTTTCACTAAATTGATCCGTCAAATTGTGAAGTATTTTAGAGCAAAGTGTATTCGATGCATCCCTTATGTAGATGATTTCCTTTTTGCTATTGCTGCTGGTCAGTTTCAGGAGTTGCGGGTTCTTATTTTGCAAACCTTTGAGTCTGCAGGTTTTATCATTGCCTTACATAAGTGTCAGCTTACATTTGCCCATGAAGTAAAATTTCTGGGATACATGGTAAACTCAGCCACAGGTTTGCTTTCCATTGCGCCGCAGCGTCGTCAGAAGTTTTTAGAGCTTGCTAAGTCGCTCTCCTCAGTTACTAAAGTGCATGCTCGGCGGTTTGCTGCTTTTTTGGGTATGATTGCTTCCTTCAAGGCTGTCTTTGGTCCGTTCTGCAAATTACTTAGTTTCAATCTCTTGAACACATATGCCTCTATTAAGACTTGGTCCCAAGTTGTGCGTCTATGCCCCCTTACCTTAGTTGAGATTAATGCATGGACTGAGTGGTTTGACCCGTTGAACTCAGCTTACATATGGGAGCCAGTCTCCCCGGTGGTTTCCTTATCTTATGATGCTAGTGGCTCAGGTTGGGGTGTTTGGGTACATGATTCTTTGAGGTGCGATTCTTTTGTTGGGTCCTTTGATGAGTTGGAGCAGGCTTCTTCTTCTACTGCTCGTGAACTGTTGGCCTTATGCCATTTTCTTGAACTCCATGCTGAAGATTTCAGTGGCAAAGGCCTTCTTGCCTATGGGGACTCTCTGAATTCTTATTACATTTTGTCCAAAGGTGGCTCCCAAGTCTCGACTCTCCACTGTTTGTGCCTCAAGATTTTCACCCTTTGTCTCCGTCATAGCATTGTCCTCAAACCTGCATGGATTCCTCGTAGCCTCAATCAGTGGGCCGATTACCTATCTAAGCTTAAGGATTTTGATGATTATGGTTTGACACCTGAAGTTTTTCGCATCATTGATCTAGCTTGGGGCCCTCATGACTGGGACCGCTTTGCTAATTTATATAACCATTTGCTTCCTAGATTTAATTGTTGGCATCCTATTCCGGGCGACCCATGTCCACCTGATGCTTTTGCCCAGTCCTGGCATGGTACTAATAGCTATTGTTTTCCTCCTCCCGCTTTGGTCTTCAAAGCCTTCTCTTTTGCTAAAGCCTGCCGAGCTGATTGTACCTTGGTAGTTTTTCATCGAGTCAGCCCCATGGTGGCCTTCGCTACAACAATGATGGAGAGTGGGATGCAACTATTGTGGATCACTTGTACTTTCCTCGCAGCGGACAAGGTCTTACGACGAGCCCATCTTCGAAGCTGCCGTGCCACAAACCAACTAGTCTTGTTATTGCTTTGCGGATCGTCAACACTAACTAGGTGAGTTTTTCTGTTCATGCAGAGGTTTTTTGTTCAAAGTTTTGGGACGCTTTGGATGGTGATGTTGACGTACTTGAGTTGAAGGCTGCTTTCCAGAAGTTCTTGATGTGTTCTAGGTCTGACAGCACTTTAAGAGGTTATCAGCATGCTTGGTCCCTCTTCAAGAATTGGTGCATAGCAAAGGGACGTGATTTTCTCCCTACTAGCCCTCCTACGATTTGCCTTTTCTTGACTATGCTTTTGACATCCGTTCCAAATCCATCAGCCCGGGTCAGTACCACCATTGCTGCTATTGCTTTCCATCATACTCTTGCCGGGTACTCGAAACCTACAGACCACCCCCTAATTGGCCTTGCTCGAGATATTGCTAAGAGATTGTCCACCCCGTTGATCCAGAAGAAGCAACCTATTCTGCCTCATATGGTTCGTAAACTCTTTCACAAATTTGCTTGCCCGTCAGCTTCTCTTCTAGATGTTATGAGATGCACTTCTGTTGTCCTTGCCTTTGTGGCCTTCCTGCGCAGCAAAGAATTGTTGGCCTTATTTTGGAATGAGATATTAATTTTGGATACCCATGCAAGCCTCTTTATCCGTTCCTCTAAGACTGACCAAACGGGTGTGGGAGCTTGGGTCACCATTGCCCGCCTTCCTGGTCCTTATTGCCCTGTGGCTCTTTTGGAGAGGTTGCTTCGGTTGGGTGATTTTGTTCATGTGGATGGCCCGGCTGGTGGCCACTTGATTAGAGGCATTCGCGTGACACGTCGAGGGTGTTTCTTGAGGAGAAAACCTGTGTCTTACTCCACCTTGAGATCTTGGTTTAAGCTTTGCCTTTCTGCGATTGGGGAAGATGCTAGAGCCTTTGGTACCCATTCAGCAAGGAGAGGAGGTGCAACATCAGCAGCCGCTTTTGACATTCCAGACAGAATCTTCAAAGCTCATGGGCGTTGGCGCTCTGATTCAGCCAAGGATGGCTATGTTTGCCCATCTCTTCAGCAACAGCTATTGGTTTCTCGTTCCTTGGGTTTGGGTCCTTCTGATCCGAGTGACTTTGAGCTTTGTTTGGCTTCCTCCTCCCGCCCCATTGCCTCATAGTTCCTTGCTGCCTCTGTTTTTCAGCATTGTATTCTGGTTTATATATAGTGGAGATGTCCAGATGTGGCTTTTCTTTCAGCTTGTCTCTTCCTCTCTCTCCCTTATCTAGTTTTGACAATTGAATTTATCTTCGTATTATGATAAGAAGATAAATGTAATTGTCAAAAACTAGATTTTTACCTGGTAGTTATGCTCACCTGGCAGTTAAACGTCTGCTTTATATTCCCATGGCTCCTTTCTTTCCCTTTCATCATCACATCTTCATCTCCGCAGTTGTTGCTTGGTCTCCGGTGCCCCACCCACCCTCCCACCCACCCTCTTGCATAATGATGATCTCTTGGTTTTCTTTGTTGAGCCTTGTAGCTTCCTGTTTCCATGCCACTTCCTCTTTCTTTGATATCCTTGCTTGACTCTTTTGACTCCTTGTGGGTGGGAAGTGCCACTTGCTATTGTACTATTTGAGGAGTGTGGCCCCGTGCCAGTTTTGTTGATATGTACCAGTGGGAGCTTCACCTTCATGCTAGTTTTTGATTGGCCCTCGTGCTTGTGTTAGGAGACCCTCGTGCCAGTGGACTTGGTTGTGACTTATGGCCCTCGTGCCAGTGCTGTTAGAGAGTGTAGTTTTTGGCCCTCGTGCCAAGGATGGATGGACCTCGTGCCAGGTTTTGGAAGAGACCCTAGTGTCTTATGGATGGCCCTCGTGCCAGGTTTTGGAAGAGACCCTGGTGTCTTGGTTTGTTTTGCAGGTTTTTGCTGAGGCCTTCTTGTTCCATTTGCTTATTTGGAGTTCGTTTTTTGTTGTGGAGTGTCTTCTGGCATTTACTAGTTGACTTGGAGCTGTTGGCTTTATCAATCTATTGCAGAGATGCGGCTACTACGATGGTTTGGAGTTTTTTGGAAGACTTGCAACCCAGCTAGTTGCGAAGAGAGCCCGCACTGTGCTTCTTTAGTGTGATCAGTTTATTCAGTTATTGTTGTACTTGTACAGTTTAGTTCCCTATTTGGTTAGTGACTCTATTATGGTCAGGGTTTTTCCTCGAAAACCCGAAAGGACGAGGTTTTTTAATCCCGGCTATAATGGTTTCACTGCCACCAGCATTGTATTCTGGTTTATATATAGTGGAGATGTCCAGATGTGGCTTTTCTTAACATTGTATCAGCATTGTATTCTGGTTTATATATAGTGGAGATGTCCAGATGTGGCTTTTCTTTCAGCTTGTCTCTTCCTCTCTCTCTCCCTTATCTAGTTTTGACAATTGAATTTATCTTCGTATTATGATAAGAAGATAATGATAAACTGAATCTGCTTTATTGTAACTTTTCTAGATGTGGATATGCTTTCATAACTTATCTATTATTAATATTTAAGGTTGAGGAAGTTTTAGATTTAATACTTTATAAATGCTAATAATTTTTAACTTTTGTTGTTGGATTAGAAGTTGAGGAAAATGAAATTGAAGAGGAATTTATACATGGAGCAGAGGTTGAACCAGAACAAAAGGAACTTGTACATGTACATGGAGCAGAGGTTGAACCAGATGAACCACCATCTCCTTTAGGGACTGAAGCACCATTCTCTTGTGGCTTAGGGTATGAAGCAAGATTCCTTACCAGCCTGCCTGGATTATGGGAACCGGTCGAACACTTTGGGCAATTCACAAGATCTATGATCCTGATCCTTGGGGAAGGAATCAGTTGCCAAGTGCACACGAGTCAACTGTGTTGCGTGAGGGCTGGAGTGGGCTTCCAATTGCAAGAGAAGCAGCACTGGCCTCTGCCACAGCTAGTCCTAACATTATATGGCGCTCCGGAAATCTTAGGAGAATGGATGCAATACCTATGAGATTTCAGCCACCACAGGATGTAATAGTTAGGCATAAAAGAAGTTGATATATTCTGTAAAGTTATCAATAACAAGAAACATGTTTTGAAATAAGTTGATGTACTCAATTACAATGTAATATAAATCATGTTACACCAGCACTTTTCTCTTTTCAGATCACTTCTCTCCAACATATAATCTGTCCAACATATAATCTGTTCAAGCTATTCCAGATCATGTAGCATTTCAGGCAAACTTCCCAGTAGCATCTCATGCACATCAGTAGACAATGCATAAGCTGCAGAAGCACCCTTCACCTTATGATTTACTTTTGGCATTGCAAACTTTGCTCCAATAACAGACTCTGCAGGTACAAGAACTTCTTTGTCATCCAATTAGTTATACTTGTGGTGACAACCAGGCAATTTTTTATAGTAATAGGCGGATATGACTGTTTCACCTATATGGTGATAATTTTTGTAATCGTCAATAACATTTTCCTGCAAAACAAATTTTGTTTTCTTGCAAAGAAGGATATAGTATGGCACATTTTCTTCATTTCTTGGTGCAGCAAAAGAAGCAAACATATCACCTACCTGTACTAGATCTTCTAGCTCTTCATTTACATTTGCAAAAGCAGCAGTTTCCTCATTCTCTACTTCACAATGAGTACTTACTCAGGGTACTAGCTTCTTTAATTGCCATGAAATGGACTCACAAGCATCCCATTCAAAGTTAATGCAAGCATTGCAGAAGCAAGATAATGGTCTCACCATTACTAAGGTGGGATCAGTTGGACTTATAGCATGCAATTTTTTAATACCAGGAAGAGGTTGCACATCCAATGCATTGGTTCTATCAATATCTGACTCCTTCACTTCCCAGTATACTGTTAACATTAGATTGCTTGCTCCTCAATACAACACAAGCATCATGTGCACCTCTAATCTACGTTCCATGTTTCGTGAATCGCTCGGCTGCAAGTACCTGCTTGGCCTTGGCAGACTCTCCATCATGTTCACCTTTTCCATGCCCAGAACCAAAGTAGTTCCATTGTAAATGAATGCCATATTCAACATGGTACCTGGTAATGAAATATAAATTTCTTCTGGACTTGTATTGTGCAGCACAACCATCAGACCACACAATATGATACTGTACATGAGATCCACCATTCTCTTTCAGCCATTTCAGATGAAGCTTAAATGCATGTTGTACAAAATGTGTATCATGATTTCTGTCATTAGAAATATACAAGTGAACAGTCTTCTTCAAGATGCCATTTACCTTTAGCATGGTAATCTGTACCATTATAGTAACTTGGTCTACATTCCAATGTTCTGACTGAACCTCTTTGAAAAGCTTCAATGTATAATTTTCTGCAAAGTCAACCACTGATATCACTGAATCATCTCTCAGGTTTTGAACACATCTTCTGAATTCTTTGCTTTGCCAATGAGCTGCAAAGTTGTGATGGATAAATGTCTTCATGTGACCAAACATGGCATCCAGCATGACAGGTGCATTGTTGTCTTGTCCACCAATCTGAGCCTTTTGAGACTCCTTTTTTAGACTTCTCATAAGAGTATATTTGCCAATTGACTTCACTTTCAATGTCATTTTCAGTTTCTTTTGGACACAAGATAATGTTCTGCTTACCACAGTTCTTGCAATCACTTGTAATACAATTTAATTTGTGCCACTCGTCACTATCCTATTTTGGACAAACCATACTCCTCCATAGAGTGCTGACATTACAGTATATATGCTTGTGAGCCTAACAAATTCCATCATTTTTGTTAGCAGCACAAACTTCACAATTGCAGCTACAATTGATGTGGAGCTTAGCCCTCATAGAATTAAATGCCTTCCTGAAGTTCTCTGCTTGCTCATGCTTGACACAACAACATGTGTTTCTTCCTTTAGCTTCCTTACACAATCAGGTTTGAGGTATTCGAACAATCTGATGCCAATGTCTGCCTCTGGGTGTTGCTCCACAAAGTTCTGGTACGGCTCAGCCTGTGCATTCAAATCATCATAGTTAATAAAAGATTTTGTATGTGCAATTGAGTACATGCGGAGTCAAAATGTACTAACATGTGCTCATAATGTACTAATATGTACTCAGATGTACTCATATGTACTCATATGCACGCATATGTACGCATATGTACTCAGAATGTACTTACAATATACATAAGGACAACAGAATACACATTACACATGTACATTAAATACATGTGTAAGGATAAAGTAGCAGTGTGGGTACATTGCTGTACCCTAGAGCATATTAATGTTCTAGAGTAAATTCTTGAAGTCCATAGGCACTATCTGAAAGTCTGAGTACAAGATATGTACTCTATAGACATGTATAACATACAATATTATGCAAATATCTAATCTGTACATTGGTTAAGAATTTTGGAGTCACTGCATAAATAAGAAAGGAAGATTTAGTATAATATACATGGTCAATAAATGTAAGCAAACCAACAAAGGTAATTGCATATGTAAAAGTAAGTAAAAGTGAATACATAAATGATAGATCAGTCATTAGAAAGCATTCATACATCAAAACAAAGAAGATACTATAAATTCCAATAAAGTGAACATATACATGAGGGATCAGAAGCATTTCATACAATAAAGAATGAAATACCTGTGGTATATCAAGAAACTGGATTGCCTGATGCCTTTTGTGATGCTCCCTGAACATATACGACACTCGGGCGTATACATACGGGGACTTTCCCCTCCCATGGCGACCAACTCACCATGAGCAGGGCCCTCCGTCTGACTCGGGCCATCTATAAGAAGATGCTCAAGTGAAGGACACAGAGGGGTCATTCGGCCCATGCCTTCAACGGGGCTCCTACGTCGCGGAAGCATGAATACAAGGTTAGCACACAGCATAATCATATCATAATTTACCACCACGAGGGGTGGCACATCCATCCAAGTGACAATAGCAAAGAATATGCATTTAATACTAAGGAAAACACCCAAACCCATGGTTCTACCCCGGCTCCGACTCCAGTGAGGATCGACTGACGGCTAGGTCTCAAGAGATCAGCAGACCGAATCTTGACATGGCGTTGGCTGACATAGAACGTCGGCTAGGGTTGTCCACTCCATCCGCCCCTCCTGTGCACACTTTGCAGATGAGTCCAATCATGCTATGGCGTCACTATAGCCTTCCGGACATGCAGACTCAAGGTATCACCCTTCGAGCCTACTACAGGGTTCATGAAGCCCTGTCCGATGAGGCAGGTCGGGGAAGCGTCCCCTTCCAGGATCACAGTGGTTCCATGGGTGAGCTAGAGAATACATGCCGCATCAGCGACCCCCGCATCCGTACCCGACTTACTCACCCTAAATCTACTCAAAGTGCAAGATGCTCCATACGGATCACACCTCTACACCCAGGGAGTGTCAGACCCATACCCGGCCCTCTTCGTGACCGACTATCAGGCCTAGCCCACTGTAGGAGTCTCAGGAGCCTTTTATGTTCGTGCAAGACCCCACCCCCACTTCACCACTGCGTCCCTTATTTGGTGCTAAGCAATTCCATAGCATCCATGACTCGGTGGTCTCTTGTGCACAGGCCGCATTAATGGGAATTACAGGAATCAACCTAGGAGTATACTACTAACATGGCTCAGAGGTCTCTACCGCCCTTATTTCCCCCATTTCCAGAGTAATACTATGCAAAGAACTATCAATCCATCCTTTAAGAGCAAGATCAGAATCCAAAAATAAAGAGAACTCTCCTTTACAATCAAAACAGACGAAACAAACACAACAAGTGCCCAACAGGGGCGCTACCCTAGAATTCTCAAGCTATCCTAACCACCCACCTGAGTTCCTGCTGGATCCGTTGTCATTTGGTGCTTCCATCTCCCTGGGACTTGGCGCTCAGCTATGGCTACACAGGTAAAGGTGCTTGGCAAGGTGGGCGCTCAGCTCCTTCTCCTCTTGGACGATTTTGGGGAGTCAATTAGGGATAGGGGTCAGGTTGATGGCTCAATTTGGAACTTCCCATGCTGGCCAATCGAATTAGGCCAGGTGGCGCTCCCATAAATAGCCAATTAGGCCAATTCAATTATCCTTTAATGGTTAATTTAACATAGCTAATTAAATCCCTTTTAGGTCAATGTCAAAATACCCCATGGTGGCGTATCTTTGTTGATGACGTGTCAGCATATTATTTATACGTGTTCCGTATAAATACATGGAACGTCACATTCTCCCCTCCTTAGAAATAATGTTGTCCTCAGCATTAGGGTTAGATACAACAATAGAAATTTATATTACGAAGAAAGGTATCTGAAGATAATACATTGAAAGCTTTAAAGTCTAAAACAGTTTAAGCACCGAGGTGCATTTCACATGATCATGATAAGAAAATAGTTCAAGGACCGAAGTCCAATATGACATCAGAGTAACACGTAAAACGGAAGAAGTCGGGTCATCAGCAACCCTCTATACATGGGCAGGGCACGTACTGCTCACTGGCCTCTGCACATGTCAATATATCAGTTTGTATAGATAAAATAATTAGGTTGTGGTTGAAGGGTCCACCCCCTATAAGAAATAAAAGAAAATTTATGTACAAGAAACCTATCATGCCTATGGTTCGCAATTCATTGTGGCGTAAGGAATGGTGAAGTTCCTATTGTAGCCAAGATGAACGCGGCTATCAACTACATGCTTTACAAGCAATTCGCGGTCGTGTCCACATCGACAGTACACCACGTCCTAGGGAACACGAAGGTGATCCCATCATCGGTAACTATCATCAACTACGATGCATCTACCCCTCTACTGCATGATTCTCGGCGAATCAAGCCTTCAAGCTTACCGCCGGGAGCGGGGTTGATAGCATCATTGATGGTGCGGCCTTGAGATTCGTGCATGAAGTCTGGACAATGCTTCTCAAGGTCTGTTTCCATCACCCATGTAACATCCTCAACTGGCAAGTGTTTCCACTTGACCAAGTATTGCAGCATCTGGGTCCTTCTGGTCTGTTTATATGCTCGATCAAGAAGAGCTTCAGGTACTATATCTAAATGCTCTTCCGTCATTTCCAGTAGGGTGGGTGTATCCAAGATCTCCTCTGGATCTGGGGTGTGCTGCTTTAGAAGGCTCACATGAAAGACCTTGTGGATCTTCAAACGGGGTGGTAATTCTAGGCGATATGCCTGTTCCCCAACACGTTCAGTGATCTTGAACGGGCCAGCCCATCTGGGTGCCAGCTTCTTGCAGTTATCAATCTTAAGCTTGGCTTGTTTTACCGTAATCTTAAGCCAAACCGATTCACCCACCTGGAAGACTCGTGCGGTTCTGTGCTTATCCGCTACACTCTTCTGACGACTGCGTGCAGCCAATAAGTAGCCACAAACTTCTTCAACCAAAGCTTGCATTTCCAAGAGGAGCTGTTGAGAAACCTCCACTTTAGAAATGGGGTTATGCCATGTGTCTGGAGTAAGGCATTGATAACCATAATTTATCATGAAGGGAGACATTCTGGAAGATTCCTGTTTCATACTGTTATAGGCAAATTCGACCAGATAAATATAGTCAGCCCATTGGGATTGCTTACTCCACACATAACTTCATAGCATATCCTCTATAATGCGATTGGTACGCTCTGTCCGACCATCCGTCTGAGGATGATATGCCGTACTCATAGCGAGCTTGGTCTGGATGGTGGCAAAAAAATCTTTCCAGAATGCACTTACGAATTTGGGATCCCTGTCAGATACAATAACTCGTGGCATTCCGTGCAACCTGAAGATCTCCTTTGCAAATAGCAGCGCGGTATCAAAGGCTGTGTCCGTGGTCCGACATGGCAAGAAGTGAGCCATTTTTGACAATTTGTCGACCACTACCATCAATGCATCGTATCCACGGAGAGTACGTGGAAGGCCTACAATGAAATCCATGGTTATCACTTCCCACTTGGCATTAGGCACATCCAGAGGTTGCAACTCACCTGGAAATCTTAATTGCTCAGCCTTGGTTTGTTGACACACCTGACACTGCTTAATGTACCTGGCCATGTCCTTCTTCATCGAAGGCCAAAAATAACTGGAGCGGATCTTAAAGTAGGTCTTCATAAAGCCTGCATGTCCAGCTATAGGGCTGTTGTGCGTGTCATGGAGAATTAGCTTACGCACTCCTGAAGTTTCAGGTACACACAACTTATCCTTGTAATATAACAAATTGCCCTCTTTCTTATACAAACGGAAAGCTTCACGTTCTTTATCTGTGCGTGCCTCCTTAGCCAAACTATCTCAAACATCACGGAACTCGGGATCTGTGGCCAAGGTCAGTTCTATCTATTTCCCAAACTCACTGGTGAGTGTGGAAATTGCGTTACAATGGGTTCGGGTCACCAAGGGATGGCGTGACAAGGCATCCGCAGCCACATTGTGTTTCCCAGGTTTATACATAATCTCAAAATCATATTCCTCGAGAAACTCCATCCATCTTCTCTGACGGAGATTGAGATTGGGCTGGGTTGTTAGATAACGGAGGCTCTGATGATCCGTATCCAGCTGGAATCTTCTACCAAGAAGATAGTGTCTCCATATATGCAGAGCACGGACAACGGCTAACAATTCCTGATCATGGGTAGGGTATCGCTGCTCAGTTTCATTCATTTTCTTTGTTCATAGGCAATGACCCTCCCTTCCTGCATTAGGACTCCACCGGTGGCAATCTTACTGGCATCCGTTGCCACTAGTTTATCCTTTTCAGGATCGGGCAATGTGAGGACTGGTGCTGACGTTAAAGCATCTTTAAGCTGCTGGAAACTTTCCTAGACCTTTGCCTTCCAATGCTCAATCCAATCCTTCACCTTCTCATGCTTTGTAAGATTAGTAAGAGGTGCTGCAATCTTTGCAAAATCCTTAACAAATTTCCGATAATATCCTGCCAATCCCAAGAAACTTCGGACCTCTGACACATTACCAGGAATAGACCAATCCTTGACTGCCTCTATTTTTGCTGGATCTGTAGCGATTCCGTCGGCCGAAATGACATGGCCTAAATAGTCGACCTTCGGAGTGGCAAACTTGCACTTAGGGAACTTGGCAAAGAGCTGGTGACGTCTTAGCTTCTGTAGGGCCAACCTAAGATGTTCCTCATGCTGCTCCAGTGTCTTACTGTAGATGAGAATGTCGTCAAAGAAAATAACAACAAAATCATCCAAGTATTGTCGGAAGACATCGTTCATTAACCGCATAAAAGTTGCGGGGGCATTAGTTAATCAAAAAGGCATAACAGTAAACTCATAATGCCCATATCTAGTGCGAAAGGCAGATTTATGAATGTCCTCCTCCTTAATTCTTATCTGATGGTATCCCGAACGTAAGTCAATCTTTGAGAAATACTTGGCCCCTTGCAACTGGTCCATAAGTTCATCTGCTCTAGGTAAAGCATAGCGATTCTTGATGGTATGCTTATTAAGTTGCCGATAATCAATACACATCCTTAAGGAGCCATCCTTCTTTTTAACAAAAAGGATAGGAGCGCCAAAAGGCGAAACACTAGGCCGAATGAAGCCTAGGTTTAATAGCTCCTGCAGTTGCTTCTTAAGCTCTGCCAACTCAGGGGGACTCATACGGTACGGGGCCTTACTGATAGGCTTAGTACCTGGTTCCAAAGCTATCTCACATTCTACTCCTCTGAAAGGAGGAAGCTTTTGGATCTCATCTGGAAAAAGATCGCTAAACTCTCGGAGAAGTGTTAGCCCTGTGCCTGGCAGACACACAGGTCTATACTTGCTGCATGAGGGCGAGGCCCCACTGGCCACGGTGTCCAAGAAGAGGAATCCACAAGGCGCCACGGCGGGTCAAAGCTCCTCCAAGAAGCAGAAGACCCAAAGGTAGGACCCACGGCGGGCCACTACTTGTCTGTTAGCACGGCCGCGGACAGCTCAGATTCCTGTTCGAGTGCCCAAGTAGTGGAGCACGCGTTGTCATGATGAGGATCAGATTCAGGCCCGTAGGCCACTCCGTGTTCCTATATATTGTAGCATTTTTGCTCCTTCAAAAAAAGGGTTGAGTGTTCTTTTGTGTCACTCTGACGAGACATCTTTGCCGTGCTTTGTTAATGCGCTCTTTTGAGCCTTCATTATACACTTGTTTTGATCAATGGATTGCCGTGTTCTCCACAAGTGTCTTGTGTGTTTCATTGTGTATTGCCATTGCTTTTTTTTATCGAGTTTTTCTTGTTCTTTCCTCTGTTAGCAAAAATCCGGCGTGACAAGAGTGTCTCGAGGATTTGCCCTGCCGGACTTCCGGATCTCACGGAGATCCGTCCCTCAGCGATCAGAGGCCGGACCCCAAACACTGGCGCTGTTGCGGGCTCACTACGAAAGGCGTATTGATACCATGTTCAATCCCTTCTTTACTCCCGCGATATTCAACACCGGATGGCGTCAAGACGCCGTCCACCATGAAGCTAGCGGCGCCTCCGCGAATATGTCCACATACACTCACGGTTCGATTGTCTCTTCTCGGTGTGCGAGGCGCCAATCTGTTCCACCTACACCCGCGACAACTTTCGGACCGACCTCCCCGTGGAAGGTCGCCATTGTTCCGTTCCTCGTTCGCCACATCATGCGAGGCCGCAACACGACCCTTTGAATTTACTCCACCGGAATCCCCACTCAAGATCCGCGGAACCACCGCCAATTTTCTACGGAACATGCGCAAAATGTTTTCTCTATTGGTAATCTTTCTTTAGGAACCGGTACCACCGCTTCCACCTTTGTCAATTCCCCCTACCGTCTGCATTTCCCTTTAATCATTTCCCCACCACATTTGTTCATGCACGTCACAACCTTTGTTCCCACTACAAGCGCTTGATTACCTCTTTTTACTAATCTCACACAACCTATGCGGTTTGGTACCTATCAAACAACCAACACCCTCTTGTCTTTTCTTTTCCACAAATGCAAACACCCATTCATCTTGAGGCTCCTACACATGCTTTAAAACTCCCATATCCACTCTTTGGAAATGATAAAGGTAAACACATAGACCAGAGTGCTCGGGCTCACATGGATGAATTTGAGTCACTTGCGGATCTCAATGGTCACTCCGATCCAAAACTAAAATTCCACATCTTTTCGACGACCTGCGTGGAGCACCCCCCCGAATGGCTGATGGCAAACAAAAGCCACTTTGGAAACAAGATTGGATACACATGAAGACCTCTTTTCTTTCCCATTACGGCACCCTTGCGGATGATCAACAAGCTGGCTGAGCGACCTCAACACACTCAAGCGGAGAACCCGGAGAATCTGCCGAGACTTTTTGAGGCCGATTGCAGATCTTAGTCAACAAGTTGAAGGAATTTCCAACCCAAAGCCAAATTCTAGTGTGGTTTCTTCAAGGCTTACCCTCTCACATCCGATTTATGACTGAGTATTTGCGCCCCAAGACATTACAAGAAGCCATTGAATTAGTCAATCACTCTGTTCATGTTTCCTCACGCGGTGATCAAGCCACGATACTCCCATTTCCCTCGGCTACACCCACGCGCACCTCGACTGCCTCCACGGCAGTTCCCCCAAGAAATAACATTTGGTGTACTATTTGCGATTACTTTCGGGACATCGGGCGAATGAGTGTAACTTCGTGGATAGCATGATCCATTGCAAACGCTGCAACATGCAGAACCACACCACTGAAGAATGTACAAATCCACGACCAAATCCGTATCGACAACGTCTTGTTCACCAAGTGCAGAAGGTACCCACGCAAACTCAACCACAGACACAGGCACAGCCACGACAACAACAACAACCCCAGCAACAACAGCAACCACAACGTGGACCTCCTCGTTCCACTTTTGATCCAAGCAAGTCCCAATGTTTCAAGCTGTGACCAATGGGGTCATCGGTCTGCAGATTGTCCTCAACTTCCTCAAGTTCAAATACTGATTCACGGCACCAATCAAAACCCGCGGCGGTCGTCTTACACCTTTTCAAGTATGGGAAGCCAAGGGAAGGCAAGGCCACGCCCGGCTCAAAGCGGCCACCACGGCCACCACAACAACAACCACGCCAGCAAACAAACAACTCAAAAACAATTGGATGATCAACTCCAAGAAGAAATTTACCATGCAATCAACACCAGCCTTGAATCCTCCAAGCTGGATTGAGGTTCTCCCTCATTCCCCACGCCATAAGCACCCGTGCACCAAGTTTTTGCAGCCCGATTACGTACCGGTGAGCCATCAACCAAATCTGTTCATTTTGCACCCAAACGGATCAACTACTTCCTCATGTTCAACCTAAACTTAAAAAAGTCTGCTTCAACTCATCGAACGCGTGAAGGTAAGGCACTCAAGTGCGTCAATGCTACCACACGATCGGGGAGCCCGCGACCACGAATGCCACGACATCGCAACACCACCACTCAACATTGCTGCGCTGAAGTCGACCTCCTCAACAAGGTAGCGACATCTATTGCTGAGCAACAACAACCCACGGATCCACCACAACTACCCGCAATCCCTCACGAACTTCAACAAGAACTTGCTAAAATCAAAATTCCTCTCGACCCTCACGACTATCCTACAACTATGTCCAAAGACTACGAGCACATTTTACAAAACACAGTATTACCTGTTAATGCGGTAAGCCACATCAACACCCACGGTGCATGCACACGTGGGCAAAAGGCTGTTCACCATGTTGGATCGATGGTGGCGGCAAGCGATCAATCTTATTACGGATAATCTCGGGCGACAATTGGGCATAAAGGAGCTCCATACGCCCCTTATGACATCAAGCTTGCGAATGGCCATATCACGCGACCACAAGGAGTTACACAACCAATACCGGTCAATATTGGAGATCTACAATTTACCATGGAATTCGGTGTTTGGAGAGCGAGGAGAAGATCAGGAGATTATGAAATGTTAGTAGGGCGACCCTTTTTGAGACAAGCTAAAAGCATTCACTCTTTGGGCCACGGATCAACTTGTTATCACGGATGGCAAGCTCAGCGCCCGCGATGGATCGACCACGGGCGGATCATTTACGTAGATCCTATTTGAATCAGGCGGTGACTACGAACAAGTTTGCAACACCTATCGGTTACAAGCCAAGGGTTTGCCACTCACGGCTTACCCGAATACAATCAACCATGGGAAGACATGGATATTGATAAAGGCATAGCAACGCTGGTTGACCCCTATTTGACACCTTGTAACAATGTCACATTGGTTCCACATGAGGAGGCGGTACCCCGGCTCCTCCTCACGTTCAAGAAGACACCACACCAACTCCTAGTGGCGCGCCACTATTTTTCAAAATTGGTCAACATGAACATCTGTCCTACTCGTGAGCCAGCCCACACCGTTCGGGATGATCAAGTCATTCCACACATTCAAACTCTGCGGTAGACATAATTGATATTGGAACAAATCAACCAATCCGATTGGCACGCGACCTCACGCCCGGCATTGGGGAGCAAGCCATTGTGCTATTCAAGCGTTTCAAGCACATCTTTGCTTGGAGCTACAAAGACCTCCGGAGGTATCAAGAAAGAATTGGGACAACTCTCGATTCCCACCAAGCCCGGATGCTAGACCCATCTAGCGGCGATGCCGGCTTAACCCAAACTACCGTGAAAAGGTTAAAGCCGAAATTGACAAGCTTTTGGATTTGGACTTATCTACGAGGTCAAACATTGAGAATGGGTAAGTCCTATTGTTATTGCCCTCAAACATAATGGAAAAATTGGCGTTTGTGTGGATTATAGAAAACTCAATCAAGCCCGCGGACGGGATCATTTCCCTCTCCCTTCACGGATCAAGTGTTGGAAGATGTAGCGAGGCCACGAGATGTACTCCTTCATGGGCGGCTTCTCGGTTATAATCAAATATCCATTCGAGAAGAAGATCAACTAAAGACTACCTTCACTACTCCATGGGGTACCTTTGCTTACAAAGTCGTTCCTTTTGGATTGTCAAACTCACCATCCACATTTCAACGCATTATGCTTCTTTGTTTTTCAAGAGTACATGCAAGTTCATCCCTTTACGCAAGTCTTTCGGGATGACTTCTCCACTTACACCCCGTTATGGACCATTTGGTAAAACTTGAACTAGTTTTTCAACGCTGTGATGAATCGGAATTAGCCTCAATGGGGAAAAGTGCACCTTACGTGTCACCTCGGGTGTACTTACAGGACATGTAGGAGTCGACCGCGGCATTACAACGGACCCAACCAAAATCAGTTGTGTCATCGGAGCATATCCACTGCGAACATCAAGGACACACGTTCCTTTCTTGGCAAAGTCAACTTCTATGCCACCTTTATTCGAATTGGCACCATTTGCCGATCCAATTCCTGGCCGATTTGGAAATCCATACACATGGACTTGGACATCTGATGCAAATCAAGCTTTTAAAGAACTCAAAGTCAAGCTCACGAAGCCCCGTGCTAGTACCACCTCAATGGGACAAACCATTTCATGTCCATGTTGATGTTTTGGGCTTTGCGATTGGAGCTGTTCTAGCTCAGAGTATGCACCAAATCGGGACAAGCCCATCGGATCGCCCGCCAGAAAACTCAATCTGGCGGCGCAACTATTCGACCCACGGAAAGGGAAGCCCTTGGCCTTATCTTTTGTGTACAAGCGCTTTTCGACACTATCTTCTTGGTAGTCAAATTCGCTTTTATGTGGATCATCAAGCTCTTCTATATTTAATCAATAAGCCAAACCCCACGGGCGAATTGCTTTCGATGGATATTGATATTGCAAGAGTTTGCCCCTTTTGACATTATTCACAAGCGGGGCCCGCTCACGGTCCCCGACTATCTTTCACGCATACACCACGGATGATCCCTCGGAAGGAGTTCCGCGATGCCCTTCCGGGATGCTCAAGCTGTTCTGGTCGCGCCCGCCTCATTGGTACCACGACTATCAGCGCTTTCTCCTCGCGGGCGCACTCCGTCAAGTGACCCCGCTCTCTCCAGAAAGACAACTTCTGCATAAACAACAATTCCTTCGCGAAGTACGAGATTATACGATGGTTGCTGGCCATCTCTATAAATGTGGCAAAGACAATGTGCTCCGACGATGTGTTCTTCCTCACGAAGTCCCTGATCTAGTCAAACAAGCCCACGAAGGACTTGGCAGTGGTCATTTCAGCGGAGACAACACAGCAAGGAAACTCCTCGCTTGCTGGGTATTCTGGCCCCACGCTTTTCAAAGATGCTCACAAATACACTTGCGTGTGATGTTTGTCAGAGGCTTGGTAGACCCACGGCCCGTGACGCTCTGCCGCTCACGCCAATAGCCACGCCTCTCCCCTTTGCCAAATGGGGTATGGATTTTGTTGGTCCCATGGACCCACCTGCAATCAACACTAGGGCACGCTACATTCTAGTCTTCACGGACTATGCAACCAAATGGGCTGAAGCGTGTGCTCTACCTGACAACACGGCTGCTAGTACAGCTAAGGTTCTCTACAAGAACATCATCACGCGATTTGGATGTCCCTTAGAATTAGTTAGTGATCGTGGAGTTCATTTCATCAATCACACTATTGCTGAACTCACTAACTATCTGCACATTCATCACAGAAAAAGCACGCCTTACTATCCCGTGGTAATGGCTTGTTTTTGAAAGCACAAACAAGGTGCTTATCCACATTCGAAGAAGATTTGTGATCCTACAAGAAAAGATTGGCAAGATAAGTTACCTACTGTTTTATGGGCTTACAATACAACATACAAAGTAGCAACTGGTCAAACACCTTTTCGACTTGTGTATGGCCAAGAGGCTCTTATGCCTTTTGAGTTCATTTTACCCTCACTCAAATTTCAGTTAGCAACAGAACATAATCCATCAGCAGCTTTGCAAGAACGAGTTTATCAACTGGAACAACTGGATGAACTTCGAAGAGATGCTTTTCTTAGACTTCAACAAGGCAAACAACTACAAAAACAATGGCATGACAAACACATCAAAAACAAAACTTTTCAAATTGGCGACTTAGTTCTTCTTTACGACTCGAGATATCAACAACATCCTGGCAAACTCAAGCTCGGATGTATTTTGGGACCATACAAAATTTCGAGATACCACATCACGGAGTTTTACAATTACAAGAATTGAATGGCACTCCATTTCCTACATTAGTCAATGGATTTCGACTCAAGAAATTTCAAACCCCTAGCTGGCAAAGACATCCTTAGCTCAAGAACAAAATTTACAACAAGATACCACTTGTACAAATTTATGAGAAACACTTTTCTATTATGTACAAAATTGTTCGAAGGCTACAATTATTTGTGGGATTTTTCACCCGAGCAGTCCTAAACTAAACAAAAATTGGGAAAACCCTATCATCTTTGCTACTCGCCCTTTACTGCAGGGGGCACTCCACTCGGAGGATGCGGAAGCCCCATACTGCGACCACTCGGCTGAGCGATCACCTCCCGGCGTCGAGTTTATCTCGGGTTGGCGGCGGTGCCTCCAACCAAGGATCCATAGGGATCCGGCGATTCCCTGAGCGCCCTGGTCGGCGTCGTCCATCTTGCATGTAATCGGTCGCGGAAGCTCACGGACCGCTGTTATCGAGTTCTCCATCTTCACGAATTTTGGTTCTTCTCGGCGAACCCAACTTCCAATTTATAGGCCGAATCCCAACCCTAGCGGTATTTGTTCACGGCGGGTCACCTCACAGATATTCGTAATCATTCCCCAGCGATATTTTTTGTACACGCAAACTTTTGACTCCTCTTTTTAATATTCGACAAGCGCCCGGTGATTAATACCGTCCGCCATTAAAGTTTTATTCTCCGCCGGGGAACTCTCACGCATCTTGGTGCGAAGGCGTGTCTCTTGAGATTCTCAATCGTCCACGATCTTTTCGACACGTGTCTCCCACGACTCAAAAAAAAAAAAAAAAAAAAAAAAAAACCCTTCCCAACCGTCACTTCCACTCCTCACTTTTCACTCATACTCCCTCCGTCCTTCCGGCTCCATTACTCCGTGACCTCGACCTTCAAGATGGCTTCTACCTCCAAGAACTCAACACTCAACGCGGCGCACCAATGGATCAGCGCAATTCGAAAATATCAAGTTCGTTTCTTCATCGCACCAGCTCCCACATCACGGCATCACCTATAACCTCTGGTGAGTTCCGGATTGTTTCATTTTTACCTTGGGAACTCCGGCTCCCAACAAGAACAAATTCTGACAATTTGTGGCTAACATGGTGAAGGCAGAAGATGGATATGCCTCCCAAGTCGATGGAAACCCTATACTCCTAAACCCTCAAACCATAGCCTCTGCCTTTTCTCTACCCAATCCGCCCAATGCCTTGTCTTACCTTGACATTGGTAAATATGATATTTCAAATTACGCTCTATTCCTTATAATGCTGCACAAACCAAGCTGTCCACCTTTCCAAAGCAACATGATGCCTTTACCAAGTTTCTTTGGAGGAAATTTTTGGGTTACTCCATGAAGAATACCTCTATTAACGATGTTTTCTACCATCTGTACTATATCCTCACCAACACCACTGAAACAATCAATTGGACTCAACTCACGTATCGAGGAGATTTCCAGCGGGGAACTTGGCCGGATTTCGAGAAAAAATCCTAACTCTTCCTCGGACTTTGCCCCATGGGAGCCCACTTCGGGCTTTCATTAATCATCGGACCCCCCAGCGCCATCATGCCCCTTCTCCACCAAGCCAACATCGACCTTATTGATGCTTTGAAAGGTCTTCAACCAAACTCTCCTCCTTCAAAGACTGGTCAATCTCGACCAACTCGCATCGAGGAAATATTTCACAACCACCGTCTCCACCTCCTGTAAATTCCAATTCTCTAAAACCTATTCCTTACCTTTGATAACCAACCACCCGGAACAACCACCCGTTAACCTTGTGCAACAATTCCACTTTCGGACTCAGCGGCACCGGCCAAAAACAGACGGCAGAAAGCAAGCACAACAAAACTCCCATTGATCTCACGAGTACTCACAAGGACACTCACAGCAATGACCAAGGATCTATAAACAAGGGTGACAGATCAAAGCCATCCCATCCACCTCCTCACACCGTGGATACCTCTGATGGAAGCTGTCCTCACCGCCTTGATGCCCTCCGTGATCATCACCGAACTTCATAGCAGCCACCGGGGCCGCGACCGCAGTCCGTGGACCAACTCAAGCGAAGTCATCATCAATGAAGACCGATTTGGGCTGGATTGTGAGGCGAGAGAAGAAGCCTTGCACAATCAATTCATGATCCATCGAGAAACCCTTCATCAATCCCGGCAAATTGTCAAGGAACTCAAGGAGTCCCTCAAACAAAAGCGACACCAAGTACACCGATCTTGAGACACGCTACAACAATCTGGTGCGTCACGAATAATGCTACTCGACCGAGAAACGACACGCCGTGCAGCCAACTTGATACTTGAGTCAAGGTCACGACTTTCGAAACCACCTTGCGAGAATAAGGATGCTCACATCGCATCTCTCCAAGGCAAGTTAGACCAGCTCCGGCAACACAGCTGCAGATGCTCTTGAAATAGTTTGCACTCAAAGCAGGACTTGCAAGCCACTCCGAGCTTCAAGCTCCTCGATTCCCAACTTCTCCAGGCAAGTCCGACACCTCACCGCCAAAGTCACGGGCTGCGGACCGGTCTCTCAGAGCAACAAGATATCATTGCGGATTACAAGATACGCTTTTCAGATGGCGAAGGGGCGGCCAGATGATGCGAAGAAAAGCGAGAACAAACCTATCAGCTTTATACGCTATTCCTGGACTATCCGAAGCCAGCCAGTTACCATGACTATGTGCAAGCAAGGAAAAACACTTTTCTTTTATTCTGGCTGAGAAACAAGGGTGATACCACAAGTCCCCTGACTGTAGCTGATATCGAACGACAATGGCCCTTCATGTCTGTCCATGAACGAGGCACACTTTGTGCTCTCGTCAATTTTGATATCCTACAGGTTGCAGATCTCGACCATTTCGCTCTCAGCACCATAGCCCCCCTGGCTTATGTCATGCACGACTTCTACCTGGCACATGTTACTCAGGCTCATCTGGATAAACGCACTGAGAACTTTAAAGGAGATACACAGCGGCAGGTTCTTTTGACCAAGAAGAACAAGTACCTCCAAGACACAAAATTTACAAAATTTGTTACCTCGGAATACATGCCTCTTCTCTGAGAAAGAAGTGGAGCTATGGCTAGCTGAACTTGGCGCGCTCCTTGGACACTATACAACTCGAACAAGAACTTGACCTTGCACGCAGTTGTTCTTACAACATTATGCTTCCTTGCCTGATGCACTGCGGAGCTGAAAGCGAGCGTCCTCCACGATGAGTGGGACCACAGACTGTGGACGAGCACATGTACATTCCAGTGCATGGGAGACAGTTACCAAACAGCTACCTGAGAAGATATTATTGGAATTCCAAGAACAGATGCAGGATGACCGGCACCAACCCCCCAAACAACCGAGTACACTAGCAAGCTTTGGATGCCCACCTCTGATCAAGGTCAATTCCCGGCATGGAGACAAGAATTACGGACTCACTGAAGTCAAAGAACATGCAGATTGGACACCCACGGCAATTTGCGTGAGACAAGCGTTGGGACCCACGCTTCATCGCATGGCGCCAAATGGCGTGAGGATGAAACTTTGGACAACACCAACAACCGGATATACATGCCCAATGCGTGTTAGGTGGAAGGCGCCCGAATGCAATTTCTGGTCTTGTAACCTTCCTTGCCAAGGCCAAAACTTCAGCTGATCCATACGTATTTCGGCAAGCGAATTGCATGCGGCACTCATGACCATACTCAGTATGCGAGAAGCGCAAGTGCGGATCCATTTTGCAACCCCAATGCAAATCTTTGGAAAGTTCGGGTTGGACCTTGTCTTATACATGGAGATCACAAATCTTCCATCGAGATCCACGCCACTTATTTGGAGAACATGATTTCTGAAGGCTTTCTCATAGGAGCGGCCGAATGTTTGGCATCCGGGACTCAAGCAAATGCGAAAAGAGGCGAACAACACTTTCGGTGAATACTGATGGTGAGCCTCCCTCATCTCTATGTTCAAGATCGTAAAGAGGAGCGAGGATTCCCACCCCGGAATTCATGCCCCTTTTCTAGCCAATAAGTGTAGTTTGGTAGGGGAGTGTTAGCCCCGTGCTGGCGGACCTGCGGGTCTATACTTGCTGCATGAGGGCGAGGCCCCACCGCCACGGTGTCCAAGAAGAGGAATCCACAAGGCGCCCACGGCGGGTCAAAGCTCCTCCAAGAAGCGAAGACCCAAAGGTAGGACCCACGGCGGGCCACTACTTGTCTGTAGCACGGCGGCGGCGGGCCAGCTCTGATTCTGCTCGAGTGCCCAAGTAGTGGAGCACGCGTTGTCATGATGAGGATCAGATTCAGGCCCGTAGGCCACTCGTGTTCTATATATTGTAGCATTTTTGCTCCTTCAAAAAAAGGGTTCAGAGTGTTCTTTTGTGTCACTCTGAGCGAGACATCTTTCGTGCTTTTGTTATGCGCTCTTTTGAGCCTTCATTATACACTTGTTTTGATCAATGGATTGCCGTGTTCTCCACAAGTGTCTTTGTGTGTTTCATTGTGTATTGCCATTCTTTGTTTTATCCGAGTTTTTCTTGTTCTTTCCTCTCATTAGCAAAAATCCAGCGTGACAAGAGTGTCTCGGGATTTGCCTGCCCGGACTTCCGCGGATCTCACGGAGATACGTCCCTCGAGCGATCCGAGGCAGGACCCCAAACAAGAAGATTGGCAATCCCTTCAGGCAAGGTATCAACTACTTGCTTCGCTTGGCATCTGACTCAATGGAGGCAAGTCTAATAATGCAAAGCAACTTATCTTTACGTATAGCCTTATCTAACTGCCTGATGGTGATAGACTACATAATGGGGTTTAAGGAGTCACCTTTTATAGTTACTCGGGCTCCGTTAGCGGCGTCGAAGGTAACTTCCCGTTTCTCGCAGTCTATATTGGCTTTCGCAGATGCCAAGAATTCCATACCAACAATCAGATCATATTTGCCAATATCCATTATCTCGGCACCCAAGGCAACTGGTGCACCTGGCAACTGCATCTTAAGGTTAATGCGACGGCCATGAGTGTGTCTGATCTTACCACTGGCCAAAGTGACAGGCTTCGGTCGGGATCTCAAAGTTTCAAGCCGCAATACCTGGGCCATTCTAGGAGAAGCAAAATTATGTGTGCTGATCCATCAGAATTATAAAAGGTTTGCTGTCTACTTGACCTATGGTGGAAATAACGACAGGCTGACTTTCAGCATTGCCGATTTCAATGGCTGCAAGGATATGAGACTCACCGTGAATGTATTCGGGAGCCTCCTCCTCGACAGGTAGTGTTGACTCGAGATGGTCCCAGTCGAGGTCGGCCATGGCCAGCTGTGCAGTCTGTGTGACATAAGGGCAGTTCTGCATGAAGTGCCCGGGCCGCATACACCTGTAACATGCCTTATCATGGCGGAGCTGTTCTCGAGCCTCTTTGGGAATAGACTGTAAGAGGTTCCGAACTTCCTTACCGATATTGTTCGGTTTGTCGGACATGTTGAAGGTGACTTTCTTTTTCTGGCGGCCGTAAGAGTTCTGCTGAGAGGGCCCCGGACTTGGCGAATGGGGTTTGTAAGGTATGGAAAGGTGTGGCTGCGAGTAAGGGGTAGGATGCGGGTACTGGTTTCTTGGGGTGTGTCCTCCTCGAGGCTCAATGCCTTAGCCTCAGCCTCTATAACTAATTTCGGGTCTATGGCCTTCACCATTCGTTTAATTGATGGGGCCAACCCTTCAATATAGCCCTCCACTGCCCTCTTTTCATTCATTCCTGGTACATACAGCCTCAAGCGCATGAATTCATCGGTGTAGGCTTGAACTGTCATACCCTTCTGCTCTAACCTATAAAAGGTCTGGATTTGTTGGCATTTGTGCGCACGAGGCACATAATGCGACTGAAAAGCTTTGGAAAACTTTCGGAATTTGCATCTGCTTCGATCCAGATGCTTGGCTCTAGCATAGCCCTTCCACCAAATACGGGCAGCTCCTGTAAGGTTTGTGGTGGCAACCTTTCCTGTATCCTTTTCTGTCATGCCATAGGATTTCCCAAACTCCTTCATCTCGTCCAACCAGGACTCTGCATTCAGTCCGCCCCTAGATTTCCCATCAAACTGGGCCAGTTTCCTATTCTTCCATATACTAGTTATGGCCGTATCAACCGTCTTACGGTACTCCTTGTCCCGGCGCTTTGCATGGTCACCGGATGATATAGACGACTCAGAGGACACAGAAGTGGCTGATTGTGAGGAGGTGGCACTACCCCTTGAGGAACTTCGATGGCGTTTGGAACGGTGCTTCCCTTGTGCAGGCACGGGGCTTGGTTCGGGTGCAAGTGGCTGCTGTGGTGGTGGACTTGGCGGCAACGGAGGTAGCTCCGACCCATCCATCTGTACATGGTGCGGTGGGTTGGCATTCAACACATAAGTTTGTAACTCGACTAATTGCCTCTTCATCAACAGGAGTTCCTGCTCAGGTGTTAGTCTACTGGCATTCGAGGGCGTCTGCCAGGCGGCGTTGCATGCACCGTCTATATTGAGTATAAAAAGGTATAAGCAGAATTATAGTGGCATCAAGTCTCACCAAGAATATCATTCCGGATAGTATTGAGAGAAAGTACATGAAAGAGTACCATAGCAAAGATCTTTATTACAAGTGAGAACAGTGTTACATCAGAGTTTAGTACATTGGTAGTGACAAAACTTAAAGGGATACGATACAAAGACAGGTATTATACATTGGACATGTTTCAACTCACACATGACATAAAAAAAACAAACTGAGGGAACCGGGCCTAGGGGTTCGCACATGGGTACAAGATAGAGTAGCGAACACTTTCACGTACAGCCCTGACTAGCTTGTAACGCGCCCAGGTCTAGACGATAATAGGTTGGTAGTCTAGCGTTGGGCTAATAATAAGGAGATTAAAGAGCCTCCTTAGTGCATAGAAAATCTGCCACAGGTGATCGTTGGCATCCTCAAAAGCTTCTTGCCTTGTCATGTCCCAATAGTCCCATGTTCGACGAAGAGTCTGCTGCAGATCCGCATAAGCACGTTCACGGAGAATGTTGATGATTTCCAATCCCTTAGCTGGATCATAAGGCTCTCCCTCTTCTGCAGGGTCCCGCACCTCGTAATCATCACCATCCCGCTCAGGGTACTCCCCGTACCGTTGGCCATAATCCTATTCTGGATCGTCCCTTCGGATCTCATTTGTGATCCTTTCCTCAAACTCAACGAGGTCATACTCTGCAAAACGGCAAGAATGAGTATACAATGGGGAACAATTTCTTAGACTTGAAACTCGAATAGATACAAGGAAGTATCATGGATAAGACTAATTTAATTGTATTCATTGATATGATAATCATAATTCAGAAGAAAGGCACATCCATTATAGAATGGCTAATGAATTGCCAGGTCAAAATTTTACAACTATACACAATACAAAATGCGTAATACAATTGTTTAAGAGCTAGGTCCCCTCTCTTCATCCATAGGCCGAGGAGGTGGTGGCGGCGGTCGATGTCGTAACAAAGTCACCCCTGGGTCTACGGTGGAAGCTGCAATGGAGGCAACCTCTGGTGGATAGGCAACAGCCAATGGAGCCCCCGTAAGGAGTTTCATACTCATCCAGGGTGCAATATCATGCCCCAAGGCCGTCAAGGCAAGATCCCGTCGTACGAGTACGTAAGTAAGCGTACGATAGGGAAGCTTCTTGTGCCCTGCCAATGTGGAAAGAGCACGAAGGGTCCACCATGAAGCCTCGGCCTCTGGCTCTAAGTCCCGGGCTACAAAAAAAACTTGCCCCTGCCGAAAAGCTGATAGGAAGAAGCGAGTAAGGTGATTCCCCAGTAGCTTCCCTTGCGGGGTCTCCAACGTGGCAACTTCCTTATCCAAGTCCATAGGGACTTCTTCTTCCTTGAGTTCCTGCTGCTCTTCCTTCAAATGGCCAGGATTATGGTATAAATCTTCTCCCTCCTCATCCGAACCGGAGGGAACTTCGACCATGTTAATATTTGGGACATGAGGCCCCATAGCTGTAAAAGCATCCGGCGAGGGCTGAGATGGCGGATCCTGCATCACGAGTTCCCGAAGCCGTAGCAAGGTTTCGGCCGACTCTATGGTCTCCTGGTGGAATTGGAGCAGCTGCTGCACCTCCTGGGGCAGATCAATAGGAGCGAAGTCGATGAAGTCATCCATACAGTACTCTGCTAACTCATAGAGTACATGGTCCTTGCACCGGCGCTTAAACCCGGCCACCATGTGATAGGTCCAGATGATATCATCCAAGAGAAGATATTCTTGCCCTTGGTGATACACAACTGGAAGGGCGTCTAGCCCTGACAAGCGTGCAGCTTGTTCCCGACGTGGTGGCATCTCCTCTGCCAACTGCTTCCAACGGGTGAAGTCACCCATGCCTATATGCTCATCGTCTTCCTCCGGAAGTTTGCCTTTCTCTACTGGCAATGTCTCATCCTCAACGTACTGATCCATGAGGATGGCTAGGGCAAAGGCAACTTCAAGACATTGTCGCCCCTGGTGCTGCACAACTGGCAGGTGCTTGCCCCATCTAAGCTTACCCTTTAGCACATCATATGCGTGGGTGTCACCTCCTAGCATATCCCGAACTACCTCCCATTCTAGATACAACTGGGGAGGTTCCCCAAGAGGAATACACAGAGGAAGCATCTCCTCTGTATAAAACTCTAGGAATCCGGCATAATCTGGGTGCCGCTGCATATTAGTGATGAGATCAAGGCGCTGACAGAGAAAGGGCCGTAACAGGTCGAAGGGCACTTGCGGATCCCAGTGCTCTCCATCCTGGTACCATGCAAGTAGGTCGGTGGCAGCCATGGGCGCTGGAGGGGAGGAGGAAGGAAGAGAAACAGATATGAACAAATGAAATGAACTTTGAAGATCCTTTTTATCCCTTTTATTTATGCTGAAGTCAGCATTTTCGTACTCAATACAAAATAAAAAGTAAATTTTTATTTAATATATAAAAAAAATATTTACAATGCGAATATCCTGCAAAAATTTGCTAAGGACGCTCTCCCCGAATCCTGCGGGCGAGGGCTAAATCCTTTGGCATTATGGTGACCCTCTTTGCGTGGATAGCGCAAAGATTGGCATCACCAAAGAGTGCCACCAGGTAGGCTTCCACAGCCTCTTGCAGCGCTAGGATAGCAAAAGTCTAGAAGCGGAGGTCGGTTTTAAACTCTTGGGCGATCTCCCGAACCAACCTTTGGAAGGGGAGCTTCCATATCAGAAGTTGCGTGGACTTCTGAAACTTACGGATCTCCCGTAAGGCCACGGTACTAGGTCTATACCGGTGGGGCTTCCTTTGTGGAGCAGGGTTAGGGGGCGGCCCTTTGTGCCCCGGGATCGTCTTGGCCCCTACAACTGGACGGGGCCGAGAGGCATCCACCCGCTCCTGTCTTCGGCTACAACTGGCGTTCTTCCCAAAGGCTCCGACAGTCTTCAACTTTTCCTTGTACTGGCTGCCGGACTTTCGGGCTACGGATTTCCTCCAGTGCTTAACGGTCGTATGCTCCGTTTGGTTTGGGCCCTGCCCACTCCCTGATCCCCCATCGCCCTGCTGATCCAGCTGCTCTTGCCGGGCCTTCTCCTCCCTTTTGGATCCTTTCCTGCTCCTCCTTGTACTCCCGAGCTCTCCTGAGGCCTTCTTCAATCTCATTGTATCGTCGCTCTACAATGTGGCGAAGGAGTTCTGCATGGTATCGATTGGGCCGCTGGTTCATATCAATCTGGATCGTCGTTAAGTAATCCAGGCTGATGTCAGGAATCACTCCCCACATGAAGCTCTGGGAGGTTTCATGCCATTGATATGGGGGAATCTCGATGGCCCTGCCAACTTCATCTCCAAGATACCGGTATTCCCTACCTCGAGCCGGCGTATCGGCTCGCTCCACTTCCCTACGGTCATCCTCCCTGGCCAAGTTCCGAATGCGGTCGGCCTCTTTACTTATATCCTTCTCTTCAGTGTGGCCTTCACATTCGGGAGGGTAAAATTTTATTAGCATCATGACCAAGTCAGGTTGCTCGGCCATGGTGTAAGGAAGCTGTCGGAGATTCAGTCTGACCAAAAACGGCTCCGAGTAATGGTAAATTGGATAGGGGATCCTATTGTTGTTCTCAAATCTGTTTACCAGCTCGTCCAAAAGTATATCTATCAAGGCAGGGTCAGTAGCCATGTGCCGGGCGATCAAAGCATAAATCTCTGCTATAATGAGGGTAGTGGGGTCCACGGTACTCTTGGTGTTGGCCATACTATACTGGGGTCAACAGGACATGGAAAGGATTTGGTGGTTAAGGCGTCGATAAGGAAGGCGCTAGGGTCGGAGAAGACAGTAGGGATAAACCAAGGTGGACAGGCAAGGTCGGGTCCGGTAGCTATGGCGGACGTCAGCTCTAGTGGGCGGAGGCGCTTTAAGACAGGGAGAAAGCAAAAAGTTAACGGCCCTTAACCCTAAAAAGTTTTAAAAGTTTGTTTGTTTTTTTAACATTGTATCGTGGCGGAAAATACGCCAGCGAAAATGGCATTCTATGGCGCCCCACCGCGATGGGGGTCGACGAAAGGCAAAGCGGCGCCCAAGTTGACTTGCGCTACCAAATTCACGCTGATGGTGCGGTCCGGGCACCGGATTTGCATTCCACGCCACCCCGCCACCATCAGAATCGATAGAAAGCAAGCGGCGCCCGAAGTTGACTTTCGGGGCCCCTCCGTCGCCATTTTTGCCACACGGCATCGTTCTAGGGTATTTGGGGTACGCCCGATCCAATGGAGCCGTTTCCGCCTTCGTCCAAGCTACCTGCAAGAAGTCATAGCCCCTCCAAACTTGGGTCTTCTAGTCGCCCTAGCTTCTTTAAACCTACAATTTTCTTACTTTAACCTAACACAAAGCCAAACATCACAGAAACTAAGCCCCCACTAGATTAGCCTCCTGCCTAACTAACGAACTACGAGTTAGGGTTTGGCCAGTGCTATGATTCCGGGCAACCGAAATCACGGCTCTGATACCACTGTGACGCTCCCTGAACATATACGACACTCGGGCGTATACATACGGGGACTTTCCCCTCCCATGGCAACCAACTCACCATGAGCAGGGCCTTCCGTCTGACTCGGGCCATCTATAAGAAGATGCTCAAGTGAAGGACACAGAGGGGTCATTCGGCCCACGCCTTCAATGGGGCTCCTACGTCGCGGAAGCATGAATACAAGGTTAGCACACAGCATAATCATATCATAATTTACCACCACGAGGGGTGGCACATCCATCCAAGTGACAACAGCAAAGAATATGCATTTAATACTAAGGAAAACACCCAAACCCATGGTTCTATCCCGGCTCCGACTCCAGTGAGGATCGACTGACGGCTAGGTCTCAAGAGATCAGCAGACCGAATCTTGACATGGCGTTGGCTGGCATAGAACGTCGGCTAGGGTTGTCCACTCCATCCGCCCCTCCTGTGCACACTTTGCAGATGAGTCCAATCATGCTATGGCGTCACTATAGCCTTCCGGACACGCAGACTCAAGGTATCACCCTTCGAGCCTACTACAGGGTTCATGAAGCCCCATCCGATGAGGCAGGTCGGGGAAGCATCCCCTTCCAGGATCACAGTGGTTCCATGGGTGAGCTAGAGAATACATGCCGCATCAGCGACCCCCGCATCCGTACCCGACTTACTTACCCTAAATCTACTCAAAGTGCAAGATGCTCCATACGGATCACACCTCTACACCCAGGGAGTGTTAGACCCATACCCGGCCCTCTTCGTGACCGGCTATCAGGCCTAGCCCACTATAGGAGTCTCAGGAGCCTTTTATGTTCGTGCAAGACACACCCCCACTTCACCACTGCGTCCCGTATTTGGTGCTAAGCAATTCCATAGCATCCACGACTCGGTGGTCTCTTGTGCACAGGCCGCGTTAATGGGAATTACAGGAATCAACCTAGGAGTATACTACTAACATGGCTCAGAGGTCTCTACCGTCCTTATTTCCCCCATTTCCAGAGTAATACTATGCAAAGAACTATCAATCCATCCTTTAAGAGCAAGACCAAAATCCAAAAATAAAGAGAACTCTCCTTTACAATCAAGGGTCAGTTCCTACAAGTAAACATAGAGAGAACAGACGAAACAAACACAACAAGTGCCCAACAGGGGCGCTACCCTGGAATTCTCAAGCTATCCTAACCACCCACATGAGTTCCTGTTGAATCCGTTGTCATTTGGTGCTTCCATCTCCCTGGGACTTGGCGCTCAGCTATGGCTACACAGGTAAAGGTGCTTGGCAAGGTGGGCGCTCAGCTCCTTCTCCTCTTGGACGATTTTGGGGAGTCAATTAGGGATAGGGGTCAGGTTCATGGCTCAATTTGGAACTTCCCATGCTGGCCAATCGAATTAGGCCAGGTGGCGCTCCCCTAAATAGCCAATTGGGCCAATTCAATTATCCTTTAATGGTTAATTTAACATAGCTAATTAAATCCCTTTTAGGTCAATGTCAAAATACCCCATGGTGGCGTACCTTTGTTGGTGACGTGTCAGCATATTATTTATACGTGTTCCGTATAAATACATGGAACGTCACACCTTTTCTTTCTTACATCCCTGTATTTAGGTGAAACCTTGATGTTGTTTAACCAAAATTGGATGACTAATTGCTTTGTGTCTTCGTCCAAACAATCAGATCTTCTCTTTCTGCCTGCTAATGCCCATATAGTTGGACCTGCAATTTTCATTCTCTTTCTTCTGCCTGCAGCGTATGACAAATTTCGAGGATGGCAGTTCAACATTTTTGAAGCAACTCCTTTTTGCTTCAATTCCCCATTTTTCCCAACAATCATGGATAAAACAGAGTGCTTGGCTGCCAACTTGTCACTGCTATTAGAAGATTTAACCTCTTCTAATCCATCTTTGAGATTTTGTAACAATGAATGTTTCACCACTTTATACTCAAGGTAGCCCAATCTAAAGTTTAAACAACCCCAAGACACGAAACCAATACCTCTCTTTCACCGGGAGATAGAGAACTGGCTTCATTTCTAAAGCATTCAACAACCTTTTACGCTCTTTTCCTGATTTTTTGGTGAAGTACACGGAATATGATCGCCATTCTCACTTTGTTGATGATTATCACTCTCTGTCACTTCATTCAAAGATGTCATTTAGAGTATCTTCTTCAACCATTTTCTCGCTTCCCTTTGTTGATTTCGGTATCACCGCCCCTCATTTTGGACATCAGCCCTGAGTAATTCTCGTTTCATACTTTGATTTTCTTGTGCCATGCCCCTACTACTACTATGAAAACTGATATGCATGCAAAGATCCGGCAAGAATTTGAAATTCTTTTCTTTGTTTTAGATTCTTAGACCATAGATTGGAGGGAATTTGCTTGCTTCGGATGGATTGGAGAGAATTTGCTTGGATCGGAGGAAATCCAGTGATTGTGCCCAAAATTTCGCAACAACCGTCAGCCACTTCATGTCATGATGACAAACAATCAAATATATTCCTTTTTTAAATATATAACGACAATCACGTGGCCTCCTACCATACATTCAAAATTACATAAAAAATGGGTTTTCTAGTGCAAAATAGTACATGAATTTAGAACTAATGTATGACACCCTAGCATGCTTTTACCCTGCAGACCAATCTACTCATTCGACTGATATCTTCAATCGTATACAGTCACCGACCACCTTGAATCTACTGTTTACATATTAACACTTACTAACTTTGTCGATCCAGATGTCTTGATCATATTTGACCGCTTATATTCATTCATATTCAATGGTTATTTTCAACTTCATACCATCGACATTTCATTGGACTCGATTCGCACCTTTAACCTGATAGTTTCGTCCTCTGCACATGGACCTTGTATACTCAATTTTTGCAGCTCTCAAAATTTAAGTATAGCATGAACATCCACAGGTTAAATTTGAGAGGTTAAAGTTGGAACAACTAGCCGCTAGGAAGATTGAGGCTGAAAGGAGGAAAGCATGGGGAAAGAAATTGCCAAACAGGCAGAACAAAATAGAGAGGCAAACAACATCAGTACAATTCGATCCTTAATGAAGAGATGGGATCTAGTCAACAGGGAGGTAAGCCCCCAGCCTCATGTTGACATTGGTGTTGGGAATTCCAATAGAATGGAACTCTTATTCTAGAACACAACATGACCAAGACAAGGCCACAGACAAAGAGAGATTTAGGAAATGGTTGAAATTGGTATAGATGCTGATATTATATTTCGAGCAAGAGGCATGGACATGGGATTTGCAACTAAATGGAGGGCTAAGATGGCACATGTCCATTTAGTTAACCATGCAGGTTTTGTTCACTTTCATATGTGGCTATAGTTGACCAAGTCATTGCAAAAACAGTGCCAACAACAAGATTCGAGAGGGTACACATGCCACATTTACAGCAGCAGGAACACAAGACCAGGTTATGCATATATAGAATGTTGTGTAAAGCATTTTACAGGGGCCATGTTGAACTGACCTATTTGGGATTGCAGGTTCCTCAGGACAATGATGAAACTCAGAAAGAAAAGGGCACGCATTTGTGCCTGAATTATACATTGCATTGACATTGTGGAAGACAGGATCAACAACCATGTGCTACATATGTTTCTTTATACTACACTAGTAACAGTGCCCGGCGTTGCCGGGCATAAGTACGAATGTATTGGCAGGAATGACAAAGTTCTAGATGTAGTTATAGATATAGTTACAATATAAGATTTTGATGCTAAGGGCATTTTGCCCTAATATGACAATTAATTATATTGGTGCAAATGAATTTATGTAATGAATTAAGAATATGCAGAAGACAATAGACATGAGTGGTTTGAGATATGATAATGAGAGATGTAATGGATGATGTTTATATTGAATGTTTGTATATCCAATCAAACTTGAACGGGGGCTATCTTGGATTGTACTTGTAGGATGCAAATTATCAATTTGAAAGCCATCCACCGATGTGCATACAACAATTAGGTCATCTCATTTCTTTGTCGAGATATCTTAGTGAAAATACAATGATATAGGGAATAGCACAACAGCTTAGAATAATGTATGGATTCTTTAGTGAGCAACATTATTGCTCAATTGGTACTATAGAATAGATGTTATCTTTGCACTAAGCAATAAGGCCACAAATTTTGTAAGATGATAAGCATAATTCCTATTCTAACATAAATCAAGGCTAAAATGAGATTGTACATAGGTATGCAATTAACTAAAAGTCGCATAGCTTAAAAAGACTTTGATAACTCCTTGTAATCGACTTCTAGTTTCCAGCAATTTATAGGCTTTTAAAAAGCTTGGCGGTAGCAATAGTAGATGGTGAACATGATAGAAAGCTTCCTATTTGGTAATAATATGGATGGTGAACATGCCTGAAATCTTCCTATCTACACTGCGCCCACCAATAGTATCACAATTTTGCAAGACAATAAGCAAGGTTCACAACCATGCAAGATAATAAGCATGGTTCACAATCTGACATAAATCACGTTGAATTTCATTGCATATAGGTACAAAAGACTGAAGAAATATCTACACCCTATATTTACCGGCAGCTATTGTACTCTTAATCTTGTTAAAAATATTCATCCATCAAAATATTATCTCTGACATTCTTAGAAAACTTATATATTGCAGAACAATTGGCATCTATCTTTATTTCGAGATAGAAACCCCAAATATTGAATCTGCAACTTTTGGAGCTTACATAAGAATCAGTTACTTCAACAAATAAATAGTACGTGCAATAGTCATTAAAGAAGCAACACAGGCCAGCAAGCAGTGATAAGATAGCTTTGATGACCTGGGTTTCGCATCACATGCATAAGACTAATAAAAGATTGGCAGTATTGCAGCTGAGATAATGTTGCAGAAAAGACAACAATAAAGATGGATATGTGCACTCAACATAACACTGGATGTTCCAAGTGAGATACGCACTACAGAAAGTGGCCCAAGGGGGTAAACCCTGACATAATTCCTATAAGACTAAAGTGCACAATTGGGAGAGGGCCTTGTGCAAACATCACCACATGCAACATTAGGAATTAAGATCACGTCATTGCACTTGGTAATTCTGCCACTCAGCTTCTAAATGGAGGGAAAAATATAAAATCCATCATGGCAACTGAATAAATTGACATGCAAAATAGGACTTCGAACATGGCAAGCGATGGCAGGCAAGATCCACAATCGTTTTTGGATCTACAAATGTGAAGGATACCAGAGATTCAATGCAAAGCCTTTTCCATACTGGTTCCAGCCTTTAGGACAGTGAACCGTGAAGCACATCTTCTATATGCAGCTGAATTCAGCAAAAAGGCGAATCCTAGAGCAAGCAAGAGGGCGCATTTACAACAGCAGATTTCCAAGATCATGCTGGGAAAAACATATTTAAGAAAACTTTATAAGAAAAAAATTACTACAAAGGCAGAATTGACATTTGAGAGCAGCCTAATGTGGAAGCAGGTTTCTCAAAAGCCCTTTCAGTGTTCTTTCTGAAGATCCCTGTGAGCTCACTGGCAAGCTCAGAACTTTTATCACCTAAGTTGTTTCATACACCCGCTCAATTTAGCACCAGATGTTTCAGAAATGTCTATTCAACAGATGCATGAATATCTACCTGGCTCACTAATAGCAACACAACTCTTTGCTTTCTTTTAAGTGCAAAATGAAAGAGCATGCTCTGCAGAAACATAATCAGGCATTGATGCGCACACTGCAGAGGTTCTGCACAACACAAAGAAGTATTAGCCTTCTGTGTCAACTTTAATATCAAATGCTTTTTCAAATAATAGGCCCGGGGGATTCACATAGTGTAGGCCGTATATACCATGTGAGTGGACGATAAGGGGTTTTTTTAACCTAAAGTGTACGAATACGTACGGGAAGGGGTTCTTTAGACCTTAAAAAAAGCGTATACGAAGGGGTTTTTTATGACCCCTTCCTCACACATGGCGTATCCCTTATACACTAAGTGGTATCCCCGGGATAATAGGAACCAGGGAGAAACTTTTCTCATCTGCAAAAAACAATCAGCGTGAATCATCTAAGCTCTGCTAATTCAAATACCAATTAATAAGGTGAATGCCACCTCCATTATATTATTCACGACATCAAGAATTCAAGATTGTGCTCCTGGTTTTCCAAATTTTACGGTTATATCCCTGAATTTATAGCAAGATTTAGCATGTCATAAGAAAATCACCTCAGACTGGTTGAGGGATTTGCAACATTTTAGAAAATATTAAACCTGATAAGGTTACATCTATCTCATTTGGGCATTTGAGAGCCTAGCAGACATGGAACGAATTATGTGTATTCTAGCACTAATTAACATGTACCCGAATTGAGTAACAGAAAATGTGTTACAAATATATCTAATAAAGTAAAAGGAAAATGACATCATCAAAACAATAAGCAATAGTGATTGTTATTATGGAAGTCTGGCCTCCTAGATAAAATAGCAACACAGAAAGGCAGATAATAGTACCTTTGCAGTACTTCCTAGTCCATTCTGGTGCAATAAACTTCTTTCGTACCTGTGTATTGGATCGCCATCTTGGGTCAGAGATTTTACTTTAAGAGGCAATGCTGGCCCATCTTTCCATCAACGGGTACATATTTTAGAATTAAATGCAGGGTTTCATATGTAACAATACGAAGGGCAGAACATTGGGTGTGGGTTTTTAGATCACCCTGCAACTCTCCTGGATGGACTGCCATGGATGCTCATCTCAAAAGAATCCTTACTGCTTACCAAGAAGACAATATCAATTTGCCAATGAACTATGTCGGAGGAATTACTGATGCTTTATTAAAGTCCTCTATCAGCAAATCATAAAGGAATTGCATAACAAATATGTGAATTGAGGAAGTGCAGAAAAATGCCTTGTCACATTCTATTTTAGTTCCTTATAACTATGCTAGACACAGTGGCCCAATCTCATTTTTAAATCACACCATACGCATGATGGAGAGAGCAAGTATACAACTCATAGATTACCTTTCTAGCAGCCCACTTTCACAATGTTCCTTTATTAGATCTCCATGAATTCGCCTCTAGAACTAAGAAACTTACATCATCCAAACATGTAAGCCTAGAATAAGAATCCAGACCCTTATCTACAATAACAGCTCAAGCATTAAATGCATTAAAGAACTTCACTTACATGGATCAAATATTGATCTGTATTCTGTTCAGAACTGATTCATTCCTTGAAGCTATGCACATGGCATTATTCACCATTTCATTCATTTGCATAATAGAATCCAGGATATGTAAAAGAAGCATTACACTTTACCTTTGGGCACAGCAAACACATCAAAGGCCTAGATTCAGCACAGTCTAGGCTGGAGTGCTAAATGCTTTTTGCCATCACTGTGTGCTGCTCCAACCTATCTGCAAAGCCATCTTCCCTTAATGCGGCATAAACAAAAGCTTCAAAAATCTTGATTATTAAGAGATGTTCTTACGATTTGAATCTGATCCTATTTAAAATGAAAACTTCACCCCTGGATCTCCAGGTATCAAGGACTTGGCTTGGAGGATGCAACACAAATAGAGCTTTGGATTCATGATTCGAAGGCCAAATAGCACTTCTAGTGACCAATTTGATGATTGGAGTCCTCTACAAACCTTAGCGATAGTCTGAAATTGCACCTCTTACATGAGACCACTTGTATAGTGGCTTCCAACTACCTGAGATTAGTGACAACTGCAAAGATTGGAAAGGCTGGCTCTCTAAATCCACGGAGCTCTATGCGACGTACCAAAAGCCGGTCCTTGAATATGAAATACCTGCAAAAATGAAAGATGGATCAAACATAGCAACAAAGCCAAAAACCTCTGTAGTTAGATGAATAACAACAATCTTCTGTTCTGATAGTTTATCATAGCAGATAAAAACCGATGATCAAATCCAAGCAACCACCTCAGGGCATCCATCCGATATTTGATGAAGCTCAAACAAATGCTGGCGCAAGTTCGCATCCACCCATTTGACGAAGAAACCTAAATTGTTATATATAGTATTATATAAAATATGTCTTCTAGTGGTGTCTAACTATTGGAGTTTGTTACGTGATTGTTTTGTTATGGGCTAACCATAAGATTTGCAAGATTATGCAATTTGGAGAACCTATTTTATAAGGAGCCATAGCAACATTTTAAGACTTGAGCACTCGATCATACAAAACCACATGGACCCTCCATTGCTAAGGTGTGCAATTCTAATTTTAATGAGAATAAGAATGAGAATGAGAATGAGAATGAGAATGAGAATGAGAATGAGAATGAGAATGAGAATGAGAATGAGAATGAGAATGAGAATGAGAATGAGAATGAGAATGAGAATGATTTTTTATCGTCCACTGAGGTGTGCAATTATATCTTTGACATATGAGATAGGAACCACATGGGCCATCGCTAAAAGAAGCATTTGTGACAATATTGTTAATTGAGGAGTGGTAGATATATAGGAAATTGCAGATTCTGGGAAGGGACGCGAGAGAGACACAAAACCGGCCGTAGATAGGCTTCTCATTCATCTCAGCAGATTTCTACAATGGTGGACAGTGGATAGCCGCACACATGCGAACTACCCACGAAAAATAAAGGGAAATCCAATTCCCGATCCAATTATATCACTTGGACCCCAAAAACAAATACAATGCTAATAGATGAGTGGCTGATGTACCTGCCGAAAGCTTATCACCGGGATTAAAAAACCCCGCCCTTTCGGGTTTTCGAGGAAAAACCCTAGTGATAAGCCTTCGGCAAGGGGCTTAGACAAACGTAAGGCATAGAATCGCTCCCAAAACCCCCCATGGAGAAGTCAAAACGGATGGCGCTCGCCAACCTGCACCTGCACATCACCAACACAACAAACGAGAAACATACCAGAGAATAGCATCACCCAGTGGGTGGAAAAAAAGCATCACCCACCGCGTGGAAAAACATGATAAACAGAACTTGTACAAAATATAAACAAAGAAGGGGGGGAGGGTGGGTTCAAAGAGAATAAGGTACTGCTGAGAGAAGAGGAAGCGCCGATGAAACGTCGATGAAGAACTCCGCAATAAGTAGCAAATGCCCAACCTGAAGAACGGCCTAAAACGCATGCGATGCATGCATGCGACGCATGCAATGCATGCATGCTCGTCTTGAGCAAGAATGCCGATTCGCTACGCGAATCGACGACATTCTTGCACTGGGACTCGCATGAAACCAACAAAGTGCCCGAATACCAAAGGACTTCCTTAACAAGCTAGGATCGAGGACGAAGGTCACAGGATGAAGGCTAAAGGCCGAAAAGGACAGCAGAAAAGGAACGCCAAATTGGCCAAACCAGGCAGGAAGAAGCCCCTCCCCTGCCTGGAAACAATTCAAAGAGAATAAGGTACTGCTGTGAGAAGACGCCGATAACCGAGCCAAAACGGAAAAGGCCTAATATAGGCGCTCGTCCCTTCCCAGAATGGCGATCCGATGGCTCGGATCGATGGGATACATATTCATTTAATTGCGTTTGGGTAGTGGGTAGTAGCATTAAATTTGCTTAGTCATAATTACTCTGCATCTGCCTAGGCCAAATTAAAAGTTCTAAAATGTGCTTGATCTTAAAAGTAAAGTTGCAATGGTTAGGGTTGAGCATTAGGGAGAGTGATTGTCAAGAGACAATAGAGGCAATAAGCTCATAAGTGTTTGCTTATTACACACATTTAGTATTTCTCAAAAGTAAAAGTTAGTAATTGCATTTCTTTGATACAACTGACATTGGATTTCTTTGATACAACTGAGGGCTTTTTGGCGTTGTCAATTTGGCATGTACCATGGTGATGGCAACCCTTGTATGTTCCCTTGGGGTTTATTGAGATTTTAAGCATATTGTCAATAATTCCCTTTGAAACTATCGTATAGTTTGATACATGCAAATGAAAATAGTATCAAACATTCTTGTGTCAGAGGTAGCTTTCGATTCTCTGTGTTTAATAAGCATATTGTTCTTGTATCATATGTGGATTGAACAACATTGTGCTAGCCCTAGTAATTACAAAGGCTCATATTCAAGTTTGCATCATTGTTTGTAGCCTATTATAATGGTAAAACTGCCATTTAAGCTTTTATGTTATCCTTTGTTATACCTTCTGGATTTATACAACTTGCAAATTATTGAATTTGTGCATTTGTCTCTCATATTGAGAATAATCATTCCAACTTCATGAAGCCTGCATGAATTGTTTGCTGTAGAAAACAGTTGGCATGAATATCTAAAAAATAAAGAGGCGCTTGGTTAAGCAAATTTGACTTGAATGCCAGCTTTTTGTATACATGATTGGCCTAAAATACATGGTTAAGCAATGTGAACAAAAATGAGACCGCTATGTCTCTAGGGTAGTACCAGAACTCTTGTAAAACAAAATGAGACGGATTGAGGTTGTTGACATTAGTTATCCAATCTTTGGTTGCTCTAGCTACAGGAGCATAACTTCAATGGTCTGGTGCTAACATTTTGAAATTATGATGGCCATATGCAAGCTTAAACTCGTTTTCCCTTCTGTTTTGCAGTAGATTCGAAGCCTAATAAGGTTGCACTTCTATGATTTCCAGACAAAGCAAAGCAAAGCAAGTACAATAACTGCCATTTGCTTTGAAGCTCTTAGCTTGCAGCAGGTTTGTGAAGTGTCTGTTGTGTGTAGATCAAAAATGCCCAAGCTTCAATCAAATCCCCAAGACCTTTAGCTTCCAAGGTCTCTTTAATCCTTTTTGTGATCTGAGACCATAGACTAATTCCTTGTGCTCTCTATACCTCTGCTCTGTCCACCTCCGATTCCTTGTGTTCTATAGCATCTGCAAAAAAACAAATGCTGGCTATGCTCATATTATGATCGTGCAGTTCAGTTCAGCGTCTCTTGTTCAGCATATCACAACCACAATGTTTAGAAATGCGAACAGTACATAACATAACTTTGCATTTCTTATGGCTGGAAGTTACCAGCATCCGAGATGAGAATATACATGCAAACTTCTTCAAAATATATCTGTACCTATGTCTTGGAGTGAACAAAGGACTCACTTTTTGATCTGCTAAAAAATTTGCTTTTACATATCTTGGGTGCAAACTTGGTCACATTAACAAATGGGCATGTTGTGATAGAGAATCAAATTCCAATGCACAGACCTCAATTAAGATCTCATTAAGAATTCCATGTGTAGCTTTCGGAACCCATAACAACATGACTCTTTTGAGGCAGGGTATTATACTCTATTGCAGAAGCGACACAACAAAAATTCAACTTTTAAGAATAAATCCATGGGATAAACATGGGAGCCAATGTACTGTACGACCACTTCTATGGACTTCTATGGATTGCCATTTCTATGGACTGCTCGGCTACAGGTCTTCATTTGCAAGGTCTTGAGACTTGTGTCTTCTTACTTACCTAGGACTAATTACTTGCGTATGCTTCAGAGAAATGAGTATATTGGTGCGCCTTCGCTGACCATCATAAGCTCCTGCTAGCAATTGCACCTACGCAATAAACACCAGTGGCTAAAAAAGTTCTCGGGATGCTAGAAAAGACAATGCATATAGTCAGATAAACCAGACAAATGCTAGGACATACCTAGAGTGAACAGTGAAGATGCAACTAAAGTCACACAAATCAGACAAATGCCAGGACATACCTAGAGATCTGAGCAGTGAAGACATACAACTTCCTGGATTTTGTATACGTTTCCTTTCCATATTTCAAATCTGGCCAGACATTTTTGATTAAGCCAAATGTTGGCATCCGTTAACCCATGTCTTATAATAAGTGTTATAGGCATATAATTTCTTGATAGTACATTTAACAATATTTCATGAGATGTGACACTAAAATCACAATTGCCTTGTAAAATCTATTTAGTGATTTCGAAAGTTTAGATTATATAATTCCCTAATAGCTGCAATGATGGTAGACAGTGACACTTGCCTCCTGAACAAATCCATTTTTTGCTATATACTTCCAGTTCTCAGATTAAAGTCTGTAGTTATAACAAAGTGGAAGTTCAAAACATTTGATAATAGCATCTAGAATTTACGTAGATGGAAGAAAAAGGAGCTGCGTGCGCTTTCTTATTTTCAACAAAAATGTTCAAATGGTGCATAAGCATGTAAAATAGACCACGAGATTACAATCATGTGAAGACTAAATGGAGAGCTCCATATTTCTATGTTTATCCTACATGCAAAAACCTGGATGCTATCTATTGAATTTCACAGCATGGAAAACAAATCATGCATCTAAGAGGCCTAAAGTCCTAGTACCATTGAAGCTTCTTGAAAACAGAAATCGCGAAACCAAAGACAACTAATTCTGTTTTCAATCAATATTTAAAAAAAAAAGTCTTCAAACATTTACTCTCTAAAAAGCAGCAGATGCATACTGAAGACATGAGGTGGATTTGAAAGAGGAATTTGCATAGAACATGCAGCAAACTTGACGTCCCATTAAGGCAATGTATAGAAGATCCTTCTTTTGAAGCATCTAATGGTCACGATGGAAAGATTTAAGATATCTACAATTCAGCCAGTGTGATAGATCCAGAACTTCAAGGTGTTGGACCCGTCACCTGTTTGAGGGGAAGTAGAAGGCAAGAAAATCGGACATGAGCAGCGGCGGCCTCAAATGTAGGGAGAAGAAGAGACAAAATCTACATAGCCATATCTCAATGTAGCTCCGTGCAACATACCTTTTAGAATCTGATGACCATAGCTTTGATGGCATGGAGCTTTGAAAGATGGAGTTGCCTTAACCAGAAGAGAGACCTTGCATACAGATCCTCCACAAATAAAATTAATAAAACTTGGAATACCAAGGCTAGGAGCCCATATTTATATATCTGGTTTCTTTCATCAGATCTGCATGAATTTACGTCTGCGATAAATAAACTGTTGCAGCATATATGATGTAAGTTCAAACACTGCTGTAGCCTGCACATAACACATAAAACTGGAAAGATCCATGAGTGCTCCTTCTGGGTCCCATAGGCCGATTGGTCTCAGTGGACGATAAAAAAACTATTCTATTCTATTCTATTCTATAATTTCGAGCAAAAAGATGGAATTCATCATAATAGAAGGGTTTTTTTCTATTTTTTTCTGTTCAAGCTTATAATTAAGATCAGACGCTAAAACTGACTCTAATATCCTCTTCTTGTAGTCATGGGTCGAGGTTCCGTCATATTGTATGAAGCCGGCATCCATTAATCCAATTTGACATGGGGTTTTGTTATTTCACTGGAAGCGTGGTAGAACTTAAAAGCCTATACGTGTCCTCCACTTTGGCTGCCGCAAGGCGGTGGGATAAACTAGCTAGTCTGTACAAGATTAGTCTAGTATGGACCTTAAACAAAGGAATAAGAAAACTTTATAAGAAAAAAATTACTACAAAGGCAGAATTGACATTTGAGAGCAGCCTAATGTGGAAGCAGGTTTCTCAAAAGCCCTTCCAGTGTTCTTTCTGAAGATCCCTGTGAGCTCACTGGCAAGCTCAGAACTTTTATCACCTAAGTTGTTTCATACACCCGCTCAATTTAGCACCAGATGTTTCAGAAATGTCTATTCAACAGATGCATAAATATCTACCAGCATGCAATACCTGGCTCACTAATAGCAACACAACTCTTTGCTTTCTTTTAAGTGCAAAATGAAAGAGCATGCTCTGTAGAAACATAATCAGGCATTGATGCGCACACTGCAGAGGTTCTGCACAACACAAAGAAGTATTAGCCTTCTGTGTCAACTTTAATATCAAATGCTTTTTCAAATAATAGGAACCAGGGAGAAACTTTTGTCATCTGCAAAAAACAATCAACGTGAATCATCTAAGCTCTGCTAATTCAAATACCAATTAATAAGGTGAATGCCACCTCATTCACGACATCAAGAATTCAAGATTGTGCTCCTGGTTTTCCAAATTTTACGGTTATATCCCTGAATTTATAGCAAGATTTAGCATGTCATAAGAAAATCACCTCAGACTGGTTGAGAGATTTGCAACATTTTAGAAAATATTAAACCTGATAAGGTTACATCTATCTCATTTGGGCATTTGAGAGCCTAGCAGACATGGAACGAATTATGTGTATTCTAGCACTAATTAACATGTACCCGAATTGAGTAACAGAAAATGTGTTACAAATATATCTAATAAAGTAAAAGGAAAATGACATCATCAAAACAATAAGCAATAGTGATTGTTATTATGGAAGTCTGGCCTCCTAGATAAAATAGCAACACAGAAAGGCAGATAATAGTACCTTTGCAGTACTTCCTAGTCCATTCTGGTGCAATAAACTTCTTTCGTACCTGTGTATTGGATCGCCATCTTGGGTCAGACATTTTACTTTAAGAGGCAATGCTAGCCCATCTTTCCATCAACGGGTACATATTTAAGAATTAAATGCAGGGTTTCATATGTAACAATACGAAGGGCAGAACATTGGGTGTGGGTTTTTAGATCACCCTGCAACTCTCCTGGATGGACTGCCATGGATGCTCATCTCAAAAGAATCCTTACTGCTTACCAAGAAGGCAATATCAATTTGCCAATGAACTATGTCGGAGGAATTACTGATGCTTTATTAAAGTCCTCTATCAGCAAATCATAAAGGAATTGCATAACAAATATGTGAATTGAGGAAGTGCAGAAAAATGCCTTGTCACATTCTATTTTAGTTCCTTATAACCATGCCAGACACTGTGACGTTCCAGCATAGTGGCCCAATCTCATTTTTAAATCACACCATACGCATGATGGAGAGAGCAAGTATACAACTCGTAGATTACCTTTCTAGCAGCCCACTTTCACAATGTTCCTTTATTAGATCTCCATGAATTTGCCTCTAGAACTATGAAACTTACATCATCCAAACATGTAAGCCTAGAATAAGAATCCAGACCCTTATCTACAATAACAGCTCAAGCATTAAATGCATTAAAGAACTTCACTTACATGGATCAAATATTGATCTGTATTCTGTTCAGAACTGATTCATTCCTTGAAGCTATGCACATGGCATTATTCACCATTTCATTCATTTGCATAATAGAATCCAGGATATGTAAAAGAAGCATTACACTTTACCTTTGGGCACAACAAACACATCAAAGGCCTAGATTCAGCACAGTCTAGGCTGGAGTGCTAAATGCTTTTTGCCATCACTGTGTGCTGCTCCAACCTATCTGCAAGCAGAGCCATCTTCCCTTAATGCGGCATAAACAAAAGCTTCAAAAATCTTGATTATTAAGAGATGTTCTTACGATTTGAATCTGATCCTATTTAAAATGAAAACTTCACCCCTGGATCTCCAAGTTGGCTTGGAGGATGCAACACAAATAGAGCTTTGGATTCATGATTCGAAGGCCAAATAGCACTTCTAGTGACCAATTTGATGATTGGAGTCCTCTACAAACCTTAGCGATAGTCTGAAATTGCACCTCTTACATGAGACCACTTGTATAGTGGCTTCCAACTACCTGAGATTAGTGGCAACTGCAAAGATTGGAAAGGCTGGCTCTCTAAATCCACGGAGCTCTATGCGACGTACCAAAAGCCGGTCCTTGAATATGAAATACCTGCAAAAATGAAAGATGGATCAAACATAGCAACAAAGCCAAAAACCTCTGTAGTTAGATGAATAACAACAATCTTCTGTTCTGATAGTTTATCATAGCAGATAAAAACCGATGATCAAATCCAAGCAACCACCTCAGGGCATCCATCCGATATTTGATGAAGCTCAAACAAATGCCGGCGCAAGTTCGCATCCACCCATTTGACGAAGAAACCTAAATTGCCAAATTAATAAGCAGGCTTAGAAATATAAATGCATGCCAACCCAGTTGGCCAGCATCCATCCGTCGACAGCTGCAGGAAGGGATAACGCATCCGCTATAGGCTCGGAATGGATATAGCAACCTCGAAACCTAAACCTAGAATTTGGAAATTATAGCAAAAGCCATAAACCCGATTTATGGAATACCTAAAAAGTTTCCAGGCAGTTAAAAGCCTCAAAACCTTAGGAAACTAATTTAAAAAAAAAAATCCAAAAAATTTTCGAAACCCCGGAAAAACCAAATTTAAACAATAGGATTGCATTAATGACCTTCACATAATCAATGATGTTTGTCTAGTATATGTAACAAACTCCCCTGAACACTTGATTTGCAACTAGAGAACAATTAAGACAGCAATGATAACAAAAGATTCTTTAATTAGCAAACTTTATTGGCTACTTGCACAGATGCTATTACAGGAATGACAATAGCTATTTAGCCTAGCTCAGGTTGAAAATAGTAAATGACAATAAAAAAAAAGGAGTTGCATTATGACCGAGAGAAGAACTTTGGAAAAACAAAATAGGGAATGAGCAAAAAGACATGAGCAAAAAACACTTGTCATTTCATTCAAGGCATTAGAGCCTATAGCCTTGATGGTTGTTACTTATCAAGAGCTAGAGGGGATGTTTCACAAGCTTTGAAAAAGAAAAAAATACAGAAGGGAGAGCTAGTCCATTAGTGGCCAGGAAAATGTAAGCACGGGAGATGGGCAGGGTATCATGACTCAACATGGGACTAGAACATGACATTGTCGTTCTCACTTATAATAATCTGGCACTGCACCAGTTCAATATCTTTTTTAGCACATCAATTTGTGAAATGCTATCTAGTAATACCTTCACAGTTTTGTTTGAACCTACCACATTGACGACTTCAGTCAGTGTTATCAAGATAGTTCCAGATGCTTTTGTTGTAGCCATTGAAGAAGTGGAGTCCCTTCTATCCCCTTATCTGGGGAAGGCTTTCTTGGTAGCCTCTTGTTATTGGGGCCAATGTCTCTTGGCACGACAACACTCGCCTGGTGCATGGTGAGGGGGTCATAGACCCCACATGTTCAAGCCTTGAGTGCCACGCTAGCTTCCGGCCCAAAACTGGACATGGCCGTTGGGATAGCACTAGATATCCCAAAATGTCTGTTGTATAGTCCCCGATTGATGACACTCATTTTGCTGATGTTATATGCTCTTAAGTGCGCGAGATATGGCGACCATACCCTAGAAGGTGTAGATAACGCCTCGGTCCGAGAGAGTCATGAGAGGGATAACACCCTAGAAGGAGGATGTTATGCCCTATTATTATAACAATCGAAGGTGGAGGCCGGAGATTATTATAGTAGGGCATAAACACCCGAGGCCTAGGGTGTTGTCCGCTTCAACAAAATGGGCCCGAGAGTTTTATGGTGGTTTTCCAGTAGTTTTATAGTGGTACAAGCTAGGTGTTTATGGTCATTTCATGATCTATAACGAATATTTGCTCATGGTGAGGGAAAGGATACATTTCCTATAAACTTCTAATTTGATTCATCAACATGTGAACTTAGTTCGAGTGTCAGTTCTTGTCAGACATCCAAGTTCTAAAGCCGTCGAATTCTATGAAGGGTTCCATAAAATATATAGATGGCGCTTCAGATTCGATCTCTTGCCGAGTTCTTAGGTGTGGGATTCGGTAAGAAATTTGGTACGTCTGCATTCCTTTACCGGATGTTGCATCCACAGCTTCAGGGGCATCTTTGAATCAAATGGTAGCAGCAATGGCAAAGGCAATGGAGACGGTGGTAGTGGTGCTGGAGGGCATGGCGCTGAAAATAATGATGGGTATGCTAATAACCCTTTTTATGGATCTTCTTTTCGGCAGCTTGAGTTCCTGCCCGTTTGATTGTTATTCCATTAGACAAAGCTTTTGGTGTTTGGCTTTTGAAAAATAATTCAAGCAAGTAAGATCGTCTATCCCGTTAGTTACATTATACGGTTTTTCTATCATGTTTCATGAAATTAAACTCTGAAAATACTGTTTTTTGCTTGCACATATATGATCCTATATTATCTTGATGCAAATACAGGGAGGCCAATAGGAAGAATAACTGGATACCTTTAATGGCAGCACTTGATGTATTTCTCTTTAGCAAACCATGCCATGCAGTTCTTATTGGTTCGTGCACTCGGAAAACGTTTACAGGGGACATAGCTAGCAAGTATGCACAGGTGTATTTTTGCAGCTCCGTTTCTTATAGTTTTGAAATCCAAGTACCAGCATTAAGTGAAACTTTTTAACTCTTAGGTACTTCGAGAAGCATGCAGAAGACATGGATATGATTTTTATGATGAGCCTTATAAGCTAAATATCATTTCCATACGAAATCCCTCAGATACTGCAGGTGCATTCGATGACCATTTTGCGGTGGTTTATAGAACACATGCAACAAAGACAAAGGAATCTAGCTGGATGGTATTCAACTTTCCTAAACATATGCTATATTTAAAAGGAGGGCCATTTGTACATCTGATTATTGCAGGTAACAGTTTACAAAGCATCTGTTGATCCTGGGAGGGCTTGGCTCATGACTAAATGGGGAGGGACAGGTGGAACTGCTATCTTATGTCCAGGACAATATAAAGAAGCTTACCAGGTATTTGCTAAATTTTTCCATTTCTTTGAATTAGCTAAACTAGATAGTAATCTTTCACAAATTACAGTTGGGAATGCACAAGAATCAGTACGAAGCTTTATGTCAACAACTTCCAGTGCGAGTATGTAGGGATTATGATCGTGATGGTAAACTGGATTTTGGGCCAGTGGGAAGGTACATAATTATGCTTTAATTTGGTAATGTCTTTGTCTATATTTTTCTATTATTTGTATGCATACATAAACATTACTAAAATCATTACTCTTAGCAGCTTTGATGAGGAAGGAATGTTTGGAATTAACATACACCACGCCGGTATTAAGGATTCTGCAGAATACAATGCCCTTTCAAAGAACTATAGTGATATGGTTGAAAGGTACTCTGCTGGATGCCAGGTAAATTTTTGTAATTCTCAAGACAGTAATTTAAACCAAGGCCAAAGATATGATGAAGTCTGTTGTTATTTACATTTCATAAGCTTGTCACCAACAAAAAGTTTGTTCACATCTCACATGATTCGTCTCCCATATAGGTAGTGGCAACGATTGATGATTTCAATGATTTCATGCAACGAGTCCATATGTCCATCAAGCAAGGCCATGGACCACATTTTACATACACACTATTCCAAGGAGTAAAAGTTTGGGAGGATGTTCTCCGCTTAGTAGGCTCAGGCTCCATTGTGACAAAGACCATTTCTATCAAAAAGAAAAAAACTGTAGTTATTTCTGACAACTTCCGTTGAAGACGCCTGTTAAAACGGATAGTAGAAAATAATTGTTAGATACATTGCCTTGCCAGCAACCACATTGACATTGAATCCCAACACCTTCATAGAATATGTACAGCACTTTTGTTCTCAACATGCCTAAGCTTTGCATATACTACAATCATTACAGAGAAATGGATTGCATTTATGATTCTAATGCAATAATCATTCAAAATTCTTGAGGGGCCACTTCTATTAAGTGATAATCACTTCCAATATTGTATATTTGTTGTGCATCCCGGTCAGATTCATAGACCATTATCTTGCGTCTACTTGCACATTTGATGATGACACTTGAAAAGACAAATTTGAATTCAAGGGTGCTGACAAAAAGGGAAAACCGGCCATAAAACATTCAGGTTTCTTTCTTGATTGAAATTTTCAAACCTTTTTACATGCCCATCAATGTTCAGCATGCAGCGGGGCCAGAGAAGTAAATAAATCTCAAATCCTTTGGGATACATACAATATCCTGCCTGCAATCTGAATCCTCTCGTTTATAGTCCACACCCATCAAAAGAAGATCACAACCACCACATCCTTTCGTAGCCTAAGGTTAGACGTGGACAAGCAAAATATACAAGACATAACTTGTGTGGCGAACATACCATATCAAAACATGCTAGCAATAACACCTCTTGACTTAAACCTTGCTTGAAAATTTGATACTGCAAAGCATTCAATGAATGCCGTGAAATTTGATAGAAACGGCTTGTTGAACCTTTTCTTCACTGTAGCCAGTCCCCTATTTGTTGTATTGGTGCAAAAATCTGCACATTGATTGAGTTCGTCACAAGGCATAAGTAACCTTCATTCAACATTTAAGTTCGTTTGGTTTAGGACCTTGGATCATGTAATCCGCCATGTTCTCATCATTATAGATCTCGTGCCCTGAGATATAGAACATTAAGGCAGTCAAGGAATTTCAAAGTCATGTCCATGATTATGCTCAATGCCTTGCTATTAGTTAAAATTATTAAGATTCACTTGGATTCGAGGGTTCCTTTTAGCAGGCTTGTTCTAAATAATGAAAAATACGCAACATCACTTGCTACTAGAGCTAAAACTAGTAAGAAAAGAAAAGACCAGAATCTTCATTTGGAGGCTTTTTCTACTTCATTCTCATTTAATATTCCCTCATGATCTCAACCTCCTTCATGATATCCACGATAAGAGCAAGCTCTCTTACTGAGTTGTCATCCTCGTCCTCGTCCTCGTCCTCAACATCACCACCACTACCATCTCTATTGTGCATCTGTGGAGGGGGCTACATCTACATTGGTGATTGACATGTTGATGGCTGTGGAAATCATGGATATGGATGTGGAAAGGATGAAGGCTGGGGAGCTGGAGGTGGCCACCTAGGGGGAGCCATCATGGGTTGTTGGTAGGGGTCAGGGACTATTGATAATAACCTGGCTACTTATTATACGTTTTGTTGACTTCGAATGCTCTAATTCAAACCCTAATTTTCCTTTGCTCTGCACAGTTCACACTCTAACTAAGAATAGATTTGAAACCTTAGTACTTGCAACACAAGCACCTCTTTTTGCTACAAAATGATCCATCCTCAAGCAAAAATAGTTCGGAAGAAGAAAGCTCCGTACCTCGGAGGTTCCAGATCATCATTAGTTTCTATTACTAACCAGTAAACATGCATTGCAACTGAGTGGTAGACTATATAGTCAATCTAAACTGTCTTCCACGCCTTAAGCAAAGCTTTCAAAAACAGCATGGTTCTAGAAAAAGACCACAATTTGTAAAAGAGGGTTTGGTAAGGCAACTTGCATGGAAGCCTTGCCACATGGGACACTATGTATTAATGATTGATACACCAATTGGAGACTTGAAGGATCGCTAACTTCATTCAGTATCTGCTAAATGAACAACTTCACTATGTAGAGAAACGTCCAACATCCCAAGGCCACTATGCATCTTAAAAAAACACTGCACTTGTTTTAAGCCACTTGATGTCCGCGCCCTCTTCATTTCCCCTTATTGAATCTGTTTACTGCTATCCCATATTCTCAGGTGCCAGTAAAAGTGCAGCAGAATAAACACGTATGTTGCAAAGCACAGACATTGCTACCACATCTTCCCATGGATAGTCTGCACATATTCCACCAATTTAAACATTTTTCTTGCCCCAACAAAGTAATACTAACTAACTAACTAACTAACTAACTAACTAACTAACTAACTAACTAACCGTGGACTAATCGAAGGCAGCGCTCGACAAGGAACAGCAATGCCTTGGCAGGGATGGACCGCAAACAGTCGGAATAGTCGAATCAAAGCAGCGAACAATAGAACAAAAATACAAACAAGGGAATAAAAAAGGGGCGTGTGAAACACGAAAAGGAAAAAACAAAATAGCACTCTGGAATTCTTTTTTGAGTTAGCGACTTTCATACGCCACCACTCTACCATCCTGCATAAGCACATCATTAATGTCATAACCACATGCATCCGTGTAAACCTCATAAAGTTTACTCATGTCTGGGATCAATAGACTCGACGTCGAGGTCAACAACCTCTTCAGCATATCTATTTCGATGTTCATTGCCAATGAATTTGGTTTTCAACAATCAAAGCAGCTACAATCTTAACAAACTTCCAAAAAAATCTGTGATAATAGCTGGCCAATCCCAAGAAACTACGCAACTCGGATACATTCTTCGGCATTGGCCAAGATTGAATTGCCTCCATTTTCTTGGAATCCACAGCTATACCATCCACAGATACAACGTGGCCCAAATATTCTACGGTTTCTTTCCGAAATTCACACTTTGGCATTTTTGCATACAACTTATATTGTCTGAGCAGAGTTAGTACTGTACGCGAATGATCCAAATGCTCACCTAAGGTTTTGCTATATACAAGGATATCATCTAGAAATACCTCAACAAAAATATCAAGACATCCTGCAAAACCTCACTCATCATTCTGGAAAACGTAACAGGAGCATTTGTTAGACCAAAAGGCATCACAAAAAATTTAAAATGACCAAATGTAGTCCTGAAAGCAGTCTTATGCGGCAGGTGTTGTTTGTGATTGGCGGGGCTGTTGCCACATTTTGGCAGCATAGAAGAGCCATGTGCATGAACTACACCTTTGTCTAACATGTGCATGAGCTAATCAAGCAACAAAATTGAAGACATCTACCTTTGAAGAATCTTAGAAGACATTTGTGATGAAGAACCAAGGGAGATCATTGATTGGGCATCATACAAGTATGGCAAGGAAGTTGAGATTAAAGCAAGAAGATTTGAGCCTAAATTGAAGACCCTTTGTTAGAGTTTGGAAGACCCCTCAAGATTCATTGGTATGTGGTTAGATCCAAGTCATTTTGGCATGAATTCCATTTTCCAAGGCTTCTTTCATGTTCCTACCATCTTGATCCCATCCATGAAACATCCCTCATGCTTCATACTTCCTATCTCCATACTCCATTACCATTTCCCCTAGCCAAAGATTGGCAAAGTTTCTTTTTTTCTAGTCAAAGCACATCGCACACCCATTATTCATCCACTTTCTTGAGAAAATGCAAAAAACTCCATCAAATTTGGTTATTCCTAGGTCTAAGACTATTTTCTCTTTCTAAAGACAAATCTAGAGAGAGAAAGTGCACATTTTTTCTAAACAATTTAAAAAAGCAACTTTGCCAAGATGTTGCACAAAATCCTAACGTGTATGTGCACAAGTGCCAAATATTATGCCAAACCATCCACATCATCTTCAAAATGCCAAATGTCATCCACATCATCACTCAAGTACATCCACATCACCATACATATGTCATACACCTCATCGCCACATCACAAAATGTTTTGACTGGAAAAAAGTTATTTACCACCTTGCTTGCCACATCATCACCTCATTGTGCCATGTCATCACCCCTTTGCCACATCACTCCATAACCTTGCCAGCTCACCAAAATTAGCCTCATTTTAAGCCAAAAATTAAGATGCTTTTTTCGCAAAAAGATTCTTCCATCATACAGAGCATCAAAAAAGATTCCATGTGGAAAAAAGAACTTTTGAAAAAGACCTTGTTATGACTCTCATATTCCATTTCTTGGGAATCGTGCCAAATTTAAAAAAATTAAAAAATTTCCTATGTACCTCCCCCTTGGTCTAGTCACTCATTTCTCCAATCATGCGCCGCCACCTGGTACCTCCAAGGGTGTGGGGTGGGGCCAGAACCAACATGGAGGCAGCACGTAATTTTATTAATCCACATGGGCCAAGCCGTATATATCAAAGTCTTCCAAATCGAGCCAGGCCTGTGGGATATATCAAACTTTTCTTTCAAGAACCCTAAAATTTGTTCAAGCCAAGATCCGAATTTTTAGACCAATTTGGCGGGCTAATCATGGCCCTGACACCCTGAATCACTCTCCCCTGTAAAGTAATCTTGGAATACTCTTTGGGAATCGAGAAGAATCTCAAGATAATCGTAGGGAACCTATTGGAATCTTAGCCAAGAAACCACAAATCAAGCTAAAAAACAAAAGTGGAGACCGAATTTGCCAAGAATTGAACCAAAACAGAGTTTTTTCAAAAGGGGATTCTGGATCAGAAAGGAAGCAAGGCTTTTGGGGCTATCAAAGATTTTAGGGAAGCTTAGAGCATGAAGAACATGTCGATTTTGATGGGAAAAGAAGGATTAGGAGTTTTTACTTGAGGATTGGCTTTCATTTCTACTTTCTTGACATGCTTTTGACAAAAAGTTTACAAAATTCTGATGATTTACCATGTTTCAATTGATATTCTGATATATTACAACCCCTGATATGTTATCAAGTCAAAATTGATGCTATTCTACTTGTTTCATGCAATTTTTCGATTTTTGAGCAAAATCCCTGATATGAACACTGAAATTTCACTATCCCAAGTCTGCAAGTTTAGCCATGCCCCATATGCAAATTATGTCTCCAAAAAATCTGAGCTTAATTTCCATGATTCCCTTACTATTCATCTTTCGTTCAAAGTAAATTTCATGATTTTAGCATCCATAAATCCATAGTTATAGCTTTGCAAAGTTGGCTGTTCTAGAACTATAAAAATTTCTGAGAGTCATTGAAATTTTCTCTTCCAAGTCCGCCTTTTCAAAAATCCATAGATCTCAAACTGCTTATCCAAAAAATTCTGAAATTTTGTTACATGCATACTTTCCTATCCATATTTCCTCAGTCCAAGTTTCAAGATTTTAGGATCTTTCCATCTCAGTTTTCTACAAACCGTCTGTGCCTGCACGGCTCCCCTGGGCATTGTTCGTGGATATCAGGCCGTATGCCCATGCCTCCCTGTTTCTGAAGGGGCTCATGCGAGCCTGGGAGCAGGTCTGCCCCTTGTTTGCAATTGATGCCACCAGATGCATTCAGCTGGAGGCGACGCCGTGGTGGGTCCCGCTCGGACCACACACTCCTTTGGTTCTTGCAGCCTCTGTTGATCCACGAGTTCAACGCAGATGGGAGCAGTACGGGGTATTGACGGTGGCAGAGTGGAGCTGGCACCCTGGTAGCTTTTTCGCCGTAGGTTTCGGCTTCGAGAACGGGATTGTGCTATTTGGGCGCAGGTGGCTAATGCACTGCCGTTGCATCCCCCGCAGGCATCAGGACGAGTGTGGAAGTGTCACCCGAAAGTTGACCCCTCAAATTTTGTGAAGTCCTTTTATGGGCTTTTGGCAGTTCAGGATGAGCTGCCTCCTTCGGACGGCTGGAGTCTCCAGGTGTCGGGGGATGATTGGGTCTACATTTGGAGATGGGTGTGGAACCCAATCTCGCCCCCCAAGATTCGGATATTGCTATGGCAGATTGTGCATCGTTCCCTGAGGATCAACACTTGGGCCCACAGGATCAACCCACGCATCAGCAACCTGTGTCCTATGTGTGGTGCCTGGGTGGAGACCCTGGAACACTGCATGTTTCTTTGCTCAGATATCCAGCCGGCATGGCAGTGGGTCCAGCGCCTCTTGCATTCCTCGCTCTCTTGTCAAGAGGTTCTTTTGGGGGTGTACCCTAACAGGTGGTCCCAGCTTCAGAGTCTGGCTTTTCATTTATGTAAAGCCTGGTTGTTGTGGCTCATTTGGAAACGATGACGCATGAAGGTGTTCAGGAATGCGGAGATGCTGCCTGAGGCTTTGATCCCACAGTTGAGATACAAGCTATATCTTTCTTATCTGGCATCCCCTCGGAAAGAGCAGTTCAAAGCAGCGGTCTGGGAAAGAACCCTCCACATTGTGGACAGTCTGGGCAGATTTGTAGCTTGAGTCATAGATAGGTACACATGTTCGGTGGGTGCTTGCTCTAGTGGGAAGGAGTACCCTGATATCGCTCATCTTGTATTTATTTTGGAGTAATATTAGTTAATTTTATCCTTCAAAAAAAAAAATTGCCAAAATTTCTGATACACTCATTGAAAATTGTCTGTTTCAAGTTTGCTTGTTAAAAAATCTATAGTAAGCTAAGGAAGCATCCAAAGATCTTGAAATTACATATCAAGCATCCTCTGTTATTTTTTTCTTGCCATTCCAAGTTTGAATAAGTTTCACTGCACGGATCCCAAAATATAGATATGCAAACTTGGCACTTCCAAAACTGTCAAAATTTCAGGGACAGTTGAACTTCTTGCAATTTGCTGCATTCTAATCCATCTTTTGCTTTGAGGATTGATCGCCCTAAGTGATCTGGAGGTCCTGACCACCCCTTGTCGTAGGCACTTTTATGAGGTTGGCTTGGTAGCCAGGATTCAAGTCAACAGGGGCGCGGGCTGCGGTCTGTCTTGGGGTGGTTTCAGCATGGGGTGGCTTGGTCGCATGGCAGTGTGCAGTCCCGATTGAAGTTGTGCAGGCTGTTGGACGTGTGGAACTGGTGCGGTCTATAATGCGGCCTCTCCTTTGTGAAGCTTGGAGCTCAGCACCTGCTGGAGTTGCTGCTGCATTGCCAATTCATGCATGCGTTGCTGCAGCTGTTCATGAACCTCTGCATAGAGGTCCTTGCCTTGTTCGCTGACGACTGCTTGCAGCTCCTGCAACTCTCCATCTCGAGCAGCAAGGCTATGTTCGAGTTCCGGCAAGCGGGTGGTCAGTGTAAGGTTCGCTACCGATGAGGGCACTTCCCGTGACTCGACACTACTCTGAAAGGCTCTCAGCTATGACTGGCTCTCCTGAAAGGTGACCTGGACTCCTCATGTCATGCTGGTAGCCATACTTCCAAACCACTATAACCACATATTAGACCACCCAAATTTCATAATGGCAATTGCTCTACGTTACTCTCACCCCACAAGGCATATTGTCTATTCCGACCAACAATAAAACAACCGCCTCTTCAAGTTATTAGTAAAGCCGGGCAACGCCGGTCACCATAGTATTCAATGGTTTATATGTTATGGTTTTTTGAATATTTTTTTTTTCCCAAACCCAAAAAACATCTCCACCAAAACAGAAAGCGATTGTGCAATGTGGCGCCAGCAATGAAGAACGTCTAGTAGGTAAAATTCGCAGGTGATACGTTTGCAATCTAATTAGGCTCGTGGGAATGACCAAATTTTCAGCTTGAGAAGAAACCCCAAGTATGGTAAGTATGCTAATTTTTTTTCAACACTCTGTGAAATGATGAATTATGGCTTTCCTAGTTGGATGCCACCTCTAATCCCGTCCTTGAAACCGTCCATTAAGAAAAGCAAAGATACATCCAGGCTCTGCTCATTAAGCAATATTGCATCTGTACAACTAGGTCAAGAATTGGATCTAGCACCACAAAGTAGACCGTTTATTGAGTCTGATTCTGCCTCATTGGTCTTTCTTCTGAAGAAATACGGATATCAGAATGACCTTGCAAAGGGAAAATTCATTCATGCTTGGATTGCTAATTATAGGCATGAAGAAGATAAACTAGTTGGCAATTGTCTTATAGAGATGTATCTTAATTGTGGAAACATGGAGGATGCCATATTTATATTTGAAAGGATGAAGACGCGGAATTCATTTATATGGAGTACCATTATTAGGGCATACACTTGGAACAAGCAGGGAGAGAGGGCTCTTCAGACATTTTTCCAGATGAAAGATGAGGGAGCAATGCCAGATAAGTATACTTTCTGTGCAATTTTGGATGCATGTTCTAGTCCAGAGGATATTGAAATGGGAAGATATTTACACTGCCTCATCGTGGAGAAGGGGCTGGACAATAATCTTGTTGTTGGAACTACACTTGTAAAGATGTATGGAAAGTGCAAAAGCATTGCGGAGGCTCAAGGGATATTTGATAACATGCCTCATAGAAATACTATAACATGGAGTTCTCTAATTGATGCATCAGGCTCTCCAATTATTTATGCAAATGCTTATGGAAAGAGTCATCCCAAGCCGAGTAACATTCATAAGTGTACTTGAAGCTTGCGAATTGCTGGCGTGCCGATCAAAGACTAAATGGGTGCATGCATGTGGTAATATCCATGGACATGCATCACATGTAGTTATAGCAACAGTTCTCATAAACGCATACAGCAATTGTGCATGTTTGTATGATGCATGGTTTATCTTTGTTAGAATAGTAAAACAGGATGTACTTTCCTGGACATCAATTATTGCAACATATGCTCATTACAATTACAATAAAGAAGCTCTCCAGCTTTTTGATGAAATGCAGCTATCGCATGTCACTCCATACAAATATACATTTGTAAATGTACTTGATGCCTGTTCTAATTTATCATCCCTTCCAGATGGCAAGCGCATACACTCTTGTAGTATATGTAATAACCTAGTATCCAACTCTGTTATTGGGACAGCCCTTATAATTATGTATAGTAACTGTAGAAGTTTGGGAGATGCATTTAGGACATTTCAACGAATGCCTCAACAAGATATATCCATCTGGACAGCCATAATTACAGCACATTGTCAAGGTGGTTATGAAAAGGAAGCTATCTTGCTTTTTGAGGAACTGCAAGTGGGGGAGCTGGTCCCAAATAATATTACCTTTCTCAGTCTTTTTGAAGCATGCTCAAGTTTAGCAGAGGGGAAGAGGTTGCATGGAAACATTCTACGTCTTGGCTTGGAGTTAAATATTACGGTAGCCACTGCCATAGTAAACATGTATGGGGAGTATGGTTGTATGGAGGATGCAGAAACAACATTTTCCAAGTTACCCGACTCTGACATGATTTTGTTGAATGCGACTATTGCAATGTATACCAAGTGTATGAACCTAGAGAATGCTGAGGCCTTGTTTGATGATATGCCCCATAGAGATATGGTTTCTTGGAATACCATGATTGCGGCATGTGCTTATAATAACAACTGGCCAAAAGCATCAAAGTTTTGCCAACAAATGCAAAGAGAAGGTATGGCACCAAATAAGATTACTTTTATTAGCATTCTTGATGTTCTGCATAATGTAGGACCCATCTCAGCGGGAAAGCATATCCATGCCCTCATGGTAGCCCATGGATTTGAATCAGATGTTCCCCTTGCAAGTGCACTTATCAACATGTACGCCAATTGTGGTAGTTTATCTCATGTTCAAGCAATATTTGACAGGTTCGTCAAGCGGGACGTTTCTTTGTGGAATGCCATATTTAAAGCATACAGTCAGAATGGTTATGATAAGGAAGCCATCGAGCTTTTTCAGCAAATGGAAATCTTGCCAGATGAGAAGACCTTCATACAAGTTTTCTCTTCGTGCAGTCATGCAGGTTGGCTTGACGAGAGCTGTCATTTGTTTGCCATGATGTGTATCGATCACGGTATTGTTCCCATTGTGGAACATTACACTTGCATAGTTGACAGCTTTGGTCGGGTTGGATGGCTTGATGAAGTTGACGATATAGTAAATAGCATGCCTGTTCAATCATCCATCACATTGTGGTCTGCTTTTCTCAATTCTTGTGCAATTTATGGTGATGCAGCAGGAGGAATCGTTGCGGTTAAGCATATATGTGAAATGACAGCATATTATACCTAGCCAACAAATATTTAAATCTACTCTAGATCAAGACATTGCTTGTGCCTTGTGCTCCAACAGTGTGTAGTGCTGCCCGATGATGTTTCAGTAACTGGCACTATCTCTCTGGCACCTCTTCTGCATGTGTCAAAGCAGCCCTGCTGAATGAGCAGCAGGTTTGTACTCACCATAGAGAATGCCATGTATTAGACATTCCTAGCACCGAAACTAGGATGGGAACAATATTATGGTCCTTTTCTGCAATTTTAAAAATTGGGTTGCATGTTTTCAGGCCTGAGAGAACGGCCCGTCGCTTGAGGACAATTCACCTTAAATCTGATAATTCAGCTGATCTTTACACAATTATGATTGAGATAGCAATGTTTCCGACCTATGATGGTCCTCATTGCTAGCAAGGGCAGAATAAAAGAAGTTCAAGTTGGAAAGTTTAATACAATGAGTATGGGTTGTAAATAGTTATGAAACGTTTGGCTTGAGTCATTGCAAGTTGATGGCAAGCATGGTACAAATTAAGGCACTGAGGTCTAAGATGAGATATTTGAGGGGCTCATGTTTTTCCTTCACAGCCATGCGATGATGGACATGAAATTTAGGAGCACTGGATTTCAGCAGTAAAGGAATTTTGACAAACGTCAAAAATATGTCTGAGGGGGCCTTCACAAGCTAGTTAGTGTCTTTGTCGAGCAAGAGTTTACAAGAAACACTAGAAGGGGACCATCCATGCAAGGCGTCCTACATCAAAGTGCAGAAACATTGCTGGCCACCTGGGTAATCCAGTTTATGTGCTTCCCTTGAATGGGATATTGGGCAGCTGTCATAAGAATTGTGGAATATCTCCATCTTATATGTTACATTGGAATTCTATACCAAGGTTCAATTGATCGTACTCTTCTACATGGGCGTGCCAATGTGGATTATGTAGGGGCTGCTGGAGCCTTTGTTAAAGCTGCAAAACTGTCCTCTTTTCTAATTTATTTGGTCCCACTTGTCTCGCCTTCATCGAGTGAGACGTAGGACCTTTTTGAAGCACGTCACACATATAGTCTTGGCATATGTATGCCCATCCCCCGGGGGGGCCTTCCCCTCTTCAACCAGTTGTTTAGATTCAGTACTAGCGGAGCAGTTTACCAGTTGCACAAGCATTCTCCAGTTCACACAATTGCTACATCATTGGCAGGTCAGACACATGCAGCAATAGACACATGGAGATGATGAAGACCTTAGATCCTTCTATTGGTGTACTAGCATCTCCCATTTGGTTCATTTTATGCATTCACATATACCACAAGCTGCCAAAGTTCTCATGAGTGGTTGTGGAAATGTGGGTCTGTATCTTCTCCTCTGGATTTACTGTTTTTTGACGACTAATAAGGAAATGAGTTTTAAGTTAGTTTTGAACAAAAGCTAAAGCCTAGAATGATCACATTCTTTATTCACCTGATCACATTTGCTTAAAAAGTTGAACTGATACAATCATATTTGTTTATATTGCCAAGGTTAAAATGTCAGTTCTCTGTAAAGTTCCTAGAAATGTTTTAATTGGAAGACAAATTCCAGTTTTGAAATTGTAAAGAGTTGTATAAAAATATGAAGTTAAAAGCAAGCACATATGTTGAATTAGGAAGTGAATGTAAAACTCATTATTACTACATGCTTATTTCTGCTTGTCGCTGAAGTTGGTTCATTGATCAAAATTCCTATGCTTATAGGGCTGTTGCTTGGAAGGAAAGAGTAGTCATCAAATTTCGTGTTGCAAACATACTCTCTTAAACCCTTTGGGAAGAGCAAGCTGGTTAATAGCCTGGGAGTTTCTTTTCGGGAAAACTACCAAAATAACCCTAGGAGTTTATGTAATTACCAAAATGCCCTTATGAGTTTCAAAATTACCAAAATGCCCCTGGCTCAAATAAATACACTATATAAAATAAACATACAAACAAATTCCTGCACACCAAACTTAATTACCAAAATACCCCTACACACCGAACTTAATTACCAAATTTCACTACATACCAATTTTGATCAATCTGCATCAAACTAATCACCAAAATGCCCTACACACCAAACTTAATTACCAAAATACTTAATTACCAAAATGTCCTTACATACTTATCCTACTCAATCTATATGAAATGCCCCAAGAATAGAAGTTTAAATTCAACAAAGAGATTGCAGAAGTCACAATCATCACCGAATTGGAGCCCTACAACTACATGCATTGTGTCTCTTCCATTACACCTTCCATAAAGATGTTCCTCTTCTTTACATCTCCTTCTCCTATGCACATGCACTTAGGTTTTGGACGTTCAAGAGGTCTGCGTATGGCTGGTGATGACATGCCTCCAATAGCATCATGTCACCACAGGAAACACTGCTCCTTGTAAGTGGCACAACACGATTGTGTAGGGGTATTTTGGTAAATAAGTTTGATGTATAGGGTATTTTGATAATTAAATTTGGTGTAGATTATTCAGAATTAGTATGTAATGGCATTTTGGTATTTAAGTTTGATGTGTAGGGGTATTTTGGTAATTAGATTTATGTACGGGCAAATTGGTAATTTATTTGTACATTTATTTGAGTCAGGGGCATTTTGGTAATTTTGAAACTCATAAGGACATTTTGATAATTACATAAATTCATAGAGGCATCTTGGTAGTTTTCCCTTTGTTCACATGGAGGATTTTGTTTGCAGCATCGGGAGCCTGCCGCAACTCGCTTCAACGCAGCTTCAAAGTAGACCTCTGCCACGCTGAATGGTACACGTGTTTTTGGCTATTGCTGGAATCGTCTGGCTGCAACACGTGTTGCAGCTTGTTAAATTCACATGGCCACGATTGCAAACCCTCATCCGCTGTCGGTTTCGCTTGGATTCTCCAGACCTGCGCCTTCTTTTTCTGATTGCAAGACCTCTTGAAAAAACCAGTTCTTCAAAACTGCAGTTGAAAAAAATTGTAGAAGAGTATGCAGATGTGAAGCTGAACAAATTAAGAGGGGGGAACAAACTCGGCTGCCTGTGTGGATTGCTCATATCCTTCACAGTAATAAGGATCAATATCTTCCGATTGCTCAAGACAATCCATTCACCAAGGTCTGCCAGAATTTATAGAAAGGAGGAAACAATCAGAGTTTCTATTTCAGAAAAAAGCAGATGAATCCAACAGGCTAGGATGGACGATTCAATTGAAAACCCGATTCTGTTCGAAAATTTTATAAGCGTTGCAAAATTTTGGACCAACGGTCCTTTCGTGGTTGTTCCTAATTTGGCGGCATCTCTTCCAGCTGTCGCTATTTTTTATTCTCTTTATCAGCGGTGCAGCTGGAACCAAGTTGGGAATCTAACCATGTGAATGCAGAAGGCATAAAAGCTTGATTCGTTGCAGTTGTATGGTTGCCGCAGCTGCAAAATTGCCGCTCCATGTGAGTGCTGCATTAGGCGCGTCCAGTCTGTAGCATGGTCTCGATCGTCTACTTTCTTCCTATTCCTTGCGTCACCTAAAGTGAATTACCTAATAATTTTATCCAAACTCTGACGGAATCGTAAGTTCAGATATTAAAGGTTTGAGTAGTTAAAGATATTCGTGTGGTGCTATTTTGGGTTGCACGAAGGGCAAACCCTAGCCCCCTAGGTGTGGTTGTTGGGTTATGTCCTGAATATTTTTATCTAATGGTGGACAGGTCGGGTCTTGAAGGTCCAAATTAAGGATTCTTTCCTTTCTATTTGCAGTCCCAGTGAAGTCGTAGTTTTCTTCTAATTGTGTTTTGACTTGAAGGTTCTAAGCCTTTGAAAGGTTTCGCTTGTATCATATCATCTTCCAACGAGTATAGCTTTGGCAGCTCTTGATCTGTCGGATTGGAAAGGCAGCTTAGATATGCCGCCTCTTCAATCTGTGCTGAAATTGCATATTAGGAAGTCATGGCAAGGCTTCTTATCATCCTTTTGTGTTTTTTTAGGTTATGCTTAGCCTTTTCTATTTTTCAATGCGCTTCAGATGGACCCTCTGTTTCTCGAAGAGATTCCTCTGCTGCTTTTCCTTTCGCTACATTCTTATCAGCCTAACGACCGATTCACACTGGCCGTTAAAGTGTCGTTAGGTTAAAAAATTTAGCTTAACTGCGCTTCACATTGACTTCCGTTAAAAAATCCCGTTAAGATTATGGGGTTAAAAAATAACGGCACTATTAAGGTAATGGTGCAAGATAATTGGGGTTCACACTGTATTCCATTAGGTTAAATTTTAACGACGGGCTTAACGACCCATAATTTTTCCTTTCAAATTTAAGGGTAGGGGGGCCCTATCCCTTAAGCTCCATTTGCAATTTAATTTTTAATCCAACGGCGTGACAGTCAGTGTGAAGCAATATTTAACAGTTTTCGTTATGCTAACTCTTAACATAACGACACGACAGTCAGTGTGAAGTAATATTTAACGGTTTTCGTTATATTAATTTTTAACCAAACAGCGTGAGAGTCAGTGTGAAGCAAGAATTAACGGTTTCTGTTATATTAAATTTTAATCTAACGGGGAGTGTCAAGTAAAATCTATTCCGTTACATTAGCAATTTAACCTAACATAACGGCTAGTGTTTAACGACCCTAACAGGTCTATTGGCACAATCTTTTGCCTTGTTCTTGGCTCTTGCATGCTTGATCCTCATGCGTGATTTTTTTATCTAGCTTGAAGGTGCATAAAATGGGAGTGGAAGAGGGCCTACCTTAACGCCCTGGTTCTCAGGTTTACAGGCTAAGATTAAATCTCATCCCTTTATTACGGTGCTGATACCAGCTAGTAATAGCTTCATCGGCCACACTTTTCCCTGTTTCTCATAACATCCTAGAGTGTTAATATGAAATCCTTATAACATCCTAGGATAATACCACCAGCGTTTATCTCTCCATAGCTGATGAACTTCGACGATCCTTGGGCAGGCCCGAGCTTATCAGAACGTTTGCATTTGAAATAAAGCAGAAACAGAGCTAGAAATTCGAAGTTTCAGGAGCAGAGAACATCTAGAAATCTAAAGTTTCCAGGGCAGAGAATGCATTGCAAAACAGAGCAGAAGCTGCTACTAAGATCTACAGGGCCATCGCGCAACGACCCTGATTCTCCTGCTTCCGGCTTCCTAAGATTTACCCTGCTTCCAGTCCCTGCTTCTAAGATTAACCCTCTTTCTGTTCCTGCTTCTAATATAACCCTTATTCTAATCCGGCACCTATGCTTCCCCTTCTTCTAAGATCGGGCGCCCCTGATTCTCCTGATTCCGGCCCTGGAGCAAACCCTCGAACCAGGGGCGTTAAGGGCGATAACGCCATGGCCCTCGGGCATCATGTACTAGGGAAAGTTCTGGTTGAGGAAATTCCACGAGGGAATTTCCTGAGGCGGCCCCGCCAGACGAGGCGGCGCTCAAGCGGCGAAGCCGCAGCGCCGCCGAGTCTGGCGGTGCCGCCGAGGGAATATTCCCGAGGGAATCTTCCGAGACAAGGAACTTTCCCGGACGTAATGCACAGTTGCGCGAATTACGTTCCTTACTCTGTTTTGGGCTGCAGGCAAGCTCTGTTCCGGCATCAAATCTTTGCAAAAAGACACATGGAATCTTACGCAGTGCTGTGAATAGATGGGTTAAGCTTCAATCTAACAGCAGAATAGATATGAAACTGCAGAACCATCGCCCCAATCAGAGAATAAGATACTCTGATTTTTCTGAGAATGCTCTTTTCTGATCGACCTTGGAAGCTGTGGCTATGGCTGCTTTATCTTCTGCAGCATCGTGAATAGGTGTCCTAGCCCCCTCCCATCCTGCAATACAGCATTCCAGGTTCAAAATTCTTTCTTCCTTAGGTGAGCAGGGGCTCAAATGCAATAAGTTCTTGGAGATTTGGCCAACGGCAACAGGTTCTTGGAGATTCTTGGAGATTTTGCCAAAGGCAACAATCACAGATAAAAGATATATAAAAGCTACAGATTTATGAAAGATACTTCAAGAAACCCTGTGCTCATGAGAACTTGGCTATGGCGCAGAAGAAATCCGTGCAGAAAGAAAGCTTGGGCGGCAGAAAAAAGCTTGGGCGGCAGAAGAAATCCGTGCAGAAGAAAGCTTGGGTGCTGCCTGCAAGAAACCCTGTGCTAAGAATCAAGACGAAATGCTTCCAAAGAATCAAGAAGGCTTCCGGAATGCAGACGAAATGCTAAGAATCCGTGCAGACGAAATGCTTCTGGAAGAATCGAGAAGGCTTGAGCGGCGCCGCCGTGAAGAGGTGGAGGAACATTTATGGCATTTAAAATGAGTAGAATAATGCAGTAATTCGCACCAACTGTGCATTACTGAAAAAAAAATCTCGGGGCATTAAAATGCGCTGCGTACACCCCCTCGCCATTATGATGCCCCTCAAATTTTATTTTCAATAACGCCCTTAGGGCGTTATCTACATCGTAAACGTCCACAGGGAGGAAATTTCTGGTTTTTTATGCTTTTGTTCAAAACAAGAAACCAGCATGGATCGGAGCTCATGCGGCGCCGCCAATGCTCTGCCAAGAAACCTCCAGAAGGTTTTTTTATTTTCGAGTTCAACTTGAAAGCCATAGCCATAGCTCGAAACCCGTTGAAAGCCATACCCATAGCTCTGAAACCCGTTAAAAGCCATAGCCGGAAAGCCATAGCCATAGCTCAGAAGCTTTGAAGCTCGGAAAACCCCTTAGCCAGAAGCTCTGACACCGGATCTTCTATCTATTCAGAAGCCCGTTGATCTGTCTTGGGCAGATCTGATGATTTGGAGGAGGAAAGAACCACCGATTTCGTGAGCCTATGCCGTAGAACAGATTTTTTTTTTTTGACGTAGCAAAAATTTCCTCCCTGTGGACATTTATTGGGTAACCAAGATTGGTTGGGGTTTCTGAAATAAACCCCCGGTGGCGCCTTCATGCTGCCGCTGCCTTCGCGGGCGGCCGCCAGGGGGTTTATTTCAGGAAACCCCCTCCCCAATGCGGTTTCCTCCATCATAATTGAAAAGTTTGATAGAAAACCAGGTTTTTGTCATTCTTTAAGTTGCTCTCAATCTGGAAAAGGGCCTACCATAATTGAAAAGTTTGGTAACGAACTAGATTTTCGTCATTCTTTAAGTTGCTCTCAATATGGTTTCTGATGTAAGCATTGTTGGATCAGAAAACGTTTTTATGGCACCAATGCGGATGTTGATACTGTTAATTACCATCGTTACAAAGTTATGTGTTTCAACATAGACACATCATTACGTTCTAGTTACAAAAGTGAGTGTATATTGTGAATGCAAAACGTTAGATTCTAGTTATACAAAACTAATTGTATATTGCTAGCACACACAAGTTTTGATATGAATATTGTAGCTCGGGTGTGGTCTTGGATGTCAGTCTTGGTGGTCTAACACGGATGCATGAGGCAAGACAATTAAATGGCAAAAATAAACTTTATAGTTACAATTTAAATAATATTTTAAGGCAAGATATTATATCCACTTTTTATGGATAACCAAAATCTGTTTTAGATGAAAAAGGGAACAACGGACTGATGACTTGTTACAGAGAGGTACAATCTTCTACAATAAGGGAGCAAACATCATCGAATCGGGATGACATTGCTGCAACAACTTTAACCTCAAGAATCGACCTTACCTTAGTCTGTTACTTCAGCCTCTCGGCAGCGTGCACAGCCTCGGCGGCAGTCACAGCTCCGCCGCTCGTGCACTGCCTTGGCTGGTGGCACCGCCTCGAGGTCCCACGAGGGCAGAATCTCCCCCCCCTCCCCCTTACAAAACCCCCTCTCCCATAGATTATAGGATGTAATAAAGATGAGCCTAAAATTTCCACCCAAATTTTCTGTTGGGTGATCAGATAATCGGAAAGAACAAACGCAAGCAAATTTCCAATGCCTGAGAATCAATCTAAGAAAACTTCATATGCTGTGAAGCGAGATTAATGTCTATTTAGGCCATAAAATAGATTGTTGGACATGTAAATAAAAATGATGCAAGAAAATTTGATTCTGGCGGCCCTAGTCTATATAGAAGAAGCAAAAATTCAATATTGACCCCGTCTCCTATCCGATTCATGAAAATTGCAGCAACAAACCCTTGAAAAAATTGATCCAAAGAAACCCTTGAAAAAATCGCTATAGCGGCATAACCGGAGAACAAGCAATAACCAGAGAGGGCTGAACAACGACTCAACCAAAGAAGATCGAACGGGAGTGGACACGGAAGAAAAGAAGAAGCTCGAAGAAAAGGGAAAGCGGCGCACAAGAAATAGGGGAAGCGGCACTGCTCCGGATCCATTATGCCTTATAATTATGGTATAATTTTGACGTAATTTTAGGCTCCTATTTATTACAATATGCATATTGTAGCTCGGGGTGTGGTCTTGGATGTCAGTCTTGGTGGACTAGCATGGGTGCGTGAGGCAAGGCAGTTAAATGGCAAAAGTAAACTTTATAGCTATGGTTTAAATAATATTTTAAGGCAAGATATTATATTCACTTTTAAAGGATAACCAAAATCTATTTGGATGAAGGGAACAACAGACTTTTCCAAAGGGGGAATGACTTTTTACAGAGAGGTACAATCTTCAATAAGGGGGCAGACATCATCGAATGGGGATGACATTGCAGCATCGACTTTAACCTAAAGAATCGACCTTACCTTAGTTTGTGACTTCAGCCTGAATAGACAATGATCAAGGTTCTGTCCATTGAAATCTAATGCTTAATCTTCCTAACTAGAATTCAAGAATCGTTGAATGGAATTTGCCTATGCCTTTAAATCTTGCAATAATTGGCCAGTTCTTAACACTGAATAACCCGGTTGAATTTATCTAGTTGGTGTTGCAGATTGCAAATTGGAATAGAAAAACTTATCCTGAGAACCTAAACAATTCCTTTCTATGAATTTAAAATTTACCTTCTTGAATCATTCCTACCAATCTGATCCTATTTATATTAATCTTAGAATATCTGTACGGCGAAATTCTTTGTTGCAATATATATCGACATAAATTATTGGGTGCAGATGATTTGGAATAAGCAGTGCAAACTGAGCCTAACCTATCTTAACAATTCATTTTGTTTTGCCAAAATGGATCTCCTTCAAATCAAACCTAGCCAAAATTGACAATCCATCTTCTTGGCCAGGATGGATCTCCGTCAAGTATTTTCTTGTATCTATGGAGGGCGTTCTATCTTTATTTGAACTAATCCATAGCCTGAACAATGTAAGCTGCATCTAAGTTCCATTGTTTCTAGTTGCTCGGGGGATGTGATCGTCGTAACGTCGCCGAGTCGAGTGGGGAGCCAAAAACGGCAATCCAAGACGCCACCAAGTGGGGTGGGTAGCCAACTACCGAGCCAAATACCACCGAGTCAGGGCAGCAGGCAGCCACCACCAAGTCGGGTGGGCAGCCAACCACCACCCACTCGGGTGGAAAGCCAACAACAGTGGGCCAGAAAAGGGTGGGGAGACAACGGCGATCCAAGTCCCAGCCAAGAGCCGACAGAGCCACCAAGTTGGGTAGGCAGCCATTGGACGTTAGTCTTGGTGGACTAGCACGGGTGCCTAAGTTTGGCAAATTGTTGGCAAGGCAAGGCAGTTTAATGGCAAAAGTAAACCTTATAGCTACGATTTAAATAGTATTTTAAGGTAAGATATTATATCCATTTTTAAAGGATAAGATTAAATTAAAGTTTGAGTCAAAATCGGTTTGAATGAAAAAGGGAACAATAGACTTTTCCAAAGGGGGCCAACCTGTTACAGAGAAGTATGGTCTTTTTCAATAAGGGGGCGGATCAGGATGACATTGCCGCAATGACTTTAACCTCAAGAATCGACCTTATCTTAGTCCGTTATTTCAGCCCGAATAGACAACGATTAGATTCAGCCCATTGATCCAATAATTTTCCTGATTAGAATTCAAAAATCTTTGAATGAAATTTGTCTATGTCTTTAAGTCTTGCCATAATTTGCCAGTTCTTAGCACTGAATGACCCAGTTGAGTGGTGAGCTGGCATAAATTGGTTTTAAAATATGGATTTTTCTCTTGTTTTGGTGAACTAGAGCTAGATCATTATGGAGTTAATGAGGTATTTTTATGAATCAACCTCTAGCTTTGGTGAACTCGAGTCTGTCTACTAAAAGTTATTGATGTAACTTATGTAAAAGGGTTTTTAAGCTAGTTTCGGTGAACTACTTAAGAGCTGAGCTTATTAGATTAATCTGAATTAGTTCATTTATTAGCTTGAAGCTAGTTATTTGTACTTTTGTTAAGAGATTAACTTGTGGTTTTGTTGCTTTTGAAGGAGAAAAATAGACAGAGGGATCTTGTTTAACTGAAAAAGTCTTGTAGTATGGTCTTGGAAGTTAAAAAGATTTGGATCCCATGACCTATTGGTCTCCGTGGACGTTAAAAAAACTATTCTATTCTATTCTATTCATTGGTGTGATCCATAACAAGTTCGGCAGGAGAATACTGAGCTATTACTTACTCATTCAGTCGAAGATATAGAAGCCATGAAGAATCTTCCTTGATGAAATGTTATGTGGGTTTTCTTAGACTTAATCACTATACGTCTGTTTAAGGTACAAATGATCCACTTTACAATGCTGATATTGAAGGCATGATGCTTCCGGCTCAAGATGCTCATATCCATACGCATGTATACCCTAAAATGCATTAAGTGTAAGGCCTCAAGGAAAAAACAAATAAATCTGACGTAAGTTTGTATCTATTGCAACAGCTCTGCATCATAAGCCCAAAATAGAACTCCAGTTTCCAAAACAAGAAAACGAAGAAAGTAAACTCACTATAATCCCTTTTTTCTTGATTGATTGCCTTATACTTTGCAGGGAAGATAAAGCTATGGAAGAATATTCAATGGTGAATGATTGCAATGCTGGGGGCAAACCATCATGCGGTAGTCCTTTGTTTTAAATTAAAATATATGACTCAAATCATGCTACAAAGTTCACAAAAGATGCTCAAGCACTTTTCTAGAAGTATGTTTTATTTTATGCATCAAGCTTTTACAAATGCTCTTGAAATACATGAACTATTCAATCAATCATGCTCTAGAGGAATCTCACTATATTTGCACGCTGAAATATGAGGAAAGTAGGAGTCTTGCTCAAAAGAAAATTTTTGCTGAGGAAGAAGAAGGATGATTAGATGTATATGTGATTTCTTTTGCTCATGGAAGTTGCAGCTATGGCGAGGTTGCAGCAGAAATTAATCATGACATTAAGTAAATCAGCATATTGAAAGATAAAGAAATCTCGCATGATGTTTTCAAAGTGACTTCTTGCATAGCCACAGTTGCTAAATTTCGTTTTAGCAGCTAGCGCATGTTAGCAGCCATGGTAGTCCAAGATCTGAATGCTTAAGCTATGAAACACTTGAGGCCAACCATGAAACTTTGAAGAATACACATTTATCAATACGTTTGAAGTCTAATGAAGTAAACCTAATCACATCTCACACGAGTAAACTTGTACCCTGCATTGCAGCACATAACTATGAATTTAGGTCACTTCTGATTTGTGATAATCTTTCCAAATATCTGGTTAATTGTTTGTCACAATTGTGTGTCAATTTCAACTAATGATATTGGTTCCAAATACCTAATTATAATTGTGTAGATTAGTAATATGTACAAAAGTTGTAATTTTTATGACAGTGTCCAATATTATTGTGCATATATAAAAGGGTGCATGTTCATTAGGTCGTGCCTTAATAGTTAGGGATGACTTGAACGTACATGATGAAGATGAGCACGACAACAATTGGCAATGTGGTGAAATCTAGAGGAACAACGTTGGCCCTAAACTCTTCCAACTGCAAAAAAGATGTTTTTTACGAATTGAGATGGCAAATGATAATGACATTAAGAGTTGAGATGTAAATTATTTATTTTTTCATATACATGTAGGATGCATCTATAGGATGTTGATATATATATAGTCTAGGATGTTGCTACTTATGTCTTAAAGTATAGATTGTTTTTGTTTCAGGAGTGATATGGTCACATAGGCATACCTCTATCCACCCCATTGCAATGTGAAATTGCGGGGTTGAGCCTTTTGTTCAACTCCTATTGTGATTGCAACATGAGTTGTTGCATTTGAATTGTTGCCCCCATTGCTTGCAAGTACCCTAGTATATGTAGTTTTTGAAAGAATGTTATTTATAAATGAGCTCCTATAATAGACGATGCCTATTCGAGCTAGGATTTATAAATTTGGCTTCCACAACAATCAGTGGTTATGTGGAAATATTTAAGCGTTAAAAAATAATAGCCGTTTTGAGTATAAGTTTTACAATGAAAATTTAAAGGGTTCTTTATCTAAACATGTTTATAAGCAAGAATAGCCCTGTTGACATTAACTTCTAAAATGAATCAAATCAATAAAGCAATCATGTTTAGTTCTTTGCTAATTTAGAAATATACATCTTTTGCAGCTTGGTCCTCCCACTTAGAAATGCTTTTATAAGGACAACTTTTCTTTCAGTATGTAACAGATGGTCTTATTGCTAGAATAGTAGAATTCAGTGACCCTTGCTAGATTTTTTTACCAACTTGTGGAACAACTATTGTATTTTATACTAACTTCTTATGAACTGGTTCCAGCATTGCATCACTATATTAATATGCGCCTTTAGGTGAATGATACATAAATGGCAATGCCATTTAATTTTAAACCGCTTTAATCTTGCTATGTTTAGAAGAGGATTTCCTGGAAAATAATAAATCAATAATTAGAAGAAGAAGCCTGATGGAAGAAGCACCTGCAATGAAAATAATAGGGTCCAACTCCTCTGCTCCAATCAAACCTTCAAAGCTTCTAACATGCTCTAGCAAAATCAACACATATTCATTGTTCTATTTCTAACATGGAAAATGAAACTATGAACAGAGGAAAGTGAAATGCACCTTTTGTAGATTCTTTTTCCTTGCCTTGAAAGTTTAACTATGAAGCTTTATGACTCCAAGCTGGCATGGAAGAAATCAATCCCAAAGACAGATTTGTATAAGGTTCTCAATAATTTAACCTGGCCTCTTAAAAATACTCCAATAGGGTATTCATTCCTCACTGTAAACAACAAATGCAAGGAGACTGTCAAGCCTAAGCTCTTAAGAGTCCTACTAAATTACTCATAGAAATTCAATAGCAGTAAGGTTTTGCATGTAGTCTCGCCTTGAATAAAATCCCGCCAATATTAATTTTTTGTTTCTGAGCAGGAAATGGGAATGCATTGCAAAAGTAGAGAAACAATTTGCAAGAAGAAAGCGATGAGTGGTATCAAGGGAGATGCTCTTTTGGATGCCATAAAATGTGCTTGAGTGATTCGTAAGGAATTTTTTTGGCCATTTCCACACGTATACTGAGGATTTAGGAGGTTTTTGGCCAGTACTTAGGATAAATTTTGTATAAAAGGGGTCAAATTTACCTTTTAGAAAAAATGTATATGGGGGTGTTTTTGCTCACCTTCCCTACACACATGGAATATCTTCTTTTGTATAAGTGCATCCCCTGGGGTAGTAGTCCAGTTGCAAATTTATTTCATTGCATTATGGCATTGCAAAATCCATTACGGCATACATGCTTATTTACAATTCCATTTAAAAAAAAAAAAAAGACAATAAATGCTCCCAAAGTAACCCTTGGGTGATAAAAACTTACTAATAACTTTAAATCTTCAAGAAGAAGCATATGCACCATAAAAATGCAACAATAACTTCTTTGCAAAGATTATGGGCACAAATATTACCATAAATTCTATCTTAGGCTGTTGAAACAACATGGTTCTTTAACAGAATACCTTTTTGCCTTTATGGGAAATGCAAATGAAAGAGATAGGATAGATTTTTGGCACTTTATAAACATAGGACAATTTAAAGAACGGAGCAGAAGATATGTGTTTACTGCAGTAGATTCATCTTGCTATTGGTTCTGCTAATTAGATTCAAATGTACAACTTCAGTGATCATTATGGAAGTAGTTTGCATCTTGACCTTTCATTCTCTAGTTCTATCAAGACATTTTACGATAAATTCATCAATTTGATTAGATGCAAACTGAGAAAAGCTTCAGAAAGGATAGAATGCTCACACTACCTACAAAGATTATGATGGCATAACCATAGCCATAAATTGTAATATTCATTGCTCAAATACTACTTGGCCAAGACTAAGGTGGTTTTCATATCATCTTCACGACAGCCGAGGATCCCCTCCTTCCGTTACCGAGGGCAGAATGTGGAAGTAGCATCCACATACAAATATTTGGGAGTGGAGTTTCCGTCTACTATGCACTGGGACACATCCATACGGCTACGAGTTACGGCGGGCTGGAAAGCACTATATGCAATGCAAAACAATAGTCATAGAGCGGAGTTGTATGATTGGACCCATCAGTCACACCTGTTCAAAGTCTTAGTGGAGCCTGTCCTTTTATACGGGGTTGAAGTATGGGGCCCAGTAGTATCCCTCGCTACTTGGAATGACTTGGAGCAAGTGCAGAAAGCCTTCTTGGTACGAGCACTAGGGGTGAAGTCCACAGTCCCATATCAAATTCTACTGCAGGAAACAGGATTCTTGCCTCTTCAGAGGGCGGCCCTTGATCGCCACATTGTCTATTTTCAGAAGGTGGTCAACATGGACGATGCTCGTCTCCCAAAACTAGCTTATATCATGGCAATGGGGCCACAACGCCTCAAGGCCTGCTGGAGGGAAAAGAGAGCTCAATGGATGGCTAGATGGAATGTGCAGGAGCACAGGTGCATACATGTGCAAACAGAGGCAGATCGCCATAGCTTGAGGCAATATCTTGACGCTTGCTTCATCAGCAAGCTTTGGGATGCCAACGCCCTTGAACAGGTCAAGACAGCACACTACCAGCGCCACATAAATCCCACATTGGAACGAGGCCCACAATGCTACCTGCGCACCCACTTGCCCATGAAAAGACGCAGACTCATTGCCTCCATTCGCACAGGGGCACATCATCTTTGAATTGAGACAGGCAGATGGATTGGTGAGCCACGTCAGGACAGGCTCTGTCAATGCTGCCAAATGGGAGTCATTGAGGATGAATCTCATACCCTTCAAAGTTGCCCAGCATATGATCAAATCCGGACGCGCTATGCTGAGTTGGTCAGGCCTGGCCAGTCGCTACATGTGACATTGAGCACGGCATCCGTACGGATGCTAGGATCATACCTTCAGGAGGTCATGGACATGCGAGATCAGCTATGTCCTCGGGCACGCACTTGACATGTACATACACATTTATTTCATGATGATGTATACTTGTACAGTTTGACAGCATTCTTATTACTGCCACGGTTTTTCCCTCGAAAACCCTTCGGGGCGGGGGTTTTTTAACCCGGACAGTAATAAGTTTGTTGCGCTCCTTCTGGGTCCCATAGGCCGATTGGTCTCAGTGGACGATAAAAAAAACTATTCTATTCTATTCTACTTTCACTTGCTGACTACCAAGGCCTACTTTGGCTTTCTTTAAGAATCTAATGTTATTTTTTTGTTTTTGCAGGTTGCAATGGCAGGTCTTTTGTGGCTTCATTTTCTGGTTAGATTGTCTAATATTTTTGTGTTTAGTATGGTGGTTTCTAAAGGTAAAGAAATCGAGAATCCATCTTTTTCCCTGAACCTGACTGGTTTTGTGGCCTGTGAGGAAGATGTGATGGATGTGGATAAATTCCTGGAAGCAAACCTGAATGATGATGTTGCTAAGTTCATGGAGGAAGTAGAAAAAGAACTGTGGTTTGTTGAAGACTTCAGGGATACTACAAGGGACACAGAAAAAGGACCTGAGAATGACAAGTTTCTCCTTATTAATGATCAGATAATGCATGAAGTATACCATAGTGGCAGAGATGGTTCTTCAAAGGCTACAAATTGGGCCAGAAAGAAATTTGATGCTTGGAGAGAGTTCAAGAAGATCGATACTTCTGTTCCTATCGAAGACATTCCATTAAAGGAGATGGGCAAGATGCTTGTGATGTTCATGATTCAGGTCAAGAAAAATAATGGGAAGTTGTTTCCTGCTAGCGGGTATACATTTTTGTTTAAGATTTTTATTGCTTTTGTACTTTAATTCTAATTATTCTCTACTGTTTTTGCAGTTTGAATAACCTTTTCAGGACTATTGGGTGTATAATCAGGAAAAGCAGGACATAATAATTGAAGAAACTGCAAGGCTTTTATTGGTGGTGCAGAGCGGTCTCGGCGTGCTGGAGTTGGTACAACCAAAAAGAAGGTTGTTGAAATTAGTTTTAAACTAGAGGTCGAGTTACTAACAGATCGCGATCATCAGAATACACATAATACAGGTGTGTTTTAGTTTACTGGTTTTAATTTAGATTATTTCTTTAGTGTTGAATTCTTAACTGTAAATTTTCTAAGTTTCTTGTACTTTGTTTCAGGTTGCCAGAAGCGATTGTGTTATTATATGGTTTCTAGGTTTGGGATTCGAGGACATGGGGAGCTTCATGGAGTTCTTGATTGTTATGATGTTCTAGCATAACATACGGTCTGAATATGTATATTATACTGCCATGTCACATGTACATGTCACCATGACAAGTACTTGAGAGCCGTAAAGAGTTGCGCCTAGGGGGGGCAACCTCATATGTTGCACATGTATATTAAATATATGCAATTAAACCCCTTGCCAAGTGGCAATACCCCATTTGATCCCTTCTAACCTAACCCTAAAAGTTCATGTATAAGGAACAAAAGGGGAAACACTAAACCTTTTTCCCTTTTCGCATTTTGGCTTCCCTGGTCCATTCCGGCCAAGGCAAGCTGCCATTCCGCATTGCCAGACACCGCTGAGCCGCCTTTGCACATTAGATTCATCAGGAGCAGCTGTCTTCAGCAAGAACGAAGGCATGGATGCGATTCGGGGAGTTGGAGCAAGCCAAGGATCAGGTAACCTGCGATTCTGCCGTGCAAAGCCGGCTCTTAGCCCGGCAATGGGCTAGGATAGTATGTTAGATCAGTCTTAGCAGCCTTGTAGATCCTAAGATCACCAGCCATAATGAAGGAACCTAACCATGTATGTTTAGGTAAGATAGATTAGATCTTATTTAGTATTTCAGTTCTTTGATGATGATGATGATGATGTTCCATTCTATGCTCTCCTGTGTATGTGGGAAGGGGGGTAGAGACCCTGAAGCCTTCAGTAGCAGATGATCATAGATAACCTTATTAATTCCCAATTAATGCGGCCCGTGTACAAGAGTCTGCCTGGTTGTGGGTGGCGGGGCTAGACTGGTGGAATAAGGGGGACTTGTCCCATCACTGATTGATCCCTCTGGTGTATAAAGCCTACCGTGGATCTAAGTTGGCTAGGCTTAATGGTTTGCCACTGCGTGTGGGCAAGGCATGAGCTCGACACCTCTTGGGTGATGCATCACCTTCAATGAGGTTCAAGTCGAATACGGGCAGTGGCCCTCTAGCTGCCTGTGATGGGCATGCATGCCTCTGGAGGGGAGGAGACTCTCCTCCTGCCTTATTGGGACTGGGGAGATGCAACCCAGTAGTAGCCCCTTTGGCTACGCACCCGGCAGGCTACGGTCCGGTCCCAAGACTCTTCAACCTACTCTGCAAAGTGTGGAAGGGGCGGAATGGAGTGGACTACGCAACAGCTATCTTCTTATACCAGCCCAATCTATTTGCCATGAATTCTGTATGCATTGACTTCTGGAGACCCAAATCGTCAGTCAATCCCCCATGAGTCTGAGCCTTGGGTAGGATTCCCCTTATGTTGATATTACTGATGTTGTTATTACATATGTTATGTTATGGTGAGCCACCCTTCGAGGTGGATATGCATGTTATTTGATGCTATGTGCTCATGTTTGATGTGCTTCTGCAGCTAGGTAGGTCCCGAGGGAGACGGGATGAATGACACGCCCATTCGTCCCCATTGGATTCTTGACTGTTAGCAAGGATCTGATGTTAGGTGGACGGCCTCATGTCAGCCAAAGCGTTGGCAGGAGGGATGAACTCCGGTTCTGTACGATAGGAGCATCGTATATGAGCAGGGGACATCACAGTGGTATCAGAGCAATGATCTTGGAGGACCAGGATCGAGCACTGGCCATTTCCCTAGTAGTACTAACAGTCTAGATCTTCAATCTTGGAGTTAAAATCCCAAGCATGAACCTCGAAAATTGGGGAAAAAAATTTCCAATCCTTAGAACAGTAAGGTAAGATTATGTTAAGTTAGGAAGAATAGTAGCAAACCCTGAAAAATTCTGGCCATTAGGGAGCAACCCCTCACAGAGTGCGCCCCAGGCATTTTAAAAAATTTTGAACAAGCCTCTTGCGCACTGTGTGAGTATTTGACCAATTTTGACCTAGATAGATGCAAAATTTGAGTAATCTGATAGCTCAAGGTAGCTTAGAGCTTGAATTTAAGCTAGGAATGTATGTTCTAACACTAAGAAACTGTTTAGAAAACTAAAGTTAGAGCAAAAAAGAAGTGACCCCTCACAGAGTGCGCCAGGAGCATTTCCACCCGGGGGGTGCACTAAGTAAAAACCGTAGAAAACATGTGAGTGTACGGGAGGGGGTTTTTTTGGGGCCAAAACTATACCCATATATGGGAGGGGGTATTTTTCTTGTTTGAATTCCATATATATACAAGAATTTGGCGCCGGTGCCTTGTGCATCCAATAATGTAATGAACAGCTTGATATTTACTGCATTCGGACATTGCAAATAGGGATAATTTGTGTTTCTTCATACTTCTTCTTCGTATTTGCAGTTGAGTCTTATTGCACCCCTAGGAGTCGAACCCAGGTGCGACCTTTAGTGCGGCGCCCATGGTGTAGAGGGAGCATCGCTCTTCGAGGAAAACGGTGTTCCATCTACATCCTGGGCATGAGATGGAGGGTTTTTTTTTTTTTGGGAGGGGGGAGATGCGTACCTTGTTTATGGAAGTAGTTCCTTGTAGACGACGTTCGTTGTAGTTTTGTTTGTATTTGACTCGTCAAGAAGGATCAGAACATCTTCTTTTTTTTCGCACGCGTGTGAGTACTGTGTATAGTTGTCCATGTGTGAAGACCTCAGTTCGTAGGTCGAGGACTATTTTGTCCAAGGTGAAGCCTAGGCAGCTGTGGAATGTCATTGAATACGCGGGTCGTAGAGGAAGTTGTCGTCTGTGGATTGTCCAAGGCCAGTTGTCTGGTTGGTTGAAGAAGTCAACTCGAGATATAGGATGTATGTTTCCTATGTGCTCTGGTTGGCCTGTTAGAACTTTGACGAAGCGCTGACGAAGCGCTCTAGATGTCTCTGTACAACAGGAGCTCAATTTTTCTTGCAGATAATCCATTTTTTGTGCTCAGATTTACAATTGGATGCATTGGATCCTTCCATCTAGCATCGAACTAGACGATTGGGATCGAAAACCCTGTTGTGGATGAATATGACTTTAGCAAGCTCGAATTATAGGCCATCATGACAGCAACAGTTAGAACATTAGGTAGACAAAAGCTTACAGTTTTTGCTCTCTCTGTATTGTTCTTGTAGGTATATGGATTGACGGAATATTAGCCGCGTGACTCCGTCACATTGTGGTCCAGGATATACACCCCTTTGAAATATCCTATATGTCAAAGTATCTATGCAAACATACTCATAGCTTAGCTAACATGGCCAACATCAACATATTTCCGCTGTAATCCAGTGAATTTTTGGGTTGCCTCTAAGGGGGAAAACCCTCGTTTATGTGGGTTTATGGCATATCCAAGTATATGCTAGCATATCCTAGGCATAGGCTGATGACTGCTCCAAACTGGCTGTTGCCAGTAAACTCGCGGTCACAGTTTTATTGCTATGGCTTGGTGTATGACGGCATGTGCTGAAGCAGAGGTTGCTGAGCCGTTGAAGCAACAGGTTGAAGCAGAGGTTGCTGAGCCATTGAAGCAATAGATTGAAGCAGAGGTTGCTGAGCTGTTGAAGCAGAGGTTGCTGACCGGAATCCAACAGGAAGGGCATTTCCGGGCTTTAATTAGACTTTTTTTATGGGGAGCACCAGAAAGGCTTCTCGATCCTCTTCTGCTCATGAAGCATCCCCTAAAAACCTCAATAGGGACCCTTCAAGTCCTTCAACTCCCAACATTTATTCTCAAGCTTCATAGGATCTAGCGAAACGGACTGTGCACTTTTCAGGCAATGAATGGCCTTTCCTTGGAAGATCTCCTTATTAATCGAGCCTGGTTAGTGCAGAATCTAGGGAGGGTCCTCAACCCGCCATTGTTTGGATGTCCGAAGCTGCCATGCTTGAAGGTCGTTTCCATTGTGCGCAGCTTCTAGCTGTAAGTAACTTTTTGTTCAATAGTCAGTTTGTTATGCCAAACTATAGGTATTATCATTGATCAATTTTTTTTCTCAGGTGTCCATCGTGGCCGTGGCATCTCATGATTTTCACATGGGAAATGGATCAGACGCCTATGGATACGACTTGCTTTCAATTCTTGGCGGGGAATCGGTCGAGGGTTCTAATAATTGCTCAATGGGAGCGAATTTTGTACTTGCCTGCCCGGCCATCAAAAAGGTACATTACAAAAGTAAATGACACATTCAAATAAAAATGAGAGAAAAAAACATAGAACCATGTAAAGGATAAAGGATAACAATTCACTTGATCTAATACTACTTTCCCTTGTTTGGGGGCTTCTCTTGCAACTTGTAAAGAACAATGTGCAACTTTCTAGACAATTAGCACAAAGTCTTTGTTATCCAAATTGTTAATACCAACATCTTTGTGATTTACATTTGAAGGATCTTTGTAGAACGGAAGATATTGCAAAAATGTTGTTTATGTCACCTTATTCTCGTGGAGAAATGTATAATGTTCTTGTACATGAATACACAAATCTCATTCTTGAATATGATCTCCTGAACATAAAGGAGACCCGACTAGATGAAAATGGGCAGGGGAAACTATGTGCAAAGATATATTTGGATAATGAAACCGAGAAGACAAAGAAAGTGCTCGTGGCATTAGCGACTTCGATGGCTTTATGGGCGGCTTTTATTTCCGGGCAATTGCGTGACCATTTCGGTTTGTGGCATGGATTGCAATTTTATTTGAAAAAAGCAGAGGCTTTTGATGGGAAAGATGACAAGGACCTAAATTTGAATACACGGTGGATGATATATTAGCAAGATGCGGTCTCTTCTTGTATCATCGCCTATGCGAGAATGCATTTTGCATAAGCGAGAAAACTTTGATCAGCTTTATGGCGGTTGAGAAGTCCACTACATACATTGCCATCTTTTTATCCACCAGCGACAAAGTGGAAGTCAACACAAGTAGGCCAAAAAGACATATTATTCTTCCCTAGGTGGTGTCTCGAAGCAAATTGAGGAACTTAAAGAAATTATAGACCTTTCATTGTTGCGCCAAATATTTTGACAAGGTACACACGAGTGCATCATTTTCATTTGTTATGTGTATTGATTAGCTACAATAATCCTATTCCAGGTTCGGATTGAAACCAACGAAGGGGGTGCTTCTTTATGGTCCTCAGTGCAGGCAAGACAACTTTGGCACGCGTCTTCTTTGTTTTAAACCGGGTGTTGGCATGTTCGTTATGCATGGTCCTGAAATCATCAATGAGTTCTATGGACAGAGTGAAGAAGCATTAAGGGCGATCTTTACTTCGAGAAAATCTTTTGCACCATCTGTGGTATTTTTATTTACATAAAACCTGGTTATTACCATTATTTCATTTTACTAAAATTTGGAGATGCTGGATCTGTCTTCAGCTTTACCTGGCCTAATGGAAATATTCTTGGAAAGGTGTTATAATGAGTTGGATGCTATTACACCAGAACGTAAAGAAGGAAGTCTGTGTCCTTCTAATAGAGTTTGACTTATATAGCCGCCATATTGACACTCCCTATTGCCAGGATACCTAGAAAGGAGCTAGAGTCTAGAGCTGCCCAAGTCACTCCATGTGTAGAGATTGGACCCCCCTCCCCCCCAAAACCAACTTTGCTAGGACCTTAGAGTATGCCTCAAACATCATGGAGGCTTTGCAAAACAAACCTCATTTCATGCCATACCACATGTCCTAATGTCCATAGACTTGTAGATTATAGATATGTCTCCAGTAATGCTGCTCGAGCCATCTTGCTTGCTTATAGAACCCAGAATGTTGTAGGAGAGCCCTTCAAGTAGACCCTTAGACTCTAGAATATCTGGCGTTGCTTTTCAAGTCTGGGGGCGAGAGCCACGAAGAGCTAGAGGCAACTTCTTGAAGACATCGAGGTCCCAGCCGATGTACAGACAGATAAAGAGAGGAGACCGAAAAGGCAGACCCAAGAGAGGAAAGCACAACGACAAACACCTCAACCGACAAATGAGTAGAACAGGACGCCACCGGTCTATAATCAATCTTCATCAAATGGGAAGAATATTTGGTAACCAACGACATCAAGAATCTTGTAGATGTCAACCTCCCGGCTACCACGTCCACGAGCTCACATCAGAAAGAGGATCTCGACGCCTTCACCAACTCGACGCACATGAGTTTCAAATGGAAGAACGCAAGGCAGCAAAATACAGTGCGGTGAAGGCGTTAGGCGTCGATGCCGCGTTAGCATCACGAAGCTAGGGCGAGGGGCATAATCTTCCGTCGAGGAGAGAAGCCATGGCGACACGAGGGCGTATAGAAACTGGAGGGAAGACCACCCGCGACCTTGCAGCCCGGCAGCTCAAGCGAATGTCATGCAACGTCAACAAAAGGAGCAACCAAGCTAGGCAACCACAAAGCACCTAAGGCTGACCGGGACGAGCTTCCGGCTCCCTTGCACCGAGGAGAACTTTCATCGGTTCCAAAAAGTAGGAGACCATGAGGGGGAGGAGACGCATATCAGGGAAGGAACATCTCCGACTTGAAGGCCTATATCAGCATCAGGGGCAAGATCAAGGAGGAGAATATTCTGCTCGAACAAGAATTCCGGACCCAGGAACACCTAGAAACCAAAGGAAGGACAACTTTACTGCGTCAGCCAAGGAGTGCGAGACTCGAATGGATAGGACCCAAAGGACGGAGGAGACGACCTAGCCAGCAGGTACAAATCACGCAAAGGCGACCAGAAGGAGCTATGGTAGGTGCAATGGAGATGACCACACTTCCAGGCACAGGAGAGGCACCTCGGAATGAAGCAAAGCCCAAGCAACAGGAGTCCCACTCAGAAATTCAACCTGCGGAGGAATGACAATGCCTGCCTACCGACCACGATCTCAGAGCTTCGAAGACATTCAAGAATGTCTAACTGCAATAGCCAGGTGATCCTACTCAAGCGATCAATGGCACCGCACATCGGCAACCTTGCAATGACACACCGCATGTAGGGATGTTGAGCGGTCACCGCATTCCTCACGACGGACATACACATTAAGGAGGAGCATCTTTTTCAAGGGATCACATCGACGAACACTCTTCGCAACTTGGGGTGACGAACTCGGATCAGACATGAAGATCAACAATAGTAACAGCATCTCAAGGAATCTCAGAATCAACCAGAACGAAGAAGATGCAGCAAAACCGAAGAATCAAACGCGATAGGAGGAGGGGAAACCCTAAAGGAGTATAAACATTTAAGTAGATCTTCGTAGTTGTTTTGAAAAAGTGGATGAATTAAAATCCCAATGTAAATGCGTATATGTCTATTGTATATCTCGGGTGCTCACATATATAGTGGAGAAACATGAGCTTAGAGTCATGTTTTACGGATCTATCGCTTAGATCAGGAAGCTCCTTCACTTCGACTACCAAATGAGGAAGCAAGAAAGCACAACTATAGCCCAAGATCAAAATGGAAGAGCAAGTACGAGGGAGAAACTACCAGAGCCCAAGCAAACCTTCAACTCCAAACACTTCGGGAAGTGCCCTCAAGTAGAAGACCGCTCGTCCACCCAATGTCAGAACAAGAGATAACATCGGTCATGTCAAGATCATCAGCGCTGCACCAGGACATCGTCAGGGTGCAACACTACCTCTTGTGTCAGCGGCAATACTTGACGAACTTATGACACGAGTGGCCTCAACAATAGGAGGAACGACCCGACACCAACGAACCAACTAAGAAGGCAACATCTCAACGACCATAATTCCACCTTGTGGTAATATAGGGTGATGCGCTATGACACGCGCATTAGATGGAGACGCACTTGCGAAAGGCACCGCGACAAGGAGATATGCCTCCAACAACTAGGTGATGGCTTCGTCAGGTACTCCTACCAGTAATTAGAAGAGAAGAAGCCAATCGTATCTCCGACATGTGGCACATCAAACGCCCAAGGTAGAAGCATTCGACACCTTAACGACAAGGATAGCAACTGAAGCACCTTCGGCAAAAAGAGAGTTCAAGATAATAGCCAGGCTATTCAACGACAAGAGTATATCTAAGGCAGGTACTTCTTCAACTCAAGGGTCAAGCTGCGCAGATATAAGGATCCATCATCCCGACAACCTAGCCAGCAGGGAGGAGAGCCATGATGCTTTACTTGCCAGAGAGACCGACATGCATAGAGGGATAAAGGCCAGGAACTGAAAGCTGGAGAAGTGCTAGCAACCGACTTCTTCCATGAGCTCCCTAGAGGCAACAGGAGGATCAAAACTGACGAGCACAATCAAAGCCACCGGAAGGTACCTCAAGACAAGAAGACGGCATAGCACTGTGGAACGTGACAACGTCCAAGCCATGTGATCGAGGGGATCAAACAAGTAAGATTGGAAGCTCGATGGAGAAGCAACTAGACGAGCCGAGCCGATGACTTGCACGCGGACTTGCATGCAACTTGGTGAATCCAAGGATCGACGATTCAAAGAACAACTACAGAAGAGAACAACTCCAGAGTATAGCCAAAGGAATCGCACACAGCCTCAAGAGACGCCTCCAAATAGCTTCAAGTATCATGAAGGAGGAACAATTACCGCCCAAGAACAGGATCAGGAAGCAGACCGAAATGTCGAAGCATCAACAACCAGCACACCTTTAGTTAGAATGTGATGCAAAGCATGTTGTGCCATAGCCGACAAACACCAGAGGGCCCAAGTATATCAACAAGTTACCCCGGAGTACGAGCTGACGTACAAATAGGAGGATATATATCGTCAACACCATTGCACTGGGAGGAACACCGATGACATTGCCAAGGAGTAGGTGTGCAACTCGAAGGGAGGCACAAGGGGGACCTAATAGCTCTAGTAGTAATTGTAATTATGTAAGCTATATGCTTTGCATATATAGTTCCCTTGTTATTCCTTCCCTCCCATAGCGTAACAGATCAAAGGAAGAGATGTCAGGCAATTTGCAGGGGTGAAGCAATCAACATCCTCAACACTCTTCGGGCAACATGATAACGACAAGAGGACTCGACGTATGAGACATCGATGGAGTCGAAGAAACAATATCGGATCCAGAGTCGTCCTTCAGCTGCCAAGACAAAGAGTTCAAGATGAAAGATCTTTTTCAACGGCGCCACCTTCAGGCTTTTGAAAAATGGCATGGAAGATTTCAAGTGACCAACTATGCCATTAAAGCCATCAGCAATGAGAGGCTTCTAACGAACAAAGTCAACCTCTACATCAAGGAGGAGCCACCGTCAAGGAGACTGAAGTATCGAGCGACTCGGAAGAACGTTACCTTGCTACTTCAAGCAGGCAACGAGTGGATGAGCTTCTAGCAAGCTCAAGGATCTAAGGCCATGGGACCTAGTAGGTTAAATGTATGGATGGTAACATCCATATTGGGATTAGAAGACATTGCCGGATATTCTCGCTGAAGGGATTGCCCCAATATTGAGCTAAGCGTCAAGGATTGAGAAGGAAACGCATAGGAGTGACTAAAATTATACACGATTGTTAACAAACATCCAACATATTGAAACCACTTGGTGAGATTGATCACCTCGCTAAGAAGGAATCATTACTAGGATAATTGTTGACCATGTGTAAATCTAGTACCTCCAAAAGAATAATCCAACCGAAAGAAAAGAAGTAATCTAACAAATCCAGCCAACTTGTTACGATGGCATCAATTTGATTGGTAGGAATATTCCAAGAGTTTAAATAGCTAAGAAAGGGGGAATCTCTAGAATATAAAAGAATAATACATGTAAGGTACATCTAAAATAAGAATTATAGTAATCAAATAGTCTTTTGAGACAAAAGGAATTGTCATGATGACAAAACCTTGTGGTTTAGAATCGTTCTAACTAAGTAGGTAACCTATAACTATATTGAAATAAATGATAACATAATATGTGCATTCGGTTATATATGTTAGCTAAGGCTAGTAAATTAATGCGCTAAGTAAGAAGCATATAACCTCTTAAGGGGAGAGAATAGATATGACGTTGTGTACAACGTCATTGAAGGGTGCAGGACCATTTTCTTTTCGAAGAAAGTGGGGGGGCTCAATCTTATGATTGAACATATTTGCATCTTAGGGATTGAAGGGGGCCATCGAATTGACCGACCCGTAAGAGAGATAGATATCTTAGTGCACAGGAGGCCTTCAACGTGCGAGACCGACGTAGTAGCTATCTACACCAATGAAGTGGAGTAAAACTATGGGAGCAATGCAACGACCAAGTCCTCTCCAAATTACTCGACGCCGGCTCAATGGGTGGATGCGTTCTAGCCTTAAGTAAGGTGTGTGCATGTATTATAAGCTTTAATGTGTCTTATTGATAAGTTAAAAATAGATCCTAATAACTGCATAGAATTTGTTGTACGTATATGTATCATAGGGAAATAAGTTAAATAACAACGGTAATATGAGGTAGCATGTTAATTAATCCTTCGCAAGGATGCAATTCCTTCCAAGGATAGCTATATGACCTCGGGTCCTTATAAATATAAATAGAAAATAGAATTCAGATATACTTAAGTGCATCTTAGGGATATACTTCCAAGGGTAATGCAGGACCCAAGGAAGAGAATAAGAAGCACATCTAATTCTTGTGTATGATAATTAAAACCTTGTCTATGTAACAATAGGTCTAAATCAGGGTTATTGTTTAAATAATCGCGATCTAAAAGTCGTTAAATATTGCAAAGCTTAGAGTGAATATAATTGTACTATCGGAAGTAATGTATCTGATACTATGGTAATGTTAATTCATAAATATTACCTTAGGGTAATTATGTTAATCGCATGCATTAAAGGAGCCAGCAGAAATCATGCAGGTTTTAAGTTAATCTACGCATGCAGCCTATGATAGATATGGGTTGCATGTGTATTTATCGATGATGGGACCACCACGGTGATCTCTAGGACGTGGTGTAATGTCAATGTAGGCATGACCACGGTTCCGCTTGGATGAGTGGAAGGTAGATTAAAAAGTCTACTTCCGTCCCACGGAAGTAGACGACCTCGAGAGATAAGAGGTCATTCGGGAATGCATTGATAGGAAAGCACCTCTAGTCAATGCCTACGGGGAGGACCCTATCCTTCACGCCCAAATATGGGAAGGACCCTATCCTCCACGTCTCAGCAACTAAAGGTGTAGGCATGAGCGGTATATAGGCATTATAGGGCGTTGTCTCCACGGCCACGATGGAAGAAGCATCCTCTTCCTACGCCGGGATATTAATCATGCATTCATGTAAATAGATGGGGTGGTTCCCTTATAACCAACTTTACATTAATATTCTAGCGTGGTGTGAATCCAGGAGGCCAATGAGAATGAAGAACCGGCGGGGGTCGCATCACGAGCACTTGTATAGATAGTTCTAGAGTAGTTATGATTTCTACCATTGAAACTAATCGCTTAAATCTTGTGTGAGATAGTAAGTATGTTTCAAGGTGCAAAGACTTGCAACACAAATTTTGTTATAATGTGTTGCAAAGGATGAAGAGTACCTTGGAAGTGTAATAAACTTTGATAAACTTAAATGTTGTATTAAGTAAGGTTAGTAATTACCTTGCGTTGATTAAATTATGAAGTGATAAGTTAATTGGATAATGAAATAGTACAGTAATGTCTTAAACATTACCCTAGAGTAATTCTAATAATTGTGTAAGTATAATCTACACTTATATAATTGATTTTAGCCAGATTCGATTCCCATATTCTTTGGATTCCTGTCCGGGGAAAAAATCGTGAGGGAAAATTTTTTGGAGAAAAATTGCAGAAGAAGCCACGTTTTTGTTCTTATCCACTTCGGAGGAATCCCACGCATCTGATGTTCTCGCCGAGGCTCTGCTTTCTCCAGTTTGCTCTGCCCCATTCCGGCGAGCTCTGCACCCAGCTGAATGTTTCGCCCTTGCATTGTGCCATTTTATTTGGAATGGTCTACATCGAAGACATTCATGGATCGAGTGCAGGGGATCCGGTCTACACGGAGCTACGGAATGCCGATCTAAAGGTTTCTTGATTTGTTGCTCCAGTTGCGCATAAAACAGGGTTATCTCATTTGCTCCGGTCTGTGTTTTGTTGTCTGCCATATTTTTGTCAAATTTTCCAAAGTTTTTCATTTAGCTTGATTGCGTTTGTAAAAAGTTGCGTCTTTGTAACGTGTTTTGTTAATGTTGGCCGCCCTTATTTTGATAAGCAGGCATATTCTTAGTTCTGCAGGCCTATGGAGCTCTGTTTATCCTGCATGTCGTCTGATTGAGCTTGCTTAATCTTGTAAGGCATTCAACATTATTGATATTTTGGAGGCAAAATTCACTCTATTCTGCAAAGTAACTTCACAGATATTGCGGATGTTAGAGTACAGATCAAATATGTTGTGGGCTTTGACTCCAGTTTCCCAAGTACTTCCTCTTCACAATATTTCTGCGTTTGTTCTTTTTGTAGTCATATTCTGTAACCCAATTGAATGGGTCTAACCCATCGGTCTTTCTATTAGCATTATTTGCTGCAACTTATCATAGAATTGCTTGAGTCTTTTGTGCGGTATGCAGGTGCTTAGGTGCTGCTTTAGGATGACATAGGTTCATCATTTTCCAAGTTTTATTTTGTCTGTTCTAAAGTGAGAGGTTTTAGAGTGCTTTTACAATCTAGACATGTTTGGGATTTAATCTGATCTATTGGCATTCATGGTTTTCTACTATAACTTGGATTTTGTTTTCAACTCTAGTGCCAAGCTTAGGCATTTACTGTGTTGGTCTTTTTACAGGTTGCAATGGCTACAAGACGCCAATAACATGGCAGTAAAGATGTTCTTCCAACCTAGAACCTTGCAGAACATCCTTGTGTGTCATGTGAACAAATGCCTGATGCAGCAAAGAGCGCATATTCTAGAATGGCTTTACAAAATCGGGTACCAAGTTTCTGAGAAGCATTCATAGATCAGGTACATAGTTTGATTGTTCAAATGTGTAGATAATGTATGTAGCTATATAAAGATGCCATTCTCAGAGATCAAGCAGCCACTATGCATATAAATGATTTTATTTTCAAGGGAAGCTAGTTGGGTTTGTCTGTGCATCAGTTGGTTAACACAGATAAAAGGAAAGCAAATATGGCTTATTATTTGCTTGGGCGGTATGTCATGCTACAGGGTTTCTAATCTAAGGAATGCAGACTGCAAGTAACATAAGGACACACTCTATTTTTGTTGTCCAGATTCTGTTGTCAAAGTACATTTGCAAAATGAGAGAAATGGATGAGTATGGTGTCTTATGCTGAAATGCTAGATCTCATGGGCGGCTTTTGCAGATAAGCATAAACACGGCCTGCATATCAAGCGGTCCTTTCATTTTTGGAAGAAGAAGCACGATTAAGACCTGCTGGGTGGATTTTCAGTTAAGTCTGTTTCTAAGACAGCTCTAATGCCATGTCGGAAATATGAGTGGATTGGGTCAGCTACAATATCATGCTTCGAACATGTGAGTTTCCTCTATGCATGTACTTTGCAACAATGTGCCATTTTTCTTTGGATGTTGTTGCTCTGGAGCGTGTCTTTTGGCATTGGAAATTCAGTTCATTTTCTAAGTTTCGTTGTCATTTTTAGATGGCAACTTCATTTGCTTCGTAAAAGTCCATCCTAACTGTATTATTGAAGAATCCTAAGGACTGCTTTCTTAGTTTGTTATAATGCGATATATTTCAGCATGTAAATCCAGATGCAAAATATATATCTGTTTGTTTGATTTTTTTCCTATATGTTTACAGGGCAATAGTCTAGAGATACTTCCTAAGATGTGCATATGCGAGTCTACGATGCAAAGGATTTTCGCTACGCAAATTCTTTATTGTTGGGTTAAACTTCTCGAATGCATTTCTATTTGCTCTGAGACTATCTACAAACTGATAAGAAAGCGTTGCAAAGGGCACATTGCATTGGCCAGCACACTGCCATTTTATCTATTAATTTAATCACCCAACACACGGTTGAGGAGGTACGTCATGCGAGAAATCTCTCTTAGTAAAGTTGCCAGCTATCAGTAGGCTTTGGAAGCATGGATCATGTTGCCCTTCAATGTCACTTATAATCGTTAAATTCTCTCTTTAGCCTTTAAACCCTAAGTTACCAATCACTTCAATATCTACATATATTTAACTGTATTACTTCAGACATATACATATGGTTGCTTCAGCGTGTTGCTACCTAAAATTTTACATGCAGAAACATTAAGACTATGTTGTATAAGCATGTGTGTGAAGATAGTAAGGGCTCTCTTTGACTGTGGGCTTAGCATTGCCTATGGCCTGTATAGTTTTGGAATAAAATCTCAGGTTTTTGGGAGCATGTCACTAATATCAAAATAATGTAATAGCCTAAATTTTGAGTACTATCTCATCTCTATCCCTCAAATTTAGATTTCTGAACAACAGATCCTAGAAACATTTATTACATATAGCTAAATTATCAGCAACAGTCACATATAACAATAGGAAATTTACCTATCTTGTGTCACAAGTCAAAGTCCGCAACTGGATAGATGGAGTAGAGTCCAGAAAATAGTTATGGCTTGGTGTGAGGTTTGGTGGCCCTGTTATATCACATAAGAAAGATGCTCACAAGATGCCTGTATCCCTGATCATATCTCATGACTGCTGCAGTAACAAGTCCAGCATGGTATGTTTGTTGGTAACTATTTTTATTGTATAAACGTCTAAGCAGCCCTAAGCAAGTGGGAATACTCTGCTTTTAAGTTCCATAAATTTTGATAGAACCTTTTGCATTGATTACGTGAAACATCTATAATTGACTACAATTCATTTCATGTATTGGCTAAGCTTTCTAACCTGAGTTACTTTCGACTTATACAAACCCTCATTTGCCACGAGTAGAGCAAAAGAAATGTTCGCGGCGGCCTTGGCCGCCGCGATAAATTTCTTGTAATAATAAATTGTATGCATCAAGTTGATTGCAGGTTGAGAAGATCCCAAGGTGGGGAGACCCACAATGCTGCGGACAGCATCATTTCAAGGTGGGGAGAATGTGACGTTCCAGCATAGTATACGGTCCTAAGACGTATACTATACTGCCTCGTCACGCGCACGCCATTCCGACTGACGCGTACGCCAACGTGTAGCCGAGCAAGTAGCACCCTAGGGGGCAACTTGCAAGGTGTACATTTATTAATGTGCACATTTACCCATGTGCACATTTATCCAAGTGTACACATTTTCCCATGTGGACACTTTATGCCACTTAGTTATTAAAGGCAAGTGGGCCACACCCAATTATCCCACATGCTTAAAGGGATAATGGGAAACCCTAGCCCTAACCCTTTGTCTATATAGGTAAAGGAAACCCTAACTTGCTATTTTTGTTCATGCCATTTTAGAGCTCTGTTTTACTTGCTCCAGGAGTCAAACCCGCCTCCCAGACTCTGTCTGAGCGATCTAGTTCACTAGTTTCCCTTTCTAGCTTCATCTTCTAGCAGTTCAGCAGGATGGTCGAGTTCAGAACAGGAGGAGCTAGCCAAGGATCAGGTATTTTGTCAATTTAATAGCCTAAACCATCTCCCAGTCATCGAATCAGTAGGTTTAGCCTATTAAATTGCCCATAGCAGCCATTTAGATCTCCAGATACCAAGCTCTAACTAAAGAACCTAACTCTATGATATAGATTAGATCTTGTTCTTTAGTTCTTCTGTGATATGTGTGATGATGTATCTCTGTGAACTCATTGTATTGGGAAGGGGGGTAGAGACCTTAAAGCCTGGTAGTTGATGCTCCTAGTTAGCCTCTTTAGTGCACTGTAAATTCGGCCTGTGTACAAGAACCACACCTAGTTGTGGGTGAAGGGACTAGACTGGCTCACAAGGAGGTTCATGTTCCGACTCGTGAGAATGATCCCTCTGGTGTGTAAGGCCTACCGGGGATTCCTGTGGACTAGGTCTAATGGCTTGCCACTGCGTGTGGGTAAGGCATGGGCTCGACACCCGTGGAGTGATGCGTCACTCTCCATTGGGTTCAAGTCGAATAAGGGCAATGGCCCTCTAGTCACCTTGAGTCAGCATGCAGATCTCTGGAGGGAGTGATCCCTACCTGCCCCATCGGAATTGGGGAGATGCAACCCAGGAATAGCCCCCTTGGCTATGCATCCGGCGGGCTACAGTCAGGTCCCAACACTTTTCAACCTACTCTGCAAAGTGTGCACAGGAGGTGTTGATATTTGGGGTTCTTGGCATCACCTTGCAGCAACAGTCCATGACTGCCGGATGCCACAGGGCTGCCACAAATGCTCATGGATCAACAAAAGAAGATGGGAAGAACTCCAAGAACAAGAACAAAGCAAAGAATGAACAAAACAGGATCATATTGATGCTCCAAAAGGAGGTGCTCCAAAACGTGAGCAAAAACCTAAACAATGAGAGGAAATGCTCTCTCTATATAGTAGAGCAAAACCCTAACCCTAGCTGACATCTCACCCTCCACAGATCTAGGCTAAATCTGGGCCATAGATTGTGGGGTCCAATATGACAACTACATGTGGCCTATGCCACCTACCACATATGTGGGCTAAATCTGGACCCTAGATCAAGTGGTCCAATGTGATAAATACATGTGGCCTATGCCACTCATACATATGTTTAGCCCAAAGGGCTAACACTCCCCCCCACCACACCAAACTATGTAGAACCTTTATAACATCAGGTTAAACATTTACAACAGTGGCCAAAGTGAGGGGAGATAATGATAATGTCGCCGAAAAAGTCTTGAAAAATGCAAATGTCGATGAAGTACAGAAATCATGAGAGGTTGAGAAGGCTGTCACCACTTCTCATAGAGCTTGCCACTTAGCTCCGAATACATGCGCCAATCAAAGTGTCTTGTAATGAGTTGAACAAAAATGAGGAAACAAAAATTGTTGAAGGGGCGGAAGGCCCTAAGGCATCTTCACGCCATTTTTGAACTTGAAAAGTTGAAACAAGGGGTTGAACTTGAAAGAGTTGAAACATAAGTGATTGAAGGGGCGGAAGGCCCTAAGTCATCTTCACGCCATTTGTTGAACTTGAAAGAGTTTGAGCAGATAGTTGAACTTGAAGGAGTTGAAATTGAAGGGGCGGAAGACCATAAGTCATCTTCACGCCATTGGTTGAACTTGAAAGATGCTCAACCGCCATGTATGATGGACGGCCGAGATGGATTGAAAAAAGTTGTCTCTCAAACACCCTGCACGATGAGATATGCTTGAATGTTGAGAAAAGATTGCTGAAAAAAGGCCTACACAAGCCATAGGGCTGTGTGAAGTTTGTTGATACAAGGGTGCAAAGAAGATCGCCAAGAATGTGGCAAAAGATGAGGCGTCCCCCAAAATGTGCCCAAATTATGCTCCAAAGACTTCTTGCATGAAAAGAGGATTGAAAGTTGTGCTCAAAGTAGTGGCCGTGACAATTGTGATGAACTCACGCCGTTGGGCCGTGATGTTGTTGTATTGATGGGTATGGAATCATGGATTAAGAATTTGTACCTCAAAGGCATGATGTCGCAAAAATTGGACAAAGAGGCAAAAAGTCACCATTGAAAAATCATGCCAAGTGGCCGTGATCAATTTGTGCATGCATAGCTCAAGAATGGCCTTAACATGCCGTTGGGCCATGTAAGGTTGATGTTGGAAGAGGGCGGAAGGCAAAATGCATCTTCACGCCATTTGCCATATACGTATGCCAGATAAAAGACGTGATAGATGGTAGAGAAAAGAACCTTCTCCAATATAAGATGAGGTGGAATATACCAAAAATGTTGTCCATTATAAATGGCCTTAAATGCGAAATTTTCTCCGAGAAAAAAATGCCACGCCAAAAAGGCCGTGGTGAATACTATGGATGCCATCCTGTGCTTTATTATTATTTTTTTTTTTACGCGTCCCACGCAGTGAAGTGGTGCCATGCCCGTGATGGGCCGTGGGCTCTGGTCTTGACCCACGCGGCCGTGGTCTTGACCCACGCCGTGGGGGCCGTGGACATGTCGTGGGAGGCCGTGGAGGAAGGGTGCCACGCCGTGGGGGCCGTGGACACGCCGTGGGAGAAACATGCCGTGACAGTGACAGGGACAAGATGCACAGTTGAACTTTTACCGTCAGGAACAGATCGAGCTTGAGTCTGAAGGAATCCTCCACGCCTGATGGGGTTGTGAACATCAAAAATTGGTTGTGGTTGAGCCTTAGCCTTAGCCGCCCAGATCATGAAGCGTCAGAGCATGAGACGCCAGGCCGTGATGGGCCGTGGCTGTCTTTTTGCTCAGAGTCTCCACGCCGTGAGGGGCCGTGGTGTTATTTGCTTCATTGTCGTGGAAGTTCTCAAGGCCTTTATGGTTATGTGATGGTCTGCCGGAATGAACTGAAGGAATCCTTGCTTACGATTAGTGCAGAGAGGTATGCAAAATGCTTGCCAAAATGCCAGAGATTAGTCTGCTATGGTCTGGGCAAAACGAATCTGCCTGTGACAGAAGGATTTCGTTTTCCGCACTGTTGTGAAGGTCGATGACGGCAGATTTGAAAGGTCGAAAAGGGGATACAGACAGGAATTGATAATCCCCTGTTGCCAGTGTTTGAATGGTTCGATTTGCTAAAAGAAGTCAGCAATGAGCGTGATTCCTTAGAACGGTAAGCTACAGTTCGATGCAGAAAGTTTTGAACGACTCCTTAGATGATGGCCTCTGGTCCCGCTGCTAGTGGGGTACTCTGGAGCTGTGTTGCAGAGGAATGCGAAAGGCATCAACTATCCTTACCTTAGCTTAGTGAGAGCGAGCAGATGCTGGACTTTTGGAGTCAGAGGAGTCCTGTGAAAGAATCCATGCCATCAAGGATTTATTGAATATCGCAGATTAAGAATGTAATTCCAGATGCCTTCTGTCGGTTCTTTGGAATTCGATGCCAATGTGGACTCAAATCTTCATAAGGAAAAAATCCCCTGGGAAGTCGACGAATGCGGGCCGGGTTTTTTAGAAACAGAGTGGATATGGCAGAAAAATCCTTCTGTGCTGCCTCAATAAGTGCTGGCATAATAGAATTAGAGAGTTGCGCCGGAAATTTCGGCATGGGTGGGGCTGGCTCATCAGATGTGGCAGAAAAACCTTTCTATTCGTGAAGAACTTGATTCGTCTGTTGTGTGTATGGAGGCTGTGTGTAGAACAATGGGTCATGCTTGCTTGATTTGCAGAACAATGGGTCCTGCTTGTCTTCAAAATGAGTGACTTCGATGAGAAAGTCGGCAGCCAAAGAACCATTGCCGGGACTGGCACGGATTTGACTTCTTTTCGAGCATCAACAAAATAGCAGAGCACCTCGGGCCCCGTTGCTCTGTTTTGCTTCTGTTTTGGTGGCTTGCTTGTGCTTGCCCAACAATGACCAGGAAGAGTGCCCAGAAAAGATTCGAGGAAGAAATGATGGGTCTAGTACTGGAGATCCAAAGGGCATCTCCAGCACAAACATTTTACTCATACTAAAAACATGGATTACCTGAGTCCAGAAAGAACTGATATATTCCCCTTGCAGGAATAGATACGCAGAACAGAGTATGGGTATTCAAAAAAGTATCGATGATAATCCAAAAGTGACAAATAAAAGCACCTAATTTTGCCCCTTTCTGAAACATGGGCAGATATCAGAGATAAGAAACGAAAGAAGTGTCGACATAGAATCAAATTTTTTTTTGCTGAAACTTTTGGAGATGCTTGAAAAGAAAATAAGAGGATGATCATGAGCCCAAAAGACCCTGGCATGAGGCGCCAGTGTTGATATTTGGGGTTCTTGGCATCACCTTGCAGCAGCAGTCCATGACTGCCGGATCCCACAGGGCTGCCACAAATGCTCATGGATCAACAAAAGAAGATGGGAAGAACTCCAAGAACAAGAACAAAGCAAAGAATGAACAAAACAGGATCATATTGATGCTCCAAAAGGAGGTGCTCCAAAACGTGAGCAAAAACCTAAACAATGAGAGGAAATTCTCTCTCTATATAGTAGAGCAAAACCCTAACCCTAACTGACATCTCACCCTCCACAGATCTAGGCTAAATCTGGGCCATAGATTGTGGGGTCCAATATGACAACTACATGTGGCCTATGCCACCTACCACATATGTGGGCTAAATCTGGACCCTAGATCAAGTGGTCCAATGTGATAAATACATGTGGCCTATGCCACTCATACATATGTTTAGCCCAAAGGGCTAACAGGAGGGGCGGATGGAGTGGACTACCCTAAGCCATGTTCTTATGCCAGCCAAATCCATTGCCATGAATTCTGTCTGCAATGACCTCTGGAGACCCAAGCTTGTCAGTCCATCCTTGTGTCTGAGCCTTGGGTAGGATTCCATATGTGATGTACTGATCTCTGTCTATGCAGATATGTGGTGAACCATCCTTCGTGATGGTCATATGATGTTGATGTATGTACTACTGACATGTATATTACGCTTCCGCACTGGAACTCTTCAAGGTTGCAGTGATACGTGGAGGGCCCTATATTAGCATGGAGCTGGTATGGGGGATGAACTCCTGTTTGTATACGGTGAGTGCACCGTATATGAGTAGGGGACGTCACACCTACCAACAATTAGAAGAGAAGAAGCCAAACTTATTTTCGACATGAGGGACCTCAACGCCCAAAGCATTCGACACCTTAATGACAAGGATAGTAACCAAAGCACCTTCGGCAAAAAGATAGTTCAAGACCATAGCCAGGCTATTTGACAGCAAATCTATCACAGAGGAGAGTCATGCGGCTTTACTCACCAAGAAGATGCACATGTATTGAGGGACAACGGCCACAAACCAGAAGCTGAAGGAATGCTAGTACTTCCACGAGCTCCTTAGATGCAACATGAGGTTCAAAACTGTGGAGCGTGATCAAGTGCAACTAGAAAATACCACAAGACTAGAAGACACCATAGCACCGTAGAACATGACAACGTCTAAGACATCACATTGAGGAGATCAAACAGGTAAGACGAGAAGCTCGATGGAGAAGCGACTAGGAGAATTGAGTCAAAGAATCGATGAATCAGCTAGAAACCTCACCAAACTATGACAACTCGCATGCAACTTCGCGAACCCAAGGATCGACGATTCGAAAGGCAACTAATGATGAAGAGAACAATTCTTTAGGAGTCTAACCAAAGGAACTGTGCACAACTTCAAAAGGCACCTCTAAAGATCTTCAGACATTGTGAAGGGGAAGCAATTATCCAAGAACAAGATTAAGAAGCAGACCGGAACGCCGAAGCATCAACGACCGTCACATCCTTAGTTAGCATGTGAAGCAGAAGCAAGTTGTGCCACAGCCGACAGACATTGGAGAGCTCAAACATATCAAAGAGTCTACCAATCGAGCACGAGCTGACGTACAAATAAGAGGATACAGATCTTCAACACCAGTGCACTAGGAGGAACATCGACAACGATGCCATGGAGTACGGGTGCACCTCGAGGGGAGACACCAAGGGGGCCTAATAGCTTTAGTAGTATTTGTAATCATAATAGTGTAGGCTATATGCCTTGCATACATATTTCCCCTTGTTATTCCCTCTCTCTCTCACAGTGTAGCAAATCAAAGAAAAGGGTGCCGGACAATTTAAAGGCATGAAGCAAGGGGCATCCTCAACATTTGTCTGGCAATAAGCTACCGGCAAGAGATCACAACAATATCGAATCCAGAGGCATCCTTTAGCCGTCAAGATGAAGAATTCAACGTGGAGGATGTTTGTCAACGAAACCACCTTCAGGCTTTTGGAAAGTAACACAATAGGGTTCAAGTGGTCAACCATGCCATCAAAACCACCAGTAATGGGAAGTCTCGAATGAAGAAAGTTGACCTCTACATCCAGGAGGAGCTCAGAGTCTCAAGCAACTCGAAATAACGTTACCTTGCTGCTTCAAGAAGGCAACGAGTGGATGAGCTGCTAGCAAGATTGAGGAGCTACGATCGTATGGTCGAGTATGATAGGATTATGGATGATGACATCCATAATGGGATTGGAAGGCATTTCCTAATTTTCTCTTGAAAGGATAGCCCCAAGTTGAGATAAGCGTCAACGATTGGAAAGGAAATGCATAGGAGTAACTAAAATTATACACGATTGTTAATAGACATCCAACATATTGAAACCACTTGGGAGTCTTCAATGATTCGAACCAAAGTGGAAAGACAAAAAGCCTTTTGCCTTCTGAGACGCATCGAAAACCTGCTGAACATCTGGTCTATTTGATCGTGTGTATGCCCTACCAGTAAGAATCCGAGCTTTATTTTTCTGAAAATCTCTAGCTCCACTAGCATGGCACAGTAAGCAAAGAATGTTTGATTTTTGTTCTCCCTGGTAGTGTTGTCAAGTTACAGGTAGAGCACTGGTGGTAACTGCTGTTGCTCGCAAAGAACCTTGTTAAGAATTGTAATTGTGAGGTTCGGATCACCATGCAAATTAGGATATGTCAAGAAGACTTTGCACTTTAGACTCCCCTTGAAGACCATGGCTCCTACAAGGTGGACCTTGACAAAGCATTCTTCTGGCACATCTTTTAGAATATTCAAGAAATGAGCAGAGTTGTCTTTTTTTGATCCATTTTTATCAATCACAACAGACATGTACTCAAGTGGATGCTCAAGAGCCTTTTTCCTATGCCTAGCAAGCTTCCTTATCTCAGCTGCTTGTTGGTCACGGTGTCTAGCGAGCTTCTGTTGCACAATATCTGTTGAAGGAAGCATGTCAAAACAATTAAATGATGCAAGTACGAGAATGAAGAACTTGAGCTTACTTTTTACCACCTCTGTCCTTGCAGTTTCTTTTTGACTCTTTAATTCTACACACGTTGAACACACAAACATTCTATGTCTTTGAGGAATTTTCACAAGACCAAATTCAGGTTTCCACAGTCTAGTGAAATGTGAGTAAGAGATGTGCTGAGACTGACTGCATGTCTCTTTGTATTCTTTGAAGAACATCTCTTTTTGTGATGTTATCTGTCAAAGGATACATATTGCTGTTTGGAAATTTTTCACATGTTTCTCTAAAGTATTTCTCCATCCAAGCCACAGCAGCCAGGGCATGCATTGTTACAACTCTTCCTGACCCGCAATGGTCATCAATGCTAGGGTTTTTGTCCAATCTTTTATGTATTCGAGACATTCTAGAGGAACCCAGACGGTTGACGACCATGAAGCATTTTTAACACACTTATTGACGGTTGATGAAGTGCAAGAAGGTGTGCCAGTCTGGCCTTACCGAATAGCCAAGTAGGCATTCTGGTCTGATATTGTCATGGAACTATAATTGTCTCTAATTGCATGAAGTTTAGCCATGTTGAATTTGCTAATGCAACTTTATGAACAGCATGGAGTTCTTAGAATTCTTCTTATTTTCTGCTCGTTCATCAGATTTCTTCTTTTTACTAGAGAACATGCTCTCAAACTGAAATCCACTTTGAATTTTTTTGAAGATTGGTTAGAGACATGTAATCTCATTGCTCCTTGTCAGGGTCTTCATCTTCTGAGAAGAGTTCCACTCTAGGAGTGATCTCCTCTTCTCTTAGTGGTGTGTTTCTAGAGGAAAATAAACCACGTGACACTATACCCGAAAAATTCAGAGGAAGAGTGTTAAATGTAGGTGATGGGCTATAGGATGTTGTGAGAGCAGAAGTTGTGGCATTATTTTGACTAGGAGTTCTAGCAAACATTTCTCTTATTGCAATTTGAAATTCTGCAAACCCATGTGTCACAACAGTTGTGTGAAGAGGTGAGGATCTTACAACACCGTCTTCATTTGTAGTGAAGTCATGGTGAGAAATGTTGTGGAAAACCTCACACTCATGTTGCGGGCGTGTTGCAGACCTTGTACTTCTTTCTGGAGCAGGAGAAGCTACAAATGGTGGGGGCAGTTTGCTTCGAATCACTTGTTGTGATGCAGCATTTGTAGTTTCTGGTGATGGTACAAGAGAAGGTGAGAGCCTGTTCTGCACAGGTGGAGATGGAAGGAAGGGAGGAGGCAACCTACTTCTCAAAGGGCTTGGTGACGGTTGGAAAGGTGGTGTTAGTTTGTTGTGTGCTGGACTTGGAGAATCATCTAGGAGTAACAAGGATATTATTGAGGCAAGAGATGAGGAAGCCTGGGCACCAGGAAAAAAACACATGTTGGTAGAGCATTTCCTCTGAAGTAGAGGAACTAGGCGCAACAAAAGGTGATAGAAGTCTGTTCTGGATGCGGTTAACCATATTCAACAATTGAAATACTAGAGAGACGGACGCAACTGATGCAACTTCTGCACGTTTGCTATTCGAGAATAAGAAGTGTCAACCCCAAGAAGAAGGCTGCTATTCCAGAATACACGTTAGCACAAAATTTGAACCATATGTATTCTGTTTTACATAGAATTATAGAAGTGTCCATGAGTGACCTTTAAAGGGAATTTTTTTGACGCTCAGTTGTGTATCCTGGTTTCGCCGCTCAAGCCGCTCACATCCAGTGCCTTCGACCTCCTCTGCAGGACCTTATTCCATTTTGCATAGCGCCAAGAATGGAGAGGTAAGGGAAAAAAGTAACATGTATGGGATTTTTGCAAAAATAATGTTTAGGTAGAGGCCAAAGTGTATTCCAGAATACACTTTGGCCTTTCGGTAGTAGCTAAAGTGTATTCCAGAATACATTTTGGCAACTACCAAAAGGCCAAATTGTATTCTGGAGGCCAAAGTGTATTCCGGAATACACTTTGGCTTAACCTAAAAGTCAAAGTGTAGTCTGGAATACACTTTGGCTTTTAGGTTCAGCCAAGGTGTATTTCGTTTGGCTTTTAGGTTAAGCCAAATACACTTTGGCCTAACGCTAAAGGCCAAAGTGTATTCTTATGACAACTCTTTTTTCACTACAAAAACCATAAATTTAGAGCAAATTTAGCTTTCTTTTAGCTCAAACAGACTGCTTTTGTACGTTTTAGTACCAGATGTTTGTTATTTTTATTCTGGAATACAGTGTTCTGTTTCTTTTAGCTCATTCTAGTGTTGTTAATAACTGTGCTTTTGCAGGCAAGAACAAAATATCCCCAAGCCGAAGAGAACTATCAAGCTCACAAACAGAAAACCTATAGTAGAACAAGGGCAGGAGACTGCTGCGCCAAAGATTTACGAAAACTTCCAAACGCAGTGGTTTGTTACACGAGGTTTTCCAGGAAAGTACAGCAACATTACTTTCCTGTATGTTTGGCGAAGCCCGGGCCAGAAAAGCTATGATGACAGCGAGTTTGAGTGTGTGGGCTCTATTCAGCACGTGGAACCTGTTGATGGGCAGTTCAAGCAACAGCCAAGACTATCATTCATGATATCACAAGGCTTTATCGTCGTCCGATCTGTCAATCCTACGGCCCAGACTGTATGTTGAAGTCTCTGGACACCTCTCGTTTCTATTATGCTCAATTATGATTGCGGATGCCTATGATTTGAAGATGTCAAATACGAGTTTGCCTAAGGTTTTGATGGTATATTGAGCCTCTATACGATTTCCCTTAAGGTTTTAGATATGAAATACGGGGATTCGAACCTCTACCAAAATAACTCAATATCTTAATAAGACTACTTTAACCAATCTAACCAGTGAGCTAATATGACTATTTTTTATCTTAAATCTATGTTTTTTTTGTAATAGCCCATTGAATTGTTTTAAGGATGTGGTCTATGGTTTCAAGAATTATATCTATATCAAATCCCCCTAGAACCCCCTGTTATTTTGCTACATATTCTAAACGAGGTGCACCCTGGACTACCACAGTCGTCCGATCTGTCAATCCTACGGCCCAGACTGTATGTTGGAGTCTCTGGACTGTATGTTGCCTAAGGTTTTGATGGTATATCGAGCCTCTATACGATTTCCCTTAAGGTTTTAGATATGAAATACGGGGATTCGAACCTCTACCAAAATAACTCAATGTCCTAATAAGACTACTTTAACCAATCTAACCAGTGAGCTAATATGACTATTTTTTATCTTAAATCTATGTTTTTTTGTAATAGCCCATTGAATTGTTTTAGGGATGTGGCCCAGACTGTATGTTGGAGTCTTTGGACACCTCTTGTTTCTATTATGCTCAATTATGATTGGGGATGCCTATGATTTGAAGATGTCAAATACGAGTTTGCCTAAGGTTTTGATGGTATATCGAGCCTCTATATGATTTCCCTTAAGGTTTTAGATATGAAATATGGAGATTCGAACCTCTACCAAAATAATTCAATGTCCTAATAAGACTACTTTAACCAATCTAACCAGTGAGCTAATATGACTATTTTTTATCTTAAATCTATGTTTTTTTTATAATAGCCCATTGAATTGTTTTAGGGATGTGGTCTATGGTTTCAAGAATGATATCTATATCAAATCCCCCTGGAACCACAAGCAGGCATTGTCCACTACACTTGCCACGGTTTCCAGTAGCAGAAATGAAGCACTAGACTACAGTGCTTCTGAAGATGAAGAAGATGGGCAAGGATATGGTAGTAGTGGATCTGGTAGTAAGGACGATGACGTTGAGTCCGAGGAATCTGAACAGGAAGCACCACCACCACAAAAAAAGCAAAGTCCAATTGTGGCTACAAAAGAGCCAAAGAAAAGAAAAACCTTGCAGCTTGTAGTGGAGGAAGCACTTGAAGAAACTATTAAAAAGAGAAAGGAAAAAGGCAAGGCCCCGGGCGTGGCCATAAAAGAAAAAAATTTGACAAACTGCAGAGAGGATGGAAGAAATAAACCAGCACAAATATGTGCAAGGTGTGATTTATCTTCCAGTCACCTGCATGAAGCTGCCACTGAAAGACGAGACTGGAGAGAGGCCACTTCAAGTAAGATAAATCTATGCTGATCATGTCAGAAACTTGAAGGACCAGATAAGGAGCAATCTAAATGCCCATATTGCTCCAATAGTAGTGCTTGTTGACAGGAGCCAGTGCATGGACCCGGCAAATTATGACAAAGAGTGTGCTGATCAGTACACACACTATGTGTTGGGGGGAAACCATACCTCTAAGACAAGCAGGCAATTGTTTAAAGAAAAACAAAATCCGAGATATCTCTCTGTTCTCTGTGCGGTGTATTGCGGCCTGACTGACGAAGAGGCAAAGATAGTGGCCAATACACACAACGCCGATAACGAGTACAAACTCAAAATGAGTTTTGTTGACGAAATAAGGTCTATGCACAGAGAATACTTGATTTTTAAAGAAAAGTATGGTGATGACCTCAAAAAACATGCACCATCTCTGGAGCTAAAAAAAGCATGCGCAATTGAGTGCTGCCTCAAATACGATGAAGCTAACAAGAGGCACTCTTTAATTAGCCACGACAATTGGTTTCAACTTGCCTTCAGGGATGTAGGGTAAGAACTTTTGTATTCTGGAATAGCTCCCGCTCTCACGTATATTGTTTTTTCTACATGGAAACTTAGTATTGTGTATTTTGGAATACAATAAGCTGACTTTAAGTTGTTTTAATGCAGATTTGGGACTTGCAAAATAAAATATTTGCTGCCTTTGAGCGTGGAGAATTTAAAAGCAAGGAGAAAGCCTCTGAAAAGGAAAAAGGAAAAAAGAAATGACTATTACAGTTTGGAGGGAGCTGCAGGCCTTTACCGACACCGCCATTCTTAAAAGGCTGCTCCAGAAGGTGGTGGATAAGGAGTTCACCTTGCAAGAGATGTTCGAGGAATTGCACAAGTAAGTTTTGTATTCCGGAATACGTTAATAATGCCTTCTGCTTGATTTTTGTGAATCTTCTAACTCAAGTGTATTCTGGAATACGTAATATGTTTACCTGTTTTTTGTTTAAACAACCAAAAGAACATCATTGCATGCCAGACATGCTTGATGGAGCAGTTGACTTCTTCATCTTCTTCTTCGTAGTTACAAGCCTTCTTAAGCAAGTTGATTGTTCTCTGACATAAATGATTGTCTGATTTCAATTTGAAATCATAGCACTCAATTGTCGTAAGTCTAGCTCATCCCTACATCCGACTTTTTTAGCCTTTTTGCCCTTTCCTTGACTTCTTATTTCTAGCTCATACCTACCTTCAAAAGCATTTTTTGAATGTGTAGCAAGCCAATGAATCTCGAGTTTAGTTACGAGCCCTTCCTCTTTGATTGTGTCAAGTACTTTTTCATCCTCCTCAGTCGGAAGAGCAATCAGCATACCTTTGGTAATTTTTGTGACATTACCTGCAGGCTCATTCTTGTGCCTTGGTTCGAGGTACATGACCTAGTCCTCATCTTCATGTACTGCAACTGCTATTGCAGCATTGCTTGGACCTGCTTGGTCCTGTGGTTGGTGGAAAGCATTAGGCCACTTAAAAGGTTCTTGCAACTGCCCCAGAGCTAGGATCTAAATCACCGTCTTTTGTTCTAGAAAGAAGCCTCTCCACCACATTTGATCTTCTTCAGTGAAGTACTTAAAACTCGTGGAAATTCCTTTTTCAATGGATTTCAAGGAAGTAACTGGGGTACTTTTCTGCTGCTTTGACACTTTTGGATTTTTTAGAGAAAGTTGCTCAGCATATTCCATCGAACAAGTGTCTGGAACAGATTTAAGGAAGCGCAATCCCTCTACCGAACTTCACTCTTTAGTTGTAGTGTACTTCTGTCCCTGCAAAAAGCTCTCTCCATTCCTCAACTAGAACTTGATGTGATGTTGAAACGCAATATCATTTAGCTTGTTCACAGCTTGTTCTCTGTTTGCACATTGAGAGAAAACAAATTCCCTGAAGTTGGCAGTCTCCTTTAGAAGCTCAACCACTGTAATTGGTCACCTCGCCAAGAAGGAACCTTTACTAGGATAATTGTTGACCATGTATAAAGCTAGTACCTCCAAGGAATAATCCAACCGAATCAAAAGAAGTAAGCTAACAAGTCCGGCCAACTTGTTATGATGACATCAATTCAATTGATAGGAATATTCCAAGAGAGTAAATAACTAAGAAAGGGGGATATCTAGAATATAAAATTGAATAAAACATGAAAGGCACATCTAAAATAAGAAGTATATTAATCACATAGTCTTTTGAGACAAAAGGAATTGTCATGATGATAAAACCTTGCAGTTTAGAATTGTTCTAAATAATTCAGTAACTCATCGCTTAGGGATAGATATGTTAAACAGGATGGCTGCATCTATCATAGACGGTTAAATATATTAGCTAAGGATAGTAATTTAAGGTGTTAGATATGAAGCATATAACCTCTTAAGGTAGATAGAATAGCTGAGATGTTATGATAGCATCAATTGAGGGGATAGGATACATTGAGGTGTAGGACCATTTTCTTATTAAGAGAATGGGGGCTCAATCTTAGGACCGAACCAACCTATATCTTAGGGGTGAAGCGCTATCAAATTAGTCGACCCTTACAATAGAGTTCCTTCCGCAAGTAGCCAAAGCACATGGACCGTAAGATGGATCGATGTTTAATGTCCATGTGACCTTCAGCATGCAAGACTGACGCGATAGCCAATTGCACCAAAGCGGGGGAGCGAATTAATGGAGGCAATATAACGGCCAAGTCGTCTCCAAATTAGTCGACATCGGCTCAATGTAGAGATGTATCCTAGCCTTAGCGGGTGCGACAACTAAGGTGGGGAGAGGCTTTGCATCTAAGTGTAGATAGAATGCATCATGGGGAAAGCATTCGCATCTAGGAATGAGATAGTAGCCTAGCTCTTAATTAAATTATTCAGGGTTGTGAACCTCGTATAACTACATAAATTTTATAATCTTTAAGTATACTATTATGCAGGGCATTGATAGCACCATGAGGGCATGTATCATAAGCTTTAATGTCTGGTTGATAAATCATATGTTCATAATAACTGCATAGATAATTTTGGCTTGTGTAGATATCTTAGTATCGAGATAAAGTAAGAAAATAATTACATAAAATCTTAGTTAAACCTTCGCAAGGATGTAATTCCTTCCAACGGCATTTAAGTAACCTTCATAGGGTCCTGACAAATGTAATAAGAATTTGTCTATCTTTTCATAAGTATAGCAACTATAAAGTATATACATGTAAGTTTGATACATCACCAACCAAGTAGCGAGCGAGATTTACACGCTCAACACTTGGATCCGATGATATAAACCCTAGCCATATGATAAATAATTAAAATACTTTTCAAAATAAGTGTTGCCTCAATAATTGTATGATGACATATCTTAAAGGCCGTAAAGTTATCATATAGCAGTTAGTTAAATATAATACTATTGGAAGCAATATATTCAATACTACTATTATAATAATATTAATATGAAAATATTACCTTAAGGTAATTAATGTAATTGCATGCATTAAGGGAAGTCCAGCAGGGATCATGCAGGGGTCCAAGATAATGCTTATTTAAGACGTTAACGGATGCTAGCCGACATGCAACAGTTGGTGGAGGAAGTACGAGGATATCTTCTAGCAGCAAGAAGCGGGCAGAAAAAGCTCTGCATCGTCGATTAGGGGACAAAGTTTGGCTGAAGCTCTGCATCAGCGATTAGGGGACAAAGTTTGGCTGAAGCTCTGGATCGACAATTGCAAGAAGCTTGCTCCACGATGGGCTGGACCACTCAGGATAACCAAAAGAGTAGGTAACCAATCCTATAAGTTGGACCTGCCAGCACACTTGCAGATCCATAGAGTTTTCCACATAAGTCTCCTAAAGAGGCACACTCCTAATCCAGAGGAAGTATTGGAGACATCAGAGTTACTGGAAATGATGGACAATCAACTTGAGATTGTTCCAGAGGTTCTTCTTGACAGATCCTATAAGAAGACAAGAAGATCTCAATTCTCCAATACCTAGTGAAATGGTCACTTGCCAGTGGAAGACGCTACATAGGCACTACAAATAGATATTGAGAAGCAATACCCACAACTCATGGAGCAATGCAAGGGTCGACTCGTCGCCAAAGTAGTCAACACCGAACCGATAGGTGAGTGGAAGGTAGATTAAAAGTCTACTTCCGATGCCACGGAAGTAGACAAATTGAGAGATAAGAGGTCATATAGGATCATGCATTGATAGGAAAGCACCTCTAGTCTATGCCCACTATGGGGAGGAAGCCATCCTCCACGCCAAGGGCGATGAGAGGTGTAGGCATTAGACATCATCCTAGGCATTATAGGGCGTTGTCTCCACGGCCACGATGGAAGAAGCATCCTCTTCCTACGTCGGGAGATTAGTCTTGCATCCATGTAGTTAAATTAATTGTAATTAAATAGGTGGTTCCCTAATAACCATCCTTATAATAAATAAATGTGTATTAACGTAGTGTTGGACCGGCAGGCCAATAGAATGATCTAAAGGACAGGAGGGTCGCACTGCGAAGACTTGCAACACATATTTGTTTATCATAATGTGTTGCAAGGAGACCAAATGGACTTCAAATTGTAGAATTTTGAAACTGTGTTAATAATAAGTGTGGAAACCATAAAATTTTGTGAATATTAAATGATAATGTAAGGGTTGAGAGATGTGTGTTATGGAACAAGTGATGTGATTATAAAAATTAAACTTAAATATTGCCTTGGGGTAATTGTGTTGTAAAATTATATGCATCAAATGTATTGCAGGGTATGCAGGTTTCCAAGGTGGGGAGACGCGTGATGCTGAGGACAACATCAATTCAAAGTGGGGATATTGTGACGTTCGAGTATAACATATGGTCCGAATACGTATATTATACTGCCACGTCACACGTACATATCACGGGTTTCGAAGAATTGGCACATCAGCATGAATAGGTTTGATGATTCTCATTTTTGGCCACCAATTTGGAGCTACGAAGCAGGATTTGTCAAGACATACAAACAATATGTTAGGCATTTGCCAGACAAGGATAATGATGAGCTACATGCATTTTTCTTGCAAACTATTCCTAATCCAAGATATAATAGAATAGAATAGAATATGATTTTATCGTCCACGGAGACCAACTGGCCTATGGGACCCAAGTACAAAGAGAGAGCAGCAGGCGTATTACTACCAGGATTAAAAAACCCCCGCCCCGAAGGGTTTTCGGGGGAAAAACCTTAGTAGCAATAAGGATGCTGACATACTGCACATTTATATACATAATCACAAGAATGCGGTGAGGTTAATGTAGGACGAGGAGGGGCATAAGCGAAGTCCAGCGTATCCATTACCTCCTGAGGTACGATCCCAACAAGCCTACTGAGGAGGCCGTGCTTTCATTAGCTCATGCAAGGCCCGATGGGGCACAACTAACCAGAGCATACCGAGGCCGGATATCTTTGGAATGCACGGACAAGGCACGGAGGGCGTGACTTTCATCCTCAATGGCCACGTTGGACAAAGCCGGCAGAAGTCTGTCCTCCGCGGCTCGAATCCATCTCCCTGTCTCAATGCGGGAGGTGGTGTGCACTGTCGCGAATGGAAGCAATCACCGTGCTTTTTCATGGGTAGATGAGTGCGCGAGTAGTGGTGTGGGCCCCTCGTGAGCATGGGATTAACATCTTGTCGATAATTTGCCACCTTGACATGTGACGGGGCCCTCAGATCCCAAAGCTTGGCCATGAAGCAAGCATCCAAATTTGCTTCAAGGCAGCGTTCCTTCGGTGTATGCTTGGTCCACATCGTGGTGCCTGCACATTCCATAGCGAGAACCACCGGGCTTGCTTGTCTTTCCAGCAGGCTTTGAGTCGCATTGCGCGGGCCCATCGCCACCGCTTGCCAAAGCAAGGTTAGGCAGTAGGGCTTCATCCATAGCCACCACCTTCCGGAAGTAAATAATGTGACGTTCAGTAGCAGACCCTCTGTAATGGAAGGAAGCCTGTCTCACGGAGCAAGATCGATATGGGACCATGGACTTCACTCCCGGTGCCGGGCCAAGAAGGTATACGTACACACCTGCTCTAGATCGTTCCAAGTGGTGAGGGATATCAGCCCCCACACTTACGCCCCATAGAGGAGGACCCGGTTCAACCAAGGCCACGAACAAGTGTGCCCGGTGACCCCATACATCTGACTCTGCCTTGTGATTTGTTGTTTTGCATTGCATCTGAGGGCTTTCCGGCTGCGGTGGCCAGAAACGATGGATGCATCGGTGTGTGGTAGTAGAAAATTCAATGCCCAAATACTTATAAAGGTGAGCCACCTCCACTACCCTTGGGTAAGTGAATGAGGGAAGGCGTGGGTGCGGGATGATGGGACCCCCAAAGCACCCTTGTCTTGGCCAAGTTAACTCTCATGCGGTGAATTGGCGAGAAAGTGTTCAAAGCATCCGGTGGCGTTGCATGTCCTCGGGGTATATGCGCAGCAGGTCAACATCATCGGCATATATGAGTTGCGGATTATGTGGTGCATCAACTGAGCGCCTCCCCCCCCGTGCTCAGCTAGCCATTCTTCTAGCTGGTCAATGTACAAGCCGAAGAGCGTCGGGGATAGAGGGCAGCCCTGGCGCACCCCAATGCTACTAACAACGGGCTCCCGACAGCGGTGTGAGACGGCCGGGAGCAAGCCTCGATAGAATGCGTATATAGCATTCGCAGTAAGTCGATGGGGGTCCCTATCTGTCTCAATCTGTCCCACAACTTATCCCGAGGCACTGTGTCAAAAGCCTTTGCGAAATCCACAAAGCAGCAAAGTACAGATTCTGGCGTTGATTCCGGCTATCCTCTATGAGTGTTCGCAGAGTGAAGATATGGTCAATAGTAGAATGCCGGGGGCGGAAGCCTGCCTGCGTGAGAGAGCGCACTTCTCCATCCTCGCCCAAAGTGTCGGTCATTTGCTCAAGAATCCCGGCAAGCAACTTGGCAAAGACAGAACCGACCATAATGGTACGATAGTTATCGGGTTGTGGGGGTCCCCGCTTTGTATATGGGCACAACTCTACCGGTAGTTCAAAGGCGGGGAAGCCTTCTTGCAATGCCCCGTTGAAGAGCGTTGAGAACCGGCACCATTGGGAGCCTACCGACTTGAGAAGCTCGCGCATACCATCCAAATGGCGCCTTCCGTTAGCGAGGCGTTGCAGGCCCATTATGACATCCCTCGAGAATGACCCGATTGCTAGGCTGTCTGCCGGAGGTGCGGTGCCCGGCTTCCCATTGGGTCATCAAGTGCCGCAAGTATCTCACCCATTGTTCGGGTTAATATTTCATGTGGGTTGTGTGGGGCTTACTCAAGACCTTTCTCCGAAGGTCCTAGGGTGGCGATCTAGTAGACCAAACATCATTCTTTGGTGCTCACTTAAAGGTACACGGCTTTCTTGGTCTTGAGGAAGGGAGCATTATTGACGGATGGCTATTGTGGGCGAATGGTGGGGTCCAAAGCACTTGGCGAACCATCGTTTGATTCCGACATTCGTCATCGAACCCGGTGATTGCGGGGAAGGTGGTTGCAGCCCACGCGGGATCGTTCGAGAGCGGCCTCTCCCAAAGCATCATCCCCTACCCTCGAGAAGGAGGCTGGTTCAGCCGGGACGTTGCCTATTGAAGTCCGGGAGTCAGAGCACTCCGGCAGCTCATGCTCAAGCATCCTCGCATAGATAGACCGGCCGCATGATCATAGTCCGGCCTTGCGAACCGTGGTACATGGGGTGTTGGAGCAATGGGTGCTCGGTTGGCCGCCAATCTATCCGCAGAAACGGGGCTGATGGTGAGTCTACTTCCCTCGTCCCCGCCACTGTCCATTAACCGAAGCGCAGTGATCAAGTGTAGGCATTGCTTTCATTTGCTAGCACGTAATCCACCACACCGTGCCGCCCCGGTTCTCCCTCCGTCTACAAGTGAAGCGGGTGGAGGGGCCGACCAGCGTGCCAACCCATTGCAAATGACCAGGTCAAAGATGCCCGCCCGACGGCAAAATTGCCGGCCATACCGAGTGTCACCGGTCGTCATCGGCGCCCTTGGCCAAACCATCTCTGCGGGGGTCCATTTGCAACACGTCCTCGCCTAGAGGTGCGAAATTTTGGGATGCGCTTTTGTCGCCGGCGCATTGCAATCTCCAAGCAACATGACCTTGCCCAATTATGCATGCTGGCGTATGTCATCATATAGATCGACATAGGGCTCACTGCTGTCCACATACAAGTGCATGTGGTAAAAGTTGCTCTCGGCATGTGGGAAGTAGCAAGGCGCCACAAAGAGAGGCTGCCATTATTTGTTACGCACTTTCGTACCCGCAATTATCTGTTGTGCCATGTCGCCTTACTGCAGGGGAGACCGATTGGGCCAAGGTCGTGCGGGTAGTAACACATAATTCCTCCGTGTCCTCGTTTCTGGTGCACTCATTGAAGGCGGAGAAGCGGCGGTATCTGGCAAATCAAGTAGCCTGTGACCATTGGAAAGGCGAAGTCGTCATGGAATTCGGCATACGACGCCCCGGTGGTCATCTTCACAGTTGAGAGCGTGCCAGAGCGGGTGGCCATCCTGCGTCAGGGCCGGAAGTTGAAGGGCACGGCTCTGTACGTTGACCGGGACTTGACCCCAGCACATCAAGAGATCCGAAGGCGTGAGCTGGCCAAAGTCGAGGGGGCCCTTGAACATGGAGGGCCGGCCGGGGTTGGTGCGGGGAAGGATGCGGGAATTGAGCAGCCAAAGCGGGGATGCGGGCACTCCGGCCCCTCGAGTCCCCCTCGAGGGGGCCCCCCTGCTGAGCATCCACATCTGCCGCTCCCCCTGGGACCACCACTACCACCGGACCTGAAGTGGCGATGCATGCCACTAAATAGGGATCGTGCCTCAGCGTGGTATCCTGGAATTGCCGTGGCTTTCCATGGCAGAAGGGGGACAGTCTCAATTCCGTCGCCATGGACATGGACCTTAAGTGTTTAAGTTTATTCTAATTCTATTCTTTTTTTTTTAATAACAGTTTTTAATTATTATTTGTGTTGTTTCAAGCATGGTATCAGAACCAACGGGGGTCAATAAAATTCATACTTGGTTGCAGTGCATGGGCAGTTTAGTTAGTGACGTGGAAATAACAAACAAGAGCAGATGCGTGACGCTGGTTTCTAGATTATCAATGGCTGGATGATAACTGGTCATCGAAATGTTGATTACTGGTCATCGAAATGTTGATTCTTATAAGAAGTAAGTTATTTTGTTGTATTTGAACAGTGTTTATTTATTTGTATATGTTATTCCACATCAAACAACGTTGCATTTGAAATGGGAGTGTTGCACAACTCCCGTTTCAAAGATTCCCTCAAAAAAACATGGCATGCTCCTAGAAGTGAACTTTTTGGCCGAGGTAAAGGATTTCCTAAGGTTAATTTTTTTCCTTACGTTTTGGCTTCTCAGCAGGTGTACACTTTACTTTTGTGTAATATCACAGCTGAAAAGAGCAAAATTTATAGCTGACTATACAATCCATGAAATGAAGACCTCAGAAACATCTTAGTACATCAGTTTTGAAGGAAAAGTTAATTTTAACACTAGAATGCTACAGACAACAAGTGTAACTTTGAAACCATAATATTCCTGATTGTTTCCTTTTCTGTCACTTGTTAGCTGAAAAGAGCAAAATTAACAGTTGACTGTGTAATCTAGACAAGCAAGACCTTAAAAATAACAAAATATAATAGGAATAAATAATAATAATAATAAATTAAATTTTCAATATCAGTTTTGGAAGACACATTAATGATAATATTAAAAATGTTTCACACAATGAGTCAAAGATCAACATCATAATCTTCCTCATTTTGTGTGCTTGTAGTTGCAATGTTCTCTTGAACCGTCTTCTCCTGCTCAGGTGACTTAACATGCGCTTTAGAAGTGTTGTCTTCAGTTTCCACTACTAGAGCCACTTCCTTCAGCTCTGCAAAAGTGACCTCATCCTCTGTGGAGCTAGTAAAAGGCAGTTGTATTTCTGATAATGTCATTTTGGAAAAATCAGATGAGGATTTGGCACCTAACTCTTGATTCTTGTCTGGTAAACTAGGCAATGCAGTCAATCTCATCTTAATGAAGTTTACAGCCTTCTTGTCTACATCCACTGCCACACAGTTGTGGCCCTTCTTAAGTGCACAGGCTATGGTAGTACCAGAGCCCGAGAAAGCATCAAGTATCCAGTCTCCTTGACGTGAAAACATATCAATAAGATGGTTGATTAGCTTCTGGGGCTTCTGATAGTGATTGACGATTCTACCCTGCGCATTTGGGTCCTGCAGCTTCTGCAACACTGCTGGAAACTCTAAGACATTGGAGAAGTCAGAGCAGCCAGTAGTGTTGAAGTGCTCCATTGTCCTTTTTGACGTCGAAGCTCCAGTAGGCAACGTGCAGGTATTCTACCTTGCTTAATAATTTGGGGCCTCCAGCATGGTAATTTATGTTTGTTTTGTGCCTTTGAAAGAAAAGTGTAGTTAGCAATCTAGCAACTAAGAACGAAGTTTACTATTCCAGAATAGCAATGGAAAGAAGGTGTATTCCAGAATAAAGACTCACCAAACTAAATTCTCATAGCCTGCTTGAGCAAGGGATCCGAAATGATTTTTAAAGCTGCCTTCGACCTTCCCTGCTTGCATACTGGAGTGGACACCACCAACTGCCAGTGTTTAGTCATTGTTATCTGCTTCGGAACATCTATAAAACTATTGAACTCAGAGTTCCTGAAAGGTAGGCCGTCATAACGGCTGTCCTTGATTTTAGATCTGTAAGATATGTCCGCAATAACAAGGGTAAAATTTTGCGGCTTGATAGTTCCCACCAACTTAGTGCAGTCGCCTTGAACGATTGAAAAAAGATTGTCTTGATCGAACAAGGTGAACTTCTCATAGTCGAAGGGTTCAACTGCTAACTACCTCCTGTCAGCTAAGGTTCATTCTTCCCAAGCAAGCTTCAAAAGGTGCATAAAACCTTCAGTAAGGTCTTTGTTTTTCTTCTTGTTCTGCACATCCAATTGAAGTTAATTTTTGGATAAATAGCTGAAGAGAAAATGAAGGTCGACAAAGTAAAAAATATACCCAGCCTTCAAAATTGAAAGCATATTGTATGATACGCTCATCGGAAGTGGCCACCGGGTAGAGCTCCTTGCATCTTTCCCACATTTGCACATGGTTGAGAATGCTTAACCCTCTATTGATAGTAACGAGGAAAATAACTCAAGCACTTCCTCAAGTGACAGTGAAAGAAGTGAAACTGAGGAAGATGGCATAAGCGAGCATGAAGAGGTCTTAAATCCCTCTCTTATCACTCCTCACATTTTTGCACATAACTGAGTCTTAGGAAAGAAGAAGTAAATTTTGAATGTGAATATGAAGATTTTATCTTTAATTTTAAAAATACTACTATTTCACTTGTAAACTTCACTTCGATTTTTGGTTAAAATTTATGTTCTCGTAAATTAGAGGTTTGCTCTAAAAAGATAATTCCAGCAAATTATAATTGCTAAAAAAAGTGTCACTTTGACATAGTCAATTCTCTATTTGCAGAAAAAAATTAGTCATTTTGAGGGGGAGGGGTCAAAATACACTTGTATGCCCCCTTTTTTTCACCTCATTTTAGCCATTTTTTGCGAAAAAACAGAAAATTTTCAAGGAATATTCCTTTTGCTCCCGTTTCAAATGCAATTTTGTTATCACATTTTCGCTCCTTTTTTTCCCCATGTCATGCAGGATATCAAACTCTCATAATTATAGATTTATTTGGAATATTCCCTCGAAATGGGGAGATCGCACATTTATGGTGCCATCCATCTTTAATTCTATCGCTTTTCAGACAAACAGATAAAACGTATCCCATCTCCTATTATGATCTTGTGCCATTTTCATTTAGAGGCAATTTTCACGTGTAGGTTCAAGCTTTATATCCCACTTTCATTTTGAGGCGATTGCCTTAAGTTCATAAACCAGGATCTTTAGTTCATCCCAATATAGGCTTCCGGCCCCCTACAATTCATAATTTGAATTTGCTTCCACCATTATTTTTTGCCTCTTCATCTTTACCCTTCATTTCTGCCTCTTCATCCTAGCCTTAGATAATGTACCCCTCTTCAACCATTAACAAAAATCTTAGTAGCCCCTAAATTTAAACAACTAGATCTAGGCCCTTTTTATTTTTTGGTGCCTTAGACCTTTACAACATTTGGGCTTTATAATCGACCCCCGGTCAACATCTCGCCCAAACAAAAAATGGGCCGGTCCCCTCGGCCCTCTTACTTCAAAGTTTTTCATATATTTAGTACAATAGTTGGTCCCTTAGACTCAATAAGGAACACAACCGAAGTTTTGATATCCGGAGACTTGAACTCGAAATGATGATAATAATAATTTGGAGGTTTTAGGGTGTACTCCAACACCATAGAATAATAATAATATTTGGAGGTTTTAGGGTGTACTCCAACACCATATAATAATTGAAGTTTTGATATTCAGGACTTTGAACTCGATAGAATGATGATAATGATTGGTGATAATAACCGAAGTTTTGATAGAATGATAAGGTGAGTGCCATGATAATAGAGGGGGGAAGAGATGAACGTTGGGCGCTACTTTTGGCGCCTCGAACTCCGTGAGAGTACCGGACCCAATGGATGAGGCCTTCTTGGAGGCTGTTCTCCAGGGTCTTGGCTTCCCGGAGATCCCCAATGGCTTTGATGTGACAGTGGCAGCTTTAGATAGTATAATTATTCAATCGTACAATTCTAGAACAAGAATAGGATTTAGCAGATCAGCACATAGAAGTCATTATCTGAGCATTCTTTGCTTTGATAGGGTAGGTTCTTTAAGAGTTTCGGCCCATAATTCTGGCTATCTAGCGTTAGGCAGATTTTCAAGAAATCTCTTTCATATCTCGGTTCTGGAAAGGTTTGGAATCGAACCCATTCTTCACTGGACAGAGTTTTTCGACCTCAGACCGGCCTGGTTCTTCACAGATTTACAGATTCTTGTGTGGAGATTCGCGGGAGAAAACTAGTCATGTCTCACAGACAAGGAAAAAATGGTTCGGGGCCCTCCAAAAACTTAACCGAGCAAGAAAAAGCCCTCAGAATCATAGAGGATGATGAATGGACAAACATTTTCTGGCTGGAAAGTAAGAATGATAAGGTGTGGGAAAAATTAAAGACCCTTTACATAACTTTCGCGCTTATCCAAGATCAGCAAAGAGCTACTGCAGTCTGCATGGATGTTCAGGAAGACGGAGTGCTATGTGATACCTTGGGTAAAATGAGTGCTTTAGAGAAGGATTACGCCTTAGGCAGAGCCAACGATCGGGACTGGGCTTGGAATTTTCTGGAATTACTTCAAGAAATGGACAGAAACCTTTGCAAAAGGATAATGGTGAAACAGGGCCACTCCGAGTCGGACTGCTGTAGCCTAAAAAATAATATCTTTCAGAAATCAATGGATGAACTCCTCAACTCAGCGAAAGCTCTGCTCATGGACCTAGAAAATCTTAAGTGGAATTCAAAGGCTTCGATTAAACTGATCAAGAGATGGGAAGAAGCTGACGACACGGTCATAGAAAGACAGCGAAGGCAAGCTAAAAGTAGGCTCCCATCAGGTGCTGACCTGCTACTAGAGGGTGTCTCTCAGGAGTATGGGATTCTTCAGACCACACTCAAAAAAGACACCAGCGCATGCAAAATAAGGGACTCAAATGGTTACTTCAACCCTCTGTAAACGGACCAATGCGAATGCAAGAACTGCATGAGTACAAATACATCCGGATTCGGCAAAGCATTGTAGGTGATCAGAAGGTCAGTAACTGGATCCCGATTCTGGGCAAAAGCGACAAAGCAAAAGGTCAACCTCTTCCTTCATATAAAAATGCTTTGCTTAACGTAGTTTCTTGTGATAATCCCTCTGTCATGCCTAAAGATAATCTGGATTATATTGATCTGTCGGGTATCCAAGACTCTACAGCTGTCAATCTTTACACTGATAAAGGTCTGATCATTCACTTCCCTATCAATTGCCCTTCCCTAGGAGAAGTTAAGTTCTGGATCACCAAGACTCGGAGAATACCTATTTTATCCTTGCTTAAGATCGATGCCAGAACCTTTCAAATCTTATGCAAGGATAATTTTAGTGTCTCCCACATTCTAAAAAAGAAATTGAGCAAAATTAGTAACTGTGATTTTTACATTATGAGATGGAGCCCTGCTTTTACTCCGGGAAATAGCGATTATATATCTACTGCTACATGGATTACTTTCCCCAATTTACCCCCTGCTCTGTGGACTCTTTCCCATCTTAAGGTTATTGCAGGGAACCTCGGAGACATTATCTCTATCAATATTCCTCAAACTAACTTCCCTTCCGTCTGTATTTCCAAGAAAATAAACTCGGGATGGCTGAGGAAAGTTAAGATCAAAATTTCTGAGGGCAGAACCATGGACTTAGACATTGTTTATTCTAAGCTCCCTGTTATTGATATTCCTGTTAAGAAAGCTCCTCCGGGTAATGAAAATCCCCCGAATTTCAAACCCCCTCTCATCATCAGACAAGAGTGGCGTCCGAGAAAGAAGATCTTTGAGGAGGAAGTGCAAAATGGCAGCAAAACCATTGATATTATCCCCAAAGCCAAGACTGGGTTCCTTTCCAATTACGATCTGAGTGATCCGTATTTTGACAGTAACTGGAACTTTATCTTCAAAAATATTAATATGGCTGTCAAATTGAACTATGGGTTTGTTACTCTCTCTTTCCCCCTTAAAGAAGTAGATCACCCCGAGGCTGACACTGAAAGTAACAGCTCCGAGAATGACTTTCTTCACTCTTGTGATGATGAAGGATGGAACCAGATAACTAAGAAAAGAGGTAGAGGACAAAAAAAATCATATGTTGGACCTCTTAGAGTAAGTCCCAGGAATTCAGCCATTCAATCTAGAATGGCCAAAGGCTTCTACAAATATTAATGTTTAATTCCCTTAGAATTATCACCTGGAATCTCCAAGGTATTAACAATATTATTAAAAGGGAACGTTTAAAAGTCTGCCTCTCATCCCTCAACCCTGATATTTTATTCATCCAGGAGCATAAGATCCATGATCTTAACCATAATACTATCATTTCCAGGGCTCTCCCTCCTAATTTTCAAACATGGTCTATAAGTGCTAATGACTCTTCTGCAGGCATTGCTATAGCTTGGAATCAGAGAATTGATCTGCACATTCACCACATGATCAATGATAATAATGGTAGGTGGCAGATTCTGGTATGCAAAATCGGGTCAGGTAATGTTGCCCTAGTTAATGTCTACTCTTACCATAATCCTTCTGATAGAATTCTAGTCTGGAATAAGATTAATTCCAGCTTAGCAAATTTAGATGTGGATGATATGATCATTGGAGGTGATCTCAATATGGTAACTGACTGCTTTATGAAAAACAGAAATTTCAGACCCCTTATTCCTTATGAGATGAATGCTTGGGTCAGTCTTCTCTATAATCATAATTTAAGGCTAGCTAGGACCAAGCCTAATGCATTCAGCTGGTCAGAACATAGAGCAGATCCTATTTGCTGTCTTCATGATAGATTCTACCTTAGCGAAAATTTTTGGACCTTAAGTAGCAGGGTGGAGAATTTAGCTGGCTATACTCTTTCTGACCACTACCCTCAATTAATTATTTTAAGTGGGGCAAATCAAAAAAAGGGAAAATCCTTTTTTAAGCTGAATGTCAGCCTTCTCGATCACAATGACTTTATGCCCAAGCTCCAAGATATCTACAACTGTCATCCTACTCCTGATGCTAACCAGGGTTGGATGTGGTGGTGGATTAATCTGGCTAAGCATATAAAAAGCTGGCTGAAAGAGTGGGGTAAAGAGATCCATCATAACAAGCAAGCCAATCTAGCCAACCTTAGACAAAGGCTTATTACCTCTCCAGCTGATCAGCAGAATGATATTAAGATCCAGATAGAAAAAGAAGAGCTGGAAATTGCTAAAGGATGAAAAACCAAAGCAAAGATCAAGGAGCTCAAAGAGGATGAGAGGTGTAATTCAAAATACTTTTTTGTCAAAGCCAAGACTAGGATCAAAAGGAACCAGATCCATGATATCAGGGTGGGGGATAACCTTATCTCTGAGGATATTGAGCTTAAAATAGCTGCGGTTGAGCATTTCACGAATATTATGGGTACTAACTCTGATTGTCCCGAAGATATGATGGATACTTTTATCAAAATAGAGAATAAGATAACCGACAATCAGAATGAGTTAATTTCCTCACCATTCTCTGAAATTGAGCTCAAGGAAGTAATTATGAGTATGGATAATGGTAAGACCCCTGGTCCAGATGGTCTACCAGCCGATTTCTTTAAAACAACCTGGCCTATTCTCGGTATGGGAATTACCAACTTGGCTAATGAGTTCAGGGTCTGCAAACGTTTGGATGCTCGGATTAATACCAGTCTTATTACCCTTATTCCCAAAATTGACTCTCCCACCTCTTTTGTCGACTATAGACCTATTTCTTTAACTAATGTTGTCTACAAGATAATTGCAGGTGCCATAGCTGCCAGACTCAAAAAGATTTTGGACTCTGTTATTAGCAGCACCCAGTCTGCATATTTAAAAGACAGATTCATCTTAGACAATGTGGTGACTGCTATTCTGGGTTTGCAATGGGCTAAAGACTCCAATCAAGACATAGCCCTTCTTAAGCTTGACATCACTAAAGCTTTTGACACAGTCAGCTGGAAGTTTCTTTACAAATGTTGCAGGGCTCTTGGCTTCAATGAGGAAAGTATAGGTATGTTTAATGCCATTCTCAGCAACTCCAGATCTGCTGTTCTCATTAATGGTGAGACCAGCCCCTTCTTCTCTATCCAAAGAGGGGTAAAACAAGGTTGTCCTCTTGCACCCTTTCTTTTTTTAATTGTTATGGAAGCTTTGCATAGCAGATTGGAAGATGCCAAGATTAACAACTCAATTAAAGGCCTCAAGCTCCCTGAGTACTCACAAGTAGATCAGATCCTAAATGGGCATTTTGCAGATGACACTTTTATTCTAACTTCCATGGACCAAGATTCCATAATCAATACCCAAAGTATCCTACAGGATTTTGGCTCTGCTTCAGGCTGCAAAATCAATCCTCTCAAATCTGCTATCCATTCTAGGGAGATCGAGAAAGGTACTCGAGTTGCTCAACTCTTTGGATGTAAGTATTACTCCCCCTGTACCAAATCCAAGATTCTTGGGATCCCATTTGCCATCAGGAGCAATGCATCAGATTTATGGCTCGACATAGTCGAGAAATTCTATAAAAAGGTTGATTCTCTTAACTCTAAATATCTTTCTAAAAATGGGAGAGCTATCATTGCAAACTTTGTGATTTCATCTTCTCAGGTCTATCAATCTTCGGTCATTTTGGCCCCCAAGAAGATCACTAACAGGCTTCAAAGCATTATTGGCAGGTTCATAGCTTGTGGTCAGAATAAAAGATGCTGGCATCCGATTTCAATGGAGGAATGCTGCAAACTGAAAAAGAATGGAGGTCTCGGCACCATTAATATCAGAAAACAGGGTTTAGCTTTAGCTGCAAAATATTTCTACAGGGCTTGTTATGACAAGATTAAACACCCTATATCCATCCTGATCAGACACTACATCAGCAAATGTCATCCGTATGGATGGAGAATTCTCAAAATGGATTTGCCTCATTCTATCTACTTCCCTTTCTCCATCCCGGCTTCAACTCCAGGTATTATCAAAAAATGGATCTATGCTTGGGAAGAAGTCAAACATATGTATAGTTGGGAAAAAGGCCTCTCGATGGATCAATCAATTTTCTGGAACCCAGCCTTGATCCTTGATAATCCCAACCTATGCCTGGCCTGTCACTTCCCTGAGCAAGCTAAGCTCTGGAAACAAAAGGGGATATCTCTCATCAGCCACCTATTTGATGATAATGATATTATCCTCTTTCAGGCTTCCGTTCTTGCAGATGAGGATGATCAAACCAAATTGCTCTATGAAGCCATTACTAATATCATATTGCAGGGCAGATGGTCCCACTCTCCAGATTATGGTAAAAGTGGCTACACAGTCAAGCTGGCTTACAAATTCTTAATGAGTTATCAGGAGATCACAATCCATTCAAAATGGGATGTCACCCAGGAAACAGCAATGAAGAACTTGGTTTTTATGTGGAATAGCCCCATCAACCCAAAGATCAAAGCCTTCATGTGGCAACTTTGGCATAAAGGCCTTGCTACCAATTGTAAGAGATTTCGTTTAGCTATGACTAACTCGGATTTATGTGACAGATGCTTGGCTAACAAAGAAGATGAAGAACACCTATTTAGAACATGCCTATGGTCGGAATGGGTTTTGGAACTTGCATCCAATATCTTAGGCCAAAACTTGGTTGCCCTTAGCCACAAAGACTTCTTTATGCCTATCAATCCATCCGATTGGAGAATTTACATTCTCCTATGGAGAATCTGGAAAGGAAGAAACAGTTTTGTCTTTAATTGTGAAATCATCCCACCAGAAGGGATCATAAAACAGGTATTGTATGACATCAACTGGATTATGAATATTAATAGATGATGTTCCTTATTCATCTTGACTAGGAGACTTGAATGGAAGAATATCAAAGCAGAAATCAACAATGAGTGGATCAAGTTTTTTGGACCGGCTATTACATCGACACACTTGGATGCAATTTGTACCTGTGGCTGCTGTTGTGACCAGAACTATGACATCAGAAGAGAACTTATCTGCATCGCCAAAGATGCCAAAGGCAGATACAACATGGCCATGGCAGGCTCATGCATGTGTATTTACTGCGTCTTTCACTCCATCTTCATGGGGAAGGCCAGAAAATGCACAAATCATAATCTCCTATCTATCCATTGAGTCAGGACTCAAAAACACTATGAACTCTATTTCTTGCTTTCATAGCTACCATATCTATCTTAATCTGTCATCCCGTATAAGCTGATGCTTTTTAAGGGTTAAACTTCCCTTGAAAAACGTTTTTTTGTACACTTTAATATACTTAAATAATATATATAGCCTTCAATAAAAAAAAAGTATAAAAGCATGGATTGTAAGAGAATTGACTTTTCAATTTTCATATGCACCTCGGAAATTTCAAGAACAGGACGGCCACGACGCGAATTTGTATAGGGCATATAAACTGTACACCTCAATTTCGCACCGTGTGATCCACACAGTATGAAAGCTCCAAATGATGTGTGAATAAGAATCAAACTGACTCATGAATATGCATCCAACTGACTCATGAATATGCTCCAGTATCCAATCGCAAAAAGCGAGGTCTAAAAAAATAAGAACTTAGACCTCGATATGTTGCGTCTTGCAGACTCAAAAAGTGTCGGCATCTGGCGGATGGCAGTTTATATCCATTGGATCCTTTGAGTGGTAAGAAACCATCATTTCGGAACGTGTCAAGTTTAGTCCAATTTTATGGTGATGATAACTCTGGCCTCCTTGGATATTGTAAGAGATTAAGAGATGATGAAGGCATTCGGAATCGAATGCAGTTTTTTTAGAGGAGGTACTTCCAATTATCACAAGAGAGTTATAACTTAAACCATTAGCTCTTTTTTCTCTCGCTTCATTACTCAACTATAATGAAGAAAAGGAGTAATGGCCTTTTGAGAGAAAACCCTCTGAGATACGAAGTGGACAAGTCCAAATTGGTAGTAGGGCAGTTGCAGGAAAAGATCAAAGGGCTCGAAAAAGCAAAATTTGGGTTTGAGTGTAGGTTAAACAATTTGAAGAAGACACCGCTTGACTTGCGAGAGAGGAAGAAGAACTTTCGACCAATAGAGAACTGAAGTTTGATCAGGTGCATTCAGACGCAGGGTCACGGCCACAAGGTGTGTTTACAATACTAGCAAAGGCCAATCAAGATGTGACAAAACTAGAAGCAATCTTGGTTACGTAGTGAAGAACCTAGCGACAAACAAGGAGATAGTGGGCATGATTCGTCAGCCTTACAACTCTTCTCTAAAGAAGATGGTATTGGAAATGGTACTAGGAGAGATATACACGAAGCTAGAAGCAGTAGATGTATACAGACTGTTTGTGACGATGTAGGCATTAGTAGACTTGGTTACCGTTCTCTGTTCAAGCCATTCCATGAAGCATTGAAAAGAATGGGCACAAAAAAAAGTATTTTCTCCACATCCACAAATTGTTGAGAATACAAATGGTTACTAGGACAAAGATGGTGTATGCTGTATTAGGAGAGATGCACCATGTTAAATGTGTTGTACCTGCCATAGCTATAAAGGATAAGATGGCAAAGATTGTTGTGATATAGTTGGGATGAATGAACGCAATAATCTTTGGCTTGGACTAGTTGGTCTCTTACAATTTTGTGTCAAATATTATGACTTAACAGTTGAAGAAATCGATGGTGAGATTGAAGTTTGCATAAAATTGAATGAAATGGAACTCACCAAATTTGAGAAGTACGAGAGGGGATATTGTCATCATGAATAGAGCAATTAAGAATGCAATTGCACATGCTAAACCAAAGAGCAACAAGAATAACAAGAAGGAGATAGAGGTGATGGATGCAGAGAAGAAGGCTGCCGAGAAATGGTTCTCATGTCAATCTGAAGATGACACCTGGTGGTTAGGTCTCCTTAAAGTTCAGAAAGAGACACACGAGGTACTGAAATGGGTGTTTAACGAAACTGACATCCCGATTCCCGAGTATAATATCCAGTATAATATCTCTTAGTCTGCAACAATATAGATTCATCTGATGATAAATTTATAGAATGAAAGTATTTTGTTCTGCAATACATGGGGTAGATTACATTGCTCTCCATGACAGGAAATCAAATCAAGGCTGAGCATTTCCTTGCAACCATCGCATCCATATCTAAATATAAGCTTCTAAAATGAAGTAAATAGCAAATAGTTACATGTGGACACTTGCATTTTCTTAAAGCATGTTTGCTTTACAAAGGGTGGTTCTAAACAATTCAGCCGCCAAAAACAAATGCAGTTTAAGATTGTTGTGCCACATAAAAGAAATGGCCATTATAACTGCATTGAATGCCCAGTTGGTCGTACAGCTCCATTCTAACAAAACCATATCATTAGTTCAAAGTACTATCCAATCACACATTCAAAGTGATAAACACTCACCAAATATACCATCTGTTTTCTCCAACATTCTATAATGGCCCCCCCTTTATCTTAGTAACCTAGGCATACAAGATAATCAATATAATTTTCTACACAATATATGTCACAACGAACACGAATCAAATGAATTATCTGCAAATGTGAAACAAAGTTAATTGTCTTCTTGATATGCTATGTGTTAAAAATTTATATCGTCTCCTCTAGGCTTCCGTACTTGCTATACATGTTGAGATTGCTATACATGCTGAGTCAGGCACTAGAAACAAGAACATCTCATTGCAACCCAGCAGTAGCAATGTAACAATGCATTTGCTTGCCTTCTTCCATTGCAGTGCAGACATTCGTGTGCATGCTCACACGAGGACCATTTAAAAACAATATACATGATGTTGCCTCCACCCTCATTATTCGGGCAACCAAATAATTACAAACACAATAGCCACAAACAAGGCATTTATTATATTCACCACCGAAGATATGAGTTTTTGCAATGCATGTTACACTGTTGTTTTAATATGTCATACAACATTGTGCAAGCCATCTGAATCCTATTGGACCTCAGATGTTATCTTAAAAGTCTCTGGCAATATTCGTTTGCATCTGAATTACAATGATGAATTAAAGCAGCTCATCTAAATCACAATGATGAATTAAGTGCATCTAAACTTACGAATCCAAGCTTATCTATAGACTAAATTCCCTCTGCTGACGAATTGGAGATGAGAAATTCTGCAATGATTTGCAATGCTCTTGGTAGTGCACTGATTTCCGCTTTCTCTTAGTTAGAGAATGGGTCCATATATAGAGGGCTACTCGTGGTCTTTGAATTGAATATAGACTACATTCAGAATGGAACTCATGTACAAAATGTGATCTTGGACAACCTTCCTCGGAAGGATCATGTATAAGCTCTAGCTTATAGTCTTCTCACAGAACATAATACTGAACAATATATATCTGGTCCTTTCCATGCTCAAAAATTGATGCAACAAATAGAATACATTCTGCCTATTTCAGTTGGTCATCTGTCTACCAGTTGTTGCATTTATTCCAGGTAAACTCTACTTTCCACAAGATCTATCTATGTTTATCTTTTAAGATCTTTCTAATACACAAGAGAGCCACAAGCGTAATGGCAAACTGAGGAAACAATGAATCAATGGCAACATGAACATACCTAATTATGAGCTTGGGTTAACTGATCTTGAAGCCTCATGCAAAATTTGGGAACCCACTACCCCGCCAGCATTAGTAGCATCATTGCTTCCAGTTCATCTCAAACCTGGCTCTGGCATGATGACAGATCCTTGCCTTGTAGTAAACGGCTGATTTTGGCTGGTTTTATGATTAACTAAGGCTGCTTAACTACAAGAACTGCCAGTATGATAAGAGAGAATGGGATAAGAAAACACTAATTAGTAAGAAAATAACCTGGATTGTTTCTACCTCAGGCGTTTCTCCATTCAATCGCTACATGCCCAACTCTCGAATTTGCACTAAAGCAAAGGTCGAAAGCCCCTTTGGCACCTACTACCTTTTTTGTTTGCTGATAAAGAAATATGGCAGAACTGGATCCAACTGTATGAAGTTACCTTCCTCCAGAGCATCTGCTCTTTCATATCCTGCCCAGAGTAAGCCTCCCTTCTTGCCTCGGGTTCTGTTTGCAAAACATGAAAAATCCTCACTACCTCATCTGTCCTCGTTATATCTTAGAACCATGATATGATGGGTGCCCCCAATCATATAAATCTCACGTGTATCATCCCATGGCCTCGCCGAAATGCTCCCTTGGATGCTCGCCCGAGATGTGCTTTTTTCCTTCACATGTGATATCAAAATATGTGAATACGGCGTGCATTCTAGATGTACGCATTAGTACATCGATTTGAATACGCAAGAAAATCATAGCAAAACCATATTGAAAAACGTATAAAAATACAAAAGAACCCCCTTGTTATTATGCTAGATATGGTGCCTCTCTTTACTCTAAAATACCAAACTAAGAAATGAACTGCATCCTCAGCATTGCTAAGAGGTGTACTATCCCCCTTCAGCATCTCACTCGTTAGTATCCTCTTTATGATAGCCCCAGCACCATCATGTTTCCCTTTGCCATGGCACGACGCAAAAAAATTCCAACCAATCTTTACATCATTAGCTTGATAAAACCTTCCTATATATTAAAATCCCCTCGAGGATTTGAATTGTGATACACATCCCTCAGACCAGAAAATATATTTTGAATATTTTACACCTTTACTTATCAAATAGTCAGTATGCTTTTGGAGGTAATGTTGTATGAATAAAGTGTCATGCTCCCGATCGTCTGACATGTAAAAATGACTTTCTTTCACAAGTTTGCGATAACCAACGATAAGATTAGGATCTTCACCTTCCTTTGTACGGGTGCCAAGGGAGTGTAGGCCAAACCCTGGGAGCTTGCTGCACAAGAAGAAGAGGTGTTACGACACCTTTGTCTACGCCAGGGCCCATAACGTTGAATACAAGATAAACCACAACATGAAAAGAAATTGTAGAGGGCCAAGAAGAGGGCCGAGAGGCCTATTGGAGATCAGATTGACAATGGTTCTTGGCTCCAGAGGATATGGAGCTTTGGATACAATGACGAGTTGAGATTAAAAGAAATCAGGAACTGAAGATGCTAGACAGCCGGATGAAAGAGATAAAGGAAGGGATAAGGAAAAACTTTAGTCAATTACTGTTCATGGATCAAGAGCCTTCTCGCGATGTTGAAAGTGGGAAGAGGTCGCTTGCAACTCGAGGAAAAGATGAATTCATGGAGAAGCCTATGCCTCAAATCCCCAGGAAAAAATTAAGGCCCACAAAACACCCTTTGCAAATGGCCCTGAATTGCATTTTGTATGCCACCTCTTCTTTCGGGGTGTCGATGATCCTCCTGAGCCCGAAGGTGGACAGGATGTGATGTCCCCTCGCCCAGATTCGATAGTGACTGGCACTTCATCTCAATACTTTACAGCTACATTTTATTGTCTAGTTTCTTTGATTCCATCTTCGGTTACCAAAGGGATTTGGACTCGGATATGTGGCCTAGCAAACAACTCAATCAGCTAACCGGTCATGGTGACGAGCCCTATTGTAAAAGTAGGCAAGCCTGCATCAGATGTTGAGTTTCACTTATGTGAAGCAGATGCCAAGTCTTTTGCCACAATTCCGGGTGATTTATCTTACGAGGACTATTACATTAATGTCGAATGCAACGAGTCCTATTTGTTATGAGTGTTCTGTATTTATTTCATAATTTATCATGCACTGACTAGCAGGCACACTAACTGCAAGGCTAAAATTCGCTCAATCACAATTCAGAGAAGGCGTCATCACGTCCTTATTCATCCTTTTGTGTTTAAAATTTTGCTCAGATGCAACAAGCAAGGGAGACAAAGAACATATGATCAATTCTCAAATCTTATCTTAGATTCTCCATTTGCTAATGCCAATTGGATAGTGGCAGACGTTGGCTTTTTCTACATCCCTATCAGCTTCATGTAATTTAGTTTATATGCTTTCTCATTGATAATGACCCCAGTTTCTTATGGAAATGGATTTTTGTATTGGACACTAAAGCCTCAATATCTTAGTTGCAGATCAAGAGGCTTGCCAGAAATTAGGACAGCCTGGCCCCTCTACACTGCATCTTGATTCTTATCAGGGCTTGCATGCATCCACAAAAGAGTTTGTTATACTGTAATGCTGACAACTTTAGATTGACAGTAGTTCAATTTAATTGAAATGTATCTGAGACTTAGATGGAGATTTGCCACAGGTTCCTTAGCTATATTTTGAGGAAGTGGAGGCATGAAGAGGCAGGTATGCATAATGCCCCATGTATTTTCTTGATGCTCCCCAGCAAGAGAACAGGATGGACTGTGGCATCTATGTCAGAAACTTCATGAAGAAGTTCATTGTCAATATACAGAACAAGGCACATGAGAATGTAAGCTACAAGTTTTTTTTTTCTGAAAGTTAATGAAGGGTGTGGTCAACTACAAGTTGTTTTTGGCATGGACTAGTTTTGCAAAGAGAACATCGTGATCCTTAGGTCCAACTTCCCGGTATTTCTCCAGAAGTTGAACGAATGTGTAATTCAGAAGTGGCCCATCTTCTACCTCCCGGAGGCAAGATCAGATCCCCGGACTTATTTACTAAACAATGGCTCCTAGTGGTCTCAAACATGGCTCCATCAAAACTAGACCCATTGATCGCATTATGTCATGCTCCTTGATGTTTTAACGACAATAACGGGAAAATTGTTGTAATATAGAATTTTTTGTATTTTAATTTTATGTGATTTATAAAGAAGTGAACAAGTGTGGTCGACATATTTCTACATTTTCTATTCTGTCTCCATTTAATATTTGCAATCTTTGAAAATTAGAACAAAAATTTGTATGTTTTGGCTCCGTCGGCCATAATCTGGGACCGCCCCATAATTTGGGGCGCCCATAAGTTGGGAGTCTTGCTATGGCTCGTGGCACAATCACGATGGATGGTTATTCTATGACATGGAAGCAATTTTATCGTTGTTATCGTTAAAGCATCAAGGATCATGACATTATGGGATCAATGGATCTGGTTCTGATGGAGCTGTGATTGCGACCATAGGGGCCATTGGTCAGTACATGAGTCTGAGGACCTGATCTAACCTTTGGGAGGTAGAAAGTGGGCCACTTCTGAATTACACATTCGTTCAACTTTTGGAGGAACATCGGGAAGATGGACCTGAGGATCAGGATATCCTCTTTAAAGAACTAGTCTATACCAAAAACAGCTTGTAGTTGACCACAACTTTCAATGACTTTAGGGGAGAAACAATAAATATGTGTGAACTTGTAGCTTACATTCGCATGTGCCTTGTTCTGTATACCGGCAATGAATGAAGTTTATGACATAAATGCCATAGTCGATCCTATTCTCATGTTGAGGAACATCCAAGATAGCACATGGGGCATTATTTATGAGTACCTGCCTCTTCATGCCGCCACCTCCTCAAAACATCATTAAGGAACCTGTGGTACATCACCATCTAAATCTCAGATACATTTCGATTAAATTAAACTACTGTCAATCTAAGGTTGTCAGTCTTACAGTATCACAAACTCTCTTGTGGATGCATGCAAGCCCTGGCAAGAATTAAGATGCAGTACACAGGGGCAAGGCTGTCCTAGTTTTCGGCAAGCCTCTTGATCTGCAACTAAAAGGAAGAGGCTCCAGTGTCCACTACAAAAATCCATTCCCATAATAAACTAAGGTCACTGCCAATGAAAAAGCATATAAACTCAATTACCTGAAACTGACAGGGATGTAGAAAAAACTAGCATCTGCTACTGTTCAACTGGCATTAGCAAGCAGAGAATCTAGTATAAGATTTGAGAAGTGATCGTCTGCCCTGACTCCCTTGCTTGGTGCCTCTGAGGAAAAGTTAGAAGGCAAGAGGATGAATGAGTATATGGTGATACCTTATCTGAATTGGATTGAATAAATTTTAGCCCCGCAGTCAGTGTGTCTGCTGGTTAGTATGTGATAAATAATGAAATGGGTACAGGACACTCACAACAAATAGGACCCGATGCATTCAGCATTAGTGCAGCAGTCCTCATAAGATAAATCATCCGAAATTGTGGCGAAAGGCATCTGCTTTACATACGTGAAACTCGGCATCTAATGCAGACTTGCCTACTTTCACCACGACCGGATAGCTGATTGAGTTGTTGTTAGGCCACATACCGATTCCAAACCCCTTTGGTAACCGAAGACAGAATTAAAGAAACTAGGCAACAAACTGTAACTATAAGATATTAAGATGAAGAGCCAATATACATCATGTCTACCTTGGAGCTCAAGAGAACCATCGGCAACCATGAAAGAAGAGATGGCATACACAATGCAATTCAGAGCCATCTGCACAACATGGCATTTTGTGGGCATCAAATTCTTCCTGGGCATCTGGGATATGGGCTTCTCCACGAATTCATCTTTTCCTGGAGTTGCAAGTGACCTCTTCCCACCTTAAACATCACAAAAAGGCTCTTGATCTATGAGCGGTAATTGGTCAAATTTTTTTCTTATTTGTTCCTTTATCTCTTCCATCCGGCTGTCCACCAACATGTTGTGGTTTATCTTGTATTTAGCACACGGGCCCTAGCATAGAAAGTTCGTAACACCTCTTCTTGGGTGGCAAGCTCCAGGGTTTAGCATGTGCCCCTTTGGCGCCTATGGAATTTGCCAATTCATGCAGCCATGCGTTTTCCAACGGTGGTTCTCCAAATCACCTCTCTTCATCCGTGCGCCTGTGCAGTCACCAAATTTGCACAACCATTTGTTCATTGTGGTGTCATGCACGTACTCAATGAGCTCACTCTCTTCTATGGCGTCCCTTCTATTTCCATTCAGCTCAATACCAACTGCGGATACTGACCCATCCTCCTCGGATCATCCCCCCTCCTCCCCTCCCCCTGATCCACAACCGAGAAGCTCTCCATCTACTCCATGTCTGACTTACCATCAAAATCATCGTACTTAATGCCACCCACCTGAGTTCCAAGGTTATTTAGACCAGTGTTTGCGTAGTGGGAGGTGTTGAAATTCTCGTTGATGCTAGTATTGTAGCTATGGCGGTCCTTGGTGTTGGCTTCCCCCATTACTTAGATTTGCGATGATAGGATAAAGTCAAAAAGGGATTCGAGTGAAAAGAGAAGATGTTTCTGACCTTGTAACAAAGTTTTATTCGAAGCGCCCCGGCCCCACAGAAGAAGACTGATAGTTGCCTCTACTGAGCAAAGAAGATTAGAATTATTGATTCTCCACAATGAGAAACTAGGAAAGATAAGAATGGCAAACTTCCTTGGGAACAATCGGAACAGGGGTGCTAACTCTAATGCCAAAATCCACGATGTGTGTGGCGCATGGTTAGTGGTTCAACAATGTCGTATACATTATTCGCAACACATGTTCTTGCACTAGTGGTTACAGTTGAAAAGTATAAAACTCATATGTATATACCGGCTGGGGATGATGGCCAGCGGATACAAGGGGATATGGAAACTCTTACTACCACACGGGGTCTGTGTTAATATTCCCGTATTATACACATGGGATCTTTGCATGGCGATCCTGTCAGGGGGAGCTCCGTCCGGCCTCCAGCCTCAGGAATCACTGGAACGTGATCCCGGAGGCATATCCCCACGGGCAGGATCGCCTGGCTGGAGATTTCGACGTTAGGTTCACATCCAAAAGGGGATCCTATCATGTAATTGTGTGATTCCAGAATCTACTAGACGTGATTCTGGACGCTCAAGCAGACAGATAGAATGCGTCATATCTATCCGGTGGCAGATTGCCTTTTGATCCCCCATATAAGAATCCACGGTGCGGGGGATTCTGACGTTCGGGCTCACATTATCTTTCGTTGCCCCGTACATGGATCCATGATGCGGGGAATTATGATGTCTGAGCTCATATGTAGGGTCGGAAATCAACTTGGTTGACAAACCTGATACCAGGATCATGCCCTCATGATCCGGGACCATGAGCACTCACATGATGTGTCGCGGGCATCCAATGGCTAGGATTGCCTGCGAGTGCTCTATGCTGGGATTTAACATGGGGGGATTCCTGGGGTCGATGGCACTGGAGTTGGATACCATGCTCCAGGATAGACGTCTCATGATTCTGGATTATGGAGACCAGGAGGATGGTGGAGATGCACGGAGAATGTCAACTGCGTGGATTTGGTCATCACGCGTCGTATCCCAGTGTCAGGGTTCACCGGCATGTTCTCCCAATACCGAGAATACACAGGTAGGGTTGTGGCAGGTTGATGTCATCGTCGCAAATGACGACAAGGGTTTACTAGCCCAACCTGACATTGGTCAAGTCTGGCCCGACGGATTAAGGCGGATGGATCCTGTGGAGGAACTGGGTTGAGTTCTACCTGAGTTTGTCCTCAACACTGGGATGTTGTTTGTCTTCAATCTTTATCCAATCTTTTGCCATTATTTTATTCTTTCATCTTAATGCCGCTTTCTTGAGTTTAGCCGTATTTGATCCTTTGTCCCAAGCTTTCCTACTAAAGATAGATAGATAGATAGATAGATAGTATTTTAACATCACGCCACTAGACAGCATCCAACTGGACATGTGACCACACACCACACTACATTGCTTGGTTAGGTAGATAGTATTTTAACATCACTCCACTAGACAGCACACAGCACACTACATTGCTTGGTTAAGTAGATAGTATTTTAACATCACGCCACTAAACAGCATCCAACTGGACATGTGACCACACACCACACTACATTGCTTGACCACTAATGGACATGTGACCACACACCACACCACACTACATTGCTTGGTTAGGTAGATAGTATTTTAACATCACGCCACTAGTGGTCACATGTCCAGTTGGATGTTGTCTAGTGGTCAAGCAATGTAGTGTGGTGTGTGGTCACATGTCCAGTTGGATGTTGTCTAGTGGTCAAGCAATGTAGTGTGTGGTCACATGTTCAGTTGGATGTTGTCTAGTGGCGTGATGTTAAAAATACTATCTACTTAACCAAGCAATGTAGTGTGGTGTCACCACACTACATTGCTTGACCACTAGACAGCATCCAACTGGACACACCACACTACATTGCTTGACTGCATCCAACTGGACATGTGACCACTGCTTGACTGGGCCCTGCCCCAACCACCACTTTATATTGCGACTGTGGGTTTACCACACTACATTGCTTAACCAACATTGCTTGACTGGGCCCTGCCCCAACCACCACTTTATATTGCGGCTATGGGTTTACCACACTACATTGCTTAACCACCTTATATTGCGGCTGTGGGTTTACCACATTACATTGTGCTTGACCACTAGACAGCATCCAACTGGACACGTGACCACACACCACACTACATTGCTTGACTGCATCCAACTGGACATGTGACCACACACCACACTACATTGCTTGACTGGGCCCTGCCCCAACCACCACTTTATATTGCGACTGGTTTTGACGCCCAACAGTTCAGAGTGTAATTCTAGGCAGTCTCGAACTCGAGACCTATAGTTGCTAAATCTAGTGTGTTACCACTAGGCTAAACGCCCAGACGCAAGAGAAGGGCACACCACACATGATAAGACTTGGTCACCACTTTAGTGGTTTCAACCAAACGGCCTAACCACTAGACCAATTACTACTATCATTTTCATGACACGGAAGAGAGAATAAAGAAATTGATGCAAGTTATTAAGTGTTGTTTACATGCAATTTGTCCTAGGGATCTTTTAAATAAATGCCCCCTCCCCCAAAAAAAACAACACCCCATCCCAAAAACGAGAAAAGCATAAATTATAGGCCCGAATTACATCATTAGACCTAAAGGAAAATGTTACAATTAATAGGGGGCCATATTATAGGCCCGAATTACATCGTTAGACCTAAAGAAAAATGTTACAATTAATAGGGGCCATATTATTTTAGATTCTGATTTGAATAGCAATTCTAATTTAGAGATAATATAGTTTTTTTTGAAGCTAACATAGGGGTTGCTCTTTTGTTCTTCATCCTAACTGAGAAAGGGAACAACTGTCTTTTGGTAGGCAATTTTGTTTGATACGAGCGCTTGCGTAAACATCCTATAAAAAATGCTTCGAAAGGGAAGAAAATTTCTGGTCAGAAGTGCGTGCAAACAAATTTCCTTGTTTCTGGGATTGAGTTATAAGGTGACCCTAACTGGGACTATTTTACTACACATTGTTGTAGATCTATACCCCATGCTTACCACGTGGGCCAGGGACAAGGTATGACAACCAGGAATATCAAATGATGATGCCAAAAGAAACTTCTATCATGCTAAGGGGCCCAGAGGACATGCAAACATGTAGAAAAAGATGCAGGGTGTTTGAACAAGCGTGTTCTGGAAACCTAGGGGAGGCAAGGTCCTGAAGCTTCCTACCCTTCCAAACAATTGTCGGCCAAAATATATAGAAAAATTTTCCATACACCATTCAGACAATCGTGCTAATTAGACCAACAATTACCCATACAATGTCTAAAATTCCAACCTTTAACATAGATAAATAAATAAATAAATAAATAAATAAATAGATAAATACTAATTTTTAAGAGCGAGTGTTGGGGAAAGTTTCCAGATACCAACGAAAAATTTCCTATGGTTACTTTGATCAGTCGGATACCTTATGTTTAGAGTCGGAAATTTTTATTGTCTTAATAGAAAGTCTTAAGAAAATTTGCCGGACAAATTCCTACGACACACTAATCGAACCGAGAAATTTGCAATTTTAACCGGTTGGTTTATAGTGTTCCCAGACTGACTTTACTCAACACGAGGGCGACATTTACATGAAAAACGACATATTAGCGAAAAATATTCTACCTGAAAAGAAAAAACCATCCCTGTCCTTTTCAGCGCGGAAAAACCTGGCGATTGAAAACCGTTAGATCCATCCCTCTCAACGGCCCAGATGCGCTGAAGTTGATTTCGGCACTCTGCACTCCCGAGCACGAACGCCGTGCTAAGACGTGGAAAATCTGGCCCACTCCGGCAAAACGATCCTTCTTACATCCCACCATGTCTTCTGTATAGCTAGGACCCAATTCGATTAATTAAAAATTGCAACTCTAATCTTCCGCAGATCCTATATCACAACCCAAAATTCAAATTTTCTTTTCAAGCTCAGATTCCCGGCTCATCTGGGATCAACTGTCGCATCCAATTCAATCCGGCTTTTAGCCCATTTCCTTCAATTTCGAGCATCTGATTCATATTATGTGGATATGCTGATCGGAGCAGCGGCCCACCCAATCGAGGACAATGTCAAAACCGCAGTTTTGATTCCGTGTGCACTGATCTCATCCAATTTTTTCTTCCTTCCAGCCAATTTCCCCTTGCTAGGAAATGAATGCTACTTTTGAAGGGACCGCATCAAAGGGAGTATCGGCCTCTACCCAGTGAAGAAAAATTCGCCCACCAATGCCAAGTATTTCCTGATGCCAATTCAACTGCTGGATCCTCTGTCCTAGTCCAATCCCGTCAATATATCTATTCCAAGCTCAATTCTATGGCAAATCAAGGATTACCTCTACCTCCAGGCCGCCAGAATCCGCCATATCCAGGATCAAACCAGTCCTCCGGCACAGCGGTGGCTAGAAGAACTCCAAGTGGGCGGTATATTTTTCTATCCAGAGATGAGAGCGAGCTTTCTGAGATGATGTCAAGCGAGATGATGAGCGGGGAATTAACAACTCCAAATTACAACGTATATCTGCCTCCGACACCCGATAATCAGCCGATGAATCAAGTAGTTCAGCAGCAGCTTGTGCCCAGTACTCTGTTCACAGGAGGGTTTAACAATTTGACAGAGGGAAGGGTGCTTGAGAAGGTCGGAAATCCGGCAGCAGGGCAATTGATGAATATTTTTTCCTGCGGAATGAGAGCCTGCGATGGCAAAGCTATGCGGAATGAGAGAGGAGAATTTATATATCCCTGCGAATGCCAGTTCAAGCTCTGCAACGAATGCTACCTTGAGAAATTCAACTCCGACGGAATGTGTCCTGGCTGCAAGGAGCCCTTGAAGCCTTTGGATATGGACGGATCTAAGGTTCTTCCCATGGTTTCTCCAAAGGCTCAGCCCAAAACAGATCGGCGCCTGTCCATCATGAAATCTATGAAGCCTTCTAACACCATAGTTAAGCGCGAGCCTCCCATTCCTGAATTTGACCACAATGGATGGCTCTTTGAGAGCAAAGGTACCTATGGCTATGGCAATGCAGTTTGGCCTAAGGATGATGCTTTTGTGAACGGAGATGGCAATTCCAAGCCTCCCATATTCAGCGACAGATTGAAAAAGCCTATGTCCAGAAAAATAAAAGTACCTGCCAAAACACTCAGCCCTTACAGGTAACACTATTTCCATATATTTCCATCTCTTGTATATATGTTGTACTCTAAATTTTTCTTCTTGAGCTCATTTTTTGCATTGATTTTGCTATATAAGCTGGTTTTTCACAATATCACATTTATAACATAAGAATATGGCACCAACTTCTATCATGTATGTATAAATATATCCCTAGTTCTTCCTGAATTCTGCACGAACCTGATCCTTTGAAAGCCTTAGCAGCATAACATTCATGAAGCAGATGCATGATCTTCATTTATGTATCCTAATTCCCACTTCTAATCCAAGTGCCTAAAACTAGTTTGAACATATTGCAGATTTCTTGCAGTTGCTCGATTTGTAATCCTCGGCCTTTTTTTGCATTGGCGGGTGAAACATCCAAATCATGATGCAATGTGGCTTTGGGGAATGTCTGTTGTGTGTGAGATCTGGTTTGCATTTTCATGGTTACTAGATCAGTTGCCCAAGCTATGTCCTGTAAATCGCTCCACAGACCTTTTAGCCCTGAAAGAAAGATTTGAAACGCCAGGACCCAATAATCCAAAAGGTATTTCTGATCTACCAGGCATAGATTTATTTGTGTCAACAGCAGATCCAGAGAAGGAGCCCCCTCTAGTTACAGCAAATACCATATTGTCAATTCTGGCAGCAGAATACCCAGTAGAGAAGATGGCCTGCTATGTATCAGATGATGGAGGAGCTCTGCTAACATTTGAAGCCCTTGCGGAGGCTGCAAGTTTTGCCAGAACATGGGTTCCCTTTTGCAGGAAACATGACATAGAACCTCGCAATCCGGAGTCCTACTTCACTCAGAAGGGTGATCCAACGAAAAATAAACTCAGAACAGATTTTGTGAGGGATCGAAGGAGGGTAAAGAGAGAATACGATGAATTCAAGGTTCGAATTAATTGCTTGCCTGATGCAATTAGAAGAAGATCTGATGCATATAATGCCAATGAGGAGATCAAGGCTCATAGGGCACAGATGGAAAGTGGAGTGGATATGGCAGCCCCTATAAGTGTTGTTAAAGCCACATGGATGAGTGATGGAACACATTGGCCTGGAACATGGGTCACTCCAGCCAAGGACCATTCTAGAGGAGATCATGCAGGAGTAATCCAGGTACAATTCTTTCTATCCAAGTTGCTATGCTAAAACTCTAGACAATTTTCAAATTGCTGGTCTGCCTGTCTACACTTATATTTGTATCTGCTAAATTGTATAAATTTAATTAAGATACACACTCAATAGTTCAGATATGCTATGTTAAAACTCCATACACGATTTTCAAATTGTTAGTCTGCCAAATGCCTACTGAATTGTAACATAGTTACTTAAAATACACCACTCTATTGAAGAATGCAGCTTTACATATCCAGACATATGGCCATTTTGCAGGTGATGCTTCCACCTGCTAGCTATGAGCTTGTAACTGGAGGTCCCACAGATCAAGGAGAAGATTTAATTGATACAACAGATATAGACATTCGATTGCCAATGCTAGTCTATGTGTCCAGAGAGAAAAGAGCTGGATATGATCACAATAAGAAGGCTGGAGCCATGAATGCCCTGGTAAGAACCAGTGCCATAATGTCCAATGGAGCTTTCATACTTAACCTGGATTGTGACCACTACATCTACAATACTATGGCCCTGAGAGAAGCCATGTGCTTTATGTTGGACCGCAATGGCGGAGGAGTTTGCTATGTCCAGTTCCCTCAAAGATTTGAAGGCATTGATGCAAGTGATAGGTATGCAAATCACAACACTGTCTTCTTTGATTCGAACATGAGAGCATTGGATGGACTCCAAGGTCCTGTCTATGTTGGTACTGGCTGTTGCTTCAGAAGGGTGGCCCTTTATGGATTTGATCCTCCAAAGGTGAAATCTCGCAATTGCTTTGGAGAGAAGAAAGAAAAGAAGAATAGTGGCAAGGCAAAGAGAGAGGCAGAACTTAATGCAATGAACAACAACGAAAATGAAATCATTGGCATTCCTGAGGATGAAGAACTAGAAGCAAAGTTGGTGCCTAAGAGATATGGAAATTCCATTGCTTTTCTTGAATCTATCCCTGTAGCAGAATATCAAGGAAGACCCTTGGCAGATATTGAAGGTACCAAGTTTGGCAGACCTTCGGGTGCCTTGATTGCTCCTCGCCAACCGCTTGATGCTGGAACAGTGGCTGAGGCAATCAATGTCATCTCATGTCATTTTGAAGACAAGACAGAATGGGGTGACAGGGTTGGCTGGATCTATGGATCTGTCACAGAGGATGTGGTTACAGGCTTCAGAATGCATAACAGAGGATGGAGATCTATTTATTGTGTTACTAAAAGGGATGCATTCAGAGGCACTGCACCAATCAATCTGACTGATAGATTGCATCAGGTGCTCAGATGGGCTACTGGATCTGTTGAAATTTTCTTCTCCCGCAATAATGCGCTGCTTGGTAGCTGTAGATTGAAATTCCTGCAAAGGATTGCATACTTGAACGTTGGCATTTATCCATTCACCTCCATTTTTCTTGTTGTTTACTGCTTTCTTCCAGCTTTGTCACTATTCACTGGCCAATTCATAGTCAACAAACTTGATATCACTTACTTGATCTACCTGTTTCTCATTACGATCATGCTCTGCCTGCTTGCAGTTCTTGAAATCCGATGGTCACATATTACACTGGAAGAGTGGTGGAGGAATGAGCAATTTTGGGTGATTGGAGGCACTAGTGCCCATTTAGCAGCAGTGTTTCAGGGACTCCTAAAGGTGATTGCAGGAGTGGATATTTCTTTCACCCTCACATCCAAAGGTGCAGATGAAGATGATGAATTTGCAGATCTCTACTTGGTGAAATGGAGTTCTCTTATGATCCCACCCTTAACACTTATAATGACCAATCTTATTGCCATTTGCGTAAGTGTTGCAAGGACCATCTATAGCACATCACCAGAATGGAGTAAGCTGCTTGGTGGTGTATTCTTCAGTTTTTGGGTCCTTGTTCATCTGTACCCATTTGCCAAGGGTCTGATGGGAAGAAGGGGAAGAATGCCCACGATCATTTTTGTGTGGGCAGGACTTTTGGCTATCATCATCTCCCTGCTGTGGGTTTCAAAGTCTTCAGGCCAGGGCAGCACATTTACTTTTCCATAGAAGATGTGAATCATTTTTGTTCTATTCTAGGATATGAAGTACCCCAAGACTATGAAGATAATAACAACTCAGGGCAGTTGCAAGGGAGAATCGACATCATCAACCCCTCCGCCAAATTTTTTGGACCAAGAAACAATTATACAGAGATCTCTAACAGAATGATAAAACAATTCTTTCATTTAGTTATATACACATCGTCAATGAGTCTGAAGTACAGAAACACCTTTTAAGAGCCTACTTGAAGGATTGTTAATAGTGTACGTTCGTTAAAGCTTATGAAACTTATTTTCTGGCAGTAGCAATTTTCAGCTGAATGGCAACAGTGTACAACACAGCTAAACGTAACATTCCAAACTTTTAAATGCAACATTCCAAACTTTTCTGAGCTTCATTATCCTTTACTTTCCTGAACAGCATCCAAGACAGAATTATAAGCACTGATCATGCTAATTATTAAGCACGTGTTTAATAAATAATGAACTTCAGTCTCACCAACATATGCAAAATATCTTAACATTGTTCTGTGCATGCAGAAGATATGGATTAGCCAACACTGAAAAGCTCATTTCATCTAAGCTTCCTCAAAACGGAACAATGTAGCTGCGACAGAACGATCCATTCATGCTAATTCTTTTATCACTTTGCAACTTCAAAATGACCTCACTATATCTTCAATAAACCAGAAAGACCCAATCATGATATTTTCATTCCCACTTTGCAACTTCAAAATGAGCTCACTTTTCAGCTTCATCTTGCATCTTTGTTATAACTGTGCCAATCCGCATCTTCAATCAAGCAAAGAAATGATAAAACGGTTACTAGATATGGACACTGCAGTGCATTTCTCAGCTCTCTGAACGGTTTCTTGGATTAGAAACTGTCCGTACATTTACCACTCCTGTGTGTACCAGGCCCTGGTTTCTAACAGCATCTACAAACTGACCAACTGTCTCATAGAATTGTTCAAGTGCAGAAACTGGCAAAATAATAGCCGATCGATCATTTCCTATTACCTAATCAAGTTGCAAGTAATGCAAGGATTGTTAAGTCTATCGAGGTAATAAAAAAGCATCAAAGCCATAAGAACAAAAAATCCACCTCTGATATACGCAAGTACTGGCCACGTGTGTTACTACCAAGGTCAAAGAAGAATTTTTTCTGGTCTACACGAAGCACCTTCGCAATTCCATTGCCTCCATCAGCTCCCAGATTCACTGGCCCATTTCCCAAGGAATCAGATTTCTGATTATGACCAGCTGTAAGGTATCCAGCAGAAACAGATTCTGGGAGCTTTCGATGTGATTCTGATGAACTTGATATATGCTGTAAATATAAGCAAATTGTTCATTGAACAGATTGAGATATTATTCTCTTCTGAAAAATCATAACACTTTTGCAACTATAGTGACAACATCTGAACATCTCCAACGATTATAGAAAAAAGCCATAAGCACATCGTCAGAAAACCTAGTGCTGGACAAACTTTTAAATCTAACCTGGGAAGAGACTCCATCTTCTCTCGAGGGAGGATGTAACAGTTGAGATGCCTCATGCACTTCAGCTAATATGTTTCTAAATGCTGTCCAGCCTTCATAACCGTCTCCTGCTGGAACTATAATTGTACTGCGAATAGAACTTATGGATGCCTCAGATACCTGAACACTCCAAATAAGCTTTGATTAACAAAGGACAAAAGCATGATCTGTTTATTACAATATATAGAAAAACGATCCATTTAACATAGCATATGAACATGATTAAGAGAGTTTCTTAAAAATAAAGCCATAGATTGCAAAATGCCGGTTCAAGAATATCTATATAGTCTGGTTTCATTATGAAATATGTACTCTGCAAAGCAAGAAACCAAATCCTACTGATAAGTATACGGAGATGGAAGGTGATACTTACTTTAAGAAAACGACCCCTTTGGTTTTCTCCAATATCAAAGTAAAAGGTCTGCATATTAAACAGAAATCGTGGTCAATTACCATAAACGTTATTTTGTTTTCACACCAATAAGGAATTGAAATTGTAGCTTGCCTTAGTATCCAGCTGCAATTCTCTACTATCTTGTTCATCGTTATTAGCATAAGAATTGAAAAAGTCTACAAACCATATAATGCCAGAACCTGGCACTATTATTGTAGATCTCGAACCAGATGTCTTTTCTGATATCTTCAGATATCTTCCCCTGGGATTTTCCTTCAAGTCGAAATAAAACAGCTTATGCTCGACTTGCAAAGTCTTGCAAATCAACTCTACATCTCCGGCTAGACCCTCCATAACAAACTATTGATCCGACAACGTTTTCTAAAATTCAAATGATGTCCTTTGGCAATACCCTGTAAACCATCAACTAGACTGTAAGGCAAAGTAAGTATTTGTCTCAACAAACCCAGAATGCCATGAATTGCCTAGGAGGTAGAAAGCAGTCTCTGAACTGCTGCGGTGCATATCCCAAATCAAAATCCTTAAGTTTTAGCAAAAGTCGCATAAACCCATCAATCTTGTACCGTTCCTTAGCGCCGCGGCTGGACTAGAACAAACTGGCATCGCCCTAGCAGATGGGACTATTAGTTAAACCCTAATGGCCTCCAATATTAGCTCCACCTTTAGAGCATGTAAGAAATCATAGTCCTAACCATTGACTTCATAACGCAAACAAAAGAATATGTTGGCCAAAAAAAGAACAAGAAAAAGAAACACATTAAATATGTCTCACACAAAGCAAGCTTAATGCCCACCTCAACACGTAAGGTATTTCCCACCACAATAGAAGCATTTCTCTCATATAAATATCATTTTGCTGTCCTCACATTAACAAAAGTTAGGAATCGATGGACTTGGCTACTTGTTAAGCATATCCAACATTCATAATTGGTATTATTATTTAAATACTTGGTCAAGGATCTCGACCGATATAATTGCGACCTAACAAAGAAATTAAGAATACGGTGGACAATTGCATTAGCTGCATAATAACATACAAAACCAAAAGTTAATTAACCTAATTATGATGGAGACAAAAATCCACAATGGCTATAATTTTATATGGCATATATAAGGAGAAGATTGCAGTGATGATATCTTAGTATTGTTCTATTATAGAAAGTATGTGTTTAATTAACCAGCCATAAAGTGCTAAAGAAGTAGGAACCATATGTGTGGCTAGCAAAAAAAGGGGAAAAGATATTAATGTCAACTACAAGAGTTTGTCCAGCAATGTCGAGCATTATTTGAGCATGTGTAGAATGCATTGGGAGTAATAGATTTTGCATGTGCAATGAAATGATGGAACACCGAGTGATAGGAAGAAGGACAAAAGAACAAACCTTTCCGTACAAGTGCTCATAGAACATGAGCATCCCAGCTCTATTGGTGTGATTGATGGACATAAGATCTTGTCGGGCACAGTCACATAATGTACTGCACCTCTTTAGGTTCTATTCGAGGGAACTTTATGTAGCATTTCATTCAATCTCATTGGTAGCCCAGTTGTGCCAGTAGTCTTGGGTCGTTTCTGGCTCGAGTTGCATAACCCACAGACTGATTGGCACTCTCGATTATTTTGGTTTATTGGTTCTAGCTCTAGTCCCAGTTCATTTGTACTTCTTGCCTCTGTACCAACATCTATACCAGTTCACGCAGTATCATGGGCTCTTGATTCTGGTCTTGTTCATGTTCCAGTCTTGTTTCTGCTCCATGTTCTAATTTGGTTCATGTTGTTACTTAGATTCATGTCCCAGATTCTGACCATGTTCCAGATAATGATCCAGCTCCTGCTTCTGCTCTTGCACATGCTCATATTCCAGCTCCTATCCAGGTTCTGTTTCTATCGAGGCTTCATCATCCTAATCATGCCCTCATATCCAAGATTTCTCTTTACAAGTTTAGTAAATCTGGAAGTCAAGATCTTAATTGAACATTAGCAATTCAAGTTCATTCAAGTTCTGCTTTAGAGAAGTCCGCCCTATTTTTCTTAATAAGTATAATGATTTTACCGATGTTTTTAACTTCAAATCATCCCTATAACTGTCCCATTGATATTTAGCTAGGGATGGCCCCACCATTTGGCCGTATCTATGGCTTGTTACCAATAGAGTTGGAGGCTTTGTGAACTTACATCGAGGAGAATCTTGCAACTGGGTTTATCCAACATTCTCAGTTACCTACAGGTGCAGCCATCTTTTTTGTCTCTAAGAAGGACGATTCTTTGCAGTTAGCTGTGGATTATCGAGGCCTCAACAAGATTACAGTGCGCAATCGGTATTCTCTTCCTTGATGTCAAAGTTGCTTGAGGAGGTGCATGGTACTTCACCAAGATTGATCTCTCTGGTGCCTACAATCTTATTTGGATCGGGAAAGGTGATGAGTGCAAGACATATTTCTGAATTCAGTGCAGTCATTTTGAGTACATTGTCATGCCCTTCGGTGGGGTTCTTTGTTATCATCGATTTAGGTGATATTCTGATTTACTCGAATAGTCTAGAGGAGCACATCTAGAAGATTCTCTAGAAGCTTCGAAAATATGGATTTATGCCAAACTAGAAAAGTGTCAATTCGAATAGGAAAATGTCGAGTTCCTTGGCTATCGTGTCACACTCTATGGTATCTCTATACATCTAGAGAAGGTTAGTATAGTTCTTGATTGAAAAACATTTTCCTCGGTTAAGGACTACAGTGTTTTTTGGATTTGCCAATCTTTATCGCCGCTTCATCAAGGATCATTCAGAGATTGGCTTGCCTTTGATACGGCTTACCAGGAAGGATGTTCCTTTTGAGTGGTCGGTTGAAGCAGAATCACTATTCGTCATTTTAAAGCATAACTTTATAGCAGTACATGTCATTCAGATCCTTTGCATCTCTACTTCCTCGAAGCTAATACCTTAGATTTTGCCCTTGGTAGCATCTTGTCACAGGAAGGGGATGACCATAAACCCGATCATCTGTCATTCCTAGAAGTTCCATGTTTAAAAAACGAACTATCCTATTTATGATAAGGAATTTCTGGTAATTGTTGACTTTTTTTAGGAGGTGACGATTTCTTGAGGGCTCTCCTCATAAGGCAACTTCATAAATTGATCATCGAAACCTGGAGTATTTTTCATCTACTCGAATTCTCAATCGTCGTCAGGCCGCGATGGCACGCACAGGTGTTATTCCGCTTTGATTTCATCATCAAATTTTGGTCTGGCGCACTTCAAGGGAAACCATATGCTCTTTCTCATAGATCTTATTTAGAACCTAAGATGGAGGGACCAACATTTGATCAGTAGTCCCAAGTCATTGATCTCAGTCGATTGTAACTTCTGGCCACTTTATTGTTTGAGACTCCTCGTGATAGTACTCTATAGCAATCCGGACTGCATTTACCACAGATTCTTTGGCATAAGATATCTTCTCTCACCTTGGTTTGAGCTCTTCCTCAGATGCTCCACCTCAACCTTCAAACTATGATTCTTTTCACATTCATGATGGCCTGCTTTTTCAGTAGAATATTTCATATGTTCTTGATGGTGTTCCTCAACTTCAAGACTTGTAGTTCTATCATGATTCTCCTCTTGCTAGCCACTTTGAAATTGACAAGTCCCTGAAACTCATTGCTAGGGATTATTGGTGACCGCCAGGTCTCCGCCGCACGGTCGAGACTTTTGTATGCTCATGTGACACTTGTTGTCGTGCAAAAGCTCCTAATACCTTTCACGAGACCTGGTCCAACCTCTACCAGTTCCAAACGGTCTTTGGAAGAGCATTCAGTAAACCTCATTGCCGAGCTTTCATCTTCCCAAAGCCATGATGCCATTTCTGTTATCGTTGACTACTTCTCCAAATGGCGCATTTCATTCCTCATAGCACGTCCATTTCAGTGAAGCCATAGCTGATCTTTTGCCAGTGACCACGATCCCCAATTTATTGCCGGTTTTTGAAAGCATCTTCTGCAACTCTTACATGTGGAACGTTCCTTCTCTTCTGGACATGATCCAGAGACCAATGGGTAAGTGGAGCGGACTATTGGTCGATTGAGAAGGATATTCTCCAATGATCGAACCTGGGAACCTGTCGAGAATCTGACTATCAAAGATAAATCCATATGCGACGAGCGTAATCCATATGCTACTAGTGCAAGATGCCCATACTAGATAGTCTCAATTGTAGAGCTCGATAAACGTGAGCATGGTAGGGAACATGTCATTATTGTTTGCATCAGAATTAAAGTAACAACAAATAAAGTAAATAAAAGGGTTTTTTGTTGAAATTACTACACTTCATTACGACCTCATATTATAGAAAAATCTAACAGCATTTCAAGATTTTTTGCACCACCTTGCAGGAGAGAGTCAAAATACTCATCTTGCAAGACTGAGTCGGGGAAGAGAAATGTTCATGGCAGTGGCCAAGGCCGCCATAATAAAATTCTTATAAATATATAAACTTAACAAAGTTTACTACAACCAAATTGTGCGGCCTTTCTACGGCGACAAATTCTTGTAATGCCATGGTTCTCTTCTTATATAGAAGAGAACCATCATTCTGGGGAAAGGGACGCCTGTTTTAGCGTCACGCCATTTTGAGCGTCAGATCTATCTATAGCCTGAGCCTTCTATGGCGCAGGCTTTCTTTAGCTCTATCTACTATATATCCATATTGCCTGCTAGCATTCCTCATCGGCGTTTCCTCTGAGCTGAATTCTGTTGGTTCTAGCGTTTCTAAGCTGGTTTTCTCCATCTTTGCTATCTTACCAGTTTCCAAATGATTCTGCTAGTTTCTTCCTATGATGCAAATGATTCTGCTAGTTCTTCCTATGATGCCCTACCATTTCTTGTCTTGTGATGCCCTACCGTTTCTTACCCTGTAAGGTTTTGTCTCTGAGCGTTTCTTTCTGATGTGTTATGTCCTTACGCTCAGAGTGCTAGCCCAGCCAGTTGAGTAAATCTCTAGATGGAAAAAATTGGTCTACCACATCGAGATGATCATCAACAGACATCAAATTATCATGCCACTGAATAGAATTTGGGACGAATCATAATCTTTTTTGGTGGTTATCGATGGTGCTGGACCAGTGATCTGATATTGTCTGCAAGAACATGGAGCTGGATCTGCAGTCGGCATGGTTGGTTGCAGCTTCGCTATAGGAGCGATTTTTCTAGCTCAAACAACTAGATCGATGCCAGATTCTTGGCAGTTCGAGTAGCTCCGAAAAGCTGGATTGCAGATTGGGTTTCTATTTGGTCGGATTTAGGGCCAAATATCAGGCGAGATCTTGCCGATTCAGACCCAAATTTTCGGGCTTTTTGTAGATCCACACAAGAAAGCCTTCACGATGTCGATTCTTTGCATGAGATAAGTTTATTCTTGCTTAAGTTTCATTGGTTGTCTGTATCCAACTGATATATGATCCTTAGTAGACTTCATTATGTCTTCATAGACTGCACAGACTCCAGACTTCTAGACCTTGTTTGTCGATGTTTGTTATCTTATTAGCCAGAATTTGTCATGTATGAGTATCTTCTATTATTCTGAGTCTTCTAAGAAGATGTGTCGTTGCAGCTATGTTATTTAAGCTTCAATCTACTGTACAGGATGTATACAAGATCCTTCACCTTGCTCTCGAGTGAGATGCATTAAGTAGTTTCTCATATTCAATCCAAGCTTTTTATGCATTATTCCAACGCATTCTAGGCAGGAGATGCCAATTTTGTGATTATGAGGTGGACATGGTGCATTCGTGCTTTGCTGCATTCTTTAGTATCAAGACTGTGTTCTGGATTGCATTGGGACTGTGTTTTTGTTGATCACAAAAGCTTACTAACACAATATTGTTTGAGAAATTCCAAAATTACAATTGGTTGGCATGCTAAGCTGTTAGTTCTCCAGTTTGGTGATGCAGGTATTGACGGTTCAAATTCAAGTCAAAACATGTAACCTCGCTATTGGACAATTTCAGATTCAGTTTGGCTCAAGTTTATCTGCATCTTGAACATTTTATCCAAGTCTGGACTCTTAGCCTCTATATAAATGGGCATCGGTCATCTGGTGCTCCGGATCATTTGCCTTAAAACGGCCATGAGACGGCCATGAATCCGTGGGCATTGCCGCTCTATGACCATATGCGTCTCTGTGATCATCTACCATGAAGTGGTCATGAATCAGCCATGACTCTGTGAGCATCACTGCTCTATGATCATCTGCCATGAGTCGGCCTTTGGGCTTAAAAGTCAACGAGAATGATCTACGTTGGGTTCTTTTTTCAAATGATACCAGGGCCAGCTTATCCCTCCTAGTTTTATCTATGGCCTGGTATCCCTTAAGATTCATATTTTTCTAACATTTAATCTTGTTTTAAGTAAAGTGCTATGGTCTGGGTTGTTATTTGGTTTTACATGAGGTTGAGTTTAGGGTCTATTGTCTTGCTCTCCTAGGTCTTCAATGCATAGTCTAAATACTTCATTGTACTCTTCCGATGGGCGGTCCTGGATCTTGCGCTATGAGTTCCTTGTTTTCGGGTTTGCAGAAGTCGTTTCAGGTTGCTTTGATTAGGCTTTGCTTCTGGGAGCTTGCCGAGTTATTTGGTCATAGAAGTTGAGATTGTTACTGTTGAGTGCTATTTTTGTGCTTCTTGCTTTAGAACTAGAGGTATGTTTCTTGCTGTCCTAAGTTTTTTGAGGCTTTTTGAATGGTCAATCCTTGGTTTGACTTTGTCCTTTTTATTTTTAGGTTAAATTGTTTGGGTCGTATTTTTAGTATTCTAGTAGTCTTTCAAGTTCTTCTTTGTTTGTGGATGCTATGGATGCTTTTGGTAGTTTTACATGCAGTTTTTTGGTCTAGCATCTTGTGTCTTGCTCTCATATGTTCATTAAGTAGTATAGCCTAGATACTCCATTTGTATTTCTCCGTTGGTCGGTCCTTTTTCTTGCACTATCATTCGTATTATTTCGGGTTGTTGCATGGGTCAGTTAGGATGCTTTGCTTGGGCCTTGTTTCTTGGATCTTGTTGAGTTGGTTAGTCATAGAGGTTAGGTCTATTTTGTTGGTACATTTGTTGTATTTCTTGCTTTGAGCCACGGTGGTTGTTGGAAACGTTTTGCCTAGGTTAAGATGCTTTGTTGGTCTAAGGGGGTCTGTTACTTACCTTTCTAGATTCGTCTAGACATTGCTTAAATACAGGTTTGTCATCGTATGCAATAATAGAGCCTCTTCATATGCATTTTGTGCTTTATGCATGTGTGTATGCTCTCATCTAAATACATGTTTCTGTTTGCTCTTATTGACGCTCAATTGGTCGAGTACACTCTCTTAAACGACCCTTATATACATGGTTCACTTATGATACGATAGAGGCCCTTCAGATGCATTTTTTGTGCTTTATATCGGTATCTTGCCCAATTTTCTATTTTGGCATGGTTTTCTTCATGGTTTGCTTGGTTATTTTCCGCAGTTGGGCCCATGCATTAACGAGCTCGATGTTTTTGGAAGATGAGATATGGCTTTTCATTCATGGTTTTTCATTCGTCTTGGATTAGGCAAGTACGGTTATATAGTGTTTGGTCCTTATCGTGTCAAATTAACCGCATCTGGCTTCGTTCCTTGTAAGCTTTGATATTCTTACGGGTTCCTAGTTGTTTGATATCTTAGTCTTGGTCTAGCGGCTAGCATATAGGGTGCCTCGACTACTTGTACAGGTTCGAGTCTGCTTGCCATCGTGATGCACTAAATTGAAATTATATTTATTTGCATGTTTCCTTTTGCTTGGAATTGTATTTTGTAGATATATGCTCTAGGTCCTTGAGGGTTTTCTTGTTCGTTGAGTATACTCTATTCTCTAGTAGTGCGTATGTTAAGTTCAAGTTCAGTTTGGGCTCCCTCTTGTTTTTCGCTAATTGATTCATTTAATATTGCTCAATCCATGCACCGAGTCCCTCATCTTCAACTTGTCAAGCACTTGCATTATGCCACCTCATACATGTATTGCCGAATCATGGGCATGGTTAGTATATGGCATGGGTTCGTATCTCTTGATGACGGGATGGAGATTTGATGTGTTGGGAGACTCGATATTCACGGTTAAGTATCTATTTAATTTTGCTTGCATTTTCTACATGTATAATCGCTTTGCACATGAGCATTTTGCACAGAAATTTTTCTTTGGGTGAGAGCATCCATTTGAGCATATAGTAACTTTAGCCAAATGTCTAATTCATTGCTTGGCTATTCCAGGGATTTCTATCTTTGTAGTCTAGGGTAGCGTCAGGGTTTTTAGCAATAGCGTGCACATTCGTTTCTCCATGTTACATCGTTTTCTCCTTGGATTTATTGATCTTGTCTGCAAGTTAGGGGGTTCCAGTCCTCGCTCATTTATTTCTATGATTACATGGTTCATTGGTTTAGTTCGAGGTGGCTCTTTTCTCTCCATCTCTCTTGCCTATAGTTTCATTTGGTATTCACTGTGCGTGCTCTATTTTTTTTGCCTCATGACTTCTCTCCTTCTTTCCTTATTTGGCATAAGTGTCTTGTCCCATTCGACATTTGTTGCATCAGTGGTCCCAGTTGCTCTATTTGTCCTTTTAGTCCACGCATCTCACGATGTTCCCTTCGTTTGTTTTTTCATTATTCCCCTTCTCCCTCCCCCCAAGTTTTTTCATTGTTCGCGTATTTTCTATCTAGTGGTGTCTAGTCTTCACTTACTTTGGGTTGTTCATCCAGCTGTTCCGCTCTATTCTATGGTCCCGTAATGTCATCTTTCGACTGTGCCAGATAATTCCATTCATTTCCTGTAGTCTCCATATACTGTCTAGTCCTCTATATTGCTTCATTAGCATGAGGGTCCCCGATGTAAGTTGTCTTGTATTTCTTGAAAGTTCGTTTGGTCCATTATGCAAGTATGATATAGGTTGGAATTTAGTCTTTGATTTTCACAGTGTTTGTCATATTGTTTTTTCGTTGTCATTGTTGGTGCATTGATTCTCCAGTTTGTTTTCATGTGCTCGTTGTTGTGGTCATAGTTTGTGGTTTGTGTTCGGTTTTTGTGCCTTATTTTTTTACGCATTCCATTTGCCCCATAGTTTTGGCTTTATTATTTGTTCATAATCATGGTTGGCTCGCATCATCTTTATGAAGTTTGTATCATTTGTCTCCGTCGTCCTCCCACCATTCCTTGTTAGGTTTTGCATTCGATGGCTAGTTTTATCACCTTCAATATTCTCACCTTTTGTCTTGCCTCAGCAAGCTTATTCATGTGTTCAATTGTCGAATTTGTTCCTCTCGCCCTTCTAGTTCTGGCGATTTTTCTATTGCCTTTATCCAATTTCCTCCTTTTGCTTCGCCTGTTCCATAGTTAGCGGTCTCTTTAGTTCTATTGATGCTTTCCACCTTGTGTTTTGCAGCGTCATTGCTTCCGGGCCTGATCACCAATGTACCGCTTCATTTCTGCGATCTCGATGTTCCACTATCATTATTCATTTTTCATAGTGTCTGCCCTGATATTTGTTCTTATTTCGGTCATCCTGTTTCTTCCTATATGGACTCCTGCACTCTTGCTTGTGCTCCATTGCTTTTGTAGTTCTTGTTATATTTTGTCTTACTCACTTCCCCCTTATTCCTCCAAGCTGATCATCGGCCACTTCCCTTTCCTGAGTTTTTTCTCTCGTAGTCTTTCATTGCCCGAATTGTCCTTCTCTTCGTTCTATGTCTAGCGGCCGTGTTCTATTGCCTTTATCATAGTTGTATCCACTTGTTCTGCTTGTTCCATGGTTGGTTGGATTCATTTATTTTGAGTTTATTATTTTTACTCATTATTATTTAGCTTTGTTATTTTAATTTTCCTTGCTCATGATTTCGTTGCTCATCTTCTGAATTGGCCTTGCAAGATAGACATTCATGCTTTTTATCTTTGTAGTTTTCTTTGTCCAGGTTGCCCGATTCATTAGAGTCTGTTTGTACGCTTGTTGGCATCATTTTCCATTTTACTATCGGTTCCCTGCAGCCCGCACGGTTCTTAGGTCTTGTTGGTCCCTAGTATTCCCTTGTCTCATCAGTTCTATTCATCTTTTATCCCTTATGGCTCCGTTTTTTGTTCTTGTAGTTCTCACCACGCTTTCAGTTGTGTTCGGGCTATGGGGATGTCACCTTGTGTCCCTTGTCCTTTGCTAGTGCATCGCTTTTTCAACTTATCATCATTATTTCCTTCTTAAGATATCAATCAATGTCTTTACCATAGGATTCGGGCCTTCTATTGTTTAGCCTATGTTTGGCACCAGGTTTTTTCCTTTATCTGCATGGTTCTTCTGCTTCTTCAGCTCCATTGCTCATACTGTTGTTTTGGTTGATTCCTCATTTCTTTGTAGTCTCACTGATCCATTTCGTTGCGTTCGTTTTTGGTTGCTCCATTCGCACAGGTTGTGGGCCTCATGCTGCTTTTCTTCATTTTTCATGGTTGGCGTCCATTGCTTGTTGGGTGGTCCTTACCATACCTCCTTGCTGTCAAGTGCCTCATCGCCTCTAATGGCCCTCTTTTTTGTTCTATTTACCACTAGTTACCCCTGTTGTCTTCTCCTTCTTGCCTTGTTCAAATTAACATTAGTCACCGCCGTTGTCTTCTCCTTCTTGCCTTAATTGCCATATTGTTCTGTTGCTCTTTTGCTCCACAACGTCTGCTTTATTCTTTATCCATTTATCCCGGTCCTAGGGTAGTCTGCATATTTTGATGGATTTTCGGTGATCTTACTTGTTTTTGCTCGCAGTCTTGGTCTGTGATTGGAGGAGGTAGGTTCCTCTTTGTGTCGGATGTTATTGCTTTGCAAAGGACCTTTCCCTAGAATGCCATGGTTCTCTTCTTATATAGAAGAGAACCATCATTCTGGGGAAAGGGACGCCTGTTTTGGCGTCACGCCATTTTGAGCGTCAGATCTATCTATAGCCTGAGCCTTCTATGGCGCAGGCTTTCTTTAGCTCTGTCTACTATATATCCATATTGCCTGCTAGCATTCCTCATCGGCATTTACTCTGAGCTGAATTCTGTTGGTTCTAGCGTTTCCCCCCCTCCCTCCTCTGAGTCTAGTCATCTGGTGTCGGCTTGTCTTAACATTTGTTGATTTCTTCTCGTTCCACCTAGTGAGGGCTGTATCTACTCTTCTCTTCTATATCTTTGTGGCTGGTGGCCTCTGCAATTTCCCAACGTAGCACTTGTCAGTTCTGGAGTGCACCTGGGGCAGTCCCTCGCGGTCGGGCCTAGACTCTCTCTCTCTCTCTCTCTCTCTCTCTCTCTCTCTCTCTGTCTCTCTCTCTCTCTCTCTCTCTCTCTCTCTCTCTCTCTCTCTCTCTCTCTCTCTCTCGGCGTAGCTCTGTGGCTTCCGAGTATTCTCATTTGTTGTGTCATTTTCTCTGGAATTCTTTTTCCATCCTGCTCATGTATTTTCGGATTTGGTTGGCATTCTGATGCTTGTCCGTGAGGGCGTCTATCCCTTTGTCTTAAACTTCCATGTGCTCTGTTTGTTTACAGCTAGTGCACGATGGATCGTTTTTCAATTTTTTGATATTGTGCTATTGTTGCTTGTGTTGACTATTAACTATTTGTTTACTTTCGGGTTGATCCTCAGTTGGCTATTGGTCGTGCTTTTGCTCTCTCTCTCTCTCCCGGTGTAGCACTTGTCGCTTCTGGGTAGGCTCTAAAGGATTCTTCTATTGGATGTGCCTATTTTCTCTTCCTGGCGTAGCTTTTTGTGGCTTCGAGGAGGGGCGAGGAAAGACCCATGATCGGGCCTAGTGTATCTATATATTTTCTCTCTTGGCGTAGCAATGTCGCTTCCGAGGATTCTTTATAATTTCTCTATTCTTCTATTTTTTCTCATCAGATTCTTGTGCTCTGCTTTGCATTTCGAGCATGATGCATGCTTGGCCCTAGGGCTCCTAACCTTTTCATGTTCACCATTTGTGTGATTGTGTTTTGCAGTTCAGTGTGAGCCTCTTCCTTGACACTGAGATGATCGCTGATTTTCAGCAGTTCCGAGGTGGTTGCGGTTGAAGTTTTCACTTCTACCCCTTCTTGTTGGGGTGGGGGTTGGGGGTCGATATTTGAGGGTTGTGGGCCACAGTGCAGCTTTGGTCTGGTCAATTCTGACTTGGACAGGCTTTGGATGCAGTTTTGGGTTCGGAAACTTTCTGGATCGTGGGCCCAGTTATATGTTTTAAGCTAGTTATATGGCTGCGGTCATTGTTAGATTTTTTCACTCATATTCACTCATGTTGGGGCCTCATTGTGGGTACCCCTATGGATCATTGTATTTTCACTCATTCAGCTCAATGGAACTCCACTTCACTTCGGATGTTATTGCTTTGCAAAGGACCTTTCCCTAGAATGAACAAAACAAATTATAAGTATTGAATTTATAAAACCAAAAAAATGCATGGAACTCAAATAGAAATAACACCATAAAGCCTTTTTTAAATTGAAGGACTTGAGTCATTTATTCATCACACAGATCACTAGTATAGTACATGTATCATAGGAAGCCAATCTGAATTCACTCCAAACTGCGATAAGCCTTTTTTTTAATTGAAGAACTCGAGTCTTTTATTCATCACACATATATCTAGTATAGTATATATCATAGGAAATCAATCTAAATTCACTCCAGACTGCAATATCTTACAAAAGAAGCTGTTCATGTAGCTGTACATATATTACACACGGTCAAATTACACCATATAAGCCTTTTTTAAATTGAAGGACTTGAGTCATTTATTCATCACACAAATCTCTACTATAGTACATGTATCATAGGAAATCAATTTGAATTCACTCCAGGCCGCGATAACTTTTTTTAATTGAAGGACTTGAGTCATTTATTCATCACACAAATCTCTAATATCATAGAAAGCTAATCTAAATTCACTCCAGATCGCAATATCTTATGTAAGGAGCTGCTTCATATAATTGTATGTATATTAACTCGTGACCTCGGGTATGCCAGGTTTAAGGTCCTACCACTGGACCATGCCTTGAAAGGCAACACCATGTAAGCTTGCATCACATGAAGCCATTGATGTTCTTATTGTATCATGTACTATATGTGGCATTCTTGCACGTTATACACAATGGATGCTCAACCAAGTTGAAGGGCCACAAAGTCCTCTGCGATCCATGGATCTCCAACAAAAATGGTATGTGTTGTATGAGTGTAAGGTAATCGAGACTCCATTCGACAATGGAGGGCGGCCGCGGGGGCAAGTCTCCCTCCATTGCCCGGAGGAAGTGACACGTGGTAGAAAAACACAAAAAGTTAACAAGAAGGAAGAATGGCAGCCCCGATTATGGGTGAAAATAGAGTTACTCTGGTTTGGGTGATACCTTCACAGGGTATCCCTTCTGGCAGAATCACAAAAAAAAAAAAAAAAAAATTGTCCGGCGAGAATGGCGCCGATCAAGCCGCAGCGATAACCCGGATCATCGTGCATTTTGAAGGCAGTTTTTTGCCCTCTTGGAACTGGTTGAATCCAAAGGCGTTGTAGGAGATTTTTGGTTTGCAGGGATCAGCTCCTCTAATTCCTCTCATTCCGACAAGCATGGAGGTCGCTCGAACCGATTTGGAGCTGGATCGGCCGAGATATCCATACTAAAAATTTTGAAGAAATTAGTTAAGGGGTAGGCACAATCAACATGACTGCAGTTACCGTAGGATTTTGGTGATTCTGCCGGAAGGAATACTAAAACTAGAACTAGGGTAACTCTATTTCATCCCCCAATTACTGTTTTCCAATGGATTATTACCACGTGACAGCACGACAACGCATGACGGAGACCCAACTACCGTATTGTGACATATATAATGTCATGGAGACACATGTAAATAATGCATGAACCCTTGTCCTTATGGCAGCCTTAGGAAGAATCTAGCATATCCGTATCTCGAATTGTATATTATTTGGGGCCTCGTGAGAATTACGAGTTGTCTTGTGGTCATTTAATTTTGTTCTAAAGGCCACGATTGGTAAAGGTGGCATGATGTCGCCTGTATGAATAGAATCAAATCAAATCAAATACTATTCATTTTAGGGTTTGGAATATCGAATGAAGCTGTAAATGGAGAATGAAGAGGTAGATTTTCCAGATCAAGATGGCTTGCTGGAGCCTAACAATCTGGTATGTAACAGCATCGATGATGGAAATTCCTTGTTTGATGAAATTTTTAAGAGTACACGCACAAGCACATGCACACACACCCATACTTGCAATCCTCCAGGACCGGATAATGCACACACTCATACCTGCTACCATACCCATACTCGACTTTTTGCATCTGCAGAAGGGCAGAAAGAGGATGCAAGTTCTCCGACTTTTAGCACAGAAGCAGCATCAGGAATTGCAGTTTTAGAGCAGAAAAAACGGTCTCTGGGTAACAGAGAGGCTGTTAGAAAATACAGGGAAAAAAAGAAGGCCCATACTGCTTACCTTGAAGAACAGGTTAGCCAGCTTAGGTCCTTGAATCAGCAGTTAACTAGGAGGCTGAGAGGGCATGCTGCTCTTGAGGCTGAAGTGACTAGACTAAGGGCCTTGTTGTCTGATTTTGGTTCAAGAATTAATGCAGAACTTGGTTCATATCCTTATCAGAAGCCATGTGACACAGTGCAGCCTGGCATGGATTGTTTTGTGCCAGCTCAAGTAAGTGCATTTATTAGTTCTGTTCCAGTGCCTTGTGATGCCAATGTTCAGTGTTTGCATTCTGCTAGACTCAGAAATCCACAGGCCCCTTTAGGAGCATCCAGGTCATGGAAAGACGATGATCTTGTATCTGAAAGGTCTTGTGAGTTGGACGGTATTATGGAACTCGATTCTGATAACCATGCTCCTCCTTGTTTCAGCATCGATGGGGGATTTGCCTAAGGCGTTACTTTCTGTGGGCTTTGCTTTGAAATGGTCCTGTAACTATTAAATTCTGTTCTCGTGCAGTACTCTTAATAGGGATGCAGGTATAGATATGCTGTTGAGAATTTTAATGTAGGGGAATTTTGAAGACCAGAAGGCATGTTGATCTTAGCTGTACATATTAATTGAGGCTTGTATTGCGGACTGTAATGCCTATATTTGGCTTTATTGTTCCTATAGACATCCTACTTTTTCAGTTGAAAAATGTGCTGTGCACAATGATCATTAGTCTTTTCGCATTTACAACATTTCTCTTCAAAGATAGGGGGCATCAAGGTCCTTCCGTGCTTTAAAAGGCAGAATGGAGCATAATTATGATAACCATTCTCGCATTCTTATTTGGGTGAGTGAGGAATTTGCCTAAGGCATTACTTTCCTGTGGTCTTTGCTATGAAATGTTCAGGTAATTGTTGTCTTTAATTCTTATGCAGTAGGCAGACTGTCATATATGAAACTTTTACTCCATACAAGAATTTTGGCATAGGGAGCTCTCAGACATGTGGTCTTTAGCTGTACACTGGATTAGTTATATTGCTAGCTGATATCTTATCTTGGCTTGTCTAATGTCTCTGTACAGGCCTATGTAAGTGTGCATGCTCAATTGTCATAGACCTTCCCTCAAGAGTTTAATGCACATCTAAAGGCAAATCCCCTCTCCCTGAAACAACAAAAAGAAAAGGAAAAGCAAGCTAACCTATTCATGCATGGTTGACGATCTCTAGTTTCTGCTGCCTTGAAACTGCAACACGCACATGTTACTTGGTCGAGCAAAGAAAGCTTTGTATCGAGGCCATGTAAAAAAGAAATGCATGAGCATGATTGATTGTCTTAACAGCTACTAACAACAATAATACTTTGGTTACAACAATAAGACTTTGGTTATGACAGATAGGTACTTTGATGTCATCATCTCGCACCAACACTCGCCCTCCTATGATTGGCTTCTTTGATTATTCCCATTTGTATTGCACTCTTTTTGAATCTAGTTTGGGATAATGACTTCTGTAAATGTAAACCGGTCAAACACTTAGTGCTTATATGTTTGATCTACAAACTCCCTGTTGTCACCTGCTCCCTGTGTAATGAAATTGTGTCTGAAAATGTTTTGCCTTTGAAAAATTTGTAGTATTTTTCACAAGTCTTATTGGTATTTTTTTTTTGTCATTGCATATGATGCGCCCGTTTATCTGTCAAAAGTCATCGAAATATATTTCTTCTGAGACTGCATATTGAAGTTGTGGTACCCTTCTGTTTCCCCTTCTGTTTCTTGCTGCATCAGCTGATAACTCTCCCTTGTAGCATGAAACAAAACCCAGTTCGTGCGTTTATCTGTCAAAAGTCATTGAAATATATTTCTTCTGAGACTGCATATAACGCTATTCACAACTTGAAGTTGTGGTAGCCTTCTGTTTCTTGCTGTATCAGCTGATAACTCTCCCTTGTAGCATGAAACAAAACCCAGTTCGAGACTAGCACGTAGCAGCATACCTTGTATAATCTGTGTCTGTAAAATCCAAAACGGTGAGAATTGTTATCACTGCTATTTGTAATAAATATATCGGAATGCATATAACATCGTGCCAATGGAGAACGGTGGTATATTGGCTGGTGAAAACAACTGCTGCAGCAATGTCAAGGTATGTCATGTGCATACATCAAATGCATTAAACATTCCACACATTTTGATAAGTCATCTGTTGCTTTCCTTCCTTTCGTTCAACTTTAGAAAAGTGGGCATAGCAAGTACAACAAAAAATTCCGAGATGATCAACACTGCCACTCTATTTCAACAATTGTTATCTTTCGAAAGCAGCATGGTGCGAGCAGACTCCACAGCAGTCCAATTCATGTGCTCCATAACTCCTTTTTGCTGTGTTCATAGGACATTTCATGGTGAATGCCCTTCTAAGGAACCATTCCTACAATGTTTCAGGCATAAACTACCCACCTCCATCACCATCAGTCTGGGCATGTCTAAGTTTCTTGTTTTTCTTTTTTGCTACTTGCTTCTTTCATAGGCCTGGAAAATGATGCCAATCTCTGATTTTATCTTGGAAAGAAAAACCCTAGTCTTCCTTGTGTAGCCTTCCACCAAAAGAAGGAAATATCCGACACCCTCCTAATGATGTGGGAAACATACATCCGTTTGGATCATTCCAAAGGTGGTGATAGCTCTAGAAGTTTGGCTTCTTATCATGGGAAGACGAGTCTGCTTTCCTTTCATGCAGTCTGCACAAATTGCCTTGCCTTGTCTTAATGTTGTAAGCACCTGCCAGCTCTTCATGGTACATTCTCCCTGATAGTTTAAAATCATTTATGCCAAAGTTCATCTATTTATGAGATACCTCTGCTAAAGGCCGTGGATTCTTGTTTGATCAATCCTAGCTTGTATAGAGTACTCTCTCTTACTCTTACTCCTGCAGCCAAATTTTCTTCTTCTTTGTGAATCTTACATCGCCTATTCACGAATATAACCTTGTATGCAACACCATCAAGCTTGGACACCAAAAGCAACTTACCTTGGGTACATACAATGCACTAATACGAGGGCAATCTTTAATTTAGCAAATGTGCAACCGGGTTTTTTTTCCAACTTTGACCTTAATAAACAAACAATTTATTTGTTTCAACTTATGTATACAAGAATGGCAATCTACTTGCCATTCCTGGGATGGAAACAGGGCGACGCGGGGAGGCGCAGAGCCCTGTTGACATTCCAAGAATGGCAAGTGGATTGCCATTCCTATAACGTGGAAGCCAGGGAGGTGCAATTCTTGGAGGGATGCAAGTAAATTTGATAGAGTACAAGTAGAACCAGCCGGAGTGCAAGTAAATGGGCTGGAATGCAAGTAAGTAAGAAGGATTGTAGGGTAAACAGCGGCGGCAGCAAGGGAGCACAATAAAGCTTTTTTAGGTTAACATTCTTGGTTTGAAAGTTGCCACATGGCGTGATATGATTGACAGATGGGCAAGAATTGCACCTATCTAGTTTACAGATTTACGAAGCTATAACGTCAAGGTAAGTGAGTCAACATTCTTGCATCTTCTTGAATCATTCTTGTCAAGAATGACAAATCGCCCCTCTAAAACCTGTAGAATCCGGTCTCCCTTACCTTGAGTAGAATGGCATGGGGTCAGCCATTCTTGCTGCCCACGGTGCTCCCTGATTCTGCAGGTCATGGCGGCAGCAAGAATGGCTTCCCCCATGCCATTCTACATAACATCAGCAAAAGATGGATGCCATGTAGTGTTTTTGCAAACCAATAGTCATTCCAAGCACCTACGATATTCAGAAATTATCCATCACCAACAAGGTGATGCCGCACAAAGGGTTGCCCTTATGAAGGGGCTATCAAAGGGCTGAAAGAACATGTAGCTTTGTATTTGTTGTAAAATTAACAACTTATGAAGCCATTGACCCATGATGAGGAAACACAAACAATTTCCATATAGTACAACTTACAGGCAGAGACAAGAAAGGAAACTGATCCAGTTCAGAAGGGAAAATATTATGTGGTAGTTGAACTTTTGTAGTGCGCAACACAAGTAGGTATGTTTGTTCCTTTATAAATTAATAACGTATGTTTGTATGACAATGTAACCAACCATAAGTCCACAAAGTCCAACCAAAAGTCATGTGGAATTATCAAATGCGCACTTACCTCGAAACTGCTGGCCTGGTCTGTGGGAGATTGTTAATGGCACCAAGCTTCGACCGATTGGAGATATCGCAAGCCTAAAAAAGTGGTTATCCAAAACTTCCAGAGCTCATTCCTTGTTAATCTGCAGCATTCACACCACTATTCTGAACAGGCTGAAGGTTTCTCACAGTGCTCGTGAGTGTTGGACCAAACTTCTCAATATATTTGAGAGCAAAAGTTTGGCAACACAAGTCCAAGATTTGACAGACAAACGAGTTGCTGATTCATTAGGACCCTCTGAATAAAAAAGGCCAAAGTGTGAGCATCACAATAAAAAAGTTTACAAAAAGGCACATTGTTGGAAGTATATTGCTGAGGTAGCACAAGGCAAAATCTCAGAAACTGCACAAGCTAGTGGCATAGTTATTCAAGAAAGCTTAGCCCCTGGAAAAGCCTTCATGACTTTCTTTGACGAGCCTCACTCCAATGACATCTGGTGGCTTGATTCAACATCCTAGCACATGACATGCATGAGAATTGTTTTCAAGCACTCAACTCACTTCTGCATCCAATCATGATTCATTCCTGCAATGAAAATTGCCTTGTCTACGCTTAAGGAGACGATATACAGATCAATCTTGCTAGATCAGGTATTGCGTCAGCATCAAATCAGGTTTCTGAATTGGAGCAAAACCTCCTTTATGTGGGTCAACTTTGCAAATCTTGGCCTTAGCATTGAATTCCTTTCTGATCAAGCATCCTTATATAGAAAAAGTTCAAATCAGCTCATAACTATTGGAACCAGATATGAGGGCTACAATTTGCAACAGAAGGCACTGCCTTACACACTAGTATCCTTGATCATTCTCTTTGACACAAGAGATTGGCTCATGTAGGCATTGACAATATTAACTGTACCATCATCCAACATTCTCTTCTCGTTGCAGCTTCCATTAGTTTGTGAAGTTTGCATCATAGAAAAACATCATAAGCATCACTTTCCAACATGCAATCATCGAATGGAAAAACTAGAGAAGAAGGCACATTCAGATGTATCAAGAGAACATTCTCAAACTTTGGGTGGAGCATGTCACTTCTCTACTTTCATTGATGATGCAACCCATTTTACAGAAATGTTCTTTCGTAAACTTAAATCCGAGGTATATTTACACTTCCAACAATATGTGGCTTATGTTTGCACTCAATTTGGCAGAAATCTGCAAGTGCTCATGACTGATAATGGCGGGGAGTACATGTCCAACCAAATGATATTTTTTTGTGCGTCAAAGGGCATTCAGCACTTGATGACAGTAGCAGGTAATGCAGAACAAAATGGACTAGCAGAAAGGATGAACAGCACCATCAAGGAAATGGCTCGATGTCCTTTGGCAGAAGCACATCTCCCACTCATCTTTTGGGCAAAAGCAGCCCACACTGCTGTGTATATCAGGAATCATCTAGTCTCTCAAAGGTCTCCTATTCAAAAGACACCCCTTGAGCAATGGCCTGTTCAGATTCGGATCCTTCCCACTTGAGAGTTTTAGATGCCTTGTTCATGCTTTGATCCTCAAGCCCAAATCTAGCAAGCATTTGGCTCCAAAAGCACTGCCACCATTTTTGTTGGCTACTCATGTACCAAAAGGGGTACAAATTACAACCAGGATGTCATCTTCTTTGAACATCAACGTAGAGCAGACTTGCTTGTCCCAGCCCTTAGAGCTGAAATATGTTAATTATTATCAAGTCTTAGTAGAAGTTAGTAGTAAATTTAATATCATATATTTCTTCTGTTGTTTCCTTTTTGATCTCTGCACACAATTGTCCAGCGTTGGAAAAACTAACGCAAAAGGTCACACCAGAGAGCATTGGGAAATCACTATTACAGTCTAGACGCAGTGGAAGGTAATGGTTCTTGAAAGTATATGATTTTCTACCTAAGCAAGAATGAAACTATGTCTGGTGAATGCCAGCAGCTTCATGTTGCACAAAGTTTGATGAACATGATTGTACTAAATGGAATTAATTGAGGAGAACATTGCAAGCACCCATGTATCTGGTGGAAACAATTTGAAAATTACTGCTACTAACAGGTGTTCTTTCCCCTTTCTATTGTAGTGGGAAAGTTCTAGCAAAAGTACGTATTGAGTTTTCTTTTGGTGACTTACAAGAACCACAGCCATCAGACTTGGAGTTTTAACACATGCATTTATAACTTCTCAACCTCTAGAGGTGAATGACGTTGGAGCTGCATTTGTATAATACCTTTCTTATACGCATTAATGTTTCCTAACATTTCAGTATGACAGATGTGCAGCCGTTATGCCTTCATAATCCAAATTTTCTGAAGATTTGCTCCAGCTTAAGACCCCAGCATGTGTTGGGGTTTGAAACAGTTTTTAATTTTCCACCTATTTGGCTGCTATTTTGATCCTGCATTCAACAAAGTCTGGGTCTTAATTGCTTTGGAACTTGGTAAGCCGCATCGGTATTTATGCTTTCTAGAGTTTTGAATTCTTAACATAAGCCATGTTTTGCAAGTTTATACTATAAGCCAAGTTTTGTTCTATACACGTGGCTGTTGACATAAGCTGGACTATTGACATGGATCGTGGAAATGATTGCTTGGCTTCCTAAAATCTAACTCCACTTTAGATGCTTAGTTGAAGGTTCAGATTATATTTGGCTGATCAATCTGCCGGAGCACATATTTCAACATGTGCTCTTTTAGAGCAGGCTCGAAAAGAAGCTTTGGAAGGTCCTCAGTCTGTGACATGGAGTGCTTCACAGTTAAGTGCTTCTTTGATTTATGTGGAGGGTAAATTTATGGTTTCTTTTCATGGATAATTCTTATTGAGAATGCAAAAACTGCCTTTCACATCCGCATTTGTGCACAGATATAACCTTCCAGAATTAATTGACCATTATCACAGGTGTGGTCTATATAGATCAATCTCTTTAAGGTCAGGATGGCAGCTTTTTGGCTATTTATTAAATTCTAAGTTTTTAACTAAAGACTTGGGATGCAGTGTGATGGAGGGTGAAGATTCCTTAGAAAAATACTCTCCAGAAATGGTGGTTCAATCCGCTGAATTCCGCATTGCTGTTCCATTGTTACCGTCATTAGTGTTATTCCATGGCACAGCTGATTATTCTATTCCATATGATGAGAGGTAAATATAATACCAGGGTAATAGTATATAATATGAAATTGCGAGGACATTATTCTAAACAAGATTTTTTTTGTTGCAGTGTCATTTTTGCAGATGCTCTTCAAGCTGTAAATGCTAACGTTTCTGTTAAACTATATGATGATAAAACACACACACATTTGATTTTGCAGGTATTTTTTTTTTTGTCAGATGAAGAAGAGGAATTGGCAATTGATCGTTCTATTAAAAGGCCTAAGATGGTGCCAGAAATTCTTTTGCAGCTTGCCAGGAAAGTCAGTCCTTTCTAGCAAAGCTGATATCAATGTATATATATGTTACACGGCAAAAATTTTTCCTTAGAAATAACCCATGCCCGCGTGTTGACGCCGACTAGCTACCACCCGCACCTTGGATCCCGGATCCCCCTCGCTAGTCTTATCGGCTTACTGCTTCCACAGAGCCCGCATTGTCACGCCGGTCAGTACCGCCCACACCGTGGATCCCGGATCCCCCACCTGACCTTTTGTTTGCTGCTCTCACAGCAGCTCGGATTCTTCCAGAGAATCCTCCCTGGAAGATTGTCCACCGACTATCAAGTCCAATCTGTCCCTGGCAGTTCCAAATGCCTGGACTCTAACCACAGTCCCAGACTGTGATTCCGACCTCAAGGCCCAAGCCTTGGTTGGTTCCTGGCAGAATCCTAATTCTTTGAACGAATCCTCCCTGTTGGCACCAACTGGCTCTTTACCCAGATCAGTGCTTGGCAGTAGCAATCTACCCTGGGACTGCTAGCACAGCCTTAGGCTGCAATTTCGGCCCTGTGGCCAAGCCCAATTCAAGCAAAGATCAATCACAAGCTTTAGCTGCCAATCCGACCCTATGGGTCCAATTCTGATCAGGCTCCTGGCAGAATCCGACTGCCTTGGGGCCACAATATCCAATTTGGATTCCAAATCCGAATCCAAGGCTCAACTCTTAGATCTATTTTCTAAGTATCCTATCAGAAATCCGGCTTCAATAATTCTGCTCCAGATTTCTCTCTTGCTCAAATCCGACTCCCAAGCTTTATAGAACTCTTTCTGGAGTTCACTAACAGCTCTGGCAGCCCAAAACCGGCCAGATCAGGCCCTTACATGATCTAATTTCATGCACTGGAGCTAACCCATTGATCTGGCAAGCCGGATCTTCATGCACGAACCTGTTTTCTGATTTCATATCAGACTAAGAGGCCCACCCAACCGGTTAACGCCATGTGTCATTTAAATGTTTAATTAAAAACCATAGCTAACATTTTCATCTAACATTTAAATGGCATTGGCCCCTAGGGTCTATACAACCTACATTAACATTAATGTCTAATGTTAATCATGCAGGCCTACAGATCCTCTGCCCCGGCAATCCCTGCTAGCCCTTGCCGTGCTAATATTAATACTATTAGCGCCCCCTAGCGGACCATTACCCACCGCTAGCCTTTATTTCTATTTACCCCGCATCCCGTCACCGTAGACTGATTACAGTCAACAGGCCCATTAGATCGCAACTGCCCGGCAATCGCGACCAACAGTACCCCTGTGCTCATGGACGTCCGTCAAGGGCCCGATTCCGGCTATGCCCTTGGGAGCACCTGTAACAATATAATCTCTAATATAATCTCTAATCGATTCATCATATTCCATTCAATATTCTGTACCCTGTTTATTTAATTTGTTAGGCACACTTTTGTAAAATTTAGTCATAGATCAAACAACAGACTGTTGTGTGGATGCCCAGTTACAGATATTTTCACATTATTTGATGGATAGTTGATGCCCAAAAGTGCTGTCTGAAAGCGGTTCTTGCAGAGATAATAACTGGATATAGTATGGTGATTTAAATTTTTTTTCCAAAGAAATGCATCACATTTCCAGAGATGTACCACACTGGGATAATTTATCCAAAGATCCTGCATTTGATGGCTTCACTCCTATCATTGATGCCAATGGCGTGCCCATTCCATATGGTGATCCGAGACCTGCTCAGCAAGTTTACTCCAACCATGAACTCACACAAGAATTCTACAATTTACAATATCTGTCTCGACCCGACCTTCAGTTATTCAAAGGTATTCATTTAAATAGCTCCTCAATTGCTTCTAAAATTGAGTCTCTATCATCTTCTGCTGTTGTAATCTCTGTTGATAAAGTCGGGGTACCTTCTCAGATTGCACAAAGGAATTGTCATAAACTCCATTTACTGGCTTAATTATCCCTATCTCCTTATGGAATGTGGTGATAGCAGAACTGCTAACTATATGCTAAAATTGGGGCACTCGACCTTCAACACATTTCAAATTTCATTTATAAAATGGAGCCCTACTCTACCTATCAATGACTTTGGTAAATTTTTCATTGCTTCTGTGAGTATGAATGACTTGTCCCCCATATACTGGAATGAAGATTGTTTCACCAAGATCTTCAATTCTTTTGGATCCTTTATCTCTGCTGAATTTTCCCCATACAAGCCTCCAAAATGCTATATTCAGCTTGATATCTCTAAACCAATTCCTACTTCCATCCCCCTGATAGACTTTTTTGGCAAACCTATGGATCTTAATCTTACATGGGTAGGATTGCCAAATTTCTGCCAGAATTGCAAAACCAGGCATTTTGTCCACTCATCTTGCAGAATCAATGAAGTCAAGGGTTCAGAAAATCAGGTTCAAGAAGATTTGTAAAGAATAGCAAAAGATATTGATACTTCAGTTCATCCCTCAAAGCAAAGGCAGAATTTTGAAGCACAAAAAAATCTGCCTATCTCTCAACATGTCACAAAACCAAGACAGCAAGATCAGGCTAAGAAGATTGACTGCAATAATTACAATTTTCAAGAATGGATACCATATTCCAGAGTTAATGGTAGCAGGAAAAGAATTCTTAAAAAAAGAGAATTCAAACAAAAATTGATGTTGGAAGAAAAAAACAGGGATAACAATTTCATGCACAACAAATTCACATCCTTCAAGCTTGCACCCTCAACAATCAGAGTTCTTAATAAGGGTGTCATCTTCAACTCTGACAACAGCAATGGCTTGGCTACTGAAACATCAACTCAAAAAGCAGAATTGGTCCCTAATGGAAATGATAAAACAATTCTCAAGGGAAAAGGTCCACTTCAGCATCAACAGATTGATTTGCATCAAACTTTGAAGAGTATTATGTTGGATTCTAAAAAAGCTTCAAAAGAAAGACATATAGGGATTAAAATCATAGATAATCCCACAGAATCTCGTCATTCAACTCTTGGCAGCAAATCACAGAATTCAATCCCTGAGAATAAGGAAAATTCGAGGGATAAAGAAGAGTCATTAATTATAGAAAACAATATCTCTGATATTGAAAAATTGGAAAAAGCAGGATCTCAAAGCAAAGTTCTTTGTTCGAATAGTTTTGGAATTTTAGCTCAGCTAAACACTGACTCTGCTGCAGACACTATTGAGACCCCAACCTCAGTGGATTTGCTGGACTCCACTTTGCCTATCTCCCCTAATTCATTGCCTTATAATCCTTCCTTGATTCATCCTCTAATTGACCTATCTGTAACTCATGACCTCTCTGATATCCCTGCACAGTCTGAATTTCCATGTTTTCTTGGTTCTATCTCCAGTCAAATAGCTCAACAGCTTGCAGAGTTGCATGTGGACATTGATGGACAAGGTTTTCTTAGCAAGAATTTAGCTCAACCCTCTGAGATAGAAGACAATGATAACAGAGATAATTTAATTCTTGATAATGGGAATGCTGGTATGGAAACACAGTGTACTGGATCTGAGAATTCAGAAGGCAGTGTTGAGACTAGAATAGAACAGGAAAATGAGGGAAACAAGATTTCAGAGGAAAGCATTTTACAACCTAAGGAGTTTGCTGCAGCCATTTCACTGATTCCAGATGCTATGTCCTCATCAATAGCCAATCTGGATCTCTTCTTCGAGACTGGTTTCCCTGCAACTCCAAGCTGCATACAAGCTGCTGATCTGGGACTTATCTCATGCACGCCCTCTTTATCAGTAGAAGTAGGAGTACTGCTTGAATTTCCACCATTTGTGTTCGGGCTTGAAGGTGTCTCAAGGGGTTCTGTGTTATTACATGGAGGCTCTATGTTTGGAATTTCAAACTGTTCATCCTGGAATGCTGAATTGGTTCCAAAGGTATCATAGAATGAATCTGTCATAAAAGTTTCCTGGCATGATGAATGCATCTCTGCAGCATGGAATGCTTCTTCCCCAATTGCAACTTTGATATACTTAAGCAAGTAAGCCACAAGATGAATGGTTCCAAAATCATAAACTACCTTTAACTTACCAACGTGCCTATCAATATTATTTTTCTTTGGCTGTAATACTTTCTCTGTTTTGTTCTTCCAAAAACAAATTGTACACTTTACCATTTTGCACCCATCCACCTCCACTGGCTCGATAAAAGGGTACTCTCTAAGCCAATCATTTTTGAAGGTTCTATTGGCATCCCATCGGCTACTCTTCCTCTCCTTGTATGGCCCTCGCCCCCGAACTACTTATCTGTCGTTTAGTCCTGCATGCTGCATCTCCCAAGAATTCACTTATTCTTTTCTGTGAAGCTCCTTCCATTGTAGCTGCATTAGCATACAAAAAATAGTTATAAGTATTTCTCTACCAAAAAGAAAGTAAATTATGACAATATCAAAATAATACAATTTGCAACATTTGTTTCTTTGCTGAGAGATTAGGTCTCTAGTTTCTATCATGCTTATGCAGTTGTCACAAACAAAGGCATGTTTCCTTCTCTAATTAAGACTACTATAACATCATTTAAATGTCTTAAACAGACTGAATGCATGCAGAATCACAAATGGATTCGGTATGATGGATCTAACAAGAACTGTAATGCAGGTATAGAAACTAACCTTGAATCGAGTGGGACGGTGATGTGCAGATTCAGGCGGGATAATGAAGAGAGGATTCAGGATGGAAATTGCAAAATTGGATCAAGAAAATTTGAACCAAAGCAAAAATATATTATTACGGGAAATACCTTCATAATTTTAGGGCTAAATTCTAAGATAATTTTTCCACCCTACAAGTAGCAAAATTTTGTCCCTACTGTGACGTTCCAGCACAGTATACGGTCACAGGACATATACTGTACTGCCTCGTCATGCGTACACGCCATCCCGATTGACGTGTACGCCGACGTGCTCCGTTCGGGAAATATTTTAAACATTCTAGGAAAAAATCCTACGCCTCATGAATCAACATGTCTATAATTTTTTCCAGCCTACACTTTCCTACAAGAATAGAACCAACATGCAATTTTCCTACAAAATAAAAAACAGCAAGATATAATTTCCTACAAGATGGAAAATAAACATGTAATTTTCTTACAGACTAAAATTTAGCAAGTTATTATTTGTAAAAAAACAAGTTATATAAATATAGTGATTCATGGTTAATGTAACACTATAAAACATGATCAAAATCATGAAATTCCACATTTAATATAACAACTTATGTCAATTTCAATGTCCTCAAGTAAAAAAGAAAACAAACAAACGGGATTACTCGTCGTCTTCATCTGATCCTTCTTCTTCCACATTTACACGAGTTACCTTGGACCTCGAATTGGTTGAATATATGTGTCTATACTTGGCTCCAGATTTCTAAATCTTGAAAGCTTCTCCAAAATCAAACTCATCGATTGCTTCCATGGGCGGACCTTCAATTGCAACTCTCATTAATGAATCAGCTCCTTCTGTTTTTAGCCTATTACGATATTTGTCTTTGATATGATTCAATTGGCTAAATCCTCTTTCACAAATTGTTGTACTTGAACATTGTACCAGACCCACTGTCGCAAGCTTCACCATTTCTGCATACTTATCCTCTCTCAACATTTTTTGTGAGAGGATAATTGTCCAAGTGTCTAAAAAATTCTTCCCTTGCCACTCCGTACAAGCTTGCATCTTAAACTTTCTAAATTCTGCTAGAAACTTATCACGATTAATAAGGCTATCGAATTTCACTCCACCAACCAATCGAGGCTCACCATAAAATTTCAGCAATTCATTAGTGTGACGTCCCCTACTCATATACGGTGCACTCACCGTATACAAACAGGAGTTCATCCCCCATACCAGCTCCATGCTAATATAGGGCCCTCCACGTATCACTGCAACCTTGAAGAGTTCCAGTGGGAAGAATGAAGGGGTCCTTTACCCTGTCTCCCTCAGGGCCTACCTAGCTGCGGAAGCGTAATATACATGTCAGTAGTACATACATCAACATCATAAGACCATCACGAAGGATGGTTCACCACATATCTGCATAGACAAAGATCAGTACATCACATAGGGAGATCCTACCCAAGGCTCAGACTCAAGGAGATGACTGACGGCTTAGGTCTCCAGAGGTCATTGCAGACAGAATTCATGGCAAATGGATTTGGCTGGCATAAGAACATGGCTTAGGGTTGTCCACTCCATCCGCCCCTCCTGTGCACACTTTGCAGAGTAGGCTGAAAAGTGTTGGGACCTGACTGTAGCCCGCCGGATGCATAGCCAAAGGGGCTATTCCTGGGTTGCATCTCCCCAGTTCCGATGGGGCAGGTAGGGATCACTCCCTCCAGAGATCTACATGCTGACTCAAGGTGACTAGAGGGCCACTGCCCTTATTCGACTTAACCCACTGGAAAGTGAACACCACTTCACGGGTGTCGAGCCCATGCCTTACCCGCACTCAGTGGTAAGCCATTGGGCCTAGTCTACAATGATCCCCGGTAGACTTTACACACCAGGGGGATCGTTCAAGAGTCAGAACATGAACCTCTTTATAAGCCAGTCTGGCCCCTTCACCCACAACCAGGTGTGGTTCCTGTGCACAGGCCGAATCTATAGTGTGCTAGAGAGGCTAATCTAGGAGCATCTACTACCAAGCTTTAGGTCTCTACCCCCCTTCCCAATACAAGGAGTTCATAGAGATACATCATCCATATACATCACAGAAGAACTAAAGAACTATATCTAATCTATATCATAGAGTTAGGTTCTTTAGTTAGAGTCTGGTATCTAGAGATCTAGAAGGCTGCTATGGGCAATTTAATAGGCTAAACCTACTGATTCAATAACTAGAAGATGGTTTAGACTATTTAATTGACTAAATACCTGATCCTTAGGTTGCTCCTCCTGACCTGAGTTCGACCATCCTGTTGAACTGCTCGAATCAAAGGAAACTAATGGTGCAATTCGCTTAGACAGAGTCTGGGAGGCGGTTTTGGCTCCAGGGGCAGCCAAAACAGAGTTCTAAAACCCTAGGAACGAAAATGGCCAAATTAGGGTTTCTCCTACCTAAATAGACAAGGGGGTTAGGCTAGGGTTTCCAATTATCCCTTTAGGCATGTGGGATAATTGGGAATGGGCCCACTTGCCTTTAATGGCTAGGTGGCAAAATGTGCCCACATGGAAAGGTGTGCACCTTAATAAATGTGCACATTGGTAAATGTGCACATTAATAATAAATGCACATACCTAGCAAGTTGCCCCCTAGGGGCTACCCACCTGGCTACACGTCGGCGTACACGTCAGTCGGAGTGGCATGTACGCGTGACGAGGCAGTACAGTATACGTCCTGGGACCGTATACTGTGCTGGAACGTCACATTCTCCCCACCTTGAAATGATGTTGTCCGCAGCATCGTGGGTCTCCCCACCTTGGAGTCTTCCTAATCTGCAATCAACCTGATGCATACAATATACTACTATAATACTTACACATTTATCAAGATTACCTTAAGGTAATATTTTTAAACATTATTACGTCATTAACTTATGAAATAACTTATCGATTCGTAACGTCATTAAACAAGTTACTCAATAGTTTACTTATCACGACAATTAAGTTTATCAAAATTTTAACATTTCATATCTATAATTATTGTTCGAGGTACTCTTCATTCCTTGCAACACTTCATATACAATTATTATTTAAGGTACTCTTCATTCCTTGCAACACATTCCAACAAAATTTGTGTTGCAAGTCTTCGCACCTTAAAATCCTGCATTAATTTTACAATGTCTCTAATTACATACTTACTATCTTAATTGTTAGAATTACTCTAAGGTAATGTTTAAGACATTACTGTATTGTTTCATTATCCAATTAACTTATCGCTTCATAACTTAATCCACGCAAGGTAATTATTAACCTTACTTAATACAACATTTAAGTTTATCAATTTCATACAAAATTTACACTTCTAAGGTACTCTTCATCCCTTGCAACACATTATAACAAAATTTGTGTTGCAAGTCTTCGTAGCTCGACCTCCTTGTCCTCCGGAGCGCTCTATTGGCCTGCAGGTTGACACAACGTTATTACCATTTTAATTATTAATAAAATTTTGGTTATATGGTGACCACCCCACCTATCTACATGAATGCATGGCTAATCTCCCGGCGTAGGAAGAGGATGCTTCTTCCATCGTGGCCGTGGAGACAGCGCCCTATAATACCTATATGCCGCTCATGCCTACACCTTTAGTTGCCCAACGTGGAGGATAGGTCCTTCCCGTATATGGGGCGTGAAGGACAGATTCCTCCTATCAATGCATATATGGGGCTAGAGGTGCTTTTCCTATCAATGCATTCCTGAATGACCTCTTATCTCTCGAGGTCGTCTACTTCCGTGGGACGGAAGTAGACTTTTTAATCTATCCTCCACTCATCCAAGTGGAACCGCGGTCATGCCTACATTGACATTACACCACGTCCTAGAGATCACCGTAGTGGTCCCATCATCGGTAAATACGCATGTAACCTGTACCTGGCATAGGTTGCATGCGTAGATTAATCTTAACTACACATGAAACTAATCTAAACACAAATCGACATGCCTGAGCCGATTTTTGCTGGCTCCTTTAATGCATGTGATTAACATAATTACCCTAAGGTAATATTTATGAATTAACATTATGATAGTATCGGATGCATTACTTCCGATAGTACAATTATATTTACTCTAAGCTTTGCAATATTTAACAACTTTTAGATCGCGATTATTTAAACAATAACCCTGATTTAGACCTATTGTTACATAGACAAGGTTTTAATTATCATACACAAGAATTAGATGTGCTTCTTATTCTCTTCCTTGGGTCCTGCATTACCCTTGGAAGTATATCCCTAAGATGCACTTAAGTATATCCGAATTCTATTTTCTATTTATATTTATAAGGACCCCGAGGTCATATAGCTATCCTTGGAAGGAATTGCATCCTTGCGAAGGATTAATTAACATGCTACCTCACATTATCGTTGTTATTTAACTTATTTCCCTATGATACATATACGTACAACAATTTCTATGCAGTTATTAGGATCTATATTTAACTTATCAATAAGACACATTAATGCTTATAATACATGCACACACCTTACCTAAGGCTAGAGCGCATCCACCCATTGAGCCGGCGTCGAGTAATTTTGGAGATGACTTGGTCGTTGCATTGCTCCCATAGTTTTGCTCCACTTCATTGGTGTAGTTAGCTACTACGTCAGTCTCGCACGTTGAAGGCCTCCTGAGCACTAAGGTATCTATCTATGTTACGCTCTATTCGCTTCGGCCATTGTCGAAGTGAACTCTATTCTACGGGAATTCGATGCAAGTACGTTCAATCATAAGATTAAGCCCTCCCACTTTCTTCGAAAAGAAAATGGTCCTGCACCCCTTCAATGACGTTGTACACAACGTCATATCTATTCTCTCCCCTTAAGAGGTTATACGCTTCTTACTTAGCGCATTACTTTACTAGCCTTAGCTAACATATATAACCATCTAAGATGGATGCACATATTATGTTATCATTTATTTCAATATAGTTATGGGTTACCTACTTAGTTAGAACGATTCCAAACCACAAGGTTTTGTCATCATGACAATTCCTTTTGTCTCAAAAGACTATTTGATTACTATAATTCTTATTTTAGATGTACCTTACATGTATTATTCTTTTATATTCTAGAGATTCCCCCTTTCTTAGCTATTTAAACTCTTAGAATATTCCTACCAATCGAATTGATGTCATCGTAACAAGTTGGCCGGACTTGTTAGATTACTTCTTTTCTTTCGGTTGGATTATTCTTTTGGAGGTACTAGATTTATACAACGTCAACAATTATCCTAGTAATGATTCCTTCTTAGCGAGGTGATCAATCTCACCAAGTGGTTTCAATATGTTGGATGTCTGTTAACAATCGTGTATAATTTTAGTCACTCCTATGCATTTCCTTCCCAATCTTGACACTTAGCTCAATATTGGGGCGATCCTTTCAGTGAGAATATCCGAAAATGCCTTCTAATCCCAATATGGATGTTACCGTCCATACATTTAACCTACTAGGCCCCATGGCCTTAGATCCTTGAGCTTGCTAGAAGCTCATCCACTCGTTGCCTGCTTGAAGTAGCAAGGTGACGTTCTTCCGAGTCGCTCGATACTTCAGTCTCCTTGACGGTCGCCCTCTTTGATGTAGAGGATGGAGGCTTTGATGGCGTAGTTGATCACTTGAAATCTTCCATGCCGTTTTTCGAAAGCCTGAAGGTGGCGCCGTTGAAGAAGATCTTTCATCTTGGACTCTTTGTCTTGGCAGCTAAAGGACGACTCTGTATTCGATATTGTTTCTTCGACTCCATCGACGTCTCATATGTCAAGTCCTCTTGTCGTAATCATGTTGCCCGAAGAGTGTTGAGGATGTTGATTGCTTCACCCCTGCAAATTGCCTGACATCTCTTCCTTTGATCTATTATGCTATGGGAGGGAAGGAATAACAGGGGAACTATACATGCAAAACATATAGCTTACATAATTACAATTACTACTAGAGCTATTAGGTCCCCCTTGTGCCTCCGTTCGAGTTGCACACCTACTCCTTGGCGATGTCATCGGTGTTCCTCCCGGTGCAATGGTGTTGACGATCTGTATTCTCCTATATGTACGTCAGCTCATACTCCGGGGTACTTGTTGCTATACTTTGGCCCTCCTGTGTTTGTCGGCTATGGCACAACATGCTTTGCATCACATTCTAACTAAAGGTGTGCTGGTCGTTGATGCTTCGACATTTCAATCTGCTTCCTGATCCCGTTCTTTGGCGGTAATTGTTCCCCCTTCATGCTGCTTGAAGCGGCGTGGGATAGTTTTACCCTTGATTGGGGGATCCCGGAGGTGGTGATCCCGTTCTCCGGGATCACCATCAGAAAAGATCCCGTCCTCCGGGATCACACAGTCAACTGCGCAGTTAATGGGTTACTGCGCAGTTTAGGGCTGATTTTCGGCCGGATTGAAGCTTCCTGATTACAGCGGCGCTCGCTTTGATTCCTCCTTTGCTCCTACCTGCCCCTCTGATTCAGCCCATTCCGACCATCCTCGAACTGACCCCATTCGATTTGGTTGCGGATCAAGGGAGAAAATCCCACACGAAATCTGCCCCATTTTTTCTTTCAAGGGCCAAAAAAAATGCGCAGTTACTGCGCAGTAAGGGGGATTCCGTCCTCCGGGATCACACGTCGTGGGGGATCCCGTCCTCCGGGATCACACCTCCGGGATCCCCCAATCAAGGGTAAAACTATCCCACGCCGCTTGAAGCTATTTGGAGGCGTCTCTTGAGGCTGTGGGCGATTCCTTTGGCTATACTCCTCTGGAGTTGTTTTCTTCTGCAGTTGTTCTTTGAATCGTCCATCCTTGGGTTCACCAAGTTGCATGCAAGTCCGCGTGCAAGTCATCGGCTCGCCTCGCCTAGTTGCTTCTCCGTCGAGGTTCCAAACTCCCTTGTTTGATCCCCTCGATCACATGGCTTGGACGTTGTCACGTTCCACAGTGCTATGCCATCTTCTTGTCTTGAGGTACCTTCCGGTGGCTTTAATTGTGCTCGTCAGTTTTGATCCTCCTGTTGCCTCTGGGGAGCTCGTGGAAGAAGTCGGTTGCTAGCACTTCTCCAGCTTTCAGTTCCTGACCTTTGTCCCTCTATGCATGTCGGTCTCTCTGGCAAGTAAAGCATCATGGCTCTCCTCCCTGCTGGCTATGTTGTCGGGATGATGGATCCTTATATCTGCGCAGCTTGAGCCTTGAGTTGAAAAAGTACCTGCCTTAGATATACTCTTGTCGTTGAATAGCCTGGCTATTATCTTGAACTCTCTTTTTGCCGAAGCTGCTTCAGTTGCTATCCTTGTCGTTAAGGTGTCGAATGCTTCTACCTTGGGCGTTTGACGTGCCACATGTCGGAGATATGATCGGCTTCTTCTCTTCTAATTACTGGTAGGAGTACCTGACGAAGCCATCACCTAGTTGTTGAAGGCATATCTCCTCGTCGCAGTGCCTTTCGTAAGTGCATCTCCATCTAATACACGTGTCATAGCGCATCACCCTATATTACCACAAGGTGGAATTATGGTCGTCGAGATGTGCCTTCTTGGTTGGCTTGTTGATGTCGGGTCGTTCCTCCTTCTATTGTTGAGGCCACTCGTGTCATAAGTTTGTCAAGTGTTGCCGCTGCCACAAGAGATAGTGTTGCGCCCTGATGATGTCCTGATGCAGTGCTGATGATCTTGACATGACCGGTGTTGTCTCTTGTTCTGACATTGGGTGGACGCGCGGTCTTCTACTTGAGGGCACTTCCCGAAGTGTTTGGAGTTGAAGGTTTGCTTGGGCTCTGGTCGTTTCTCCCTCGTACTTGCTCTTCCATTTTGATCTTGGGCTATAGTTGTGCTTCCTTGCTTCCTTGCTTCCTTGCTTCCTCATTTGGTAGTCGAAGTGAAGGAGCTTCCTGATGTAAGCGCTAAATCCGTAAAACATGACTTTAAACTCATGTTTCTCCCCTATATCTGTGAGCACCCGAGATATACAATAGACATATACGCATTTACATTGGGATTTTAATTCATCCACTTTTTCAAAACAACTACGAAGATCTACTTAAATGTTTATACTCCTTTAGGGTTTCCCCTCCTCCTATCGCGTTTGATCCTTCGGTTTTGTTGCATCTTCTTCGTTCTGGTTGACTCAGGGATTCCTTGAGATGCTGCTACTATTGTTGAGCTTCATGTCTGATCCGAGCTCGTCACCCCAAGTTGCGAAGAGTGTTCGTCGATGTGATCCCTTGAAAAAGATGCTCCTCCTTAATGTGTATGTCCGTCGTAAGGAATGCAGTGACCGCTCAACGTCCCTACATGCGGTGTGTCGTTGCAAGATTGCCGATGTGCGGTGCCATTGATCGCTTGAGTAGGGTCACCTGGAGCATTTTGTCGGGCATTCTTGAATGTCTTCGAAGCTCTGAGATCGTGGTCGGTAGGCAGGCATTGTCATTCCTCCGCAGGTTGAATTTCTGAGTGCGACTCCTGTTGCTTGGGCTTTGCTTCATTCCGAGGTGCCTCTCCTGTGCCTGGAAGTGTGGTCATCTCCATTGCCCCTACCATGGCTCCTTCTGGTCGCCTTTGCATGATTTGTATCTGCTGGGTAGGTCGTATCCTCCGTCCTTTGGATCCTATCCATTCGAGTCTCGCACTCCTTGGCTGACGTAGTAAAGTCGTCCTTCCTTTGGTTTCTAGGTGTTTCTGGGTCCGGCATTCTTGTTCGAGCGGAATATTCTCCTCCTTGATCTTGCCCCTAATGCTGATATAGGCCTTCAAGTCGGAGGTGTTCCTTCCCTGATATGCGTCTCCTCCCTCTCATGTTCTCCTACTTTTTTGGAACCGATGAAAGTTCTCCTGCTGGTGCAAGGGAGCTGGAAGCTCGTCCGGGTCAGCCTTAGGTGCTTTGTGGTTGCCTAGCTTGGTTGCTCCTTTTGTTGACGTTGCATGACATTCGCTTGAGCTGCTGGGCTGCAAGGTCGTGGTTGTCTTCCCTCCGGTTTCTATACGCTCCTGTGTCGCCATGACTTCTCTCCTCGATGAAATATTATGCCCTCTGACCTTAGCTCGTGATGCCAACGTGGCATCGATGTCTAACGTCTTCCTGCACCTGTATTTTGCTGCCTTGCATTCTTCCATTTGAAACTCATGTACTTGGTGAAGGCGTCGAGATCCTCTTTCTGATGCGAGCTCGTGGACGTGGTAGCCGGGAGGTTGACATCTAGAAAAATTCTTGATGCCGTTGGTTACCAATATTCTTCCCATTTGATGAAGATTGATGATAGGCCGGTGGTGTCCTGTTCTACTCGTTTGTCGATTGAGGTGTTTGTCATTGTGCTTCCCTCTCTTGGGTCTGCCTTTTGGGTCTCCTCTCCTTATCTGTCTGTACATCGGCTGGGACTTCGATGTCTTCAAGAAGTTGCGCCTCTAGCTCGTCTGTGGCTCTGGCTTTGTACTTCGAAAGCAACGCTCGTATATCCTAGAGTCTAAGGGTCTACTTGAAGGGCTCTCCTACAACATTCTGGGTTCTATGAGCAAGCAAGATGGCTCGAGCAGCATTACTGAAGACATATCTATAATCTACAAGTCTATGGACATTAGGACATGTGGTATGGCATGACATGAGGGTTGTTTTGCAAAACCTCCATGATGTTTGAGGCATACTCTAAGGTTCTAGCAAAGTTGGTTTGGGGAAGTCCAATCTCTACACATGGAGTGACTTGGGCAGCTCTAGACTCTAGCTCCTTTCTAGGTATCCTGGCAATAGGGAGTGTCAATGTGACGGCTATATAAGTCAAACTCTATTAGAAGGACACAGAATTAGGTCAAGGTTTATGCCTTTGGCTTGAGCAGAGGTGATGTACAAACAGTTGAACATGGGTTGCTATGCTGAGGTTTAGATGACTATAAGAACGGGGTGTTCTTGGGCACTTCTATCTAGGAGTAAAGCATCAGCTTCGAGCCGAGATCAATACTTGCTAGCTACTAATGGGGTATGCTTCTATTTACAAACAAACCACAGTTTGGGAAAACAATTCAAGGGTTTGAGCAATTTTGGTCATTTTGAGCTGGGGTTTGACATTTCTAGCCTAATTTGAGGTCATAAATGGATTCTAGGCTGTCTAACGGTCCTATTGCAACAAATTTCAGGCGATTCGGAGCTCTGTAGCTCAAGTTATGGAGGTTCAAAGTTTGGAGGTCTCACACATTGCGCCCAGACCAATAATGAACTTTTCATTTTCTGTCCTGGCGCGACGTGTGAGACATTGGCTCTAAATGGGTTAAACTTGTCCAATTTGAGTGATATAAGAGTCTAATTCTGCTGGACTCATCGAGTTAGGCGGAATTGACCCCCTATTTGGTCGATTTGGAGCTGTTTTGGGCACTTTTGGGGCATGGTCTCACACGTTGCGCCCAGACCAATAATGAACTTTTCATTTTCTGTCCTGGCGCGACGTGTGAGACATCCTCTCGAATTGGCCTAGGATGTCTGTTTTGACTAAAGCAAAAGCTAAAACTTACTAACTCAACTTAATTAAGTAACTTCATACACTTATAATTTACTCTAAAACACTTTGTATTAAACAAAATTTTATCATTTACGAAATTAATAAGGATCTCCTTTGATATGACAGGCTAAGTGCATACCTTTCTTCATTAGAGTTACTCTCTTGGCGTGTACTGTGCAGGCTGTTGAGTCTTCAAAATGTTGGACCAGCTTCTGCTCTGCTGCTTCTTGAACCTTGGCCTCCCGCTCTCGTTCTGCCCTCTCCCCTTCTTGTATCTCCCGCTCTATCTGCTCGTACGCTTCTTGGGTCGCTTCATCCATTGAATCCGGAGATCCAATGTCCTCTTCCTCTAGTGCTTTCGTTGATCCACGGGATCCCTACTCCTGAGGCGGCTTGGTCGAGTGTTGGCGTTCCTTGATGACTACCTTGACGTTCGGGGTCTTCTTCGTCCCCCGCTTGGGCTCCTCCACGCCTTTGCCCTTCCGCTTCTTGTTTTCTTCGGCCTCCTTGGCCTCTGGCTGTTTCGCCTTGTCGAGGAAGTCGAGTGGTCTGTTTGGTGCGCGCCATGTCGATCGGAGCCTTGGTGTCTCTTAAGGGTCTTGGTTCTAAGTCTAAGGCTTGGCCATTAATATTATCTAAAATTATTAAAGCTTAAATCTAATTAAAAATCATGTTTTAAACATAAACGATGCTCGCCTTTAGTGGTTGGCATGGGGGGTTTGGAGGGGTTCAACCCTATGGGTGGGAGGTTCAATTCCCGCTACTGTGGGAATCCTTTTAAGATGAGGTTCAAATAGATTGGAAAGCTAGACTAATCTAGCTAATTCCTAGCTACCAAGTTACTTTTCTAAAATTCATGACTTTTCAAAGTGTTTTGAGATCAATGTCTCACACATTGCGCCCAGCCCGAAAATGAGGTTTTCATTATCATTATCCTTCAAATCACTTCTTTTGAAGGTTTTGGCTCAGTAATTTTAGTCTTTTTATGTTCTCATTCACTTTAACTGTTACTAGCTTAGCATATACTACAAAAATGAGAAAAAAAAATTCCATTTTTCGAGGTTTGAGGATCCTATCAAGTTAGTACTTTAACTGTTACTAGCTTAGCATATACTACAAAAATGAGAAATTTTTTTTCCATTTTTCGAGGTTTGAGGATCCTATCAAGTTAGTACTACTGGGAGCATGGTCAGTGCTTTGCTCTTGGTCTCCAAGAACATTGCTCCCCTACTCATATACGGTGCACTCACCGTATATAAACAGGAGTTCATCCCCCATACCAGCTCCATGCTAATATAGGGCCCTCCACGTATCACTGCAACCTTGAAGAGTTCCAGTGGGAAGAATGAAGGGGTCCTTTACCCTGTCTCCCTCAGGGCCTACCTAGCTGCGGAAGTGTAATATACATGTCAGTAGTACATACATCAACATCATAAGACCATCACGAAGGATGGTTCACCACATATCTGCATAGACAAAGATCAGCACATCACATAGGGAGATCCTACCCAAGGCTCAGACTCAAGGGGATGACTAACGGCTTGGGTCTCCAGAGGTCATTGCAGACAGAATTCATGGCAAAAGGATTTGGCTGGCATAGGAACATGGCTTAGGGTTGTCCACTCCATCCGCCCCTCCTGTGCACACTTTGCAGAGTAGGCTGAAAAGTGTTGGGACCTGACTGTAGCCCGCCGGATGCATAGCCAAAGGGCCTATTCCTGGGTTGCATCTCCCAGTTCCGATGGGGCAGGTAGGGATCACTCCCTCCAGAGATCTACATGCTGACTCAAGGTGACTAGAGGGCCACTGCCCTTATTCGACTTAACCCACTGCCCTTATTCGACATTATAATATTCTTGTTTGTAATGATATGACACTCCTAACCACTGTCAAGCAGCAGCTAGCCTCAATGTTTGAAATGACTGATCTTGGAAATATCCGTTCTTGTCTTGGTTTCAACATTCAACATGATCGTTCAAAAGGATGGATGCATTTGAGTCAGACGAATGCTATACTAGAGGCTGTGGACAAGTTTGGTCTATCACAATGCAAAGTTGTAGCATCACCTATGGTTGTTAGTCCAAAGGATTTACATTTGTCTAAGCTGCATTGTCCTCAAACAGATCAAGAGCAGGATGCCATGAAAGATATTCCTTATACCAATTTGGTTGGAGCTCTTCAATACTTTGCACATGCTTCTCGTCCAGATATTTCATTTGCTGCAAATCTTTTGGGTCAATTTATGTCCAATCCTGGTAAAGAACATTGGGTTGCTGCTAAACGTGTTTTGAGATATTTGAAAGGAACAGCCAACTATGGACTTTTATATTGTAAGCAAGATGGTGAGCAAGGGATTATGTCTTTAACAGGTTATACAGATGCAGATTGGGCAAGTTCTGATCATCTAATGCGATCTAAAAGTGGGAATTGTTTTACCATTGGATCATCTTTAGTGTCATGGGCTTGCAAGAAACAAAATTGTATTGCCACTTCTACTACAGAATCTGAATATGTAGCTGCTTCATTTGCTTGTCGTGAGCTAGTTTGGTTACGACGACTCCTTACAGATTTTGGGTTTCCACAGTCTCAAAGGACAACTTTGTTTTGTGACAATCAGGGTGCTAATTCACTTGTGAAAGATCGTGTTGAATTCCAAATCTAAGCACATAGAGATACACAATCATTATGTTCGAGCAGAAGTAAAAAAGGGCACAGTTAAGACTGAATATTGTCCTTCACATTTAATGCGTGCTGATATGTTTACAAAGGCACTTAGTGAGAAGCCATTATCTGAACATAGACTTGCTTTGGGAGTTACACTAGCTCCGCTATGAGTACTTAATTTTTTTTTTTTTTTTTTTTTTTTTTTTTTTTGAGGGCAAGGTGTTTTTTATATTGCATTTATATGAAATACATGAGTACCTTTGCTTATAAAAGCAAAGAAAATCAGAAAATTCAGTAATATAGGAACTGCTATAATAGGTAGATCCTTATAGTCTTATAACAAAACTTAGATATCAGAAAAGGAGAATAAAACCGAGATAAGGTTTTCAAATATGAAAACTGTCGATAACCAAGATATTATCCCTGTAATGATTATTATGCAAGACTTCACTGTCGAATTACTAAGCCACATCAAGCACATCCTGTAGAGTGAAGTCTGGGATGTCATTCTTGCCAAACATCCTCAGCATTGTGTCCAAGTCCTCTGGTGTATAATTGGTGAAGTCAAGTAGCAGCAGGACATGGGCTTGCCTCTTCTGCTGCCATTTATGAAACAGGTTCTCAAAGTACAGTTTGAGATTATTAAACCTCCATATGAGCACATAATCATAGGAGGGAGCTCGTGTTTTTTCCTTTTGATTCCCACAAAAGGTTTTTTTTACTCAAGCTAGAGATCAATTCTGCAGGGGGGACATACATGATACATTGTGCATTTGATCTCACCTTCGAAGACACATGCTGCTTATTTTGATTTACAAAGAGACCAAGTTTGTACGGGGGATGTTGGAACGTGTCATATTTACACGTGTTACAATCTTGGCTCTTTGGTTTATATTTGGCTCAAGGAGCTAAAGGGGGCTTTTGCCTTTTAGCCCTCATTGTATATAAGAGCATGCTCTCTTCATGAATAATCATTCGCTTTGGGGTTAACTTGTGCTTTCTCTCTTTCTCTGTTGTTTTGCTGCGTCTCTTATTTCCTTGCTTGTCATATTCTCAACACTCAATACCCACCATTTTTCTTTGTTGTCTTATCACCTCCATGCCCAGACCAGACGGTAGTTGATGAAAGTCACGAACTTGACCATCGGAAAGCTGGAAAGGAAACGACGAAGATAATAGCGCCATGGCCAACGGTGCAACTATGGTGAAAGGCCGACGAGAAGGCTGCCGAAAATGGCCATTTTTAAAAGGAGAAGGTAAGAGCTGCAACGAATTTGTCATCGCCATGGCCATGGAAATGCTAGTTCCGAAACTAACTTTCGTTCTATTTTGTGGGACCAATCTCTTATTAATATGTAGCATAATAACAGGGGGTTTTCTTTGTGTTTTTGTACGCTTTTCACTAAGGTTTTCTTATGATTTCGTGATGTATTCAAATGGATGTACTAATGTGTACATCTAGAGTGCACCATTTCTGAGCCATTGATTTTAGCCTTTTTTTTTTTCAATGGTCAACAACCAATGGCTCACAACAAAAGCCCTTTTTTTGTGCGTGTGGTGCATAATGGTCAACAACCAATGGCTCACAACAAAAGCCCTTTTTTTGTGCGTGTGGTGCATAATGGTCAACAACCAATGGCTCACAACAAAAGCCCTCTTTTTGTGTGTGTGGTGCATAATGGCCACATGAAGGGCTTGAAGGGCGCATGTAGTGCAGTTTCCCCGCCTGCAACACATTTCTTATCATAACTTTTGATCCACATTTCTTATCATAACTTTTGATCCAGAGCTCTGTTTCAGATGATTTTTATTGCGTTGGAAAGCTCTCTCCGAGATCTTTTTGATAATGTATAATATGGATATGTTTGGTTAAGTTATCTATGCTAAAACAGCATTTTTTTCGGCCGGGTTTGGTAGGCTTTCACATCCTACTAGTTGATTAATACAGGATTGCGCTATTGGATATTGTTTTATGGCTCATTCCGAATGAAGCTTGCAAAAAATTACCATGCAGTTTTAGATTTTGAGGCAGTTATTAAGCAAATTCCAAGGCTTCTAGATCCTTGTGCTAACAAGCAGAAAAGTTTTCCACTTTGGTTTCTCACCACAAGAATCCATGGACTTTCAGAATAATGGGATCAATCTGCTCTATCTTTATGGTAACTTTTACTTACGTTCTATTTGTTTTATTGTGATGAAATTCAAAAGCTACAGGTGATAAAAGCCTCAAATGAATTCTAGTTTTTTTCTGGTTTAAATTCTAAAATTTTTGTCACACCGGTAGGGGGCGAAGGGGCCAAAAAAATTTTTTTGCAACACAAACCATTAACATCCAACATATAAAAATTAAATCCCCCAACGCATAACAACCAACACATAACAACCATTGACACTAACAACCAACACATAAGTACCATTGACATTAATTAACACAACCATTGGGTCCAACACATTTAAATTCAAATCCCCCTTAAACCCCCTTTGGTTTGGGTGCATATTCACACGGGGGTGGCGTGGGGGCGGTGAGAGCCCTCATAATTGTATTTTGCACGTACGAAATCAACACCATATAGTATTCCGCTTGAAATCTTATAGTATTTTGCGAATCTTGTTATACAGTATAGCAAATTTTGTATTTGCATACCCCACAAACGAGGAACTTTACGTACGGTGTAGATTAAGGAATAAGTGGTAAATATGCCTATCCAACAGCTCTCGTTGCCCGGAGTCACCCCCCGTGTGAATATGCACCCAAACCAAAGGGGGTTTAAGGGGGATTTTAATTTAAATGTGTTAGGCATCTGTAATAAGATTCATTGAATTGATGATGAATTCATTCATACAAATTCATTAATGACTTACTTTCCTTCATTTAAATGGACCATTATGTTCCCATATCAATGTCTTGATGAAACACTAATTTCACAGCTAGTCCTCAATTATGTTGTCTCATAACAAATAACACAAGCACCTACTCAAATGTAGTTAGAATGTGTGCATACCAAATGAAATTGCCTTTGGCAGCGATGTGGCAGGTATGCCCAATGATCTTTTGAAGCTCGATTTTTCTGTAAACAAAAACCAGGGCCTTCAGAATTTGTATACTTGGACAATGGCCATGTAGAGCCAGACTGGCGAGAAAAGATCATGGAAGAAATTCGTCTCATTTCCCGTTGCTTTTTCATCCTCTTCTGGGTCTCACCAAGTCGAGAAATGTGATGGAAATGTTAGATGCATGTTGTTCAGAGCTGGATCGATCTTTAGTCTTCCTCCAGAACACTAAAGCACTAATTCCAGACTTTTTCTAATTCAGCCAGTCTTAACACCTTCTCTCAAATAATTCAGGGTGATTTTCTACTCAGAGCCCGATGCTATTAATTTTTAGACTAATGGAGATCTTGCCTTGAGTTTTTAAGATGGAGTGCTCCTGGACTCGTAAATGAGAATCCCGCACTTGAATCTAATAAGCTTCTTGGCTGGGTTCGCTACTAGGCACAACATAGTCCAAACTTCGAGCTAATTGAGATGAGCCCTTATATAGGATATATGGTTAGATATTTAAATGGCTGGTCCCGTTATAAATTTATGGTTAGATAATTTTATATGGCTGGTCCCGTTATAATCTATAGCCTCAAGCCAAATAATGTTAATATTTTACATGCTTTCACAATTTTTCTTCACGAACAATAAGACGGTAATTCTTCCAATGTCATCAGTTGCATCGTCGTCATTTTGAGATATTGGATCATCCAATAGCTGAATTTCTGCATCGTTAACCTGTTGCAGTGATTGGTCTAGTGGCCCCATGCAATTCCTGCAAAGTATGTAGTGATGATCTTGGGTTTTTAAACAGGTTGATCTTAAAAAGCCAGGAGATTTACTTCCAAAAACATCCTGGGTCATTCAGCATCATACAACTACAAATTGGGGTTTCCGCCGCCATGCATCCGAAACCCCAGTGCTAAATAAATATGACATCGAGAAATTAGTTTGAAGTTAAAAAGCTAAGCCACCTAGTTGACCTTTCTATGTCACATTTACTAATGCACGCCCATAAAATGAAGGTTATGGTGAAGTTAATTTTGGAATGCGCAAGATGAGATATTTGACGTTCATAAACCATTTTGTTAAGCCCATTTTGTACCTCATCTAGCCCTACCAACAATGATTTATTAGCATGATTTGGCTGTTATTACGAACGTTAGATGTTTACCCATACCTATCGACTTTCCGCTATTATAAACCCAGACAACGCAGACCACCAAACTCGAAACTTTCCTTCAATTAAGCTAAGCCATAAGCTCTGGCATGGTAGGTTCGGCAGACCCAATAATCTTCTGGCAAACCCAACAATGGGGAGCTTCAACAATTCACAACTCCAGCCAATCTGGAGCCATAAGGCAACTTCCATTCCAAGTCACAACCGTTCTTTATTCGGTCCGCATGCACGCCTTGCTCTTTTTGTTTTTCTATTTTCAACGTACCTCTACAATTTCCATATGAATAAAAGGCAATAGTTAGTTTTTTTTGGACTTTTCGTTATTGTTAACAAATATGTAGTCGATTAGTATCCAGTTTGAATGAATGCGTTATACATTCAAATGGTACCACAACTATTAATCTATGACTTTTTTTTAGCTCCTCATACAAAAGCTTAAATCTTAGAACTCTATTCCACATCACACTTGAACATCACAATATTATAATCTTACTTGGTCTGAAGTCTCCATTATTTGATTTTTCTAAGTTGCACTCATTTTTCTTTTCTTTTTTTGGGGTTGTAAATTGTAGGTGTCCATGTTATGGTTAGTTGGGGATAGTGTCCTCTAGGATTTCGTGTACATTCATAATTACATTTTTTTTAAATTTGCATTGCTTTATGGGTGATTCTGGAGGATGGGATCTTTACCCGAGATCCCATTAGGAAACTTAACAGTTTGTAATTGTACTACACATGAGTGCTAAGTTGCTATGTTTCTATATTTGCAGGAAATACGCTCAAATGATGGCAAACAATGCATGTATGTTGTAGATCTACAAAGAAATAAGATCAGCGGATGATGATCACGAAGAGATATATTATGTGAATTAAAGAAGAAGAGGGAAATCAAGTAAGTTTTTTACACCATAGATAGCGTGTATGCGTAGTGGCCAGTTTTATGTCTTATGTTGTGTTGAATAGTCTTAGAGAAATTTACGGAGAAATGCATACTATAGACAAAGGTACGCTAATTTAACTGAGGAACGAAGAGAAGAGAGACGCGCGAGGCAGAGAGAACGCGCAAGGGAACGTCGAGAGCGTCCAAAAGCACAGTAATTACCAACATAACTCCCACCGAGGAACGAAGACATAGGGTGCAAAGATGGAGAGAACATGCAAGGCAATGTTCGGATTCAATAAACACTCCCACTAATATATTGTCAGGCTCGATAGTAGGAATTCCTTTGTCGCAGGCAACATCTACCACAAACGTGAATGAGATTGTTAGACCTCTAACAAGCGAAGAGAATATAGCGGATGATTTAGAACAAGGGCATTTGGCACATTGGCAAGCCTGTGCACGACGTATGAGCTTGGCAATAAATCGAACTTATACTATGTGTACATGGAATAAGAGGTGCACATATTGCCAAATCCCACTATTGAATGTCGAGCAGGATGGATTTTGTTGCAACAATGGAAGATGGCAGCTCCCACCATTACCTCCTTTGCCCGTACCATTGAACAATTTATACAATACACCCGATTTTCAAACGGACGCTAGAAAGATTAATAGACTGTTTTGCTTCAGTGCTTGGAGTCGATGTCTCTAAGTCCCACGCAACTACGGTTTTTATTTGCAATGGTGTTACTTGATCAAGCACCAGCAGTTGAAATATGGGACAAATTTCGAGTACTTATGAGTCGTGACATGTTAGACCAATACTCAAACGATGAAGCGGTTGCATTTAATGAGTCCCTCCACCGAATCAATAATATATTGACACAACATGGAACCAACATCATGGCCTTCGGCTTGCAACTACATGCTCGTCTTGCAAGAGATGTAATGCACGAGCTTGCCACTTTTCCTGACCATGCGAGATATTTAAACTCTGTAATGGAGATGTCAAGTGAAATGAATGCTAATCAGATGGAAATATATGATTATATGCGAAAAATGTTAGAATTCTCACAAAGCAAGCAACCAACGTTCGTAAATGGCAAGGCTGGCACGGGAAAAACATTCGTCCTTAATTGCATATGCTTATTAATACGCGGGAATAAGAACATTGTGCTCCCATGTGGCACCACAGCACTCGCAGCCCTTCAATACCCAGGGGGCCGAACTGCGCACTCTCTCTTTCAAATCCCCGTTGTAGAAAACAATGCAGGTTTACATTCGCTGCTAGAACGGGATTCAGGTGCAGCTCAACTCCTTAATGCAGCAAAGGCCATAATTTGGGATGAATTCCCAATGGCTAATAAAGCAGTTATAGAAAGCGCCCACAACCTACTGCAACAATTATGTGGAAATAATTTACCTTTCGGAGGAAAGCATTTTATAGCTTCTGGAGATTTTAGGCAGGTCGCACCTGTCGTGAAAGGAGGAGGGAAGATAGCAGCCATCAATGCATCCATTAAATCATCACCTCTGTGGCAAACATTCCATGTGTTGACATTAGAACAACCAATACGAAATGCAAGTGATCCAGAACTCTTGCGTTATGTTGATAATATAGGGGAAAACTGGGAAGAAACAGCAGTCCCTTTGGACATATTTGACACAACTACTGAAGTTGCAGAAGCAGAGAGCTTTCTCTACCCGTCTGACGTCCTGAGGAATCCAACTGAGTGCGAGAAACGAGCATTCCTATCTCCTATCAACAAGCACGCCAATAATTTCAACGAGCGTACACTAGACAAGGTTCCAAATCACGATAAAATATACTACAGCCATGATCACATCAGCAAACAAGATGAACCTATTCATGATCACCCCTATGCAACATCGGATTTTCTTAACAACTTCACCCACTCTGGCATTCCTGATCATGAGCTCAGACTCAAAGTAGGAGCAATATGCCACATCATGAAACGACTTGACACAGAAAAGGGTCTCGTGAAAAATGCAAGAGTCATGATCACTTCAATGCACGACAAGTTTGTAATGGTAAAAGTATTGGTCGCGACTACACAATTGAACGATTGCATATACCCAATTTCGAGGACCGACTTCTTCTATCAACCAGAGAATAGACCATGGACTATCCATAGACGTCAATTGCCACTACGACTTGCATATGCGACCACCTTCAATAGCTGTCAGGGACTAACATTGGACCGTGTCGTCCTTGACCTGCGAACAAATGTATTTGCACACGGTCAACTATATACGGCACTCACGCGCATACGAAGAAGACAAGACGTGCTCATTCTATTATCTCCAGATAATACAACAAAACGTACAACAAACGTCGTCTACAAAGAGCTGCTCTTATAGAAAGGTATGTTTACTCCCCTCGTTCCTCAAATCCTCATTTGTGCAAGCTATTATTTTATATATAATATATAAAGAGCCATCATCTTCTATATTCTACTGTTGTAGACGATCGTCCTCTTATATTCCTAAAAAGGCTCCTCTTATAAACGGTATGCTTACTGCACCATTTCTCTAATCCATTTGTGTTATTCTCTGTTGTTAGAATATATCATCTCGTTTAAAAATATATGCATGCATGCATGTACGTATGTCTGTATATTTTCTTATTTTTAGCTTGTGTAGTGGATGGCCTGCTATTCAATTACCATGGGACTCCCCTCATATAAAAATTGTAAAACTAAAAAATAAAAATGAAAATGAAAAATGAGAAAGATGTCCATCGCGATGTAGGTATAGTGGTCAAGCCATTGGTTATGGGAGGCCCCCAGCCAGGCCCAAAACCCACTGACAACCATCGGGTGGAAACAAAGAAAAAAAATGAAGAAAGCATCCATCGCGATGACAATTTAGTGGTCAAGCCATTGGTTATGGGCGGCCCCCAGCCAGGCCCAAAACCCATTAATTGTCATTGGAGGATAAGGAAAAAAAAAAAAAAAGAGAAAAAAGAATGAAAACGTCCATTGCGATGTGGGTCTAGTGGTCAGGCCATTGGTTATGGGAGGCCCCCCGCCAGGCTCAAAACCCACTGACAAGCATCGGGTGGAAAGAAAGAAAGAAAAATGAGGAAAGCATCCATCGCGATGATAAATTAATGGTCAAGCCATTGGTTATGGGCGACCCCCACCCAGGTCCAAAACACATTGATTATCATCGGATAAGGATAATGATCTAATAGTGGGAATCCCATGGTTGTTGATTATAGCACCCATCTATCCTACAGGCAAAAAAACACAAGGGAAGAATGCAGGTTCAACTCCTGTATATTCTGAACATGTAATCCCCTATATTCTACTTTCAGGGTGATGAAGGTTGCCTTTACGAATACTTAGTGTATTTTGCACGATTGGGAATAGAAAGGTGTTACTATGGAGGCATTGCACTAACAGGTTGGACATTAGTAGTGGACCCAATCTCACAAGTTTAGAACTAAATAAATATTCGAAGTCCTAAATAAATAAGGACTTATTAGTCTTTATCAAAAGAGCTGATTATAAACGTAGGTATCAATTTATTTTTAACCATGCAATTTATTTTTAACATTCAAAGTCTATATGCACAAGGCAAGGGGAAGATGTGAAAAGTTTAAGCCAAGAATAATTGCATAATTTTGATTACCATCCATGTTCAAGACATTTTTGCCACGAAATCTTGAGGACATGCATGTTCTTTCGCATCTCAAGGATGTCCAGAATTGAGATCTATTCGACTTAGCACAAAACCTCTTTTGCAGCAGGTTGGAGAAGAGAAATGTTCGCGGCGGCCGCAAGGCCGGCGCTATAAATTTCTTGTAATAGTAATAAAGTGTATGCATCAAGTTGGTTGCAGGACAAGAAGATCCCAAGGTGGGGACACCGCGATCTTTGCGAGACAAAGATCATTTCAAGGTGGGGAGAATGTGGCGTTCCAAAGCCGTGATCACGGTCCCGGGCGTATCGTGATCGTCTCGTCACGCGTACACGCCATCCCGATTGACGTGTACGCCGATGTGTAGCCAAGCAAGTAGCACCCTAGGGGGCAACTTGCAAGTGTGTGCACATTTATTCATGTGCACATTTATTCATGTGTACACATTTATCCATGTGTACACTTTAGGCCACTTAACTAATAAAGGCAAGTGGGCCACACCAATTATCCCACATGCTCAAGGGATAATGGGAAACCCTAGCCCTAACCCTTAGTCTATATTTTTTTTTTTTTTTTTTTTTTTTTGTGAGGTTAAGGCAGATTTTGATATTACATGCAAAAGAGATTACATGAATATTTACAGCAATTACAAAGGAAAAAACAAACCTTTGCAATGCTTACTTATCCCAAAAGGGACTGAGAAAAAGCAACACAGCTAGATAAACAAAATTAGCTGTACCAGCTGATCAAAAGAGAGTATCAGGTGCCAGTAATGACTCAAAACAGAACAGGAATCGAACCACTGGTTCTCTATTCATAGCCCAAATCAAACTCCAATGGATCAGCCTGGACAATATGAAATACTGTCTCAAGCTCATCAAGATCCAGAGGGGTGTGGACCATGAACTGCAGCATGATTTCCGAGGTGATATCAAAGTGTTCCTCCCATTTTGCAGCAAAGTAGATCTTCAGATCATTCCACCACCAGAGATCTTCATATTCCAGAATGACTCCCAAAGCTATTTGAGCCCAGATGTGCTGCTTCAAGTGAATCATCTTGGCTTTAATTTCCCCCCTTGTCCACTGCACAAAGGTCGGCTTCGGATCATATCTTCCTCGGGAAGGGGGGATAACCATATCATAATGTTCGGTCACAAAATCTGTCAATGTGAATATCAGCATCAGAGAGAGTTAATTTGAAAAAAGCATAAAAACCATGGTAGTTCCCAAGAGAATCCCAATTTCTGTCATATGCTGAGCCCTTGCTTCTTCTGTGAGCAATAGCAGTCTCGACCAGCAGGGACTGAAAACAAGCTTTGATCCAATTAAGGTTAAAAGCTTTTTGATCATGAAGGATTCTGTTTCGGTGCTTCCAAATGGACCAGAGGACCAGGGTTCTCAGAGTGCCACAAAAGGCACTTGGGAAGTTCAAGAAGACAAAGAATTCCTGGGAGGAGGAACCAGGAGTGGCCATACAAAGATTTCTTGCCCAGATCCAAAAAGGCAAAAGGCGAGGGCATTGAAAACATGCAAGTTAGATTTTGGGAGTTGACAGCCCAAAGGGCAAATGTTGGAATAAGCAGCCTTATACTTTGCTATTCTGTCATTGGTGGACAGACTCTGGTTCAGCAGTAACCATCTAAATAAGAGAATCTTTTTTGCACAGTAGGCCTGCCAACCATCAGTAATTACTTTAACTGCCTCTTGCTGAGTGCATCCCCATTTTGTAGTGACCTTGAGATCAGAGGGTTGAATGATCATTTTGTAGATTCTGGAGACACTATATTTTTTCTTTCCCTCACAACTCCATGAAATTGGAGCTAATGAATCTTCCCAGTTATTCAGGGAACGGGAAATGACAGAAAAGATCTTTTTGTTCACCTGTGTGTCACTGATTTTAGTTACCATTTCCTGCCAGGTAAGCCAATTACCATTGCATCTGAGGTCAGCAATGGATTTAAAACCAGCATCACTCCATTCTTTGTATTTTCTTGGATGTTTGAGAGCCAAACACCCTGCTTCTGTAGGAAGTAGATTGTGATGCCAAAAGAAATGGAATTTGGAGCTTACCTTGTGAAGGTCATCTGCATGGAAACAATGAGAAGCTTCATTCCATGCTTCCAGAAGTCGCCTCATGATGGAAGATGTGTGGGAACCTGCTGTTAACTGATAAAAGGCTGAGTCTGGGAGCTGATGATGTATAGAATTACTTCCCACAGGCTTAGTTTGTTGAATCCAATACCTGATGAAGGCCATAGCAGGGGAATCATAAGAAGAAGAAAGAGCACGCCAAATCAGTTTTGCAGCTAGGGCCTAAGCTTGTTTGAAGAGATCCTTGCAACCAAGACCCCCAGAATCTTTTGGAGTGATAAGATTCTGCCAGGCAACTTTATAATCACCTTGCCAAATGAATTTTCTAATAGCAGTCTGAATTTCTCCATAAGTTGCCTTGTCAGCCACAATTGCAGATGAGAAATAAATGTGTGTGCTGGCAATTACTGTATTGGCAATTTCCACCCTTCCTGCCAGTGAAAGAGAGGCAGGGTACATCATAAATTTCCTCTTGATCCTGTTTACAATGGGAGACCAAAGACCATGGAGACTCATGTCTGGTGCAAGGGGAAGACCCAACAGTTTGGTAGCCATACCTTTTTCCAAAATTGCTATGTCTGCAATTTTGCTTTCAGTGGAGTCCAGAAGAATAGTACATTTGGCTCTATTCAATAGCACACCTGAAGCTTTACCAAAGATCTCCATGGCAGAAAGGAAAGCAAAGATGCTTTTCCCATCATCCTCTAAAAAAATAAAGGTATCGTCAGCATACTGCATCAAAGATAAATGCATACCTTCATTTGGCATCTGGAGGCCTTTAATTTGTCCATTTTGCTGAAGTTTAAGTGTAACCTTGGTCACCATCTCAGCAACTATTAGGAAAAGGTAAGGGGCCAAAGGGCACCCTTGCCTTACTCCTCTTTTACAAGAGAAAAAAGAGGAGGGACAGCCATTGACCAGGACTGCAGATCTGGCTTCCTTATTAAAGGCAAGGACCAGATTAATTACTTTCTGAGAAAAACCCAGAAATTCCATAGCTTTGCTCAAGAAATCCCAATTAATAGTATCAAAAGCCCTTTTAAAATCAAGCTTCAAGAGCATGCAATTCTGTTTGGATAGATTACTCCAATGTAATCCTTCATAAGCCCCAATAAAATTGTCAAGGATGCTTCTTCCAGGGAGAAAAGCAGTTTGTAAGGGACTAATGAGAGCTTCCAAAGCAGGTTTGACCCTATTTGCTAATATTTTTGCCAGGATTTTATAAATGGTATTGGTCAAGGAAATTGGCCTCCAATCAGAGAAGGCCTTAGGCAGATCCACTTTAGGAACTAATGCAATAAGACCTGCATTGACTGCAGGATGCAAACTATCAGCCTGCCAAGCCCCTTGCACAAAAGTTGTAATATCATCCTGCATCACATCCCAAAATTCCTTAAAGAATTCTGGGGGAAAGCCATCAGGACCTGGGCTTTTTCCAGAGGCCATCGAATTCAGAGTGAGGAGAATTTCCTGTTTCTGTGGAATAGCTAGAAGGGCCTCATTATTAACTGGAGGGGGGTCAGAGTCAAAGTTAATCATATTAAAAAATTGCTCAATATCTGACTGTGAGGTGGGCTGCTTATCAAACAGCTCCTGATACCTTTGAGTAAAGAAACTTTGAATTCCCTGTTGACCTTGAATAACACTACCCTGCTCATCCTGGACTGAGATAATGCCATTATTAATGATCAGGCTCTTAGCAGCCTCCAATTCCTCCACGTGTTTGACCTTAATCTCCAATTGCTTCTCCACTTCCTGCAAGGTCTGGTTGTCTTTATCAAGAAACAAAGATTCCCTTACCTTTTTTATTTCAGCATAGATTTCATTTTTCTGCTTCCTCTTCTTTTCTGCCCAATCTTTGCCCCATTTTTTAATCCAATATTTTAAGGTTTTCAATTTCTGCACAAACCCAATCATGGACCTACTATTCCCAATCTTGGGAAGAGATAGATAATATTCCTTCAATTGAGTACAAAATTGTTGAACTTGCAAAAGTTGAACATTAAACTTGAAAGGGGTGCTTACTTTAGTAGCCCGAGGGGAAACTGCAAGTGATTCCAAAACTTGTGGAAAGTGGTCAGAGATGGAATTACTGCAATCTGACTTAATAAGGACCTGATCCCATAAGTCCAAGTCAGCTGATAAAGTGTAGAATCTGTCTAGTAAGCAAAATGTTCTTTCTGGACCCTTTCTTTTATTACTCCAGGAATATGTGGCTGATGAGGAGGGAGGATGATAAACAAAATTACCAACCAATTTATCCCATTCACATCTCTCATTCTTGGTCATATTGATTTTCTTTCCAAGCTTTTGGTCCCACAAGGGGGTGTTATTAAAGTCTCCTGCTAGCAGCCAGTTGTGAACCTGGTTTTATTGCTCAATCCACAAATATATTTCCTTCCATTGCATTTCCCTTTCATGGGGTTCTGTTGAAGCATAGACATTTATTATTCCAACCAAATGTCCCCTGATGTTAAGAAAACTAGCAAACCACCGACCCGAGGGGGATACATATGATCCAGTAGAAGGAAAACCTTTCCAAATTGTGCAGATTCCCTCCTTAGTACCATTGGCTGCAGCCCAGGTCGAGCTACTGCCTGGACAAATCCAGTCTCCCAATTTTGATGATTCAAAAGAGGGAAGTCTATGTTCCTATAATAAAATAATGTCCGCCTTCATTTCCTGAATTGCAATGAGAGCCCTTTTCCTCTTCAAAGGACCCTTTATACCTCTTAAATTCCAACACACAATCTTCATAAAGATTTATTTCTTGTATTAGAGGCAGGCCCATCTAAATTAAAGAGGACCACTTTTTTATGCTTTTTCCTGGTTGTCTGTGGGGTAAAAAAATTCATCAACACCAGGTTGTGAGGGGGATGACATGATGAGGTCATTAGTAGGAAGAATTTCCTCACACTACAACATAATAGGGCATTTTTCGTCGGGTATAGCGTCAAATAAAGTGACGCTATGCGTATTCTCAAAGGCCTGTTAAATGTCACGATAATGACGCTAAAAGTGCTATACTTTGATGTCGCATGGACGTCAACTTTTGCGTCAAGTATTCCGTCACGGCTATATAACGCAAAAATGACATAATGACTACATTTGTGGCAATTGCATAGCATGTTTGCGTCGATCTTATATCCAAGTTATTCAATATTTACGTCATATTTTGTATCATATTAGTTTCGACACAATGGCTGCATTTCTGGCAATTGCATGCCATGTTTGTGTCGAGCTTATGTCTAAGTAATTCAATGTTTGTGTCCTATTTTTTATCAGATTAGTCTTAACACAATGACTACGTTTGTAACAATAGCATGGCATATTTATGTCAAAACTTATATTCAAGTTTGTCGACAACTGCGTCATATTTATATCATATTAGTCTCGATTATGCAACTAACTTGTTACATCATATTGGTGCACGTAGCTTGCATAGGTTGACATCCTTTGCGTCAGATTTACAACTCTTATTACACGTTGTATATCTTTTTGTTATGACAAACTAGTGTCCTTTTTATAATAGTTGAGTAAAAAATTGTGTCAAAGTTTAAGTCTTTTTGTAACATATGCACATCAATTTTATAATGAGACCATTGTCAAATTTGTGTCCATCATACCTTCACTTTATGTCCTTTTGTGGCAATTCCACCTTTATTTTTTGTCATTTTATCTTTTCATTAATAGATTTTTTTTTTTTTTTTTTTTTTTTTTTGGGGGGATTTATATTTGAGATGCTTTTTCTTGTGTTCATCCCAGATTGGTTTCATTTTAGTCTATAGTTGCATCATGCACAATGAACGAAGGAAGAAAAAATGAAAAGGAAGTAACTGCACCAGTGATAAGAAGATTAATCGTGATCAAATTACTTGACAAAATAAGGAAATTAAGGTCAAATGGAAGATCGTTTTACATTTAGAGTACTTCTAACATTGATCAAAATAAATCCAATAGTTTTCAGTTTGAAACACTTTCTACCATGGATTATTTTCATTCCAGATTATCGTCGTTGGTAGGAGATGGCCCTTTATCATTGGGCTGATTGCGTTCTTCATCTTCGCCAACCTGTTTAAAAAAGAAAAGAACTTGGTCAATTCTCAAATTATGCACCTATTTCAAACAAGTTATATGCCTCTATATTTTTAGATTTAATACAGATTCTAAGTAAGCTGCTTAAAATCACAATATCAGTAAGGCCATATTTACTGATTAGATTATGGACTAGCCTTCCATTGCTTATGGAAAGGCCAGTATTACTGCATCCAGCAAGGAAGTATTTCAATCAAGTTATATGCCTCCTCTATATTTTTGAATTTAAGTCTTTAAGCCTTATAGATTAACATGAGCATGAGAGAAGGTTGAAGCTTGGCCACATCTGTTTTTGACTATATAACAAATGGCTGAATTACTTTCTTGCTGTAAGTAGACCAGCATCATGTTCGGAATGAGATGGATGCCACTATTGAAGAATATAGTAAAAAGGTGAAATCACTGCTCCAAGGCTATTCTAGTTAACAATTAAATGTAAATAGAGAGGCATCTTAAAATTTCCAATAAAATTGCTAACCTCGTCAAAATTAAGATAAGTAGGTTCTTGGTTCTTCAAGTTTACTCCATCCTCTTGCTTTATCTTCTTCTTAAACAGAATCCCAGGGCTAGGTTTTTTGACGTAGTCACTAGCTTTATGGTGCAACACAAAAAATATCATAAGCATATAATTTTTCAAGCAATAAAATGTTGATTCACATGCAGATTATCATTTTCTTTATGCCTTGCATACTTCATAACCTTTTGCAATCATTTTCTTCTTCCATACTGTATATCCACCCTCGTCTTTTATTTTCCGTACAAGACCATCAATTGGAAACGTTCCCCAATCATTGAACTATAACATCAAAGAAAGTGATCAAAATACATATAAAAAAAGGGGATTTTCATATAACCTTTACATTTTACAAGCAATAGAATAAATCAAAGGATTTTGAGCTGGCCTCCAACAAATGTCTACAATCAAAGTTTCTCAGAATAGAATAAATCAAAGGATTTTGAGCTGGCCTCCAACAAATGTTGACAATCAAAGTTTCTCAGACATTATGGCATATGGACTTACAGATGGATGGGGTTCACATATATATGGAAGCTTGTATGACAGTACTGCGCAGGACTGTGCAGTTGCTGAAAGTAGCATAGATCATCGAGACTATAGATTTTGATAAGCGAGCCACAGAAAAATATAAATACCTTTGTCTTGCTGTGCCAAAGGCTTTTGCCTCCAAGAAAAAGTTAGAAAATTACAACTGCATTATAGCGTGTCGACCATGGCTGGGACCAACATGACTATAGCCTAGAAGATACATGTCTTTGCTACGTGAAATTAGAATTGTTATCTACCTCTGGTCAGACGAATGCCAAACAAGATTAATAAAGTTTGTGAACCCTGCATTTGTGTATCTAGAACTTGTAAATTCAGTACCGGTGCACATTGCCAACAGCTTTCAAGATTTTTGAGCAAATGCAGCAGAAAGGGTCTCAGCACAGATAAGTTTGCACATACAATGATTCTAAGTGTATGCTTGACTTTCATAGGGCAGGGAAAGAAACTTCACGCTGAGGTGGTAGTCCATGAGTGGATATCTGACATGATCAACACAATTATTTGGTAGGATGCTTTAAAGGCACTTATCATGGACTGCCATTATTAGTTGTGCAATGATTATCATGTATGGTAAGTGTGGATGGCTTCATGATGCCCAAGTGGTCTTCGATCAATACCATGAGACTAAAGTCCAACAAAAAGGGGTTGCAGCCCGACGATATCTGCTTGTCTTTTGAGTTTAAATGTATTTGCTAGTCTTGCAGCCCTAGCAGAAACTAAAATAATTCATGTTCGGATCCTTGATGGTGGATATGACTAGAGGTCATTGTTGGCACCATCCTCGACACTGCATATAGAAGATATGGTAGCATAAATCATGCACGAATGATTTTTGACAACATGGATAACCAGAATTTGCTCTCATGCTCTTTCGGGGATTGGGTTGTATTCTCAAAGATGTAACTGTGAGCCACATGCAACAGGCATGCCAAGAGATAGATAGTGCTACTTAAGTTAGCATTCTTGCTGCAATGCGATCCATGATATGTATGCCAAGCACAACAATTTATAGGTGGCATATCACTTATTTACCTGGATGGGGCATTGCACAGTCTCATCTCTATGAAGATTCTACCTTGTGTCTGGCTGGACAGCAAACACAAATGTGTCTCCTAAATCAGGAGCCAGCTTTATTAACATTTGAGAAAAGCTACTTTATGACAAGCGAATTCAACTAATGAAGATGATAGCTGCAGATACATTTACCTAGGTGAGAACTCACCGTCAACCCGACTTGTGAACTCACCTGCGGTACCCTTTGGGAAACCACTTAATGGTGGAAAAAGTAGAACCCCGGACTTAGTGCAAAGATTTTTCGTGTTCATCACGGTCAACCCGCACAAGCAAAGTCTCATTAGGTAAACGACTCAAAGATATATCCAAGCGAAATGACTCAAATATATACCTTCGCCTTTTGCTTTCTTTAAGTCGATTGCTAAGATTCTCATATCGGTGCCAACATTTTACAATGCCGACACCTTAAAACCATGATTTTGATCTAAACGCATATGAAAGCAACAAATAAAATAATATTTCAAACTAGGACGCAAAATCCGGGATAACATCATCTTCTCTCGCTCTGCCGAGGATATAAAGGCAAATGATTCAAGAACGACACGAAAAGGTAGCGTGATCTGTTGTTTGTAGAGGAGCGGAGCAAAATAAATGGGCTCCCCATAACAAAAAGATGGCCGGTATCGAAAGTGGCTTTCATAGTTTGGTATTTGGAACCGGTTTTGATTGCTTACGTGTATGGGCTGGGAGCTTAATCTTCAAAGTCGGCAGGATATAAGTTATACAAAATAAAATACTGACTGCACAGATGTGAAACGAAATACAGGCCTTACCAATCGCCTAGTTGTGAGCTGAAGAGCTCCGGCGCCATCGCATCGTCAGAAGAGAAGAGGGAAAGGGTAAGAATTTTAAAACGGAAAAAGAAAACTTGAAAAACGATTGTTTAAATTTCCCTCCTTGAAGTAAATCAAATATACATTGGTATTCTTGTCTTAACATATATAAACCTCAAGGGGGCAAGATTCTTTTTCCGGAAGGAAAAAATAGAGATAGAAAAAAAAGGCCAAAGAAAATAGAAGTGAAATGAAAAAATGTTAGGACGTGTCGATGTGAAAATAGATGTGAAAAAAACACGTTTTTCTTGAAGACCTCTGATGCCGGATCCGATCCAGTCCTGTTTGCCGCTGCTCACGGATTCCACAGATCCGACCACGTTCTATCAATCTAGCAATCTTTGTTCCTGAAAAAGATGGGTAGAAGGTAAATCCTCTCTGTCATGATTTCTCTTCCAAAAAAAACTCTGTTTTTTATTGCAAGAATCCCTGTTTTTTTCCCAAATCAGAAGCGGAACATGGCCAGCATTGTCTTTGAACAGGCCGAAACTGGCCGACTGTATATTTGGGTATGGCAACGTGCTTGGTATTCTGGCAATGATTTGTCTGCAGGTCATGTTCCGGTAAGCTTTCTATCTTTGTTCTTCAATATTTATAGTATGGGTGTTTGAAGCCTGCAAATGGGCGATGGATTCTGATGTAGGCAAGTTCACAATAGCTCGCCGGCATGCACAGATTGGAAATCGATTTGCTATTCACAATCCAAAACAGGTTGAAGATCGATTTTGGACAGGTCGATTATGTACAGATCGGCCATGATCCGCTGGATTGAGCTACATGTTAAGAGTTGACTATGATTCAGGAGGTCTAGAAAACATGAAATATTCTGGATCTACTGGTTGTAGTTGAAAAAATCTTGTTGTTGATCTGTGCCTTAGCAAAAAACGAGTTTGCCCATCTCAAAAATCTGGCTTTCAATTAGGAAGAGAAAAAGATCCAAAAAGTCATCTGTATTCAAAGATTCGTCTGGACAGATCTTGCTGGTATGAGCTTTCAATACAGATTTGCCCTGTTACAAACTCTGGGATTCTTGGATGCTTCGGTTATCCAAAGCTAATATGATATGGAAGCTGTGTCAAATCATGCCTATGCCAGATCATGGCAAAATACAGAAGCCTAGAAGAAAATAAACCAGGTAAGTCCTTATGGTTTTACCGTTTCACATTTCAGAATTGATATATGATTTGTGCCTTGAAGATTTATCAGTTGAAGCCTGTTCTTGCTAAGCTTGTTAAAAAGCCAGGTTTGAACACAATGTGTCTTCATTTTTCTAGCCTTGAATATGTAGCATAATAACAGGGGGTTTTCTTTGTGTTTTTGTACGCTTTTCACTAAGGTTTTCTTATGATTTCGTGATGTATTCAAATGGATGTACTAATGTGTACATCTAGAGTGCACCATTTCTGAGCCATTGATTTTAGCCTTTTTTTTTTCAATGGTCAACAACCAATGGCTCACAACAAAAGCCCTTTTTTTGTGCGTGTGGTGCATAATGGTCAACAACCAATGGCTCACAACAAAAGCCCTTTTTTTGTGCGTGTGGTGCATAATGGTCAACAACCAATGGCTCACAACAAAAGCCCTCTTTTTGTGTGTGTGGTGCATAATGGCCACATGAAGGGCTTGAAGGGCGCATGTAGTGCAGTTTCCCCGCCTGCAACACATTTCTTATCATAACTTTTGATCCACATTTCTTATCATAACTTTTGATCCAGAGCTCTGTTTCAGATGATTTTTATTGCGTTGGAAAGCTCTCTCCGAGATCTTTTTGATAATGTATAATATGGATATGTTTGGTTAAGTTATCTATGCTAAAACAGCATTTTTTTCGGCCGGGTTTGGTAGGCTTTCACATCCTACTAGTTGATTAATACAGGATTGCGCTATTGGATATTGTTTTATGGCTCATTCCGAATGAAGCTTGCAAAAAATTACCATGCAGTTTTAGATTTTGAGGCAGTTATTAAGCAAATTCCAAGGCTTCTAGATCCTTGTGCTAACAAGCAGAAAAGTTTTCCACTTTGGTTTCTCACCACAAGAATCCATGGACTTTCAGAATAATGGGATCAATCTGCTCTATCTTTATGGTAACTTTTACTTACGTTCTATTTGTTTTATTGTGATGAAATTCAAAAGCTACAGGTGATAAAAGCCTCAAATGAATTCTAGTTTTTTTCTGGTTTAAATTCTAAAATTTTTGTCACACCGGTAGGGGGGGGGGCGAAGGGGCCAAAAAAATTTTTTTGCAACACAAACCATTAACATCCAACATATAAAATTAAATCCCCAGCATAACAACCAACACATAACAACCATTGGGTCCAACACATTTAAATTCAAATCCCCCTTAAACCCCCTTTGGTTTGGGTGCATATTCACACGGGGGGTGACGTAGGGCAGCGAGAGCCCTCATAATTGTATTTTGCACGTACGAAATCAACACCATATAGTATTCCGCTTGAAATCTTATAGTATTTTGCGAATCTTGTTATACAGTATAGCAAATTTTGTATTTGCATACCCCACAAACGAGGAACTTTACGTACGGTGTAGATTAAGGAATAAGGGGTAAATATGCCTATCCAATAGCTCTCGTTGCCCGGAGTCACCCCCCGTGTGAATATGCACCCAAACCAAAGGGGGTTTAAGGGGGATTTGAATTTAAATGTGTTGGACCCAATGGTTGTGTTAATTAATGTCAATGGTACTTATGTGTTGGTTGTTAGTGTCAATGGTTGTTATGTGTTGGTTGTTATGCGTTGGGGGATTTAATTTTTATATGTTGGATCTATACTTTGATGGGGAAATAAGATTGCACATTAAAATAAAAGATTTTATGACATACAAAATTGGAAAAGCTCTCTTATATTTCATAATTTTGTATGGGGGTGCTTTTTTTATTGACCTACCCAATTTCACGACGCTCCAGCATCGGCTCAGCACCTATTTTCAGCTTTTTCTCGTGACGTGAAGGACGCCCTTCATCATTCTTGAAGGACGCCCTTCATCATTTTTGCAGGGTGTGCAGGCCTGCACGCGAAAAGTTTTCGCAGGCAGAATTGATTAGGTGCAGCTAGGGATTTTCGAATCGTGATCATTTTGATTTTGAAGCTTGATTGAAAGTGTAATTGGGTTGGGAAGTTCGGTTCATTCTGCTACTCTTAGGAATTCCAGCATCTAGCTATGGCGCTGAAGTCCGGCGAGGTAAAAATCCCTCTATTTCTCATGCTTTTTTGTTTATCTACTGATATTGAACTAAAAACAACGCTTGATGTTATCGAGGCGCTTTTAAGAAGCGGTATGAATTTCACACAAAAGCAGAGGTTTGTGTAATGAAGGAAGAAGCCAAAGGATTTGAAGGCGAAGGATGTTTCGACCGTGATTTTCTTGAAGTCTGGCAGTGCCCACTTCGGAAAGGAAAGATAAATTTAAAATTTGTTAGGCCCCGGTTCGCCACTGTGCTGCATGACCTGCTGGAAAGGATTTATCAGAAAAGCAAGCCTACCAACAATGAGGTTAGGGTAACCTTTGCTCGAGCTTTTGCTTGGAGTAATACAAAGTGTCATGTTCCCTGTCATCTGAAATGTAGAAGTGAGTTTCTTTGATGATTCTTCTCTCATCTTCATCCAATTTAGGGTCATCACTTTTGGTGGCATGTCTATATGATATATGCACTAAAAGCTCGTTCCTCCAATGCAGACTTTGAATTTCTTGCTGAATCTTGAAGCTGTAAGTTTCAGCAAAATCAATCACTGAAACTATTGCATCCTTTGGAAATGTTTCCAAACACTCCTTGAATTGCCTGGCCTGCCATCTAGCCTCATAGTTGTGTGGAATGAATTCTTTCAGCACTGTTCTGGCATTCTGGAAAATATCAGCAGCACTTGTGGTCTTGTAAACCCGGTTTAGTGACCGGTTTTTTTTCCCGACTTATAACCTCCTTTGCCATCGGGTTCTTCTTCTGATTCATATATCTACAACAAATCTGAGAAATAAAAAATAAAGCTACACCATAATGAAGCATAAAAAACAGCAACAATCTTAGTACCTTGTCATATGTCTTCCACTCCACCTGCACACCTTCACTTCTTTTGGACATATTGGCAGCTTGCTAGGTCCACAATTATTGCACTTGAGAGTTAGGCAGTCATGTGCATACCATTCTTCACTTTCATCTCTTGGACAAACAAGAGACCTCCAAAGCTCACTTGTTGAAGCATAGTGCTCTTCCTTGCCATGCATGTTGGTCGGGACCACAAACTTCACGATGCATTTACAATTTGGACCATGAATTTTTTCATCATGTCTTACTTTGTTCATTGCAAGTCGAATAAAATCTGCTCTCATATGATACACACAACAAACATGTCTCTCTGTCCTTTTACTTTCGACATAAAGGGGTTTCAAGGCATGGCGAGAAAGAAACCTCAAACTTAGGATACTCCCTTCCGAAGCTTATTTGGTAAAATGAAACCACGCAAAAGCAGACACAAAATTACAAAGCAATTAGAGCAATTCACAGTGAATTACGGCAATTCTGACAATTGAACAACATCCGGCATGTGCAATCAAACTAACACGAGTATCCTCCATGAAGTGTAATGGATGCATGATCTTGAATCCTTTGACCACTCTAATCCTTATAACATGTTTCTTGCATGGAGACACTTTCGTGTGTTATCTCTCCAAAAGTCAACTATTAGTTTCCTCTCATCATAAGAGAGTGTCAAATCTAGTATTCTTCTTGAACATGGACCATGGTCCACTACCATGCTCTTCTACTTGACCAATCTTCTATTTCTTTTGCAATGCAGACACAATCTTCCTATTGATTCATTTGCTTGGCAAAAGCGGACTTGTTAGTTTCACCATTATTTGTAAAAGTCATTGCAAACACTTCTTGCTCTCCACACATCGTATTTTTTGAATACTTATGAGCTGCAAAAAGACTCCCTCAAATTGTTAATGATTGTTTTCATTGTGTTTAATTCTTTGATGTTTGAGAGATCTAGTTCGGTATCCACTTTCTAGCACCCCTAGAATTTCCACTCTTTCTTGGATGTAGCATTCTCACACAATTCGTTCACAAGCTTGCCTAATTCTTTTGACAACTTTCTTTTCTTCCACTTGCTGAATGAACCTTTCTTACCAACGGTAGCATCATTTGCAACTGCACCTAAGTTACCCGATTCGCAAAGCATCCACTTCTCTTTTTACGTCTTTGAATCCTCGATTTCGACTGTCTTTTTTTGAAAGCGGCTTCATAATTCTCTTGGTTTGCAAACCGCAATTCTAACTTCTGATCGAGCGAAATTTATCAATGCAAATACCTCTATTATAGCAAGTACAGTATTATGACGGTCGGATCCAACCTCTACTGACATTGCCAACATCCATAACTTCAGCATCCTCATTTGATATTCCACCATATTCTCCTGTAATTTTAGCATGTCAGTTTAGTTTTTATAAACCAAGTAACAAATTTAAATTGCATACTTGACATGTTGAAATCATGTTCAAAGTCCATAAATTCAGCACCATTGAATGAATTACTTTCCCTTTGAAAGCGATTACATTACATCGGTCTTAATTTAGAACAAAAAAATTCAGCAATTTAATAGCAGAAGCATTTAACAAGGACTACCTTGTCTTTCATCTTCATGATGAAATTCTTGATCTGAATATTCGACTTCATATGTAGTTTCTTCATTCCTTGTGAAATCCACTGTTTCAATGTGAGTACCGGCCCGATTTGTGTAGGTGATTCTTCAAGGTAATTTTACGCAAATTGTGAGCGACACTCGGAAATCGCTTGGAATTGTTGTGAACTCTTGTATGCCCGCCAACATTCCCCGGGCATCAAATTGTGCACAATGCCTGGACACAGAAGCAAGGAATTCATCTCTCAACTCAAGAACCATAGTCATTAGCTTCAAGAAATTTGAAACAAAGACATAATTCGAAGGTGCAGCATTTGATTTGGGCGGGGAAATTCCAATTCGAATTGGAGATTGCAAAGTAAAATTTCGGGATCGATGACTTGGCCAAAAATAGCAGGAATGATGGATCTTGACTCCCGCTCAAGGCTGGCTATGGCGGGTGAAGTGCTTGACGAAACGTGAAGGGCGGTCGAAAAAATTTTATGACGGGTATCAGCACCTTACCAGCACCAATGTCGCGACATGATTTTTTGAGTAGGTCAATAAAAAAAGCACCCATGGATATGAATGGTTGTGCTTTGATTGATGCACAAAGCTAGCTTATGCATTCATTATGTTTATGGTTACATACTTCCATTGCATGCTTTATGCAGCCATGGTGTTTTGAAACAATCTTGCACTTTGAAAATGTAACAAATTAATTGGTACATTATTGGGAAATACATTATTCATGATGATTCTAGGTTTCTTTTCTAAATACCAATCTATGTTGCAATTGAGATCTTAAGAAAAGCAATGGACTTGGCCAAGCCCAAAAATATATATGTAAGGTTTTATGAATGTGCTGGCATTGTTCTGCGCATCTACAATTTCTTATTTTCAAGATGGATCTATATTCTGCAATTTAGTATGACCATTAAACAAGATACCCATATTCCTAGCAGAAAATCATATTATTCAATGTTTAACCAAGTTTTACTTGATACAAAAACTCATAAAGTAGATTCTTTTTTACTTGATACAAAAACCTACTTTGCCGTGAGTTGGGCAAGAGAAATGTTCGCGGCGGCCAAGGCCGCCGCGATAAATTTCTTGTATAGATTAGATTATGGCTAAACCACATACCACATACCTTATATTAAGGAATTTTTCATAACTCTAATGGGTTCACGACTCTAATGGGTTTTTTTAAGGAATTTTAAAAATTATGAGCCGTCCAATATAAAAATAAAATCTGAATTGTTCAATACATAAGGTCTTGCCACCGTACACATGGCAACGACACTGCACCCTGCTCTTAGCACTACCATGTGACAAATCCGCTTCAAACTCTGGAGGGCGTTTTGAATCGGCTGGAGCATCTTGCAGCAACCTGCTATGGAAGCGCACCCAAAGCAAATCGCCCCAAGCCAAAACTTCCACTCCATAAGAATCCATCTAGGAGAGGGAAGCGATGGGCAAATTGGATTAGAGGAAACTACAAGGACCCCAACTCCAGCACTACACCCTGCGACAAATTCGGCACCCTGCAATAAATCCAGTTCAGTAAGGCAGCCGGTTTGATCTGGTTGGGGCACTCTATGAAAGTGCATAAGCTGCCACTAGAATCGAACCTTGCAGCAATCCCCTATACTAGATGCTGAAACCTGTGACTTAGAGAAGGGTCTCCAAGGTCAAGAATTTATGCTCGAAGCATCTGATGTAGCCATAAGTAAGGCAGACATTCCCCGAAGCCATGCCTTGGAAACAAAAGATCCATGCAAGTATAGAAGCTGCTATAAGAATCAAAAGCTGCTTTTCTAGAGCTGCTTCTCAATGCTGCGTCTCAACCCTGGAGAGCAACAAAACCCGTTGATTTCAGCCTGGTAGAACCCCGTTAACAAGCAAAAGACAAGGTTCCTTCCGCCCTCCATCTTCAGCTAAGCGCCGATCACCGTATTCCATCGCAAATCAACCACAAATAGGCCATAAATAGAAATACAACCATCTTCGACCATACGAATAGAACCATTGAACAAAAAAAAACCCAAATCTAATGGCTGCCATAATTTTCACCAAAACAAAATTAAACCCCAGCTTAAAAAATGATTGTAGAACTCTAATCACATACCACATACCTTATCACATACCTTATCACATACCACATACCTTATCACATACCTTTTTTTTAATTATTAACTCAATCATTGGATACAAAACCATTAGATTTGCAAATTTAAACAATCAATACGTCTACATGCACAAATACATGTAGAGCGTAGAGCTTCAACGCACAGCTTCAGTCTCATGACAGATGAACCAGGCAATCATTCCACTAAAGATCCGCTGGACATCCGCTCCAATCTGGAATCGGAATTAAAGCGATAAACATGAACATAATAAGAAGCAATAAACATGAACAAGCATAAGAAGCAATCCGGAAGCAGAAGCAAGAATAAATTCAGATGCAACCAAATCTGGAAGGAAATTCCAAATAAGAAAGTGAAGCAAGAATCGAAATGGCGCGGGGAGTTGAACCCCGACGAATCCACAAACCACTATGCACAAACAAATTTGTCAATCTCCCAAAACTCACAAAGGACAGAATCGCTGTCATCGCATGCAGGGAGCCCACCTGCATCCAAGCTGCCTTTGCCAGACACACCACGAGCCTCAGAAACATCTCAGAAACATCTCTACCTCACTGGCCTCCCCACCTCAGACTGTATCTCCACCACCATCTCCTTCGGCCGCCATCGCTTCCTCCGGTTGAGTCTCAGATGATTCGCACAGCAGGTTTTTGTGGGCCAACTCAGATAAGCACAACAGAAATAGACAGAACCCTAATTTGGGGTCCTTAAAAGGTAACGCATGTGAGGGCATTATGTCATCTAAAAAAAAACCTTCACCCAATAAAATAAAAAACCACCAACCCACCCCCCAACCACTGAAAACCCGGCCCACAAAAATCTTTTGCGAACCTTATGGCTAAAGCTTGTATTATGGCTTCTCGGCCATTGGATAAGGGCACATGTGGCAGCATATTCCCCATCCATGAATCTAGAGCGTTCAAAGCGGGTATTTTGAAGGTCAAACTGGCCCCTGTTGACCCGACCTTTAAGGGGGCATTATTAAGGCACAGACCATTGCATAAAATAGTAATTGGATAAAACTATATTCTCGCTTTTGTACAATATAGTATGAAAGCAACAGAACGGATTACTGTATAATGTTTCTGCAATCAAAACAGTATTCTTGTAACAACTTATCTGAACCTTCACAATCTAGTTTAATTTCTGATCCTGATAGAACTCAGACTTGCAGCAAACCAGGGCTTGGGGAATCGAACCCCAACAAGAATCCTATGTCCTTGGCTCACCTGATCAACCAGCCTTTGAAGACACAGATTATCTAGAAACTTTGAAGGCAATATGTCCCTCCTTTCATCTGTATCACAGAAGGATTCAAACACCTACAGGCCATCTTATGCTCTTCACTGCAAAGTCATGCCGGAAGAAGCAGGGTTTTGCGCCCAACAAGCCATGGCCACGACCCCTGTTTTTCGATGACAAATTGCATTCGAGCTTTCCTTTCCTTTCCTTTGCAAGTTGAACTATCAAAATAGACCAAAAACAAGCAACAAAAAAAAGAAAAACGACACGCCATAGCGGCCACAGTTCCTACAGAAGCGCTATACTTGCCATAGTTTCTACAGAAAAAATGGAGCGCCTTAGTGCCTGCACAAGCATGGAGGCACCATAGCCACCATAGCCGCCTGCTGCATCGGCATCATTTGAGCCTAAACGCCAGAGAAATAAAACCCCAGAATCGATTCTTCTATTTCGAATCCACAGTGCCACCGTCAGCATTTACGGTATTCTTATATGAATACCATCCAAAACCTTTGACAATCTTAGGTTATAAAGATACGGTTCGTGATCGGGCAAACATTATTGGATTAAATTAAATCCCCCCATGTTTCCTCGGCACCTTTTTTTTGCAAAGAAGAATGCTAAGACCTTAATGCTAGGATCCTATAGACACATGCACAAATGTTTTTCGACGTCTTTATTAGGTGGAACGAACAATGCATGTGAATGCATAAAAGCTTGCACAAATCACTACATTTTGTATTTGACTTATGTCTTTTAATCAATATTGTGATACGTTTTTGACAAAATAATGGCAATGCCCATGATTATGGTTTCCTCGTTGTTATCAGGGATTCAAGCTTTGTTGTTGCGACGTTATTATTATCTACCTAAAGCCAATTTTTATCTTTAACTTCGGCTAAATTCTATAGATCATTAGCAAGGAGGGATTTGGAAACCCCAACCATCTAACTTGGTGGCTTCTGAACCTTCATATCCGAAGATTGGCGGCTCCTTCAGTATCAATTTCTATGAAAAGTGCATAAAATGCTTAGATGTCATGTGACATGCCACATCATCCAATGAAATGCCAAGTCACCATGGTGAAATATGCTTATTCTAAAAAATTGCGAAGTTGGCTAGGCAAATTCTTCATATTTCCACCCCTTCGTGTTTTGCCACACCATCACTCATCTTTGCCTTTTCAGCATGCTCATGCCATCGCAAAATGGGATGAACTTGGGATGAAAACAATAACCCTATCTTTAACTTAATGGACTGCACAAAAGGAAGAAACTCAGGAATCGACTGAAACTATTGTAGAGCCTACATTGTTTATACAATCTGAGCAATCTATAACACAACCTTTCATCACTAGATGAGACTCCAATTAATGTAGCCCTTAATGTCATGTGACCTGAACTGATTTGTGTTGTTGCAACTATGTACAAAGGGCTGGAAAACAGGGACATGGACCAGGCAATTAGATTTTCTGCACAATAAATGAAAATGGCTTGGATGAATTTTCTGCAGGGTTGGATGGATCATCTACTCACGATCAGTAGAGGGCGTAGAGGGATACTTATCTCAAGGGGGTAGCAGATCTACTAATGCTGAAAGTCCATCTTCACACCTCGTGCATGGCCAAGAAAGATAGCCTGATGGAGATTCAGATCCATCATTGGTATTTCAAGCAAGAATTTGGAAATATGTACCTGCATTTAAACAAAAGTCACGCAGGCAGATAGGCAGACAAGCAAACAGAGTGGAGCCTTGGCAACGATCTGGCAGAGTTGGGGGCCTTTACCTTGAGCTACACATGCCTTTCATTGGCCACGAGATTCTTCATATTAAACATAATTGTGAGGTGAGTTAAAAAGCTACCAAGCGGCCTTTCTTCTGTGACCCAATCTGCAGACCTTGGGATGCTAACCTTCGGCAAGGAGCATATCGTCGAACCATCGAAGCTCAACGCAAATAAAGAGCATAGCCATAGATTAAATGTATCCATTGGTAGACGAAAAAACTTACTGAGGTAAAGCCTTACCCAGGTGTTTTGCTATACTATAACTGCTCTGTCTGGCTAAATCAAATTCCTTTAGAAGGAGGTTGCGGTCCACGACATAGTCGAATGGAAATTCGTAAATCAAATTATGGGTTTTGTAAAACCAGGAAGGACACATGTTTTTTTTTTACATGGTGGATTGTCGTCTAAGAAAACCACATACATACTAGTTTTCATGCTAATGTTTTATATAAGTTCATTTTTGGGGGCCTTGTGCCACTTATGCAAGTTTTCTTGCATCAACCCTAGGGTATCCCTGAACTTGGCTTGTCCAGTTCTTATTTCGTTTAGTTCCCTATACGATCGGTTGACAAGAACTTCATCATTGTCAGGTAAGTTCCTACTTAGGGGACCCCGCTCAGTACTTGCTCCCGGAGCGTTCCTGGCATCACCAAAACCCGCATTAGCTGCACTTGCAGCATTTGCATGGACAGCACCTATAGGGTCAGCTGCTACTGGAGCAGCATCAGAGGGTGCAATTTCGTCCAAATCGAACTCGGGCAGTTCATCTTCCAGATGAATGTCCTCGAGAGTAGGTATTATGCCGTCTTCTGGCGAATGCACTTCAGGCAAACTGTCAATTGGTCTAGCCGGCATATCAGGTGCAGATTCAGCCATTAGGCTCTGATACCACTGTTACAGCACAAAAATTTTCCAAAGGAAAACCCTTGCCCGCGTTGCTACGCCGGTCAGAACCGCCCACACCTTGGATCCTAGACCCCCCTCATTGACCACGATAGCTTGCTACTATGCAAAACCACCCACACAGACTGGATCCTTCAAGAGAATTCTCCCTGGATGAATGGTTACCGGCTGGCCAAGCTTAATCCGGCTCCTAGCAGTAACAATCTGCCTTGGAGCCACACCTACAGCCTTGGAATCCAAATCCGAGCTCAAGGCCCAGCTCTTGAATTAGCCAAATCTTATAGCAGAATCGGCTCTCCTATTCTTCTGATCCAAATTCGTGCCCTCAACCAATACTTCCTCCCAGCTTTATAATACAAGCTCTAGAGTTAACTATTAGTCCTAAATGCCCAAAACCGGCCAGATTAGGCTTTTATTTGATCCAAATCCGTTCTCTACAACTAACCCATCGATCTGGCAGCTGGATTCCTTCACGAATTCGTCTCCTCTTATCAATATCAGATTTCTATGATCCATCAAATCCTTTGCTGCCACGTGTCTCTTTAATGGTTTATTAAAACTATAGCTAAGATATTTATCTTTCATGTTAATAACATTGGCCCCTAGTGCTTATACAAGTTACATTAACATTAATATAATAATGTTAACCATGCAACCATATAGGTCTTCTGCCTCGGAAAACTCTGCTAGCTCCTTCCGCACTAATATTTAGTAATATTAGTGCCCCCTAGCAGACCATTACCCGCCGCTAGCCATTACTACCCCTTATTCCGCTTCCCGTCACCATAGACTGGTTACAGTCAATATGGCCCATTAAATCACAACTGCCCGACAACCGTGACCAGCAGTACCCCCGTGCTCATGAACGTCCGTCAAGGGCCCGATTCCGGCTATGCCCTTGGGAGCACCTGTAACAAACATTGGTTATATTGTTTATATAGTACCATTAAAACCATGATAGTCTAATTAAAAACTATAAAATGCTTATTTGCAAGGTTGTTTCCCTCATATTAGTTAGTGGCACTTTTGTGTCAAACTTAGCCCTTTTTGTGTCAAGATATCTATGTATTTCTACTTAACAATGTCACTACATTGACACTTTTTTTACACAACCACAAGATATAAGTGTCACAATCTATAACAAAAAGTTGACGTAAAATTGCCATTATATATGATACTACAAAATGATGCAAAAGTTATACAAAAGGTGACAAAAAAGTATCACAAAATGTGCCACAAATGCGTAACAAAATCGACTCAAAACTGTAGAACTGACGATGCTATAGTGGAAACAAACCTATTGCTACATTGACTTAAATTATGTCACAATCTTGTTGCAATAAACGATGTAATCATCATTATAAAAGCTAACAAAAAAATTCCAAAATTTTGACACACATGTGCCATAAGAATGACGTTGTTATTGACACAATTGTATTGACACAAGTTCTGACGCAATCAATCTAATTTGTGTCACTTTCAAGCTTCTGACACAAATCTGACAAACCTTAGAAGGTAGTGACGCAGGGGTTGACGCAAAAACCCTATCCTCTTGTAGTGTCAATTGAATCTGTTACAACAGCATTCATGTCTTGATGATCATCCAAAATAGTACTTGAGGGTCGGGGGGATTCAGGCTGTTGCTTAAAAAGCTCACGCGAATCATCCTTTTCTCCTTGGTTTAAGGACACTGGCTGTTGCTTAAAAAGCTCACCAGTTCCTTCCAATTAAGGCTCATTTTGACTTGAACATAGATTCTGAACAGGAAAATCAGAAGTCTTGTGCGAGCATTCTCCCTTTTCCCGAGCAGGAGAGGGAGAATTAGACGAATTAGGTGATCTCCTTCCCGAAGAAGGGTCCCTTATTGTGATTCCCTTATTCAAAACCTTAACACTCCCTTCATCAGATTTCCTAATCCAGGTCATTTTTCCTTTTTTCTGAGCTAATAATGTCTGCTCTGCCTTTTCCCTTTCTTCTCTGATTTTTTGCTTACGGGCTTTCCTTTTCACGCTTCCGTTTACATTTTGCTTTTTATGTAACCCTAACTTTCCATTTTCGTCCACAGCCTTCTAGGACTCCGTTTTGCTTGCTCCAAGAGCCAATCTCGCCTCCCAAAGTCTGTCTGAGCAGTCTAGCTCATCAGCTTCCCCTTCTAGTTTCATCTTCTAGCAGTTCTGCAGCATGGTCGAGTTCAGAGCAGGAGGAGCAAGCTAGGGATCAGGTATTTTGCCAATTCAATAGTCTAATCCGCCTCCCAGACATAGAATAAGTAGGTTTAGCCTATTGAATTGCCCATAGCAGCCATCTAGATCTCTAGATACCATGCCATAACTAAAGAACCTAACTCTGTGATTTAGATTAAATCTCATTGCCCAACGGATGTGTGGTGAGTTGGTATAGGCCTAGTAATGCCAAAATAAATGTGCACTTGGTCAGGGGTTCAAACCCTGGCCAGTGTATGTTTAGCTTTGGGAGTTGGTTACTAGGGTTATACGATGATGATCCCCGACGTGGTAGAACTTGTGCCTATACGTGTCCTCCACTTTGTCTGCCATAAGGCAGCAGGATAAGCTCCACAATAATTGTGTGAGTATGAACCAGTAAAAAATTGGCTTCCATGTACACTGGGGCTGGTATGCTGGTTGTTGCCTTAGTTCTTCTATGAGATGTATGTGGTGATGATCTCTGTGGACTCATTGTATTGGGAAGGGGGGTAGAGGCCTTAGAAGCCTAGTAGTTGATGCTCCTAGCTAGCCCTCTTTAATGCACTATTAAATTCGGCCTGTGTACAAGAGCCACACCTGCTTGTGGGTGAAGGGGCCAGACTGGCTTACAAGGAGGTTCACGTCCTGACTCATGATCACGTCCCTCTGGTAGTAAAGCCTATCGGGGATTATTGTGCACTAGACCTAATGCTCTGCCACTGCGTGAGGGCTTTGCATGGGTTCGACACTCTTGGGGTGGTATACACCTTCCATGGAGTTCAAGTCGAGTACAGGCAGTGGCCCTCTAGTCACCTTGAGTCAGCATGTTAGCCTCTGATGGGAGTGATCCCTACATGCCCCATCGGAATTGGGGAGATGCAACCCAGGAGTAGCCCCTTAGGCTATGCATCCGGCGGGCTACAGTCAGGTCACTTTTCAACCTCTGCAAAGTGTGCATAGGAGGGGCGGATGGAGTGGACTACCCTAAGCCATGTTCTTATTCAGCCAAATTCATTTGCCATGAATTCTGTCTGCAATGACTTCTGGAGACCCAAGCCGTCAGTCATTCCCTTTGAGTCTGAGCCTTGGGTAGGATCTCCATATGTGATGTACTGATCGATGTCTATGCAGATATGTGGTGAGCCATCCTTCGTGATGGTCATGTGATGTTGATATTGTATACTGACATGTATGTTTACGCTTCCGCAGCTAGGTAGGTCCTGAAGGAAGACAGGGTAAAATGACCCCTTCATTCTTCCCACTGGAACTCATCCAGGTTGCAGTGACACGTGGAGGGCCTTGTATCAGCATGGAGCTGGTATGGGGGATGAACTCCTGTTTGTATACGGTGAGTACACCGTATATGAGTAGGGGACGTCACACCTACAATTGGCCGATATAGAGCTTGGCCACAACCTTTAAAAGTATAAAATTACTCCATGGCTTAAATGGCCATCCCGACAAGTTTTTAGTGCACATAGTATTTTGAAATGGCCATGGCCTACGAGTCTGAAGATTTGGCAGATATCAAATTGGCCACTTATGGAGTGAATTTGATAAGTTGGTGTTTTGAACTGGCCAACACCACTTCGTTATGGTGAGAATGCATCCTACTCCCGCGTGGTCGACTATTTTTTGAAAAATGTAAATGTGTGGCCAACTGGCCCGCTGGGGCCACTAGAAAATACCCTGCTGCCAACCAGCCCGAGGGGGGACAATGTCAACATCAGCCATCTTTTGATATAACGAATGCACAAGACGTTGTGCATTAACAATTTGGGGACCAGTCCAAATAGGCACATCAACTGATTGTGAAGGAGCGTCTGGCAGAATGTCAGCCAGCTTTTGCCATAGAGCTCTGTCCCATCGAGATAGCATAAACTTAGTCTGAAAAGCATCCCAAGTCAACAAGTGTCCTGCCTCATACCAAGCACCAACTGTGGGAATACTAGCAAGCCTCCAATGCCGCTGAGTCAATGGATGCGCAGTAGCACACAGAGGCATGTGATTATCCAGAGGAATCCACCAACACAAAAAATCTACCTGTGGACACACACCTGGATTAATCTTATATAGCACACGAACTGTCTCCCAAGGATCAAGCAGTCCCTTCAAGAGAGGAGAAGCATTCGGATATGGACGAAGCTGATAAAAGAGACACCAAGGAAGAACTGCCCTAAGTGCCAGTTTCCCAAAAGGAATACACTGCCCAAGTGCTTGCAGAACCAATCTCATTCCAGGCGAATGTACCATACCCGCCAAGTAGCGATAAATGAGCTTAGATATCATAATTTTACTCTGTAAATAAAAGTAAATCATACCTAGACCTCCAACAAATTTTGGTTTACATGTGGATCAAGCGACCTTCACAACTACACCTGTCTCAGTACCTGTCCAAATGAAGTTATGGACAAATGCGACAACCTCTTGAAACTTTGTTTGTCAGCAAGCACAACAGATGCCATATACACATGAGTGTAGCTGAGAACCTGCTTAGCTATCCGCCCTTCCAGAGAAAGCTTAGCTGTATTCCACCATAAAAGATGCTTATGTAGGCCTTCCACTATAACATCCCATGCATCTGAAGTAGAGATATGTATACCTACAGGAATGCCCAAGAGTTTAGTGGTCTTCCCTTGAGGAAGCACTTTCCACAGATACTCGTAAATAAACATCCACACCCAAAGTCCATAAAGCAGAGCACTTTAACCACCCAACAAGAACCCCTGATGCCAGGGAGAAAAGAGTCCATCAAAAGCTTAGCATTCTGAAGATTATCATCCTCAGCCACTAGAAAGAGAAATGTATCATCGGCATACTGATTGCACACTTCTTGAGAACCATCCTCCATAGTCAATCCCTGAATTACGCCATCTTGAGTAGCCGAAAAAAATAGCTGGGACAATACCTCTGCCGCGCTAGTGAACAATAACGGGGTAAGGGGACATCCTTGTCGAACTCCTCTACCAACAAAAAACACAACCGACGGTTCTCCCTGAAAAAGCACAGTAGACCGAGCAGAAAGATGGAGCTTCCTAACATCTCTGGTAAACAACTCTCCAAATCCCAATGTCAGAAGGCATTTTTGTAGGAAATTCCAATCTATACTGTCATAGGCTCTAGCGAAATCCAAATTGAGATATATAATGTGCTGACCCTTTAGGCGCGCCCAATACATCCCCTCATAGGCTGCGGCCACATTATCAAGAATACATCGCTTAGGTAAAAATCCTGATTGTGTGAAGGAGATAGACTCTGCCAAGATATCCCTCACTTTCTCTGCCAAGGCCTTAGCAAAGATTTCAGGGTCTATACATGGCTAAAAGATGAGATGATTGGCATAATCGAGCTCCCCATTCAATCTTGAGCGGGATATATCTTTTAAGTCTATCGAATTCTATTACTTTTTAAGCTAAACAAGGGTGAGGACTCTCACTGTGCGCCAAGAGAATCTCACAAGTGGATCTCGTGCATCTAAGAGTCATCTGAGTTCTTTTGCTACCTTTAACAATTCTTAGTCTAATTTAGCATGCCATCTCATTACATAGACTTTAAGTACATATCCCTAACACCCGATTTATATTATATATGTCAAATTTTATTACATAACTCTATTGATTTTTGTGGTTCTTAATGAACCTTGTTAGATTGATACCCTTGGCATCACCCTTAGTCGTCTTGCATGTAGAGCACATACGTTTGCGTTGTCGAACATCTGCATTAGCTCAGTCTCTGTCGCCTCCTGAATTGCGATGAGCATGTCTACTACAACCTACATGTTTGAGTTGTACTCATGAACAACTTCCCTAATGAGTCTGGTGAATGATTTGCGGGGGATAAGGAAGTTCAAGCTCCTCTGGAAATGCCATATCTGCCCTAGAATGTACAAAAGTCTGGCGGCATCTCATGGGCTTCTTTGGCTCGACTGGAGGGTCTGGTGGCAGTCTTAAATTCTCCATGTTCGTCATCGGCCTCCCTCCTTCTACATATTTGCCCTTGTGCTTCTGGTAATAGGCGACGTAAGCATTGTACATGGCATTGTATTTTTGGTAGCTGGCCATATCTTCACTATACTTCTGGTCCTTCTTCAAGGAGTATCCCTCTGCTCGGGTCTTTTGCTTCTTTGATTGGTTCGACGTGGGTATTTCTAGATATGGGGGTGGTTGCTCCTTTGTTAGTACTTGCTCATCAGAATTGGAGGTTCCTTTCCCCATGAGGAGTTTTGTTACATATGCATCGCCATCCTCGTCACTGGAAATGTCGCTCGTAGGGTTGGGATATCTGACGTTGATGCCCATCAGTAATTTTGCTTGTGTTTCTTCCGCTTATCCTGATGCTGAAGCTTCTTGCTTTTCTTCTCCGCTCGCAGCTTGTCCTTGTGTTCCTTCTTGCGGGACTCTTCCTCTTTTGCTTGCTTCTGTCGGGTCCACTCCTCCTTCTGTTGGGCACACTCCTCCTTATGCTTTATGCGGCCTCTTTATCCCTTGATGTCTGCTTTTGTTTCTTCGTTAGCTTCACTTGGGCTTCCGTAGTTTCCATCCGTGCTTCTTCTGTCTGGTCCTTTTGGTCCTATGTGTGGTCATTCTAGTCTTGACCTTGTTGGTCTTATTCTTCGATGCGCTCATCTTGCTGCTAGGCCCGCTCCGCATTCCTGGCTTCATATTCTTTCCTCCTTTGTCAAACAACTTGCTCTTGGGCACTGGGCAATAAAGCTGCCCTTTCCATTCTCGCACCTTGTTTCATCCTTACCATGCTTAACATGTGCTCGATCACCCAAGGAGCGCCTAGAAAGTAGCTACAAGATGAGCGGTTTCGACATATGATGATACATTTATGGGTTACTTAGAGCGCGATACATCTTCTCCTAATGGGAGGACTCTCATCGTGTGCAAACTGGGGGTGTGAGAATCTCACAAGTGCCATTCGCACGCCGTGAGGGTTGTCTGCCCAGATCGGGTTCTAATTGGCCAAAATAAGCATACAAGGCACCTTGAGAGTTGTTGACTCTATTTGGCCACTATAATCTTTGAGGTTCCTCCTATGGGATCCAATATAAAAGAATAGGAGAATGTGTGGTATGGGACTCCAAAAATACTGGAGACGAGGGCAAAGGTATCACATCGGAGGCTAGGGTAAAAGTATCATATGCTAGCAACTCCATCCAGAGTAAAAGAAAATACTATACTCTAGGGTGGGGTTGCCATGTTCCGCGCACTTAAGAGGCGTGAACCCGTTAAATTGTCAAAAATTGGTCCAATTGGTTCAATCCAGGTGTCATTTGATACTTAATCAGATATGCCAGCTGCCTGTCAAGAAAATGCCCTTAAATAATCTATGGTTAAAAAGTTATGGGCCTCCAAAGCGGAGGGGGTGTAAGTGCCCCCATCGCCATACACCTTGCCCCTCACGCCATGGCCGTAGCCTACTTTGGCGCCCCCCCAAGGCCTCCTGTCTTTACCTAGGTAGCCATCTATCGTGCTGGCATGTCCCAGCCTTCGTTATTATGGAAACCTAGTAACGCCACGTCCATAACCCTATTTCGCGACCCAAGGTTCTGCCTCACGTCCCTTCGCCTACTGACATCGCGGTGGTAGCTCACTCGACGGCCTCACGCCGTGCTCGCGGTCACGCAACCCGAAATGGCCATCATGGCCCAACGGTCCACTGAACGAGGATACAGGGACCATCATTCGCTACCATTTCTGGCCCCTTTTTGAGCTTTTGCCAAACAATTCTCTCCTCCAGGCGTTCGATCTACCCCCAACCCAGACTTCTCTGCAGGATTTGGGAGGCTTATAGATTCCAGCGCCTCGCACAAATCGGCAGAGCCCTCATCATGCCAATTTTGGCTATAAAAATTGGTGCGCTTTCTCTCATTTAACATCCCAGCACCTCGTTCCGGCTAGCACCTTGTTCTGGCTTGCTCAACTCCCAGCATTCCTGCATCCGATCAACTCTTAGCTCAAGGGTAATATTTGCTCTTCGAAGAGACTGTGGTTGTTTATCTAATTCATCTCCTTTTGGTCTGCAGCACCATGGAAGGGCAATGGAGGCGTGGCCAAGGCATTACAGGAGGTGGTTACCGCAAGCCGCCTACGATACCCTCTCCGTCGAAGAAGAGGGAGCACCGTTATTCTGATGCATCTGTGCAGACAGAGGAGCTTGGCTCCTTTACTTTGAAGAACTGCCTTGTTAATCGGGAGGAAGTCTCAGCTGCCGCCGGATCCAACCTAAATGTGGTGGTCACACCCGAGATCTGTGATCAGATCCAACATGCAAAGGGTGAGCATGACCTGGTGCACTGCAGCGTGACGGTAGCTGAAGGGGACAATGTAAAGTTTGAAAGTCCTGTCAATCCGGAGACCTGAGCTATGCTGGTGATGCCTGGCCAAATGGATGACCCTTTGAAATATGCCCTTCTATGTTTTTATCTGCCATATCTACTTCCTTTTGATTTATTTTTATTTATATTTTAAAAGAGTGCCATTTTGCAAGAGTGTTTTGTAAAGGCATTTCATGGAAGCAACAATGTAATTGCCCGAGAGGCACTTTGGATGAAATATATTATTGCATTACAAAATCTGATAACACAAACAGTTTTCTCCTTATCTTTCTTTGGCCATTAAGTATATCTCCTATTCTTCTACTGTCTCGTCCAAGTCATAATCATCCTGCACTAATTGATAAGATTTAGTAATAAGGCACGCGGTTCTGTCCATCCCAAATCACAAAACAACAGGTGACATACCTTATCTGCAACATTCGTGTTCAAAGAGATGGTTGGTGTAGCCTCTTGGACCTCCATGGACAGAGGTGTTACCAAATGCTATATGGAATGAATTGCATATAAAAAGAGTTATACCTCTGCCATGTCTGCTCTTCAAACCCTGAAGAAACCCTCGTCCATGCCACGTGTTGTTGCAAGGGCTTGGGCATCCGCACCTATTTCAGCCATCTCCCTAATGTGCCTGGCCTTGTCAATTGCAGGCACACCTTCATTTCCTGGCCCTGTGTTGGCTGCAGCATAGCTAATCCAACCTTGTGTCTCCATCCTCAAGGAGCGCGCAAGAGGGCTGAACTGTCTTTGACTGCTGGCAAGATCCCATCTCTTCAAGGGGCTCCTAATGTTGCTTACCTTGTTTGCTGTAGGTCTGACCAAAGGAATACACCCGTCTATGCTGATTGACTGGGGGTTGACCTCGTCTCCCTCACATAAGTGAGTGTCTTCGAGACTGCACTCCACATCTACAACCTCATTTGATGGTTGTCCAATAGGTGGTACTGGCACATCACGCCTTCTTTTGCAAACCTTGATCCTTCCCTTCCAGGAACCACCTTTGTTGGGTTAAATGGCCATATTCCAGTTGCCATGAAACCTGCCTTTACGTTGGAGCCTGTTAGACCAGCTGCAGGCTTGGGAAATGAGTTCAGCTATTTCTTCCCTCTTTGGTTCAGTCCCACCCTTCCTCACCATATAGTCTGCCCTTAGTCTTTTGAATGCAGCTTTGAATGGTGTAAAGCAAGATACATCTAGTGGTTGTAGCCTATGTGATGTGTGAGCAGGTAGTAGGGCAAAATGCATGCCCATCTATTTGGCAGCAAGGATGACATCCAGTTCCACATGGCTACCATGGCCATCTAGCAATATGAGATGGGGTCGATCAGGTGACAACCCTCTAAGGACTCTAGACTGAAGATGAGATAGCCATGACTTGAACAATTCAGTGGTCATCCAAGCTGATTGATGCACTGCCTGAATTGTTCCCTCTTAACACCTTGCTATGTTGTCTTGCCTCATCCTTGTACCCTTGAAAATATAAAGATTAGGCAGCCTGAACCTTTCTGCATCGACACACACTAGAATAGTTACCCATTCCCTTGTATTCATCACAAGCTCGCTAACCCTATTCTCCCCTTTCCTGGCAATTATCCTCAAACCCTTTACTTTCCCAGCTTGGATCCCTGTCTCGTCTGCATTCCAAATTCTTGAGGGGGGAAAGCTAAACTCATCATACACTTCTTTCAGCCCTGTGTAGAAGCCATCCAAGTTGGCTTGTTGCACCGGCACGCGAAACATCCAATGTTTCGGCACTCCTAAGGGAGATCTCAGGGTACCTTTGCTTGAAAAGCTTCCACCATTTGCTCCATGGCACGCCATTAAAGGGCGAATTACCCTCCCTTGCCATCTCGGCTGCACGCTCCTTTACAGCAGCCAGAGTCACACCCATTCCCTGCTCTGCCCTGCCCATTGCCCAATCAACCAATTCCTTTTCTTGGGCTGGTGTCAGGATATTGGGATGCCTTGCATTCTTCTTGGAAATCCGCCCATACAGCCAATCCCTGATGGACGACTCTGGTATGCCTGACCATCTAGATGTCTCTCTAATTGAAATTCCATTCTCACTTACCTCGTCAAGTGCGGTCGACATCTCTTCCTCCGTCCATTGCCCTCGCTTTGTTGGTCTCCTTAGCATTGCAGGTGCAGATCCGCTAGCTGTTGCCCCTTTCTTCTCGGCTTTGGGCGCACAAACCCGTTTGCTTGCCGCTGCCGTCGGTCTCCCACAGCTCAGAACTGTGGCATCGATCTGTGGTTGGGCCCTAGTCGACACCATCGCTTTAGTGTGCAGCAAAAACATGGGACATGCTTGATTCTTGGCCGGATTGAGGAATTGTTCATGAAATTGCTCGAGCCAGCTGGGTAATCTTGATAATCCATATCGTTCGAGGCAATTATGGCTGGAAGTAGCCCGCCAATTCCACCCCCCAGCATTGAATAATGCCTCGGGATGGCCACGATGGAGGGTATTATGATGAGCGAAGGATGGGTACCCTGGTACGGGGCTTCGTGGGTTCAGGTATGACGAACGAGCGACACTTGCCACGCGTTGGGAGGGGGAGTGGGACAGCGAGGAAAGGGATCCTTGGTACCACAGGGGTACTTCCGCGGAAGCGAGCAACCCCACCCTACCATATCCAGCATTGTTTAAGTTGATTTTAATAGATAGGGTAGTTCCAACCAAGTGGTCCATTTGCCTGTATTGGAATATGGAATATCTTCTTTCGATGGAGGCAGGGTTTCCATTTTCAGTGAATAAGGGCAAGGAATTCTGATATGGGAGAATACGCTGCTCTTATCCAACGCACCTATATTTGCATGTATTCCAAGTGCCCTGCTCTGGGAAGTGGGCCATAGGCACATATTGCCACCAATTTTAGGCCATGGCCAGCCATCTTTAGAAGGCCGCTATAGTTGGGGGCCCCCCAAAGTTGGCGGCCAAAAACGCAGCAGGTTTTTTAGCGGCATTTTCTCTTCTTACATACACAGAGCTAAGCTTGGGAAGCGTTCAGGCTCCGACGCGGCTCCTCGTTCACGTCCTTCACGGTCTGAAATTTTATTCTTATTCCTTTTCTCTTGTTCTTGCAGAGTTTCACTTCGTTTGCTTTCAAAAATTTCTTCTCGAATTTTAGCCTGTTTTTTTCAGACCTTCAAATTTTTGTTTTTGCACTGTTGCCCTTTGAAGGAGGTCTTTCTTTTCATTTTTATGTGCGCAACTGTGGAAGAATCATTTTGATCTTGTCTTTGTCAAATTTGGTATCTTTGTTGCTTGATCTCTACGAAAGGAGCTCGTTCAGCTATTTTGCCTTTCTTCATGAAAGTGCCAACTTGGAAGGTTTGAGCATTTTTAGTCATTGCATGTCTCCATAAAATTGCATGTCTCCATCGAATCTTCTTTGTTTTTGTTATTGAAATTATGAAAGGAATTTGAAATTCTGCGGCAAAAATGTTGGAGCAAAAATGTGAATGAGCTTGGAGCTCTATTTAATTATAGCATGCGAGGTTAAGACCTCTCATTATGCAGCGGGTTTTGCTACTCCGTTTAACATTTATCTTTTAGCGGCCGGTTTTGCGGCTCTGTTTTACCGTATTTCGTTCTGTTGGGCCTTTCATGTATTTTTTTTTTCCCTAATTGGCTTTGTTTTTTGTATTTACAGGCCGGGAAACCAAGGATCGGATGAATTGAGTTTCTTATTTGTGGGCTCTTCCTCGTTGATCTTCTGGTTTTACCAATCAGTTGCTTACCAATCCGGCCAATTCATGATGATGATGATGAATCTAGTCAATATTCTTTTATTAGCTGTACTCTTTGTTGGTGCGCAAGCAAGAAAACCGTTTTGGGAGGAAGAAGCCGGAATTGTTATGCCCGGCCAAGAATCGAGCGTTCCTACATCTGATGCCAAGATTGTTGGTACCCGCTGGGCCATTCTTATTGCTGGTTCTAATGGATATTGGAATTACAGACACCAGGTAACACTTAACTTCACTCCTAAGGTTAAAAAAATGTCAAATGTGATTTTTTTCGGTTCTTTTGCAGGCAGATGTATGCCATGCTTATCAAGTGCTTAGAAGGGGTGGTTTGAAGGAAGAAAATATTATTGTGTTTATGTTCGATGATATTGCTAATAATCCAGAAAATCCTTTACCTGGCGTCATAATTAACAGTCCTGATCGTATGGACGTTTACAAAAATGTTCCCAAGGTGAATTAAGTCTGTAACGTGTTTTCTGTAGTTGTAATCTGGAGTTGCTAAGATGGATTCCTTTCTCACAGGACTATACTGGGAAGGATGTCACGGTGCAAAATTTCTTAGCTGCTCTTCTGGGTGACAAAACTGCTATTCATGGTGGTAGTGGTAAAGTTGTCAATAGTGGTCCTGAAGACCATGTATTTGTCTACTATTCAGACCATGGAGGTCCTGGAGTGCTTGGTGAGTTGAATGATTAGGTTCTTTTATTTGAATTACATACATAGAGTTTATATAAGGTGGTTCTTTTTAGGTTCTAATTGATCAAAATTCATCTTGATGAACAGGAATGCCTAATAATCCTAACCTTTTTGCTATCGACCTTATTCAAACTCTAAAGAAAAAACATGCTGCTGCTGGTTACAAGGAAATGGTAAGTTCAATGAATTTTCCTCATGATTTTTGTTCATCTGACTGCTATAAATTTTGCTGGTATTTGACCTGCTATGGGCATTTATTCATAACGTCTGTTGAAGTTTTATTTCTTCTACATAAATATATTATTTGTGGCTGATAGGAGTGGTACTTTGGTGTAGGTTATGTATATTGAAGCTTGTGAAAGTGGCAGTATTTTTGAAGGATTGTTACCGAATGATCTTAACATATATGTAACAACAGCAGCTAATGCAGAGGAAAGTAGTTGGGGCACTTACTGCCCTGGCATGTTTCCTGCACCCCCTCCTGAGTTTCAGACATGTCTTGGGGACCTCTACAGTGTCGCTTGGATGGAAGATAGGTACTTTTCCCTGGTGCATAATGCTAGTAGAATAAAACTGATCACTAGAATGTTAATGAAAGTTGCTAGTAAAATAAAAGCTGACCACTTTATTATACTTGTTTTCAGTGAGGCTCATAACCTTTTGAAAGAGACACTTAGGGATCAGTATGCGATTGTAAGTTTGATTTTCTTGTATGGTTTTGCCATTATTGGTTTGCTTGAAGTTTGGTTAGAATGCAGTTTTACACTAAAGATGTGATTATATGTTTTTGAAATAAAGCTAGTGTTTGGTTTATCTGAATGTTAACTTCATTGGGCATTTGTGTATCAGGTGAAATCAAGAACATCAAACCACAATACCTATTTATCTGGATCTCATGTGATGCAGTATGGCAATACTTCCATGTCTCCAGAAAAGCTTTGCTTGTACTTTGGTTTTGATCCTGCCAATGTGGATGAAAATATTGAGAATGCTATTTCTAGTCTGCCTATGGGATTGAAACTCTTCCTTGAGGGCAAGGAAATGTCTGGTATTGAACAGCGGGATGCTGATCTGCTACATTTCTGGACGAAGGTCTGTTTTTCCTGGTGTTGTTTTAAACCCTCTAATAAAGCCAATGGTTTGTCCCAGCCTTCTGATAACATTAATTGGTTTGTTCAGTATACTAGGTCAAGCCAGAATTCCTTACAGAAAATAGAATCAAGGAAGGAGTTGCTTGCTGTAATTGCGCACCGAGTTCATGTTGATAGAAGTGTGAAACTTATTGGAGAGATACTGTTTGGGGCTGATCAGGGCTCTATAGTGCTCGGTTCTGTAAGATCACAAGGGGAAGTTCTAGTGGACGATTGGGACTGCATGAAGGGAATGGTAAGTGACTTAGGTTAGGCAGATATTATAGGCAGGCAGTTATAAAATGTATAACTAGTTTCATAAATTCATATTTATTTTAGAATGTAGGTTCTAATGGTTTGAAGGAACTTATGAGTTGAGAACGGACATGTATATCCTGGTGATCTAAACTACAATTTGCCATAGGTTCGGACATTTGAAGCAAGTTGTGGACCCTTGAAGCAGTATGGGATGAAGCACATGAGAGCTTTTGCCAATATTTGTAATGCAGGGATAGATGATACAAGCAAGGTGAGGAGGGCAGCAGAGGAGGCATGCGGTAATGGTGTGTCTCATGGTTTTGTAGCGACTCCTGTGATGGAGCATTTCAGTGCCTAAACAATGGGAATATATGTATGTATGAGGGTAGGGCTCTTGCGTATTGAATGGAAGTTTGTACAGTACTTGTGAATAGAATCTTGGGTGTCATGTAGAATATGGTTATTAGGTGTTTTTGTTTTTGGAATCTCTTAAGAGTTACTTTTTCTTGCAAATGGTTTGGCTCTTTGTGATGTGCTGTTTTATGGTTGACAAACAAACAGGCGGTCCCAATAGCTGGAGCTTGTGTGCCTGCCTTTTTGGAGCGAGCTTTACTTTGGAACTTGCATTGCTTTTTGAACACCCGGTCCCATTAAACTTCCTGTTCCAAATAGCTGGGCACTTGCTTATCTTGCCTTTTGGAGGGCTTTTCACGGTGTTTTTAATTTCCTCTTGCCATCTCAAACAATCTAAGTTTGTAGTGCCCTTGATATGCATAAAAATTGCCTCGATCGAAATTTTGAATTGCCCTGATAGGAAATATGCATAAAAATCTATTGGAAAATTTACGTGTTAGCTCAACTACTAGGAATTAAATAAAATTAACAATTTTTTTTTGCGCACTAGAATTTGCTCAACGTCAATTGGGATACTTGCGTGGCTAATCGCTTGTTTTATGCTTTGAACCATGGAATTTTAATGGAAAAATAATGGCCCTACCACAAAAACAGAAAATGAGCAAGGATCATTGCTCGAACCCAAGCCACTGGTTCAACATGTAGATAAAGCAACCATCACGTTCAAATTGATTGCAAAAGACAGACAGTAGAAATATAATTGCATGATTGTAGAAATATAATTGCTTAACTATAGAGATTTGACTCTGAAGAATAATGTTGGTGCGGTAGGGTTTACACCAGGCTTGGAAATTGAAGGCTGCAGGCCCTGCAAGACCCTTTTTACCATGCAAAATAAAGTCTAAAAAAAAATAGACCTTCAAAAACAAGTCCACATTTTATGTAGCCTTGCAAAATGAAAGTCAAAAAAAAATTTGCCATGCAACAAAAAGTCTACTTTTAGCATAGCCATGCACTTAATACCCCTATTTTAAATTTTATTATTAAAATATATATTTATGCAATTCCCATACATAATATATAAAAATAAAGGACAGAAATAAAAAAAATTAGAGAATAAAAGAATTTTATATTTTTGGCATTGGCTTGGCAAAATTGGCATTACGTTATGGAATCAAATCAGGAATCATTATTATATTATGGCTTAAATCATGGAATGGTAGGCAATTAATTAATATTGCCAACGAAAATTTTCCCTCTTCTAAAATTCTGAGACTGAATTGAATGAATTCGATTCTTGAATTGAAGTACGAAATTGAGATTGAGCCCTTTTCTTTCTCTGATCTGCTGGCCGATTATGATGAGATGATGAGATGATGTAGCCGATTACCTGCAGCCTTCAATTTCCAAGCCTGGATGAGATGATGCTGGCCGATTATGATGCTGGCCGATTATGATCCTGGCCCTGCAAGATCCTCGTCTTGACTTGAAGATGCTAGATGAGCTCATGTTTTTATCATTGACGGGACCAGAAGAAGGGAAGCTTGATGTTGATGGCGCTTTTAATCTTTGGCGTGAGAAGAAGAATCGAAGAATGCTTGATTTAAATGAGCATTAATGTTGTACTTATTTCTGAAAATTGACTATAAGCATATCACTTTTATATATTTAACTTAACTCTTATGTTTTAAATTCTTATGAATTAAATGAATTGCTGGAATTTAACGATGTTAATACAATGTTTATGCATTAAATATTATTGCGAGTACTTTTTAATGTTTAAGTATTTTAAGGAGGAAAAAAAATTAAGTCCGCGCATTTGTTACTTTTACACTAACAATGCACATGAAAGCCTAATTTATATTATGCCTTGCAATTTGAAAGTCCACTTTTTAGAGTGACCTTCAAAAAAAAGTCAGGGCAGCCCTTCAATTTCCAACCCTGGTTTACACTAGTTACATTACTTTTTTTTTTTTGAGAAAAGATAATGTAACCACAAATTGTGTTTGTTTGTAAAGCTTTATCATCATATCTGTTTATAACATATTTAGGTAGTTATAATTTCGTTGGCAATGATAACATATTTGAGGGCATTGACATGCTGTTTTATGGTTGACAAACGAAGGGCAATGATGTGTTGTTTTATGGTTGATAAACGAATAGCCGTGGGGAGCTTGCGTGTCTACCCTTTTGAGTGCTTTATGCATTTATTTTGGACAATGATGTTGCATGGCTATTAAAGACTTGGTTCCACTTAAACATGCGGTTCCACTTGTTCTGCCTCCGGAATGGAAAAGGGCTCAACAATTCCGCTCAAGTAGTTAGCTACAGGTGATCAGCAGGTAATTCGCCCTAGTTGCCATGTTGGGGCGACCTGGAATTGGATTGCGATTCCAGACCCGTTCTCGGCTCTCGTCGGTCGTGGGGCCCCTGGAATCTGCTCTCCAGTTTCCATCTCAAGCAACACAATGAAGGCTTAAAATCTAAAAAGGCAACGACTGTGATTTTCTTTTTACCTTTATTCTAGGAGTTGGGGAATGGAAAACTCCTCTAAACCCTGAGAAATGGAGCTCTAGGCGCTGAGAATTTATTTTGATTGCCTTCCAGACTTCTTCAATTTTCAATATTTAAATTGTATTTCTTCTTCTTTTCAAGTTTGAATATGATGTATGGGGGGATGGAAACAGGGGAGATGATTCCAGGGGGTCCCGCGACCGGCAGCCGGGAGCGGGTCCTGGAATCAGCGACCCTGTTTCGTCCCCCCGCAACATGGCAACTGGGGAGGATGCAAAATTTGATCCGTTTACCTATTCTTGACCTGTTGAGCGGAATCAAGCCCGCCGCTTTCCATTCCGGAGGCTGAATGGGCTCCCCAGTTGCCATGTTGTCCATCAAGGACATTGGCTCCAAAACTAAGTGTCACGATCTCAACTAACTTAGTGTACATTCCGTGGGCATTTTATGTTTCACCTTGAATGAATATAATTTGTGAACGTTATTTTTTTTAGTACACATTTTAGAAAAAAGTTGTGACGATGAATGTAACTTTTCTAATTTTGGATATTTTGGGAATGTTTTTTCCACTGCGTATATTTATTGCTACCATAAATTTACTTGGTTGCCTGAATTTATTGTGCCAGCTGATAGATAGATATATATAGATGAATAGTATTTTTATATCATGCCACATTGGTAGCATCCATGAGGACATATGACGGACTCTAGAGGCTTGAACACAAGATCTCTTAATTGCTGGCCGCTGGAGTTTTTCCTGATGCATTGAATTTTTTCATTGCCAAAAGTCCTGCCATTTAGTCCTTAATTCCATAGTTTATTTTTTTTGTCGCCTTTCGCAAGCGCCTTCGACTTCTTTTTCGTCCGCTTCATAAAAGGTTTTGAGCGCCATGTCCGAGAAGGAGGCACTTAAAATCAAGTTAGAATCGATGATATTTTACTTTAGCTTACTTTCAACAGTTTTTTGGTTTCTGGATAGACTAGGAGGTCGACAGGATTGCCACGCGATCTTACAGAGTTGTTTTTAAGTGTTTTAGATACTTTCCATGTCAAGACAATCATAGTCGCGATCATCTCTAGATAGAATGATTCCTATAGTAGTAGCATCTTTGCTACTCAAATACTTGGTTTTTTATGTTGGAAAATTTGAAGAACGACTAGAATTTGCCAAGAAATATGCTAGAAGATGAACTTATGTATTGAATGGAATTTTACTGACAAAGATACATATAATTTCAGTGTAGCGAAATTATTGCTAACATGGTGTTATAAAGAGCCTCCCATTGAAAAGCTGCAATAGCTTTGATATCAGCATAAAGCTTATGGCTCTCCACCACAAGATCCTACTGGAACAACCACAACATTTACCTAGAATGTTTATTTGCCATTACTTGCTAAGGATTTTGTTGAGATGGCCATGACTAGTCTGAAAGTGAATGATGAGAAGCAATTTATCTTTATCTATGAAGATACCTAGTTGAACCTTACAGATATGTTTAGGTGGGATGGCAAAAAATTGGTTGATGATCATGGCATATCGACAAATCAAGCCCAGCTTTGTTGATATAAGGGATTCGGGTGCATTTAACTCATTTCTTCTTTTCCTTGTCTTTTTTTTTCCCCTCTTTCTTGCTCTCTTTTTTTTCTCTCTTTTCGTTAGCAGGCTTGCCTAACCACCTTCGATGCTCGTCTCCCTAAACTAGCTTAATCATGGCAATGGGGCCACAGCGCCTCAAGGCCTGCTGGAGGGAAAAGAGAGCTCAATGGTTGGCTAGATGGAATGTGCAGGAGCACAGGTGCATACATGTGCAAACAGAGGCAGATCGCCATAGCTTGAGGCAATATCTTGACGCTTGCTTCCTCAGCAAGCTTTGGGATGCCAATGCCCTTGAACATGTCAAGACAACACACTACCAGCGCCACATAAATCCCACATTGGAACGAGGCCCGCAATGCTACCTGCATACCCACTTGCCCATGAAAAGGCGCAGACTCATTGCCGCCATTCGCACAGGGGCACATCATCTTCGAATTGAGACGGGTAGATGGATTGGTGAGCCACGCCAGGACAGGCTCTGTCAATGCTGCCAAATGGGAGTCATTGAGGATGAATCTCATACCCTTCAAAGTTGCCCAGCATATGATCAAATTCGGACGCGCTATGCTGAGTTGGTCAGGCCTGGCCAGCCGTTACATGTGACATTGAGCACAGCATCCGTACGGGTGCTAGGATCATACCTTCAGGAGGTTATGGACATGCGAGATCAGCTATGTCCTCGGGCACACACTTGACATGTATATATACATTGATGTATACTTGTACAGTTTGACAACATTCTTATTACTGCCACGGTTTTTCCCTCGAAAACCCTTCGGGGCGGGGGTTTTTTAACCCGGACAGTAATAAGTTTGCTGCGCTCCTTATGGGTCCCATAGGCCGATTGCCCTCAGTGGACGATAAAAAATCATTCTCATTCTCATTCTTACAACAAGTCCTATATTTTTAGCCTATCCACATGTATGCCACATCATCCCAAAACTTTCTTTGGCCATTGGATCTTTATTTTTTGATGCAACGGTTAGAGAAATTAGAAAAACACATTTGAAAATTCTCCTCACTCCAGCGACCACTCTGGACATATGCTTCTGCGAATATAGTGTCTCTAACGATGTATAATTCATGTAAGCTTTTTACAAGTACTTATCTGTTGCAAGAAAATACTCACGACATTTGCATATGATTTTCCTCTTCATATGTAATGGGCATCAATTTCAGAGATAACTCTATGTGATTATGATAGGGAAAAACAAATGTAAATGCACCTGCACACAAACAACACACCAATCAATAATAGTAAACATAGAAACACAAGGGGTCAAAATAATCCGCCCTTGTATGGCTTTGATGATACGCCACATGGACACACAAAAATAGTATTTGAAAATGTGTATGCACTTAATATAACCTGGGAAGAAGGACGTGGTTTTGAAATATCAGAGGCAAGTGAATTTTTGAAGATAATGTTAATATTGGTGGACAATGCTAATTTATAATCGGCAATAGGGGAGGCTTGAGTTGGATCTCCATGGTGCAAAAGTTGCAAGAGGATCTCTAGCAATGGCAAAGGTAGTATTTGTCTCAATAATTATTAAATAAGTAAATTAACTAGAATAAGTATAATTTTAATTACTCTCTTGTTAATTGCAACTAGGTGTTCCCCTTGAATGCGGCTATCCAAGTGCACAGAGCTAGAAGAGTAAGTTATGAATTTGAACTTGCTCATATATGGGCGGCACCTAAATGGGTTAGATGAAGTCCATGTGGAAACCGCAAGACTTGAGCTAAAAAGGTCACAATTATAATGGTTTTTGACGTAAAGGACGTGGGGTAAGTAAATAAGGCGTAGCATGCAAATGAAGCAATAAAGCAGTATCATGCAAATGAAGCAACTAATATATTGTGCGTATTGTGTACATGGATTTGTGTCATCTAATATGGCAATGTTAATGTCATCCTTTCATCCAATGTGTCAATTTTGTTTTAAATGAAGTCCATGTGGAGACCATTGCAAGACTTGAGTTAACAAGGTGCAAAGCACTGTGGATTGCCCCCAAAATGCTATTATGAATAAAGCTTTATAAATGTATCTTCATTATTTAAATTATTTAATTATTTTGAAAGTAGTATAGGAACATGGATGAATCATTTTGTTGCATATGTCTTTGTTTTTGCAAGGCGAAGAGGTAAGTGGCCAATATCACGAAGATGTTGTTTTTCTGTTCTGATCCCGTGTTGACAATTCATGTGTATTTTTTTTTATTTTGTTAAGGGTGATGCGTAACTTTTTTTTTTTATGTTTAGATGTAGATTTTGAACATTATTTATTAGCATGTGTTTGTGTTGAATGGTTAAGTCCTTTGAGGTGTAGGGTTCGAGTTAGTGTTGAATAACATGAGTAACATATAGGATTTGAATTTTTAAAATCACGTAAAAGTAAATCATTTATATAAAAGTGTCTAGTTTTGCTTTAAAAGCAAAGATTTCTACAATTATTAAAAGTATTTAAAGCTCATAGACGAGTGTTGATTGTCTAGTTGTTTTCGTTACTTTCGATGATTACGTTTGCACAATTGATTTTGAATATCCCCTGTTGGATTTTGTTGAGATACTCGTTCACGAATTTTAGTGGCGACGTCATCATTTCATTATACAATTCTCCATCGTCCATTCCATATGCTTTGTCAAGGAGTTCATTTAGGAAGAGTGCTTTGTATGCTTTGCACTGTATCATTTGTAGATGGAACCGGCAAGTGTTGGTAATCGGCTTTGGATTTGCAGTTTCACATCGCGCAGTGATGTTCTTCTTCATACGTTCAATTTGTGCAATGTGTACAAACGTATCGTATGCTATCGAAATTGTTAGTTTGTGCTTCAAATTTGCCTTTGATCTGCAGAGGCCATATGTCGGTATTACATCCGAAATTACTTGCATATATTTGTGATTGGTACAATTGTTTGCTTACCGTTACGTCCTTGCTGTTTTCGACATGACTTGGATACACAATGTCTTTCATGCGTCGAATTGTTAATGTGTTCGTTAGAAGGGCATATGTGAGATTTAAAGCAGGTTGCTTTTCGTTTGAATTTGTTGCTTCATTTAAAAGAATGGGATTGGAATGTAGAACTTAAAATTAGTCCAATGTGTTAGTACATCTTGGTGCCAGCAAATCAAGCAAGATCGTTGTGTATATGCATTGTGAGCATTAATTGTACTTCTATAACATAATTCTAGCGTGACAATTCTTGGAACAGGTATGTACAATATAGCTGAAGCAGAAACTCCATTAGAGATTCCATCTCAACGTTATACAATGTATAGTAGAATAAGGTGCTAATTGTAGACTCTAGACATTTGGATAATGACAAAAATCGAAATACGACAACTCAAATGTTGATGTAGCGTGCTCAAACCACCCCTAACCACCCCTGAAAGGTCGATGCAGGGTTCACTCCACAACATTATTTATTTAAGCTCCCTTAGGTATGGTTTCAAGGTTTTAATATTAAAATTCCACTTCCATAGCTAACTAATTTATTGAGACAAGTAATGCAGAGTCTCATAATTACGTGCTTACAGCTTTAAAATCTATAGGGTCTTACGACCGCAAATGTCCGTAACCCTTGTCCACTGATCCCCAGACTAGGCCTCATCTCCGGGAACAAGCCTGTATAATCATCCTAGATACCGTTGATTTATTAGCTTCAAATTACGTAAATGTCTTAGTTAATACAACTAGTCATAGAAATTCTTACAACTTGTTATTACTCTGCCCAGACGTCATGCTCGAATTTCCTCTGCTGGCTAATTCTTTCTTAAGCCCAGGTGCCACCCAATTCCTTCTATGATTACCTATAATTTTCTTTTAACATGCCAACAATGAATTCAAAGCAACAAATTGACAAATCCAAACATAAACAACAAATAAAGACCACAACCCAAAAAAAGTTACAGAAAAGAAAACAGCAACACAGCAAGCAACGAAGATAGACATGTTTCGGCCTCTTGGGGCTCTGATTTTGGCATGGATTCACCATCTACCACTGACCCACCACCAAATCGACATGATCCAAGCCCTTTCCGCTGATTTTGAGGCATTTTGGGGCAGTTGGATCGCTTGAGGAGCTCTTCAAACACTGCCGAATAGCCATGCCAGTCCTTAATTCCTTCAAAATAGGCCGTTAAACTCAATTTCGTCCCTCTCCTAAGTAGTTTCAGCATGTTCTAACCATGCCCAATCCACGCCATGAGACATGTGCTCAGTTTTTTTTTTTCTTCCTGATCAATCCCATCTTGGTTTTTGTCGGATCCAATTCACATCCTCAGAACAAATCCAATCCTTCTTCCTGATGATCTTTCAAAAGCCCATCTTACAAATCCAATTACCCAGATACAAAGCCTCTCAATCACAACTCTTAACAAAAGCATGTACAATCATGGCAGCCTATGCAAACCTCAATTGAATCCTAAAAATTAGAATTCAAACCCCACCTGAAAAGGAAGAACGATTTGATGCCGTTTATTCCAGCTCCTGCCTCCAGATAGCCTCCTCCGGCTCCTCTGCAACTCAAATTCCTTCTGGAGCTCCTCTCTTGCAACAATTCCTCACGTACCACCAAAAGCCCTCTTCTATAATTTTTTCTTTTTATAGTTTGGCTTATGTGGATTTACTTATGTGGATATATGAACCCAAAGATAAATTCTAAAAAAAGGAATCTCTAGCCCAAAGGTTAAAAAAACCAATAGTTTTTCACAAAAAAAATGAGTTTCCGATCGCCGGAAAAATAATTTGGCGTCCAAAACACGGAAAACCTTAGCGTATATTCATACGCAAAAAAACCAAAAAGTTTTTCACCGCCGGAAATACAATAAGTAATGACGGCCGTCAGATTATCAGATATACCCCTGATATGCCAGAATATGCCAAAACCAACCCTCCCCCTAACGAATTGCCCCCTTAACAGGGGCAATCCAAAAAGGTCATGATTATAACATAAAGGACTTGGGGTAAATAAATAAGGTGTATCATGAAAATGAAGCAACATTATGCAAATGAAGCAACTAATATATTGGGTATATTGTATACATGGATTTGTGTCATTTAATACAGGCAATGTTAATGTCATACTTTCATCTAATATGTCAATTTTGTAATAAGAGTACTCGTGTTAGAATACTGTTGTCTAGAACTCTAGATTGATGCTAACTAGAACTCGAACTAGACTACAAGTTTGGCATCATTCCTCGGCTCGGCCTCGGCCTTCGGCCACCTCGCCTCGATTTGGACGTGCATGTGTGTTTTCCACCAGTGTGTTCACGAGCATAGTTTGTGAACTCTATGTATAGGCTGCTTGTCAATGGTGATATCCTTCCGCCATCCACTAAGTGGTCCCTTCAGCTCTTACCTCCTAGTTGGAGACGTATGTGGACTTGGGCTTGGGATAAACTACTCCATCCTAAGGTGGCTGTGCTTTGGTGGCAGATTCTTCATAGATGCCCTTGGGTGAATGTGCTTGTCCACAGATTTGATCCTCAAGTGTCAGCACTCTGTCCACTGTGCAAGCAAAGGGATGAGAGCATTGAGCATTGTTTCTTTTTATGTGATCATCTCCAGCCTGTTTGGTCTTGGCTACTTTCCCTTTTTCATGTCTTGGTCTTGGCCCGGACAAGTTAGCAAGACTGCTTCTGGCTATTTATCCGGATACTTGGAATAAGTGCCGAGTCAAACATTTCATTTGGCATCAGGATGGTTGTTGTGGTCTATCTGGAAGCGCAGAAGGTTATCTTTCAGGATTTGGATATTCCTCCTGCAGTAGTCCTCCAGGACGCACAAATTAAAATTGCTAAGGCCTACCATTGTTCTTCGCTTGCTTCTGCCAAGCGACAGTTGATATTTGAGTTTTATTTGAGTGTGTTGTCTTATGCATAGGCTGGTGGTGGTTCTATTCAGTGGATCATGATTATCCTCTGAAATTTTATTCCCGCCTCTGCATTTGTATCTGGCTTTTGGCTTGGTGTTTCAATAAAGTTTGTCGTTCTTCAAAAAAAATCTTTGATATTATTCCTCGGCTCGGTCTGGCCTTCAGCCGAGGCCTCGCCTCGGTTCTGGACACTTATTACCAATATCTACTACCAATTGCAAAGTATTACCCATTGGGAGCTTACTCACACCTACTACCAATTCTAAAGCATCACCCATTGGGAGCTTACTGACACCTACTATCATTTTTATAGTCTTATCCATTAGAAGCTGACCCACACCTACAGTACTCAACATTCAGTTGTCAATCTATGAAAAGCTTACTGCCACTTACTGCCAATTCCAAAGTATCACCCATGAAGAGCTGACTCACCCACTATCAACATCTATCAATTCCAAAGTATCATCCATTAGGAGCTTACTCACACTTATTGCCAATTCCAAAGTTGCACCCATTAGAAGATGACTTATATTTTCTTTTGCACCATTCCTCAGCTCGGCCTCGGCCTTCGTCCAGGGCCTCGCCTCAGTCTAGACATCTTTAGTATCATTCCTCGGCTCGGCCTCGACCTTCGGCCGAGGCCTCGCCTCGGTCTGGATAAAAGGAGACCTACCCATGTACTCCTATAATTCCAAAGTATCACTCATTAAGAGCTTACTCAACCTCGGCTCCGTCTCAGCCTTGGGTCGAGGCCTAGCCTCGGTCGTACACACCTACTATCAACACCTACTACCAATTGCAAAGTATTACCCATTGGGAGCTTACTCACACTCACTACCAATTCCAAAGTATCACCCATTGGGAGCTGACTCACACCTACTGTACTCAACGTTCACCTACTATCAATTCCCAAGTCTCATCCATTGGAAGCTGACTCACACCTACTGTACTTAACGTTCATCTATCAATTGATGAAGAGCTTACTTCCACTTACTGCCAATTCCAAAATATCACCCATGAAGAGTTGACTCACATCTACTACCAATTTGAAAGTATCACACATGAGGAGCTGACTCATACCTACTACAATTTCAAAGTATCACTCATGTAGAGCTTATACACACCGGTGACGTCCCCTACTTCATCTACGATGCTCCCGTTGTATCAGAAGGCGAAGTTCATCCCTCTGGCAGCCAAGCTGACAGAGGCCGTCCACTTGACACCAATCCCTTTGCAAGGAATCTAGGCTGCCCTGAGCTATCAGATTACTCTAATTATGCATCTTTCTGATAAAACACTCATACAATGCGCGAGAGGCCTGTTCAAAAATTTTGAAAAGGGTCCTGGTGCACTCTGTGAGGGGTTTCCCTAATGGCCAGAATTTTCAGGGTTTCTAATTTTTCCTTTCCTAATTAACATTATCTTTGCTTATTGGTCTAGGGATTGGAAGAAAAAAGACTGAAGGTCTACTGTTAGTCCTAGGTCTAGGTCCCCAAGACTGAAGGTCTACTGTTAGTTCTATCAGGGAATTGGTCAGTGCTCGATCTTGGTCTACCAAGAACATAGCTCTGATACCACTGTGACATCTATTACTTTGTCTACAGCCGACATGCAACAATTCGTGGAGGAAGTGAGAGAATATCTTCTAGCAGCGACAGTGTTGTCGCGTACTTAGTGTACAGTACTTGTACAACACGTCTTCTAAGGTACTATACCTTTTATGTACTTTAGAGTTTTTTTTGTACGTTATGTACGTTTGCCATGTGCTGTTCTGTTTTATGTACAGTACGTTACATACGGGAAAAATATAATGCCACGGTTCTATTGCGAGAACCGACATTCCTTGGATGGGGATGCCTCATCTCGCATCTTCTATTTATTCTGCCTCTTCTCCCATTTTCATTCATCGGCGTTCTCTTGAGCTAGTTTCTCCATCTTCTCTGCCCTACCAGTTCCTAGGGTTCTTTGTGGATGGCTGCCTGTCCCAACCAGTTTCCATGCTCCACCTCTAGCCACAAAAGATTCAGTATTTTCTACAAGCAGCCCCACTCGCTCCATCTCTGGCCACAAGCAAATTCAGATGTTTCTACAAGCAGCATGACCTGCTTCAAAGCACACCACGCTCCACAAGCTCGGATTTCCACAAGCTGCCCGATTTGCATCAAGCACCCCATGCTCCCAGAACGCATTTCTTACAAGGTGTGAATCTCGTTATTTACAGTATTTCTGTTATTGGTTTTGTTTTGCAGACTTCGTGCATCAGTGGTAGTTGTTCTGCTCCAGTGTACAGGAACAGAGTTTTGCTACGACTTGTCGGTAAGGTTTTTCCTTCTTTGCTTTTTCGTTTTTATTTGAAAGCGTGATATCTTTGAGTTCGTGATCACACATCCCTTTTGCGGTGACGGTTTCATGGTTTTTCAGTCCTTTCTATTCCTTCCTTTTCCCTGTAAGCATCTTCTGCTCTCTCTGATCTCCTCTTTTCTGGCCCTCTGCAACATTTTCAATATCATGCTCTGGGTTGGTTTTCCGAAATTGCTTCGCTCCTTTCTCAGGTCGCATCTTTGTTTATGTCTGGTTTGTGGATCAAGGGGACTCAATTTTCCTATACATATAACGAATTGGCAGTAGAGATCTATTCCGACCTTCTCTTGCCAGATTTTGAGCGGTTAAATCTGTTATTGCGTTGCCTTTTCTTATTCGTTTCTACCATGGATTCTCGTTGTGATCGCCTCTGCTTTTTCAATGGCGGATTTGATGTGGTTGTGGGGCGTACTCAGCCGCATCAGACCTACATCTGCTTCGCTAATCTGCAATCTTCCCCTACAATCACTCTCTCGAGTCTTTCCTTCTCTGCAATCGGCGACCGCTTCCGCCTCTGTCGCAAACACTTGGAAGCTGGATACTAGGCTTGTTCCCCTTTTTGCTGGGGATACCGGGGTCTGCTTTCCCTTTTGTTTTTCTAGGGCCCTTGCACCTCTTTTTGCTTATATAGTTCCCATTCAATTTTCCATTTTACTTTGGGCCCGACCCTTTGCTCTGTGCTCGCCCCATAAGCTCTGTGAGTTTTCTAGTGTGCCTTTCTCTTGTTGGTTGATGTTGTGGATATGACTAACCTTGGATTGGTGAGTATGGTTTTGTTTTCTCTCTGAATCTAGCTTTGCAGTATGGGTTAGGGGTTTAACGCTCCACCATCCTGGTTGTTTGGTTCCTGACAAGTTAGCGAGAAGTTTGACATCGTTTAGTTTTAGGGGTTCAAGGTTAAAGTGAGGATATTTCGGTGTCCCAACTGTTTTCTATAATTTCCTTAATTTTATATTCCAGTATCCCTGATGTCTTTGGTCAGTTTGTTGGAGGTTTCTAGTTTTTTATTGCTCGTATTTTAGGGCACATGCTTTTCTCAACGGGGGGTCCAGGTATGCTTTCTCAGGAATTTCGCTCGTTCTATTTTCAACATATGTGTATACATGGTTCTTATAGTTGTTTTCTATATGCTGGTTTCGTTTAGCGTTCACCATTGTTCTTGTTGGTGTTTCGAGGACACGATCACACATGCATATTATCCTTATTTGTGCTACTATTTGTTGTCTATTAGTGTTGTGGCCCTTAGGTTGCAATTCACAACACTCACATTATGCGGTACTGAGGTCTAATATAATTGATCTTGATTTTTCTTTCAGCTAATGCCCTATATTGGCCACGGCCTAGGAGTTCTTTATGGGTTATTTATGCCTTTTGTATAAAGGTTTGTGGTTATGTTGGAGCCCAACATCAAAATTGCCTTTCTTTTATGGTCAATAGGACTTCACTTATTCTTTCTATTATCTTTAAAGTGAGTTCCTGTTGAGATATTTTTAACTCGACGATCTGCACATGGGGGTTGTGAGTTTAGCGTCCATACAGTTGCTTCTTCTATCTGGTGCTGTTTATACGTGATCTGCTCATGTTTTCACATGCATTGGTTAAGGCAAATTCAGCCGAGCTATTCTAACCTTCTACAATTTATGTCCGGGTAAATCTTGTCTTTCTATGTCCTTGCCATTCTCACGTGGACGGTATCGGTTTAGCATTATTTCTTCTTAATTGATCCTCCACATGTTCTAGTCTTCATTTCTAGTCATAGATGCTTATTCAGTTGTTTTCGTTCCAATTACATGTTTCTTATGATGTATCGGCATTCATTTGGCATGTAGTATTTTCATGGTTGGATGTCTAGTTGATCACTTTGATATTTCGTCAAATTCTATCTTTGCATTCTCTTGAGGTTGTATTTTTTAGTTTGACAAGTGCTTATCGTCTGGTGTGAATATGACGTTTGACTGGAGTTCTATTCGTCTTATTCTATGTTTCAGGATTCACTATTTGTGCTCTGCATTTACACCGTTCTTGGGTTTCATGGAGCTTCATGATGGATGGTCCATTCTCTTCATTTTCTCAATGCTTGTATTTTCATTTGGGATTTCGTATGCTTGCACGATTTTTGTTTGCCTCGTAACTTCCACTTCTTTCCTTTATCTCTATTATTATTTCTTATTTTCTTATTCTTGATATGCCATAACTTGATGGCAGTTCGTGTTGCCCACTTAACCCATTTATTATCTTTGGTCATGGTGTCCATTTTTTATTGCTCTCTGATTGTTGTGTTGTGGTAGGTTCTTAGTTTTGTCACTGAAAGGGCGTCACATATGGCTGGTTATGATCCATTCTTAGTGATTACGTGTGTTCCTTGAATTTTGCTGGGTTAATGGTACTTTTGACTATGCTATTGATCTCATTGAAATGATTTGTCCCGATTTTTCATTTTCTTCTTTTCTTGTTCTTTGCGCTTTTTGCTTTAGTCTTGCTATTTTCTCTTGCATCGTACCTTTGCCCGCTATTATTCCATTTGTTCCCCTCTTGCTTACTTCTTTCTCCTAGTCTGAGGGCACCGTGTTTCCGGGCCATATCAGCTCCTTTGTTGTCATTGCTTCGTCTATGCTGGTCCAGTTCAAGTATTTCCTTTGGTCTCTTCATTTCATTGGTTACCATTACCTCATCTTCTCTTCTAGCCACTTGCTTATGTGCTCCCTTGCTCCATGTTGTTCCACCTTAGGCGCCCCTCAGTTGTATCCATGTGCCCTCTATTTGGTTCATTTGTATCGGTCTAGCTGCTCCGTTGGTCTGCTATTTTTGTGTTTGTTCCTTCTGTCTTGGTTAACCCATTCTTTTCATGTTCCTTCTTTGTTAATTCTTTGCACATCATTGTTCTTTCCTCTGCTTCGCTTCTATTAGGGCAATTTTTGTCCCATAATAGTTAGTTTGCTTGTTTTCTATTTTGCATTTCTGTGATGTAGTTCCTTCTTGATACAATTGGCAGATCTTTATAATAACATTGGCTTGGTCTTGTCCTATATGCAATTGTTTTCCTCGTTGTTTCCCATATCTACTATGGTGATTGAATTCGTTTCTTTTTGGTTGGGACGTTGATCAAGGTGCTAGAGATGGGCATTTGTACTTCATTATGATATGATGTTACCTATGTTCATGGTAGGTATATTGGTTTAGCGATATGGTTGTTTGATATCCTCATGCACTTTTCTGATCTAGTCTATACTTCCTCTATCATTTTCTCTATCCCGTTGCTTCATGTGTTCCAGTGGCGCCTATCTGTGTTTCTCTTTCGGCATGATACCGATGCGCGGTTGTTTGGCCATTTTCTCGATCAACTTATGCCATGTTCATTTTTCCATTTCATTCCATTGGCTCTTGTCTCCCCTTTCTCCTTCTATCACAGTTACCTCAGTTGTCCCTTCAGTATCAATTCATCATTTTTTAGTTTTGACGTTGATAGACCCAGTTCTCCACTTCACTTCTTTGCTCTGACTATTCTGTTATTTCTAACTTACTCCTTTGTGGGTTTGTTGCACTCTAGTTGCTATATGCTTCTTATTAGCTCAATAGTGCCATTTAATATCATTTCTATTTTTGACCGTGTTTACATTCTTTCCTTCATAAAGTTCCTTTGGCTTGTTGTTCTGTTTAACTTTGTTGATCTTATTACTCCTTTTTGCATGGTTCCTTCTTTGGTTTCTTTGTCTTCTTGTTCTCTTCTATTTGATAGGAAGGCTAATTCGGTTTTATAATATCTTTGTTAGTGTAGTATTTAGTCATTTGAGATCTTTACATGCTGATATTACCATGTTTGTGGCTTGGTCTGCTGTTGTCCGTAAGTTCCTTTCCCCATCTCTTACTATATTGTTCCATTGTGTCCTTTGTTGATGTCCCTTTCTATCTCTCATTGCATTGTTCTATTGTGTCCTTTGTTGATGTCCCTTTCTACCTCTCATTGCATTGTTCCATTGTGTCCTTTTTACTCATCCCATTATCTGGATTCTGGCATTACTTGCTCATTCTACTTCATTGCTCCTTCGTCTCTATCTTCTCTTTATTCCCATTTTCTCTATTTTTCTTCGTTTCTTCTTCTCCTTCCATTTACTCCGGTTGCCTTGGTTGCTCCTTGCTCTCGACGAGCCATTTCCATCAATACTCTAGTACTTCTTACTCGCTCCTTCTGTCCATTTGTCTCGTTGCTCCATTATCTTGTTGCCTCTTTGCCCCTTTGATCTCTGTTATGTCATCTGTTCCACAATTTACCACTCTGATCTTGTTTTCTAGCCATCCTATTTTCCATTTCTTCACTTCATTTGTTTCGTCTTTTTTCCTCTTGTCAGCCTAGTTTGCATTATTCTCTTAAGGTAGATTCCTCTTCTATCGGCCACTTGGTTGTGTCATAGGACCCATCCTAGGAATGCCACGGTTCTATTGCGATAACAATAGAACCGACATTCCTTGGATGGGGACGCCTCATCTCACATCTTCTATTTATTCTGCCTCTTCTCCTATTTTCATTCATCGGCATTCTCTTGAGCTAGTTTCTCCTTCTTCTCTGCCCTACCAGTTTCCCTCACCCTACCTCCCTTGATTCTCTGGCAAGAGGTCAGGTCCGTTTTTTCAGTCTACATTATCCCGTTCTATTGTTGATGTTGCTCCAGTTCTTGTTGGTCAGTTCGCCATCTTTACTTCTCGGGTCACCCTGCAGCCTCTGACATCATCCATATATTCTTTTCGATGTTCTTTGCGAGTACGTATGTGCTGATAGTTTTATTTTCCTCGGTGTGGCACAGTAGCCTCCAAGGCATACTTATTAGTTCATTCTTTCACAACATGGCACTCTAGCCTCCGGGACATGCTTCTTTGTTCACTCTCTCGGCGTGGCGATGTAGCCTCCGAGGCAGCACTAATTGGATATTAGTTCCCGCGATGATCATTCCGCGGAAAATTTTCCCGATTGGTCGGCTGTTGTTTCTTGTTCGGTGTGGCTTTGGAGCCTTCGAGCTTTATTAGATATTTGATACTCTAATGCGCAAGGCGCCTAACTCCATGACGGGTCATTTCTTTTTTGTCAACCTTGACTTTGCAGGTTATTTATGGAGGTCTCTTGGTTGTCGGGGTGCGCGGGTGTGACGCTTCCTGCTAAACATACGGCGCCCGGCCGTACACTCGGCAGGAAATCCCCCGTCCGGCTCAACAACCGCACAGGCCCTTCGTCTACCCCGCACTCTAAGGTGACCCTAGTGCGGGGAGGGGAAGGTGTCTTGCGCGCCCTTCCCCTATGGGCTCCTATAACAGCGGAAGCGATAAACACGTCAGAACTAGCATCAACAATACAAATACTACCTCGAAGGGTAGTCCATCACATATCCACAAGTGCAAAGATGGTAATCATAAACCGTAAAACATGAGAGCTCCTACCCAGGCTCAGACTCGTAAGGAGGATGACTGACCGGCTAGGCCTCAAGATAGAGCAGACCGAGTCATGGCAATGGCGAGGGCTGGCATAAGACAATGGCTAGGGTTGACCACTCCATCCGCCCCTCCTGTGCATACCTTGCAGATGGGCTAAAACAGGCTCTGGCGTGACTCTAGCCTTCCGGATACGCAATCCCATGGCATCACCCATCGGGACTACTCCAGGTTGCATCGCCCTGGTCCGACGAGGCAGGAAGGGTTGCATCTCCCCTTCCCAGGGTCTAGAAGTTCCGTGGGCGGCTAGAGAATCGTGGCGACGCACGATTCGTACCCGACTTAACCCCCCAAAACGAGAGCCAAGCCGACACTTGCAGCTCTCGAGAGGCAGGGCGGCACCATTGCCCCAGGAGGTGTCGGACCCATGCTCGGCCCTCACGAAGTGACCGACCATAAGTCTAGCCCACTATGGGATCCCCCGAAGCCCCCACTCGGCAGGGATCCTCCCTCCACATTGCTTCTATCCCCGTTGTGTGGTGCTGAGTCGCATCATAGCTCCAATAGCCTGGTGGGCTCCTATGCACAGGCTGCAACTAATAGGAACTAAGGGATGTGCTCTAGGAGCATACTACATATGGCCCTAGGTCTCTACCCCCCTTCCCAATTCAAGAGGAGCAAACATGATCAACCATCATCACATAATCATCATATCATGAGAATAATCATAAGAACATCTTAACCTAATCATACAAATCTAACTAATGGTTAGGGTTCATTGATTAGGGTTCAAGATGATGAATACAGGTTCTAGGATGGCTCTACCCTAGATACAAGATACTAGCACATCTGGAATGCTAATTCCAGATGAACTATCATAACTACTACTCTCCATACCTGCTCCCGAAGCTCTCCCTCCAGATCCGGGCGTCTCCATGGTCTTCGACTCACGTAATGCTGCTCTCGCTCCAAGAACGGGCCTACTCCACGGGGGCTGCTGCACCAATCTATGCCACAGCAAACGATGTTCGAAACGGGGTTTCGAACGAGTAGATGAGTCTCTGGGATCTAGGGCTGGAAAAGAGGCCTAGGGTTAGGGTTCCCACTAATATAAGTTAGGTCCACCTAGGATGCCATGTGGCACCAATAGGGTGAGTCCTGTGTGGCGGGTGCCCAATAGGTTAAGGCCACATGGAAATTGGGCTTAACCTATGGTTGGCTAAGTTATGTGAATAACTTAGTCATGCCCCCTAGTGCCACAATCCATGGTATACAAGACTATGAACTTAGGCTTGTATAGTGACGGGTCCAGGAATATACGTATTTATGGCGTATATTCCCCTGGAACGTCACATTCTCCCCCCCTTAGGACAATGTTGTCCTCAGCATTGCGCTAAGGTGACGAACCTTCCTTATGCCTGCAAAAGAACAACATAGCATACACTTTAATTTAATTTAACGATCAACTTTTATTAGTTAGAGTCAAAATTTAGGCTATATTTGTACTTATACAAAATTATATAGCCTTAACAAGGTTACTTCTTACAATAATTCAAAATATTATTATAAGAGTTATTAGGGTTCATAATCTAAATTATGGCTCCCCCTATCTTCTCGTAATGCGCTCCTTATTGATGCCCGCCTTTTACTTGCCTGCACAAGGAACACATTACGTTAGTTTAATTAATAAATTTGTGGTTTTAGGGGACCACCCCCGTTACCTCCTTGAGCCGAACTACTGGCTCAAGGTTGTCCTGCTACCTTGCCCAAGATCATGGCCCTTTCGGATTTGAGCTTAAGGAACATTTAAGATGCTCCTATCATTGCCCATGATCAAGTGCTACCTTGTACACGATCCCCCAGATCGAGTACACCCCAGTGCATCATGCCCCGAGGGTTCCAAGCTAGGGAACGTCTCACGATCCCATCATCGCGCACGATCACTTTAACCTTCACCATGACCCTCCTACGGCCAGGTGTGCGTACCCCGCATCGCGGCATAGAGATCATCCGATCGATGTCCCATCATCGCCCACCATGCCTCATTCCTCACTCACATGACCCTAATGGTCATGCGCACCTCTTGGTGCGTGTGTCCTAGAGAATGCCCTAAAGGCGTATCTCATCATCGCCCACACGATCCAAGATTCTGGCACAGGCACCTTACCAACTAGAATGCATGTGCCAGGGTCTAGGCTAACTAACAAGCATACTAGCTAACCACCTGGCAAGTCGGGGTCGACTAAGTCGGAGACGACTCGCCCATCAAACTCCTTCATAAACTCTGGGTATTGCTTCTCCAAATATTGCTTCAATACCCATGTCGCATCTTCCACGGGTAAGTGCTTCCACTTAACCAAATATTGGAGGAACTGAGACCTCCTAGTCTTCTTGAATGACTTATCAAGAAGTAATTCAGGCACGATTTCTACTTGCTCCTCCGTCATTTCCAACAAAGTTGGAGTATCCAAAACCTCCTCAGGGTTAGGATTGTGCCTTTTTAATAAACTTACGTGGAAGACCTTGTGAACCTTAAGATGGGCCGGAAGATCCAACTTGTAGGCTTGGGAGCCCACTCTCTCCAAAATCTTGAACGGACCAGCCCACCTAGGGGCAAGCTTCTTGCAACTCCCAATCCGAAGCTTAGCTTGCTTAACCTTGATCTTCAACCAGACGCTATCGCCTACCTTAAACTCTCTTACGGTCCTGTGCCTGTCGGCCACACTCTTCTGCCGACTTCTTGCTGCCAATAAGTAACCCCTTACTTCTTCCACCAGCTGCTGCATATCTCCTAACATCTGCTGGGATACTTCAACCTTCGACACAGGATTGTGCCAGGTGTCCGGGGTTAGGCACTGGTACCCGTAATTTACCATGAAAGGAGACATCTGAGATGACTCCTGTTTGGTACTATTGTAGGCGAATTCCACCAAGTGGATGTACTCATCCCACTTGGACTGCTTGTTCCACACATAGCTTCGAAGCATGTCTTCAATGATTCGATTCGTGTTCTCCGTTTGGCCATCTGTTTGGGGATGATATGCCGTGCTCATGGAGAGCTTCGTCTGAATGGTGCTAAAGAGATCCTGCCAAAAGGCACTCATAAACTTAGAATCTCTATCAGATATTATCTCCCGAGGCATGCCATGGAGTCTAAAAATCTCCCTTATAAATAACTTGGCAGTATCTAATGCGGTGTCAGTAGTCTTGCAAGGCACAAAATGTGCCATCTTAGATAACTTGTCTATGACAACCATCAATGCATCCTTGCCTCGAAGAGTTCTAGGGAGTCCTGTGATGAAATCCATGCTTATGACCTCCCACTTCGCATTTGGCACTCCCAATGGCTCTAAAGCACCTGGAATCCGAAGTTGCTCCGCTTTGGTCTGCTGACACAACTGGCAATTCCGAATATATGCAGCTATCTGCTTCTTCATTCCTGGCCAGAAGTAACTACTTCGAATCTTGAAATAGGTCTTCATGAAGCCCGCATGCCCTGCTATTGGGCTGTTGTGTGTGTCATGAAGAATTAACTTCCTTACCCCTGATGATTCGGGCACACACAACTTATGCTTGTGATACAACAGGTTGCCTTCCTTCTTATAATTTGCTTAATTTGTTACTGGTAGATTACATGAGGAGTCTAAGTAGGGACATTAGCACTTCTGTTGAACCTGCAGAATACAGACTGTTTCCAGGGCAGAGTCTAGTTCATGATATACAATACACGTATGACATGTGGACAGGTCCAGTCAGGGGCATCACTGATATTGACATACCATTCATCCCGGATAATGAACTGGACTGGGCTATGGAATTCTGCAGAAGCACATATCTAATGGTGCAACTATGGTGGTTTTTGGAATGTAACAGCAGAAGAATGACTCAGCAACAGTTTGAGAATTACAGAGAATGTTATTACCACTACAGGGGTCTGGCAGATGCATATGGAACATTGATCATTCTCATGTCCACCACAAATGCAGATAGGCTGATCATTGAGTTAAATTGGGGAAATGGTCGCACTCTTATTCTTCAGCCCCAGTTCCAATCTCACTTTGACTACCTTAGCTCCTACCACTTCCATTGACATCCCTGTTCTCCTTCTATCCATTATACTGCACCTTACCTTTGGAACCATACACCTGTTTTCATATAATTGCAGCATTGTAGTACCTCATCAGTACTTCATCAGTACTTAATCTATTTTGCAGGAATTATCTTGGACTGGTCTTTGACTGGCTAAGGTAGATATTGCTGAACTTTTTCAACTTTTTCAACAATGTTCTTCTCAGTTGCAGCACAACAAATTTACCAGCTACTAATAAGGCTGAGTAATATTTTGGACACTACTAAGTGCTTATCAAAGCACTTATTCTATATGTATTTTTCTACTTGCTTTTCTATGAGTGGCTTAACTATAAAGGCTCACTCAGTATGTTGTACCTTTTTCTATAATTAATGAAAAAAACCCCATTCACTCAAAAAAAAAAAAAAAATATAATGCTTGAAGGCTTCCCGTTCTTTATCTGTTCTGGCTTCCCTCAAGAGGCTTTCCCATACCTCCTTGAAGTCCACATCCGTTGGCAAGGACTCCTCAATCTTCTTGCCAAACTCACTCGAAAGAGTGGAAATCGCATTACAATGCGTCCTTGTGTGAAATGGTCTCCTAGAGAGAGCATCTGCCACAACATTAAGCTTGCCGGGCTTATATACAATATCAAAATCATACTCCTCAAGAAATTCCATCCACCTCCTTTGCCTTAAGTTGAGGAGTGGCTGGGTGAAAAGATACTGAAGGCTCTGGTGATCAGTATCTAGCTGAAACTTCCTCCCCAGCAAATAATGCCTCCATATCCTTAACGCCCTGACAATGGCTAGCAGCTCCTGATCATGGGTTGGATAGCGTTGCTCGGCGTCGTTCATCTTCTTCGAGTCGTAGGCGACTACCCTTCCTTCCTGCATCAAGACTGCCCTTGTTGCTATCTTGCTTGCATCCGTTGCTATCAACTTATCTTTACTCGGATCCGGGAGAACAAGCACTGGCGCTGTTGTCAAGGCCTCCTTAAGCTTCTCAAAGGAAGCTTGGACTTTCTCTAACCAATGGCTAGTCCAATCCTTAATCTTCTTGGCCTTGGTGAGGTCCGACAAAGGGGACGCCCACTTAGCAAAGTCCTTCACGAACTTTCTGTAATATCCCGCCAACCCGAGAAAGCTTCTTACTTCTGCCACATTCCTTGGAGCTGGCCAATCAACTATTGCTTCAATCTTAGATGGATCTGTAGAGATTCCCTCGGATGTTACCACATGCCCCAAATATTCCACTCGGCCTGTTGCAAAGTGGCACTTGGAGAGCTTCCCATACAACCGATGACGTCTCAACTTTTCTAACACTTTCCTCAGATGCTGACAATGCTCTTCAATGGACTTGCTGTAGATCAGGATGTCATCGAAGAAGACAATAACAAACTCATCCAAGAAATCCCTGAAGGTCGTTCATGAGGCGCATAAATGTTGCTGGAGCATTCGACAATCCAAAGGGCATTACTGTAAACTCAAAATGACCATACCGCGTTCTAAAAGCGGTCTTATGGGTATCCTCTTCTTTTATTCTTATCTGGTGGTACCCTGACCTCAAATCAATTTTAGAGAATACCTTTGCTCCTTGTAACTGGTCCATTAGATCATCTGCCCTTGGCAATGCATACTTATTCTTTATCGTCTGCTTGTTGAGCTGGCGATAGTCTATGCACATTCTTAAGCTCTCATCTTTCTTCTTCACAAAGAGTATAGGTGCTCCGAAAGGAGACACACTTGCTCTAATGAAACCAAGTTCAAGCAATTCCTGGAGCTGCTTCTTGAGCTCTATCAATTCTGGGGTGCTCATTCTATACGGCGCCTTGCTGGTAGGCTTCGCATCTGGAGCTAATGTGATCTCACATTCCACACCCCTATAAGGTGGTAATTGCCAGATTTCATCTGGAAATACATCCTTGAACTCTGAAATAAGCCTTGCTATCTGCTTGGGCAATTGATTCCCCTTTGGGTCACTTCCATCCTGATTGCTTGGCTCAACTGATTCCATCCTCAAGATGTAGTCCACCTTATTCCTTTCTATACTATTCCTTAGCTGCTTCAAAGAGATACACTGCATGGGAGAAGCTACCTTCTTACCTTTCACTATCAATTTGTTGCCGTCTGGTGCCGTCATGGTGACTTCGTTCCGGTCACAATCGATCATGGCTTTGGCTGGCTTCAAGAATTCCATCCCCACTATAAGATCATATCTTCCAATATCCATGACTTCCGCCCCCATCGGCCACTTAGTCCCACTGAGGTCTATGTCAAAAATGATCCTTCTCCCCTTAGTGTGCCGAATGGCGCCGTTTGCCATAGCCACTGGCCTCGGCTTAGACTTCAATACCTTATTCTTCATTAGGGCAGCCAACCTAGGAGATGCAAAATTGTGAGAGCTACCTGTATCTATGAGGACTACATATGGATTACTATCTATGATCCCATCAGCCGCGATAACAGTCGACTGATTTTCAATATCACCTGACTCAATGTTTGCACATATGTGGCACTCACCATCTATGAAATCCTGGGCCTCATGCTGGTCGTCGTCTTCGTCCGCTTCTGTTGGGGAATCCCAATCCACAAGTTCTGCCAAGGCTGCCTGCATGACGAATGGACAATCATGCGTTCGGTGCCCTGGCTGGAAGCACCTGAAGCATAGCTTCTTCTCGATACATTCCTGTCTCTTCTCCTTCGGCAGACTGTCTAGAAGACGCTTTAGAGCACTGCCCCCTGATGCATTCTGTGGCTTACGGTCCCCAAAGGCTTTACTCTGACCCTTACCTTGTTGCTGGCCTCCTGATGGTGTAGCTGCTGATTGCTTACCCTGATATTGCCCCTGATACTGTCCTGAGCTCTTACCCCCTGAAGGTTGACTGTTTCTCTGCTGGAGTTGCTGGTGCCTCCTCCAAACTTATCGCTTTGTCTTCAGCCTCTGCAACTGACCTTGGGTTGATTGCTCTAACAAGCCTCTTGATATTGCTGTTCAACCCCTCAATGTAAGTGTCCACCGCTTGCCTTTCCGAGACTCCAGGAACATGGAGCCTGAGCCGCATGAATTCTTCTGTGTACTTTGCTACTGACAAGCTACCCTGGTTCAACCTGTCAAACTGCTGGATCTGCCTGCTAGTATGAGATCTTGGCACATAGTGCTTACGAAAAGCCTTGCTGAAGGTCTTAAATCTGAAATCGTTCCTCCTTAGCTTGTTGGACTTAGCATATCCCTTCCACCAGATTCTTGCCGGTCCAATGAGGTTAGCTGTAGCAACTTTCCCTATATCCTTGTCTTTCATGCCGTAGGAGTTGCCAAATTCTTCCATTTCATCAAGCCATGCTTCAGCTTCCATGCCTGATCTGTCTTTCCCTGAGAACTGGCCCAGCTTCCTTGACTTCCATACGTTGCTCATAGCACTATCCACCTTTTTCTGGTAGTCATCTGTCTTTCTTGCCCTTTTCCTTGCTCTAGGTGTGTCGGACTGACTGTCGGAGCTAGAGCTGTCCTCACTGGAAGAGCTATCTGATGTGCTGGAGCTAGATGATGATGGGCTCCTGGTTCTCCTTTTCCTTCTCCTATCCCTGACGTTCCCCTGGTTGCCCTCCCCTTCCTGCTGAGGAACTTCGTCACCACCTGGCGGACAAGGTGGAGGTGGAGGTAGAGGACCATCTTCCTGCGCATTCATCAGAGGTGTCGCCCAGTTGATGAGGTGTTGCATCTGGTTCCTCATCTGTACCAGCCTTGCGTTGACCGCCTCTGGTGACATGTCTTGCTCAAAGTCTTCTTGTTCTCTGCCGAACAAGTTCCTTGGTACCCAATTGCGTTGTCGGTGCTGGTCTTGGGATCCTGCACTTGAGTTCCTTGCTGCAAGGATTGATCATCAATACATGTTATTTGGGTCAGATGTTGATCAATCTTACTTGTAATTGAATTATTTTTAGTTATAACGAAATCATACGAAGCATTGCATTTATAAAACAGTTAATAGTCATTAATACTAGAAGTTACATGGTAAAATAGATATATACTAGCACAATGGAGTACAAGAAAACATTTAGCACAATTAAAACTTAAGGAAATTTTACAACTATTCAATGGCCTCCTGAAAGCTTAAAGAAATTCTTGACATCCCTGAATCGGAGGCCTTTGCCGAGGTTGCGCAAGATGTTCCTTGTCAATCCTCCTTCAAGTGCTCGGGTAGTTCTGGTGCCGTTGCTGCTACTACTGAAAGTGATGCGTCCCTGAGGTGTCCCCTCGCAAAGTCGAGGCAATGGAGCGCGACGGCCCTGTTGAAAAGGATGATGTGGTCTGCATGGGCGTATATCTTCGAGTGCTGCCCGAAGCCCGAGAGTGCTATGAGAAGCGCCACGGATTCTTCCCCCCTTGGGCTGAACTCCTTGTGGAAGACCACCATTTGCCCTTGGCTGAGGGCTGGAAGATAGTAGCGAAGTGCCGTGCCCTTACCCGTGCCTCGCGATCCAGTGCCCTTCCTTTGAGCCGCTCCGCCGTAGGCATCAACTGCCATAAGATCTTCATGGTCTCTCCACATGCTGGTTGCATTGTCCAAGTTGATCTTCTTTGGACCCTTCCCTCATGCTCTCGGCTCGAATCGCCCGGGCTTGAGCTTGGGCCCCTCCCCGGCTTATGCGATTGTGCTCAGATCTGTTTGGAACTCCTCCTCTGAAATGATAGGTTCCTGCTTTGTCGATAGATCTCCCTTATCTGGCCGATAGGCTGCTATGTCCGACATTGTCTCCCCAGCAGTGTCTCTCCCGCGACTCCCTTGGAATCTCCCCGGTATGAATAGTCGATGAGGTCCGTGCTTTTCCCATGTGCTATCATGCCTAGAAGCTCGTCGACCGAAGTCCCTGTTCTGGCAAGATGACAAGTTGAGGATGTCATTTGCTAAAATGTACTCCTCTCCGTCGATGACTATCGGCGACAGAGCTGTGATGCCGACCGGTGGCTCGGTGGCTCTTCTAATGTCGTCATCGTGCCTTGACATGTATCTCTGCATCCTTGTTGCCTCCCTGCTCTCCCATTCTGGGTTTTGCTCCCCTAACTGCTCGTAGTCTTCGTCGATCTGCAGAACTGGTGCCCCCGACGTCGTGCCATGGTATTCATACGCGGAGGAATCTATGTTGAGGATTTGATCCTGGGCCCTACGGGTATTAAGTGGTGCTAAGTCTAAGGGCTGAACGGAAGGTTCCCCTACTTTGTTGATTGACTTATAATGCATGAAGAGTGCAAGGGTGGTCTGAGATGAAAGGTACCTATGCCTATTATGTCTGCAGGTCATGTAATCGGGCATGGTCCTAGTCCTATCCCATAGCTGCTTCTTGCCTTTGGATCCTCCCATCTCTCGACCTAAGGCTTGGGTGAGTGTCTCAAGAGAAACCCAATTCCCTCCCCTAGGAGCAGGGTAGCCTTTAAGGACGAAAGTTCGCCAAAAGGCTATTTTTTAAGGGTATCCAGAAATTTTGACGCTATGGTTTAGTAGGGCCCGTTATAGATGAAAAAAATAAAATTAGCCAACTTTTCTACAAACAAATCTCACTCCACTTGAAAATTCGCCATATCCTCTAAGCGTCATAACTATGGATTCCCCTTATCCTCTACCCTCCTTCTCGAAGATTTCTTAAGGAATCGCCTAATATTCTAGGCTTTCTTCATAACCTAATCTATTCCCCATATCCGTCCAAGTACATATGATAATTTTAAGAGTTATTTTTGTAGCTATTGTGTTTCAAATACCTCTAAGGATGCACTGGAGAGCATTTTTTTACAGACCTCTCTTTTAATAGATTTGTTTTATCTACAAGGATAAGCCACATTCTCATTTGCAAAGGTTAAGATGTGGTATTGCATCATGCAACTATAGTTATAATGTGTTTGTGTCCTTGATTAAATATGGATGCTGGTGAATACATTTTCACCACAGAAATTGCAATTGGAAAATAAAGACACTTAAATCTTGGCAAAATAATATTGGCCATGATTCGCCTAAATTTCTATAAAAAACATTCATGTCTAGAAAACATTCGCCAACATAACTAATCTTGCAACTCTATTATTCGCCCGACCTTCTAAATTATGCTTAGACAAACTTGGCCTTAAGGGCAACCCTGCCTAGGAGGTAATCTAACTTCCCAAGGTAGGACCTGTTGGTCGTATTGGCACATGATATCTGTGTAGTATGGTGTTCTAGACAGAGTTGCATGAAGATCAAACAAGTGGTCAAACACAGAGAAGGTTTCTCAGCAGGGAGCTGATGGATATGGCTTGCAGCATTGTACCATCTTTCAAAGTTGCTGGGCGCCATTGAGCAAAGAAGGGTGCAGAAAATGGCTTGCAAAGATCAGTGAGGAATCAGAAAATCGCCTAAGTGGCTGGGAGCAGTTCCGTTGAAGGGAAAATGGCAAATGAGGCCCCTTTTTATAGACTATGGATGGCCTCGGGATTCGTGCAAAAGGTATCTACATAGGAAGGCCTTGGTTCTATGGCTATGGGTGTCCAAATGAGCTACCATGAAGTGCAAACCTAAGCAAAATAAAGCAAGAAACACTACATGGCAGTTTGTTTGGTCAAATTTGGCTAATTTGGGTCGAAAATGGGCTGACCCGGGTGAATCCGCGCTAATGGCCTCCGCGTCGCGAACGCAGACGCGTTTGGCGCGGTCTCACCCGGTTGGCCTATTTTTGAGCCATTTTTGGGAGTTTGAAGATGCTAACATGGCTAATTGGATCAATTCTAGCCTAACTAACAACTTATTTTGAGCAAAACTGACACCTAAAAGCGAATTTTTGGTGCACCCAGGTGAATCCGCGCGGATGGCCTCCGCGTCGCGAACGCAGACGCGTTTGGCACGGTCTCACCCGGTTGCCCCAATTTTTTGCTTTTTTGATGATTTTTTTTGTCAAAATTTCGTTGTAGTAATGATTTCTAGGGTATTCCTAAGTATGCTATAAAGAATTCTACTACAATTGGGTTTAATTTCCTACATTTCAAACATCAAAATTTTACTTACAGAGGAAAAAAAACAACTTTCATATTAATAAGGAAAACACAATTACATGAAAATTTAACTTCTCAACAAAATTTCAAAATTGAGGCTCTAGGGCCTCTTCCTGCGAATCCTCCGTGCTAAGTGAATGTCCTTCGGCATAAGGGTGACTCTCTTAGCATGGATGGCACAGAGATTCCATTCCTCAAAGAGCTGCACCAGCTCTGCTTCAGCGGCCTCTTGCAGGGCCCGGGTCATTAGAGGGGTAACCCTATAATCGGTCCGGAACTCCTGCATGACTTCCCTAAGGAGACGCTCGAAGGGCGCCTTCCTTATAAGGAGATTTGTGCACATTTGGAAGTGCTTGATCTCCCTAAACACCCGGGTGTGCGGACTATTTGGCCCGTGGTGAACCCTTTTGGGTTTTTCCGGTCTAGGTGGGGGTGGCTTAGGCTGATTCTTCTTCGGCCTGCCGCCCTCGACGGCCCTCTGCACTTCCTGACGGCAGTACCAGTCATTGTACCTCGTCCAGCGACGGAGGTACTCTTTGTATGCCGTCATTTTGCGCATAAATTCACGATCCTGACGGAGCATGAATTCCCGTTCTCCCACCTTCTGCTTTTTGACCACCTTGGGTGGCTCCGGCCACTTGGGGTAAGGTGGTCTGGCGTCGGGGTTGGAAGACCCCCCAGCGCCCTGCTGCTCCTCCTCCTCCTCGCCGTCTCCCCCTTCCTGTACCTCCTCCTCCTCACGAGGCTCTTCAATAATGACGGACTGGCGAGGTCTGTCGTTTCTTCTCTTGGTCCTTCTCTCCTGCCGCCTCAGCTCCCGCTCGCGCTCCCTCTTCTTCCTGGCAGCCTTCTCCTCCGGCCACTCTGCAACTTTCTCCTTGCCCTTCTTCTTTGGTGCTGAAGGGCCTGCCTCTTGAGTTTGGTGCTGCTGCTGCCGCACGTCCACCTGCTCCTCCACCTGCTCCTCTACCTCGGTGTCCGATGAGGGCCCAAAGTGGCGGGACTCGCCGGTTCTCTGGGTGCCCGCCGACGAAGAGCTGCTGCTGGGGCTAGGTGCGTCCTCTTCGGCGTCGTGGAAGGTGTCGTTGGACGAAGGCTCGTCCCCCTCGTCTAGGTTGGGCCTCAGGTGGGGTGGTATCTGCTTGCCACGGCCGCCTGCTGCTGCTGCCGCCATGGAGGGAGTTCGCCTAGGGCCAGGCTTCCTGTAGGTTTGTTTAGTGCGTGCCATATCTTACGGTTCAGGAAATGGATGACGTAAAGCTGATCAAGAGAGAGATGGTGGGGAAAAAGGTTGGGGAGAGAATGAGGTGTCAGATATTTAAAAAGGAGGGTCTCTAGGAATATTCTCCCACCATAATTACCCCTATTTATTAGCCTCCCTTATTAATTACACCATATTTAGTAATTATTTAATTATTAATGTATGTATTAACCTTGTATTAATTCGTATTATACTTTAAAATTTTCGAATTTTCTAATGGTTTGAAGTGCTAATTATGGATTTGCGCCATTTTTCACTCGGGTCTCCGATTGGCATGATTCTTCGACCCATTTTAGGTGAAATTTGGTGCAGATGCATAATTTTCACTCCAAATTTACTAGAAGATGAATTGGACTCATTCATTCCTTCGTCTAACGCTTAACCTGGGCCCACTACCTAAGAGAAAATTTTTTCCCTTATTTTCGAGGTTCGATGGTGGAAATTTTTATTTCACACTCCTATAGGCCTGTTAGACTACTTTCATGGTTATGGTCAGTGCTAGTTCCTGGTCAACCAAGAACATAGCTCTGATACCATTGTGACACTCCCTGCTAAACATACGGCGCCCGGCCGTACACTCGGCAGGAAATCCCCCGTCCGGCTCAACAACCGCACAGGCCCTTCGTCTACCCCGCACTCTAAGGTGACCCTAGTGCGGGGAGGGGACACGAAGGTGTCTTGCGCGCCCTTCCCCTATGGGCTCCTATAACAGCGGAAGCGATAAACACGTCAGAACTATCATCAACAATACAAATACTACCTCGAATGGGTAGTCCATCACATATCCACAAGTGCAAAGATGGTAATCATAAACCGTAAAATATGAGAGCTCCTACCCAGGCTCAGACTCGTAAGGAGGATGACTGACCGGCTAGGCCTCAAGATAGAGCAGACCGAGTCATGGCAATGGCGAGGGCCGGCATAAGACAATGGCTAGGGTTGACCACTCCATCCGCCCCTCCTGTGCATACCTTGCAGATGGGCTAAAACAGGCTCTGGCGTGACTCTAGCCTTCCGGATACGCAATCCCATGGCATCACCCATCGGGACTACTCCAGGTTGCATCTCCCTGGTCCGACGAGGCAGGAAGGGTTGCATCTCCCCTTCCCAGGGTCTAGAAGTTCCGTGGGCGGCTAGAGAATCGTGGCGATGCACGATTCGTACCCGACTTAACCCCCCAAAACGAGAGTCAAGCCGACACTTGCAGCTCTCGAGAGGCAGGGCGGCACCATTGCCCCAGGAGGTGTCGGACCCATGCTCGGCCCTCACGAAGTGACCGACCATAAGTCTAGCCCACTATGGGATCCCCCGAAGCCCCCACTCGGCAGGGATCCTCCCTCCACATTGCTTCTAGCCCCGTTGTGTGTGCACAGGCCGCAACTAATAGGAACTAAGGGATCTACTCTAGGAGCATACTACATATGGCCCTAGGTCTCTACCCCCCTTCCCAAATCAAGAGGAGCAAACATGATCAACCATCATCACATAATCATCATATCATGAGAATAATCATAAGAACATCTTAACCTAATCATACAAATCTAACTAATGGTTAGGGTTCATTGATTAGGGTTCAAGATGATGAATACGGGTTCTAGGATGGCTCTACCCTAGATACAAGATACTAGCACATCTGGAATGCTAATTCCAGATGAACTATCATAACTACTACTCTCCATACCTGCTCCCGAAGCTCTCCCTCCAGATCCGGGCGTCTCCATGGTCTTCGACTCACGTAATGCTGCTCTCGCTCCAAGAACGGGCCTACTCCACGGGGGCTGCTGCACCAATCTATGCCGCAGCAAACGATGTTCGAAACGGGGTTTCGAACGAGTAGATGAGTCTCTGGGAGCTAGGGCTGGAAAAGAGGCCTAGGGTTAGGGTTCCCACTAATATAAGTTAGGTCCACCTAGGATGCCACGTGGCACCAATAGGGTGAGTCCTGTGTGGCGGGTGCCCAATAGGTTAAGGCCACGTGGAAATTGGGCTTAACCTATGGTTGGCTAAGTTATGTGAATAACTTAGTCATGCCCCCTAGTGCCACAATCCATGGTATACAAGACTATGAACTTAGGCTTGTATAGTGACGGGTCTAGGAATATACGTATTTATGGCGTATATTCCCCTGGAACGTCACAGCGGAGTCGTGCTTCATTCTTTTTAGATGCTTCAACTTTTTTGGGGAGACGTATTCGAGTTGTCTCCAAGTCTCCAAGTTGGTTCAAGCACTGCATTTTTCATCCCAATGAGAAGTTGTCCCTAGTTTTTCCTCACCTTTGCTTAGCTTGTGCAGTGGATGGTTCATATTTGATCTTATATTTTTTACTTTGTTATGCTCTCGATGATTGTCTAGTTTCGGAGCATTTCTCAGATTTCAAGTTTCTGAAAGTTTCTACCCCTAGTGAGGGGCACCAATTTATACTCATTATTTTCAAAAAGCTCAATGAGAACACCACTTCACTTCGGCCACTTGATTGTATCATGGGACCCATCCTAGGAAAGTTTTTTATGTAAATTTTGCAATTTTGCACTTAAGGTTAGACTTTTTTGAGGAATTCCTATAAGATCTGAACCATAAAGAGTTGGTTAAGAGGTCTGGCTGGTCAAATAAGAACCTGCAATCAAAAGTTCATGTAAATGGATTGAAATTAGTACTAAAGCAAAGAAATATAAGCACAAAAATTTTATGTGCTATTGAACACTACAAGAGCTAGAAACATACAATTAGAGTTTTCTAGTCTTGCAATTAACATTAGATATTAGGGGGGTACAAAATTGACATGAGGGTATGATTTAAACCCATAATTTCTTTTTTCACCCTACACTTTAGAGATACACGACGTACTGTACACTACCCAAGGTACTATGCGTACAAAATCGTAGTGTATGGGTATGTAAACAACACTGAGCAGCAAAAAGCCGACAGAAGAGTGTAGCCGATAAGCACAGAATAGTAAGAGAGTTCCAAGTAGGGGACAATGTGTGGCTGAAGATTAAGGTCAAATAAGTGAAGCTCTGCATCAGCAATTGCAAGAAGCTTGCTCCAAGATGGGTTGGGCCGTTTAGGATAACCAAAAGAGTAGGTAACCAATCCTACAAGTTGGTATTGCCAGCACATCTCAAAATCCATAGGATCTTCCACGTAAGTCTCCTGAAGACGCACACTTCTAATCCAGAGGAGGTATTGGAGACAACATAGTTACTGGAAATGGTGGACGACCAACTCGTCCCAGAGGTTCTTCTTGACAGGTCCTACAAGAAAACAAGACGATCCCAATTTCTCCAATACCTAGTGAAGTGGACACACTTACCTGTGGAAGACGCTACGTGGGTACTACAATTAGATTTGGAGAAGCAGTACCCCCAATACGTGGAGCAATGCAAAGGTCGACTCATCACCGAAGTAGTTGACACCGAACCGATAGGTGAGTGTGAGATAGATTAAGAAGTCTGCTTCCATCGCCATGGAAGTAGACGAAATTCAGAGATAAGAGGCCATTTGGTTCATGCATTGATAGGAAAGCACCTCTAGTGTTGGACTTTCAGGCCAATAGGAGTGTCTAGCGGCAGGAGGGTCGCACTACGAAGATTTACAACACATTTTTTGTCATAATGTGTTGCAAGGAGACCAAATGCACCTTTAAATCATAAAATTTTGAAAAACTCTGTTAATGATAAGTATGCAAATTATAAAAGTTTTATGAATATTAAATGTTAATGTAAGAGTTGAGAGATTACCTTACTATAGCATGTTATGGAACAAGGGATGTGATTATAAAATTTAAACTTATTGGAGTAATTGTTATAACAAATTGCATGCATGAAATGTGTTGCAGGGGTCATGCAGGTTTCCAAGATAGGGAGACTCGTGATGCTGAGGACATCATCAATTCAAGGTGGGGAGATTGTGACATTCCAGCATCATATACGGTCCAAATATGTATATTATACTGCCACGCCACTTGTACATATCACCTTGATGACATATACTTGGGAATCGTAAAGGGTTGCACCCTAGGGGGCAACCTCGTACGTTGTATATGTCTATAAACATATGTATTTGACCCCTTTGCCTCATGGAAAAACCCCATATGTCCTTTTAGCCCTAAACCTAAAAGGTCATATAAAAGGAACAAAGGGGAAACCCTAAACGTTTTCCATTTTTGCATTTTCGGCTTCCATGGGCCATTCCGGCCAAGCCAAGCTGCTAGTTCGCATTGCCAGACGCCGCCAGGCCGTCTTTGCACAACAAATCCTCCAGGTTCAATCGCCTTTGACCCAAGCAACGGCATGGACACGATTCAAGGTGCAGGAGCAAGCCAGGGATCAGGTAAACAGTGATTGTGTTGTGCAATGCCGACTTTTAGTCCGGCAATGAGCTGGGTTATATTAGCGTGTTAGATTAGCCTTAGCGGCCTTATAGATACCGAAATCACAAGCCCTAACAAAGTAACCTAACCATGTATGTTTAGGTAGATAGATTAGATGTTATTCTGTATTTCAGTTCTATATGACGATATTCTATTCTATGCGCACTCATGTGTATTGGGAAGGGGGGTAGAGACCCTGAAAGCTTCAGTAGTTGATGTATCTAGATAGCCTCATTAATTCCCAATTAATGCAGCCTGTGCATAAGAGCCCGCCTGGTTGTGAGTGGCGGGGCTAGACCGGTGGATAAGGAGGACATATCCCATTGCAAATCGATTCTGGTGTGTAAAGCCTACCAGGGATCTTAGCGGGCTAGGCCTAATGGCTTGCCACTGCGTGTGGGCAAGGCATGGGCTCGACACCTCTTGGGTGATGCGTCGCCTTCAATGAGGTTAAAATCATAGACGGGCAGTGGCTCTCTAGCTGCCTGTGATGGGCATGCGTCCCTCTGGAGGGGGTGATCCCTTCCTACCTCATCGGGACTGGAGAGATGAAACTCAGTAGTAGCTCCCTTGGCTATGCACCCGGCAGGCTATGATCCAGTCCCAAGACTCTTCAACATATTCTGCAAAGTATGCACAGGAGGGGCGGATGGAGAGGACTTCTCAACAGCCATGTTCCTATGCCAGCCCAATCCATTGACATGAATTCTATCTGCAATGACTTCTGAAGACCCAAACCGTCAGTCCATACCCCTTGAGTCTGAGCGTTGGGTAGGACATCCTCCATGATGATGTTGTTGATGTGCTTACACATGTATGCTATGGTGAACCACCCTTCAAGGTGGCTCTATTTATACTTGATGTCATGTGCTTACGTTTATTTACGTTTCCGCAGCTAGGACAGTCCCAAGGGAAGACAGGACAAATGACCCGTCCATTCTTCCTCATCGATTCCTTGCCAAGGGATTGGTGTTAGGTGGACGGCCTCTGTCAGCTTGGCTGCCAGAGGGATGAACTCTGCCTTCTGATATGATGGAAGCATCTGCTGGGATACTTCTACCTTGGACACCGGATTGTGCCAAGTGTCTGTGGTCAAGCATTTGTAGCCGTAGTTGATCATGAACAACGACATTTAAAACGACTCCTGCTTGGTGCTGTTGTCTGCAAACTTCACCAAGTGAATGTTATTATCCCAATTTGATTGCTTGTTCCAGACGTAATTCCTCAACATATCTTCAAGTATCCGATTCGTATGCTCTGTTTTGCCCATTTGTCTGAGGGTGATATGATGTGCTCATCGACAGCTTCGTCTGGATGCTGGTGAAGAGGTCTTGCCAAAATACACTCATGAACTTTGAATCCCTATCAGAGATTATCTCCCTTGGCATCACATGGGGTCAGAATATTTTCTTTGTGAACAACATGGCAGTATCCAATGTCGTATCCGTGGTCCTGCATGGCATAAAATGCGCCATTTTTGACAACTTGTCGGCTACTACTATTAAGGAATCTTTGCCTCTTATTGTTCTTGGGAGCCCTGTTATGAAGTCCATGCTTATTACTTCCCATTTGGCCTTTAGAACTGGCAATGGCTCTAACACTTCTGGAATTCAAAGTTGTTCTGTCTTTGTCTACTGACATAGCTGAGATTCTCGAATGCACTTGGCTATCTGCTTCTTCATGCCGGGCCAGTACTAGTTGCTTCTTATCTTGAAGTAGGTTTTCATGAAACCTGCGTGGCTGGCTATCGGACTATTGTGCGTGTCATGGAGTATTAACTTCTTGATTCCGGATGACTCTGGTAAGCACAATTTATTCTTATGGTACAATAGGTTTTAAAATGCTTGAAGGTTTTCCTCTTTTTATCTGTCGAAAGGCTTGCCCATGCTTTCTTAAAGTCTCGGTCCATTGGCGACATCTCTTCTATCTTCTTGCAAAAACTCACTGATGAGTGTTGATATGGCATTGCAATGGACTCTCGTCGTCAAGGGGGGACTTGAGAGCGCATTCGCAACTATGTTGAGCTTGCCTGTCTTGTACACGATGTCGAAATCGTACTCCTCTAGGAACTCCATCCATCTCCTTTGTCTCAAGTTGAGATGTGGTTGGGTGAACACATATTGTAGACTTTGATGGTCTGTATCCAATTGGAACTTCCTTCCCAATAGATAGTGCCTCCATATTCTCAATGTTCTCACCACTACTAGCAACTCCAGATCGTGGGTTGGGTAGCGTGTTTCGGCATCGTTCATCTTCCTTGAGTTATGCGTTACCACCCTCTCCTCCTACATCAAGAACGCTCTTGTTGCAATCTTGCTAGCATCGGATGCCACCAACTTATCTTTCTCTGGATCGGGCAATATTAAGATTGGGGCAGTCGTTAAATCTTCCTTCAATGTCTCAAATGCTGCATGGACCTTCTTTTGCCAATGACTCGCCCAATCTTTTATCTTTTCCACTTTGATGGGGTCCTTTAGTGGTGCTGCTACCTTTGCAAAGTTCCTGACGAACTTTCTGTAATACCCATTTAAGCCAAGGAAGCTCCTCACTCCATGGATGTTCTTTGGTGCTGGCCAATCAATTATCGCTTCAACCTTTGCAGGGTCGGTGGAAATCCCTTCCGCTGTGATTACATGCCCCAAGTACTCTACGCTTTCGGTCGTGAAGTGACACTTGGATAGCTTCGCATAAAGTTGATGCCTCCTCAACTTTTCAAGTACCTTCCTCAAGTGTTGGGCATGCGCCTCCAGAAATTTGTTGTAGACTACAATGTCATCAAAGAAAACTATGATGAATGTGTCTGAATGCTTTCTTCCTTGATTCGGATCTGATGGTAGCCTAACCTCAAGTCTATCTTAGAAAAAACTCTCTCTCTCCCTGCAGCTGATCCATGAGATCATCTGAATGAGGCAGCACATACTTGTTCTTGATGGTGTGCTTGTTCAATTGACAATAGTCAATGCACATTCTGAGACTTCCATCTTTCTTCTTGACAAAGGATTGACGCCCCGAACGGAGAGATGCTAGGTCTTATAAACCCTAGATCTAGCAACTCCTGCAATTGCTTCTTCAATTCCGTCAACTCCTAAGGTGACATTCTGTAAGGTGCCTTACTTGTTGGCTTAGTCCTAGTCTCAAGTGCTATTTCACACTCGACTCCCCTTACGGTGGAAGTTGCTTGATCCCCGGGGAATGCACCTCTATATATGGACAGATAGCATGTGCGTTCGAGGGGTCACAGAAAAACCCCTGTATACGGCTTTTTGGAGTAGAAAAATCCATACCATACGGGTTTTCGAATTAACATACATTATAGCCCCTATCCGTAGATTTACGATTGATTGTGCCAAATTATAGAATCCCTTTCCGACTTTGTACCTTTTGTGAGGACATAGGTCTAGGGTTCCATTTAGAGGCCACATATGCTTGCATGGACCCCCATGGACCTTGGTCACGTTCCAGGGTAAACATGGCACATTGATCACGGGGTCTATGCAACAGAGGAGGTGAATAATCGAAATGTTTTTCCCATTACACCATTGGACTTGAGAACTAGCTTAGAATGCTATTAGAATGAAATAACTTAGAACTTAGAATGATGTATGAGAACTAGCTTAGAGAACTATAGGGAAAGAAATATAGTATAGACCCCGGGCCGGGCAACGATTTGGATGTTGAACTGCCCGGCAAAAAACATTAACATGTGAATACGTTTATTATTACATGTGAAGCGTCCCTAAAGGATTCACTACCAAAATTAAATGGAACATTATGTGTGCCAAGCATTTTGAAGATAACCACTTGCAATTGAGAATATTGCTCCCAATTTTTTGTACAATGCATATAATCCATATAACCACTTGCAATTGAGAATATTGCTCCCAATTTTTTGTACAATGCATATAATCCATATAATCGCTCAATCTCGACCATTCATTATGAGAATTTTCCATGTCATATTCTCAATGCACCAAATGTGGCCGTCCCTTACAAGTCAAGATGGGGTCAAATCCCAATTTCCACGTCATCCGAAGGTGCACTAGAACATATTTCATCCAAGTCAACCAAGTACATACACAGCAGTAAGAAAGAAGCAAAGATGTATTCCAAAGAGACTCTGTAACCTCCATTGCTGTTGTCCAGCAAAATTCAATACAAGTCTGACATTTCCAAACAAATTTACAGGAGGAGCTCTTCAATGCATGGCTGAGCTGCATGCTCCTCACAAAGAAAGGAAGAACCTGAAGTAGAAATAGAACGAGGAGAAGCATGGGGACTTGAACGCCACCGACACATGCCGGTCCCATGATGCTTCGCCTCGCATAATGGAGCTCCCCAAAGGGCGCACGATTATGCCAGGGGGCTAATCCCATGCAAATGCTGAAGCACACAAATGCAAATGCAACTTCAGATTACTGTGAAGTTTTTTAATTTTCAAAATGCAAAATGGATGCTGCAGGCACACAGTGGAATGCAACTACAATGAAAACAAGAACAGAAATTACATCATAGTCCCAAAACAGAACAAATACATTGAATAACAATGCGCACATTTGCACCATTACAGGGACATTGAAGTCTGATATGCATGAAATGCACAGAAAGCGCAACCACTAGTCCACATTACGAATTCCCATACAACTTCTTGCATGAAGACAGCTGCACAACAGCTCTAAACATTACTTGACATTCACAACTATGAAGTAAGTAGCTTCCACGCCTCAAAGCAAGTGCACAGGAAACCATTGCAAATATGTCATGACAGACATGACATAGCCAAGCAAGCCTGTGAGCTGACACAACAGAAACAGAAGGGCAAGAGGGCAGACAGCTCTATAGTCACATGTTGCAGCAACAACATCACAGAAGGAAGCATGGGAACCACAACCAGAAGAACAAACAAGGTGTTACATTACAAAGAAAAATAGCATTTTATATCATCATTACAAAATATTGGCAGAGAACATAGGCACGGAAACTAGGGCTTCCTGAAACAACCTGCACTTGTGCATAAAGTTGCATGGCAACCTGCAACAAATGACAACACAAACAACAGAAACATACCATAGCCAAGAGAAGTATGAGACGCCTGTAAGTGCCAAAAACTCTGCATGAACTACATTATTCGATTCAACATGAGCAAAAACGGCATAAGGTAAATGCTTTCAAAACCTGTAGCTTGGATTTTACCCAGGGTGCCAAATCTATACAAGCCTACTGGCCCATAACTATGCTCTCTAATTAATCATAAGAAAGCCATTATGCCATTTGTTATTATGAACATATATTAGCCAGTCAACAACTAAATCATATCATGCATTTAACCCTGTTTTCAGCATGCAATCAGCCACATACAAGGATTAAAACTGCCCAAGCTAGCCTCGATGTGTAGATGACTATAAACAATCCTTATAGCAAACGCCTCAACATCTTATGGTTTTTGGGCATACAACCATATAACAGAATCTAATAAATCTTTTGAAGATATCCAGCATCAGTACGCCATCAGGAGAGCCTAGTAATCTGCCTATCTATGCAATATAACGCCCATAGCCAACCATATTCTATGCATTATCATAAAAGCCAGAAACTACTATTAGCATGGAATCATTTTGACCTGTTTTTGTTCACTCCCCTATCCCCTTCCTTAAGCAATTAAACTGGCATACTAAAATTCATGCCAGCACTATATCTTATCATAGCAACCACATATCATGCAAGCAGGCGACAAAACAGGCTCCCATGTCGCACTCAGCTTCTCACTGGAAGAGGTTCGTATCTTGCCTAAGTATCCTTATAAAGACTTTATGTTTAACATCATTTAGACTAGCTGCTATAAGCAAGATTAAGTACTCAGTCATAAACTCGAAACCACCATCATAAATCAGACCAAAGGCCCACAATCAGAAAGGATATTATTAGATGGAAAAGCTCCCGACTATCGGGAGGCAAACTGAAGCTGCCACTGACACTGCTTCCTTTTTTTGGCACCTCATTACTGACGTGCTCAAGATCTTTGTGCTGCAAAAAGGGAAGAGCATTGACATATAACATATTAAAAATGAAATAAGGACATATGAACATGCATTCAAATAGTTGAACTTAGAAGCTCACGCGTGCATACGTAGCACATAATATTGAATAAGTGCAAGTGTAGCCTCCATTCAGATTATTGCAATTACATCATAACATCTATACCAACCAAGTAGATAAACAATTAAAGGTATACTCTCTTTGGTCGTGGTGGTAATACTGGAAAAGAATTAATCAGAATTTTCAAGATTGTTAGTGTATCAGAGATCAAACTCTAGTTGCTCAGCTTTTTTCTATCATTTTCAACCCATCTAGATTCTAAGACCACATAAAAAAGATGCTATTCTACATTATCTTCAGACTATTAATGCACTTTTTGGAGATTACCATAACAATAAAATCAAAAGACAAGGCACATGCGTTAAGTCATATACAACTCAAATAGCTTATCGGTTTCTCCCGATCTTTTAGGATGTTGATGAATGTTGAGCTTTAAAATGTTTGCAGGCCTCAGGTCTATGCAGGCCTCAAGTGTTATGATGATTTTGCAGATGAGGAATTTTGCAGATGATTATTGCCTAATCAGTGATTCCAGCATGCACAAAAAATAGTCTTAGAACGAAATGCAATCAGCCTCATCTTTTCATACTTGCCTTTAGTTATTTAACACGAAAGGTCAGGTTTACGCCCATTCCACTGTTACCCTGCCAGAACATCTATAAGCATTTGCCAAATATAAGTGGCAATTTCTTGTATACAATGAAATAAACATTGCCTCTGAATTAAGAGAACAAAATTACTTATCGAGATATGCATATTCTGGCCCCGGTTAGTCACCTCTGGATTTCAAAAATGGATGTCCATGAGGTATGCTAGAAAATTGCCATAGCTGCATTGCTCTGTTGAAAAGATATAGGATAATTAAAGGAAGAACTTACCCCACATTTTCTTTTGTCGATATTCCTTATGCAACAGTGATAGTTCTGTAACGTAAAGCCAAAACCTCAAAGTTAGAAGTATCAAAGATGGCCGAAGCAAGATTGAGAACGGTAAAAGATATACAGGCAGATCCATATAGCTGGGTGTAAAGCTCCAACAAATTGGTCGCACCTGTTGTAGATGAACTTGTACTCAAGTCGGCCTGCAAAGACAGATTGGTTATGGCCACAGACCATCCAGACTGTACTTTAAGCCTAACAGATATCTTAAGCCATAGAATACACAATATTTATGTAAGAGCTTTTGAAGACCTGTTTATTTTCACTTTTATCGCTAGCTCCAGGTCGTAGAAATGGATCAAGCTGCCCAAATCGACCACCTACGGGGATCTCTCCTTCCCGCCTTTGCTCCCTTCACGTTCAAAGCTGGAAGTACGAGCTTTCGACCGTATGGGCTTTCGACCATAAACGGTCGACTATAGGAATAAAAAAACCCTTTACTTCACGCACTTGAACAATACGTGCATATTAGGTGCATCCCCCTTGGCTTGATCTCATCCGGGAACAAATCATGGAATTGCTTCACTAGCTTGGCTATTGGCTTTGGCAGATTGTTCAATGTTTTGGTCTCCTTGTCTTCCTCTGTTTCTGGCTCCTCAACTTCGAGCTTAAAGACATTGTTTAGGGCCTGGGTTCGAGATCTCTTGCAAGACAGCCCTCTATGGGGACTCTTGGATCAAACAGGAGAATCCTTGCTGAGTGTCACACAGGATTTTGCAAAGAAGAAAGAAAAAGAAAAAGAAAAAGGAGAGAACAAGACAAAATAGTAAGCGGAAATACGACTTTCTTGATATCAACTTGAGTAGATGAACTCTCGTCAAGCGAGAGGAAAACAATCGAGACAAGGCCAAAATCTCATCTAAAACTTGAGACCTATCTCTACTCACATATATAGTACAAAGGCCTTGGGCCCAAAATAGATATGTGGCAAATCTCAGTTACCAACTCCCGGATCAATTCCTGATTTTCAGGGAATCTGGCAACGCCTTCTTTATGTGCCTGGAATCTCGCTGACTTTGGATGTCATTTGTCCGTTCTAGGTCTCTTCTTTGACTGGGGCATGGTCCTCTGCGTGGGTTTTGGCGGTGGCGTGGGTCTACTACCTGATGCTTGACCTGGTGCCTTATACCTGGCCTACTCTGTGGTCTTCAGGAATAGTCCTGTACATGGACGTATAGGACTAACACTCCCCCCCCACCAAATGGCACTCAGTGGAGAGAAAAGCAGGAACAGTCTCAGGAGACGGGAAATCAAGTACCTGCTGAAAATCATCTTGAGGACTATGAGGGCGTGGCCCCGTATGATACTTCGTGATAAATTTTTGCCGGTCTTTTAGCGCATCAGAAGTGTTGAGGCCAATTGAAGGAGTCACATCAATGAGGAACCCTGACTGCACTATGTCTTCAAGGGCACGGTGGGCTTCTGTGGGAACATACTGGCACTCAATGAGAAGACATGTCTGAAGGCCAAAGGCACTTGCACTGGCATTGGGATTGCAATAATAGATTGGGCGCTTCCTTGCAAGTGAACACTGGAGGAGACACTTCAAAGCTGCACAGAAACCAGCTTGACGATGAACTGAGGAATCAGAAGACGTGACAGCACGCTCCAAAGACTGGGTGAGACCCCAGATGGCTTGAGCAGGAGTCTGCCAACCTCGTTCATTCGGAATATAAATCCAGTTTCGAGTGTGCTCCAATGTTTCACCCTCTTGCCAGATAGAGCGGCGAACAAAGCATGGATCCCACCGGAGGTCTGTAGAGATGTGAGCGGGAGTCCAATCTACATGACCAGCCAGAGTCATGGTTCAAAATGGGAAACGCCAATCAGACGTGAGATATTGATGGCGTGGAGGCGCTCCCAAGGATGCATAAGATGATTTTCACGAGGCTGCATCATGGGCTTCTGTGCCTGATCACGAAATTCCTTGAGGAGATCAACATCTAAAGTCTGACACCATTGTTCCCAGTCTGAATAGGGGAGCAAAGTGTGCATAGAAGGAGGGGCTCATTCTGTGGGAATGGTCTGATTGTCAAGGTAGGCATGAAGAGTGTTGAATCCTCCAAGATGCTGTAAATAGACCTGGGCAAACTAAATCCCCATATCATCATTCAAATTTTTCCTGACCTGGTATAGAGTTTCGGCAATTCAAAGAGGGAGGTGATGAGCAAGCTCAGACATGTACTCATCCTTGAAGGCATTGACCCATGTCTGATCCTGAAGGTATTTATTCTCAGACAGCAAAAGCCATTTAGCATTTTCATTGCCATGGAAAGCACGGCTTTGCCCATCATCAAACTTATCTAGAATGTCTGCCAAATGGAAATCATGAATTACATATGCCATGGGTTGAACCAGGCAAAAAATGAAGAAATTTTGATCATCACAAGTGAGAAGGCCATTTACCAAGAGGGCGCAAAAGAGACCTTTTGTTTTCAATGGATACATCAGGCCAAATTGTAAGAAGATCATTGGTGCTGAAGGGCTCATGAATTTGCCATTGGCAGAATGCCACTTAAGCAGGAAAAGATGGTGGCGTGAGACAACATAGTTCAAATAGCTGGTAGGTGTTGAGAAATCACGTGGAATAGTGAGAGCTACTTGAAGATATGTCTCATGCTGATTCTGAGCTTCTTCGGCAGATTGAATAACTTGCTTCGGCTAGTGTTCCATGTCATGGATTTTATTATCCTTCTCATCTAAAAGGCGTAACTGATCTCGAATCTTCATATAAGAGTGCGTGGCCTGTGATGATGATGGCCCTTGAGTAGAAAGCTGTAACTGAAGACTGACTATTTCCGTGTCATCAATCAGCTTCTTTTTCTGAGCTTCTGCAAGCTGAACTTGCAAAGCCGTGACCTGTGTAACTGCTGCTAGTTGACCTTCAAGAGCAGATATGCGGACATCTCCTTGAGCAAAGAGATGAAGCTGATGGGTGTAATCACTGTGTAACCCTTTGTACAAATCTTGACTGTCAGCAAGAATTTTGTCTTTATCTTTGAGTTGAGCCAGAAGTTCTTGAATAGTGGCTTGCAGTTGAACTTGCTAGTCTTCTAACGTGGCACTCTTGTCTTGTTCAGCTTTGAGAGCGTCAAGCGTTTGGAGCAAAGCAACATGCTTACATTGAAGGTTGTCTTCTAGAGTGTGAACTTGAGTGGTGGCAGCTTAGAAATCACGATGAACAGCATCTGTGGAATCCATATACTCTTTGACGCCATTCATGAATTGCTCATGCGAACCTTGAAGTATGAGCATGCATTCAGCTATGACTTGCTCATATTGATACAGGGCGCGTCTCGACTGAGGAGGTAGCAGAGGTTGAACTTGCAAGGAGGGCTGTGGAGTGACAGATGCAGTGCACTGAGAAACTCGCTGAGAGTGTGAATTTTTTATTTCCTTAGACTGAGAGGATGGGACATTGATGACAGGTTGTGGAGATGGCTGCTCTTCAGGACGGTGACAGAAACTTTCTTCTTGAAGTTGGGAGACAATGGTTTATGATAGCCTGAAAATGTGCATCCATTGTGTGTGACGTTCCAGTACGATATACGGTCTCAAGACGTATACCGTACTGCGCCGTCACGCGTACACGCCGCCCAGTCGACGTGTACGCCGACACATACCCAAGCAAGGACGCCCTAGGGGGCAACTTGCAATGGTGCGAACACTTGGCAAGGCGCGCACCTTTAGACCTTTAACCCATTAAAAGTAGACCAAGGGTCATGGACAACCCTAAACCTAACTGATAGCCTACATAAGGCATTAAACCCTAACAGTCCCCTTTTTCGCCCACAGACCTTCCGAGCCTCAATTCGCGCGCCTGAGGAGTCAATTCCAACTCCCACGATCTGCCTGTGCGCCCCAGCTAGTCAGATCATTCCTCCGACCGCATCCCAAGCAGAACAAGGACATGGACGCCTTCGGATCAAGAGGAGTGAACCAGGGATCAGGTATTTGGTCGATCAAATAGCATAAACCTTACCCCAGCCATCGAATCAGTAGGTTCAGCCTATTAGATCACCCCTAGCAGCCAAGTAGATCCCGAGATTGATTTAACTAAAGAGCCTAACTCTATGAGATAGATTAGTTCTTTGTTATTTATTATGTTGATATGATGGACGGATGGATTCTGTGAACTCATTGTATTGGGAAGGGGGGTAGAGACTTAAAGCTTAGTAGATGATGCTCCTAGTTAGTCCCTCTTAGTGCATTACTAGATTTCGGCCTGTGTACAAGAGCCCCACCTGGTTGTGGGTGAAGGGACTAGACTGGCTCATAACGAGGTTCGTGTTCTGACCCTTGATCGATCCCTCTGGTGTGTAAGGCCTACCGGGGATCAGAGTGACTAGGTCTAATGGCTTGCCACTGAGTGTGGGCAAGGCATGGGCTCGACACCCGTGGGGTGGGGTTCACCTTCCATTGGGTTAAGTCGAATAAGGGCAGTGGCCCTCTAGTCACCTTGGGTCAGCATGTAGATCTCGGTGGGAGTGATCCCTACCGCCCCATCGGGCCCGGGAGATGTAACCCAGGAGTAGCCCCTTTGGCTATGCACCCGGCGGGCTACAGTCAGGTCCCAACACTTTTCAACCTACTCTGCAAAGTGTGCACAGGAGGGGCGGATGGAGTGGACAACCCAATGCCATGTTCTTATGCCAGCCCAATCCATTGTCATGATTCTGTCTGCAATGAACTCTGGAGGCCCGAGCTTGTCAGTCCATCCCTGTGTCTGGGCCTTGGGTAGGAACTTCCTTTGTATTGTGCTGATCTTTGTCTATGCAGATGTTGATGTACCACCCTTCGAGGTGGATATATGATGTTATGTTACTGACGTGTATGTTTACGCTTCCGCAGCTAGGTAGGCCCTGAGGGAGACGGGGTAAAATGACCCCTTCACTCTTCCCACTGTGGACTCTAGACGGTCACAGTGATATGTGGAGGGCCCTGTATCAGTGTGGAGCTGGTGCGGGGGATGAACTCCTGTTTGTATACGGTGCGGGCATCGTATACGAGTAGGGGACGTCACAGTGGTATCAGAGCAATGTTCTTGGAGACCAAGAGCAAAGCACTGGCCATGCTCCCAGTAGTACTAACTTGATAGGATCCTCAAAGCCTCGAAAAGTGGGAAAATTTTTTCTCATTTTTGTAGTTATGCTAAGCTAGTAACAATTAAGCGAATTGGAATTTGATAAGATTAAAAAGAATAAGTCCAAAATTTTCCAAGTGAGGTGGTCTCACAGCTCGCGCCTGGTCGCAGAACTAAATTTTAGTTTTGGAGCGAGGCGCAAGCTGTGAGACATCGAGCCAAGATCACCAAAATATGATGAATTTGAGAAAAGTAATGTGGTAAGGCTAGTTCTAAGGTAGGAATTAATTAGAATAGCATGTTTTAATTACCTAAATAACCTAGAAATGTATGAGATCTCACAGCTCGCGCCTGGTCGCAGAACTAAATTTTAGTTTTGAAGCGAGGCGCAAGCTGTGAGACCATTAGGTAGAAAAAGTCTGAAATAAGTGTAGATTTTAATTAAATAGGTGCCTTGGCATGATAAATTGAGCAACTTGAACTTTGACCTAAAATTTCCCCAAGCTATAAATAAATGTAGACCCCCCCCTCATTTCCCCGCTCTAGCCCTAGAAAACTGCTCCCCCACACTAAGGCGATCTTTGGGCGCTGACATCCGATTGACGATCCGTCAAACATGGCACGGACCAAGCAGACTGCGAGGAAAACCCGCCCAGGCGAAGCAACCAGCGCCGTTGATGCCGGTACGATTCGGCGCATGCTCCAGGAGCGTCTCCTCAACCCTAACGGTCAATCTTCTTCGAGCGAGGGAGAACCTTCGAATGAGCAAAATCAAGAAGAGGAAGTACATTCGGAAGCAGGGACGGAAGTGATGGAGGAAGAGGACGAGGGAGATCAGAGGGAAAGAAGAACCAAGGCCCGAGAGGAACAGAGGATGCCGACGCCAGAGCCGACCATTGAGGAACAAGTCGAAGCCTGGATTCGAGAAAAAGAAGCGGAGGAGCAGCAGGAGCAGAGCGAGCCGAGACTCGAACCCGCAGAGGAAGCAGATCTCGCGAGGTTTATTAGGAACTACGAACGCCGGGAGAAGAAGAGGGAACAGAAGAAGAGGAAAAGGGAAGAGGAGGAACAGAAGGCGGCCGAGGAGAAGAAGAAGAAGAAGAAGGGCAAAGCCGTGGAGCAGCCCAAAAGGAAGCTAAAGCGCACGCCCAACCCCAAGATAGTGATAACCGAACGACCACCTGATCAGCCCCCGGCCTCCTCGGATGACTCTGACGAGGACGTCAACCCCAATATTGAAGGTGGAAGCTCTTCTAACCCCCCGGGCGACGAGCAGGTAGTACCTGAGCAGCCAGCGCCAGAACAGACCCAGCGGGATCAAGTGCAGAAGCCCCCTGAGTACCCAGCTTGGGATAGGAAGAAACAGCCACGACCTGCCCGTGAAGCTTACGTCACCGACAGAGTAAAGATATACGAACGAAAGATGAGGGAGCACGAGGCTTACATGAAGAAATGGGAGGCCTACAGCAAGTACTATGAAGAAAACAGGGTCGCGTTCGTCGAGGGAGGGCGACCAACGAAGCAGCAGACCTTAAAGCCGCCACCCCCAAAGCCCAAGGTTCCCAAGCCACCACCCAAGAAGAAGATTGACAGGAAGGAAGTGGAGAGGAGAGCGCTGCGGGAGATTAGGCACTTCCAACGCAGCTACGGTCTTCTAATTCCCCGAGCCCCCTTTGCTCGGTTAGTGCGAGAAGTGATGCAGGCCTACAGGACAGACTTTAGAGTCACGGATGAGGCGCTGCTAGCAATGCAAGAGGCGGCTGAGGCAAAGATAGTGCAACATTTTGAAGATTCAACAGCTTGCACTATTCACGCCAAGCGAGTAACCCTAATGCGACAGGACATGAGCCTTGCGACCCGCATAAAGGGAGAACGCCCTTAGAGTCCTTTTTTGTAAATAGTTGAAAATTTTGTAATATAGAGCAATTTTGTGTACTTTAATTGCATGAGCGGGATTAATTAGGGCAAGATAGTAAGTTTTAGCTTTTATTTCAGTAAAATAGGACATTTGCAGACCGAAAAACGTGATGTCTCACAGCTCGCGCCTGGTCGCAAAACTAAATTTTAGTTTTGAAGCGAGGCGCAAGCTGTGAGACCTCGCCCAAACTTGACCAAAACAGCTCCAAATCGACCAAATAAGGGGTCAATTCTGTCTGATTTGATGAGCCCATCACCCTTACAGCCTTAGTTTATCCAAATTGGACACCTTTTGATCGAAATGAGACTGATGTCTCACAGCTCGCGCCTGGTCAAAGAACCAAATGTTAGTTTTGAAGCGAGGCGCAAGCTGTGAGACCTCCTACCATTCCTTCACCAGGACTTGTCCAAATCATCTTCAACCTATTGTATAGCATCTTTTAGGTAATCTAGCCTTGTTCAAGCATCTCATCTAGTCTTCAAAATTCCATTTTGACCCCAGATAGACTAGAATTACCCAACCCCAGGAATTTTCCAAGTCATCCAAAAATTAGGGTTTCCCCCTTTTCTATAAATAGACCCCTCATTTCTCAGATAGCACCCTACAAATCTGCACCTGCCCTTCTAGCCGATTTCTCAGCTCCCTGAGGCGCTCTTGTAACCGTTTGATACCCTCTTCCGCATTTAATCAATGGCAACCTCTGATTTTCGCAGATGGTACAGCGCCAGCGCTCATGCTGCCGAGGCCGACGTCGACCAAATCTTCCATATCTTCAGGAAGGAGGTAGATGTCCAAGCAACCTTGCACGCAACCCCAGCTTACAGTAGAGTCTTGTCTGAGTTCCAAGCTAGGGTAGAATCAGCGCTAGTGCAACTCCCCCCTTGCATAGGTTACTTTGTCCCTAGACAATCCCTGCAAGCAGCATTAGGCGATGTTCCGAACATCGCCAAATACCTGACAAATAAGGCGCAGCGCACACCTGAGCCAATGGTCCTAACTGTCAATAGGACCAAGTACTTCTCTTTCAACACTGCCTTGGCAATCTTTCTCACCCACCGTGCCGAGAACACCGTGGGGGAAACCTCCATTCCCCCCATGGACGTAGACCCATTAGCCATAGCAGCAGAACAACGGCTCCTTACGCAGTATGAACAGGAACAGGAAGGAAAAGAAGAGGAAGACTCAGACGAACAGGAATCAGAGGAGGAGGAAGACTATGTCGAGCTCGACCCAGCAGAAGAGCGGCGACAAGCAGAGCAGGAGTGGCAAGACTTCGAGAGAAGCCGGCAAACTCTTAGAGTCGCGCCACCCCTTGGGCTAGGCATTACAAGCCTAGCCCCCATTATGGTCGGTCGGCAGGAGTTTCGCTCCCGTTTACATCCAAAACCTCCTGAGTGCGGGGAAAGGGAGTACGTGAAGAGTTGCTGCACCAACTCCGAAGAACGGACCTGGACGACTTCATCGTCCGAGGAGCATCTGACTTCCCACTCCAAGTAAGGGAAGCCGACACTTACACGGGAGAGTCGACCTCCGACATCCAAGCCTACAAAAAGCAAAGACGCGATTATGGAGGCGGACCGGGCAAAGAAATCAACTACCGACGGAGGAAGAGTTCCTTGCCCTACAGGAACAGATGGGGATCCGTTATGCGACCTCGAACATCCTAACGGCAAGCTCTTCAGCAACACCTCCCCCGGAGAGAAGAGGCGAATTCGACCTCAGGAGGGCTTCAGCAACAGTCAGAGACTACAGGGAGCTCACCACGGTGGAGGTTGATGACTTTGCAGCGCATTACGTGAGCCTGGATACCGAAAGTGGTCGATTGCCTCGCAACGCATGTGTCGTTGCGTTATTACCTTCCCCTGCTGATGGATGGAAGGATAGCGGTAATTCACCGCAAATTCACCCCCAGAGGCGAGGAAGGAGTATCGATGCTGATTGCGCTCTCAGGATTTGGCCGGCATGCGCGGTTGCCTCTCAACACCGAGTATGCCATTCTGGTGAAGAGAGCGGTAGCACTCGACGTTTTCGACTTCGCCATACCTTACAGGCGGCAGGGAAGACTGGCGGTGACCGCGGCTTATACCTCAGACCGCAGAGTCGAAGACTTAGCGAGAGCTTTGCAGGGAGGATCTTCAGTCAACGTCCTTAGGAACTTGGGTCATTCAGTGGGAACAGCCCAAGTGAAGAAGTTCCTAGAGGATAATCCATCCTACCGGCGTTATCAAGAATAATTGGGAACCTTGATACCGGAAGTCTTTTGTAGTAGACACATTATATAATATAAATATAACTTCTTCTGCATTTTTAAATGTTTTGTTGATATATTTTGTTCCGCAACTATACCAACAACACATATAATGCAACAGAACAAACAAAACTAACCGTACAACCATGACCAATTGTGTATGCAGAAAGGGAACAACTAACGGCCGAAAGCAAAAACAGAGGCCCAACAGAGATGAAGAAACTCGACAGCAACCCCTTCAAAGGAACCTCTTCGAGGGATATGACCCCATGACACCGTAAGAAGAGTTGTCGCAGATGAGAAACAGACTCGACCGATAAAAGGCCCTACTAGCAGCCCAAGCATCATCCGCGCCACAAACGACACCCCAGAAGTCGGGGAAAGACAAGAAAAGGAGTAAGAGAAGGAGGTCCCCTAGCACAGAGACCTCCGAATCAGGCTCAACCTCGGACTCGAGTCGAAAAAGAGCCCGAAAGCAGCGCCGGACCGTAGAGACGCGCACGTAAGGACACTAAGGCCCTAGATTACCGTAAGAAGGTGGACTCAAAGATCGGGCAATGTTTGAAAGCCCTGGAAGTTCGAACAGCTTCTGGGCGAGAACAGATCCGCCTAGAGGCTGAGGCATGGTCGGACTAAATGAGCTTAGTACGCAATGCCTATGGCATGAAGGACAAAGACAAAGGGTGGTGGCTTACGTACCAACCCCAAAGGGGTCGCGACGATATGGTGGAAGGGCTATGCCAAAGCCCATGGGTTGAGCAGGATGCATGCCGATTTAAGAAGTTCTCAAAAGCTTAAGAAACACTATGTTCCTCTGAACATAAGTCGAACATGATGCGCCAGCTTTTACGATTGCGTTGTAGGGTACAAGACGGTGCGTATACAATCAAGAGTTCATGAGGCTAAGATTGTATGTGCCTAAACTAAGCGAGAAACACGCAGCGGGAAAGCTACATAGAAGGGCTGAACGAGGAACTCAGTGAAACTCGTAAGGGCAATAGACCCCAAAAAAAGGTTCAAGCTTTGAGTCCAAGGCAATTAGTTTGCAAGGATCGGGGGCCTGAACAAACAAGACGAGGCAGCCTTACTATCGGGGATAGAGGGAAAGCAACAGGGAGCTACAGTCCCTAGGGCAGCCAGCCCAAGCCCAAAGAAAGCCCCATATAATAGCAAACTGTGGGAAACAAAGAAGAAAGAAAGCGAGGTGTCCTTCAAGGACAAACAGAAGGATCCAACTACCGAAAAGCAAGACGGTCCTTTTTGCGGCGATGCCCAAGGAGAAAAGGCAGAATGCATAGAGAAGAAGCTGCTTTTTAGATGTTTCCAGCCGGGCCTGAAACGGCCGAACCCGCCCATTTGTTTATGAGCTGGCCAGCGAGTTGGGCGGATGGGACACTCCGTCAGACGAGGACGGCGAGGAGGCACGCGATTACATTCAGGGTGAGTGCCACATCTTCACTGCTATAGATACAGAACAGGCAGAGACCCAGTATAAGGTAATCACCACAGTAGGGAAGGCAAAGGCCAAGTCCTTCATAGTCTTGATAGACTCCGGAAGTAGTCATAACTTCGCATCCCCGAGGATGGTTGAAATGTTGAAATTAAAACCCCTAAAGTCCAAACCAAGGCCCGTAATCTTGGCAAGCGGGGCAGTAAGACATACGGCGGGGAAGAGAATCAACTTCGACATTGACTTGCCAGGGATTAATATCCAGATGGGGGCGGAAGTAATGGGCATTGGCAAATACGACCTGATCGTTGGAATGGAGTACCTTGGTCCAGCAGGGGCCATCATAGATTGTGGAAAGCGGAAGGTGACCTTCCCAACGCCCGACGGCAAAGCCATTGAAATCACAGGTAAAGAAGTTACCCCCATCATGCAATGTATATCCGTTAAGAAACTGCTCAAATCTATAAGGAGCGAGAAAGTAGCATACATCTTCAAGCTCGAGATTGAGGAACCCGAGTCGGAAGAAAGCAAGGAAGACAAGGGGCTCAGCAAGTTACCCAAGCCAATCGCCAACTTGATTACGGAGTTCCACGATCTCTTTCCAGATGAGATCGAGAAGCTTCCTCCTTACAGGGGAGTAGAATGTGAGATAGCACTCGAGCCAGGGACCAAGCCGACAAGCAAGGCCCCATATAGAATGACCACACATGAACTCACAGAGCTCAAGAAGCAGCTACAAGAATTGCTGAATCTAGGCTTCATCAGGCCTAGTGTCTCACCATTTGGGGCACCCATCCTCTTTGTCAAGAAGAAGGATGGAAGCTTGAGGATGTGCATAGATTACAGACAGTTGAACAAGCACACCATCAAGAACAAGTACGCACTTCCCAGATCAGACGACTTGATGGATCAGCTCCAAGGGGCAAAGGTCTTCTCCAAAATCGACCTAAGGTCAGGTTATCACCAGATCAGAATAAAAGAGGAGGACATCCACAAAACGGCTTTTAGGACCAGGTATGGGCGTTATGAGTTCACCGTAATGCCATTTGGGCTATCCAACGCCCCAGCTACGTTCATGAGACTCATGAACGACATCTTCCGAGAATACTTAGACACCTTTGTCATAGTATTCTTCGACGGCTACATTCTCGTATACAAGAAATCCATTCAAGAGCATGCTCAAGACGCCGAGAAGGTGCTCGGAAGTTAAGGAGACATCGGTTGTATGCCAAGTTGTCGGAAGTGTCATTTCAAGAGAGAAGGTGGAATACCTCGGTCATGTGATTTCAGCGGAAGGAATCTCATGCACCCCAAGATTGAAGCAAAGAATCCAATGGCCGGCACCAAAGAACGCCCACGAGGTCGAAGTTTCCTCGGCCTGGCGAGGTATTACAGGAAGTTCGTGAAGAACTTCGCAAAGATAGCAGCCCCACTGACGGACTTAACAAAGGCGGAGAAAGTCAAAAATTGGGCAGACCATTGGCTCAAGAAGGCCCAAGCAGGATTTGAGTTGTTGAAGGAAGCTTTGACAACCGCCCCCGTCTTGACCCTGCCAGACCCGGAGAAGGATAAGTTGGTGGCAACGGATGCAAGCAAGATAGCCATGGTGTGCAATCTTACGATGCAAGAAGAGCGGTAATAGCGCATTTATTCAAGGAAAATGAACGACGCCGAAACGCGTTACCCGACGCATGATCAAGAGCTGCTAGCAGTTGTCAGGGCATTGAGAATCTGGAGGCATTACCTCTTAGGGAGGAAATTCCAGTTGGACACTGATCACCAGAGCCTCCAATACGTATTCACGCAACCACATCTCAATCTGAGGCAGAGAAGGTGGATGGAATTTCTTGAGGAGTACGACTTTGAGATAGTCTACAAACCCGGGAAGCTTAATGTAGTAGCAGATGCACTTTCAAGGCATCCACTGACAACCAGAGTGCACTGCAATGCAATCTCGACGCTCTTCAGCGATTTCGGGAAAAAGATAGAAGAAACCTTGCCAACGGATGAGGGCTTCAAGGAAGTATGGGCAAGCTTGTCCAAGGAAGCGAGAACGGATAAGGAGAGGGAAGCCTTCAAAAACTTTAAGAAGGAAGGTAACCTCCTATACCATAAGAACAAGTTGTGCGTGCCGGAATCATCAGGAGTAAGAAAGTTGATCCTCCACGACACCCACAACAGCCCAATAGCTGGCCACGCAGGATTTATGAAGACGTATTTTAAAGTGCGTAGCAGCTACTATTGGCCGGGAATGAAGAAGCAGATAGCCCGCTACATCAAGGAGTGTCAGCTATGCCAACAAACAAAAGTAGAACAACTCCGAATCCCAGGAGCATTGGAACCATTAGCGGTGCCAAACGCTAAGTGGGAAGTCGTCAGCATGGACTTTATAACAGGACTGCCAAGGACAGTAAGAGGTAAGGACGCCTTGATGGTCGTGGTCGACAAGTTGTCGAAGATGGCCCATTTTGTGCCTTGCAGGACCACGGATACAGCTATGGACACGGCAAAGCTCTTCACCAAAGAGATTTTCAGACTTCATGGCATGCCAAGGGAAATTATCTCCGACCGAGATCCGAAGTTCATCAGCGCCTTCTGGCAGGATCCATTCACAACGATTGGAACGAAGCTATCCATGAGCACGGCCTATCATCCACAAACGGATGGGCAAACAGAGCGTGTCAATAGAATTCTGGAAGACATGCTCCGAAACTATGTCTGGAACAAGCAAGGTATGTGGGAGGAATTTATTCACTTGGTGGAGTTTGCGTACAATAGCACCAAGCAAGAATCATCCCAAATGTCGCCGTTCATGATCAACTACGGCTACCAATGCCTAACTCCAGACACTTGGCACAATCCCGTGTCAAAAGTGGAAGTCTCCCAACAAATGTTGAGCGACATGCAGCAGCTAGTAGAAGAAGTGCGGGGATATCTCCTAGCAGCAAGAAGTCGTCAAAAGAGCATCGCCGACAAGCATCGAACAGTCAGGGAATTCGAAGTTGGCGACAATGTGTGGCTCAAGATTAAGGTAAAGCAGGCGAAGCTCCGCATCGGAAATTGCAAGAAGCTTGCTCCAAGGTGGGCTGGACCATTCAAAATAGTCAAGAGAGTGGGTAACCAATCCTACAGACTAGACTTGCCAGCACACTTAAAGATACACAAAGTCTTCCACGTGAGTCTGCTGAAGAAGCATACTCCCAATCCAGAAGAAGTTTTGGACACTCCAACGATGTTGGAAATGACAGAAGAGCAGTTAGAAATAATTCCAGAGCTAATTCTTGATAAAGCATTCAAGAAAACAAGGAGATCGGAGTTTCTCCAATACTTGGTCAAGTGGAAACACTTGCCAGTGGAAGACGCAACATGGGTACTCAAAAGAGATCTGGAAAAACAGTACCCACAGTTTATGGAGCAATGGGACGGCAAGGTCATCTCCGAAGAAATCGGCTCAGGCATGTCGATTTGAGTAGATTAATAGCTTGTTTAGTGTAATCTACGCATGCAACCTATGAGGTTAGGGTTGCATGCGTTGTTGCCGATGATGAGATCACTAGAGTGATCTCTAGGACGTGGTGTAATGTCAATGTAGGCATGACCGCGGTTCCGCTTGGAAAGTCTACTTCTGTCCCACGGAAGTAGACGACCTCGAGAGAAAGGAGGTCATTGAGGAATGCATTGATAGGAAAAGCACCTCTAGCCCCATATATGATTTGATAGGAGGAATCAGGCCTTCACGCCCCATATACGGGAAGGACCTATCCGCCACGATGGGCAACTAGGGTGTAGGCATGAGCGGCATATAGGCATATAGACGCTGTCTCCACGGCCATAATGGAAGATTCACCCCCTTCCTACGCCGGGAGATTAGCCATGCATCCATGTAGATAGGTGGGGTGGTCACCATATAACCAAAACTTTATAAATAATTAAATATGGTACTAACGTAGTGTGACCTGCAGGCCAATAGAGCGCTCCGGAGGGCTAGGAGGTCGGACTACGAAGACTTGCAACACAATTTTGTCTAAAGGTGTTGCAAGGAATAAAGAGTACCTCAAAGAATAATAATAGATATAATAAAATTTGAGTAATCGTTGTAATAACATGCGAATAATTAAGCATTTGATTGAATAATACTTCTTTAATGTCCTGCAAATATTACCTTAAGGTAATTCATTAAGTGCATAAATGTAATAATAAGTACATCGTATGCATGAGGTTGATTGCAGGTTAAGAAGATCCCAAGGTGGGGAGAACATGATCTTTGCGGGGCGACATCAATTTAAGGTGGGGAGAATGACGCGTTCGAAGCGATATACGGTCTCAAGACGCATACCGTGCCATTGGCCGAATCACGCTGCGACACGCCGCCCCGTCGGCGATGTCGCCGACACATACCCAAGCAAGGACGCCCTAGGGGGCAACTTGCAATGGTGCGAACACTTGGCAAGGCGCGCACCTTTAGACCTTTAACCCATTAAAAGTAGACCAAGGGTCATGGACAACCCTAAACCTAACTGATAGCCTACATAAGGCATTAAACCCTAACAGTCCCCTTTTTTCGCCCACGTGACCTTTCGAGCCTCGATTACCGAGGAGTCAATTCCAACTCCCCACGATAGCCCCTGTGACTAGTCGGATCATTCCTCCGACCGCATCCCAAGCGCGGAACAAGGACATGGACGCCTTCGGATCAAGAGGAGTGAACCGGGGGATCAGGTATTTGGTCGATCAAATAGCATAAACCTTACCCCGACCATCGAATCGGTTAGGTTCAGCCCCTATTAGATCACCCCTAGCAGCCAAGTAGATCCCGAGATTGATTTAACTAAAGAACCTAACTCTATGAGATAGATTAGTTCTTTGTTATTTATTATGTTGATATGATGGACGGATGGATTCTGTGAACTCATTGTATTGGGAAGGGGGGTAGAGACTTAAAGCTTAGTAGATGATGCTCCTAGTTAGTCCCTCTTAGTGCATTACTAGATTTCGGCCTGTGTACAAGAGCCCCACCTGGTTGTGGGTGAAGGGACTAGACTGGCTCATAACGAGGTTCGTGTTCTGACCCTTGATCGATCCCTCTGGTGTGTAAGGCCTACCGGGGATCAGAGTGACTAGGTCTAATGGCTTGCCACTGAGTGTGGGCAAGGCATGGGCTCGACACCGTGGGGTGGGGTTCACCTTCCATTGGGTTAAGTCGAATAAGGGCAAGTGGGCCCTCTAGTCACCTTGGGTCAGCATGTAGATCTCGGGTGGGAGTGATCCCTACCGCCCCATCGGGCTGGGGGGAGATGTAACCCGGGAGTAGCCCCTTTGGCTATGCACCCGGTGGTCTGATCAGGTCCCAACACTTTTCAACCTACTGCAAAGTGTGCACAGGGGGGGCGGATGGAGTGGACAACCCAATGCCATGTTCTTATGCCAGCCCAATCCATTGTCATGATTACATCACGCAATGAACTCGGAGGCCCGAGCTTGTCGGTCCATCCCCGTAATGCGGGCCTTGGGTAGGAACTTCCTTTGTATTGTGCTGATCTTTGTCTATGTAGATGTTGATGTACCACCCTTCGAGGTGGATATATGATGTTATGTTACTGACGTGTATGTTTACGCTTCCGCAGCTAGGTAGGCCCTGAGGGAGACGGGGTAAAATGACCCCTTCACTCTTCCCACTGTGGACTCTAGACGGTCACAGTAATATGTGGAGGGCCCTGTATCAGTGTGGAGCTGGTGCGGGGGATGAACTCCTGTTTGTATACGGTGCGGGCATCGTATACGAGTAGGGGACGTCACATTGTGGATTCTAGGCCGGAACCTTGAGACTGGCGAATGCGATCAACTTCATGAAGTAGGCGCTGGAACATTATCTGAGGCCAATCAACAAAACTCATGGAGTGGATGGCGACAATGGCAGTGTGGAAAAAATGTTTGTTATTGTGGGTGTTCTTTATGGAATAACCATAGAACTTCCGTCATAGAAACTTGACAAAGGCTTTATGGGGCTTTGCAATATTGGTAAGATTGTGAGTAGTGGCCACATAGGGAGTTTGGCCATAAACTGTGACGTCATGATCTTGCAAAGCAGCCCAATTCAAAGAAGGTGTTTTTCTAGGTAATTGAATGGTAGAATTGTTAAAGCTGAAGCTCTTGAAGTCCAAGCCCAGGCCTGTTGTGTTGGCAAGTGGAACAATCCGACACACAACAGGAAAGAGGATCAACTTCGACATAGACTTGCCAGGTATCAACATTGGAATAGGAGCAGAAGTCATAAACATCGGCAAGTATGACTTGATCATAGACATGGAATACCTTAGTCCGGCTGGAGCTGTGATTGGTTGTGGGAAGCGGAAAGTCACCTTAACGGTGCCAAAGGGCAAAGTCATTGAGATAACAGGTAAAGAAATCACCCCAATCATGCAATACATATCTAGTAAGAAGTTACTTAGATGCATAAGGAAGGAGCAAGTGGCCTATGCCTGTTAGTCCTGTACGTCCAGGTACAGGACTATTTCTGAAGACCATGGAGCAGGGCAGGAATAAGGCACCAGGTCAAACATCAGGTAGTAGACCCACGCCACCGCCAAAACCCACGCAGAGGACCACGCCCCAATCAAAGAAGAGACCCAAAATAGACAAATGACGGCCTCTGTGGAGTTTAGTCCAAAGTCAATGAGATTCCAGGCACATAAAGAAGGCGCTGCCAGATTCCCCGAAAATCAGGAGTTGATCTGGGAGTTCGTAACTGAGACCTGCCACATATCTATTTTGGGCCCAAAGTCGTTGTACTATATATATGAGTAGAGATAGATCTCAAGTTTTAGATGAGATTTGTCCTCGTCTCGATTGTTTTCCTCTCGCTTGACGAGAGTTCATGTACTCAAGTTGATATCAAGAAAGTCTTATTTCCGCTTACTGTTTTGTCTTGTTCTCTTCTTTTTCTTTCTCCTTCTCTTTCTCCTTTGCAAAATCCCCCGTGACACTCAGCAAGGATTCTCCTGTTTGATTCAGGGGTCCTCATAGAGGGCTGTCTTGCAGGAGATCCCGAACCTAGACCCTAAACACTATCGCCGCTGCGGGTCTTAGTTCTTTTTCTCTCCCATCAATATGTCTGCTCGTGCTTTCACCCTGAGGAACTCCTTAGCCAAACTGCGGCTAGATTGGAATGCCATCAGTGCCGTGAAGCTGCTTGCGACATGTATGATCCTGACTATGATATCGAAGGAGGCCGTGTTCGCTCACGTGCTCAGTCAGCACCGCCCACCCCTTGTGTCAGTTCTCGACCAGGGTCTCCCTCTGTTTGCAAGCACTGCTCTCAACCACAATCGCCACATCATACACCGGTCCATCCTACTCCTCATTATTTTCAGAGTCCCAATAGCACTTACATTCATATTCCTTCTGGTCATACTCCTTTGCCTTCGCAACACTCTTCTCCTCCGGCGGGGATGGGCTATTCACATGTCTCTTTTGGCCCTCCCCATGTTCACGAATTTCAGTCTTCCCCTTCCTTTCAGCACTTAGTTCCAGTTTACAACGTTACTGATCTCAAGTTAAATGAGGATGGCCCCCGCGGCCCCTTGCCCACGGACGCTCCTCTCTCTGGTCCACCTGGTTTCTCGGTTCCTATGCCACCACTGTGTTCCTAGCCCACGGCTGTGCCTAAGGGCTATGTTCCCACTTATGCTCCACCACTCTACATACAAGTTCAAGCTCCGTCACCCGTTCAAAATCTTAAGCTCACATACCCGATTTTTTAGAACACCAGAGGGAAACCCATAGATCAAAGTGCTCAAGCTCACATGGAGGAATTTGAGGCCTTGGCTATTCTGAATGACCATTCTCAGCCTCAACTCAAGTTCCACATTTTTCCCACCACGCTGCGAGGAGCCCCTCATCAGTGGCTCATGGGCAACAAAAGTCACTGGAAACAAAACTGGCAAGAGATGAAGACTGCCTTTCTCTCACATTATGGCACCACGGATGATGATCAACAGCTTCTGAAGCAGCTCAATGATCTACAGCAACAACCCACGGAGTCTGCCCGTGACTTTGCGGATCGTCTCTAAATCCTTGTCAGCAAACTTAAAGAGTACCCCACGCAGAGCCAGATTCTCATCTGGTTTCTGTAGGGTCTCCCTCCTGCCATTCGTCTCATGACAGAGTACCTGCGTCCTAAGACTTTGGAGCAAGCCATCGAATTGGTGAATCACTCTGTCAATGTGTCTTCTCGCGGTGTTTCCCTCACAGAGCTTCCCTTCATGCCTTCTGTCATCGTTCAGAATGCGGTACAACCTCAGCAGTCTGCTCCTCCTCAAAGAAGGTAGATTTGGTGTCACATCTGCAAGTACCAAGGTCATCTTGCAAATGAGTGCAACTCTACCAATGGTCCTCCTCACTGTAAACGTTGTAATATGTGCAATCATTCTTCTGAAGAGAGTACCCGTGCTCACCCTACACCCTTCAGGCAAAAAATGGTCTTCCAGGTGCAGACCATGCCACAGCAACAGCAATCATATCCGCTTCAACAATATCAACAGGTTCAGCAACCCCAACAATCTCGGGGTCAAGGTTCTAGAACTCCTTTTGATCCTTCGAAAGCCCAGTGTTACTATTGTTCGCCTTACTAGAATGGGGTCATACCACCATGGCATGTCCTCAGCTTCCTCAAGTTCAAGTTCAGCTTCCAGAAACAAGTCAAACGGCTTCAGTTCGCCTTACTGCGTACCAACTCTAGGTCGCCAATGGCAAACAGGGCCCATGCCCGGTCTTGAAGAAACTCCCTCGATCACCACAACAGCAGAGACCTCAACAAGCAACACCCTCCACAACTCTGGATCAACAAGCTCAAGAAGAGATCTATCAAGCTCTTAATCCTCCGATACAGCCATCCAATTGGGTTGGTCTGGTCTCCAAGGCATCACGCCCGTTATCGATCATACCACATGACACGCAACCTGCATTTGCTGTGGACACCATTCCCCATGAGGAGCACAAAACGATCCATTTCGACCCTGATCTTGATAAGCTCATGCCTCATGTCATGCCTAAACTCCGCCAAAGCATTCTCAAACTTATGCAAGCTGCTGAAGGACGCACGCTTGCCAATATTCATGCCACCACACGTGCCCAGCAGCGTCAAGAAGCGCCCTCCACGTCAAAAAACCCACGCACTCAGCATCACCCCAACATTGCTGCTGAAGTGGAGCTCCCCAAGGAAGTCTCTGCGTCCATGCCTCAGACTCCTGCACCCTTGGACCCTGCAGATCCTTTCTCACATGTTCCCTTAGAACTCCAAGAGGAACTAACCAAAATTAAGGTTCCCCTGAGTCTTGTTACTATCCTCAAACTATGTCCCGCTCTCAAGGAACAGTTACCCCTATCCACGGTCTTGGTAGGTGCTGTAGCCACTTCTACCCCAACAGTACATGCCACGGTGGGAAATCAACAGATCAATCATGTGCAAATTGATGGGGGTAGTGCCCTCAACCTCATCACGGATGAGCTTCAGAGACAGTTGGGCATCAAGCAACTTTATCGTGCCCCCTATGACATCAAGCTTGCTAATGGCCACATCACTCGACCTCAAGGCGTCACCCCTCTTCTCCACATCAGTATTGGGGATCTCAAATTTCCCTTGGAATTTGGTATATGGAAAGCTGGTAAAGATCCATGTGATTATGAAATGCTGGTGGGACGACCTTTCTTCCGTCAGGCTAAGAGCATTCATTATTGGGCAACTGATCAACTTGTCATCACAGACGGCACATTGAATGCCACCATGGACCTGGAAACCGGTAAGCTCATTTTTGTTGAGCATGCCGAGCCCTCTCTCTGGGACAGTTGATTCAGAAGAAGCTCAAAATATTTATCATGTCCAGGCTCCTTCCTTCCTTCCTTCCTCCAGCAGATCTTCCCCTGTCCTCTTATCCCGAGTATACAGATCCTTGGGGCGAGATGGCCCTTGATCAGAACCAAACTATGGCTGCTTTACTGGATTTATATTTGGCTCCTTGCAATAGGATCCAGCGGATAGATCTTTTCCTTCCAGATGATGCTCCTCATGACATTGTTAATGTTGCTGCTGTCATGAAGCAACCATTACTTGATGACACTAAGCAGTCTCTCTTTTTCACGATACAGAGTGCTGCTCCATCCGTGATATTCCAGCCTCCTGCTCATGTTGTCAAGGACACAAGTCGTCCCGCACATTCAAACTCCAGAAGTGAAAGTCGTAGATCTTGGCGAAAATCAACCTGTCAGGTTGGCTGCAAATCTTCCACCCAACTATAAAGCTCGTGCTATCATCCTCTTCAAGAAGTTCAAGCACATCTTTGCGTGGAGCTACAAAGACTTAAGGGGTATCAAGAAAGAGTTGGGGGAACTAATCATTCCCACCAGACCGATAAGCTCTCGGTAGGTACACTAGCCAACATCTGTAGCACACAATTTTATTTGGAATCTAGGTGTTATAACTGGATATTCCCTATGTTTTTCATTTTTTGGGTAGTCTGCGATGTGCAGCTACCCACTCTATACCATTATAGGAAAACTACTGAGATGAATGAAAAGCCTAGCTAGCTAGGGAGCTATTGTCTACATTGCAGCAATTGTAGACTAGTTGCTACATCAAGCTCTTTGAAACGACTTGAAAGGTTCCCCAACAAATCATAAAATAAATTACTGCATAATAGATTAAATATCAGCATGTCCAGAAGCTTTTGACATCTATTTAGATTCAAAGCTCAAATTCTTACAGTCAAAGGGACAACTGAATTACATAGAAATGTATGCATATGTGTGAATAGAACGGAGAAATATACCTAACATATGCTGCACCATAATACAGCCTTGGAACAGAGCCAAATAGAATCTGGCAGTGGCACCAGATAAATACCGAACTCAGACATATGTTTGCTTCGGTCCCTGCCCTTCAGTATTCAAGAGTCAGATTGGATGGCTATGATTCCTGTTGGATGGCTATGTCATAAAATCGTTATTTTTGGCTTCAAATATTGGGCAACGTAGCTTCTCCACTGCTTAGAAATATGCATGCCGGATATGGCACAAGGGGTCCAGAAACCTTTGAAAGTTAAAGAGGGCTTTAGCCTCTGCGCTTACCTTTGTTTGTCGATGCATCACACATATCAAAGCAGAGGATCGATAGAGAAGTAGGATCCCTTTCGCCTCTTCTTCTGGCAGCAGGATTTAGGCCCTTTTTCCACGGTAGTCTTGTTTCTAAAAGTCACATATTTTATCAAATGATGTTTGGCCACCTATTGTTCTAGAAGAAAATCACTTTTCCATTATGAAAATAAGACATGTCTTATTTAGGTTTGGGATAGGTTTGGATTGTAGTTGGAGTCTTATTTTATTTTGGGGGATTTCCCGCGCCATAAAATAAGACACCTAATCTTATTTGAATATATAACTAAAAATAAGACGTGTCTTATTTTCTCATGGTTTTCCACTAGTATTTTAGTGGTGTCATATTTTATGACTACTATAAAAGCAAGTGTAAATTTGTGTGTCTCATTTTTAGCCCTGGAGTCACAAATGGTATCGTATTTTGCGACTAGTATGGAAAAAGGGCCTTAACTGGTAATTAAACTTCGAGGCGACCCAATCCAGAGAAGATTGGGCCAGTTAACACTAGCCCGATTGGGGTTGTGTACATATGTGACAGTTTTTAATCCACCCATTATAGACCATAGGGTCGGTTACACCTGTCCAATATGATGTCCAGATGGCGTCAATGTTTTATAACAATATCATTGGTTTGGATCTATAACCAAACAAACTATGCCCTGCCATGCGTGGAGGGCTGCTCAAACAAATTCTTTCAAACAAATAGGGACTGCATTAGATATGAGTGATATATTATATTGTGATCAGCCCGAGATTAGATATGAGTGATATATTATATTGTGATCAGCCCGAGATTAGCTTGAAAGCGGCGAATACACGTTTTAAAAATAGGGAAATTTTAAAAAACGCCCTTGTATTTTTGTGAAATTGTTAAAATGCCCTTATATTTTCTAGAATTATCAAACTACCCCAATTTCTGTAAAATTTAAAAGGCAACTACACATCTGGATTGAGGAAACTGCCAAGTTGAAGGCAGATTGCTAGTGATTTAATTTCAATTGGCATGAGTAGGATTTGTGAAATAATTAAACCAAACAAAAGGAAATTGTAAGTTTCTTTGCTGTCATGCAGGGGAGAGTATTGCCATACTCAATTTCGTGAGACATTCTGCTTCAAATGCTTGCATATCGCTTTCGTTATTTGCCGCTTTCCTTGAGCATCATGGCTTTTTGAGCAAATTGATGCAAATTCGAAGCTTCATAATACATGTGACATCAAAATCTAGGCCAAAACTTTCGAATCATGAGGAGGTCGGTGCAAAATGGTTCCAAAATCCTGAATCCAGCATGGAAAGAAGAAAATTAAGCATATGTCATGGTTGTTTGACCCAAATAATGGCATGGTCCATGATATTCAAACCAAAGCTTGGCATATACAGGGGATAACTCAAATCCGGTACAGGACAGAGATAGAGAAGCAGAGATTACATGCATGCAACGATTTTCGAGTAAGGAACATGGCATGTTATTCTGAGCGAAAGCCATTAAAATGTTCAATTGTTTTGAGCATAAAACATTCAGCGATGGATCTGATTTGGGAGTTGTCTTCGTTAGATGTTCGATTCTCCAGAAAACAGATGGAAATGGACTTAAAGCTAGATTATGGTAAAACTTGGTAGATATCTCTGGATACCTTTTGATATGTATCCATTGCTTCTTGATTTATCTATCACGGCTTAACAAGCTGTCATTTCTCCCATCAAAGCAGAAAACATCCACAAAATCAACGAGGCAAAAGAACAGACAGTAGCATATCTGACATTAACGTAGAATAATTGCGGGCATTTTAATAATTAAAAAAATACAGGGGTATTCTCACAATTATTGTAAAATACAAGGGCATTTTTAGAAATTTCCCTTAAAAATATCTTGAGAATATTCGATAGCAACCACAAACAAAATCCAATAGTTAGATAACATGTTGGACCTAGTTTTTTTCGTGGCAACGTTGCCAATGGCTGTTCCTAATAACCTACTAGTCACAAGAACTTCGTTTTTTCTCGTTAATGTAAAAAAGCCACTACTGATATGGGGAACGGCTCTCCAGAAGATTTCAATCTTCTTGTTACTAGTGGATCACGCAAAATGGCCCAAACAGCTGCAGCGCAGAAGTAGCAGTTTGGTCTAGAATTGGAATGCATTTGCAGAAAACCCAGTCTTTTGTTTCTTTTGGAGGTAATTGAAATAAGACATCTTCGGTTGCTATCTCCTCTCTGCAGGCTTAAAGCTTCTGGATATGTCCACATTGATTGTTTCCTCTATCGTGGCCTTCTTCATTGGTGTATTTACCCTGGCCCTAGTACAAGCTGTGGCTCTGGTGTATTTTATTCGAAGAAAAAAACGAATTGGTTCAGATAAGGTTGCATCATTGTTGCTTCTGAATACTGGGAGCTCTTCTGAGGATGTTGTAATCGAGGTAAGACAGATTCCCCATTTTTTCCAGCTTTCGAGTGAGTTGCTTTTACTGTTGCCCTATGGGTGGCAATTCTCATTTCAGGAATAAATATTATAGACTCATGCTTTGTCTTATATGTAGCCGCTATTTAGGAACTTAGGAAAAAACTGTAGGGCTCATCCTCTTCAAACAGGAGATTTGTGAATCCTTAATCAAGGGATCTGAATATTTCCTTTTTTGTTTGGCCTTAAACTGGAAAGGTCGCTAAATGTTTTTGTTCTATGTGCTAGGGTAGCGTTTGGATACCTTGTTCGCTGGTAAAAACAGATGAATGCACTCAGCAACAAAGAAATTCAAAAGACCAACGGAACAAATTGGAAGGAATATATAAACCTGCTGTAGCTGTTACACACAGAAATGCCAAGATCAAGGGAAGCACATTGGTTCTGGTGGACTCTGAGGGTGTCTGTTGCTCTTTTTCATTAAAGGGATGTGATGTGGAGGCAGTGACAAATACTAAGACCCCTACTCAAATGTGGTTGGTACAGACTGACATTTTCTTTTCGATATGCTTCATGGTTTTTTATGAGGTTTTGGTTGTTAATTGGATTAAGTGATCAGCCATTTTCTAAGTTCCTTCTGTATTGCAGGTCAAGAAAGTATCCAATACGGCTGCATCAGAATAGTCGTCCTTTACTTCCTGGTTCCAAAGACTGTTTGCTTTATTTTGGGACGAATTGGGAAAAAGAATCATGGTTTTATGCACTTCATATGGCTTCTACAACAAATGACAAGAAGCATGCCTGGTATTTGAACCTGAGAAAAGAATTTTATGAGTATTTTGAGTGTTTAAAGGTTCAGTATCCAGATTACTTTAAGTCGACCTCTCTTCCTGGAAAACTTGGCCAAAAGGCTGCTTTCCAAACAAAGAAATCATCATCTTGGAAAAGAATTTTAAAGAAACACGCCAATCGGCTGAGCTACCATCCAGAAGGACAAACATGCTCCAAGGCTACTGTCCATGGAGAGGATCAACAGCATGCCAGTAAAGAAGATAAACAGAGTAGCCTCAGTTCTTTAAAGAGTCGTGACAGTGTTGATTCAGAGGACACAGCCAAATTTTCTGATAACAGCAATGACATTCTAAAGCAGCAAATATCTCAAGGTGTAAAAGAATCAGACAATGTTGAGATTCAGACGCATACAGAGGAAGGTGTCCTTAGTACAAATCTGCTTTTTGCCAGAATGTTTTTTGATATCTACCATAGCTCAGCCATTATTGCAAGCATACACAGGCGCATACAGGCAAGTATCAGAAAGTGTGTGTTGCACATGTGTGCACATATGACTTTATATCTTTTTGATAACAAGTAGTTTCCTTCATGTGAACAGAGGCTTTTATCAAGGATTTCAACTCCCAGTTATATTGCTCCAATTATCTGTTCCCACATTGACCTGGGAAAAGTGCCTCCATTAATCCATGCAATACGGCTTCTTGCCATGGATGTAGATGGTACCTGCGGTGTAGAGCTGGATGTAAGCTATACGGGTGGCGCAGTCCTAACACTTGAAACAAGATTAGATGCACGGGAGTCTTGTACACAGGACAAGCTTAGTGATCTGAAGGTAGAATGTAACCCAGCTGGTGCTGCCACTATGGATATTGTAGAGAAAAGCTTAGAATCAGCTGAAGAACAATTGAAACTAACGTCAGTGGAGGTCGAATATAATGCTGGGCAACACTCTGATGAAGGTATGTTCCTGAACCCTTGAATCAGATGAATTTAACTCAAGAGAGCAGCAGTGGTGTTGTTTCATTATTGTCTAGCTCTGCTGACTTTATGCAAATTTCTGTGTTTTCTGGCTTTTGCGTATGGAGTTGAACCTCTGAGTTGCATCATCTTCGCTTCAGCTTGCCATAATTTGTATGCCCTTTATTAAATCCTAAAATTAGCCTGCAAGCCAAATTAGGAATATTCACTTAGGAAGTTGGCATTATGATTCATTCAACCATTTTATCTATGCAGATCATACAAGTAGCCCAAAAGGCTCGAAACGTTGGGTGCAGTCTTCAAAATCTGGATGGAAAGGCCTCGTGTCTCATCTTGCGGACCAGGTGTCTCAGGCAAGCATTATGATGATAAGTTTATGGTTTAATTTAACCGAATATATTTTTGGTATTAAGATATAGTGAGTAGTGGAATATATGAAGATGGTTTGCTGAGGCAGTGATAGTTGAAAACTCATTGCAAAATTTGCTTGAACTTCTCTCTGAGTCCATGATAAACAAGCAAATGTATCTATGCTTATGGGAGATGGACGGTAACTAATTAAAATGATGTAGGTATACACATTCCGTTTCTATATCATTCCATATTTCCTAACTGGAACCTAGTGCGTAAGCTTTCTAAGAAGATATTAAGCTGGGAAAAGTAGAATGAAAAGCAGAGACTACATTGTGATCATTTGCACCACTATGAAGAGACAAGTGCAAGAGTAATCTCTTAGTTGCCAAAAGAGAAATGAAACGATCTTGACTATCACACTTACGAGCCAAGAATAATCCTTGCAGCCTGGCTATCTGAAACATGTATTGTATGTGTCATGTTAAATGGAAACAGGATCTGGTATGGTGTTTGTTTCTCCATAAACAGGTAGGTGGCAGCAAGGAAATCAAGGGAAAATGTGGGAGGAATGAGGAAGGATAAGAGAAAAAGGATGGAAGGAAAGACTCCGGGAAGAGCATAAGAAAGCAGGCAAGCATTGAAGATACAAAGGGAATAATACAAAAAGACCTGGGAAGAACAATCGCCTTTACATCCTGGGAAGAAAATGAAAGGTTTAACTATATGATACTTTCCACTTCCATTGGAAGTGGAGGCTGCATAAAAGTTGATACCTGATCTCTGATGTGCAATAGCTTAGGGGAAAACTGCCAGTTGATGGATTTCAGTCCACATGTGTCTACAATTGATGAGTGCCTTTTATATCTGACTAGAGAGTACTGCTTATATTTCACTTTTGAATATTATAGGTGCCTCTGAATTTGTCAATGAGGGTTGGATATATGAAGGGAACGATGCAGATACGCTTTAAGCCTCCCCCATCTGACCGTGTATGGTTTGGATTCTGTTCAATGCCCGACCTTGATCTCATTCCAGAGCCTTCGATCGGCGATCACAAAATCAGCACGGCTCCACTAATTGCTTTCATTGCAGATCGCATTAAGGTTACATAAAATAGATTATACATTATTTGTTGTTTATACATGGTCGCATTTTGTATGTTCAAGCAAACTTGGTGATTTGCAAAACAGGCTCTTATAAGTGAGACTCTTGTCCTTCCACAATTTGGAGACTTGTATGTTCCATGGATGATAACAAGTTCCGATGACGTGCTGGTCCCTCAGGAATCAATAGCTTCATCAAAGAAAGATATTGTAAAAGGTGAGCATCTTCGATCGAAAGAAGGTCGGTCTGTATGTAAATCTTCAAATAGTATCAAAGAAAGAAAGGCACAGACCTCTTCAGATTTGGAAAGGCCACTTTTGGAAAAAGCCGAACAGTTGCAGAGTCAAAATTTAGATGAAGAAAGAATGGCTCTTATAATTCCTGCAGAAGCCCAGCATCTATCCTCTTCGGACAGTGAACTGAGCTCATCTTCACAAAACATGAATGAAGATAGTGCAAGCTTTAGGAAAAAGAGTGTGAAACGTGAAAAAATGATCAACCTAGGGAAGAAAATGGGAGCAAAGTTTGAGGAGAAGACAAGACAACTTGCTGAAAGAATGCGTCGGCGGGCTGAAGCATGAGATGAAAACTGCATTTGAGAAATCTGATTAGCTTTGGGGTTGCATTGCAGATGCCATTGGCATATAGGTTTTTCCAAACCTGTTGTAAAGGGGTTCGCTGTATTCTTGGTTCTAACGTATTTGTGCTACCCACAATTATTTAGGCACAACTTATCTGTGTTATCCACAATTCACCAAGCAGGGAAATCGGGGATAACGATGGAAGTTTTCCAATCTTTTGTGATCAATATGGTACACCTTTCTGCATAACAGCTGAATAAACAACGCAGCTAATGTCGCAATCAAGTACTTCCATTGTCAAGCTTTAATATATAGGATGGGAATACGACCAGCATCATTATTTCCAAGTACAATTTCGTACCTTTGCTATTTGTTTCCAAGGCTATTGTGTACCTTTGCAATTTTGTACCTTTGCTATTTTGGTTCCAAGTACAATTTTGTGCCTTTGCTATTTTGGTATGTCAAATTTTGAAATTTGGTCAATTAAAGACAAGTAAAATGTCTTTATCGTACAATTAGGGAGGTCCATAGAATATTCAATCTACTTGAAATTTGTGTGCGCTTGGACAACTTACACTCCCACTTTGGTCCCATAATAACGTTTGCAAATGCTATTTTTAAATTTTTTTTGTTGGAAAAATAATTTTAGTGATAAAAAATATCCATTGCAAAGACAAAAATAAAGAACAAAAATGTGGATGAAGGCCTTTTATTAGTTGAAAGGTGACTAACAATATCGCATATGTGTAATTAAAATAGGTAAAGGCTTTTTATTTTTTAAAATAACAGAAAAGTTTTAATAAAAGGGGAGATTTTAGTGGCAAACTATTGTTAGAAGAAAAAATTTCCAAGCCACTAAAGATAAAGAACAAAAAAAAATGGTGGACGAAGACATTTTATTTTTTAGAAAGCCACCACAACATCACATGCTTTAAAAGACAAGAAAAAGGTCTAAATTAGGCAAAGGCGATAACATTTTAAAAAGATGCAACAAACACAGCATCAAACATCGACCAGCTTCAACCATCGATTAACAGCAGAATCTGACTCGATTGCCTTCAAAGTGACGGTTGATGGAGCAGCGACAAGCGAAGCATCCTGAAGTAAGAAGCCATAAATTTTGCTGCCATTGCCATTACCATGAATTTTTCGCAGAGAAGCTCGTGGGAGGGCTTCTACAGGAAGTTGCTTGGATGAAGAAGGGAGATTGCCAGAAAGTAACTCCGTCGCTGCTGCTAGAAAATAAGCTTGCGCGGGAGCACCCACAGACAATGAGTAGGGGCGAGAAAAAAATTAAACTTTTTACTTGTAATTGTTCATGAGATTTGTGATTTTTGAATTATAATGGTACTTGATATTTTGGATCTATTTAGTAGTTTATGTGTTATTTTTTTAATTGCCAATTTTTTTAGCACTGTTGCACAAATACATGTCCAACGTTCGATGCACTCTGAGGCTATCCACATTGCAGCCAGGTGGGATTCTTGTGCAGGAGGATGCTTTTTAAACAATTTTTGTCTATGTTGATGGAAATTCATAAGAATTAGAGTTAGTTATAGGAGCGGCTTGGTTCTTTTCCTTCTCTGTTGCGAATGAAAATAACAACTGAGCAATTGTACAGGGACCTTATAGGAGGTTCCAAAGGTACAGAGTAGCAAATGTCTATATTTCAATACTAATCCGTCTAGTTTCTCATCTTTTCCCTACATTTCTACTTGCAACGAGCAAGATTGATAGAACAGTACAACAAATAATTATGATGCATATTCCTACTTGCACAAACACTTTAAATAATTGAAACACTTGAAATCAGAAGCCATTAATCAGTTAGCAACGTTAATAAGCACTAGAATACAAAACGGAAGTTGAGTCTCCATTTTTGTTTGAAGATTAATATGGTGATGCCATGTGGCATCGTCTCTAATCCGGAATGGAAGTTCCGTTCAACATTCCGTCTGCATGATTTCTGACCGGTTCTTACAGGTTGCATCCCCTGTTTTCCCTTCTTCGCATGGCTCTCGCAATGGCTCTCGCAAACCTTCTTCTGCATGGCTCTCACAGATGCTCATGGCTATGGCTACGGCTCCCGCAGATGCTCAGATGCCCGAAAGAATGATCAGATGCTTAAGAAATAGAAGGGGCAACAGAAGCCTTAAGCAACAAAGATCCTTAAGCTTCAAAAATCTGGTCTGAAGCTTCCAATATCCGGTCTTAAGATGCCTTAAGCTTCAAAGATCCAGCGTTTTTAAGCTTCAAAAAATCCTTGATTCGCAGAAATTCGGCCTTAAGCTTTAAAAATCGCGTCTTACGCTTCAAAAAATTATGCTTTAAGCTTCAAAGATGCTCAAGAAAACCTCTACGCCATAGCCGACCTCCAAAACAATAAAAAAAAAAATCGATAAAAGGGGACGAATGGATCCCCAAATTCCGTTTTATTGGGGAATGAAACAGGGTCCCCTTTCCGGTTTGGAATGGACCCGCTCCCGGCTGCCGCCGGTCACGGGGCCCCCTTCCAAACTGGAAAGGGGTCCCCTGTTCCATTCCCCAATACATAAAAAAACCATGTACTAGAATTCATAAAAAACCATACATAATCTTTAATAATTTGAGTCTGGTAACTTGAAATGCTTTAAACTATATAACATTGGTGCTTTATAAATGAAATCCTTCATTTTTGCTTTTAGAACTAGCGACAACTAGGTTTGGTGCATTTTTTGTTTTCTTCATTACTACCTTGCTAATTTTACAGCCTTAGACTATGTTTACGGGTCAAGCCCAGGTATCACCTTCAAGACGAAGCCCAATAACGGGAAAGAAGTTATGAAGACAGTAAGTGTATTTAATGCACTATCGGTGATGAGTTTGAATTTACGCTAGTCTTATATCTAACATATATATGTTCCTATGTTTGTCGCACTTATCCGACCGTTGGTCCGAGATCCTACGGGACATATCCTACGGACCAGATGGCTTGGGAGTGTCTATATAGATTTTATATAGATGATCCTATGGTCCAGGTTGATTTGATCCTGATCGTCGGTCCGAGATCCTACGGCTCACGTTGCTTTGAGACATCCTACGGTGCACATGGCTTTGGGAATTATATGTAATAGATCATGCGGTCCAGATTGTTCTTGATCCTGAGCGTCGATCCAGGATCTTACGGCTCACGTGACTTGGCACATATCCTACGGTGCACATGGCTTTGGGAATTATATGTAACTAGAAACGTGTGCCCGGCGATGCCGGGCATAGTTGTGGGCAGGTGGAATGGATGGATGTATTAAAGAAAAAAAAACTTGTAAATGTAATTGTGTTTGTAGATGTAATGGAGTGCTAAATATGCAGAGTTTAAAGTTTAGGGCGAGTGTGTGGGATGTGAAGCTCAATCGTATGTTTGGATTTAATGCATAAGTGGCTGCATAAGTGGTAGATCATTATGGCGATGCCAGGCATTAGTCGTGGACTTATGGAATGCATTCATAAACATAAGTCGTGGTCATGTCGAATGGGTAGATGTGATGGATTTGACAGATGAAATGTAACCATATAAGCATTGAGACGTGGAAGGAAAGATAAAGAATAATAAGTGTCGGACTTCTGTTTGTGATGTTGCTGTGCAAGACTTGTCCATAAGTATCTATTTGCGCATGATGGGGAAAAATTAGTTGATGGGAAAATGGCATAAAGTTGTGAGGTGGTCCACGTGCTCAAGTATTTGCTTTGGTCTAATGCGCTCTTTTATTGGGTCGATTGGTCTCTGTTAAAAAATCTATCATATTCTATTCTATTCTACTTAGTGTTTGTATTAGACGTTATTTCAATATATACCATTCTGTAGATAAACTACGGCCAAAGTTTCTTTGGTCCTCAAAAACTTGCCAAAGTTTGGCCGCCTTAGCGATGGTCGTATGAAATTTGGAGCCCTGCCAATTTCTAAAAGGAAAGCAGGGGCTTCCCCTTTGCAAAATCGGCAGGGGCCTCGCAACCGGCGGCAGCTAGGAATGGGTCTGTCAGTTTTTGAAAGGGGAGCCCCTACTCCCCTTCCCCTGAATGGAGAAGTGGGGAGGCTTCAAAAACCATCGCCGAATGAAGAAGTCGAAGTCCTATTGATGAAGAGGCCAAAGCAGAGTTGATGCAGAGCTACCTCATAAACTATTTCGACCTATTGTAAACCTATTAGCTACCGACTGAGTGGAATCGTCTGCCCTACTTCTATTCTGCGATATTGGCAAACGCCACATGGCATCACCAAAACGATTTTGGTGACCCACTTTCCATTTGTTGTTATTGGGGCGATAAAATTCATTCACAATTTGATTTTGTAGTACTTGTGGCAATGTAGACATCGTAACATGTGACATGAAATGCAATGTGAGGACTCATAATCATTATAAATTATCACGGTACTTGCACTTGAGATTACTATTGCACAAATAAGTGTACGCCATAATGTTATGGACTCAAAATACCTAAGGTACAAACTCCATCAAAATATATCAAAGGACAAAAACTCAAGTTAACCATGCAAAATAACGTACATTTTTCATTATCATTCTCTTAAAGAAAAATTCATTCTAATATGTCGTTAGCTCCTACACAAAACTATTTCCAACTTGATTCCTATAATCTAACTGCTAGAAATGTTTTATATCATATGCTTAGAAACACCATGGTCTTGTTGTGTAAACTATTTTAAGATCAATTAACTATTTTATTATGGCAATTGGATGAAGGGGCAAAATAAGCAAAATAAGAAGGGACATGTAGAAGCAAGAAAATCCTTTAACTCCGAAACTGCTGTTATCGATGGCAAATAAATATTACACAGTTGCATATGGCTCTTTGCCTGCATATTTTCACGCCTAAAAAAATTCTTTGGACCTTTAACAGAGCAAAAACAGCTTACCATGATGGTCTAGTGCTTTCACTAAACTAAGAAGTATAGCAAAGGTTTTATGGATCTACTATATAAACTACTGGATCTACTGGATAAGCTGGTATTTCACAGTGACAGCTGCAATCATATCATATGAAAACCTGTGAACATCTGAACAATAACATTTGAAGACCTTTAACTTATGAACATCTGTAACGAATTTCAAATGGTAGACTTGCTCATTTGCTTCTGCAAGAGTACGATATACAACTGTGACAGCATGTAACTTGGCAAACACCACCACAACTGTGAGATCAATGTAAATGCATGTGAATACAAATTATCTAAATGAAAAAGGGATGTGCAGGCACGTTGGATCCACCTCACGTTAGCTAGCTGACATTATGCTTTATAGTGTAAGAAGATCCCTAAACTTGTGAAGAATAAGGAAATACCTCAAGAACAACTGCATTTGCTTTCATCATGCAATTATCCACAATTTTTATGGTAACGTAGATGCCCAACTTACCAAGCAACCAATATAGCTTCATCCTTAGCAAACTAATGCAAGTTGGCGTCCAAAATCCTGGGAATAAATGCTTGTCCACGCGCCTAAGTACAATAGCTAGCTACATATACTCATTCTTGGCAGTTTGAAGCTCATTTTCAATGCCAACTGGAATATACACACGCACCTAATTAGTTGTACCAAGGCCTGTTAGTTAATAAAATACAGCGGCCACATAGCCAGGGAACCGGTTTCTGAGGTGTATAATATATGTCAAACTGTGCATGAAGAAAAAAGGTGAACCCCTTTGCATTATTGGTAGAAGGCAGGCCCGACAAATAATGCGATGTCCCTGTCCTTCAAAGAATATTCCATCCCCCAAAAAAATGTAAACCCTCATTTTAGACAGTATTCATGCTATAATTTCTCCCTCTCTGCAATCTCCTACTTCTAAGTCTAACCTCTGAAGCCTCGAATTAGTTATCCTGTAGCATTGTCTTCTTGGAGCCTGAAATAAACCACAAATTTCTTCAGCTACAGATCAAAAAGAAAAGAAATGAAGATTAGTGGCCACTTACTTGGTACCAGGATTTATCAGTCTTTTCTTTAACCACCTGAATCTTCTTCAACATAGCTAGTGAATCTTCTATACTGCAATCATTGGGCTTCGACTCTCTAACATACTCGCTCCAAGAAGTAGTTTCTGAAGTTCTGCTAACACTTTTCATATAGAACACAACAGATTGGCCACAAGCTCTGCTCGAAATAGGCTTTGTAAACGAATGCAGAATAACGTACCCTGTCACAGGAAGCTAAGAATTAGGATGGAAGATAGTTTCCGATATGGGTTCCCTTAAGACATCCATTTCCCATTTAGGTGAAGGTATTCATACCTACCCTGCGACAAAACAATGCCTTAATACTTCTGATGTCACTAAGATGGCCCTGCTTTGAGGACGCATCTGGCCTTGAATATACAGCGAGTGTTTCTGATTCCAAGCCCATTCCCATGTCCCGTACAATATGGATGGAAAACAAACTTCAAAAAACATGGTTAAAGGAACAACATAGTTTACCTTAAATGCTCCTTTCGAGGTATGATAGAGCCCGAGTACGGGGTATGCCAATGCTCTTGATCAAATCAATGGTGTGGCCTGCTTGAGTAAATCAATTTGACCTTCTACAAAATTTTGGCAAAGACTACCACTATCGTAATAAGACTCTGAATGGAATGCAGCAAAAGCGTAACAGATTTAATACCTTTGTCGGTTATTGGTCTGCGGCAAATGCATCAAATGGGTCTGTGCCTACATAAAACAAAACAAAATGAGATAGCATGATTTCAAAAGGATGCGCTATACGAAGAAAAGAACTACTCAAACTATTTAGATATGTTTTACCTTAAACCTTAGGCACCTTCAATTTTGTAGAATCTGAGGCCTACTTTGCTTCACCTGAACCTTTTTGCGAGAGATCTATTTTCCAGCACATTTAACCTTGAAAAATAACCATTTGCATCTGTTTTACTAACAAATATAAGAGAATTTGCAAACAACTATTTTTAGCCTCTCTGCTTACCCGACCCAGATAACACGAAATTTTGTGGCTTCATAAGTTTTCCAATTATACTATACAGTTAGTTGCTTTGAGGGCATAAGCATGCTACACCCTATCAAAAAAAGTACCATTTAGGAACCATAAAACTACCTAAAAAAGTACCCAGCACTGGGTACTGGGTACTTTTATAATATCTCAATAACTACAAATGTTAAATTGAATGCATTCATTTTGACCTCCAATAGTATTGTCTCTATCTTAACCTTGAACATTGATATGCTTTTGACATTTTATGTTGAACTTTTGAATTAGTTTTGACCAAAAGAACAAGAAAATAGTACCCAATCCAAAAGTACCTAGTGCAGATACTTTGGCAGGTTCCAAAAATGGCAGGGTGTAGCATGCATATGCCCTTGAGCACCTAAGAGGATCTGCAAAATAGAATTTGTTGTAAGAAAAAGAATATGATTTCCAGTTAGGTCTTTTACAAAACTGTTATAAGAATGCATATGTTGGCATGCAAAAACATGGATATTAGAAGAGTTACCTCATATGTTGGCATGCAAAAACATGGACATTAGAAGAGTTATCTTATATGTTGGCATGCAAAAACATGGACATTAAAAGAGTTACCTAAAAATTAAGCAAAGAACTACTGCTAGATCCGTACCTTGAGGATTTGAATATTGTCCATTCTGAAGATCCCAAAACACATGGCTGTTCATATACAATAAACACCTACAAATGGGCAGATCCACAACATAAGAATGGCATGAAAAAACTAAGTATATTCATAAAATAGAGTCCAATAACCTTTCCTAGCTACTGGTGTTTTGCTATATGTACAGTGGCAATGGCAGGATCAAACCAAAGAAATACAAATTCGAAGCCTGATGTCTCAGGTTATAGCACTCCAGGTGCTTCGAATCTGCCAAAAAACATGAAACATAAAATGGTTATGCGACAACTTGAAAACACTATGCAGTTGTCTGAAATAAGTAAATACCAACTTCAATCGAAGGATGCATATGAACAGAAGAGTGACGAAAAAAATGCACTGATATTATTTAAGCAGGTCGTTGCGGCTATGGCCGCTTCAGCTCGTAAAACTTGTACGACGGCTTCAGTTCATGAATTTCCCCAGCTTTGGGACCGTATAGAATGCTATTTAGCCATAGCCACGACCTTCACCTGGTTTGGGACCGTATGGAATGCTGCTTAGCCATAGCCACGACCTTCACCTGCTCTGAAGTTCGAAATTCAAAATGCATTCAATAGTGGCGGTGAACAGTCGCCGCAAGGGGGAAGGGGAACGCCGCATGCGGCGTTCCCTGGCACAAATACCAACAGATAGATCTTGCGGTCCAGATTGTTCTTGATCCTGATCGTCGATCCAGGATCTTACGGCTCAGGTGGCTTGGCACATATCCTACGGTGCACATGGCGTTGGGAATTATATGTAATAGATCCTATGGCTCATGTTGCTTTAATTATTATCATGTGGTGAGATCTCGACCCTTGATCAGGTCCAAGATCCTACGGCCCACCTTGAATGCTCCTCCCTTAAGGAGAGGCTTTTATAATTTTTATATTATGTGGGGGATTTGAACCCTGGTCATTAACCCCTTAGCTCCCCCATTCTAACCACTAGACCAAGCATTAATTTCAAGAATAATTTTTGTTTTAAATATACATAAGGCTAATAGTGTAATTGAGATAAAGTACAGTATAACATTCTAGATAGTTCAAGAAAGTTCTAGAATGTTCTGGAAGGCTCTAGAAAGTTCTAGAATCTTCTAGAAAATTTTAGAACATAATTGAATCTAAGAAGAATCTAAGAAAATCCTTCCAGAATGTTCCAAATTGTTCTATTCTAGAATGTAGGATAGGAGAATCTACGGGAATGTAAGGGAATCTAGGGAAATACTTCCAGAAAGTTCTAGAATATTTAAAAGTTTCAAAATATTCCAAAAAGTCCTAGAATGTTCTAAAAAGTTCGAGAATGTAAAAGAATCCAGGAGAATCTAACGAAATCTAAGAAAATATCATAAAATGTAAGAGAATCTAGGAAAATATTTACAAGTCTAAGGGAATCTCTTAAAATCTAGGAAAATCTTCATAAAATCTAAGGGAATCTAAGAAAATGTTGATGAAATCTTAGAGTATCTAGGGTAGGGCAATCTCATAAAATCTAAGGGGATCTAAGGGAATCTAAGGATATCTAAGGGGATCTTCGTAGAATCTTGGAGAATCTAGGAAAATCTAATAGTATCTAGAGGGAATCTTCATAGAATGCAAGGAACCTTATAAAATCTAAGGGAATGTAATGGAATCTTATAAAATTTAGAGGAATCTTCACGAAACCTCTAAGAGGACCTTGGTAGAATCTTAGAGAATCTATGAATTTAGAGTATTCTCAAGAGATTCTTTTAGAATATAGGGCACGACAGGAACTTGCGTCGTAAAAACATGCTAAAACTGGAATAATACTACGAAGGACGTAGTAAATTTCTTGTTTATATATGTTATACATGTGGAACATTTGTTATATTGAAGGTGACTTCGATAAAGAACGAGTATGAACTTCTATAGTTTGATATTAAAGCAGTTTTCATTACATCAAATTCATTGAATTTAGAACTAAGTTCTCCATTGACTTCATCAAGAGGAGGACAATGATGAACGCAAGAGAAATGAAGATGGAAAAGATGAAGATAATTTTGAAAATCGAGAGGGCTAAAGTTAATTACTTCTGTTGCTTATAAAATTAAGACATTTGAAATGTATTGTTTGATGACAAGCACGGACTCACTGCTTTGTTGTTTATGATCCTTAATGAAATTTGTTACTTTGCCTTCCTATGCTATAAACCTCTTCTTATTTATTTTTTTTATTTTTTAAATTTTAATGTTGCATTCCAATAAAAATGTAGAAGTGCAATCCAACATTTGATAAATGGTGCCTTTGAAGTTTGCCATTACCTAGATGTAATGTCGACACAAGTTATAACACAAAACGTGTCACTGTGTATTTGTAGTTTTGGCAAAATTCATTACTTAATATTGATGTAATGCTTGTCATAATCCATAGTAAAACTCAAGACAATGTTTTTTTGATATTCTTAACAATAAACATCTCCAATAAATGATGCTATTTCGTCATAATGGGAATGTAATTTTCGCACAAGTTATGACACAAAACTGGTCACTATATAATTGTAGTTTTTGGGTTGCTCCTAGGGGGCAAACCCTCGTTTACTTGGGTTTGTGGCATATCCTAGGTATATGCTGGAATATACCTAGAATATGCTGGTGACTGCTCCAAACCCTTAGTTGGCTGTAAACTGACGGTCTCGTGCGTTCTGGATCAAGGATGTTCCAACCGGGCAACTGGCAAGGCAGACCGTCTTCTGAAACAAAACTAGAGCTCAGTTCTGATAGTAAGGAATGCAGGGCAAAATATGATGCATATTTTTAAGCCGTCCATAAACTTTGCAATCGGTTGCCTTTGAATTTTTGGTGATGGCGGAATCAGGGCATGAATGCTGCGGCCATATGAACGACCTTTCTCATTTCGTCTCCAAGCTGTGGCTCAGGCATCAAATGAAGAGGTAGGTCTAATTTCATCATCCGCTTACTCTGGTTGTAAAAAGTATTCTGCTCATAAGACACATTTCTCTGGAGGTTGATTCAATCCTGTTAGATTTAAATTCTCAAGCTTGCTTATTAATGTTATTGTTCTACATTATCTTTGTCTCATAAAAGATGTCTCCTGAAAAAATGCTTTCAAATTGGCAATATGAACATTGTCATTCGAAAGTAAATGACTCCGGATGTTTTGGCATGGCTATTCCTTGTGGAAGTAATGTGGCATCTTTAATTTGCAGGTTGCTATGACAATTGGAAAGGCCCTCAAGAAGCAAGGTATCGGTTATATAGTGAAGATGAGTTGAGATGTTTTTTCAAGGCTAAATTGGTTTCGTTAGGTGCCAAGAGGCTTGTACCTGTGGGCTTGGGGACGACGACCAATGCATTGAAGATGACTTTTCTAACTGGTATTGTCATGGCTAATACGCATTGATCTCGGTCATTCTCTTAATATTTTCTCTTCATTGTGATGCAGAAGATGGGTCTCCATTAACAGGCAGCAGTAACTTCCTCCCTCCTCCCTTTCGTGGCCTTTGTACCCTTCGAACAACCTTGTCTTGACACTGATTTGCTAAGTCCTCCCTGCAAGGTATGCATTATGCTTATCTGCATTGACAATGGGGCAGCTACTGTAGCAATAATGTGTTTGTCAAAGCAGAATCGGAATTTCAAGAGCTTTGCATAAACGCATGACATGACATTCTTATGTTTTACTTATCTTTCTTTTTCTGGCACTGCATCTCAGCAACTATGCTTCAATGGAGGGTGTACTTTATTGCAAGCCTCACTTAGAACAAAAGTTCAAACAAATAGGAAGCCTTGATAAAAGTTTTTAGACTCGTACGTATATGTTTAATTTTATCTAACGATAACTACGTGTATCTTAAAAGAAAATGAAGTTCTCTCCTAAGTTCTTTTTCTGTTGTTCTTTGGTTTCAGCTGCAGGCTTTAAATCACCAATTAAATTGCAGGAGTCAGCTCCGGTATTAGTCATTGTCTATGCTTTATGTTCATTGCTAACATAAAAATATTTTAGATGGTAAGCTGGTATTTTTTTGGTATATGCAGTTTACTGCCAGGCCAGCAAGACCACCTGTGGTAAAATTTACTCGCCTTTTCTCTGGCACTCAAGATAAGTGTGACATGTTCAAAAACAGTGTATCCTCTTGAGAAGGTAATCAAACATTACGCATTGTTTCAAACATTGAAAGACATTAACTTTTTTGGGATAAACAAGCACATAATATTTATACTGTACATAAAGCTGAGTTAGAATACCTGGAGTATGTGAGAAGGTTATTGCAGATAAGCTCACTGACAGTATACAACAGCAAGCACAGTTGCCTCTAGACATTCATGTGAAGCTCATAATATTCAATGGTTTATTTCTTGGAATATATCACATTGCTTGAAATCATAATAGTCATACTTTATTGAAATATGCACAATATCTAACGCTAAGTCAGCAGCAGTGCTTTTCAACTATGGAGTGCTCTATCATAAAGAATAGATCAGCTACGCTTATAATTGCAATTATTTGAATTGTTGGTTTTTATTTCTGATTATGCTGCAAGTGAGCGTCGAAGGTCTGGCTTATCACAAAGCCTGTTTCAAATGTACCCATGGTGGTTGCCTAATCAGTCCTTCAAACTATGCAGCTTTGGAGGGCATTCTTTACTGCAAACACCATTTTACACAGCCATTTAAGGAAAAGGGAAATTATAGTCAGCTTACAAAGTCAAGCTCTATGAAAGTTGTGCCTAAAGAAGTAGATGCATGAAGATTTTTATCAACTTGTATTCAGATGCAACAACAAAATGTACAGCTTGATGCTGCTAGGTGATCTGAATATTGCTGTATTTTTTCTAAATGCTTGCAGGAGGACATGATATGGATTTTTGGAGGCTTCTGTCACTCCACATATGCTTCAGTGGTAATTGATTGGATGGAAATTTCTTTATATATTGATAATGAAAAAAATTATATATAAAATAATTGTGTCTAACTTGGCATAACAACTGCACATCTACAAATGACATATCAATATTCATTATACAGGACCATGTGCAACCACATTGGTTTCATTGTATGAGATCTATGTTCATTTTGTTGCATGCACCTTTCTCTTTGAGCATGCTGAAGTTGTAATTTTGTTCTTTTATTTTGCGTTGTGGTAGGTGTTGCTTTATATGACTGTCCCAACTAACTTGTGGGCTTGTGGAGTGTCATTGTAATGTCTTATTAGTAATTAGTAACGAGTACTTGACCTTGCTCTATTGGCAATGTATTTATAGCGCCACAAGACTGTTTTTTTGCTTGATTACCCAGTGCATTTTACTTCCATATCTTCTGGAACAACTGTAAGTTTTATAACGTCATACCATATAATATCATAATTTTCTTGATTTTCTTCTCTAGTAAATATATGTTTTACATCTTTACAATGCAGGTACCCTTTTTCTTTGGATTTTTTTCCCTAATGCAATGGCCAAGAAGAAATATGTCATGCTACCTATACTTGCAGGGTTAGCTTTTTTATGTAGATGGGCAACATAGAGTGTTGAGGACTATGGCAGTGGAACAAATCATGTCTTTCCAACATATGGCTATGCAAGAATGTATGGTGGTGTTTCTGTTGATTCTTTTGTCAAATAGATGACTGTTCAGTCTCTTACAAATGAGGGGCTTTGAGCCTCACTTCCTTCAGTAACAAAGATGGCAGAAATTGAAGGGCTCGATGCACATAAGCATGTAGTCACCTTGCATCTTGAGACGCGATGATCTGATGGTATTGATAACGATTTTGATGGTTACAGATTTTCTTACTTGCATTGCAGGGAGTGGTAAAGTAGGGTGTTTATATCATCTATCTAAGGCATATAGTTGATTTTCTTGCCATTTCTTATTACTAAGGGTTTGTTTTTTCCTCGCTCATTTCACGGGCCAGAAAATACATAATTGAGAATGATGCCATTGTAGTTCACTATATGTGCTAGTTTTTGTTAAAGGTTCCTTTTTTTAAAAATAAAATTGTTGGTTTTTTTTTTTTAAATCGTTGGGTTGGCTATTATCTGAGACCCAAAAAGGCATTCATTGACAATTTTTAGATTTGGATTTGTATTTCATTGCAATGTTGCAGTTTAAACTTTCACATACCCTTAGTCCATTATATATTAATCATACAATTTTGTATTACTATTGCTTTATGCTAGCATATCTCATGTCATTAACAATTTTGCAAACACCATACTAAAGTATATTAGCCTTTTAAATTACAATTCGTTTGGCATTAAACAATCTTCCTACCCAGACATCTACATCTATGTCTATTGTAACAAGCTCCTGTTTGAAGTTGAATCCAAATTAGTGACACAATTTAAATGTATGTGGCCTATTAGTCTTACTTACTGTAGTGCTTCAACAGTTTACGTGCAGAAGAACAAGACAAGCACACTCACGTGCCCTGCGCATTGCAATTGTTGTTTTCCTAGGCAACCCTTTACTATCGATGTGTGTGCAACATGCCTTTCTTCTAGTGCGACCTTTTCGTTTTAATATATCACATATATTTTATTCAAATACAATACTATCTAAATATGGGTGCCCAAAAAAAAAGTTAATTATCTTGGCTAAATAATATTGTCCAACAAGATTCACCTATGTTTCTACGACTATTTACAAGTCAGAAAATATGCAACATGAACATTCTCAAAAACCTATAGTTTGTCATGTTCAAACAAAATTTGGCCTTAATGATAACCTTGTTAACAGGCAAGACAAATAACAAACATTTCCTAATAGACATTAATAATTTACACAGATAATCATTAAGACGGTGGTGCATTCGACTATACTAGCCCTATGTTGTTTCAGACTACAATGCAATGTGTCTAGAGCTCAGGTATAATCATCTCAAGTTGGATAAAAAAAAATTCTCGGTGTGCTTCACAAAGAACTTTCAAGCTTGAATGTTTTCAGCTTTGGCCATTTGTAGCCTTAGCCTTACTTTTTATTTTCTTCTATTTCACCTTCCCTTGCCCAACCCTTTGCCCCAATTATTATGGAAGGCCATAATTCAAGGAAGGAAGAAAGGAAGGAAGGAAGGAAATTTTAACGTCCACGGAACCCAATCGGGTTATGGGACCCAATACAAAAGATAGGGCAAAAGCCCAGACTGAAACCCGGGGATCAAGCCCCGTGACCAAACCAAAAAGGCCGAAGCCAAAATCAAACGTGGGGACTAGCCCCAGTACACAGAACTCGGGGACTATGCCCCGTAGCAAATCACAATGCTAGAATAAAACAAAAGGGCATAAGCCCAAGCAGAGCTCGGAGTCAAACCAACTACACACACATTGCCCATGGATCAAGTGGCCAGTGATCCCGAATGATAGCCTGGCCGCCTCTATACACAGCCCACTTCCGGTGCAGACGAGCCTCGCGGACTCGACATAATTCATCCTTCCGTCGGCAGAGCTGTGCTGGGGTAAGGTCTTCCTGGACGGAGAAGGAGGTCCCTTGCAAGTGATTGCCATAGCGGAGGATGTGGAGCCTGGACAAGGCATCCCTGAAACTAACCAGTAAATGACGGGGGCGGTCAGGCCGTGCTGCTCCAACTCGACGAGCCGAGAGAATGCCATCTTCCTTTACGTGCATCACCGCAGCAAGGAAACGGGTCACCTCAGCTGTCACAGAAGTGTCGCTTGCTTCTTCCAAACCCACAATGCGTAGGTTCAGGGCTAACGGGTGCGCTGTGGCCCGACCTGTGCAGTGGGCAAACAATCCTCGGATGGCGGTCGTGTGGGCATAGGTGTGGTATCATCGGCCTGGAGCGTAGCATCCACATGCTCAGACGAGAACCCTGGGGGAGGTACGGGTGTAGCACTGCCGTGCTGCACTGAGTCAAGTCCTGCCGAATGTAGCAGCATCTCTAAAAGCTGGACCCAGCTTCCCAAGGGCAACTGAGCCGATGTTCCTGTGAGTGTGACTGCCGATTGGACCGTGCGGATCCCGACCAACAAATCTGGAGGCAGACAGTGGATCCGAGCATCAATCCTGGTCAAGGCTGCAGCCACAGATGCATCCGGAGCAGATTGTGTGTCTGGGTGTGTCAGCATAGGACGCTGGGGCCCAAATGATGGGGCTGCCTGAAGATATGGCGTAATCGCGGGGTCATAGGGCCTATTCAAGACCGTCTCAGGCAGCCTAATGAGGTTCTTTTCTTTGCGGGTCTCCCTGGCCATGCGCTTGATCTTACGAGCCATTCTAATGACAAGGTGGTGAGGGATAAAGCAGATGCAAGGAGACCAGTGCAAATCGATCCTAGAGGTGACCTTGGATGCAAAGGCGAATCCAGAAGGCAAAACAAGGGGCAACACAGCAAAAATCAGCCTAAGGGTTACAAGAAGATGAGCAAGCAGATACCAAGTGGAGATCCAAGCTTCTGAAGAAAAAATCACCGGAGCAACAAGAAGATGGGCGAGCAGAACTGCTTATAAAACAAAAGGGAGCTCCCCGGGCGAGTGTAACACATCCTTCAGCCAGGCTTTAAACCAACACCAAACTAAACAAGAGGTAACCTGGTATGGCCGAATCTGGATTTGGATAGGAGCATGACTTCTGGAAACTAGGCGAAACTGGAACTGGAAGGTGTGCCGAAACTGGATCGGGGTCGCTGCTCAAGGCTTTTGCTGTGTGCGCACTTGTTGCTAGACCCTGCCGACTCACATGAGCTTGAACAGACCCGGCTGTTGATGCTGTTGATGTTGGTGATGCCAGGCTATGCCATAACCGTGCTTGTTGCTTGATGCTTGCCCCTGCAGCCTCACAGGAGCTTGGCCGGGCCCGGGTGTTTATAAATCCAAACATATATTTTTCTATAACTTTGAAGTAGTTGCTTTATACAAAATAAGTTCCTCATGTTGTTCTTTAATTTAAAGTGTTACAAATGGACCTCTTCGATTTAAAGTGTTACAAATGCACCTCTTCAAAAATGTGATTCGTAGAGCAATCAAGATCAGTCATCCTAAAACTGTTGACCTACTATTTTTCCCAAGCCTGCCCTACTGCTAGTTTCTTTGGTTTTCTTTTTTTTTTTTCTAAGTATCAAACGGCTCTTTCATGTGGAATGTGATTGTTACAAGAATCAAAACAAACTTTAATAATCTAAGCTTTATGCCAACAACCTTATATACCCTTTTTCTAAGCAATGTACACATGAGAGGACCTTGTGTCTATAGTATCATTCTTTTTTCACTTCCCTTCTCGAAAAGCAAATGTTACGGTCCTAGTTTGGTTGAACATCCATGTTGTACTATAGCTCTCACACCTACTCTATGTTATTTCAAGCTTATAAGATTGATTATGAACATTATATGGACCCATTAACTAACTCCCCATGCACAACCTTTTACATATCATGCTAAACAACTCCATATATAGTCACTAAGTAAGGTGGCCATGTTCTATTTCAATATGCTTAGAAATTTAATTTGCAAGGGTATTGCATCATTCCCTCTAACTATAAGCTAGAGATTATGCAAGTGATTACATCTCAAACTTGAGTTATAGGAATCCAACAACTCATCTAGACAATAAGTTATGACTCAAGCACTCTCACATCATATTGATACCATTCTTACACCATATCAATGAAATTCTAGATTAGCACTCTTGGCCTTGGCCATCCACCAGTCCAAACTTAAAATATAGAAACTGCACCATACCCTTGCATCAATACTCATATATGGCTATGATTCCTAAAGGTGCCATATCTAAGTCTTGGAACTGTTGTGGATGCTTTAGAAGAAAAAAAAAAAAAAAAAAAAAGCAAACACACCCTCGGGCCACCGAAGAAGAACTCTCTCGGCTTGCAAAGACCTTGTTGACATAGTCCATTACTTAATATTGATGTAAAGCTTGTCATAAACTAGACGCAACACAATGCTTCTTGATATTTCTGACAAGACTTAAAAAGTTTTTGGGGGTTTTGGCTGATGTTGGTGTGCCCTTTTCAGGGTTTGACTTTTAGAAGAGAAAATGGATTTTTTGGCAAAACCTTCTTTTTCTGGCGTTCTTACCCCTTTCAAAATAATCATAGGAAAATTTGGAACGGGTGAGCAGCTACAATCTCGGGCGATGATCTCGCTTTGATGATGGGCCGCTGTGTCCAATGGAAACAGCCTCCTTTCACTAGGGTGATGCATATACAGGCTGATGGCATCATCTCCACGTCTCGGATTGGAGCAGTACGGCTTAATTGCCCTCGGCACCTCTTAGTCGACTTTCGGGATGCCATCTCTCGACTGCATATCCTGCGGCACGGCAATCATCTGAAGGGGACCACATTCTCCGTACAGAAGGATCTTACCCCAGTACAGCTGTGCATGCGAAAGGAGGAATTGTGCCGGGTTCGTGAAGCTCGCTTGCGGCGCAAGTGTGCAGTGTATAGAGGGGGGCAGGCGATTATCCGGGATCAGTGGCCATCCGATCCGTGGGCAGTGTGCGCATAGCCCTGATCCTTATTACCTTCATTGTATGTACTGGGGTTTAGCCCTACTATTTTTGTTCTTGTTGGGATTCGGCCCTCTGCTTGGGCTTATGCCCTTTTGTTTTATTCTAGCATTGCGATTTGCTACGGGGCATAGTCCCCGAGTTCTGTGTACTGGGGCTAGTCCCCACGTTTGATTTTGGCTTCGGCCTTTTTGGTTTGGTCACGGGGCTTGGTCCCCGAGTTTCAGCCTGGGCTTTTGCCCCATCTTCTGTATTAGGTCCCATAACCCGATTGGGTTCCGTGGACGTTAAAATTTCCTTCCTTCCTTAAGGTTTGTGCTACTAAAATCCTTGCTTATCAAGGTATTTGCATTCGAGGGTTGGATCAATTGTTGGAGTTATCAAGGTGTGCTTAGAGCTTGGAGTAGCAGGTTTCAGATCTTTTATCTTCAGTCCATTGTTTTTCGTTGGCGTGATTGGTAGCATTATAACACCCTAAATCCGCTGCATCTTATCTGTTTTCTCAGCTTAATGACTTCATCTCTTGCATTTTTCAGAAACTTCAAAGGTAGTATTTGAGGTTGGGATGCCATCACTCAGGTCATTTATTTGAATTTGAGCGGTTGAAGCAGGTGAATATAATAATCTTAAGCTTTTGGATTCTAGTTTTTGCTTTTCCTTTGTATGCGAAGAAAAAATGTATATCCAATCTGGTCCTGCCATAGCCTGGCCCCGATTTTTCTTTGTGAGAAGGTATGTGAGCAATTTCTACGATTTAGGAGTTTTTATTTTCTTTCTCTGAGAGCTCCGCTGTTGTAGCGATGGAGTTTTGGCATCTGCAACAGTCTGTAACAGCATGCATAAAGCGGATCTTTCCAAAAGCCCTTTTGTACTCCCTAAAACTATAGAGCCATGAAATCAACACGATGTAGTAAATTGCCTCAAACCTTATAATATTTTGCAAACCTCGTTATACAGTATAGCAAAACATGTACGAGCATACCCTACAAATGAGATCGCTATCTACAGTCTAGATCGAGGAATAACTTCCAAATATGCCATCCAAGAGCTCTATGACTAGAGTCAACCCCGTGTGAATATGCACCCAAGCCAAATGGGGTTTCATGGGGATTTTAATTTACAAGTGTTTGATACAATGGCTTGTGTTGCACAATTGCCAAGAGCACATGATGAGCATCTCTATCCATCGTATTTCTCAAGGCTTTTCTAAAATTCAAAGTTATGACTACAATGTAATACAAGATGCCACATTATAAGTATTAGGTTTAATGTTTAGAAAAGCCATATGTAACGAGGTATTCATCTCCACACGTCAATTGTTCTTTCTCGTGAAGCACATACGTCCCTAATGTCTTAATTCCTCATACATAGGACACCTTGTTTTGAGATCAAACTTATTTATTTTATAGTTTTTTTGGTATAGCGTGTCTAATTTATTTTTATATTTTGTAAGAATTTAGCGCTGGCGAAGCCAGCGCTTTTGTTGCGGTATGTGTGTAAGTACGTTGTGTCCAACGGATAAATTACTAAGAACGTATGCATAGTATGATATGATAACGATTTTGCGCGCCCCTGGGAATCGAACCCAGGTTACTCCACGGGCGCGTTGCCCACGATGTAGAGGGAGCATCAGTTCTTGTAGGGGACTGGTGGTCCGTCTACATCGTCGGCATTGAGGTGAATGGAGGTTCTTTTTTTTTTTCTTTTTTTTTTTTTTGTTGGGGGGGAGAATTACGCACCTTAGTCACGGGAGGAGTTCCTTGTAGACCACGTTGGCTGTAGTCTTTTTCTTATTGTCTTCATCTAGAAGAATTAGGACATCTTCTCTTTTTCGTATGCAGGTGAGTGCTGTGTAAAGTTGTCCATGTGCGAAGACTTCACTACACAAGTCAATCACAATCTTGTCGAGTGTGAGCCCCAGGCAGCTGTTGAATGTTGTTGAATACGCGGGTCATAGTGGGAGTTGGCATCGGTGGATTGTCCATGGCCATTTTTCTAGCTGACTGAAGAAGTCAACACGCGATATGGGGTGAATGTTGTCTCTTTGTCGTGGGTCTCCTGTGAGTAATTTTACTTGCACGAATCTGTTATATAATGAGGTTATAATGACCCTAGCTTTTTAACGAGGCCTCTGTCTCTGTCGAGTGTCTTTGTGATGTGGCATATCGTATTGGGCTTTAGTCGAAGCTCGTGTTGTGGCAATGATGGGTCTCTGTAGCCGTTTAGAAAGTCTGTTGTTGCCATTGGGTGGTCGTCTATGGTTTGGTCGTTTTCTGTTAGTGTGACGTTCAAAGACAAAGATACGGTCCCGGGGCGATATCAGATCAGACCGCCACGCCGCAGACACGCCGCCCTAATCGGCGTAACGCCGACGTGTACCCAAGCAAGGGCGCCCTAGGGGGCAGCTTGCAATGGTGCGCATCCTTAGCAATGTGCGCACTTTTAGACCTTTAACCCATTAAAGGTAGACCAAGGGTCATGGAAACCCTAAACCCAACTGATAGCCTACATAAGGCATCAAACCCTAACTTTCCCTTTTTCACCCACAGACCTTCCGAATTCGACTGGCGCTACCGAGGAGTCAATTCCAACTCCCACGATCCGCCCGGCGCCCCAATTTTGTCGGATCATCCTTCTGACCGCATCCCAAAGCAGAACAGAGACATGGACGCCTTCGGATCGAGAGGAGTGAACCAGGGATCAGGTATTTGGTCGATTGAATAGCCTAAACCTTATTCCAGCCTTGAACCAAAGAGGGTTTAGCCTATTAAATCATCCTTAGTAGCCAAGCGCATCCCGAGATTGACTCTAACTAAAGAACCTAACTCTATGAATTAGATTAGTTCTTATTACTTATGTTGATATGATGGACGGATGTATTCTGTGGACTCATTGTATTGGGAAGGGGGGTAGAGACTTAAAGCTTAGTAGATGATGCTCCTAGCTAGTCCCTCTTAGTGCATTACTAGAATTCGGCCTGTGTACAAGAACCCCACCGGGTTGTGGGTGAAGGGGCTAGGACCGGCTTAGAATGAGGTTCGTGTTCGACCCTTGACCGATCCCTCCGGGTGTGTAAGGGCCTACCGGGGATCAGAGTGACTAGGTCTAATGGCTTGCCACTGAGTGTGCCCTCTAGTCACCTTGGGTCAGCATGGAGATCTCTGGTGGGAGTGATCCCTACTGCGCCCATCGGGAACCGGGAGATGCAACCCGGGAATAGCCCCTTTGGCTATGCATCCATGGGCTACATCAGTCCCAACACTTTTCAACCTACTCGCAAAGTGTGCAATGCAGGAGGGGCGGATGGAGTGGACAACCCTAAGCCATGTTCTTATGCCAGCCCAATCCATTGTCATGATTTCTCGTCTGCGACTCGAACTCGAGACCCAAGCTTGTCGGCCATCCCCCCGAGTCCGAGCCTTGGGTAGGAACTTCCTTTGTATTGTGCTGATCTTTGTCTATGCGGATGTTGATGTGCCACCTTCGAGGTGGATATATGATGTTATGTATTCGACGCGTGTATGTTTACGCTCCGCAGCCTAGGTAGGCCCCGAGGGAGACGGGGTAAAATGACCCCTTCACTCTTCCCAATCGTGGACTCCTGTGGCGGTCCACAAAGGATATGTGGAGGGCCCCCAGACGAAGATGGAGCTGGTACGGGGGATGAACTCCTGTTTGTATACGGTGCGGCCATCGTATATGAGTAGGGGACGTCACAGTGGTATCAGAGCAATGTTCTTGGAGACCAAGAGCAAAGCACTGGCCATGCTCCCAGTAGTACTAACTTGATAGGATCCTCAAACCTCGAAAAAGTGGGAAAAAATTTTTCTCATTTTTTTTTTAGTATGTGCTAAGCTAGTAACAGTTAAGTGAACTGGAACATAATAAGACTAAAAATAGTGAGCCAAAACCTCCCCAGGCAAGGTGGTCTCACACGTCGCGCTTGGTCAAAGAACTGAACTTTAGTTTTTGAGCAGGGCGCTAGCTGTGAGACATTGAGCCAAAAACACCTTAAAACTTGATGAATTGCACAAAGGTAATATGGTAAGGCGCGTTCTAAGGTAAGAATTAGTTAGAATAGTATGTTTAAATCACTTAAATTATTTAAATCACTTAAATTAGTAAAAAATGTACAATATCTCACAGGTAGCGCCTTGCTCAAAAACTAATTAAAACTTGATGAATTGCACAAAAGTAATATGGTAAGGCGCGTTCTAAGGTAAGAATTAGTTAGACATTGGATCTCCGGATTCAATGGATGAAGAGACCCAAGAAGCGTACGAGCACATAGAGCGGGAGATACAAGAAGAGGAGAGGGCAGAACGAGAGCAGGAGACCAAGGTTTAAGAAGCAGCAAACCAGAAGCTGGCCCAACATTTTGAAGACTCAACAGCCTGCACAGTTCATGCGAAGACGGTGACACTAATGAAGAAGGACATGCAGCTTGCCAGCTGCATCAAGGGAGATCCACAGTAAAATTTTGTAAATGATTGAAAATTTTTGGGTTTTAGACTAAGTAACGTGTGTAATCTTACTTAATTAAGTTGAGTTAGTAAGTTCCATCTTTTGTTCCCTATCTGTGTGAGACCTCCAAACTTTGAACCTCCATAACTTGAGCTACAGAGCTCCAAATCGCCTGAAATTTATTGCAATAGGACCCTTAGACAGCCTAGAATCCATTTACGACCTCAAATTAGGCTAGAAATGTCAAACCCCAGTTCAAAATGACCAAAATTGCTCAAACCCTTGAATTGTTTTTCCAAACTGTGGTTTGTTTGTAAATAGAAGCATACCCCATTAGTACCTTGCAGGTATTGCTCTCGGCTCGAAGCTGATGCTTTACTCCTAGATAGAAGTGCCCAAGAACACCCCTTTGTTATAGTCATCTAGACCTTAGCATAGCAACCCAAGTCCAACTGTTGGCACATCAACTCTGCTCATGCCAAAGGCATAAACCTTGACCTAATTCTGTGTCCTTCTAATAGAGTTTGACTTATATAGCCGCCACATTGACACTCCCTATTGCCAGGGTACCTAGAAAGGAGCTAGAGTCTAGAGCTGCACAAGTCACTCCATGTGTAGAGATTGGACTCCCCCAAACCAACTTTGCTGGGACCTTAGAGTATGCCTCAAACATCATGGAGGTCTTGCAAAACAACCCTCATGTCATGCCATACGACACGTCCTAATGTCCATAGACTTGGAGATTATAGATATGTCTCCAGTAATGCTGCTCGAGCCATCTTGCTTGCTTATAGAGCCCAAAATGTTGTAGGAGAGCCCTTCAAGTAGACCCTTAGACTCTAGAATATACGAGCGTTACTTTCGAAGGATGGGGCCAGAGCCACAGAAGAGCTAGAGGCGCAACTCCTTGAAGACATCAAGGTCCCAGCCGATGTACAGACAGATAAGGAGAGGAGACCAAAAAGGCAGATCCAAGAGAGGGAAGATCACCACGACCTTGCAGCCCAGCAGCTCAAGTGAATGTCATGAAATGTCGGCCAAGGAGTGAGAGACTCGAATGGATAGGACCCAAGGGACGGAGGAGACGACCTAACCAGCAGGTACAAATCACGCAAAGGCGACTAGAAGGAGCCATGGTAGGGGCAATGGAGATGACCACACTTCCAGGCACAGGAGAGCCACCTCAGAATGAAGCAAAGCCCAAGCAACAGGAGTCGCACTCAGAAATTCAACCTGTGGAGGAATGACAATGCCTGCCTACCGACCACGATCTCAGAGCTTCGAAGATATTCAAGAATGCCCGACTGCAACAGCCAGGTGATCCTACTCAAGCGATCAACGGCACCGCACAACGGCAACCTTGCAACGACACACCGCATGTAGGGACGTTGAGCGGTCACCGCATTCCTCACGACGAATATACACATTAAGGAGGAGCATCTTTCTCAAGGGATCACATCGACGAACACTCTTCGCAACTGGCGTGACGAGCTCGGATCAGACATGAAGCTCAACAATAGTAGCAGCATCTCAAGGAATCCCGGAGTCAACCAGAACGAAGAAGATGCAGCAAAACCGAAGAATCAAACGCGATAGGAGGAGGGGAAACCCTAAAGAACCATCATTCAATTATTTTTAGAATATGTCTTAATTTTTGGACTAAAATTAGATTGCCGCTTTCCGCTGTTTTCTTTCTTGTTTTGGCTTTCCCGCCCGTGTGCTCAAATTTTTTTGACTTTTTCCCTTTCCCTCACGTTCTCGCGTTTTCTTTTTCCCTCGCCTTCTTTTCTTTTCTTTCTCTTTTGCATTTTCTCTTCTGCGTTCCTGCGCTTCTGCGTTTTCCTCTTCTCTGGCCGCTCCAATACCTAGGGCGATTCCGGCTGTTGCAGGATGGGCGCCGCTCCAATACCTAGGGCGATTCCGGCCGCTCCAATACCTAGGGCGATTCCGGCAGCAGTTAGGAGAGAAAGAAGGCGAGACTTAGGCGCCTTCTGCCATGTAAAACCCTCGTTTCCTGCATCCGGCCCACTGCTCTGCGCCCCTGCTCCGCCATAGCTCCAAGCTTCGAGCTTCAATGTGTTATTAATTATTAGATATTTGCAATGCAGAGATGGAGCTGGAGCATATGCATTCGACACAGGTATTTGTTTCATTTCTGGATTTCAGAAAACTTGAGGGCATTCTAAACTTGAGAAGAAGCTCTAAAGGCGCTAGCTTGTGTGTGTTTTACACCCACTTCCCGTCCAATTTTTTGCAGGCTCTCATTGCTTTGCAGGTTATGGTGCATGCAAAGGATTATTTGCATTGTAAGATTTGCTTTGCTGGCATATCTACACATTTCGGATTTGCAGAAAGAGCACAAAGTACTCCAATCCATCTTAAAAGCTCTGCAAGCTTCAATTTGCTACTGGATCTGTTTGTTAAGGCTTTGCTAAAAAGATCACAGGGTATTCCAATCGGTGTAAAAACTCCCCTTTGAATGCAGGGGATTATTTGCATTGTAAGCTAATTTGCCACCGGATCTGCTCAATGGGGGTTTACAGAAATAGCACAGAGTATTCCAATCGATTTTGAAGCATCCTGCACCAATTTTTGGTTGCATAGCATCAGCTTTTGTTGTTCCATTTGCATAATGTCAAATCTGCAGCCATTGTTTGTTGTTCCATTTGCATAATGTCAAATCTACAACTACTTTAAATTGATAAATTGATGTACAGCAGGAGCGTTTATTGGATTATCAGGAGTGTTTATTGGATTATAGCTTGTGAAGGGAAGGAAAACAAGCAGTTTGAGCAAGCATTGGTTTTTGTTGTGGTTGTAAAATCGCGCTTGGCGCGATTTAACACTGTCTACACTTTTAATAATTGTCTCTTTTATAGTGTTTTAAGAGGACGGTTCTAGATTGAAGAAGGTTAAAAACGTGGTTAAAAAGTGTTTTAAGAGGACGGTTCTAGATTGAAGAAGGTTAAAAACGTGGTTAAAAGACTGCCAATTGGAATATTTTATGTTTTATTTATTCTAATATTTGCTTGATTTTGTTAAGTAAGTAGTTATTTTTCTTGTGATGTCTTATTGTTTGAAGTATATTTACTATGTAATGCTATATAATCTCTTGATGTTAATTTCAAGAAAACAAGTCAATTTTTTGCCTTATTTAAGTTAAATGCAAAAGAAAACCCAAGTATGCAACATACACTACAGTTTTGTAAATAAAAAAAAAAAAAAAGAAATTGAAAAGCACTAGATTTGCTAAAAATAATGCTTATTTGGCGCGATTTTGGAATAGACATAATCCCAAAATAAATGAATGATGGTTAAAGGAGTATAAACATTTAGGTAGATCTTCGTAGTTGTTTTGGAAAAGTGGATGAATTAAAATCCCAATGTAAATGCGTATATGTCTATTGTATATCTCGGGCGTTCACAGATATAGTGGAGAAACATTTTACGGATTTAACGCTCAGATCAGGAAGCTCCTTCACTTCGACTACCAAATGAGGAAGCAAGGAAGCACAACTATAACCCAAGATCCAAATGGAAGACCAAGTACGAGGGAGAAATGACCAGAGGCCAAGACACTTCCGGAAGTGCCCTCAAGTAGAAGACCGCTCGTCCACCCAATGTCAGAACAAGAGACAACACCGGTCATGTCAAGATCATCAGCGCTGCACCTGGACATCGTCAGGATGCAACACTACCTCTTGTGGCAGCGGCAACACTTGATGAACTTATGACACGAGTGGCCTCAACAATAGAAGGAGGAACGACCCGACATCAACGAGCGAACTAAGAAGACAACATCTCGACGACCATAATTCCACCTTGTGGTAATATAGGGTGATGCGCTATGATACGTGTATTAGATGGAGAGGCACGTACGAAAGGCACTGCAACGAGGAGATATGCCTTCAACAACTAGGTGATGGCTTCGTCAGGTACTCCTACCAGTAATTAGAAGAGAAGAAGCCGATCATATCTCCGACATGTGGCACATCAAATGCCCCAGGTAGAAGCATTTGACACCTTAATGACAAGGATAGCAACTGAAGCACCTTCGGCAAAAAGAGAGTTCAAGATAATAGCTAGGCTATCCAACGACAAGAGTATATCTAAGGCAGGTACTTCTTCAACTCAAGGGTCAAGCTGCGCAGATATAAGGATCCATCATCTCGACAATATAGCCAGCAGGGAGGGGAGCCATGATGCTTTACTTGACAGAGAGACCGACATGCATAGAGGGACAAAAGTCAGGAACTGAAAGCTGGAGAAGTGCTAGCAACCGACTTCTTCCACGAGCTCCCTAGAGGCAACAGGAGGATCAAAACTGACGAGCACAATCAAAGCCACCGGAAGGTACCTCAAGACAAGAAGACGGCATAGCACTGTGGAACGTGACAACGTCCAAGCTATGTGATCGAGGGGATCAAACAAGGAAGTTTGGAAGCTCGATGGAGAAGCATCTAGGCGAGGCGAGCCGATGACTTGCACGCGGACTTGCATGCAACTTGGTGAACCCAAGGATGGATGATTCAAAGAACAACTGCAGAAGAGAACTACTCCAGAGGAGTATAGCCAAAGGAATCGCAAGATGACCTCAAGAGACGCCTTCAAATAGCTTCAAGTATCATGAAGGGGGGAACAGTTACCGCCCGAAAACAGGATCAGGAAGCAGACCGAAATGTCAAAGCATCAACGACCAGCATACCTTTAGTTAGAATATGATGCAAAGCGTGTTGTGCCATAGCCGACAAACATCGGAGGGGCCAGGTATATCAACAAACTACCCCGGAGTACGAGCCAACGTACAAATAGGAGGATATAGATCGTCAACACCATTGCACCTGGAGGAACACCGATGACATTGCCAAGGAGTAGGCGTGCAACTCGAAGGGAGGCACAAGGGGGACCTAATAGCGCTAGTAGTAATTGTAATTATGTAAGCTATATGTTTTGCATGAATAGTTCCCCTGTTATTCCTTCCCTCCCATAGCATAACGGATCAAAAGAAGAGATGTCAGGCAATTTGTAGGGGTGAAGCAATCCACATCCTCAACACTCTTCGGGCAACACGATAACGACAAGAGGACTCGACGTATGAGACATCGATGGAGTCGAAGAAACAATATCGGATCTGTGAGTCGCGAATGCCAAGACAAAGAGTTCAAGATGAAAAACCTTTTTTTCAACGGCGCCACCTTCAGGCTTTTGAAAAGCGGCATGGAAGATTTCAAGTGATCAACTACACCAGCAAGCCACCAGCAATGAGAGGCTTCTAATGAACAAAGTCAACCTTACATCAAAGAGGATCCATCGTCAAGGAGACTGAAGTATCGAGCGACTCGGAAGAACGTTACCTTGCTATTTCAAGCAGGCAACGAGTGGATGAGCTTCTAGCAAGCTCAAGCATCTAAGGCCATGGGGCCTAGTAGGTTAAATGTAGGGATGGTAACATCCATTTTGGGATTAGAAGGCATTGTTAGATATTCTCGCCGAAAGGATTGCCCCAATATTGAGCTAAGCGTCAAGTATTGGGAAGGAAACGCATAGGAGTAACTAAAATTATACACGATTGTTAACAGACAATCACCTCGCTAAGAAGGAATCATTACTAGGATAATTGTTGACCATGTATAAATCTAGTACCTCCAAAAGAATAATCCGACCGAAAGAAAAGAAGTAATCTAACAAGTCCGGCCAACTTGTTACGATGACATCAATACATATTCTAAACGAGGTGCACCCTGGACTACCACAGTCGCCGGATCTGTCAATCCTACGGCCCAGACTGTATATTGGAGCCTCTGGACACCTCTCGTTTCGATTATGCTCAATTATGATTGGGGACGCCTATGATTTTAAGATGTCAAATACGAGTTTGCCTAAGGTTTTGATAGTATGTGGAGCCTCTATACAGTTTTGCTTAAGCTTTTAGAATATGAAATACGGGGATTCGAACCTCTACCAAAATAATTCAATGTCCTAATAAGACTACTTTAACCAATCTAACCAGTGAGCTAATGTGACTATTTTTTATCTTAAATCCATGTTTTTTTTTTATAATAACCCATTGAATTGTTTTTGGGATATGGTCTATGGTTTCAAGAATTATATCTATATCAAATCCCCCTGGAACCCCCTGTTATTTTGCTACATATTCGATTGGTAGGAATATTCCAAGAATTTAAATAACTAAGAAAGGGGGAATCTCTAGAATATAAAAGAATAATACATGTAAGGTACATCTAAAATAAGAATTATAGTAATCAAATAGTCTTTTGAGTCAAAAGGAATTGTCATGATGACAAAACCTTGTGGTTTGGAATCGTTCTAACTAAGTAGGTAACCCATAACTATATTAAAATAAATGATAACATAATATGTGCATCCATCTTAGACGATTATATATGTTAGCTAAGGCTAGAAAATTAATGTGCTAAGTAAGAAGCATATATGATGTTGTGTACAACGTCATTGAAGGGGAGCAGGACCATTTTCTTTTCGAAGAAAGTGGGAGGGCTCAATCTTATGATTGAACGTACTTGCATCGAATTGACCAACCCGTAGAATAGAGTTCACTCCGGCAATGGCCGAAGCGAATAGAGCGTAAGCTAGATAGACACCTTAGTGCTTATAAGATAGAAAACAGAAAATAGATAGAAAATAGAATTCAGATATACTTAAGTGCATCTTAGGGATATACTTCCAAGGGTAAGGCAGGACCCAAGGAAGAGAATAAGAAGCACATCTAATTCTTGTGTATGATAAATAAAACCTTCTCTATGTAACAATAGGTCTAAAATCAGGGTTATTGTTTAAATAATCGCGATCTAAAAGTCGTTAAATATTGTAAAGATTAGAGTAAATATAATTGTACTATCGGAAGTAAGGTATCCGGTACTATGATAATGTTAATTCATAAATATTACCTTAGGGTAATTATGTTAATCACATGCATTAAAGAAGCCAGCAAAAATCGGCTCAGGCATGTCGATTTGTGTTTAGATTAATCTCATGTGTAGTTAAGATTAATCTACGCATGCAGCCTATGCTAGGTATGGGTTGCATGCGTATTTACCGATGATGGGACCACTACGGTGATCTCTAGGACGTGGTGTAATGTCAATGTAGGCATGACCGCGGTTCCGCTTGGATGACTGGAAGGTAGATTAAAAAGTCTACTTCCGTCCTACGGAAGTAGACGACCTCGAGAGATAAGAGGTCATTCAGGAATGCATTAAATAGGAAAAGCACCTCTAGCCCCATATATGCATTGATAGGAGGAATCTGTCCTTCACGCCCCATATACGGGAAGGACCTATCCTCCACGTTGGACAACTAAAGGTGTAGGCATGAGCGGCATATAGGCATTATAGGGCGCTGCCTCCACGGCCACGATGGAAGAAGCATCCTCTTCCTACGCTGGGAGATTAGCCATGCATTCATGTAGATAGGTGGGGTGGTCACCATATAACCAAAATTTTATTAATAATTAAAATGGTTCTAACGTAGTATCGACCTGCGGGCCAATAGAGCGCTCCGGAGGGCAAGAAGGTCGAGCTACGAAGACTTGCAACACAAATTTTGTTATAATGTGTTGCAAGGGATGAAGAGTACCTTAGAAGTGTAAATTTTGTATGAAATTGATAAACTTTGATAAACTTAAATGTTGTATTAAGTAAGGTTAACAATTACCCTGCGTGGATTAAGTTATGAAGTCATAAGTTAATTGGATAATGAAATAGTACAGTAATGTCTTAAACATTACCTTAGAGTAATTCTAATAATTAAGATAGTAAGTATGTAATTATAGATATTGTAAAATTAATACAGGATTTTAAGGTGCGAAGACTTGCAACACAAATTTTGTTGGAATGTGTTGCAAGGAATGAAGAGTACCTTAAATAATAATTGTATATGAAAGTGTTAAATTGTGATAAACTAAATGTTGTGATAACGGAGACTAATAAGTACCTTGTTTTAATAGAAGTTACGATTTGACAAGTTATTTGATAATGTAATGGCATAATAATGATTTAAAAATATTACCTTAAGGTAATCTTAATAAATGTGTAAGCATTATAGTAGTATATCGTATGCATCAGGTTGATTGCAGGTTAGGAAGATTCCAAGGTGGGGAGACCCACGATGCTGCGGACAGCATCATTTCAAGGTGGGGAATATGTAGCAAAATAACAGGGGGTTTCTTTTGTATTTTTGTACGTTTTTTCCTAAGGTTTTTATATGATTTCATGGATGTATTTGATGAGGTATACTAATTAGTATATCTAGAGTGCGCATACGCTTAAACTAATTTTGATGCCTAATTCCAATGGCTTAGACCCATATGTCATATATTTCTTTATTATATTATTGTATTTTCTTGTAGTATCATATTCTGCTCGACATGCAAGCCTCGAGATAACCCATTTTAGGGTTATGTGTTAGGGAACTTATTGGCTTCCTTCGGCATCCGGCAGCTAGTCAGGCCTCAGCATCAACATCCGAGCATCCAGACTGTCTCCAGAAGAACCGCACCAGCACAGGTGCCTGAACACAGGGATCTCCATCCCGCCCAACACCAAATTATGTCGGCTCCTTTTTACGGTAAAGCCATGGAAAGCATGTTCTTCCTTCCTAATTCTTTCCGATTTATACGGAGTGCTTAAGCTATTGGATCTTTGCTTACAGATTCCAGGTTCTGGTGCTGCAGACTTAATCCCTTGCTCGAACCCCCCTTGCTTCATAGATATAACTCTGGAATCATGGTTCGAGGTAGATCCGGAGCTAAGCCCTGTTGCTGATTATCTTCAGTTTGCAAATCCGTCAGTGCATCTGGCTGGATTTTTGAGAGGAGGTCGTAACTATGGAGCATTGGAACCTTGGCTATTGTCTTAAGGTGGGGTATGGCAAGATTCGGTTTTCTCAACAGGTAAAATTATCTGTCTAGCACTATGTTAATGTTGAGGTTCTTGCTCTACAAGAAACCACTGGCTTTGAATCATTTCTTATTTTCTCGCTCTGCAATCGGAGCTTTACTCAAACCGTCAAACCATGTCTTTGTTGAAAAAAAATACCAGAGCTAGATTTGAAAGAGGCATTTTTTTCTAAAGCCTGATGTGAAACTGCCAACAACGGCAAGAGTCTGTGCTTTTAAATGCCCCTGGTTCAGGATGGTCAAGTGACAACTTTTGTGCCTGCAGGTTTTGGGTGAAAATATCAAGAAGGAACTGGGATGTGATTATGCCGACATGAGGTGGAGAAATCCTACTCAGATGTTGATATTAACGTATGCATCTTATATGAATTATAACACAGTAGTTCGTGGTCTATGTCTAATCCTATTTTTCTCTGCAAAAATGACCAGGTAGATGCAATTTCAACAAGATTTCCAGTAGACAAAGCAGAGTTGATGCGCTTCTTTCTAAACCTTTACAGTTGCAGGTTTTCAATGGGCGATCTATTTTTATCCAGATGGCAAAAATGTTGAAGATAATTCTTTATATGTTTCAGTTTTTATAGCCCTTGCCAGTGAGGGCACAGATGTGAGGGCGCTTTTTGAGCTTACTCTTTTAGACCAAAGCGAGAAAGGAAAACATAAGGTTCATAGCCATTTTGATCGCTCTTTAGAAAGCGGTCCTTACACTCTGAAATATAGAGGCAGTATGTGGTGAGCCTCTAACAACCCTTTAGGTAAAGTGTTGATGATGCCTCTAATTGTCTCATTTACGTTGAGTTTTTATTTAATGTGCAGGGGTTACAAACGTTTCTTTAGGAGGACTGCTATGGAGACATCTGATTTTTTAACATGGGCAATGTAACATGGGCAATGTAACATGTTGCAATTGTAACATGGGCAATGGCTTGCATGCCAAATAATGGGGTGAACAGGAAGGGGGTGAAGATGCCTTAGGATTTCCAATTCTTATGGTTAATTGACAACCGCTTTTTCCATCTTCTGAGTTATCATGCAAGAGAAGGCAGCGCTAAGTGGGTGCCTTGTACACATATCATGGTCTGTTGTGGAAATGGGAAGAACTGAACCATACTTGGTTCCAGAGTGGCTCAAAGGAGGCACTGGGACTGGTGCAGGGTCAACACATTTTTCCCATCAAGGTACTTCCAATTTGGCAGATTATGATTCTCAGAGAAATCCAGCACCATATAGCACCATATAGACTTTAGGGTATGTATGCAACTTCAAGAAAAAACGAGGATTTAACTGTTTGTTCATTATTAATAAATTCTATTATTACATGCTACCTCATGTATTAATATTGGTATTGGTATAATATTATATGTCTAATTCTATGCAATGTTTTCGTTTCCATAATTTGAGCACCTCTAGTTTGTTAGATTTGTGAGGCAATGATATACCATCCATCATTAGAGTATTAAATAATGTCTATATCTACACCCCTACACCATCCTTAAGGCCCCGAAGGGGCCAAAAATTTTTTTAGTTAACACAAACCATTAAAACACAACTAACATTATTAACACAAACCATTGCATTTGACACATTTAAATTAAAATCCCCCTTAAACCCCCTTTGGTTTGGGTGCCGACGTGTACCCAAGCAAGGGCGCCCTAGGGGGCGGCTTGCAATGGTGCGCACACTTAGCAATGTGCGCACTTTTAGACCTTTAACCCATTAAAGGTAGACCAAGGGTCATGGAAACCCTAAACCCAACTGATAGCCTACATAAGGCACCAAACCCTAACTTTCCCTTTTTCGCCCACAGACCTTCCGAGCTCCGATTCGCGCGCCTGAGGAGTCAATTCCAACTCCCACAATCTGCCCGTGCGCCCCAGCTTGTCAGATCATCCTTCCGACCGCATCCCGGGCGTAACGTAGACATGGACGCCTTCGGATCGAGAGGAGTGAACCAGGATCGGTATTTGTCGATTGAATAGCCTAAACCTTATTCCAGCCTTCGAACCAGTAGGTTTAGCCTATTAAATCATCCTTAGTAGCCAAGCAGATCCTGAGATTGACTCTAACTAAAGAACCTAACTCTATGAATTAGATTAGTTCTTATTACTTATGTGGATATGATGGACGGATGTATTCTGTGGACTCATTGTATTGGGAAGGGGGGTAGAGACTTAAAGCTTAGTAGATGATGCTCCTAGCTAGTCCCTCTTAGTGCATTACTAGAATTCGGCATGTGTACAAGAACCCCACACGGTTGTGGGTGAAGGGGCCGACCGGGCTTAGAATGAGGTTCGTGTTCTCGACCCTTGACCCGATCCCTCTGGTGTGTAAGGCCTACCGGAGATCAGAGTGACTAGGTCTAATGGCTTGCCACTGAGTGTGGGTAAGGCATGGGCTCGACACCCGTGGGGTGGAGTTCATCTTCCAGTGGGTTAAGTCGAATAAGGGCAGTGGCCCTCTAGTCACCTTTGGGTCAAGATGGAGATCTCTCGGTGGGAGTGATCCCTACACGCCCCATGGGAACCGGGAGATACAACCCGTGAATAGCCCCTTTGGCTATGCATCCGGTGGGCTTCTGATCCAGTCCCAACACTTTTCAACCTACTCGCAAAGTATGCGGGTGAGGGGCAGATGGAGTGGACAACCCTAAGCCATGTTCTTATGCCAGCCCAATCCATTGTCATGATTCCGCCTCAAGAACTCACTGGAGACCCAAGCTTGTCGGGCCATCCCCGGAGTCCGAGCCTTGGGTAGGAACTTCCTTTGTATTGTCTTGATCTTTGTCTATGCAGATGTTGATGTGCCACCCTTCGAGGTGGATATATGATGTTATGTTACCGACGTGTATGTTTACGCCCAGTAGCTAGGTAGGCCCGAGGGAGACGGGGTAAAATGACCCCTTCACTCTTCCCACCGTGGACTCCGCACGGTCCACAAATGATATGTGGAGGGCCCCTGATCAAGTATGGAGCTGGTACGGGGGATGAAGTCCTGTTTGTATACGGTGCGGGCATCGTATATGAGTAGGGGACGTCACAGTTAGTCTGTCCACGCTATAATAGGGTTTGTCTGGATCTGAGAGAAGTTTTATGACTGTGTCGTTGAATTTGTCGACAGTGATGTTTTTAGGAGATAGGATTCCTCTGTTTTCACAGCTTCTGGGTCCTTGACGATTTGTTTGTTGTATAGAAAATCAATTGCTTCTTGTGGGTTTGTAGTGGTTTCGAATAATGCCAATGGCACGTTTTCGAGTAGAGTTCCTTCTCCGACGGCATCAACGAAAGAGACGAGCTCGGGGTCTCCAGCGTTTCTGATTGGTTCATTGAGCTCAAGAACTTCGAAGTGGTTCCATAAGTGTGACGATATTATGGAAGCGTTTATTGTCGCTATCTTGCTTGCTTTTTTGACGATTGGTGCAACTTGTTTGAAGTCTCCTGCTGCTGTAAATAGCTTTCCTCCAAAGGGTGCATTCGTTCCTGTTATCTTTTGAAGCAATTGCGTCTATGACTGCCATGGGAAATTCATCCCATATAATAGCGGTTGTTTGGTTTATTAAGTGTGCCCTTGGGGAATGTGGATCGAGTAGCGAATGGAGATTAACGTTGTTCTCGACAACAGGAAGTGTGCAGTTCTACCACCAGGGTAGAGACATGAAGCTAGTCCAGTGGTAGCAATTGGGAGGGCAATGTTTTTTTATCCTCGTATTCGAAGGCATAGAGCCTTTTAGGACATACGTTTTGCCAGCTCATGCCTTACCGTAGATGAAGATTGGGTTAGGAGAATGTTTACTGTCGAGATGTGGTTGGGAAATTTTGAGAGTTCATTTTGAACGTTCCTTGATGTGGTGATCAATGCAGGAAGACCGAATGCATCGGTGGTGGTTCCGTGTTGAATTAGAACACTGTTAACTGCAATTAGTCCCTCGTTTGATGCAGCAGATTCGTTTCCGTGATATTGGTCGATAAAGGCAATCGTCATTTCGGTTCGAAATGTGTTCCATAGTTCTAGTGTGGGTCCGCACAGGTGTTTGCAAACATGAGGTGGCCTCTTCCATTGTTTTGATTGCCTCTGTTGGTGGCGCTATGAGGCCCATTGCTTGTGCAGCCTCTTGATATGTTTCATATTGCCGGCCATCGTGAGTTTTAAGCTCGTTCCAGGATCGTGGCGTTCTGTGGAGTAATATGGTTCTTAGATAGAATGCTTCTCCGACTTTAGGAAGTAATAGTCGTATTCTACAAACGAGTTTGCCTTTGGATCTTTCGTGAACAATGTTCCTTGTGGCACCTGGACATTCTTACTCAAGTTGGTCAGTCGGTTTGAGCGCAATGCCTGGCTTGTAAGTTGTGAATGTGTATTGTTCATTGTATTGAATGTAGGTCAGAGTATTAAATTCAGGGGCAAGTGGCCGTAAGAAGTATCTATCTAATGCAGACATTCCGCTGGATGTGATAGAAATTCTTCCAAATTGATTTTTGTTTTGTCCGTGTAAATGGAGGGGAAGGCAATTTACGGATGAATGTTTCTCCGTCATGTGGTATGGCATGGTTCTCCATGCAGCTTCCATTGACGAAAGGTATCGCGCTGATATATAACCTTGTACTTCATTCTTGGTGCGTGTATGCGTCATACTGGATTGGCTCGTGGTGTTTGATTTCTCCTGCGTTTGTGACTGTATATTGTTGCCGGATTCAATATGGAAAGGTGTGGTATCGAATCCTTTGTATATATATATCTGTAAAGATATGCGAATATATGCACAGTTGATGCGATGTCTGCATAGACATGACAATCTAGTTCTTTTAACAGGAACGGCATGTAAGGGACGATGTTGATGTCGGCTTGAATCCTTCTTCTGTATTACACGTAGCCCTTTTCATCGATGTATGTTTTTTGATTAATGGGTTTTGGATAGCCATAGCAACATTGAGCATCTTTGAGGCATCGTTTTGAATGATTATGGATCATATATTTTTCTACTTGTGCCTTGAGTGTCTCATCCGTCGGTAGCTCTAATGAAATTAAATCGCCGATCATAGTGATTGGAAGCTCATGCATTGTTTTTATAACAATATGCGAATGTGGTAACCCGCGTTTTTGAAATTCAATTACGTGTATTAAGTAAGACAACGGGTTTTTGCATGCTGGACCCTTTCATAGAATGATCTGACCACAATTGTTGGAATATCCGACGCATTTTGGTCGGTGCTAGTCTGCATTTAATCTCTGGCCAGTTGGGATTTGTGGTCATTGTTATGAAAAAACTAGGTTTTCTATATTCTCTCGACAACGCTAACGAGTCTGCGACTTGCATTGAACACCATCTTTTACATCCTAAGAAGGACGCAGGCAGGGTTCCCTAGCGGGCATCCTTGCTGTCATCATCGATGAAATCTTCCTCATGTTGTGCTAAGTTTCGGCGGTATCCCGCTGTTGCAATGTAGTTGAGGCGCTCTTCTTCAACTCTCAAGTACATGTCGACTAGGTACTCATTGCAGAGTCTGCCAAGCTGTAAGAAGCGTGGTTCATGTAGCAGTCTGGTTCGATACCAATTGGGACATTTTGTATTCATTTCGTAGATGCCATCCAAGAGTGCCATGTGGATAGAACAGTGGGTATTGAAGTGGCTCATACATAGGATCAAGAATGCTTATAAAGACTGGCCTGTGCTCTCTTCGCATCCACAGTACGGCTGATCTCGGCTCTATTGTGACGCTATTGTTTGCATGGACAATTGCAGCAAATTCGTTCGGTGCAGGTGCATCGGTAAGTATTAGTCTTGATGGGCATGGATGCAGCTCGCTTACTGTCCTTAACTCTTTAAGATATGGGTTTGTAACATCTAGCACGGCAACAACCTCCATGATCCAGTGTGCTGGCACCCGCATTTCATTACCGAGTTCAAATCGTCTTGTCTCATCATATATATACCAATGAAGAGTACTGTTTGGTTCATTTGCAGATAAGAGACGATGATATGTTCGTCCCATAATAACAACACATGCTGGCAGTTTTAGGTCTACAAAGCTTCCTACGCCAAGCGCCGTGAAACAGAAAAGATTGTTGATGATATGTGAATTCGTGCCAAATTCAGGTATCGCGTAGAGATGCTGTAATTTGCTAGGATGGTCTTCCGGGGGCGGAAGTAATCGGCGGCCATTGTTACAGCAGAATGCAAGGCTCTCAGAATCAAGCAGTTCAATGCCACATGTTTGACATCTTTTGCTCCATTTTAAGAGCTCATAACCTATAGGTTTAACGTTTAGTTGCATGACGTTGATTTGATGTCGCCAATGGCATGCCGCAGAGCTAATATCTATGTAATCTGTAAGCAAAGTGGGGATGATATCGCTCTGTTGTCCCACAGGGATTTGCTAAAGAGCAAGAACAAATCTGCTAGAAGATAGAGCTTCCACTGCTACAAGACAACCCTAGTTCGTCGTGAGCTTTTCAAATGGCATTCCACAGCATCTAAAAATTTTAAGGACAATTAGATTCATCAGTTCATCGAGAGCTTTTCAAATGGTGTTCCACAACGTCTGAAAATTTTAAGGACGACCTAGATTTATCCAACACTTGATGTTATGTGGAACGAGGGCATTCTTCTTTGACCCCGACGACTGCGAAATCCGGGAGTGCCGCCCCTGAGGCAGTCGTGGGGCCGGGCAAGAATCCCCGACCCCTTCCTGCTCCACAACATCAAGGTAAGCAAACTTGATTCTCCCGGTCCACAACGTCGAGGTAAGCAGACTTGATTCTCCCAATTTTTTGCATGTCAGCTTTCATTCTGGATAAGAATGATTCTTGAATCCGTAGGAATTAATAGACATCCAATGTTATATCGCTGCTGAGGCTTGTAGCCAATTGCCAACCCTCGGATTAGGGCATATTATGAGAAATATTCCCTCTAGAGCCATCCTAAGCGTACACCTCATCGTTTGATAGGGTCAAACGCTTAGGTGGCTCTATAATTTAGGGATTTGACAATCTTTGGCCAGGGCCCCTAATATTTGCTTGACTTCAAAATAGAATTCATCTGCACTCCAAATATGGACATGCTAATTTGGCGAAAAGGATAAGATTCTAACAGAAGACTCGACCCTGCAAGCATCTAGCTTATGGCTTGCCTCAATCACAGTCGCCACTCCTCAATCACAGTGCTGCTGCATCAAGGAGGCTGCTGCCACCATCCTCCTACAGGCCGCCATAGAAGCACCTGCACAGGTATGAGCAGCAGCCTCATGCGTTCACCTGCAGATTTGCCACAATTACAGCAAGTTCGATTCCTCACCTGCAATCACATTGCAGAAAGAGACCGGGGGATTTGAACCACCTGTGCATTTATGTTGTGCCTGGAAGGTCCGCACAGGGTTTTTCAATCATCATGAACAGGGTCTGGTAATCGGCTAGCACCATAAGCTCCTGTAACATGCGAACAGTAATGCAACGGCTTGCCCTTCTGCCTCTTCTTCCTACAAATCGACCTGCCAACAAATTGGCTGCCGCATCTGCCTGCTTGCCCGCATCTGCTTCATCCGCTCCTGCTAAACCGAAGCTACTAAATCCTTACCTTCTAAATCCGGAGGGCTACATCGAACCATCACTCTGCATTCTCGACCCCAACAAACGAGTTCCTAATATACAGGAACCCTAAAGATTCCCTTTTGCCATAAACACATAACTAAAATCATACAATACATGCCCAAAACCTTCAATAAAAGTACGATTTCATGAACTAGCCAATTATATACCCACTTACCTTGCTGGTGGTTTTGTGGTCGAGTTATGAGAATGCCACGTTTTGTGGTCGGGTCGGGTTTGCCACGAGGCATAGAAAAAACACCAAATCCAGCTAATGGAGATGGGCCCCAGTGTGTGCCGAGTTCCTAGAAACACTAGCATCCTACCTGTTGAAATCAAGAATTTTCGATAGGGAAAAAAAATTCCAAGAAGTTTTCCAGTAAAAATCCGTGGGTTTCTTTATATTTTTCCGGCTGAAATCTAAATTTTCATAGGCCCCTTCCGCCTAGCATAAATTATACAGGAAATATACTTGTTGGGTTTTTAGAGTTTGTCCCACACTGATGGGCCCTTAACTAGTGAACTTTCATGCCACAAGAAGCGCAAATTACAAAAGACACGTGTCATTACAACAACATCAGTTCGTCCCATTCCAATTATAGTGTGCATTTGCCGGTCTATCTCTGCTTCTGCTTTTGCTTTTGCTCCATCATTGTATTAAGTTACGAGTCTTCTGTACCCATTCTATCCTTAAAGCAAACCGTTCCAACTACAAATCTGGAACGTACAACCTTCTACTTCTATTCAATTTTGCCAATGCTTTAGTTCCATGCTAAAATCACTTGGCTTCAAACTAAGCAGCGGGGTGAAAATTATGCTAAATCTCCCCCCATACAGCAGGCATAAACACATGAGGTGCCATTTTTTCTGGGCAAATTCATTACACAAACATATTTTGACAAGTGATCATTTCATTACTTTATATAAGAAAACACCACATGCCACAAAGTACTTGCTGAGGCGTTTCTTCATTAACAGCCTTTAGCGCAAGATATCCAGTAATTCCCACTTTAGGGCCATATCGTTACCTCTCAACTGAAACTCAAAACTGTTCGTACCAAAGCTTAATTGGACACAAACTAACACAGAATCTGGCTGCCTAGTAAAATACAACAGACCAGATTTTCCGCATTTCGCCCCGTACTCTATCTCTGTAGTCATTACTAGCTCTGCAACTATATGAAATACCTGTTTCCCAGTTTGCATCTTTTTTACACCTTTTTCCTTTTTTTTTGCTTTTCCCAAATAAATTAGAAGCTACAGCAAAAGGGATATAGACCTAATTCACTATTGGCACATTAAGTGCCACAATCTGCCTCATATGATTAGCATTGTCTCTAGCTTCTGCTCAAGCTCAAGAAACAAGCTGACGTGGTAAAACATGGTCATCATATTCAGACATTGTGGCTGACAAAGAACTCAAAGTCCGGATGTCTGACCTGTAGCTGCTTCAACCATGCATCTGCAGACATTTGCAAATCAGATGCCAGCCTTCTCTCTGAAGTGCCTACTGATGTCCAAAATGCACCCCTAAGCTTGTAGGAGGCAAGACCAAAGGGCTGTAAGGTTATCTTTTCAACTTTCTGCTCATTGTAAGATCTGTCAAAAAGCCTTGCACTTCCAGTTCTTGTCACATCATCAGTGGGTCTCCCATCTAAATATAAGCAAGTGTAAAATGTAAGCAATTTATGTCTACGGAGTATCAAGTGCTCAATCACAACTCACAAAAAAGAGGAAATTTGCATGAATATAGATGCAGGTAAGGAACTTTCTATCAAAAAAACTATTACCGTGTGTCGTCGTTGAAAGAGAATGATATGTCAAAAAGCAAGCAGCCAAATCCTGCAGTGTAGGACCCATTGGAATTCGATAAATTGGATACCTGGACAGCACAAGAGATGCACAAATAATTGCATTAAATATAAATGGCCAGATCAAAGGTGTGTTAAAGACATGATTTGCTTGGCAAGTCATACCATGCTATAGACATCCAGCTTGTAGGAAGAAGATCTATGCTCCGAAGCTGTTTTAATTCTTTGAACTCGCGTGATAAATCTGAAATCTGATATATGAATACAGAAATGACTTATTTGCAATCAAACAAAGAAACTTGAAAATCACATATGTGTAGGAACGCTTGAACTTCAAGTACCTTGTCCACCAACGGAACCCTGCTATAAGGGAGGGCCTGTTCAAAATACTGAAACTGCAGATGGCCAGGCCTTTCCTCGTCCCAATTTTCTTCATCATCATGCATTTGTTGTCTCTGATGGAAGATCTGTCGGCTGGCCTCGGTAAAGCTTGAACTGTAATCAATTTGCCATGAATTTCGCAATCTTTGACTTCTAGTATGCAAAGAAATCCTGTCACTTTCACCATCACTGCTAGTTTCGCTACTTGTGTCTCTGGAATCATTATCGCTTGCATCACTTTCATCAAAGGGTTTTCTGTCAACGGAAAAGAATTACGACAATTGATGAACCGAAATGGAGGCTTATGTAAATTGCAGTTAATAATTGAATTATGAAAGGCATAGGACACCAACCAGATGCAAGAGAACAAACCTGAAATTAAGGGGTCTTTTGGAATAAATCTGGATAGCTGATAAGTATGGAACATAATACTGCACTACATTTTCTTCTCCATCCAAAACAAGAGGCACACCAGCTCCATAAGCACTCCACTCATCAAAGGAATCCCAGAGGTCTCCCAAGGTGAAAAAGGGACAGGACTCTGTCCATCTCGTCATTGCATTATCCCATAGACAAGTCTGCAGAAAATACAATAGGACATTAACAGCCTTGAGCTTAAAGATAGCTTAACATAGATGTAACAAACTAATCCATTCACTTGGCCAAGCAAAGATGACTTTTTCTAAAAGATATTCTTTTGGCCAAGCAAAAATTACCTTTGCAGCTGAAATTAGCCAGCTCTAAAGCACCATATACATCAAAAAGATACGAAAGGACAAGCATACAGACCTTGGGAAGATATTGAAGTTGAACGGCTGGTGTGGTGTACTCAAGAAACCTGTTCAGGTTGGAAACAGCTGGTTCTGCAGAAGACGACATGGAGCAACTTTCCTCTGCAGTCTCGTCTAATCTCTTTAGATTCTCCTCTGCATCCTGCTTTAGTGACGCTGAAACTACGGCAGCATACTTACGCTGTTTGTGATCTATTGAATGCGATCTGCCATGGGAAGAAAGCTGATTGATCCCGCTTTCTTTATGTTTCTTATCCGGCATAGTGGAAAACCTCCTCAATCCCACCACCTGGGATAATTGGCCTACCATGGAGAAAAACTTTTCTAAACCACCACTGTGGCAATGTCAACTCTCAGCTCGCGTCTGTATCACTCAGAATGTGCAATTGGCTAAAGGGCTGTCAGAGATCCCGTTGCATATAATTCTCAACCTAATAACTCAATCGAATTCTAATAATATAACTGCCCACGATTCAATACACAATATTACCGTCAATACCAAAAAGAACATGCATAAAAACACCTCTTGTCAGCTCTGAGACCCAAAATCAATAAGCCAAACCGGGTTGAAAGGATGGCAAATCCACGAAACCAAAATGCGGCGCGGAGGGCATCGATTCTGAGCTCCGCGGCCACGGGCAGGCTCAGAAAACGACGATCGGATCAAATCCCTTGTGCTGAAAAAACCGAAACCCTGCTTCGAACTGCCGCAAATTCAGAACCCAAGAAAGTGGATAAAATACGCCACAACCCACCAAAGGAGGCGCCGAAAATCACCGGAAATGCACAGTTTGAGATCGGATCTTCAAGGCTAAGGATGAATCCAGGAAAAAAAGGATGGATTGGTGGATTGTTTGGACCAAATCGGCCAGGGAAGGGCGAGTTTGGGGCGTCTGCGGCAGGGAAAGAAAACACAGGCAGAAGAAGTGTACACTAGTCGAAAAGAAAAACCTCGTGGGTCCTCTTCCTATTCCAACACAAGGCCGAACGGGCTCTCAACGCGATTGAGCCCCAGCCTGGCGTCCGGGATTTGCTCAAGGGATATCCCGGTAGGCATATTCTATCCATTCATTAACGGACGGGGGAATATTCCTCCCGTGGTCAAGGAAGAGAAGGCACTATCCCGCTAAATCAGACCACGTGTCGTCATTATCGGGATTCTGAGGAAGATACCGGGACATGCAGAAGCCCTTTTGTTTTCCATTTTGTCTTCTTAGTTGTTTTTGTGTATTTATTTTATCTATTAAAAAATTATTCTTCGAGACGTGGCTAGGGTTAATACTCATTCCAGGCCTCCATACATTTGTGAAGGAGCCATGCTCCACCCATTCCATTCCATGCCCTCCAGCCTCACATTACATTACACCCTTTGACGAAAACCTCAACAACTTCTCCGAGCCCGACAACCTCCCCTGCTTGTTGTACCTGCTCTTGCCATATGGCTAAAAAATCAAATAGACTGCATGTGCATTTTCAAGGGATCATTATCTGCCCATTCAATTCTCACCAATTGAATTCGTCGTGCTGCCACATCTCAGCAAACAGTATCTCCACATATTGACTGGCAATGTGAGATAATTTTCCTCGAATTGAGACCTCACTATGATTTAGCTGGTAAGTTGTCACCAAGCTCCCTCAAGAGATATAATTTAGTACTTTTTATATAGCTTTAGATTAGTATTATCAACAAACTTATCAAAATCTTCAATTGTTCCTATCCAAAAACGGCCAAAAAGGCATTTCAACCAAAAGATAAGTCTCTCACCCCAAATCAAAAGCTAAATTTGACTTGTGAATCATTTTGCGGTATCTTATTCTTATTAGCACGTGACATAGTAAGGTATGAATTCGTCAGTCCATTTATGTCGTGGAAAGTCCTTGACCATTAAGATGGTTAGGTGGATTGAAGCATATCAACATCGGCTCGTTAGCCACATTTTGATGATCAAATTTTATTCTTGACGTCAAATTTTATTTGACAAAAAAAATGATGCAAAGACAAAATCAAATTTCAGAGAATAACTAATACCCACTGTCAATTTTTATTTGACAAAAAACATAAGTACAAGTAAGATACAAAGACAGAAATCAAATTTCAGAGAATAATCAATACCCACTGAGTGAAGCATCCTACCTATGTATAAGAGCACACACCCAAATACAACTTAAAGATCAAGTTTATTAATAAGCCTTAACAATTCTATCTTGATCATGTTGTCATCTGCTACATCCATACCCTTGAAGATAGCTAGTTTTCCTCTTTTTTAGTCCAAGGCAACCAACCTATTGCTAGATGAAACGTCTGGTTTTGCAATTTCATCCAAGTATTGGGGTGAATTGTCAAAAGCATTTGTTGAATTGTTAATGAGACCTGATAAATGAAGAAAAGCCAATCTCGTACATGTCTAATTGGGAACTCCATATATATCATCCGGAAAGTGGATTTTTCGGACAAAATCGAGTGGTTAATCCGAACATCCGATATCAGCCAGGGTGGTTAATCTGGACATATGGCATATTCAACAAAACTTGGACTTATTCAGATTTATAATATACTTCAAGGACTCCATTATAAGAATATATATATATTATGTAATACTTCATGATTGTTATAATTTTTATGAGTTTTAATTATATAAGTTTATCTTTAAGTTAAGACCTTAATGGTTATCAAAGCATAAAATTGCTTTTCAAACTAATTTTCAAATGAATCTATTTAGAGTTAGACATTTCAAGAATATAATATTTCAATTCTCAATGATTTAACAAATTTAAAATTTGGCAACCCTGATAATTTGTTAATGAAATCTGATGGTTCGATAAGCAATTGACTTAAAACTATTATAAAAATGTTCAACTTACAAACTTTTATACTTTTAAAAACACCTTTAAAGTTTTAGGCCGAAATCAATTAAATCATAAAGTTAATATTTTAGTAATAAGTATTGAATAATTTATTATTAATGAAAGAAAATATATTGAAACATAATAAATAATAAATTATACAATTTATTTTAAACATAAACATAATCATTTAATTAATTCTAAATCTAAAACTTTATTTAAATATTTTGAAAACATAACCTTTTAATTATACAAAATTTATTTTAAATGAAAATATAATTCTAAATAAACCAGAGTGAAAATAAATATTGAAAGAAGGAAGGAAGGAAGGAAGTATAGCAATATACTTTATCAACCATCATACCTTTAATCTAGAAATAAACGGAACAAATGATTAAAACCAATAAGAGTTAAAAATACTGTTAATCATACCATGGCATCCTTGAAGTATATCTGTTGGATTTGAATAAGTCCAAATTTTGTTAAATATGCCATACATCTGATATCAGCCAAATGGTTAATCCGCACAAAAAGTGGTTAATCCGGAGAAAAAACCAGGCGTAGAACTGTGCGGGCAGAAACTTTGATCAGATCACTCTTGCTGCTCCGTGGGCAGTTTGATCCGCTTTAAAAAACCATGTCAATCGCTTTGTATACCCCTTTTATGCTAGATTGATGAAGAGAGGAAGAGATTTGAGGCGAAATAGAGCAGAATTGATCAAAAAATGGGCAAAAACAGTTGGTTTTTGGGCTTGAAACTGCGCGGTCCTTCGTGGTTGATAATGGGTGTCTGGATTAACCACATCCCGGATGATATATACGGCCTTCCATCTAATTGGCCACACATGAAGAAGCAATGCTCGATGGTTTCAGTTCTCTGTTTGTATAATGGACAAACATATGACACTCTATAATCAATCTTGTGGAAACGCACATTAGTCCGGAGACCTCTATAAAGAATCTACAACTAAAGTACTTCCTCTTTAGGATGTAGCTGCTTATCCCATGTCGAAGCCCTCATCTGCTTCCATTGAGGATGAAGAAATTGAAGGTATTACTTATTAGAAAGAAGACGGATCATATACATAGAGTTCACAAGTTTGCACTCTATAACTTCCCTCCTGGTGGAAATTGCAGTGTTAGAGCGTATATTGTGGCTATTATAATGTTTTGTTGCTTGACTTTACATGACTAATCTTTTAGATAGGTCAATTTCAGATTACAACCCATAATAGTTTATCCACCACCAAATCATAGGAGACCTACTAAAATGTTTCTCAAGCTTAACTTTAGTTGTTTGAAAGATGAAGAGTTAAAATGTTGAAATTTGATTGTAAGGATGTATAGCCTCGTATATTCTCTCAATGTGAGGGTATGTTAAGTTTTGCTACCGCCATGGCTGCTGTCAAAACCTTTGCAAAGGAATGGGAGCATAGAAAAGTACTAGAGACTGAAGAATAAGCTCAAGCTCCTTCTTCTGGAGTTAAGGTGAATGCAGCTAGGTGCTAGACTACAATAATCCAAATCTAGTGATAGGTGCTCACATTTCTTTTTTAAAAGATGCTAGAAGGAGGCAGATGGCAACTTCTATTGCTTCTCTTCTCTTGCCAGATGGATTAGAGATTCATGATCCAATGCAGCTAAAGCATCACCTTGACAATTATTTTGCCTCATTCTTTGCTAAGCAGCAACTACCTTTTCAAGAAGATATGTAATCCGTTGTATTGACTAAAGTGCACCTTTTTGTTCCGGCAAGCAAGATACGCTTTTAAAAACGAATATCACTATGGCTTGGGCTATGCGGCTAACCTCTTGAAAAGGGCAAATATCCAAGCCTTGATGGTTTTCTGGTAGAATTTTTTCAAGACTATTAGAAGTGGATTGGCAATGATGTGTATAACGCATTTTGTGAATTTAGAAGGTTCAAAAATTTAGACAAAATTCACGTTGCATCTCCCTTATTCTCAAGTGTAAAGTACCCAATACCATTTTGAATTGACCTCCTATAATATTGCTATCTATATTGTATCTTATATTCTATATAAGATATATCTTCTATATATTGTATAAGATATTGTATATAAGATATATTGTATATATTGTATAAGATATTTGTGAAAGCACTGGTAGAGAAGGTTCGTGGTATTCTTGCTGATTCGATATCTATCCAATCTGGCTTCTTTGCCCAGGAGGTGTACCCTTGATAATGTTGCCGCTATATATAAAAGCATATACTGGGTGAGGCTGAGGGCCCATCATATTGTATATCTTAAGTTTGACTTCGCTAAAGCTTATAACTGTGATGGATTTTCTTATAAAAGTGTCTATTGGCCTTAGGGTTTGATATCCTATTCATAAGGGATGTGATGAAGCTTTATACTTCTGCACATGCTTCTGCAAAACCTACAATACTTTTCCAAGGAGAGCATTTTGTTGTATTTCTGTGACGTTCCAGGGGAATATACGTTATAAATATGTATATTCCTGGACCCGTCACCATATAAGTCTACCTAGGTAGCCTTGTATGCCTTAGAAAGTGGCAAGGGGTGCACATCTAAGTTAATTGTTTAACTTAGGTAACCTTAGGATAAGGCCCATTTCCACATGGCCTTATCCTATTGGGCAACCGCCACACGGCCTTGTCCTAGTGGTACCACATGGCATCCCATGTGGACCCACACCTATATGGGCTCTAACCCTAACCCTAGACCCTTTCCCCTGACCTAGCACCTGAACTCTCATCTACGTGCCCGAAACCCCGTTTCGAGCATCGTTCGTCATAGCCTAGCCTGGAGCAGCAGCCCCTGGAAGGTGTGCATGATCGTTGAGGGAGCAAGCCTTCGACCCACGTCAAGGAGCATGGAGACGCCAGGGATGGGAGGAAGCGCTTCTGGAGGAGGTAGGTTGAGTAGAGTTCATGTTAGTACATCTGGAAGTTAGCATGGGGTAGTATTTCGTGTCTAGAGTAGAGCCACCCTAGAACCTTTGTTGAACATCTTGAACCCTAATCAAGGAACCCTAACTGTTAGTTAGATATGTATGATTAGGTTAAGATGTTTTTATTATGATTATCATGATATGATGTTATGGGATGTTGGTTGATCATGTTTGCTCCTCTTGTATTGGGAAGGGGGGTAGAGACATAGGGCACTATGTAGTATACTCCTAGTGTAGATCCCTTAGTTCCTATTAGATGCGGCCTGTGCATAGGAACCCACCGGGCTATGGAAGCTATGATGTGACTCAGCACTACACAACGGGGCTAGAGGCAAGATGGAGGGTGGATCCCTGCCGAGTGGGGGCTACGGGGGATCCCATAGTGGGCTAGGCTTATGGTCGGTCACTTCGTGTGGGCCGAGCATGGGTCCGACACCTCCTGGGGCAATGGTGTCGCCCTGCCTCTCAAGAGTTGCAAGTGTCAGCTTGACTCTTGTTTTGGGGGGGTTCAGTCGGGTACGAATCGTGTGTCGTCACGATTCTCTAGCCGCCCGTGGAGCCTCTAGACCCCGGGAAGGGGAGATGCAACCCTTCCTACCTCGACGGACCAGGGAGATGCAACCTGGAGTAGTCCCGATGGGTGATACCGTGGGATTGCGTATCCGGAAGGTTAGAGTCATGCCAGAGCCTGATCTAGCGGAGGGGCGGATGGAGTGGTCAACCCTAGCCATTGTCTTATGCCAGCCCCGCCATTGTTATGACTCGGTCTGCTCTATCTTGAGGCCTATCCAGTCAGTCGACTTCCTTATATGTCGGAGCCACGGGTAGGAGCTCTCATGTTTTATGGCTTATGATTATGTGCTTTGCACCTATGGATATGTGGATGAGCTACCCTTCGAGGTAGTGTGGTGTATTGTTATTGCTAGTTCTGACGATGTTTATGCTTCCGCTGTGATAGGAGCCCATAGGGGAAGGGCGCGCAAGACACTTTCGTGTCCCCTTCCCGCACTACGGAGATCCCAGAGTGCGGGATAGACGGAGGGCCCGTGTGGTCGGAGGACCGGATGGGGGATTTCCTACGGAGTGTACGGCTGGGAGCCGTATATCTAGTAGGGAGCGTCACAATTTCTATGGGTACAAGAGTTCGTCAGTGTTGCCTCCCTGGTTCCATTGCTTTTTACAATAGTGGCAGAGATCCTCTCACAACTGTCCTGTAGTCCTACTAAGGGTGGTGTTATTCAAGATCTATCTATGGAAAATGGTCCTCAAGTAATATGTAATCTAATGCAGATGACATTTTTTTATTCTTGACATGAGACAATAATAATCTAGCTCTTACTCGATGATATGTTTTTTCATGGAAGAGACGTCTATATTTCATTTTCAATCAATGAAAAAAGTTTAATAAAATGAGAGATAGGTTTAAAACTCAAAGGGACAAAATGTCCCTTTGTGCAAGACTATATGTACATCTCAGAATGTCATTTACCTGTATCTCTAAGTCATTCATGACAGTAAAAAATCGCTTCCTTGTAGTTGTCTTTCTCTCTCAGCAGTACCTTATTCTCTTTGAACCCACCCTCCCCCCCTTCTTTGTTTATTGTATTTGTCGCCTGGCACGCGTGACCAGCCCCTCTATTTGAAGAGGTTTTTGTTTTTTGTCTCGTGGCACGCGTGATCAGCCCCTCCACTCTGGGAGGTTTGTGTTGTCTCGTTTTGTTGTGTTGGTGATGTGCAGGTACAGGTTGGCGAGCGGCATCTGTTTTGACTTCTCCATGCGTGGGTTTTTGGGAGCGATTTCTATGCCTTACGTTTGTCCAAGCCCCTTGCCGAAGGCTTATCACTAGGGTTTTTCCTCGAAAACCCGAAAGGGCGGGGTTTTTTAATCCCGGTGATAAGCTTTCGGCAGGTACACCAGCCACACATCTATTAGCATTGTATTTTTTGGGGTCCAAATGTTATAATTGGATTTTCCCTTTATTTTTCGTGGGTAGTTCGCATGTGTGCGGCTACCCACTGTCCACCATTGTAGAAAATCTGCTGAGATGAATGAGAAGCCTATCTACGGGCGGTTTGTTGGTTTCATGCGAGCCCCATTCTAGAATATGGAGTTTTTTTGTTAGGTTGACAAAGGCGTTCTACATTGTGGACTCTAGATGACGATGCATTTTTGCTTATTCCTGACAATTGTTTGCCTCATGATAAGGTTTTCAGTATTCGTATGGGTATTCATGTTTCAACTTCTGATACTTGGGATGCCATAAGATTGTGAAGGCACCTTTCCTGATGGAACACTACTACGCTCTTTAAGGCATGCCATCCTCACCCCATCCAACCACTGCACAATTATGGTCAGCTCATTGTTGGCAAAAACTGTTGGCGGAATTCTTGAGCAGCTATTGATAGCATGGATAGAGGAAATACACAAGCTTTTTTAGTCAGGGTTTAGGCCTCAAAACTCCAACATAGATCATGATTTCACATTGAGCACCTTGATAGAGGATAAGTATTGCTATTTTGTAGACTTTGCGAAAGCTTTCAACATTGTCCCAAGGGAGAAGCTGTGGGAATGACTAATGCAGTTGAGAGTCTCCCAGGAATTGCAAAATGTAGTATACAGACTCTATAAAACTGTGATTGCGCTACTGAGTGCTGCCAATCCAAAGTGACATAAAGTGGATAGCGGTCCGACAAAGCCTCCTCATCTCCTGTTCGTGTGCCAATTGAGAGCTCGCTGATCATGTCAAGTCCTACCACTGGAGCAAGGAGATAGTCTACCACGCTAGCTCCACCATCATGTCTATCGCTCTTGCAAGTAAAACCCCCTGATTGCGGCCATCTGATCATACCATTGCACACTACCATGTCAAAGACCTGACAGAGTTGAACCAACTCCCTTCCAAAGGCGTTGGGATCAGTATCTTGAGATGCCCACGGCATGTTGGGGTGCAGTACTGCTTCAAGCCCGAGTGGGTCGAATCGGCCTCTCCTCGACAACCGATTGCGGTTGGTGTAAAGGCGGGCATTGAAATCTCTAACAAGAGCACATGCCCTTGCCGGGCGATATTGCTCTATGTCATCATACGTATCTCTATAAGGCATTTGTACATCCGTAATGCGCCTCCTCGGACCTGGTAGAACTTAGAGGCTGCATGGGGTATATAACAGCATGCAATAAACAATGGACGATGCTGAGGCTCCAGTACTCTCACCCACAGGTAGCGGTTAAGTCTGTCAGCCTTGTGGAGCGAGACCGTGGCTGTTATAGCATCTTTGAAGTAGCATGCCACCCCTCCATATCCTCGCTTGCCATGGCGCGCATTAGCGAAGCGAAGAAGCACCGTATCCCGGGATGTCCGGTAGCTGATGCCCACGATATTCCCATGTCTCTTGCAAGAAGATGATGTCCATACCTGTAGCGATCCCAACAAGGTCGCTGCCCTTCTTCCAGGGGAATCCCCTACAGTTCCATGAGACAAGTCGGAGACACTGTCCCTATGCTGCCTGTGGCGGTTGTCCTGCACCAGCTCCCGAGGAGGTTGCAAGGGCCGTTCCAGGTGGTGCCCGAGCACTGGGTCCTGGCTGTTGCATCTGGTTTGCCGTCTCGGAGGTGAAAGGTCTAGATGTCCCTGGCCCCATCGCCGCTGCCTCTGCTACTGTTGGCCGCGGAGGTACAAACACCTTCATCTTGCCATTAACCAAGCCTGCCGATCCCCCTGCCTATCTGAAAGATGAGCACCACAATCTTCACCCATTCCTCAGAACTGCACATTGCACATGATATGATATATCTGGTTACACCTAACCAATCGCTATATGTGATGACGAACACACTTTAGTAGGGACACTGGCATCTTGTATTCAGGAGGTACTAGACATGCAGGCTCGATTGTTTCTTTAAAAATTGCATTGACATGTACAAATGTGTGGTTCATTAATAAGCTTATTATCGCTAAGATTTTCCTTTGAAAATCCTTTGGAACAGAGGTTCTTTAATCATCGACAACAATAGATTGACTTCTCAAATTTGCGATTTTGTACTTCCCTTGCTTTTTGATTGGCCATTTTGGTCAATGACTTCTTGGCATTCAATGACAATGATTTTCTCAGTAAAGCAGTTGATTGAAGAAGTATTTTAAGCTCAGGCGAAAAAGCTTAGATCTTGAAGGAATCAAATTGGTGCCTCGATTAAAACTAGGGAACCAATGTGTGTAATGAGAAGCCCACATGTCGCCATGGCCCATAAATCACAGTTGGGCTTTTGAGAAGGAAACCAAACGAGTGCACTATGAGCATGTCTATCGCATCCACATCGTATTTCTCAAGGCTATTCTAAAATATAAAGCTTTGACTACAATAATGTAAAGCAATGTGCCACGTTATAAATACTAGGCTTGAATGTTTTTACGAGAGCTATGTGTAAGGAGGCCTTTATTTCCACATGTCTATTGTTTCTTGCCCATTCACATACGTCTTAATTCTTAAAGACCGAGGCCCCTTTTCCACGACAAGCATGTCTTAAATTCTCCAAAATTCATAAATTCATAATGGGACTAAAGCTTAAAAAAATATATAACCTATGGTTATGAAATCCCATTAATGGATGATGTGGTGCCACCTGATTGGGTGGGCATTTTAAAGCCTCAAAGGCCTGAATGAGCGCAGGTTTAATGCAGGGCAGCCCATCGATGGGTTGCCATCCCTTTGATTGGGATTTCAGAAGGAGCCAGTTCCAGGGAAACTCATCAGATTCGTTTTTGGAGCAGTATTTAAGAATCCAGAATTTCCTATTGAAGGCATCATTTTCAAAGTCGGAGCTTCTGGTTTTCACCAATTCGTTCCTATCTATTTTGAAGCCATCAAATCTGAGCCAAGAACTATGTAACACTGTGGGGAAATTAAGGATGCCAAGGGTAGAGGCAGAAGGTGTGACTTGATGCAATTTATAGCTCTGGTGCAACGAATTTCATTGGTACCAGAGCTTGGGTTTTAAGGCTGGGATGGATAGGGATATTGATATGCAGCAGATCCTCTCATGGATTTGGAATCCTTGATTCATGAAGAAGGGAAAAATGTAGATCTTGATGATTTTGCTACCACGGAGGAGGAAGTAGGGGATTTGGATGAACTCACATCCAAGTTCCGTAACGGTGAGCTTGATGATCAATAAGTAGATCATCAAGAAGAGGAGCTTGCAGCCAAAGAGACACCGCCTATACAAAAAAACTTAGAAGATCCGGATCCTTTTAACTTCCAGGGAGTCAGATTATGCCAAATCAAGGATCTGTAAATTAATGGGCCACGTTACAGAAACTACAATTGAGCAAGCACATACCAACCAGTTGCTCAAGAATTTGCAACTGCAAATAACCAAGCAAGGAAGAAGTTAGCTGCCTGCTCTGCGTCCGAGGCGGGATTTTCCTCTGGTACCCCAACAATGCGTAAATTCAAGCTTCTATCCACTGCTGTCTGAGTGAATTCTGTCGCCTACGTGTTCCCAGGATCCTTATCCTGCATGAGATGTAATCCTGCTCCTACTCTTGTGTGCCATCATGATCTTTATTTGTCATCTCCACATCGGCAGTCCCATAGGCCTCTGTTTTCACCCCGTCATCAGTGCATGCGCTCTCGAGGGTCTAGGTTTGGGCATCAGTATAGAATTTTGGGCAAGAGGAGGGAGATGACTGCGAGGTACCTACTTCAAAAATGGCAGAGTAAAGCAGATTCAGTATCTGGAACAGAAGCATACCATCTAAAGAAATGGTCGGGCCTGCAAGAGATGCGTTCTACAAGGTGTCCAGAAGAAGATGTTGGTCTGATGAGGGCAAGGGCAGAAGGATCCGTGCTTGAAGTGAGGCATGCTAATTTATGAGATCAAATTCTGGACGCGAGAAATGTTCAAGCCATGTGACACGCAGAAGCTCTGCACCAGTGAAGTTATGGCAGCGTTGACCACGCTTAGCCATGGGAGCAGTGGAGCTTTGGCTTGCGAGTTGTTGTGAATTCTCAAACAAACAAACAACGCTTAAACTGGTTGCAGAAGCTGGGCCACCGAACTAGGTTGTGGAAACTCAAAGCTCTATGCTAGTTAGCCGAAAATCAAAGCTAGGGCAATAGCATGTGGAGCAAAACTGGGCACAAAACCGTCCAAAATAATTCAAAGTAATCTAAAACCTTATACCTATAGCCGATATGGCAGACGGCAACCTCGGGGTGTCCCTGTAGAACTGAACCGAATCCGAGATATAGAGTCCTGCTTCCAATCAATAAATCCCCAAGGTTCAGCGGCAGCTCATCACGTCTTCAAATCTTGTTGTTTACTTCTGGTAGGGAGTTACGTTACATGAGCATGGCCTCGAGGCCTTCAGGGCCTAGGCGCACAGTGCAACACCTTCAGTTAGAAACAATGATGGAATCATGAGCATGTGTATTGATTATAGGGCCTTGAATAAAGCTACGATCACGGATCATTAATGCCTAGAATTGATGATATTATGGATCGATTACAATCTAAGAAGTGGGGATAAATCCGAAACGGCTTTTTGCACCGACCAAGTGCACTTTAGTTTACAGTAATGCCCTTTGGATTGACTAATGCCCCAACCACCTTTATGGGGCTAATGAACAAGGTGTTTTAGGGGTATTTGGATAAGTTTATCCAGATATTTTTGGATGATATTTTAATCTACTCACGGAGTAAAGAAGAACACTTGGAACACTTGGAAAAAGTATTTTTATTATTCTGGGAGTGGAAACTTTGTGCTAAACACTCCATTTATTATAGAGAATTTGTTCTAAAATATTCAAAGGTAGCAGCTCCCTTACTGATATACTTAGAAAGGGACACAACATTTTATTGCGTGGGGCCTGGGGAAGGGGGGGGGGAGGAGAGGGGGAAGAGCAAAAGAAAGCCTTTGAACGAATTAAGGTCTTACTCTCAAGTGAACCAACCTTGAACATTTTGGATTTAAATTTGCCCTTTGACATTTACATAGATGTGTGTGGACAAGCTCTTGGAGCATTTCTGATGCAACAAGGGCATGTTTTGGCTTTTGAGAGCTGCAAACTAAATTCGGCAGAAACGAACTATGCCACTTACGAGCAAGAATTGTTAGCTATAGTTCATGCCTTAAAAACTCGGCGACATTACTTGAGGTTAAGGACCAACAAAGAGCCATGCAAGTTTATAGTGTTCATAGACCATAAGCCATTGAAATTTTGCAAAGCCAAGCAAAAATAAGTCCCAAGCCAGCACGCTGATTGGACTTTGAAATTCAACACTTCCCAAGAAAAGATAACCTAGTTGCTAATGCCCTTTACTAGTCCGCTTGTCTAGTATCATCATTACTGCAAAGGTTTTTCCCTTGAAAACCTTTCGAGGCAGGGGTTTTTTAATCCTAGCAGTAATGATTGTACTAGCCCATCTCCGTGGACGTTAAAAAATCTATTCTATTCTATTCTATTCTTTCGATAATAAAATATATTAATGAAATGGTATCTCTAGAATGGGATCATTTCCAACAAATCAGGGATTTGTATGAGAAGGATCGGGATCTAACCAAAAGAGAGGGTACTCTTTGGGTGCAAAATGATGATTTATGGTTCTATAGGGGACGTAGCTTTATGTACTCTTAGTAGAGAATCTTAGGAAAGAGATTCTTTCGAATTTCATAATACCCCATATGCAGGGCACCAGGGGGAGGGTGGAAGACATATGAATTGATTAAAAGACAATTTTTTGGCCTATTGTGAAATAAGATGTAAAATCTTATGTATCACAGTGTCAAGTATGTTAAACTGTAAAAGCAGATCATGGCAAGATGCCAGGATTGTTACAACCATCATCAATGCCTTTGGAAAGGTGGAAATGCATAAGTATGGATTTCATAGTTGCACTTCCTCGATCTAATCAACAACACACGCAAATACTAGTGATGGTTAGTTGTTTGACAAAATATGCAAAGTTCTTAGCATTAAGAGGTGATGCTACTAGACACGGTGTGACAAAGGAGTACTTGCGGGTTGTGTACCCTACATTTGGTCTACCACAAAAAAAATGTAAGCGATCGCGACTCTAAGTTCACATGGCACTTTTGGAAAGATTTCATGAAGGGGCTAGGAGTAAGCCACAGTCAAGGGGGGTGCACCTAATATGCACGTATTGATCAAGTGCATGCACGTTAGGGGTTTTTTTATTCCCTTGGTCGACCGTATACGGTCGAAAGCCCATACGGTTACACTATTCGTTTTCCAGCTTTGAATGTGAAGGGAGCAAAGGCGGGAAGGAGAGATCCCGTAGGTGGTCGATTTGGGCAGCTTGATCCATCTGACGAAAGGGAAAGGGGCGTTGTATCCTTATATTTCCAGTTTCATTCTTACCTTTGTAGCCTTTCTAGCAGATTCATCTCCGCACTGTCCATTCCAGCTATTCCAGGTATTGCACGTTTCTTTGCCTTCTGTTTCAGTATTTTATTCTTGATTCAAATCTAGGGCTAGGTTTTATCCACAACTTGAGCTAATTTAACTTCAGGGACGAATCATTTCATATTTGGGCTTTAGTATCTTTGCAAAACGGGAGATTCAGGTCTCAGAATATTCACATTCTGGCAGAGCCACTGGGCGATCTGTTTAATGGTTTAGGGGTAGATCTAAAGATGCAGAACTGCAAATATGGCCATAGCTTAAAATGGGTTTGTTTTATGCCATAGCCGAAAAGAGGTATTTTGGCTTTGATGTGTCGTTTTGCCTTATCAAGTTCGTTGATGACTGTTGCCGGATTTTTGACCCACGGAGCCTTGGTCATGGCGATAACATGGCAGTCGGATATGCTGGATGCAAATTTGGATACATGGCTTTAGGTGACTCTTATATCCGATCTATATTATGGGTTTTTAGAGTCAGATGATGTCAAAAGGTTGTAGCTTCAAATCCGGACTGTGCAAATATGGCCTCTGCAAATATGGCTTGGTGCAGCTAGTTATGGTGAAATCGATCCCAGAAATAAATGCTGGTAGGTCGACATGTGATGTTTCAGACCTATTAATCATCGATAAATGTCATGCAAGACTGAATGAAAGACTAACAATCCAGGAGGTTTGGAAACATGTATGTTGATACTTAGTTGTAGATGATACCGCTAGTTGTAGATGATACCGCTAACTGTTGCATAACCTAATATGTGCAGGGTTTGTAAGATATGGTACTGCAATGTTAAAGTCCTCTTACATGATAATCTCGAAAGTTTCGAAGAAGGTGAAAGGAAAAAAGAAAACAATAGAAGAGTTGATTGGGGCTGTGCCTGTGAAATTTAGAGTCATCTATTGACTGCATTTCTGTTGTCCGAAGTATTGGTTCCATATGCAGGATGACAACGTCGAAATCATATTTTCTCGCTTTGCAAAAGTGATCTCGTAAGGCTCTTATCATTTTGTTTTTCGTGAGAAATTTGCTATAATTTACTAACAATGCATGTTGCAGGGCTAACATATCGGTGAGTAGAAGATAGGAGATGGCCTTTCCTATGGTTTTGTTGGTAGGTATCTTACCTATACATGTGCATGGTATAAATTAATGGAATATGATGTCTGACCATTTTGAATGAGTACTTGAAAAGCTGCTTTTTTAATTCTACTCTGCCATTTTTACTGTGGCTATAATTTTCTTGCAAATGATAGTATTGCTTCTATTCTCTGCACTTTTAGACGGTCCATTTTATGGTATGCGACATGCTTATTTGTAGGACCCAAGCTTTTCAAGTATCAATCGTGCTATGGCTATAAGAGATGGCATTTGGGTTACTACAATGATTCATGTTGATTTGCTTATGACATGTGGTAATTGTGATTCCACATGTTTTTGTTATGCAATAATGATGTTGGAATTGTCTTTGCAGAGCTTGAGAGTTGAGAAGCGTGTAAAGCTGCTTATTTCAAGGTCAGATAGTATCTGTTGGTAATTGAGTAGACCTTTTGAAATATGGTGTTCAATCCCTGTTCTTTGCAGATGGACAATTTATAGATTGATGATAGACGTATACACGTCGATATCAGTCAAGGTGTTGCACTTAAGTAAGGTGTTAGTTTTATTTATCATGCCATGCACATTATTATGAACCTGTTGTATTTTTGGCAGTTTCTTGCAAAAAACTTGCAACCATGTTTTTTGGAACAATTGATTGGCAGAAGATGAGAATGTGCTCTTTATACTGTGAGCCAGTACGTATATTGTCTATCACCACCATATAGGTAATCCCAATTTCTTTTTGTTGCCCCCTTATCCAAGATGTCATGGATAAAACCTTAATTCGATGTCGATCATTAGCATAATTTGAACCACATAGTTAAAGTATATAAATAAAATATACTAATTAAATAAATCAAGTAACCATTATAAAGACCCCGTGATCAAGGTCAATGTGTCATGTTTACCCTGGGACGTGACCAAGCTCAACGTGACCAAGGTCCATGGGGGTCCATGCAAGCATGTGTGGCCTCTAAATGGAACCTTAGACCTATGTCCTCACAAAAGGTACAAAGTCGAAAAGGGATTATATAATTTGGCACAACCAATCGTAAATCTATAGATAGGGGCTATATTGCATGTTAATTCGAAAACCCGTATGGTATGGGTTTTTCTACTCCAAAAAGCCGTATACAGGGGTTTTTTTGTGACCCCTCGAATGCACATGCCATCTGTCCATATATAGAGGTGCACCCCCCGGGGCCACAGTTTCAGTAGTGGGAATGAAGCCCCAAACTAATGGACAAACAAAATGAATTAACAGGCTCCTGGAGGATATGTTAAGAAGTTTTGTGTTCACAAAACAATCCAAGTGGGGTGTGATGAATTCACTTATAACACTATGTACTACATGGGTACCAAAATGAGTCCCTTTATGGCAATGATGGGTGAGAACCGAGATCATATACTGGGACTAACCAAGCCCTTAAAACTGATTTAGCTATCCATATGTTGGACGATATGCGAGACAAGTATATCAGTGTAGGGAAAACTTGAAGAAGCCTCAAGATTGAGCCAGGGTAAGTGCCAACAAACATCGTAGAGAAGTAACCTTCAAGGAAGGCGAATATACATTTTTATTAATTGTTTAGCCTTCGGCACTCAAGGTTGGTACCTTGAAACCATTGGTCAAGAGAAAGATTCCCAAATTGGCTCCCCAATATGGTGGACCCTTCAAGGTGTTAAGAATGATCAATAAGACAACATATGAGTTAGAGCTTCCAGATGGGATCGGCGTGCATCCCCGCTTCCATGTAAGCCAACTCAAGAAAACTATTGTCTACAAATAACGTGATAGCTCTAGCGATAATACCCCTAGCCCTCAGCTCAGAGGTAACTCCTGAGGCAATTCTAGACACTCACGTTTGAAAACTGCTCAATAGGAATATTGCAGAGTGCTTGATCTTTTGGCGAGGTCAACCACTCTCCGAGGCCACATAGGAGAGTGAAAAGTACGTGTATCAAAATCCTCACCTGACTCAAAACCCATTGGAGGCCACATAAGGACTAGCAGAGCAATATTGGGTTAGTTACCTAAATTAACTTAAAATCTTGCATCGGGAATGGCAAGTAGGACATCCGTAAAATAATGAGCTACAAAACCATGATCACGAGGTGATCCTGGGAATGGGTTTTTAAAGGGACTAGATAGTGTAATGCCTTCACTAGCTAAAAAGTATTGTTATTCAAACACTTATTTAGAAAATACGTGTCCAGATGGCAATTTTAATCCTCATTGTTATGCGCATGTACGCAATCATGTTTTTGCACATTCCATCTGGAAAACCAGATGGCTAGATTCTCCTTCTAGCAGACTTTAAGTCATTGCGGACCCATGGCCATTGTGTAGGTGAGGTTTGGAGGGCATGGGTTTCCCATGCTTTCCACTTTATAATAGTACATTATGTGACTTTCCAGAGCAACTATTTGAGTGTTTACAGAAAAAATTAATATCGGACCATGTCTTCACTTGAAGTGCGCGAGATAGAAGGCTCTCTGTATCCATTGCAAGTCCTCCCAAGTGGGAAGTGATATCACTGGCCCCCATACTTCCACTCGTATAGAATTACTGGCTCTACCAACACCCTGACCAATTGTAAATCTTTGATCTATGACAATTGTTTGGCATTCCACAGAAAGCCTTCTAGATGGCCATTACTCGTTGCCTAATACAACTATCCCTATATGTGGTAATAGTGGTTTCCACTTCTAGATATGTACATTTGTACCACTTCCACCTCATGACCTTGGTAAATGAGGCATGGCTATCTCTATTCCTTAAAGATGGCACCAGGAGCACCTTGGTTTTGGCCAAATTGACGTGCTTTTTAGTGGCCTGCCAAAAAGTACCCAATACACCTAGATGTTGTTGCATACTCATTGGGGTGTAAGCTAGGAGGTCCATGTCATCCACATATATTAGATGTCAGATGATATGGTTAGCAAGTCTGGCCCCTCCACCTCCATGCTATTTAAGCCAATCCTACGAGCTAATCAATGTACAATGCAAATACCGTAGAAGAGCGTAGGCACCCTTGGCAGACTCCAGCACTACTTTGGTAACTCATTGTGATGGTGGCATTTGAGCTGAACATGTTTTATAGAGTATGTATATTACAGTTTGCAACACTTGGGAGAATCTCGACCTCATTAATCGTTCGCACAGCTTCTCTCTAGGGACCATGTTAAAAGCTTTGGCAAAGTCCATAAAACAGCAATAATTGTCATTTATTTTCTGTTATCCTCTATCAAGGTGCACACTGTGGAAGCATGATAAGTGTGCGTACCTCTGTTTCCTCTACCCATGTTGTCAATTGCCGCTCAAGAATTTTGGCTAACGATTTTTGCCAACAATGAACTGAGGATTAAGCAATATTCCACCAGAAAAGGTGCCTTCACAATCTTATATCATATCAAGCATCAGAAGTAGAAACATGAATATCCATATGTTTACTACGAAGCTTACCACGAGGCAGTAACTGCCAAGGATACGCAAAAATGCATCATCATCTAGAGTCTACAGGGCAGAGCGCCTTTGTCAACCTAACAAAAAACTCCATATGAACAAAAGCTCAAGAAGACGACATCCTTCAACAAGATAGCTAGAAGGAAGCGATTTTTGGCTGTCCTGGGTGAGTTAGAGGTACAGGTAAATGGCATCCTGAGATGTACACGTGTTCTTGCATACATTTTCTACCTTTGGATTTTAAACCTATCTCTCATCTTATTAAACTTTTTTCATTGATGGTAATGAAATATGTCTCTCCTGCTTCTAGAACGAAAACATATCATCAAGTAGGAGTTAGATATTATTGTCTCATGTCAAGAATAGAAAGATGTCATCTGCATATGGATTATATATTTCTTGAGGAACATTCTCCAGAGATGGACCTCGATTAACACCACCTACATAACAATTGTAAGAGGACCTCTGCAACCATTGTAAAAAGCAATCGAGACATGGAACAACCCTGACGAACTCCTATATCCATAGAAATCCAACATAATGCTCTCCATGGAAAAGTAGATTTTGCGAATGTATAAAGCTTCGTCAATCCCTTGTGAATGGGATACCAAATCCCAAGCCCAATAGACGCTTTTGTAAAAACAATCCCATCATTGTTATAAGCTTTAGCAAAGTCAAACTTAAGATATACAATGCAATGGGTCCTCAACCTCACACGGTATATGCCTTCATATACAGCGGTAATATTATTAAGCGTACACCTCCTAGGCAAGAAGCCAGACTGGGTTGAAGATATCAAATCATCAAGAATACTACGAATTTTCCCTGCCAGCGCTTTTGCAAAAATCTTATACAATATATATAGCAATGTTGTAGGAGGCCAATTCAAAAAGTTGTTGGATTCTTTACGGTTGAGAATAAGGGAAATGCAACGTTTGTTGAGAATTTTATCTAGCTTTTTGGACCTTCTAAATTCACAAAATGTATTATACACATCATTGCCAATCTACTTCCAATAATCTTGAATAAATTCTATTGGAAGGCCATCAAGACTTGGATATTTGACCTTTTCAAGAGGTTAGCCGTGGAGCCCAAGTCATCCATAGTGATATTCGTTTCCAGAAGCATGTGCAGCTTGAGGGAATAATAGAATACATTTTAATCTATAAAACGGATTGCATATCCTCCTAAAAAGGTAGCTAAGAATGGCAAAGTAATTTTTGGTTTCAAAATATTCAAGTAATAATTCAAAACATGACCTTTGTGCATCAAGTCTGCAAGAAATCGGAACGGGAACAAATTTAGTTAAAAGCTCTGCCACATTCTTGACCATGCCCAGATCTAGAAAGGATGTTCTTTGGCACCGTACTGAAACAAAACAAACTCCCAAAAATCTTGAGGGATCTGGAAAAAAAAAAAAAAACTGGCTTGAACTAGTTAAACCTAGCGCAAACATCAGCATTGGTCAATCCCGCCGCTGTCTTATCTGGCCACACAAAGACTTTTTAGTCCAAGGTGGTACCATAAAACCAGGGAAATCAGTATACCTTAAATACATGCACCATATTTGAACCATGCTCATGCTCCATTTTACCATGAAGCATAAATAACTTAACTAAGAACACGGTCTGTTTATCACCATGTTCAAATAGACAACTACTTCCTTTGATTCCAAAGTGGATAAGGAATATAAAGTTACATGAGTCACAATAGACAACTATTTCCTTTGATTCTAAAGTGAACAAGGATTATAAAATAATATGAGTCACAAAGATAAGTTTGGATTCGTAGTTACAAGAATGTAATAGGAACTATATGTACCGTTCATAAAGAACCCGGGACTATAACCATTATTAATCTTAGGAAAAAAGCTTTTTTACTATCAAAACGTTTCCAATATGAGCTCGAACAATTTTCACTTATTTGAGATAAGATAAGCAATTACAATCTGTCTTAAAGGTCGTGGCTCATATTTTTACTACCTTAGAAGTTTTAAAATCTATGTAGATCCATCGGATCCGTCTTGTAGAGGCCGCTATGTTATTTACCACTATAGTATCCACTTTAAAACATGATGTAGTCATGAGAATAATATTTTGATTTCACAAACAGATTAATAATGGTCATATATTCCTCACTTAAGTTCATGAGCTCATTTTAATTACTGTTCACCATATTGCAGATAAGAACATGCTGTCATAGCTAATTTAATTTCATTTCTCATGCACGGTCTACTTATACACCACTACATTTCATTTTACCACAACAACATGTTTCTGCTATTCTGACCAACTCTGCCATAGTTTTTAAACAGTCAGACAAGTAAGTGTTATTCTATAAGGCATAAAAAATCCTTTTTTTTGCCATATAGTACCTTTCAGTTTAGCATACACTCGTTTATTTCCAAAGAACACAGCAGAACAATTATTTCCAAAGAACACAGCAGAACAAAAGTTAAAAAGACAATATCTCATTATTGAGTATTAAACCAGCAACTTCTCATATAATAAGCCTGTTTGAAAGATTAGGAAATACTGCCAATAACAAGTTTTCAGTCTCATAAATACACATTTGGCAAGCTGTAGTAGAGTCGGATAGGGTAAAAAGCTAGTCAAGGCAGCCCAATGTCTATTATAAGGGCAACTAGCATCACAGATACTCAATAAAAGATACTAGCACTATAGAGGCAACAGCCTTGTACATTAATGCGGACAATGCTTCAGAAGTATTAGATTTCCAATATACCAGGTCAGGTCAAAGCCAATGGCAGTCATAAAATAAACTAGTTATTCCCATACCCATTCAAAAACCTGATACAGTACACAGCAGTGAGATAAAGAAAGACATCACCAAAATTCAGGGTTCAGGCCTCTGCCATCTCCAATGAACATTTACTCAAAATTTTCTTGTACTCAATCCCAAAAGCATGCATCCAGCCATGACAACATCCTTTCACTTTCGTCAGCCAGACTCCCAAAAACTTCTAGAACACTCTGGACAAAAGCAAAACATTAGGAGTAGAAGCCCGTACCTGCAGCCAACCAATACATCATTAGCCTGATAAGGGTAAAGATGCAAGGGCCAAAAGGTACCTTAGGCTTCACGGTTGTCAACCGATCACCTAATGTAATCCTTTTGCCCAGAGATTCAGAAGAACGTTAAAGAAAGAATGGAAATAAATTATGCTAAATGAGAGAATAGATTCATAAGTAGAACAAGGGAATAAACAATGAGAGAAACGTTGGTTACAGATCCATGTTTGCTATTAGTTAAAGCCGATTTGAATTAGAATGAAAGAGTGGCGAGTAAGATGTATTAAGCTTATTCTTTAGCATGTTGATCAGCCATGTATTAAGACATCGTCTGGCCATACAAATCCAGATGCTACGTGTACAGTAGTACAAGGGGCAATTAGCAGCACTTTACCAAGCACCATCTTATATTTCCAGATCATTCCTGTAAGCAAATGATACTCAGAACATACCTGGTTATCGTCTATGTCTGATTCATGCTCATCCATGAATTGAGTTTCAGGAACATAATGGGAAGAGTCTCGAACTTTGCCTATTGGCTCCCACGAAATCACGGTTACGTGGGTGGCGATATTGTTATACCTGCCCCGCTTGTTATATCCCTCCATATTTATCTTATGTTCTTCCAGTAAACAACTTTGCATGCAAAATGCTATCTCTCTATCTAAAGCCGCCTCATTTAGGCGCTGTCTAGCTGTATCAGAAATTGGAAGATCATCCTCTAAGAGTAAGTCCCACGACTCCATAGTGGAAAGCCCGGGAAAGTCAATTAATGCTGCCACACGTAACACAGCTTCGATCTGTCCAAGGATATCTATGGCAGAGCAAAAAGATCTCCAAAAGCAGTCAAACTGGCATCCGCAACCACCGCTCATAAAGATCAATGGGAAAAAAATCGATTTCGGCCGCCTTAGGTAGCCCTTGTTTGCACAACTGCTGGTCGCCCATGTACATGCTGGTCGCCAATGTACAGTTAATAAATTTCATTTTTTAGATAACCTAACTACACCATTGGTTATATATTTACAAGGCTGCCAAGTTAACATACTTAGCTACACCCCCATAAGGGGACGGAAAATAAACCTAGGGTAATACCTAAAGGAAAGCAAGATCTGGAAAAGATATTACAGTATATTTTCCATATAATCCACATCAAATCCCTAGCCTCTATTAAATATAGGCAGAGGGAATTCACCACTGGTTTAATATTAACACGGATGCAAAGTTTATATTCTTAGTTAAAAACTCTCCATAGGATAATGGAAAATGAACCTAGGGTATTATTTAAGGAATGTAGGACCTGGAAATGATATTTAAACCAGTATATTATCAGTATAATAACCATCAAATCCAAGCCAATGTTGAACGTAGGCCTCTGAAATTCCCTAAAGGAGCATAATTAAAATAGACTTGCAAGCTATGCATATTTATAAAAAAAACCCTACCTCCATCCGTAGAGTGGGGCAATATAAAGAATCCTGCTTATCTTACTGAAATAGGGGTGGCTGGCCCCTACTCCCAGCAGGAGCCACGCCACACCCTATGCATGCCTTTTAGCCATATAGAAAAGAAAATATGTTGTAGAACATTCATACCTCAAACTTAGAAGTAGTTGTCAATGTCATGGACCACTTCGCTGGAGTCAAACTTCATTCCAGGAAACTTATGATCGTTAATGTACTTTATGACTCTTCTTTTGAGGCTGCCACAGTCAAAACCTTTGCATATGAAGGTGTGAATGAGATCTATGATATCTCTTGCTGCTCCAGCAGGGCATGAGTTGATGTAAAGGCATGGTAGCACTTGGGACAAAATCACATTCCTTGCTTGATGGTACGGTCTACACCCATCAGCATGAATGAACTTAAGAGTTTTGAAAGGGAGACTGTCCCTTTTATCATATTTGACAGTCCTATAAATACCATGTGTTCTATTCATGATTTCAATAGTTAGATTGAGGAAATGCGCCGCTTGTCCATATGTATGACTCATATGGCTATTTTTGGCAAAAATTGTTTCCTCCTTGATACCAAGTCGTTCTAAATCATAGATCTGTGCGTGCTGCACATTCAAGGACTGCTCCTTACTTAGGTATTCCCTAATTTTGGGGCAATTGATAGCCAGCAAGTCATCCATGTATCGAAATACAAACCTGAACGATTTAATGATGTCAAACTTGCCTTGCGCTGCTAGTTCCTTGATGAATGATAGCTCAAACCAGGCGAGGTATAGATTACACCATCCCGGGCTGCAGGGGAACCCCATTGGGATGCCACTAGCCTGTCTCCATGTACTATTCCCTACAGCAATATAACAATTAGACAGAAGCCATATATTGATATCAACGAACTTTTGTTGACTGATATGCTGCCAGCATTTGCTACTTGGACTAAATTTGAACCATTTAGTTTTGTAGCTTGCATCACCAATTTTCTTGATCCACAACTCATGTCTTTTATGTAACATCTTTTTGTATTGCCAAGCTGCTTCAATTACTTTTTTTATAGTATTGCATATGCCAGACTCTCCTGACAAGGGGATAGTTTCGTAGCACTTAGTAATATCTGCTACAAACACATCCTGAATACAGCTGGGGAGGTTAAGGGTGACATCATAAACTGACCCTACTATCCAGCAAAGATTAATAGGTCCAGGCATCTGCATGCAAATATTTCCACATAGGAATTTAGCTATCTCTGGCCATAGAGATACAATTTCATTTAGAACAGAAGTTATTACAAGGGATATTTCGGTGTACACTGTATTATGCGCATTGGTAATCCATCTGTAATCAAGTTTATGGGCTTTGAATATTCCCAACAAGTAAGGCAGTTTTTCAGTGACAAGACCAACATCACTTACCAGATTACTGATTTCTGTTTTTATTTTCTCCTTAACCTGTACAGCTGAAAGATTACTAGCCAAGAAGTCAGCACTATTAATTCTTTTCAAGGCCTCTTCTTTAATATATTTAGGGCAGATAAAGCAAGGATTATTGGCTGCCTTATCTACTCCAGAAATGTATAAGTTATCCACTAACCATCGAAGGTTATTAGAAACATTTATATCACTGAGAGGAAACTTCCTCGTGTTGTCCAATTTAATAGCCTGTTGAAGTTTGTTGCTAGTGAGTTCCCAAACCATTTCCTTGACATATTCCTTATCTTGAGAGGAAACCTGTATGCATATGTAAAAATGCAGTTCAAACAATCTATCACATGATCTCCAAATATCCTTCTTAAGATCAGCAATGTCCAGAACCTTGTCTGGGATATGATTTAAACCTTTCATGAAAAGGTTTCTAAGTTCCCTGTTCTTGATAATGCTTAGACTTGTAGTACGGATATGCCCTATGCCAATGTCTATGAAGTTCCTAAGGTTAGGATTACTGCAGGGACATTTTGCATCCTTATCAACTGCAAAGATAGATGATGGCTTGTAACAGATATCACTCAAATTTTCAGTATATTCCCAAGAAAACATGGTTTCATCCATGATGAGTTGTCCAAGTTCCCCCAGAATTTCGGTCAAAGCCTGCTGGAAGATTTTGAGCAAGTATAACTTGTCTAGGATTTTAGAAGAGAACATACTATGCACGATTTTCTTCTTATTTTTAGGGCCAGTATCATTCAAGTGCGTTCTGCCTAGACAGTCCATATGCAGTCTTCTGGAGGTCTGCACAAAAATCAGATCTAACAATAATTAAAAAGTAAAACGGGTTGCTAACAAACTATGAATGAAGTTCATAATATGGGTAGAGTAAGATGGCCAACTAAAAATTCATCAAAATAATTTTATTGAGGTGCCGAGTGGCATTGGTGGCATTCTAGCCAAGATCCGATATGTCCAGGACATACCTCCAGCATATCACAGTAATTTAAAGTAATTTAGAGTCGTAGGACTACATGTTCATACACAATGATCATATCCAGACAAATACAATGGAAGATTCATTTAAACTTTATAAAAGCTCCAAGATATTGAAGACATACCTCATTTGTTATTGAAATTCAGGTTTTGAACAGCTGAGTCCTCTTTGGTTAGATCTCGAGCAGCATGTAACTTTGTGACAGAATGTTCCAAACCTCTTGATGATCTAAGGAGTTCCACTGAGTCACTTTCAGAATTAGTAATAGGTTCCAAGACAGGAGACTGCATCATTCTAGGTGGTGCACTGATTCTACTTTGCACACTAGCTGAAGGCGAAGAATATTGCTGTTTTTTACGATAGGTATCTTTGCCTTTAGGACCATCCATCCTTTTAAGGAATGACACAGGTTTGAGAGTCTTTTCGCAGATATCCACTAGCTTGCATCTGGGAAAGTCAAGTTTAAGGTCTGCTAATGGATCAGCAGCTAGTTTCATGGTCATTTCAGTCAAGACTTTCCTTACCTCCAAATAGGAGATATAAGCTAGTACACTGGTTCTGAGTGTGGTTTTGAGACAATTTCTAATAGACACCATTTGTCCAGCCACCGACATATCAGGGTATAAAGTCTGGAGGTTGTTCAACATGTACCAAACTGCATGGTCAACCCAAGTCATATTATCATTACATGTTGAATTATCTGGGTTTTTGCCTTTTGGATCACAAGGGCACTTGAAATAAGGGCAAAGTGTACGCCACAGGCGCTTAACATAGAACTCATCACGTCTAATTGACGGATATGCCATGTGGCCTTTTTGGCTAATAAATATGCAGTCACTGACAAGGCAGCGTTTATCAAAAAACCTATTATCAATGCATAGTTTAACTTTGAGGCGGTTTACATACTTGTCCATTCTGTAAGCTGCTACCTTGGCTTCCTCCACTTGTTCATGTGAGATGTTTCCAAGAATCATCCAAGCATTCAGTGAGATTGGAGCCAATGCTCCAAAGTTCTTAGACCTCCAGATGCCTGGCTGGAATAATAGGAAATTTAATACAATTGGCCAAAGTAAAGGCAAACTCATTACCATCCGGGCTGACAGCTCCACTCTTGGCTTTAATTGCTGTCTTATCTTGCTCAGACAGGAGCATTTCACCAAAGGGATCCTCATCCGCATTTAGCATTTTGCAACTGTCCATGCTTTCAGTTTGCACAATGCTGTCCCTTTCCTTAGGATGTACCTTGATGCTATTTGCATTATTGAGGGCCGTGACACCTTTCATAAAGTCTGATCTGGCAATATCATCCTCAACAGTCCAGTCTCCAATTAGGGTATGTAGTTCTTCATATAGAGCATCCACTAAAGTGTTAACTTCATCCCAATCATTCTTGATGCCATTAAGCTGAGGGATCAGTTTCAGCCAATTGCTAAAGCCCAAGTGGCTTACTAACGAATAACCATTAGGCCCTTTGGTGGCTTCTTTCTCCAAAATTCTTTGGTGGACTTTGTCATTCTTTATGCAGCACAGGAGGGTCTGCACAGCATTATTCGGGCATTCAATATTGTTCTTGTCATATCCCCAACCAACGAGCTCCGAGTTCCAAGTAGGAATCTCAATTTTAAGCTCAGGCACATCTTGATTATCATACTCAGCCTGCAATCATATATCAGAGATATGAGACCATAAGGATTAAAAGCAAATGCAAAGATCAATAGAGAGATATCCAAGCCAGAATAAACTGTTAGAAGGAAAAGAGACTTAACCAAGGAATTATGGCAGCACTGATATGACCAATGCACAGAAGTGTCATGAAAAAAACCGGCTTGAACTAGTTAAACCTAGCGCAAACATCAGCATTGGTCAATCCCGCCGCTGTCTTATCTGGCCACACAAAGACTTTTTAGTCCAAGGTGGTACCATAAAACCAGGGAAATCAGTATACCTTAAATACATGCACCATATTTGAACCATGCTCATGCTCCATTTTACCATGAAGCATAAATAACTTAACTAAGAACACGGTCTGTTTATCACCATGTTCAAATAGAGACAACTACTTCCTTTGATTCCAAAGTGGATAAGGAATATAAAGTTACATGAGTCACAATAGACAACTACTTCCTTTGATTCTAAAGTGAACAAGGATTATAAAATAATATGAGTCACAAAGATAAGTTTGGATTCGTAGTTACAAGAATGTAATAGGAACTATATGTACCGTTCATAAAGAACCCGGGACTATAACCATTATTAATCTTAGGAAAAAAGCTTTTTTACTATCAAAACGTTTCCAATATGAGCTCGAACAATTTTCACTTATTTGAGATAAGATAAGCAATTACAATCTGTCTTAAAGGTCGTGGCTCATATTTTTACTACCTTAGAAGTTTTAAAATCTATGTAGATCCATCGGATCCGTCTTGTAGAGGCCGCTATGTTATTTACCACTATAGTATCCACTTTAAAACATGATGTAGTCATGAGAATAATATTTTGATTTCACAAACAGATTAATAATGGTCATATATTCCTCACTTAAGTTCATGAGCTCATTTTAATTATTGTTCACCATATTGCGATAATAAGAACATCTTTGTCATAGCTAATTTAATTTCATTTCTCATGCACGGTCTACTTATACACCACTACATTTCATTTTACCACAACAACATGTTTCTGCTATTCTGACCAACTCTGCCATAGTTTTTAAACAGTCAGACAAGTAAGTGTTATTCTATAAGGCATAAAAATCCTTTTTTTTTGCCATATAGTACCTTTCAGTTTAGCATACACTCGTTTATTTCCAAAGAACACAGCAGAACAATTATTTCCAAAGAACACAGCATGCAGAACAAAAGTTAAAAAGACAATATCTCATTATTGAGTATTAAACCAGCAACTTCTCATATAATAAGCCTGTTTGAAAGATTAGGAAATACTGCCAATAACAAGTTTTCAGTCTCATAAATACACATTTGGCAAGCTGTAGTAGAGTCGGATAGGGTAAAAAGCTAGTCAAGGCAGCCCAATGTCTATTATAAGGGCAACTAGCATCACAGATACTCAATAAAAGATACTAGCACTATAGAGGCAACAGCCTTGTACATTAATGCGGACAATGCTTCAGAAGTATTAGATTTCCAATATACCAGGTCAGGTCAAAGCCAATGGCAGTCATAAAATAAACTAGTTATTCCCATACCCATTCAAAAACCTGATACAGTACACAGCAGTGAGATAAAGAAAGACCATCTCCAATGAACATTTACTCAAAATTTTCTTGTACTCAATCCCAAAAGCATGCATCCAGCCATGACAACGTCCTTTCACTTTCGTCAGCCAGACTCCCAAAAACTTCTAGAACACTCTGGACAAAAGCAAAACATTAGGAGTAGAAGCCCGTACCTGCAGCCAACCAATACATCATTAGCCTGATAAGGGTAAAGATGCAAGGGCCAAAAGGTACCTTAGGCTTCACGGTTGTCAACCGATCACCTAATGTAATCCTTTTGCCCAGAGATTCAGAAGAACATTAAAGAAAGAATGGAAATAAATTATGCTAAATGAGAGAATAGATTCATAAGTAGAACAAGGGAATAAACAATGAGAGAAACGTTCAGTTACCAGTCCATGTTTGCTATTAGTTAAAGCCGATTTGAATTAGAATGAAAGAGTAACTGAGTAAGATGTATTAAGCTTATTCTTTAGCATGTTGATCAGCCATGTATTAAGACATCGTCTGGCCATACAAATCCAGATGCTACGTGTACAGTAGTACAAGGGGCAATTAGCAGCACTTTACCAAGCACCATCTTATATTTCCAGATCATTCCTGTAAGCAAATGATACTCAGAACATACCTGGTTATCGTCTATGTCTGATTCATGCTCATCCATGAATTGAGTTTCAGGAACATAATGGGAAGAGTCTCCAGAACTTTGCCTATTGGCTCCCTGAAATCTACGGTTCTGTGGCTGGCCAGTATTGTTATACCTGCCCCGCTTGTTATATCCCTCCATATTTATCTTATGTTCTTCCAGTAAACAACTTTGCATGCAAAATGCTATCTCTCTATCTAAAGCCGCCTCATTTAGGCGCTGTCTAGCTGTATCAGAAATTGGAAGATCATCCTCTAAGAGTAAGTCCCACGACTCCATAGTGGAAAGCCCGGGAAAGTCAATTAATGCTGCCACACGTAACACAGCTTTGATCTGTCCAAGGATATCTATGGCAGAGCAAAAAGATCTCCAAAAGCAGTCAAACTGGCATCCGCAACCACCGCTCATAAAGATCAATGGGAAAAAAATCGATTTCGGCCGCCCTAGGTAGCCCTTGTTTGCACAACTGCTGGTCGCCCATGTACATGCTGGTCGCCAATGTACAGTTAATAAATTTCATTTTTTAGATAACCTAACTACACCATTGGTTATATATTTACAAGGCTGCCAAGTTAACATACTTAGCTACACCCCCATAAGGGGACGGAAAATAAACCTAGGGTAATACTTAAAGGAAAGCACATTGCCCAGAACTTTGATTATCGGTTCGTACGCTCTGTTTAGCCATCCGTCTGTAGGTGATAAGCTGTGCTCATAGAAAGCTTAGTTTGAATAGTGCTAAAGAAATCCTTCCAAAATGCACTAACAAACTTAGGATCCCAACCTGATATAATGGTATGGGGCATCCTATGAAGGCAAAACACCTCCTTGGTGAATAACAAGGCGGTATGTAACGCAGTATCTGTGGTTCGACATGGCAAAAAGTGTGCCATTTTGGAAAGCTTGTCGACCACCACCATCAAGGCATCAAATCCACTTAAGGCGGGCGGAAGTCCCACGATGAAATCCATGGTAATAACTTCCCATTTTGCATTGGGAACGTTTAAGGGCTGCAATTCCCCTTGGATGCGTAACTGTTCCGCCTTTGTTTGCTGACATATCTGACATTGCTTAATGTATTGGGCAATGTGTTTCTTCATCACTGGCCAAAAATAGCTGGAGCGGATCTTGAAATATGTCTTCATAAATCCTGCATGCCGCGCTATAGGACTGTTATGTGTGTCGTGGAGAATGAGCTTGCGAACTCTTGACGTCTCGGGAACACACTTATCCTTGTAATAAAGAGGATCACTTTCTTTTTTTTTATAATGGCGGAAAGCCTCCCTCTTCTTATCCATTCTAGCTTCCTTGGATAGACTTTTCCATATTTCCTGAAGTTCAGGACCTATTGAAAGAGTCTGTTGTATTTGTTTACCAAACTCACTGGCAAAAGTAGAAATCGCATTACAATGCGTTCGGATGACCAATGGATGCCTCGAAAGTGCGTCATCAACCACATTATGCTTGCCCGGCTTATAGACTACTTCAAAATCACACTCTTCCAGAAAAGCACCAATATACAACAAAAGCAAACGTTGTTTCTCAGTTAACATTGCGGTCAATATGAGGAGTGCATGTAGGTAATGTAAATGTTATCACATTTGTTAGCATCTTGAAAGCTTATTCTGCAACAAGATCCTTCTGGGAAATGCATATTGAGATTGAACAAAAGGGTTTTGAAAGAGATCCTTATATTGAAACTGTTTTGGTTAAGATGTACGCTAAGTGTTATATTATGGAATGCATTGATTTCAGCATATGTGGAGAATGAACTTGCTGAAAAAGCACTGCAGTGCATGAACCTGATGCAATTTGAGGCTATATCTCCAGATGTTGTTACATGGGTTTCCATCTTGAAAGCAAGTGGTATAATGCGTGCCATGGACAAAGGTCGAGAGATACATAGAAAAGTTTTAGTTAAGGTTTTTGGAAAGAGATATCTTTGTAGGCAGTGCGTTGATAGACATGTATGCCAAATGTGGCTTAATAAAGGAGGCACAAGAAGTATTCAATGGGTTACTTGTTCGGGACATAATATTATGGAACACGATGATCACAGGTTATGCTGAAAATAAAATTGGAGAAAAAGCACTGAAATGCTTTGATCAAATGAGACTTGAAGGTATTTACCTGATGCTGTCAGTTTCTTTTGTAGCATAAAAGCATGTGGCAGCATAGGGGCCATAGACAAAGGTAAAGAAATCCACTTTGAGATTGCCACAAAGAACTTGGAAAAGCATGAGTTAATTAGTAGTAGTTTGGTCAATATTTATGCTAGATGTGGTTCTTTTGAAAAGGCACGAGATGTACTAAAAAGGATGCCAGACCAGAACGTTTGTGGCTTGGACTGCACTGATTTTAAGAAATGATGAACATGGGTATGCTCAGGAGGCACTCAACTGTTTTGAAGAAAAGAGATTAAAAGGGATATCTTCAGATGTTGCATCTGTCGTTTGCAGCTTAAAAGCTTGTAGTATATTAGGTAACCTAGGCAAGGCCAGAGAGATCCATGCTCTAGTCGTAGAAAAAGGGTTTCAGAGAGAAACTTTTGTTAGAACTGCTTTGATCAGCATGTACGCAAAATGTGGTTCATTAAGGGAGGCACATGAAGTCTTTGACGCCTTGCCTACCCCGTGACATTGTTTGTTGGAATGCACGAACAACAGGATACGCTGAGCTTGGATCTAGTCTGGAAGTGCTAAATTCTTTTGAACAAATGCAGCTCCATGGCATACCTCTAGATGTTGCATCATTTGTTTGCATCTTAAAGGCTTGCACCAATATTGGAGCCCTTGGAATGGGACGAGAAACACACATTGAGATTAAACTGAAGGCATGGGAAAGGGACGCTTAGTGGAAAATTCTTTGGTTGACATGTATGTCAAATTTGGTTCGCTTTTAGAGGCAACTGATGCTTTTAAGAACCTACCAGGTCGAGACATTGTGACATGGAATGCACTTATTACAAGTCATGTTGAAAATGGTTACAATCTTGATGCACTGAGATGTATAGTGGCATGGCCACCGGGACCACATTCCAGTGTGGACTGGTGGGGTTCCACGACCGATAGCAGCCGGGAATGGGTCACTGGCCACACCGAAATGTGGGACTGGTGGCCATGCCACCACAACATGGAAATTGGGACCTTTTTTTTTTTGGCGACTTTTTTTTTTCCTGGCCGAGGCCTTGGGATTGGCGGCTATGGCGGTTATGGCGCATCTTCTGGCGCTTGGGGCTATGGCGCTCAGCGGCGGCCCTCTTGAGAAAAAGCGAGCTATAGTGATTTTTTCTGCACGTTTTTGAGCTCTTGAGTTGATCTTTCAGAGGAATCATCGTCTGCTTCTCCTTCTTTCAGAGGAATCGTCTTCGGCTTGAGTTCTATGTAGATGTGAAGCCAGCTATGGCAAAAACTGCTCTTTTCTAGATTCTTTCGAGCTTCTTCACTTCTGTCTTTCTTTCTAGGCATGTAGCTGCCAGATTACGTCCATGTCTTTCAATTTATTTCATTTCTTGCAACAGAAGCTCCGGCAATGGCAACAGAAGCTGTCGATACTTATTCTATTATAGGTAAGCAGGTATTTTGTTCTTAATCCCATTGTTTCTTAGCAGATCCTTTGCCTGGAAGCCAACATTTCATTTATTTGTTGATTTTTATTCTTGAAGTTTTCATTTGCTCTTAAGAAGTTTGGAGCTTCGTTTTGATGAGGAGATATGCTGCGGCCAGATTTTTACTATGATACTTTCTGGGATTTGTGGGTTCGAATCCCACAGTGGTAGTGCTCTAACCAGTAGTAGTGCTCTAACCGGCTGTAATCTGTAACTTTTGCTTAGCACGGAATTGGCTTCCCACTTTCCATTCTGGATTGTAGGGATCTGCCATGTGGCAACACAGAATTCATCTTCCGACAATAAATGGGACCCAATTTCCATATTGTGTTGATCAGATGAAGTTGGAAGGCATATCTTATGATGTTGTGACATTTGTTTCTAACTTGAAAGCTTGTGGAAGCATAGGAGCATTAGAGAAGGGACGACAAATACACAAGGAGGCTTTAGAAGGCAGTTTTGATAGTTATCCACTTATCAGTAACACTTTAATTGACGTATAAAGAAACCTACGCCACCCGCCGCTCGTGGCGCCGCCGCCAGGTTTCTTCCAGAAACCTTCTGGTGGCGTAGGTTTCTATACGTGGCCTTTTGCACCCACCGATTCCCCCAAATGCATGTTTGATCTTGCAAATCCGGCTGCAGAGATGAAGAATGCATCAGATAATATAAAGATGAAGAATGCAAAACATACTCTTGATTGTTATGGCAGTTCTTCTCAACAGAATTTTCGGCCTTTCTTAGCAGAGTTCCCAGCCTGATGCTTAATCTTGCTTGATCCAGGCGATGGAGACCCCTAATCTTGCCTAATCTAGGTGACAGAGGCCCCTGATGCAGCCCCTGATGTGGGCAGAGGAAGAACTCTGGCCTTGATGCGCCCCTGATGTAGAATAGAGGATATCCATGCAACTACGTCGGCCCTGAAACGGATAGAAGATCCTAATGCGAATAGAAGATCCTGATGCGGTCCCCTGATGTCTCTCTGATGAGGAACGGAGGAATGGGGCAGCCGCAACTCTGATGAGGAACAGAGGAATGGGGCAGCCGCAAAGAAACTCTGTTGGTGGCGCCGCCACAGCTTCGCTAAGAAAAGAGCCCTAAAATTACCTGAAAATAAAAAAGGCTGTAACCTCAAGGAATCGGTGGGTGCTGAAGGTTACATGTAGGACAAATGTGTTCACTTTTGGAGGCACGCAATGTCTTTGACAATATGGGAGTGCAAGATGTTATATCATGGAATACAATGATAAGAGGATATGGTGTAAACCATGAGGCTGACATGGCTTTTAAATGTTTCGAAAACATGCATATAAAGGGAATAGAACCAGTGGCTATTACTTTCATGTGCATTTTTACAACATGTGGACATTCCAGCCTAGTATTTAAGGGCAAAGACTTATTTGGGGCAATGAAAGGAGTATGGAATTGTTGCAAATGCACACCATCATAGTTGCATGGTCGTGTTTGTAGTATGGGGATAATACGGGGACTTGTGCGAACTTGGATTTAACTATTTTGAGGTGTGTAGATAGTCTATTAAGGTTTTGCGAAATAACATGTAAACATTGTGAAAGGTTTTGGACCTAACATTCCCTAATGTTGTTTCAATGGGATTTTGTGAAGAATCTTAGATTGTTGACACTATGATATATTACATTTGCACCCCTCATATAATCTGTAACGACAAAGAATGTTGCCACATATGGAATCAGACCATTGTAAAGCGCAATAACATTTGCAATAGCTCGCATTGCAAAAAAAAAAAAAAAACGCAACCGCCCATTCTAAAAAAGGCCGGACGCACAAAACGAGAAACAAGAAAATAGACTCTGCCAGAGGCCAACGCGTCGTGTTCAGTACCTTGTTTTTATCTATATATATAATATAAAAATTCTCGTTCCCTAAAAGAAAAGAAAAGATAACAACAAACAATTCAATTTATCAAACACCCTTTTGGAGCTAAATGTGTAAATGAAAGATGGCATTCTTTAAACTCTAGCCATATGTATTAGTTATAGGTCACACATTCACAACTTTGCATGAATTTCACAAGCTCATCTCATTATAACAAGTCAAATTACCAAAATCTAAACCACTTTACCTTCTTCCTGTGGCAAGACCTTAAATTGCTATACCCAAGGTTAGAGGTTCAAAGCTTTATTATAAAGTGGCCATGTATTGCTGTAAAGTTCATGGAGAAAGAACCCACTTCAGCCACATACAGTGGTGGGGAAAGAACCCACTTCAGCCACATGCAGTGGTGGGGACAAGACCTATCTGAATCTGTTGTAATTGTAAAGGGCCACATGCAGTGGTGGAGACAAGACCTATCTAAATGTGTTGTAAAGAGTCCCATAAGCTACAACCTCCTGTGACGCTAAAATTCCATCATCATTTCATGTTTTAAAAAAAATAATAAGAAGAACAAGAAGCCATTTTTAAGTCATGCCACATTGGCAATACGCAATTGGACGCACACCCCACACAATATTGCTTATTGGGACATGTTCCCAATCACCTTAAATTGAAAGCGACTCTGAGTGGCCTCGAACTCTAGATATATTTGTTATAGGATCTAGTGTGTAACATGTTTGAAGTGCTAATTTGGGAATATTTAATATTGATCTCATAAGGGTCACAAATTCATAACATCTCTTTCCTTTAATGGACGTTAAAAATGCTCTCCTCCAAATTTGCATTTTTCCATCCTTGATATATGTAAACTTTTCCTTGTGCTTCTATACTTTCAACTTCTTAAATTAGCAAAACACACCCCATCGTAGTAAATTTCAGTCATGGTCATGTTTAAACTAGCCTTAGAGCCAATTTCCATGATCCCCAAAACACCCTGGACTTGGAAGCTAGGGTGCACAAAAACCCGTTCCCATGCTTTGTCTGATCCAGCCTTGTGCCTATATGGCCCAGGAATCGTCCTGGGCTTCCGTGCGGGGGGGGGGAGGGGAGCTACCCTTTTGGGCGGCCCTGGCCAGGCTGCTGCCAGTGAGATGAGCATGCACTAGACTCTCACATATTCTTCCACCTGCCTATATTTGAAGAAATGGTAAGGTGCTTTGTCGTTGCAGGTTATGCCAACAGGGTCAGGAGCCTTGCCTCATGGAAAAGGCACTCGAAAGTACCTTGACTTGGGTGCACGTAGTTAGGCCAGGTCGAGTCCAGAACAATCTCATGAAAATGCACCCTTAAATCAGAAGCACATCTCCCAGTCTGACGTTGCCATGCCATCTATATAATATAACCCTTATAAACTATTGTATTGGATACAATAGGAGGACGACCGTGTTTTCTTCTGGTGTACATTCGTCTTCGGCCACGTGTCCTTCCTCTACATCATGGATTAAAAATTGGATTCATAATTTCTTTATGCAAGTAAAAAATATAAACATTCAACAGGTAGCAGCGGGTGGAGGCTTGCCGGATCTTCAAATGTGCCCTACGTGGTACATGATTTGTGCCGAAGAAATTTGCAAAATGTTTGCCCTAAACTATGTCAGCCCTAAGAAGAAGAAATATGCAATTTGTGCCCTAAATTGTGCCAGATCTGTTGCAAAACCTTCAAGAAAGAAAGGCAGGAATACTAAATGTTCAAGAACTTCCCACTCTGAGAGACCTAGTCCCGACTACCATCAGTCGCGGGCCCCTCTCCATGTGAAAAATCTATTATATTCTACGTGGACTAATGGCATCCCAGCATGGTTCGAAAATAGGGGAGTTCCTCCCCTAAAAATCCGCCCACTTGTGTTAAATTCCTGTTATGCTGAAAATTTTCCGACAATTTTCCGGCAAGAAAATAAAAATTTTCCGGCAGAATACACTAAAAAATACACTAATGTATATTTTTTCCAGTAGCCTCAAATACCAAGGGGCATTTTTACTGGTTAGAAACATTGCTATTTTCGAGCCCTGCATCCCAGACACCATTCCATATGTGCAAAGTCAGGTGGAAGGTTTTCATCCCCTACATCCAACCAATGAACGCCACATGTCGATGTTTCTTTCACTATATGCTTGGAGGGCATGATATTCTGTTGGGCCAAACTTTATGATCTTTATTCAGCCGTCTACATATCAAGATAAATGGCTGAAAACCTCCCACCTAAACTTTACATTTGGAAAATGGCATTGGGGCTGAGATTCTGGCAACTGTTGCTCGTCATTTTTTCTTGGCCAGAATCTCAGGCCCATGGCCATTCTCTTATCCAACAAGGAAACTAGGGAGCCTCTTCCGTCCGCCCTCCGATTCATCTCAACAAGGTATTGTTGAGCGAAAATCAACGTTCCATGTTGTGGGGGAATGAAACTGAAATGAATCCACCCACTCCAAGATCCGCTCCCGACTAATGCCTTGCCATTGCAGGATCCCCAATTACCATTCACATGACCTCCCCAATCCATAGAACCAAGGGCGCTTTTCATTTTAATATGGCCAATAGGAACCCCCCACGTAAGTTAGTTTGGCTTAGTCTACTTGGCCATTTTTTCTTGCTTTGCATTTGAACCGTCAGTTTGGCATTACCACGTGGCACATCTTCTGAAGGAGAAAGTTCCTCCTAGATTCAGACCGAATAATTTTCCCGATTCACACGTTGGCCTAGTAGCCCGCCAAACCCTGAAGCAAATTACTACACGATGCCCACGCTCTGAAATTTCTCCCCAGAGCTATGGCCGCCGGATTAGGTCCGCCCTCTCATTCTGCGAATCCAGGACGTTCTTCCATCAAAATGTTGGTTTCTCCTTTCCGGCATGTTTCATGCCAATTTTTTCGGATTTGGTTCCCTGGACATTTCAGATTTCTAAGAATTTGGGAATGGAAGGGGTCCTCGTCGTCTTTCCGTTGTATGCCAGTCTGATTCTTAGATTTGTTCAAGAATGGGATCTTTTAGACTAAGAGAAGCTTGGATTAACTTCAGACGGTCTAGAAGCAAGGAGAAGATGGATGAAGATCCAATAACTGCTGTACCATACAGGAAATCTTTTCATGCCGTGAAGGCGTTGGTGCTCTTGGTGATTATTTTGCATTTGGGCTTGTTCGGATTGGCCGTAGCATTGGTCATTTCGGGTTTCAGATCAAGTGGTGATAAGCATTTGATAGCCGCAGCAATGATGGTGGCATTAGGTGCTTGTGTAAGGATTATTTGGGTAGTGGGGGCAGGATTAACGCAAGCTGCAACTGCTGTAACAATGACAGCCGAAAACTATGGCCCTGAAGCATCTCGAGTTCCCCAAGTTTCAGGTTCTGCGAAAACCAAACGCCGGGTTAGTCAGTCGTTTCTTCAGCTTCCACATATGATGATGCCTTAAACAATTTATTCGTGAGTTTCCATGCTTACTTTTTCAGATGTGGTACAAGCGTTGGCTTTGGTGGGGAAGGTTCAGTGTCCTTGTTAGTTTTGTCCAGGTGTCTGGATCGGCCTATGTAACATATTTAGCAATAAAAGGTGCATAATCTCAAAACGCCCCATTTCTATCTTATATTATGACTAGGACATGCCCTTCAAAGGGTTATGAACAATCAATAAAACAAGGAGGAAGTAATGCACTTTAAAATAGCCTGCCTCATTAAATTAACACCTCAGATGGGGTTTTAAATGATATATTGTGGAGAAGACCACGCATATTGACAGCTAGTGCAAGTAAGGGCAAACGTTTCTCTTTCCACTTCCCAAAGAGTGATGATTATGTGGAGGTTGAGAATATCATTGGTCTGACCTGAAGTAGAGGGACAAGATGTTTTATGTGGATTCCCATTAATTGTTTGATTGAAAAATACATGCTGCATGCTTCCAATCTGTAACTTCAGGCTTCAGGGCGTATCCTGTTGCTCAAGGCTAGTTTTCTGTTATTATATGAGGTTATTGTGAGTTAATATCCTTTCCAGTTTCTCTAAATTTGTTGCTGTACATGCAGGTAGCATTTCATATACCAAATTTGTGGAACATCTGCTTGTTGTCATTTCAGCAGCAACTTGGACTTTGGCAATTGCACAGTGCTGTATTGGATCTGCTGTCCTCTCATGGCGGTCCCTATATGAGACGCAGAATGATGCATGGAGAGCTCATTATCGTGAAATTTTTGATTATGGAATCCGTGAGCTGCTTTGCTGTCTTGGAAGATCCCGATACATGTATGTCAAAAGTGCCGAGTTACTATATTGTTCCTTTTCATTGATGTCATACCCCACAGGTCTGCTAGGGACGAAGATGAAGTGGATTCGGTTGCTGCATTACTGGGGGACCTCGTAGCCTACCGAGCTGCTGGTGCAAGTCATTTGGAAATTCTTGCAGGTGAATAGGCACTACATCCTCATAACATAAACAATGTCAGGTTCTGCTTAAGGAAAGCAACGTAAGAAGTTGAGTTTTTAGGGTAAACAAACTGCTGAAGGAAGCAAACCTGCTTTTCTCCATGACATATTGTATCCATTTTCTTCTCCAGGTATTGCACTTCTACAGAAAGGAGAAGAACGGCAGCCTGAGCCAATTGATTATCCTTTGGCTCCAAGCATGCTTGTCAAAGAGGCTGCTATTCTTCACCCCTATGCAGTAGCTGCATACACGGTATGCCAATGTTATTCTTATATTTGATATCAGGTTCTCTTATCCAGTTGTGCTGGCACTGCAGGGTCCATTGCTAGATATTGGTCGGAACCCACTCCTATTTCCGTGTGTTTGGCTTTATAGACAGGGAATATTTACTCTGTGGAATAGAAACAGGTTTGCTGATCTCTTGACTTTTACGAGGGCATATCACGAATCCTAGAAACAAGTCAAACAGCAAAGCTAATGCAATTTTAAACATTAAACCTTTTTGTTTCATACAGTTATTGAAAGCATAAATACATAGATTGGTATGTACTCTTAAGCATGCTCTATCGTTCTAGGAAACTTTTAAGCATGTTCCATGGCTTATGATGCATATGAGAGACAGGTAGGCATGCAATGTAGTCCTACCTTTTTGAAGTATGTTGCTGCTCCTATTGCAGGTGGCCAATTGTGGAAGGAGATAATTGGTGGAGAGGACATGCTGCTGCATTTCTTAAGGCTGCAGAGCTGCCTCCTGAAGCTCTCAGGCAAGGAAGAATTCATCAGGTAAGATAACATATTAAAGTTTGCTGAAGCATCATAATGCAGCTTTCTGAGATGCAGATGTGCATGTTGCAGAAAAATCGTGAAACTGTTTACTTCGTGGTTATCCTGAGGGAACTAAAAACTGTACTAGTGACCATACGTGGAACAGAAACCCCTGAAGACCTTTTGACAGATGGGCTAGGTCGTGAATGCCAGCTGTCAGAACTTGATTTACAAGGATTATTGAGGTAACTTGGGATTTCACTCGAGGAGCGTGTGCAAGTAGTTACTCCTTTTAAGAGAAGTGGAAAGAAAGAAAGATACAGAATATTTCATGCAATTGATACAGCAAACTGGGGACTAAGATTTATCAAAAGTTTAAATGCAACTACCTTGTAAATGTTAAGACTCTGTTTTGCAGCTTGGATAAAAGGTGTCCTCTTGTGTGTAAGCCTTGAGTCGATGTAGTTGGGAACAACTTAGTCAACGGCAATGTTCTGTATCTTTCTTCCTTTCCACTTGTCTTCGAGGGAGTAACTAGAGAACTTCTTGCAAGGTTCTCCCTGAGCATATTTTGTTCGAGTTTATTGTGAAAACTGAACATGTTATATTAGCTTCTTTTGTCCACCTAATTTGTCTTCTCCCATGCAACTATCATTAATTCTACAAGGTTGTCTTTTTATTTATTTAAGTTAAAATCCATTCCATTTTCTTTTTTGCAGTAATAACATCATGTCAAGCCAGAAAAAGGATTATCTGGTGACAACGATGCCACATTTTGGCCATGGTGGTGTTGTTGCAGCAGCGAAGGAACTAGTTTCTGAACTTGATAACATCCCTGAAGGTAGTTCTACCATTTCATCTGTTTGTGGTTGAAGATCCTTTTGATAAAAAAAGTCTCTTCCCTTTTGCCTTGCAGAAAATGTTCCATCAGCAAGCAAAACTAGGACATTGCTTGCAACGCTTCTTGCTTCTGGTGGAGAATGTGACGGATATTCTCTCCGTCTTGTAGGTCATTCTTTGGGGGGTTCAATTGCGGCGGTAGCAGGCATGATGGTTTGGCTCTTCCGCTGCCTCCCTTCATTGTAATAACCAGGAAACTATGCTTGCATCCGTGTCTAGTCAAATCGTGGGATAAAGCCCACTAGTCACTGGCATACAAAGGTTGTGTAAAGGCATTCAAAGAAACTTAATACAGGGCAGGAAAGACTTCAACACAGTCCAACGTCTAAGCATTCAACCACTTTCTGTTAGGTCTTGAGTCAAATGAAAAGGCTAATTTTGGGTCATTACGACAAAGCTACATGAAATGGTCTCTAACTTCTTTTGTATACCTGCTGTGGCATTCCCCTCTTAACAGGGTTGCACACTGAAATATCCTTCTTTATAATCACCATTATTCAAAAATCACCTCCCCATACCACATCTTCCCCGCTGACATACCTGCCTTGCATTGCTTAGATGCACTCAAGATGCAATTTCCAGCAGTCAAAAATCCAATCCATATCTTGCTAAAGAAGCGTCCCTCCCCCCTCCCTTTTGAGGAGCTCTTGCAGAATATGCACAAATTGTAATTGTTTTAATGATTTGTATCATATTTGATTGATTTGTACACAATTTGCAGCTTTATCATCGGTATCCATCCCTCCATGTATATGCATACGGTCTCTTACCATGTCTTGACTCTGTGATAGCTGAAGCATGCTCTGACTTCGTCACTAGGTAATGTGCTCTTTCTAAACTCTTCTATTTTATTGTTAACGCATATCTTTCATTCTATAAGGATCTAGTCATAGCTCAGCAAGCGAAAACTGCAAGTTTATAGGACGACAAAATAAAGCAAAAATAACTGCTTGCTTGCAACTGGTTTTATTCATCACATAGATGGTATTATGTGGCTTCACACAGGACATAAGGTTCACAGAACACAAATATTAAGCCACATCCATAATGCTTATATATCAGCATATTAGCTGTCTAACTACTCTCAGTGAAATTTGTTTGCAGCCTTGTCTACCACGATGAATTTGCGCCAAGGTTATCTGTAGCATCAGTTATGCGACTACGAACAGCATCTCTTCAAGCTTTGGCTAATACAGAAGCTAGTTCACTGGTAATATCCAAACTAGCAAAACATATTTTCCGTCCGTGGAAACCTTCGCAGTTGGAAAACCAGCATGGTAGACAAACAGAAAGCGAAGTTCGCCAAACCTGGGGAAGGCGACAGAAACGTGTACACCATGAGTTCAAAGGTGCAACCTTCCTTTGTTACCATGCATGTAATTGCATGTTGTGCATGTCAAGGGACAGTGAAGTCACAAAAGTTGAAATAATTGATAAACAATTACATCAAAGAGATAATGTTGAAGGAAATTCACAAGAAAATGGAGACAGCATATGCAACATCTATGATGCGAAAATTCTTCCTTTAGATGCAAACACCGGAAATCATATCTCTGAGGAGAAGTGCCATGGTTGTAATCCAGTTTGTTGTAGTAAAGAAATTTACAAGTGTCAGGGAAGTTATGGTGATGCTGATGAGGGAACTGTTTCCTTGGATGCAGGCGTTCGAGAACATCATAGTACATCTGATGAAGTGGAGAGCTTAATAGATTGTGACACAAGTAGGCAACAACATGCCGATGTAACTGGAGAAATTTCGCAGGGCTCAGAACCAGAGCTTCTTGAAAATGGTATGCCCAAAGACCTTGGTGACAACCTCGAGGTAGGGGAGGACATACAACAGATGTGGCCTGCTGAGATGTTCATACCAGGACTGGTGATCCATTTGCTCCGTGATAAAACAGATACTTGGTCTTGGAAGAAATCTCTTGGAATACAAAAAGTTTCAAAAGAAAACAATCACAAAGCTGTGTTAAAAGATCGCGAAAGCTTCAGAGACATTGTTGTATCCCCTTCCATGTTTCTTGATCATATGCCATGGAGGTAACTAAGAGTCAACAGTTCCAAAAGTTCTGTTATCCTTGTAGGACTTTTTACTGACTGTTTGAGAATGCTTTCTTTTACAGGTGCCAGCGTGCTTTAAATGATGTATTGAATCAAGTCATCAAAGGCGCTCCTGGAGGCACTCCTGAAGATGAAGTCTGATCTTGCGGTTATGCATAGAAAATCATGCAAAGTATGGTGCCCAATGCATAACAGTAAAGTGCTTTAAGTGAATCATCCTGATAATCTTTGAAGTCTTCGAAACAGAGCCAGAAATTTGAAGCACGAATCACATGATCCCCATTACAGGATCAACGGTATATTAGATGGGTAGAAGTTGGTCCGTTGAAACAAAAATCCAACTTTCACCATCATGTAAATGTGTATTATTAAAGTTTCATTTCTCCTGGTCCCCGAAGAATTGTATCTTTGTCCGAGAAAAAGGCTGCAAGTTTTGCTGGAGAGAAATGACAATAAGTAGAGGCACTTGTAAAGGAATTGCAACTAAAGATGGCCCTCCTTATAATCAGGATTATGGATGTCTGGTGGGTGAACCTCCATTTTGGAACGTTCTAGACCCCACATTATATCAAATCTTCCTTCTCTGGTGTTAAAAGATTGGATATTATTATACACAAACAAGGGAGTTGAACCCCGGTAAAATCAAGCCGGTATCTGTTTGCATATAAAAGAACAGCGACCTCACTGTAAGACGACGTGACAGAAGCAGCTTCACATATCTGCTTCGAAATACGCAACATGCTGCCAGTAATTATACAGCGAAAGAGAGAGGATCGTTCTAAAATATGGCATCAATATCAGATACAGGTTAGGCAGCACTTACAAAAATCATACCAGAGAATATATCTAGCTGCGGAGTTCTCACACAGCGCGGCCCTGCTCCATATGGACACGTCTCACACACCGTGGACGCAAGCAGATCCGGTAAGAGGCAGGGTCATAGCTACGTCGACGAATGAGAAACGAAAATAGTACATGCCATTGGAAACCTTAAAATAACACCTTATAGAAACTATCTTCTCGCAACCTTGCTGGATCCTATTTTGAAACCAATTCCAATGGTCTTTCTATTGTTCCAGAAAGCCCCAATTGTTTTATTGTAGGGGTCCTGATGTTGTACATATGGTAGGCCCGTTCACCAAGAAAATTTCCACCAGAACAATGAATAGAACCCCAGGGAACATTGCCTTGTTCCAGCCTGTCCCGTTATAAAGCTAAATTTGCCTAAATCCAAATTTGGATTTGGACTGCTGTGCTCCAGCCCATCCAGATACAAACCAAATGAAAGCTAAATCTCCACGAATCCAAATATGGATTTGGGCCTTATAGGTTCGGATCGACATGTGGACTCTTGGATTAAAAACCCTAAATGGAATACCAAGCATGCAAAATACAACAAAAATCTAAATATAATATGAATAAATACCCAAAGGTCAAAATGCCCACTAAGAATCAAACACTTGCTTTTCATATCAAATGAAACATCCGAGAATCTACTCCTTACTCCTCAAGAGTCGCACCTGACCAAGGCCATTGAGCATGAAATGAAAACGTACATGTTTATGTAGCCCTTCACACCTTCCCGTCCAATTCCAACGATGTACACTTCCACATAAAAAAGCATGCAAAATTTGGAAATGAAACATTTTGCCGTAACATAGGCATCTCAACAAAACGTGCCAATGGTTTTCCAATTTCCCAACTGCCACCTACAAAAGTAGACATAAACCATTTAAACAAAACAAAATGTATTAAGCCTTGCTGCCATGATCCCCCATATTAGCCCTTCAGCTATAATCCACTGATTTTGTATTTATGCAGTGCAATGCTATGCATTATCCCCTTAGTGCTGACCAACACACCCAAATGGTGGATCATCCAAGGAAATTGTTATCCAATGGGCCCCAACCTTTTCAAGGCTTTATGCCATAGCTCACATACCATATCAATTCCTCCCCTCAAGAATGTGGAATGCACCAGTGTTGCTACAAGGACTTGAATCTTAGACTCTGACACCAACTGATAAGGACTAGCCTCAGTATCCTTAATAACTCCCCAAATAGGAGCATCCTTCAGGGAATGGGCTCTAACCTTTTCAAGGCTTTATCTCATACCACAGGCCATATCAACTAGAATCCACAAAAGAGGCCATAAACCCATTGGAAGCGGCTACCTTGCCATAACAAGATTAAAAGAACTTTATACTAACAATCTTGATAGGTTCAATGCTGGGCAGCTCTAAAGAGTGTGGCATTCATCTTCAATACTCCCAGTTGGCAAACTTTTTAGAGCCTATCTACTCTTTCTTCTTGCGCCCATTTGTCTATCTCAATTTTGAGGTAATGTGCTTGCAAATGGACACAATTATTCTGCCCTTCTTCATGGGCAAATGCATTAGCAGGTACTGTTGCGGACCCCTGGCAAGCGTAGGATAATCTGGGTTTTGTAGTGTGCTGTCTTCACCACTTCCAAAGCCCTAGCATCCCAAAGCTTACTTACGCAGCACGTGCCTAGATACTGCTTCAGGCAATTGTGGTCCTCGTTGTTGTTTATCTATATGCACTTTTATTCATGCACATTCCTTATGGAGAACTAAATGGCTCGTTTCCCCTTCCAACATGTTTTAAGACGTTGTGGATCCGTGGCATTGTGTAGGTGAGGTTTGGACGCCGAGTACGTCCCATATTGACCACCTTCTAAAAGTATATGATGTGTCATCAAGCACAGCCAGCTAAAGAGGTAAGAATAATGTCTCTTGCAGAAGAATTTGATATGGAACCATGGATCCAAGTGCTTGCATCTGAAGGGCTTTTTAAAGCCGCTCCAAGTCATCCCAAGTCGCAAGTGATATAACCTACCCACCATACTTCGACTCGATATAGAAGGACGGGCGTTACTAATACCCTAAATAGGTTTGACTAGTGGGACCAGTCGTCATTATGAACCTACACGAAAACAAAAAAACATACTAAGAATACATGAGAAATACACTAGAAGACTGCATATACTTGAGACAATAGAATAGAGTACAAGGACTTGAGCTAGAAGGCTCAAGACTAGCGTTGAACCAAAATAGTTGGACAAGAATGAGGCGCCTAGAGGCCTTGACTTCTAGACCAATGGCTAGAATTGCGCTTCTCCAAAGGATGAGATTACACTAGTGTCGCACATGTGTGTAGGTTATAGAATGTTTTGGAACTTCCTAATCCAACTTGGTGTAACTAAACAAGTCTCAACAAACACATTCAAGACATACCTAATATCTTTACAAACGAATAACCACTCTAGCATCTTCATCTATCCAATCATAAAAGTAAAAGAACTTTTGCTGAAATTATTACTGAATTATCCCATTTTTAAATCACGTAAAATTAGCATTACTATCTCATGTGACCATGCTCGAAAACAAGAAAAATACGTGGAAAATACTTGAAAAATATGCAAGGAATACGTGTAATCCGTTGTAAAAGCATGCTTTAGGATAATGAAAGCAGCTTCTGCGTCCACACTCCATTCAAACGGGACTCCAAGGAAACAAAAAATATCTCGGACGGAAGGTGTTTGCCACTTCAAAATAGTGCTGACCTTTGCGAGATCCATAGAGACTCCACGAGGAGTGATCTGATAGCCAAGAAACTCGACATTATCTTGCCCAAACTGACACTTTTTCAGCTTGGTATAAAGTCCATGCTCTTGCAGTTCTGAAGGACTTTTTGGACATGTTCTTAATGCTCTTTTAGAGTCTTCGATTAGATCCGAATATCATCCAAATAAAGTGACTGTACCAAGTTCGGAAGGCTGTCTTCCACTCATCACTGTCAAGGATCCGAATAAAATTATCGGTGCCTTGAAGATCAATCTTGGTGAAGTATCGTGCACCTTGCAGCCACTCAAGGAACTCTAGAAACAGAGGAAGAGGATATCAATTATGCACAGCGATCTTATTGAGGCCGCAGTAATCTACAACCAACCGTAGAGAACCGTCCTTCTTGGAGACAAAGAAGATGGGAGTCCCTGCAGGTGACTGAGAATGTCGGATAAACCCAGTCGCAAGATTCTCTGCGATATAGGGTCGTAAAGCCTTCAATCCTATTGATGACAAGCTATAGATAGAGCTATATAATGGGGCCATCCCTAGCTGAAGATCAATGGGGCAATTATAGGGACGATGCTTTTAAAGCGTATTGGCTTTGACCTTGTCAAAAACATCGGCAAAATTCTTGTACTTATCAGGAAGGACAGGGGCGGACATCACTAAAACAGAGCTAGTCGACGGATGTACTTGAATTGCAAATGTTCAATTGAAAACTTGCTTCCCAGATCTGATAAACTTGTGGAGAGAAATCTCTGAGATAGGGAACTGGGATGAAGCTTCCATAGAAATAGGAGCCTGATAGGAGCAATAATAAGAATAGAAGCAGATGCATGAATAAGAGCTGGAGCTGCACCAGGGACTAGAACAGGAGCAGAAACTGGGAGAGGAGCAGGAACAGGAGCTAGAACCTCATCTAGAACATGAACTGAACCGAAGACAGAGACTGGATTAGGACACAAATTAGAAATATAAATTGGAACATGACTAAAAACAGGATCAGGTGCCCAAGATACTCTGCACGGACTAGAGTAGATGCTGGTGCAGAGGCAAAAACTGCATCCAAATTAAAAGTAGATCTAGAATAAAGAAAGAGGAAAGATGTAGAACACCAATCAATATGTGGATTATGCAATTCGAGCCAGGCGAGACCCAAGGCTACTGGCACACGTGGGCTAGCAATGAGATTGAAAGAAATGCTACAAGAAGCGCTCTCGAACAAAACTTGAAGAGATGTAGTACATTTCTGTGACTCCCCAAAGAAGAACCTATGTCTATCAATCACATCAACAGGATTGTGATGCTAAACTCTGCTTCTTGGGACGACGAGCGTAGAAACGAACAACTATCCACATACGACACCACCCACAACAACCCCTCCATTGTAACATATCACGTTCATTATTATAATCTAGGGCAGCCCCATTGCAGCCGCACTTTTTGCTTTCAAAAACAGGACCTCGTTTCATCGCCACTGTGGAGTTCAAATGGTAATCTTTCTGCGCTGGTTAGACGAATTTTGAAATGGGGTCCAGGCAACCAGTGTGTCCGGAAAACGAAGGTCTGGCTCTGTATATATATGGCAAGAGGGAAGCATTTATGCAGAAGAGTAACTACACTGAGAAACTGGATGCAACGTTTTCCACTGCATACAAGAATGTCTGTGAATACAAGCAACCCATTTGCACTCTTGTTGAAGCAGCTAAAGTCAGGTACTCTTTTATGGATTACACCACTTATTTGTATTTATTTTTTAGCTTGTGAAAATATGAGTTTGAAATGTTTAGGGGTATTGGAAATTGGATGCTGAAACAATTGAAAGAATTTTTTGATGATGGTAGTGGAACAGTAAACTTAGGTTCACAAGAACAGAGCCCGCCAGGTACCTAGTGTGCAATATTTCATTTGGCGTATTGATCATAACTCTATTTTGTTTCCCGCAGCAAAGAAAACTAAATGCAGCAGAAGGTACATCCCCCAGAAAAACTCTGCCCCATATGCACTTTTGATCACATTGTACAGGTATCATATTCTTTTGATTTCATTTTCTTATACTGTCATCCAATATTTTACCCTTGTTTTATAGGGCAACACTTGCAGGTAAAGAATTTATGCTTAAAAATGAGCTCATTGATGCTGCTGAAATCAGTGGTCTTTCAAGAATGGCAATACAGTAAGAATGTCCTAGATATGGTAGATACTTGTAACATGGTCAGTTTTATAATGATCTAACAAGGACGGCAGTTCTGCTTGACAGGCCCAAGACATCCAAAGGTGGCCAATTTGGTGATCATAATATGAAAGATTGGTATTCGGGATGGAATTCCATGAAAACACTAGTATCCAAAGGCCTGATTGTAAAGTCAAGCTGTCCAGCAAGGTAAAGTGCATTGCCCCTGCACATTTTTGAATCTGCGATTTGCGTAAATCTGAAAAATGACAGTCATGATTAACAGAAGAGTCCTAGAGTACACATGATAGCAATAGAAGGACAGACTTTCTTATGTTTTATGCATCTTTATATTCTCCTTCCTACTAATTCAGACAGTTGTCATTAGGTACATGCTCACTGAGGAGGGCAAGACAACGGCACATGAATGTCTTGCCAAGTCGGGTCTGGAAACAGTGCATAATGAACCAATTGTGGCGAATCAAAACACATCTCATATTGACATAGATAATTCTGATGAAAATCGAGGGCAACATAATGCATTCGACATTAGCAATGATGATTTTTCTGAAAGACAAAGTCAGAGTCCAATCAAAGAGAAGCAAATGGTCAGTATGTCTGTTGATTTTCTTATATTCTTTTTGATTGGTTAGACAACTTCATTAAAATATAAGGTGGAGAGGAACAATGGCGTAGCTGGAAAAGAAGATAGGCCGCCACAAGATAGTTCATTTGGTGCCAGAATTAAGGCATGTTCAGGTAAAATAATGCTCTCTTGATTTGATTTGGCTGTCAATGTTGCTGCACGATTAATGTATTAAACCAGCAGGAACTTCTTCGTATGAGCCAATGCTTGCACGCCCAATCAATGGTTCTTCTATGCAGTTTGGGAATGCAGGCAAGTTGCTTTATATGTTCCAGCACATTTGGTTTGCTCTTAATGGCACTGATATTGATGCCTTGCTTGTTCAGTCCCAACCATGACTAGCGAGCTCTCTATCAACAGCACAGTATCCAGATGTACAAATATAGGCCAGCTTGCAATACCGCCTCTTCATGTTGGAGAAAAGTTTTCTGACAGTTATGACGTGATACTTATTTTAGACGACAGGGAACAGTTTACACGTGGTGCTAAAGGGTAAGGGGAAAAAGCAAATTAAACCCTTTTCAGATGACAAATATAAATTTTGGCAGACACAGACATAGGACATATAACATGCATGTTTGATCTGCTTGTGTATGTGGATATCCTAATTTACTGCATCTTGATTTTGGTGGCATATTATCAGGCTAAATACAAAACCAAGGTTTGCTGAAAGACTTCGTGAGCAACATAAGGTGGAAGTTGAGGTAAGCCATGAGCATTTAGTTTAAGACCAAAGTTATCTTCCCACACTGATGTGTACCAGATACGCCACCTTCCTGTTGGGGATGCTACCTGGATAGCTCGACATAAGGTTGTGAAGTCAGAGTATATGTTGGATTTTATTGTTGAAAGGAAGTCGGTAGATGACTTGTGGAGCTCCATCAAAGATACACGGTATAAGCAGCAAAAGCTGCGTTTGTTGGTAACTGTTTCTTAAAACTTTCCCACTGTGCTCTTTTATATGTGAAATATCGAAAATCTTACAGCTGCTGTAAAAAACAGAGATGCGGCTTGAAGCAGCTAATTTATCTTGTGGAGGGGAATCCCGACTTCGTAGAGGGTGCTGACAGTGTCAAAACTGCGTATGTAGCAAGTTCAGATACTTACAAATTATGGTTCTATCTAATAAAAGTGATTAATACACAATGACTTGTCACAGAACTTGTACTCAGCGTAATCTTACAAATAGTGCACATTGACTTTTGCCCTGCAGTATTATGACCACCGAAATTCTTGAAGGCTTTGACATTCAGAGAACAAGGGACATTTATGAAACCATTAATAGATATGGTGAAATTACCAATAGTATATCTGATCGGTACAGTCATGAAACAGGAAAAACAGAGACACCTGCTGGAGGTATATGTCTAACATATCCTGAGTTTATAGCATGTTGTAATGAGAATGAGAAAGAGACAATAAGTGACGTATTTGGTGTACAACTAATGCAAGTAAGTACCAATAGTTTCTAACATCAAACAGTCAGTTTTCTGAAATTTGTTCTCCATTGACAGTATGACTGTGTTGTAAATGCCCTTCAGGTACGACATGTTACAGAAGATATTGCACTCACCATTCTGGAGAAATATCCGACACTGCTGTCACTTGTGCAAGCATATCTATCGCTGGCAAGATTTAGCATTCACTCAATTCTGAAGCATATTTTGTAACATTGTGTTGTATACATATAATTCAGATATTTTTAAGGATGTAATCCTGAGATTTGGATAAAATTGCAGGAAGGGAACACGGCATCCCAGGAAAATTTGTTAACTGGACTCTCAATTCGCAACAGGAACAAGACAGTCAGCAACGTTATCAGCAGAAATGTTTACAAGTTTTTCTGGGCTCCATGACAGCAGTTGACCTTATCAAATTCAACATCCTAGAGGAGGAGATGTTTCCAATGGCATAAAATCATTGAGTCTAAGTTGCGGTTCACGAGTGTGCTAGATTTCTAGGCACTAGAGGGGGAATGTTCAAGAGGCTAGAGAAAAGTCACAATTTTTTACCATATTTTATGTCAATTACAAGTGATTGTTGCACTGTCGAAAAGGTAGTATGAAATGAAGATACTTGCTCTCCAAAGAAAGGAGCCAAATTCGCCCAATTTAGCTTGACATGTGGATAATTTGAATGTTAAGGAGGATTCTATCTTCACCAAGTGCATGGATACACCACCTTTTCTCATAAGCTTTCTCCGTCATCATGGTTAGAATCATCACTACACAATACCCTTCTTGCATGCTTGATTTTCCAAACTTGCTATAAGCATACTTGATTCTAATTTGCTGTAGATTATTTTGACATGTAATACCCTTCCCTCTGCTAGACCATAAAGCTTTGTGCATGCTCCTGAAACGTATATTGCTTTATTTGGCACTATTCCATACTTGTGCATCTGTTGTAGTCTAATAGCCATTCGGTAGGGCACTAGAAGCAATTGGCAGCATTGCTGCTTCTATAACATCTTCTTTCCATAGGAGATTTTCTCATATATGCTTCTTGCATGCCTATTGCTTAGATTGAAATTTGGTTTCAACTTTGCATCCTGAAGAGTTCACTAGGCCATTTGGACATTGAAGCAGTGCTATCGTAATTAGGAACCACTTATATTTCGTTCAAGATCCTTTGGAGTACAAAATTTTCAACTTATTCTTGTCTATTTTAGCTGCAACTATATGGGAGTAGCAAACCATTACAAAAAAGAATATATATCTCGATTGTTGTAACATGTTAGCAGAAATCAATCAGAACAATATTTTTGCCGCCAGCCTGCCATAGTTCAAGCAGCAACAAATTATTAGGATTCGCTAAAATCTATTGTTTTTTCTAGCTTTAGAAACGATCATTTTAGTATCATTTCTCTTGCTCCAAACAATCTGCCAACAAACTTGCTCTATAGAAAAAAGGACTTGCAAAACTCGAGAACAATGACGAATTAGCCAAACACTTTAGTGCACTAAAATGACGAAATTGATCACTTGCCCTATAGGAAAAAGGAACTGCAAAACTCGAGATCAATGACGAATTAGCCAAACACTAGTGTGCACTAAAATGACGAAATAGATCACGCTTTTCCTAAAAGTTAAGACTAGAGAGCTCCAAGATTTTAAAGTAATGGCATATGTAATGGAAAAATATCATGCTTTCATAAAATATATAAGAAACCTGAACTGGTAAGATGATGCCCACAAAATCAGTGATCGAAGGACAATTCCTTGAAGAATACCAAAACACAAGACCTTTGTAAGATGATGCCCAACTTCTTCAAAATCTTGCATTTATCCTAATATTAGAAAAAAAAAGGAATGGGGACCAAATATCATGAAGCCCCCAAACTATGATAAAATACCCATGCAAATTAAGTGCAAAATTGTATAGCAAATTTTAAATATATTGGATCTCTAGCAGTGGCTCTCTAGCCTGCCTGTCATTAGCATGTATCCTCTGGAGGAGAGAGTGATCTCCTCCTGCCTCATCGGGACTGAAGAGATGCAACCCAGGAGTAGCCCCTTTGGCTATGCCCCCGACAGGCTATGGTTCAGTCCCAAAACTTATCAGCCTATCTGCAAAGTATGCACAGGAGGGGCGGATGGAGTGGACTACCCAACGACCATGTTCTATGCCAGCCTGTGACGCACCTAGGGGTTTGATGGACAAGTTAACGTTTTGAGTCTGAACCTTAGGGTAGGAATATTTAATTATGGAAGAGAATAGCAATGGTTTGGAAATAAGGTGAATATGGTATTCATACTATGGTATACTAGATATGTGATGGAATACGGGATTTGAATTAGAATAGCGAAGCTAAGATTAGGGAGATTAACTAGTTAGGAATCTGTAAGAATAGGAAGATTTTTACTCTTAATTGGAAAAGGGGAGGATATTTCTCTAAACTTTAGGATTATAATAGAAGAAGAAGAAGAAGAGATTTTATATTATAAAAAGAAAAACATCTTTTTGTGGATCAAAATTTCAGAAGTTTCTGCCTGCGCCATCAAGCCTTGTTATAGAAGAGGAAAATCGGAACTGGTGGGTTAACTGGACCCAAAGATCCATGGAAATTTGTGATGGCTTGGGCCGTCGTTGTTTACTTGCTTGTTTTAGTTGTAGAATGACGTCGGCTCTGCTTTGATTCTCATCTGATCATCTTGCTATCTAAATCGTGTCTAGTATCGGTTGTAACGTTTAGAACTCTGGTGTCAATTGCTGAGCCCAGCCAGAAGGATATCTCTTGTTTTTCCTGTGCTTCTAAATCGCTGCCAAAGCCAGCAATTCCGCAGAACCTAATCTTCTGTGAAGGCTCTAATCAGAGTTTATTCATGATTCAAATCATCAAATGGCATGTATTCTTTGGAAACCGGACTGCTCCGCCCCTCCTTTGCTTGTCCCATCCATATCTGCAAATTTCGGCCCTGTTCTGTGCAATTTATGCTTCTGATATGCCTTTTCAATTCTTTTCGCATCGTTCTTAATTAATATTTCTCTATTTGGTCTGTAACTATTTAGTAGTCTAGTTGGTTAAGGTTTAAAACCATTACTCTCGAGACCCAGGTTCGATTTTGGTTGAGAATTCGATTGTTGCCTCACCTTCTTTTTACTTCCTTTATGTTGTCATAATGCTCCTCGCATGTACCAAGTTACTCCATATAGGTTTCCTTGTACCTTCGTCGTTGCCGGAGGGCTGGAGCGGTTGAGCAACGTGCATACCAGGTGATTGGTATATGAACGTATATTTGTGTCGCGAACGATATACGTGAGAGCCCGGGCGAGGGATTGATCATCCCTGGACATTATTAACTGTGAAGTTGTGTTGTGATGTTGTGTTTTCTTTTCCAGTTTATTTAGACCCATGTAACGGTTGCCCACTTAGTCCTCCGTGATCCTCACTCAGATACTTGGCCATCCCAAGTAGTCCGAGTACGACGGAGGGCCTCACCATGGTGATTTAGTCGCCATGGGAGGGGAAGTCCCGTATCTATACGATGGGAGCATCGTATGGATTCTGGGAGCGTCACAGTGATGTTCCAGGTATTTATACGGTATACGTATACACCCAGGACACCGTCACCAATACATCTTGGGCCTAAGGGTCCAAGTGAGGGTCGACCATTAGATATGTTAATAAATCCATTATGGATAATTATAAATTATAATGGACTAATTCACATAATTAAGCCATTATGGCCTAACTAGCTAATTATCACCACTGAGGGAGCGCCACCTGGCCCAAATCGATTGGCCAGGAGGACTTTCCATTTTGGGCCTAGGAAAAGGGGTCCTACCCCATTTTCTCTCCCAAATTCGAATTTGGGACTAAGGAGGAGCAGCAGCCAGCATCCTAGACTTGATTTGCCAACAATCACCTACCAGTTTCGAGAGATACTCTTATCGTGACCATGGCTCTAGCCAGGACACCGGTTAGTCAATAGATAGGTTTCTTCTCTGCTAACACTTCTTTGAGTAGATGGAATGGTTAAATTCTCTTTATGAATTGTTCTGAATACATGAATAATAGTTACAACAGTTCTTTCTGCTTCTTCCGTGTATTGGGAATTAAGGGCAGGGTAGAGGTCTAAAAGCTTCCTAGGAATTAGAGATGTCTCTAGCTAGATCCCTTACAACCCAATACTTGCGCCTGTGCACAAGAGCCTACCTGGCTGGGGGTGCTATGATGTGGTTCAGCACCAGACAACGAGCATGAGGGTGAATCGGGGGTGGGGTCCTGCCTAGCGCGGCTACGGGACTCCTATAGTGTGCTAGACTTATAGCCCCGCCACGTGTGTGTGGGCGGGTATGGGTCCGACACTCGGGGAGGGCGTGGAGTCATAGATGGCCGTCCCGGGCTCGAACGGGTTGGTGAGTGACCTTTAGATTTAGGGGAGTAAATCGGCACGGATGAAGTGGGGTCAGGCCTGAGCAAGCACGTGTTCTCTAGCACACCCAGGGATCCGTCATGCTCGGGGAGGAGACGCCTCTCTGACCTGCCTCATCGGACCAGGGAGATATAACCCGGAGTAGTCCCGAAGGGTGATTCCTTGGGATTGCATCTCCAGAGGGCTACAAGCACGTCATAGCATGATTCAGCCTATCTGCAAAGTGTGCACAGGAGGGGCGGATGGAGTGGACAACCCTAGCCATTGTCTTATGCCAGCCAACGCCATGTTATACTTCCGTCTGTTGATACCTTGAGACCCTGGCCGTCAGTTGATCCCTTGGAGTCTGAGCCCAGGGTAGTGCCTTGTTATTGGTCATTTCATGTTGTTATGAATGGTTTATCTTTGCCATGATGATGAGGATGGGCCACCCTTCGTGGCGGTATATTATTTTGCATTATGATTGCATGCTGACATATATGTATGCTTCCGCTATATAGGATTCCTCATAGAGGACGTGGGGCGAATGACCCCTCCGTGATCCTCGCCCCGGATACTTGGCCATCCCAAGTAGTCCGAGTACGACGGAGGGCCTTGCCATGGTGATTTAGTCGCCATGGGAGGGGAAGTCCCGTATCTATACGATGGGAGCATCGTATGGATTCTGGGCACTTCTTTCTTATTTCTTACAGATTAATTTGGTAGCTACGTGACTGTCGAGCGAGGGGAGCACGAGTGATCGTAGAGATGTTGTCATTTCCTATGTAGTTTGAGTTGTAACCTGAGTTTATGAATTTTATCAAAGAAAGATATTTATTATTTGAGTTCTATTATTCTCTCTTGTTTGATCTCAAGTGTTTAACGCTCTAGGAGCGTTTCACAGCCAAATCAATTTGCCTTAAATTTTGTCTACTTTGACCTCTAAGACCCCAAGCCGTCAGTCATACCTTAAGTCTGAGCCTTGGGTAAGATGCGCCATTGCTGTCCATGTTGTTATGATGATAGCTCATGTTGTTATGGTGATCTCCACCCTTCAGGGTGGTTATATGTATTATTTGTTGTTATGTACTTATATTACACACTTCCTCATTGCTAGGTGGATCTCGAGGGAGACGGGGTCAATGACACGTCCAGTCCTCCCACGTAGAATTCCTGCCCACCGTCGGAGTCCCACGTTAGATGGGCGGCCTCGCGATGGTAGTATAGACAAAGAGGGGGAATCTCCAGTTCGTGTACGATGGGAGCATCATATATGATCTGAGAACATCACATAGTCTGCTAAACAAGAAAAGAAAGCAAATAACATGAAACAAACCTTATTTTATGAACCAGAATGGTGCTTATCCTTCTATCTTTAGAGCACGAAAAAATCAAAGACATCATTGGACATTTCTTTTGGAGAAACATAATCACCAGCATATAAACACCAACATATTTGGTGAACATGCACATTGACATTTGCTCTAACTCTATTCTTTGTTCACAATGTAAACTACTGCAACCCAGAAATATTACCTCTTAAACTGCAGAACCGGCGTGAGATGATGCTAATTGGGATAGCTTTGTATCTCGATGCCAAGTTAGCTTCATGCCTCAAAGCCAATGGGCATGTGGAATCTAGCTTTAGATCAACCAAAACATACGACATGGCAAAAGTTATAAATGCAAAATCTGGAAATGCATAAGAAAGCAAAATGATGATGAATGATGTCAATGCGTTTCAAGTTTGTTTGTATCTAACTACTGGCTACTGTGAGAGTTTTTATAAATGCACGTATCTCACTTCATGGGTGTTAGAATTATTAGTAGGTTTTTTTGTTTTTGGAATCAATTTTGTTTGATACATGTTCCATTTCAATGCAGAAGCATAGCAACGCAGTACTGTGCAACCATGGCAAAGTTGCAGACAATTTGAGAACGAAATATTGCCATCAAGTGTCCAATAATGCAAAGGGCATGCTTAGACCATCTTTATAGCATCACGTTTAAGTTTTATTCTCTATCATTGATTTGGCGAATATTCCCAGTATTGTGCCAGATCAATGGCCATTAAAATTTTGAAAGAAAAATGTCAATGGTGTAGAACGAACCCACGATTGCGGCAAGACAAATAAAAATGAAGCAAAACAATGGTACTCCTGAATTAGCTGCACCCAGCTTCACACAAGTCGGCCCTCCATCAAATAGCAGCAAAAAGCTATGGCATGTCATAGCTTCAAGGAACTATAAATCGGATAGGCTGCAATATCCTCAAGAAAGCTGGTGTGGTCTGCACGAAAACCTTAACATACCATCCAAACCTTAGCGGCCCATAACAATTTTGAAGCTCCTCCAACAGATTGGGAAACCCAGGCTACCCAACAAAAGCATCATGGGTTTCTCAATCCAGATTGCGATCTGCCCTCTCGAAGTTCTGAGCATGTGGCCGATGCAGATCCGCCGCTCTCTCAGGCAAGAACTTGCCCAGAAAAGGCTCATGCATTTCCAAAATAGGACCTTTGGGACGTAAGCATAAAAAAACACAAACCTCAACCCAAAATAGAAAATACCAATTAAGCTCCTCTCACATGGCAAAAAATACTGTTTCCAATACAATACAATACCGAAATCATAGCCTCAACCTCAACCACTGCCAAAAAATACTGTTTCCAATACAATACAATACAATACTGAAATCATAGCCTCAACCACTGCCAAAATACCCTCCTGCGATATCAAACGAATTGGGCAAAAGTATATGGTACTGAGATTGCTTTAGCTCGCATCTCCAACATTGAGATATGATTATTTGTAAGAATCATACTCTTTGTTGTCATAGTTTTCAAGCAATATCTTTGAACCTTGAGTCCTTTGCATGGAAATGGAAAATGTCCAAACAACCTATATACCTTTCAACACCTAAACATTTTTCAATTTGGCTTTCATTATATAGTGTTTCATTCAAACGTTTCAGAGGATCCATCTCCATAAAAGGTTCCAAAAATTAATTTGCACCACCCTGCTCGTAGTTCCAAAAGCCAGTTCTTCTGTCTTACACAAGCATATCAAATTCACACTTTCGATCTTTATCTACCCACAAAAACGAGAAAACATTCTTGCTGTAACACCATAATATCATTTATTTAACACCACAATAGCATTATAACCACAATCAGATCATTTGTTACGAACAAAACAAACAACAATTCATGATCATGGCTCCGTAGCTAGCTTAGACCTGTTGCAGAAAATCATACAACGGAGCAAGATTAATGCGCTTCAAAGTTTCACCTCCAAAAGATGGAATATTTTGTTTTAATAGTTGAATCTGTAACAAAAACAGTCGGATCATTTTGCAATGAAGAAAACAAATAAGCCATTGCATTAAAGGAAGAGATAATGTTGTTCCACATGCCATTATGCTCCATGTGGAGATAATCAGATTTGTCACCAAAACTCCTCAACTTGCTCAGACCCATTGGATTGTGTCTTCAGCTAGGAAATCATACAAAAGAGAGCAAGGTATCTATGATACCAAGTTAATTGCTCTTCAAAACTTTCCCTCGAAAATATGGATTTTTTTGTTTGTGTGGTTAAATCTGTCACAATACCAAAATCAAGAATCTATTTCCATAGCTTGAGCTGCTTTTGCCCGAGTCTTAGAGTCCATTTTAACCTTGATCTTCTTTTTGCCCACCTTAAAAGCCCTCTTTTTTATTTTTCGTTTCCCTGAATCTACCTACAAAACGTCGGAATAAGCAAGAGATGAAGCGTAAAGTCTGCTAAATTGACATCTTACTTTCATTTTTGACGACCTAGCAGCCTGTCGTTTTGCCATTTTTTCCTGGTCCTCTTTTTCACCTGCAAATCCACAAAGATTAATCTAAAGACTTAAATTTTTATGAACTGCTAAATAACTTAAGTACCGACGTTGCAAATCGAACTGACGCTGCTTCATGCGCGTATTGCGATTGTTCTTCTTCGACATGGTGCTTCGGTCTAGCCCCCGAGCTTAGGGTTCTCTTTTATTTGGTTCTGTCATAACGGTTAAGATTAGGGCTTAAGTGAACGGTCGAGATTTTGAAACAATTTGTTCTTTCTGAACACAAGATATATATTATGTGGGAATGCCATTCCGGCACCCATTGTAGAAGCCCAGTATTGTTATTTATTGTAACCACCTCCCCGTATCGGGATTGGGTAATTTGCGCGCCTGCTGCTTTCCTTGGATGTGGCAGCCGTCTCTCAGGCTCCCTCTCCGGTGGTGTGCCGCTACCTGATTGCTTCATGTATACTTGATCGTCCACCTTAGGGGCACATGCTAGTTATATTTGCGTTCTTGTATGACTCCAACCACCACATCGAACCCTAATTCCCGTGCTTCCTAGTGTGCTTGTGTGCTTCATGCTGTCCCTCTCAGGAACACGTGCTAGAGATTTTTTCGAGTTTGTACTATGACTCTACCCACCACATCGAACCCTAATTCCCTTGGGTCTCCTTGGGCATCTTGGATCTCCTTGGGCATCTTTTCTTCCCCTCCATATCTCTTCCCTCTTCCTCTTTGTTTTGATGTGTAGGCTTAGTTGCTCTTGTTTCGAGGGGAAAGGTCCCACTTCCTCTGGCCCCCCGGGGCTCTTTGGGACCAATTAGGGTTCGCATTGGAGTTAAGAGAAGGATTAGTAGTACCCACTAAGGGCCTTAGACCGGCTAGTCCCCAGGTGGATTTGTGTATCGTATGTTTGGCTTATGCATAGGTGTGGTGAGGTGTCTAGCTTTGGGGTGACCTTGATGATGCTTGATCTGAGTTTGAGTTAGGCATTTGGAGTTTGGATGATGCATTTGGTCGATTTGTCTCATTTTGAGTTCTTGACTGACTGCTCTGATCTTAGTGTGCGTTGGTCCTCCACCTGGGCCTAGTTGGAATCTTTGTGTTGCACTTCGTGCCTTAGCTTTGTGGGTTCTTTCATGACTCTTGCTCCAATTCGAACCCGAATTCCCCATCACCCGTCACCACCATGGTAGGCCACTATCCTACCATCGAAAGTTGATAGGCCAGAAATTTGAATGAAATATCGCCGGCGCTAAGGCCGTGCGATTCGACTTGCCATCCCCCTGACCTGCAGAATCCGGGAGCGCCTGCAGGTCAGGGGGGATGGCAAGAATGCCTGACCCTTTTCCATTTCCATTATGTCAAGATAAGCAATGATTGGATTCTACAGGTTTTTGTGCAGCGAGTTTTTGTATTCGGAAACGTGCCACCAAGAGGTGGTTTCCAGCTGGAAACCGTGGGTGTCGCCAGCCAGTTTCCAGCTGGAAACCACCTCTTAGTAGCCGCGTGTACCCTATGATTTCCAGACACATGGCATATTTGCCATGCCAGCAAGATTGTTCTGAAAACAGAGTAACATAGCATTCCGGCGGAGGTTTACAGAGCGGCGATCATCGGCAGTTTTGCAAATTCTAGCAAAGATCTTGGCCTTCAGCGATGGCCCTGGCAAAAATTTTCCTTCCCTTTGTCTGCAGTGATAGCCATCTTTAGAAACAGAAGCAAAGAAGATTTTTGCCTCTGGCTATAATATAGCGCCAGAAATGGCGATCAGGAGCAACTGCACGAGAAGGATTCCGGCAGACAGAAGGTGGGTAATGCCATAGCTATAGCCAGGGACAGAAAAATGTCGATGCTTCGGCAGGCTGCATTCCAGAAACAGTGTCTAACCTGGAATGCCACCAGAGCATGATGAGCAGCCAGAAGTTTTCTTATTAGATGCAACAACATTAAATGATGATACAAAGGAGAAGGCAAAGGCAGACAATGCCAGAATGAGCCATGGCTAGAATGCTTCAAGGAAATTCCAGGCCGCTTAGAATAGGGAAACAAAAAATTATCCAGAAATAAAAATACAGGAAAACAAGCGGAAATCATAGGGTTCCCGTGGCTTACATTCTTCATAAGAATGATCTTGAATCAAGCCGGAATCTCGACCTACTTACCTTGACGGATCGTAGCTGGGAGCGGGTCTTCTATGTGCTAGGCCAATGTCATTCCCCTACATCTTTAGGCATGGTTTTGCAAGGTTTTTGCCAAAGCTGTAAATGCTGGACGCGGGCATGTTTAAGCCAGCCCTAAATCGCAAATAAATCCGCTAAGGTAAAAAAACGTCGTGTATATTTTTTTTCTGATGAGCCTATAACATGTCAAAGGCCCGGATATACCACGAATATACCCGTGGTTTAAACATGACGGTATCTGATATATACTACGCTCGAGGTTTCTGCGCCTGTCTATAAGGAGAGAACCTTTTTGCAAGCTGATCCAAACACTGGCCTTAATACACTGGCCCAAGAGCTTATGGTGGTTTTCCTCATAACAAGCTAGATGTTTATGGCCATTTGGCATAAGAAACTAGGTGTTTATGCGCCCTTAATATAGTACTAGTGGGTAACACTGCTGCAACCAACGACTTAGATTTCATCTCAACTATAAACTTGGGGGCCATTTTGTTTAAAATAGTTGTTTTCTAGGCATGATTTTGCAAGGTTTTTACCTAGATATACAAGGAGGGAACTGTTTTGCAAGCTGATGTGACGTTTCATGTATTTATACAATATACATATACATACTATGACACATCACCAATGTATAAGTAGACCCTTAGGGGTCAATAGGGGATGACTTGGGTTAACCTAAAAAGGGTTTTTATTAGCTATGCTAAAATATTAGTAAGTAAATAACTTAATTAGGCTAATTAGGTTATTAATTAGTAAAAATCAGCCAACTAGGCAGTGCCACCTGGCCCAAATCGATTGGCCAGGGGGAACTTGCTAAGTTTGGAGGGCAAATTTGGGCCCTACCCCCAATTCTGCCCCAAATCGATTTGGAGAGAGTTGGAGGAAAGAGGAGCTACCAGCTGCTGTAACCAGACTTGAAGAATGGAAACCTTTCGTGACAATGGCTCTATGATATTATGTCTAAGTGAATGGAATGGTTGGTGCTCATGTCCAGGTGAATAGAATGTTTGCTATTTCTGATGTTCACAGGTCTTCTGGTTGGTGCTGGAGATTGCAAATTGGAATAGAAACTGATCACAAGTTGATGCTTCGGATAAAGATATAATGGCGATCGAGGACGATCAGTCTTGAGAAGGGAAGGAGTTGATAGTCTTTGAGAAGGGATGTAAATCTTCGAGAAAGGCGATCGAGGATGATCAATCTTGAGAAGGGAAGGAATTGATATGGTGCTCGGGGGAGTGGCCTTGCATGGAACAATATTTACTGATATGATCAAGTAAGAAAGCCATCCAGTATATCTAAGTCTTGATATTATCAAAGAGAGAGCTAAAAATAAACTTTGACCTTTATTTAGAAGCAAAAAGGCAAAAAAAAAAAGTGTTGTTACCTATAAATAGAAGGACAATTTTGAGACGTGTTATCCCCGCGATCACAACTCAGAAATTGGTGATCCTTACCTTGTTGGAAAGCCCTTGAAGTCTAGTTTCCAGATTGGACTTGGTGTCTATAGATTCCTTATGGTTTGAGAGTTATGCTCAGAAAGGTGCATAGAGGTCTAAGCTGACTGCACATCTAGATCTGCTTCTTCCTATGTTGGTGATGAGCCTAGCCTTATCTTCTAGTATTTTCTCTAGTTTCTTGTTTGATCCTATCATTAGAAGGAGTTCCTGTAACACCAGTGGTTGGTGGCTAGAAAGTGCTCGTTCTTATACAGTCTTGCGGAGTAGCTTGACTTGGTGACATCTCTTCTAGTTGGCCCGGTTGGGTGGTAAATCGAGTATCCTGTGATGTTTTACTTTCTAATAAGTTGATGAATTTGCAGGAAGAACGGAGCACTCATAACAAAACCAGTCCTTCAAAGAGATTGGTACTAGCTCTACACACTGGGGGGCAATGCAATAATGGCCCCACCTGGGTTCGATTCCCAGGGGTGCCCAAGACCTCTATTATGGTTGAAGTTGACCAACATCGCCCATAACCTCTAGCGCTGGCTCCGCCAGGGCTAAGTTCTGACACACGGATAATACATATAGTTATGACACCAACCCCCTCCTTTGATGACGAGTTCACTGAACCGCGATGCATGAACTGGGAATGAGAGCATAGAATGTCAGGTGGAGACGTACATCTGAAGGGAGCTCCAGAAGGAAAGCAATGTCAATGATCTGGGAAGAGATCACAGATGGAACAAGATGTTGATAATCCAACTTGCCACAACGACTGATTGTCTTCACAGCCACAACAACCACACACAATCTCTCGCATAAAACTTGGAAACTTCCCGAGAAGAATCAAAGTGACACCAATCTACAACCAATTTGTGTGTTGTCTAGGCATTGTGCAAACAGTGAGCCAGCTTGTGTTGAACCCTAGAAGTTGAACTACTGGGGGTTTCTAGAGACTTTGAATACTAAAGAATAGACTAGTGAGGACGATGACCTGTGTTTGCAAAGAAGGGATAATGTCTCGTAGAAGAGTATACTAAATTATTGTACCCAAACTCTGCAGAATATAAGAAGTCAACACAATCATCCTGCTCTTCTTAAGGTTAAGAAGGCCAGGTACATCGCGGCTCATCAGCAGAAAATGTTCTTCCTCCTGGACCATCATCCCAGGACCCTCTGGTGAAGGGTGCTCAGAAAGCCAGTACAACTTATAGGGAATATCACTTCTGAACAATGGAGACAATACATGCAACAGCTTTATGATCCTCAGGAAGCACAGGCAATGGTACCCCACAACACGGCGCAATGCTGGAAACCAAAGAGCCAAATGTTAGACTAGGGCCTACAGCGTCTAGCCAATGGAAAAGTGCCAGACCTGGATGGTATGAAGGCAAAACTGCTCAAGTGTGCAGGACCATCTATAGTACCGGTATTGATTGCTATGTTCAACAAGGCACTACAGGATGGTTTCCCCTCACAGTGGACCACTAGCCGAGTTGTCTCTATATACAAGGCACCTGCCTAGCCAATTATCAAACAATCATGGTCAGCTTGGTGTTAGCAAAGCTGTTTGTTGGCATTCTAGAGCAGCAATGGACGTTCTCGGCAGAGGCAGCAGGCGTCTGGGTCCTCACACAGGCCGCGACACTCAACCATTGATCACATTGTCATATTACGGATCGTGGTTGAGGATAACAGGAACTGATAGCGAGGACTTGTATTGCTGCTTTGTGGACTTTGCCAAGGCTTTTTGACGTGGTGCCTCGGCAAAAGTTGTGGGCAAGGTTGCAAGACCTAGGGATCCCTACAATTTTGCAGAATGCGATGTATGAGACATGTTCAGGGCGGTTGCATCTGACAAGCCAGCCATCCGACAATAGAATCAGGTCTGCCAAGAATGCCCTCTCTCTCCTACATTGTTTGGATTGTACATTGACCAGTTGGAGAGCTGGTGTGCTGAAAATGGGGGCAATGGAGCTCATCTCTTGCACCAGATTGTCGGGCAGCTGATATATGTGGACCTCCTTGCTTACACTCCGACAGACATAGAGCACCACGTCGACGCTCTGGACACATTCGGCCAGGCGACTGCCATGTGGATCAACCTACCCAAGACTAAGGTAATCCTCATATCATCCTCATGTCAGCCATGTGTCCTCTCCTTCAGTTACCGTGAACAAAATGTAAAAGTGGCATCCACCTACAGGTGTTTGAGAGTAGAGTTCCCCTTTAGTATGCAATGGGATGCTTCCATCCGTCTACAGGCGCAGCGGGCTGGAAGGCATCGTATGCCATGCAGAACAATAGTCATGGAGCAGAGTTATATGACTGGGCCCATCAGTTGCGCTTGTTCAGAGTCTTGGTGGAGCCTGTCCTTTTATACGAACTCGAGGTCTGGGACCCCTGGTGTACCTCGCTACCTGAAATGATTTTGAACATGTACAGCAAGAGCACTAGGGGTGAAGTCCACAGTCCCATATCAGATCCTGCTACAAGAGACAGGTTTCTTACCTCTTCTGAGGGCAGCCCTAAATTGACACATCGTTTACTTTCAGAAGGTGGCTACTATGGACGATGCTCGCCTCCCTAGCCTGGCTTATGCCGTCGCAATGGAGCCTCAACGCGTTCGGCATGTTAGAAGGAAAAACGAGCTCAATGGCTTGCCAGATGGAATGTGCAAGAGCACATGTTCATACAGGTGCAAACAGAGGCAGGCCGTCACAGCTTGAGATAGTACCTTGATGCCTGCTTCCTCATCATGCTCTGGGATGCTGATGCTCTTGAACAGATCAAGATATCACATTACTAGCATCACTTGAATCCCTTATTGGAATGGGACTTGCAATGTTACCTATGTACCCATCTGCCTATGAAAAAGCGCAGATTCATTGCCTCAATCCGCATAGGTGCACACCGTCTCTGCATTGTAACAGGGAGTTGGATTGGGGAACCCCCGCATGATAGGCTCTGTAGATGCTACCAAATGGTGGCCATATAAGATGAATGCCGTACCATACAAGAATGTCTGGCATATGACCAAATCTAGATGCACTATGCTGAGTTGGTCAGACCTGACCAACTGCTACATGTGATACTTAGCGGGCCCCAATCCAAATGCTGGGATCATACCTCCAGGAGGTCATGGATTTGCAGGACCAACTCTATTTCCAGACACATGTATGACTCTAATTTGACTTATCTCATATGTATAGTTTGATAGCATTCTTATTACTGCCACGGTTTTTCCCCTCAAAAACCTTTCGGGCATTAGAGAAAATATGAGATCTTCAAAGGGCCCTTTGTGAAAATAAAGAAAATCCACATCAGCTTTGCCTTTGTTCTTAATCCATACATCCCTAACATAGATATTGACTTTGGTTGCCATATGTCTTATTTAGGTAAGGTCCCTTCTCCCAAGAAGACTCCCAAATCTGCCACACTTTCCTATGAAAGTCCTTAAACATTTTCCAATGGAGATTTGAATACTCACGTGCAATTAATTTTTGGGTGCAATTAAACATTTTCCAATGGAGATTTGAATAATTTTGGGTGTTTTGGCGGCATCGAGGTTGTGTGAGAAACTATAGGGTTTCGAAAACGTATGGAGACCCTATTTTGAAGTACAGAAATGTTTCTCCACCTCCAAAAGGCGCCTGTATTCTCCGCCTTGCTTAAGCGCTCAGATCCGACGTTCTATCCTCCCAATAACTCTCCAGGTTAGCTTAAATTCAATGATAAACCTTCACGGTAGAACTTGCAACTCTTTCTCGTTGATTTTTTTTCCTCTCTTTTATTTTTTCTTTTGTGTGATGGCAGAGGAACAGATCTGGCTGGGCAGATGATAAAAGCAAAGATTAGGATTCTTGAGGATTCTTTCTGCTCTAGAGCTTGCCAAAATAATCACTTCAACATATCTTGTTTTGCCTACAAGCCATGTTTCTGCAGTCGATCCTGTTTTGCACCCAAATCCGCAGTCTGCCAATATTTGTAGGTATATATTCCACCTTATACCCTTTTTTTGAACACACAGTTCTTAAATGTTTAACCATCTGCATCTTCCAAGATCAGGCTCTATATTCCATTTTCTCCTCCGATATTGTCTTCTTCGACAATGATATGCCAAGGTAACTAAAATAATAATTTGTGTTTTGCTCGTTTTTTATGTTACATGCTGGCTGGATCTGGTAATTCAGGTTCAATTTCTGAGTCTTTCCATTTATGTTCTTGATTTGAGTTAGATATGGTTTTCACATTGGCTTCCTAAAAGGTTTCTCAGATACATGCTAGATACAAGTCTCTTTTTGAAGCACAACTAAGAACAGGTAATCCAGCAGTGTAGAAATAGGTTGCTTATGAGTTTAGACTGCTAGCAAAATATGGAATGGAAAACAGGATAATTATTGCAGAGGCTGGAGGAATTCCTTTATTAGTACCTCTACTTGCATCTGAAGGTCAAAAAACTCAAGAACATGCAGTGACTATTCTGCTAAAACTGTCAATTCTTGAGTCAAACAGGTTATCAATTATGGAAGCAGGATCTTTAAAGCCAATTTTGAAGGTTTTAAATGCCGGATCAAGCATTGAAGTAAGGGAGAATGCTGCAGCCACAATATTCAGCCTATTAATTGTTGATGAGCATAAGGTAAAGATTGGAGAGCAAGAAATGATATTTGAATCCCTTTTGAGGCTATTGAGAGAAGGATCTACAAGAGGGCAAAAGGATGCAGCCACTGCGCTATTTAATCTGGCTATGTACCATGGCAACAAATCGAAAATTGTAACGGCAGGTGCCATGTCTCTTCTTCTAGGTTTATTATCTTTGTCTTCAAATTTCAGCTCAGCCATAATTGATGATGTTGTATTAGTTTTCGCTATGCTTGTAACCTGTTCAGATGGAGTAAGGGCATTTCTAAAAATCCTGCTGCCATACCCAAGCTTCTGAGTATTGTAGGCCATGGATCTGAGAAAGGCCAAGAAAATGCCATAGCTGCCCTTCTGGTGCTCTGCAAGAGTGCTTTGAAATGGCATCATGTTCATGTAAACATTAACATTGGCATGCATTATTCTGAGATGAGTGCTTTGAAATGACATCATTTTCATGTAAACATTAACATCGACATGCATAGTCCTGAGATATGCAGAGGTCCTTAAACCTAGCATAGATGAGACATTTCCAAAACTTTTAGCAAGACTGTACAAGCCTCTCTGTGGTGCTTGTGGTGCTTGTTCTTGTCCTGGTTCATAGCTCATCAGAGTCGTTTCAAGTCATCTGGTAAGTCAGACAATGGAAATTCTTGCACCATTGTACACCATTCGTACACCATTAGTAGCCAATCTGATCCTTAAATATAGATGTCTGTGTGCAGTAGCTCTACTTTAAACAAGCCTTGGTGCAGTGCAATACAACATGTGTGCATCCCTGCAGGGTTTTGCACCTTGTACATTATCCGTATTCCATTTCTATTCATCTAGTTTTTGCAGTAATGCATAATTGCATGAGACAATATACAATAGACCATAAAGGTAAATGAAGAAAATGAATCTGTTATTCATTGCATAGAAGCATCCATTCTGTTACAATTATTTAGTCAGCCAATATCTCTGTAATTTGACTTCTGCCTGAACCCACTGATACACTTACACTTGCTTTCCGTTTCCTTCGAGATGGACCATGGTATGCTATCGCGAAGTTCATCCGATGGAGTCTTACTCGGATCCCTTCTGATCCATGCATAAATCCGATGGAGTCTTACTCGGATCCCTTCTGATCCATGCATAAGGTAAATTGTAATAGCCGATCAGCAATCCTGAAAATAATTCTATGTGGACCATCAAATGTGTCTTTTATCTCAAGAGTCAAAACGTGGGTCCATAATATACACCTAATTTAATGCAAAGCCTTCAAGCGTATGGCAAATATCTTCGCATTTAATACGAAGCCTTCAAAGGTGTGGCACCTTCACATATTTTAATATCTATTATAAAATATAAAGAGATTTTTCTGGATTTGGCATATTAATGTCAAATTGACTAAAGCCTTCATATTATATTTTACACAAAAAATACAATAATAACATTTTATATTTTCTTATGGGGCCCTTTGGAGACCCCATATTATTTCTAAGATACTGGATTAATCATGTTAATCAGTCCAATAGCTAAAAGGCAAGAACATTTAGATCTTCGAAATCTATTCCCTTGATATTGTGATACCAAAGTGACGTGAAGGATTTACATTTCAAATGAATGTTTCTATTTTGTAATGTCTTTGTTTCCTAGCCTGCTTGTCTAGGTTTATTATAACGTTGTTAACCTGGCTAATTAAAACATTAACAATGATGAAATTCCTTGCTCCTCCATAGGTATATAGTTAGCAGCAGAGCAAAAAAGAAAAAATCAGTATTATGCACCTCAATGGATGCTGCTACTGCTTGTATAGCTTCTGGAATAATGTTTAATTCAACTTCTTCAATAGTCATCTTCTTGTTATATAGGCTCTGCCAGAGATCATTGATTCCAATGCAAATGAAGTGCCAAGATCTTCTGAAATGGTTATTCATCTGTAGATTGGGAGGACCTGCAATTCTGTTTGGCATATCAAAATAAGAGAAGCAAAATACGTGCCTCATGCAAGAAGTCATCGCTCGTAGAAAGCTTGACTTCTTCCCACAGTTGTAGTGGATTCGATGGTTCACAATTTAAAAGGATCATGGCGAACATGTGCCGCAATTGTGGTGGCATGCCCCATGCTGCTGCTTCTTGAAGAGACTCAAGCCATTCTGTGTCATCTCGAAGCAACCCACGACGAATGCAAGCTTCTTTATATGTCGCACACAACTCCCCGGCAAAAGAGCGTAAATCTTCAAAATTAATTGCACCTGTCACGTGGGTCAACAGGAGTCGTAAATAGTATCGCTCTCCTTCTGAAGGATTAACAAAGTACATGCGTCTAATAGTGGGAAACCTCTGGGTATTCTCTCTGACCTGCCATTTTCGACTGGGTTTATCAACTTAGCCCTTTAGTCAAAAACCTCGTTCAAATCTCGTTTCATCTTTACCCCTGTCCAACAGGCAAATTGCAGTTAAACTTTTGGCCAAACCTTGGTCAAATGCCCAGCGAAACCATAGAATCTATACCTAGGACTAAAAAGATTACCCTCGAATGTTTTGGAGTACCAAACAAAGGTTTGTTAATGGCAAAAGATCATGTTTCTCAACATACACAAAGTTGAGTTATGCTTCTACGAGTTGCACCTTTCGTGTGGAGAAACATCGACATTTTATGCTCAAGATATGTGACCCTCATAAGGCTAAACTATTCCAACAAAAATATTGTTGACATAAGAATTGATACGGTTTTTAAGTGCTTTGCTCACTAAGTACATCTTTGGATTCCTTTTGCCTTAATTTCAATGCTACTTTTGATTTCCATTACACCTGGGGCAAGATAAGTTAACAACTCCAAAGATGCATGTGCACCCAAAGCTACCTAATCATTTGCATATGTTAAGTCATCAGTAAATGTTGGTTCATACACCAAACAATGCAAACATGCCCTTGGTTCTTTATTCTTGATTTCATGTGGTTATTTATTCCTGATTTCATTTGCGCCAATCCTAATTTCATTAAATGTTGGTTCATACACCAAACAATGCGAACATGGCCTCGGTTCTTTATTTCTGATTTCATTTGGTTCTTTATTCCTGATTTCATTTGCACTAATCTTGATTTCATTTGCACCAACTGCTAGACTAGAACCAAGGGGCTCGGTTCTTTCTTTATTCCTGATTTCATTTGCACCAATCCTGATTTCATTTGCACCAATTGCTAGACTAGAACCAAGCTAGAGTGGTTGAAATAGAAGTTTGCAAAAAACATATATGCCTACATATATGTTGCTCTATTGTAGAGCGGCACCAAGTTCTCTCATTGTAGAGTGCACAACATACATGCCTGTAATGTTATTTCCTTCATGCCATTTGTTCTGAGGTATTAACATTTGCAGCTCATCAACAAAGAGAGTGCCCATAGGCAAACCACACCAGACTCCGGACTCAAAATCGTACACAAATGTGCTAAAATCATTTTCTTGATGTTGTTTTGAATATGATCTGTGCAAATATGCGGGAAATCATCCTCTTGATTTCGTTTTAAATACGATTACACATAATCTGGGTAAGCACAATCTTTGAAGGTTCCTAAAGAGCCTATTACATGCTATTCTTATTGTAGAATGGAGTGACATGCAAATTGTATTATTTCCACTTCTCTTCTTTTTAAGCTTTAATGCGCATGCGTTCCTTGCTCTGCAACAACCAGAAGTCAAGCCTTCGTTTGTCACGACAGATGCCAATGCCTTAGCTTGCTCAGACGTAATGCTATTTAAGAGTGGTCTCATTTGGTCTCTCCATAACTCTTACAATGTTCACCCGCACAAAAAGCAAAGATCAAGAACGATGCGATTTATCGCCCTCTGGCGAAGACGGATCTTTGATGACGATCGGCATAAGGACCTAGTAAAATTGAATGTGGAAATAACAATTTCCCCGCCGCATCATAACATTCCAACATGAAGAAAATAAAAATCATGGATGCGTTCTAATATCAAAGGAAAAAGCTAATGTCTACATAAGGAACAATTGCATCTTCGCACCTCTCTTGTGCAATTTCAAAGAATGCATGCTATCACCATGCGGGTTTTTTCTCGATTTTTTATTGATACAAACACTTAAAGAGAGGAGAACCCCCGCATCAACAACAATAAAAACACGACGTTAACTACAATGAGGCTCTTACAGTCTCAAAGCTTCCATGCAGAGTAGACCATATGCTAAAACTGCATAAGGAAGAACATTAAAAGTCAAGGGAGTTCAAAATAGTCAGCACCATGCAATTGAGGAGCTAGTCTCTATAAGTAAGCCGGAAAGGTTTTGTTACATGAAAAATAGTCCATGGTGTAGCTTATTGCAAATTACCTATGCAAGCATGTCAAATTTCCAGATTCTATTCTATCAATTAAACAAAAGATTCATCTCATTTCTATAGAGCGCACCAAAGATGTTCAGATCTAAGCAACAGTTCCCTTCTCAACTTCAATCTTCTAGATTGAAAAGTTCCTTGCAAGAAGATAAAGAAATGAAAGAAAAATGCGACACTTATAGAAATCATTTCATGAGAAATCTGTCATGCCTGAGAATCCAGAGCTCCCTAATTGTCCCCGTCAGACAGCAAAACTCCCAAATACCTACAAAAAAAAAAAAAAAAAAAAAGTGGTAAATCAATAATGATCACTGTAGCATGCTCAATATCTGACCTCAATGTGAGAGAGAAAAAGCAAGAATGTAACTGATGAACTGCAGTAGATATGTTGGGATGAAATGTAGTTAAATGTAGACATGGATTCATTCATCAGGCTGAATGAATCCATGTCTTATGGGGCCCTTTGGAGCCCCATAAGAAAATATAAAATCAGGTGATTTTATATTTTCTTATGGGGCCCTTTGGAGCCCAAGGAGGGATATCCTCCATAGCCGAGCTTGAAATTGGAGCCAGGAATTGCATGCACATTTAGCTGCTTGGACCAGAAATAGTTTTGCTGTAGTTGTCCAACTGCTCTAAAAAACCGGACCATATCCTCCATTTGATAATTGTGTTTTCTGAAATTTGAAATTTGAGGCGGTCTCGCAAAACATAATGCTCATCGTTATTACAACAACAACATAATGCTCACCGTTATAGCAAGACCTGGTATGAGAATGTAATTGTTGATTTTGATGTTTATGATTCAAAACCGTGCTTTTAATGGGTCCGCAATTCCACATGAATCAAAGCAAAAACTAGTATTTCCAGTGAATGAGAAATTTCTCCAGAAGTATTTTTACGCCAGTCAAATTGTTATATGCAAGATCTAAAAACTTCAAGTTTTTCATGGTCCATATTCTATTTGAAGTAGAACCATTAAGTTTATTGTGAGACAAGTCCAAATAGAGCATGATGATAGATTTTTACGTAACTAGAATACCGCTAGATAACTTAACTTGATTATATGACAGATGCAAATGCTCTAATATTCTCAATTCTCGACTATACAAAGGAATATGCTGTGTAACACTGCTACCAACAAGGTTCAGATGAGTAGGAATTTGTTAAGAGAGTGCAATAAAATGCACTTTGTTGCAAATAATGGACTAGGTCAAACGTTGCCTTCTGTGATTTTATGTTTGGTCATGTAACCAACCTTGCTTTTAAATGCAACAAAGGGTCTCCAGCTATAGGCGATGAAATCATGCTATCGGTGGCAAAATATTGGGAGAATCTTAAAAGGCTTAAACCCAATAACTGCAAAGAATTAAGAAATGACGAAATTGAAGTCTTTTCATGCTTATGGTTAATTGTGCGTGGGCCATTTGAGAATCAAGCGAATGATGCAAAAAGAGAGGAAATCATCCTTGCATCTTTGTTTTCGTGATATCATATGAACTCAAACAATGGAACTAATTTGTGCTTAGGTTTAAAGTGGCGCCCTTTCATAAAAGTGAAGAACAAAATCCGTGTGGCCAAATTGGGCTATTCTTGGATCTCCAACCACGAACGAGTTTAAAAGAAGTTGTATGGGTAAAATTTGGTCAATTCCTAGAAAATGAACGGCTTACACTTTCACAAATTATTTTCATACCAGTTTCAAGTTGACACAAATTCCCCTATAATAGACTTAGGAAAAGAGAAATGTACCATGCACTATACAAAATCTGCGGGGGTTGTGACCATGTTCTTAAGAAAGATAAAGTGAACCGTGGTTGCCCAGCTTGGCATTAAATTCATTATCCGTTCGGGATCTGCATTGGCAAACAGACATGCAACGATGAACTAAACAACTTTAATTTTTTGTTTTAATTGGAGGCAAGTAGTCCTACAAAAATTTGACCCTCCTGATCATGATTCATGACGTTTTGGATTTCTAATTTCATGTATAATCACCAATCAACCGGAGACATAGAGCTCATTGATATGGTGCAGTCGCTACTTGCCATAAGGCTATGGAAGCAAAGAATAAATTAACGTGAACGAAAAATATTGTGCACAATCAATAAAATTCGGGGCATTTCCTTTGTACATACGATGGCCCATGCTCCTCAAACGGCATTCAACAAAAACATTAGTCACAAGGAGAAAAAAAAAAGAGCCCAACCTAAATGCCAAACCTTCCTTACTCGCTCGAGAACCACATTTTCTTTGAAAAGATCCCAATGAAGCAAGGATATCGCCCGATCGACGCCAAAAAAATATAAGATATCCAAGTACATTAGGAAGGGTTAAGTTCTTTGTTTTAACGAATTATACCGATAAATCATCGGTGTCCCCTATGCTGTAGATCAAATTCAATTTTCTATTCTCTCGACTTTAAACATTCTACAAAGCGGCCAAAGGCGTAGTAGAGACCAAATAACCTGAATCCACGTTCTATTGCATTCCCACTTGCAAGCACTTTGACCCTTGTCGCCCGAGGTGCCTCCTATAGAAAACAAAGATGTTAACTGGGGTTCATCGCTTTAACCAACCATAAATAGTTTGCTACCTCCATGAGATCCTTCTCCGTGACGTTTTTTTCAATTCTTTGATCGATGCAAGTACCACCAAAGAAGCTATTATTAGACAACCCAAGGGACTAAATTAGATGCAAAAGAACTTTCAATCCTCGTAACCATAATACCTTGCATAATTGCCAAACCGACACGTAACATTAACAATGCATCCTTGGTCTGAAAAATGGGACACAACTTGATCTCCTTCACATCATTTGTTCATTACAAAACCGCCCATGGTTGTGTTCAGCATTATTTAAGTAACAAAGCTCAATCAAATTGTTCCTACCACATAAGCATGCACTCACCACATGTGTGCATGTCGACATGCATAATTGAAATTGAAACTAGCATTTTGATCATATAAAACCTATTTGTAAATAGGCAAGAGGGCTGCACCATTGTATGAACGAAGGAGAGAGAGTTAACCTTCCAAAACTTCTTCCACAACCAGGGACTTCAAAAGTGATGCAATCTGGCCATCCATGTCTGCAATCAAACAAATATGCACGTATAGCTTAGATATGTGCTTAGATATATGCGTGCCATCTTGTGTGTTCCCTTGCAACGAATAAGAAAAGATCAAAATTTTCTAAACTGCAAAGTAAGAATATGAAATTAGATTCTCACAGGCTTTCACTTACAATGGGTAGAATCTTATTATTAAGTCGCGCAACAAAGGCAGCCATCGCGCAACAAACCAAGAAATGGCATGGTATACCTTTACACAAGCTCAATATCTTCAATAAGAAATTTCCTTAGATACTTGAAATTGATGTGAACACCTATAAATATGTGCGGCATCATGTTTAACAACCACAAGCTCCAAAATATAAGCACACCAGGAGCACAATGAGTCCACAGAGATCATCCATACATCCATATCATCAAAGAACTAAAGAATAATATCTACAAGAAATTTATCGCGGCGGCCAAGGCCGCCGCGAACATTTCTCTTTTCCTAAGTCTATTATAGGGGAATTTGTGTCAACTTGAAACTGGTATGAAAATAATTTGTGAAAGTGTAAGCCGTTCATTTTCTAGGAATTGACCAAATTTTACCCATACAACTTCTTTTAAACTCGTTCGTGGTTGGAGATCCAAGAATAGCCCAATTTGGCCACACGGATTTTGTTCTTCACTTTTATGAAAGGGCGCCACTTTAAACCTAAGCACAAATTAGTTCCATTGTTTGAGTTCATATGATATCACGAAAACAAAGATGCAAGGATGATTTCCTCTCTTTTTGCATCATTCGCTTGATTCTCAAATGGCCCATGCACAATTAACCATAAGCATGAAAAGACTTCAATTTCGTCATTTCTTAATTCTTTGCAGTTATTGGGTTTAAGCCTTTTAAGATTCTCCCAATATTTTGCCACCGATAGCATGATTTCATCGCCTATAGCTGGAGACCCTTTGTTGCATTTAAAAGCAAGGTTGGTTACATGACCAAACATAAAATCACAGAAGGCAACGTTTGACCTAGTCCATTATTTGCAACAAAGTGCATTTTATTGCACTCTCTTAACAAATTCCTACTCATCTGAACCTTGTTGGTAGCAGTGTTACACAGCATATTCCTTTGTATAGTCGAGAATTGAGAATATTAGAGCATTTGCATCTGTCATATAATCAAGTTAAGTTATCTAGCAGTATTCCTAGTTCTGTAAAAAATCTATCATCTGTGCTCTATTTGGACTTGTCTCACAATAAACTTAATGGTTCTACTTCAAATAGAATATGGACCATGAAAAACTTGAAGTTTTTAGATCTTGCATATAACAATTTGACTGGCGTAAAAATACTTCTGGAGAAATTTCTCATTCACTGGAAATACTAGTTTTTGCTTTGATTCATGTGGAATTGCGGACCCATTAAAGCACACAGGTTTGAATCATAAACATCAAAATCAACAATTACATTCTCATACCAGTCTTGCTATAACAGTGAGCATTATGTTGTTGCGGTAACAGTGAGCATTATGTTTGCAGACCGCCTCAAATTTCAACAGAGAAACACAGTATCAAATGGAGGATATGGTCCGGTTTTTTAGAGCAGTTGGACAACTACAGCAAAACTATTTCTGGTCCAAGCAGCTAAATGTGCATGCAATTCCTGGCTCCAATTTCAAGCTCGGCTATGGAGGATATCCCTCCTTGGGCTCCACGCTGTGTGTAGGTGTATGGGATCAACTTGCACATGGCCGATTTTGGCCAGAATCAATTCAAAACCTTCCGGATCTGTCTATTGCAGCCGAAAATTTGTTGCAGAGGTATGCTCCTGCCCATCATTTGCCGTGGATCCAGAAGAAGTCTGAGACGGTGGATCATCTAAAACGGAGTTGGGCGACATCTCATCTTCGTTTGCTGATTTTAGGCTGTAAAAAACTCTAATCTCCAGAAATGTCTTTGGGATTTCATCCAAGCAAATGAAACAGAAAAGCAGAGTTGCACCTTAAATTCGTGAATCTGTAGCCATTCTTGATCGCTACTAGCCTCAAAGCAGATCAGAGCATAGGAAGCATGGCGACTTAAGTGATCGCCCTTTAGAGGCCCAAATAAAGGGAATAGGCCATCTTCAGCAGCGCAGAAAGAAGCAGGCAGAGCTGGAGACAGCAGCTTCCGGCGATTTGAACGTGGCGTTTTTTTCCCCAATTTTAATTTTTTTTTAACAGTGCTATTTTTTGCCCTCCGAAACACAGAATATGCCAAAGCATCTTGCCAATAATAATTACATGAGTTAGATAAAGAGATTTTTCTGGATTTGGCATATTAATGTCAAATTGACTAAAGCCTTCATATTATATTTTACACAAAAAATACAATAATAACATTTTATATTTTCTTATGGGGCCCTTTGGAGACCCCATATTATTTCTAATGGTGGAGGTTTTTGAACCCGTGCAGTAATAGATCTGTTGAGCTCTCTCTTTTGGGTTCCTTAGGCCGATTGGTCTCCGTAGACGATAAAATCCTATTCTATTCTATTGCAATTTGCAGAAACTACGGGGTTGTGGTGGCCATCAAACCAACTACTGAAATATAAAAAGAAGCTTTGTAGTCAAGGTTTTTTTTTTATGTTGTTTAACCTATTTTTTTTGGAAGAGAAGCATTATAGTTCCAACTTTGCTATAATGGCATCCAATTTGCCATCATAAATCAGATTATTATTAATTTCTGTTGCACCTTCTTGGTTTCTTAACCTTGTGTCTAGTGTTCTCCATTCTAGACCATTCGTGTTTCGGGTCATTTCAGCTTTTTATTCTTCGGGGCAGAGTTCCAAAGCTTTGATTTGTCTCCTTACGTCCTTGCCACTATTTTTTGTCGGATTCGAACACGCTTGCCATATTCAAAGGAGCCATTTAAGGCATGTTACTATCTGAGTCGATGCAGATAAAGGTTTTGCAAAGAAGCCACTCCGGCCCTTCTCGGAACTTCTTCGTTTAGAAAAAAAAAATGCAGAGCTTGGTATTACATAAGTTATTTTCCATGTCACTACATTATTTACTTGTTTTCAAGACCCATTACTGGATGGCATTGCTGTACTCAGGCTTCCAGGGTATGTATATTAGCTCCTTACAGCTAAAAGAGATCGCCTTTTGCCCAAAGATTTACAGACAAACCGAAGGATTATGCTAAAAGGCCCATGAGTTTATTGAGAAATCCATAGATTGGGTTGACAAATCTACAGGTTCGGCTTAGAAATCCACAACATGGACTAAGATAGCCATCGTTTGGGCTAAGAAACCTACAGATTGGCTTGAGAAACCCATCAATTGGGCTGGGAAATCCGTCCATTGTGGTGATAAACCAGGGAAAATTTTAAGGGACCTATAATTTTGTATAAGTATAATGAATTGGCTATTCCTTGTAAAATATGCCCCAAAAAGTGTAGCCTGAACTAGCCATTTTTCCTATTTTTTTCTAATGTGACTGCAACCCAATTGGCAATTTTTGAACCAAATATCTACTAATGTCTACCTCAAATGGCGATTTTTAGCTAGATTCTTATCAAATATAGAGCTAGTTGCCCGAACATAAAGAAGTCGCCATCCTATATAAATGTAATTAAGTTACATATTGTATGAATTTGAATTTGTACCCCATGTATTTCAATAATGCACATATTGCTGGTAGGGAGAATAAAAAATCTGATGTCGGAGTCTTCGTAAAGAGGATTGAAAAGTGCCTTGACATTTGATTTTCCAAAAGCGCGGGATTATTCTTAGTTGGTAGATATATTTAGGAATAAAAATTTCTAATAATGTTAGCCCCCCCATAAGTGACGAATTTATGAGGGGGCCTCTTAATGAGTTAAGATTTGGCGAACTTAAGGCATTATAGGATTTGGCCAAGTAGCCTAAATGGTCATTCCATAAGTATATCTAGTTCTCACTTGGGACTAAATTGGCCCCAAAGTCAATACCACTCCAATTAGCAAACAACTAATTGGCCATTCTAATGTCGTAATAGGCAATAAAGTGCCACGAAATGGAAAATCTACAGGAGTTCATAGGTAAGGCATCCTACTTAAGATGACCGTCGCATTTTGCCTGAACCTGTAATTTGTGGCCAAATGGCCCGCCGGGGCTACTAAAATTTTCATTGGTCTAACCACCGACATATTTTTAATACATGTTAGAGATACTTCAACATTAAGATATTTGAAAAGCATATAATACCTATTATCAGATGTTCCTTCGAAAAGGCTAATGCCACTTTCGTTCTTATTATTGTGTTGTCAAATATATGTGGTGTCAAATCCGAGACATCCAACTCCAATGGAGACTCAAAAAGGTATTGTTCAAAACTTTAGTCCAGACTGTCTTGCTGTATGGTGCGCCCATATGGGGACCCGGAATATCCTCTATCCATTCAAAAGGTTTTTCTTCGCGAGGAACTAGGCATAAAGCCCAGATTCCATATGCAATCATGTTGGCCGAGGTTGGCCTATTCCTAATGGAGTTGGAAGCACTTTTCAGGGCAATGACAGGGTACGAGGGCAATCAACAGATCGGCTATCATACCAGACTATGTTGAGCTCTTAGACATTCGGATGGATGCAAGACATCCGTGAATGGGCAAGCAGATGGGGTGCGACTGATGCCAATTGGCCAAGTAATAAGTCAGATGCTCGAGAATTGCTGGAGCAGCTTTCAGTAGAACACTTACAGAAAGATCTAGGAAAAAAGATGTTGTATTACAGAGCAAATGTGAATCGCCAATTTGATTATGGGAGCCAAGCCTATTCGAATGCAGATATTTCAAGGGGATACAAACGCGTCGTTGCCAGGTACAGAACAGGCTCACATAGACGTGCAATTGAGACTGGACGGTGGTTTAAAATCCCCATCGAAGATCAAATTTGCAAGTTATGCGAAGAAAATCAAATCGAGGATGCGTACCATACATTTATACAATGCCCGGCGTATCATCATATCAGGGAAAAGTTTAACATTCAGGTAGCTGATTTTCATTCACTATTAGGGCTATCACCTATGCATTTGAGCTTGCGGTGGATGCACAACCGTTTCTACTGCTGAAATTGTAATATTTTCAAGTTCCATGGTCTTTTCAAGTCCGTACGTGAGCTAGACACATAAATAAATAAATAGATAAGTACCTCAATCTCAGCTTTTATAAGTACCTATAGAAATCTAGCAGCACTTTATAACCTAGTATACTTTTCCATCACCATTTTTTAATTCACTGACTATACCTATTTTAATGCTTCAACAATTACTCATGGGGTTAGCATGGGGTGAAACTACCATGCTCCTTACATGTGTGTGTGTGTTAGATCTGAACTTTTCCCACACCAACGACAGGGCTTGTCAGGCGTAATACTGGAATTTGATTACGGTAAATCCTTAAGATGTCAATTTCGTCTGGATTTACCTGCATACAATGCATACAATGATGTAAGTTAATAAAGCCATAACATATTTTCTTTTATTATGGAACATTAACTAACCTGTTTCACAGAGTTCAAGTGACAATTTCTCAAGAATGCGCATATTTTCCCTGCAAAAAACAAGTCTCTCATGTTGTCCCGTGGACAGTTTGTTTCGAATTTTTGTATGAATCAAGGGGTAAGAACTACAATTACGCTCACAAGCCTACAATTCGCATAACTTAGTAATTTAAAACATATTCATTAGTAAGCATAAGAATAGAAATACATGTTATAATATTCTAAAGGCTAGTCTTTGTAAATCTGGTGTGCTAGATCCATATGCTTCCCACCAAGTAATTGGTTTTAGCATGCCCTCTCTCCTATTTGCAGCTTCTAGACCTTTCTTTATTAAGCTCTTCAAATTTGTATTCCTCTTCAGATCTGAAAAGTGGATGTAGGATGTGACTAACAGTATGGATTGGTTTCTGGAATCAATACCATCTCTTCATTAGCTTGGCATTCAAGACCTCTACCCTGCAATATTAGTAGCAAAAGAATTTTGCAATGCAATGATTCTAATGAATTGAATACCTTTCTTGGTTGAGTCCCTGATTTGCTGCCAAACTTGTAAAGAGCTTCACTGATACGGTCCACAAATTCATATAATAAACCCAATGTGCAGCCTCCGCTATCAGCAAGGTGTATGATGCTATAAATGGGCTTCATGCCTATCACAATGGCATTCACATCAGTCCAAAAGTTGGACTGTGCATCTTAGCGAAGTCTTTGCACAAATAATGCTGAAACTTCACTTTTCCCATTCGTATTTTGCCATTCCTTTGAAATAACAGCTCGCATCAAGGCATCATGAACCTTTTGCAAACGTTCCAATGTGATATACACATAAGCAAACCTTGTGTTTGCTAGGTTTAATAGCTCCAACCTGCTGTACTTCCTAAATATTGAGAGAGCAAATGGTTTAGTAGTGAAGAAGTTGATTATGGCATTGGCTTCACAAATTACTTTTTTCACCCGTGGCACCTCTCCAATATCTTCTAACAGCTCAAGCAATGACTAGCACAAGGTGTCCAAACAACAGTTGAAAACTCCTCTTCAATTAGTTTACCGGCCTTCTTATAATTTGATGCATTATCGGTGATCACTTGCATAACATTTTGTCGACCAATCTCAAGTATTACCTTAGTTATCTCCCAAACAATGAGACAACCATATACTTTTGTTCATGTTGTTCCTGCAGCTGAGACATCAATGGCTTTATGGAAAACAGTACCAACACAAGATGAAATCATGATGTTGATGATATGATGGCATCTACGGTCACTCCAACCATTAGATATGATGATGCATTTATACTTCTTTCACTTTTCTTTTAGTAAGAGAAGCTGCTTGTTAATTTCTTGGATCTCATAATCCAATTCTTTGGTTCTCATGGATTGATAGTTCAGTCCTTTGTAAGGTGCTCCAATCATGGCAATAACACTTACCATTTTCTCCATTGTGGAGTCCTCAAGATATTTGAATGCTAAATTGCATTCAATAATCTATCTTCTGATCTCCACTCTTACAGCTCCCATTCTGGTATTCCTCCAACCAACATTATCCCTTCCCAACTTGGTCTAGTTAAGTGCTCCTTGCATGTTAATTTGTGAAGCTTCTTCCACTCTAGACCGTTTAGCATGAGGATTATCATAAGGATTATCCTCTGCATTTGCAACAAATGAAGCTTTTCCATTTCCCAGGATCGGGCTTCTAACATCCCGAGGCATCTTAACACATTTGCCAATGCCATTTCCACCAAATATAAGATGGATTTTAACTCTAGTAGTGCTGGATTTAAACCATAACAAAAAAGAAGCTTTACCTGCTGTTCTGGCCCCGTGTCCAATTAGATTGTGATACGTGTCCTGTTTTCTATACCTGAAAGTCAAGTGGAAGAACAAAATCACAAAATCTGATCGCCTCAATTTTTTTTTTTTTTTTTTTTGGAAGGCAAGAAACTGTATTATATTCGAATGATGAAACAGGAGAGGAGGACTAAGTTTCTAGACTCTAATGATGCAACAAGGGCCAGCTACTGGACAAGAGCTACCCGGCCTCTTCTCCAGACAGATACTATGGGAGCACAACTCTTATCTTTCACCATGCCCCAGCTGCATCATAACTTCAAAAAGGTTGGCCCTAAGATAAACAGAACAAACCAGACTTGAGTTAGAGAGCCATAGAAGAACAGAGCAGCCAAGTGCACTGATCTGCCACCAGGCAAGAACATAGGATCCTTTGTACGCTCCACCCGAATATAGTGGTGGCCAAGCCAGCATCTGTAGCAGTACTATAGGAAGTGCCCTGATACGCAGCACTCAACCTTCTTCTCACCAAGCGGACCAGCAAGGGCACCACCGCTAGAATCCTAAATCCTGCCAAGCCCATCTGCATCTAGCTATACAGGCCTTGTCTTCCTGCAAAACCAAAAACGAAACATTTCTAGGGTCTCCCGCCCACTAGAAGCCCATGGCTCTCAATCTGCCCCGTACATCCTGACTGTCAGTACACAAGCCACCCCTTGCTAGGAAAGGGGAGCGCAGGCCCTGCAACATATTAAACGGACTACCACAAAATCTTCTAAATAATTGCAGACTGATTATGAGGAGCTGCTCCACTTTTGCCAATAGATCTTATTCTTGCCAACTCCTGCCACCTGCTCAAAGAAAGTTTATAGACAAGTACTGGAAATGAAAGCATCGTCTTCTTCTTCCTTACCATAGTACTACAGAAGAGCATCTGTTCTTTCCAGCCTGCCTTTTGCCCAGCCTTAAAGATCCCTTCCAAATGATGTTCTAGCAAAAGTTTCTGTACTAAGTAGTGCTCTCCTTCTTCCTCAGGCGGAATACTACAGCTCTGCTTGCATTTTTTCCTAAAGACTATAACCCTTCTCCCAGCCGGCATACTAGAAGTATGCCTCAACTTTACCTTCGAACGCCACCATTTTTACCTTCGATTCTGCCAGAACAGCAGGTAAAGCTTCTTTCCATTATGCCAAGGGCCCGCTAGGCTGTTTTCTGGCCGGTCAAGTTGGCCTTCGCGCGTTAGCCATCTTTATCGGCCAGAAAACGGCCCAGCGGGCCTTTCCCTTATACAGAAAAGACAATGGTTTTAGTTTTGGTTCGGCTATAAAAGCAGGCACAATCTCCTGCCTGGGATGACTGCATTATACAGCCCCCCTTAACGTGGCACAATCCAAGCAGGTCCAATCCAAGCAGGGAGGGCCGGATATCAACGACATAAGGAGGGGGGGAGGGAGATGGGGGAAGGCTGGGGGCCTGTATAATGCAGTCTACCAATCTCTCTGTCGCAGAGGGCGCCATGGCTCCAAGCTTCTGAACGCCAACCACGGACTCTTTTCGATCTCTTCTCTTATGCTGGAAATTCCTACTGTGAAATATGATGCAAAAACTGCCATCTGGTCTGGCATAGCCGGCCTCGTCGCCGGAGCATGTAGTATGGCCATTGGCAAATTTGTCTCCATTTTTTCCCAGCGAGATGTAAATCAACAAAATGGGGGGCAGACCAAACACAAAATACACTAGATGCCCCAGTCACTGTTTCTAGCTTTATCAGAGACCAAGAAATTTTGGTTTATTAGAGAGTTGCTTACCTAAGATTTACGAAAAGCATAACTTCGAAACTTCTGCAGGACTCCACAGGGAGAACCACGACATCATGACATGGATATGTGTGAAAGCACAAAAGGAATTGAATCATGGGATTTATAACGGTTAATAACGCACTCGCAGCTCCGACGCTCGTGCGCCGCCATCTCGCAGATTACCGCCCAGAAAACCCGAGTGGTATTTTTCTATGCTCCGTAATACACAATTGGGCGAATTACGTTTCTCCGCGTCCGCGTGGCAACTAAGAAAACCAAAACACAACCGGGCCGCCTGGCAACTAAGAAAACCAAAACACAACCGGGCCGCCGTAATACACAATTGGGCGAATTACGTTTCTCCACGTGGCAACTAAGAAAACCAAAACACAACTGGGCGGCCATGTGTGGCGGCGCCGCTCCCGAAAAGTTATGCGTTTTAAAACACGCACAATTTTACAGTAATTTGCACCGTGTATTACGTAATATATAATAATGTGCCAGCAGAATTAGCGACCTGCACAAATCATGGGATTGTTCCACCTAGTCTTCCAGCATTCTGACTTTTCTTTCTTCTTCATCCCTTTGCCCCTCTCTAAAGCGTGGATAGAACACACTAAATTTCATCCACACTAAATATAGAGCACACTAAATTTCATCCACACTATATTTGAGCACACTAAATATAGTGACTTTCATCTCTATGGTGGATGAAATTTGGCTCACTAATTTAAGTTCTACTGCATGGCATATGCAAAACTTTCTTGCATTGACATTGTAGTGCAGATTATTGTACATTCATAATTTTGCAAAATCTCCAACTTTTTATAGAGTATCCATGTTTGAATAATTCAACCTTTTAAGCAGCTCCGCTGCAAGACCATACTCGATTTTACCATCTGTTTCTTGGCCAGCATACTGGGCCCAAAGAGCATGCTTTGCTGATGCTAAAGGTGGCAATATCATGGGAAGATCTGGAAATCCTAGAGGCTGGTTGCATATAATTCCCATGGAACAACATGTTTCTGGATCTGCATATACAATGTCAGCAACCAGAGTCCAAACAAGATCACCATCCAAGTCTGATAGAGCCATAACAGTGTCACTGGCTAAATTCTTTAGGTGACCACTGTTACAGGCAAACTGAACTGCACAAGCCGCAATAGGTTTCAGTATCAACTCTAATGCGGATGCACTGCTCTTATTGTGACTTATTGCTTGAATGCACTTCAGAACTGCCTCTTGTACATTCAATACTGATGCAGGAGATGATTCTGCTTCTACACTCTTGCGCTTGGGACTAGAAGTCATCAAGCTTAGTGCACTATCTATGAGTAGATTAGACCTGGTGGATGTGGTATAGGGCCCATTATGCAAAAGCCTAGTAATCAGCGGCAAGGCATCCTTTTGAAAGCGACGCATGAAGAAATCCCCTCCACATTCTCGAGTTACCAAGGTTATGACTTCTAAGCATTTGATAACCATCTGCATAACATAATCACTCTTTGATAAATTTATAGAAATGACCACATATATATTGTCATAATATGCAGAATCCTATTGTAAAAGCTGCTGCCCCTCAAAAAATAAAACATTGACAAAATTAAAAGGCAGATGGCTTTGAAGAGAAACATCTTACTGGTGCTCGGCTGTCTCGGAGGCAAAGCACTAAATGAGGCCAAATGTCGTTCATTGTTGGAAGCAGCTTGTTGACATCCTTATTCCCCTCATTTAAATTTTCATCATCATTGATGGATCGTTTTTTGTATTCTGAAAGCATCCCCATTGCTGTATTCGACACAGATTGCGCTGTTGCCAATGCCGCAACACCATCCTGACAAGGGTCATAATAATATTATTTTCAAACATGTAAGGAGTATTTTAAATAAGATAATTGATACCCCTATGATCTCCAACGCTAAGATACACGTCAGCAAGTCTCGAGATGACAAGAGAGGAGCACAGGCAGTGAGACATGATGTAGACATTGATATCAATGAATGCTGACATGCAATTCTCTCCTCCAATTGATAGACGCTATCATCAGAAACTAAAAAGCTTTTGTCTTGAAGAATTGCTGCAGCATCCAAGAGCATCCCTTTCAAATAATGAACACTAAAAAAACACTTAGATCATTAATTTGCACACAGAACCAATACCATTTGCATGCCTTGCAGTATGCCTTGAAGCCCTTGTTATTTCCCGCACAGCCTGCAAAAGGACAATATATATCTTCTTTTGTGCTTGAAAAAAAGAAGTTCCCAAACACACTTGGCACCTAGGACCACATTTATAGAAACCAAATAAAACACGTTACTGCAGGAGAATCCATGTTAATACAATATACCTTTAATATGGGAACAGTATAGCTTGGATGTTGATACCTTCCAGGTATCTCAAGCTCGAGCAGCAATCCTCGCATCTGGAGTACAACTAGTTCAGTTATTCCAAGTGTTGGAGTATAAGTATTTCAATTACTCTTCAAGCTCCTGATAATAACTCTCAATGCATTTAAATTCATGATGGACCTCATGTGTATCATCGATAACGAACACTTACAGGCTCCTCAAGGAGAGGTAGTAGATCAGGTGCAATTCCAGTCTGCTTAAGTATTGCTGCAAGCATGCTGGGTGCATGTGGGTAAATCATTAGGTGCCTAAGCTGGCGACAAAGAGAATCAATAAAATGGTCGGAATTTGCCATGACCAACTCCCGAACCTGTGCTGCAATAAGAATGATCCATAATGTGATCAAATTGCAAGGATTAAGTAATATTTGTGACGTAAAATCATCAGACAGACAAATTCAAGAATTTCAACTTACTGAATCATAACCACAAGAAGTACATATTGTGCGGAGTGCAATATCTGCTGAACTTGAGATGTCATAGACAGCGGACCCCAACTTCTCAAGTAATGGGTATAGTACTAGTGCTAAGAAACCCTTCTCTTCGAAGTCTTTCTTCAATGCTAAGGCAAATATTCCCAGTCCCTCTACAACTACCTGCAAGCCAAATATGGCAGCCACGTATCTCTCTATTGAATAAGAAATGGCACATATGCACATTATAACTATGAAGTCGAGATTAATAGTTACTACCTTACCTGTTGCAGAGTCTTATTATCCTCAAATTCACGTTCAGACTGCATGTCCTCAACCTGCCATTCATCATTCGGTGGCAGCCTAAGGTCTACAGGAAGATCCCATATCTCGGCAGCTATGTAATCATGAAGGATACTACTGACACAATCGACCAGGCAACTGATTTCATACTTGTTCCTTACATGAAACCAGTTTGTAACGCCTATGGGGTCTGAGACCCTTCCCTCCAGTATTACCCTATGAATTGTGGCTCGAAGAGGTTCTGACTTTATCTTCAGTTGGTCAATATCAATAAGGTTGCCAAACATTTGAACCAGCTGCTCTACCCAAACCCCTGATGCTCCATAAAGGATTTCATTCAATATGCAGGCAGCAGTAGCTGCCGACCTCCTGTTGTTAATCTGCCAAAGTTCCTCGACTTTATTTCCATGTTTCAATTTCCAATTCAATTTGCCGTCCGCACTAGCGGTATGCCGTATCCTCATCAATAGTGGCTCGACAAGGTTCTGAATTGCCTCCTTATTTGATCCTATTAAAATATGTGCAAACGTATGCTTTACAATCATACAGATTTATGCTTGCTTTCAACAATAGCGTATCAAAGATGAAAAGCTTACCTGTCATGGTTGACAAGCCAACGAGTCTTAAAATAACTGAAAGTGCCTCATAAGTTTTCCTTGCACCCGCTTGACGGAGCCATGGTGGCATGCGAGGGAGGCTTTCTGCTGTTGTAACATTTCCACTGAAATGCACTTCAACTAAGCATTGGTCTAAGCTCCCGCTCTTTCTTGCGAATTTATCCTTCTGGATGCCAATGTGAGAGCTTGTGCTTGCAACAGCAAGCTCTCCCATTGAGCCTAATAAAGACGCATTGAAACTCATGCATTGCATCATGACTGTGATGAAATGTGAAGTTGAGGTCTACAAAAAGACACAAAATTTTCTCAAAAAATGGAATATAAGCTAGATATGCAGTGCTGACAGCCACATCACAATGTGGCACGCATACATGCTGACGTACACAACACTTTAGCTCCTCAACACACTAGCTAGCAGACCAGATCTGCAGTTAAAGATATAAGTAGAAAAAAAGCTCTTTGTAGTGAACAGATCAGCCAGTTACTGCTAAAGTAAAGCTGTAATACACATGCCCTGCTCATTGTACCAGTTCGAGCTTACTATCCTTCTCTTCCTCAGGCTCTCAACTCTATTCTTAAGTCCTATAATGGATACAAATAATTGAAAAAAAGATATGTATGTATGACTGCACTTACTGCAGACTTGAAAGCAAATGAGAGCACACCATCGGGACCAGCAAAGTACATAGCAGCGGCAACCTTCCGCGCCTGTATTACACATATTGTTTGGTCCATTGTAAATAGAACTTTTGGCAACTTTTCAGTAAGCCTGTAACATGGAACGAATTGTTGCATAAGTTTTTCAGCTAACAATCAAGCACATGCAAGATGCTGCAATGAAATACCTTTGTAAAACTTCAAGAAGTGCTTGCTTTAACCTCAAACTTGAAAAAGCATTCTTGTGAGACTGAGTTGAGCCTAGAAATAACATGTATCCTAAATATGAGCTGGCAGCCGATGCTATATCTTGCGCGTCATCACAAGATAATGCTAAAAGACATTCCTAAAGGTGGAAGATAAACCATCAGCCAGCAGACTCTTACACATGAGCTAAATCAACAAACAAAAATCAGTCATATGGCAGTTACTCGCCAGAAACAATGGTGTGGCATTCTCTAGAGTATTCCCACATCCTAAAAGAAGCATCGACGCAGTTTCAACAACGGCATGCCTTACGTATGGAGATGGATGTCCACATAACTGAGAGAAAACATTACCATCATTGGATAAATTTCATTAACACCATAGACAAAACGAAAACCAAAGACACTATTCTTCTTACTAAAGGCAGAGTCTCTGTCAACAGTGTATTTATACGAAGAACTGTCTGTTCTATCCATTCCACTGTACGTTCAATGCGGAAATTTGAAGGAGCAAATTCATCATTTGCAATTTTTCTTTTAATGCCCCCTTGAGAGTCTTCATTTTCCAGCGCAACATGTTTCATGCTAAAACAGTTTGCTGAAGCAGTTGTAGTATCAATCCGATCAACAGTACTTGAGCCTGTTCCTTTCTGAGCATATATTAACTGTAATCTCTCCATGGCTACAACTGACAGATCTTTGCCCTCCTTTACATATCCCATTGCATTTCCTTCTTTCTTTGTACAGTAATGACTGTTGTGTATGTCTCCTAATACCAACAACAAAAAATCTCCCAATGTCTCCACAGCTTCCACAAGTGCCATACTGCTTCCAGCAGCTCCTACAGAGTAAAACTGAATGCTTGAAGGGTGCCTGTTGCTAATGAATGAGCTCCGTATCTCCTTGACAAGACCACTGGCTATCCCTGGCAGAAAGAAAGCAAGTGCATCTGCCGACCCAACCTGAGGGGATCCAGATTAACTGTGTTAATGTAGATATGAAAGAATTTAAAATGTAAGGGATACAAACCTTTGAAATAAGAGTTCTCATAGTAGAAAGTGCATCAAACCTTAGTTTCCCACTACCAAGTCCTCCCTTAGAAACCTCAGTATACGAGATCTAATATATACAGAAAGTATCCCATGCTTTAGATTTCATCTAAGGAAAAAGCAAAGGTTGTCCTTTGTACCTTAAGTAATAAAGATAATAAATGTCCAATAGCTGGAGACATATCCTCTTCTTGCAAATATGCTAAAGCACAACGCTTAGAAGCATTGTCATCATTCAGATTAGCTGATTCCTCTGAGCTTATAGGCTTAGAAGATACAACCTTGCAACGGCAGGATCGAACATCACATGGTTTGAGTTGCAAGAGCATCGCCTTCAAACACTTGACTACTCCATGAAGGAACTCTTCAGATGCTTCTTCTGATGAAAGCATTGCTGCTGCTGTCAATTTTCGAAGCAGCATGGTCACCTATTCAAAAGAATATTACACATATTAATTTGCATTCAAGTAAACATGGAAAGCTCTAGAGCAAAGGCAACTTACCTGATGAATGTCCCTCAAGGTAATCCGATTTAACAATGTCTCCAAACAGCATAAGACACCTTCTATCATATTGTCGTTGATGGTTAAATGTATTAATTGGTTCGTTCTGTTTGTTGCTGCATTTGATCTTGATGCAACGGCAGCATCCAATATAAGTAGAAGCGGGAACATCACATAGCTGAAAATTTCCAAGTTAGATATGTTTTCCTCCAATTTCCAAAATGAACGGCTATATGCAGCATGATATAGTACGTACTCCATGCATTTTTCTAAGCCTGCAAGAGGCACTTCGTCTAAGAGCCGCATCAAGGGTTGTAAAACTTTTTTGTTAGCATCGGAAGCTTTTGAAGATGAATTGGGTAGTGCTGGAAGCTCCAATAGACTTACGCATAAAGGCCGGAGCTGTTCAAACACCGGAGCTCCGAGCTCCATTTCCTACGCAAGGTTTTAGGACTCTGTCGGTTCAGATACCAATTTGTTATTTTTTGTAATGAACTACTAGCCTAGGAGAGTTTTGGAGGTCCTCCGAGCTCCATTCCCTGGACAAGGTTTTTAGCCTTTAGGAGAACAATTTGTTATTTTTCTACAATAGGGTATGGTTGCCCGCCACCGCGGACGTGCCGTACCCTGTGGTACCAAAAGCCGCCTCGGCGCCATCCCACACTCCCCCTGAACCACCACGTGTCGCGACTTCGTGAGCCTAGAAGCCAGGGCTCCCGTGCTGTATACCCACCCATCGCGCACATATGAACCCCCAAACATGGCCATTCCGAGGCATGATTCAACGCCGGGATCTGGAATAGCCTCAATGCATGCAAAAGGAGATGGGCAATCAGAGTGATTGTGGAGGGTCAAGAAATTCGTGCACAAATCCTTCCTTCCGGCTTGGAACTCAATTGAACCCCTGCTTTTGCCGAAGGCTAGACCAATGGTGTCCACTAGAGCCCGACCAGGGATCGATGCTACAACGCCGGGCAGCAGCAGACCGACAGTAACGGCCAGCAAATGGGTTTGTGTGCCCAAATCAAAGAAGAAGAATCCTCAGGCCAGCGGATCGGGAGCTACAATGACGAGGAAGCCAACAAAAAGAGGCCAATGGACGGAACAGGAGATGCTAGACAATCTAGATGAGGTGAGTGAACATGGTATTTCAATTAGGGAAGCTTCTAGACGATCTGGTATCCCAGAATCATCCATCAGAGACTAGTTGTATGGACGAATTTCCCACAAGATGGAGAAGGGAATAGGCGGAGAGACTGAAGAGCCAGCAAGCTGCCCTTAAGAAGGTGGAGACAGCAAGAAGGAGGGCTGAAAAAGAAGAAGCCAGCAGGCGGGCTGCTGCAAACAGGCTAGAGAGGGAAAGTAGGAAGCAAGCAGAAGCTTTGTATGTGGAGAGCACTAGAAGGCTGAGGGCGTTTATGTCAGGCCAATCCAGGGTGAAAGCCATCATTGGCTGCCAAAGACCATTGAATGAGGCTCTAAAGGCTAGGAGGTTGGCTGCTAGAAACAGGATGAGACAAAGCCAAAGCAAGGCAAGGCAAGTCATTGGGGAGGATGACAAATGGGAGGCCTGTGTGCCGAGCAGCCAGAATGAAGATGTGGGGATTGTGCAAGTACCTAGAGAGCAGGCATGTCATGATAGCATGGTAGCCCCTCAAACACAAACACATGACATAGGTTGCAGTCTTGAAAACACACACTTATGTGAGGGAGATGGGGTGCATCCTCAGTCAATTAGCATAGAGGGCTGCATTCCCTTAGTCAGGCCTACACCTAACAAAGTTAGCAACCTCCGTTCACCTTTGAAGAGATGGAACCTTGCCAGCAACCAGAAAACATTTAACCCTTTAGCTAACTCTTTGAGGATGGACACACAAGGCTGGATAAACTATGCAGCAGCAAACACAGGGCCAGCATTTTAACAAGAAATCAAGAAGAAGCAAAAAAAAACCAAATGAAGGGATCAGGGGTTTACCTAGATGGCCAGAGCTTAGGCTAACTTAGAACTGAGATGGCCAGAGCAACCCTTCGAACTGAGCTGGGGATGTTGATCGAATGGCACTTCCTTCTCCCCTTTTAAAGCCCCATCCGAATGGTGGGGCCTTTGCCCGATTGTGGGGCGTGTCCACCCATATGCGTCTCCAATTCGACAAAGAAGAGCATTCTGGGCCGGATTAGGGGTAATTCCAGTGATTTCTTCATAGGATGCTGGCAAACACGGGCCAGAATTGGTAGCGGTAGATGGCCTTCGTACGAGTGGTCTGTGGACCGTTGGGCCATGATGGCCATCTCGGGCCCCGCAGATGCAAGGCTTGTGTGAGGCCATGGCAGTTCAAGAGGGGACGTAGTGGAAGGGTGAATGCGGGGGTGGGTTCACGCATGTGACGAAAGGGGGACTGACAGGTGACGCAAGCGGGTTGTTGACGACGCGATCATTGGAAAACCGCCTGGCGAGAGGGGGTTTTGTTGGGGGAGGGAGAGGGAGGGAAGGGGGGGAGGGGCTCGAAAGGAGGGCTCACGCATGGCGATAAAGGCTTATATGTCAGGCGATGGGGGCGCCTAAAACCCCCCATCTTCGACGGCCTATATCTCTTCGACCTGTGATTTTTCTAAGGCGGTTTTTTTTTCCATTGCATTAGATATCTGATTAGGTATCCAGAGATACCTTGGCCAGGCAAATTAGAGTTGTTTTGACAATTTGCCACATTAACGCCTCTTATGTGCGCGAGACATGGAGACCATACCGTACACGTTAAGGTGCCAAGCGAAGACATGCTAAGGTATATCCTTCTAGAACGTTTTGTTACATAAAACAAAGCTAAAAATAGTTTGGATAACAAGAGTGCTCAAATTGAAGGTTTTATACACCTATACATGTTATACCCACTTAGGTGTTCATGTTCTATTATAGGGAAAATTTTATTATACAATCAGATATATAGGTCTGGATACAATCAGATATATAGGTCTCCAAAGATATATTCTCATAATTTGCTAGTTCATTAATACAAAAGTAAACTTTTCATCATAACTTGCATGCAGAAACCTGCTGGAAAAAAATGCCAACAATTTATGAATGTAAGCATCATGGCTCCAATCTAGTCACAAATTCACAGGAAAAAGAGAGGCATCAAATATAGCAGTGGTCAAAGTTTTTGCAAACAAACCAATTAATGATGAGTTGCATATGTCAAACTGCACCAATCTTCCCCATTTAGTAAAAGCTTAGGTTCTATGCTACAAAGAATGTAACAAGGACGACGTATAATATTTCAATGCATTACCAAAAAACAAAGGAAAAAAAGAGAGAAAGGAGCAACAAACAGGAAATCTCAAACTCTAGAATCAAGATATTGCTTGAATTTAGAACAAAGAACATAAGCTCAGCTCTAGAGCAATCGTCTCGATGAATTTTTGTGGCCATAGATATATTCCTGAACATATTCAACAATAGAGTGCAATATAAACTCTCAAATAGAATCAAATCCAAAGGATTGTATGTATGCAAAATGTGGTCTTGTTCCAAAATGTGGTCTTGTTCATGGACTTCTTTGTTTTGATTGCTACATATGCTCACCATGGGCATGGCCATGGGAATACACTTAGGGGGCATGAAGCCAAATGAGATTACCTTCATTAGCATTCTCTCAGCCTGCAATAAAAAGGGATTGGCATTATAAAGGTTATTATTACTTTGCATCAATGACGTATTATTATGACACTATTCCATTACAAGAAAGACTATAAATGTCTAGTGGACATACTTGAACGAGCAAGATTGCTAGAAGTAGTAGATAATGTAATGCAAATGATGTCATTTGAACTAGATGACATTGAGTACCATATAACTAGGAATTAGAACTAATTTAAATCAATCCTCCCTTACCCAAGCCTGCCCTACTGCTAGTTTGCTCCTGTGTTTTTGTAGAGGAACAAAATCAAGTTTGTCCTTCCACAACAGTGGGAGCCCATATTGTAGGTCCCGTCCTGCTGTTGCAGAAGGGGATCCCGCTTTCCATTACCTTATACAATGGATTATACTTTGAAAAGAATCTAGAAAGAATCTTAGAATCACTTTAAGTGCAACATGTGGCAAATATTACAAAATGTAGGATGGGTTGTTATCCCATACAATAAATCTAACCACTATTGTTATCAAGATCAGCAGCCGTAAGCAAAAGCTGAATTTCAAGGAGGCCTTGAAAATCATCAAGATGATGTGTCTCCAAATAACGACCCATGCGAAAGATTGTGTCTCTAACAAAGCCCAGAACAGAATGAGGGATTCGACGAGGGACAAGTTTGGAGTCTTTCTGATTAGACCAATCCCAAGAATATAAAGGCCAAATTTGCGAGCTAGCATGGCGAACGGAGGGAATCTCCCAAAACTTCAAGAGCAAGTAATCAAGCATCATTTCTCGGAGCTAAGAGGGCTGAAGGTTTTGAGCAAATGACTGAGCATCGCTAGTAAGGCGAGGGAGAAGTGAATGGAGTTGAATTGAATTGATTTTTATCGTCCACGGAGAGCAACTGAGACGAGCCTCCTCAATAAACTTGGTCTCCGCGACGCGGAGAAGGGTGTCATAGGCAATGAGGTGGTGGGTATTAGAAGGCAAGGGAGAGGCGGCCGATCGGAGCCAGAAGAGGAGGAGGCCGCGATAGCTAGCGGCCTCCTCGTGGCTCCGGCCGACGCCATACCAGACCATATGGTCGGATGGGGGGGCCTTGCCCATCTCCTGCCTAACGTAGAAGGTGAGCTTCAGCTTGGCAGCTTGGAGCAGGTCCAGAACCTGGGCCTCGCATGCATGTTCATCAGAATCCTCGCCAGATCTGCGCGCAATCTTGGCCAGCTTTGAATCCAAAAAACCGAACATTCTCTTGATGCCTGATCTGTTCACTGTTCCGCTAAATGACCTGCTCCTTATATACTTGAACCTGTGAAGTATTTAATCCGGCTTTAGCTGGCCACGCGCGAAATCCCGTGAAAAAGCTATTCAGCGTGCTAAACGTTGCAACCTGGCCCCTGTTTCTGCCCGACATTTGTAAATCTTACTTTTGGTTTTTAACAGCCCCCCTTTATTTCTATGCTCGCTTGTTGTCGTTTTGCTTGTTTTTTCAACGTATGTTTTGCTTGTTTCGTCTAACTATCATTATATATGTCAAACCTTCTAGACGTGGTTTTTCTCTAGCCCCAGCTATCATATTCATATGGTCTTCTACAACTGCCATGCTTCTCATGCTGGGCTCATTTTGATGGATTATTGCTACTTTTGAATGCCTGATTGATTTTAGCATTTCCACGTTGGTTTTTAATTAAATCTACTGCAATGTTAAAGCATGTGAGCAATGTAGCCACTAAAGTTAAAGACAAAACTCATGACACATGTATCATGTCGTCTCTTGCTCTTGCAAAGACAAGAATGGGGGCCTTTGGGTTGCCCTTATTTTGTGTGTCGTTGGGCCATTGTTTTTGTTATATTCACAACTAACTAATAAAAAGTGTCTATGTAGTTCGAATATGCTAAGAATAATTGTCATTCACATTTTTGACGGGACAGGAAGGGCGATGCTTGAATATGTACGTAATTGTCGATCCATATTCCATTTCTGCATGTTCGATTGGTCTTGATGGACGTCAAAAGGCCCTTCTTCTTTGTATAACAAGTGTATAACAAGTTTTGGATTCAGTGTATTTTTTAACATTGGATACAAGAAATTTGATTAATCTAAGGTGGTTGTGCTTGGGCATAGTGAATGCATTTGACAAATGGAATGGAGTTCACTTTGTTTCAATATTCTCTATAAAATACACAAATGCGGGAAGAATAGAATAGAGTTTGCCAATGTCCACATTTGCACAGACGGCTGGAAGTTGATAGTAACCCAAGGTGACAGATCAATTGCACCGATAAAGGAATATTCCCAGGCACCTTAAATTATGCCAGTTTTGGGGGGAATGGAGGGGGAAGGAGGAAAAAGTGGCTCGATTTTAAATTCTAGAGGCAATTTTAGGGGCCCGAACTACAGAATTGAACATATTAAAGTTCAACATGCATTTCGAGGGGGTATAAAATACAATGAAAATTAAAATATTTTATTCATGGGCTTAAAATACATTAAGAAGTTTGGTTAACCAAGCATTGAAAAGGATAAATAACTACAAAAAAAAAAATTTGAACTACAACATATTCAAAACTATATAGAGGGAGGTGCAAGTCCCACCAACCTTGCCTTCAAAAAAAGGGGGGGGGGGTGTTGAGGCTATATGCACTTTCCATTGTAACTGTACTAAAATTTATTTATATGTGCTTAGCCACAAGATTGCACAAAAAAGTCAAACAAGACAAAGAAGTATTGGCTTTGCAACAAAAAAATACAAAAGAAGTTTATTGCCATCAGGAAGCCCTGGATCTAGAATATCGTCATATTCATGAATTCCTTCAATTGTCATTTGTACGTGTATAGGATTCCTATGTCCAAAACACGAGTTTCACTCAAGTCTATATTGCCCATAAAATGTTCTTTGTCTTCTTTCCCTTCTTAACATGAACCACAATGGGATCATAACGACCAATATAAGGATCTTCTGCGATGGCGACATGCAAATGAACTTTACAATAGAAGGAATGTTATCTTTATAAACTCTATATCCTTAATCCTTGCAATCCAGAAAGGTCTATTTGTTATCATCAACGGTAGACGAACATCAATTGATATACCTTTCTAAAGACCTACAAGCTTTTCAAGAGCTGGTGATTGTTTATTTTTTTAGCATGTCTAGCCCTAAGGTACATTTCATGATTCTTTGATTCTTTACTCATTGCTACATTAGGGAAAATATGGAGTCTTGAAAATGAAGAATGGTTCTTGGCGCCTTCTCTTACGACTGCAGCTAGGGCGGCCATGAAAGAATTGAATTGGACTGAATTGAGTTGATTTTATCATCCATGAAGACCCCCCCTCTCCCCTTTTGGCATTGTTGTTTTGAATTAGAGGACATCAAAGTTTTTCCAGTTGTTAGCCGAGGATCTGATGAGTTTTTAGAGTCTTTCTTGGTTCCTTTTTTATGCCTTTCCGTGAAGCAGGTTTGTGGTGGATCTTTCTAGTCTTTGCTTTATGCCTCGAACGTGGCTTCTGTGCATTTTGCTTTTAAAAAAGCATAATGTTATTTGCTCAGTGAAGGGAAGAAGCAAGCATTTTCCACAGCCGCTTATAACCATTCTTGTAAAATTATATGGGGTCCACACGATTTTGGGAGACCATGATATTTTCTATAGAGGCCCACTAAAATGGAAAAATGTGGCTTATAAGGTGAAATAGATGGGGTATGTGTCTGGTAAAAGAAGCAGCTTATAGTTTTAGCATTATCGTTTCATTTTCTCCAGGTCTTTCTAGCAATGGCTAGTTCCTTCTACCATTCTTTCTACTAGCAAGAAGGTTTTATTAGATTTGATTAGAACCGTCTTCTAATCAGGAGGTCCATTGTGATAATTTTAAAATTATTGGAATTGAAATGAAATGGCAATGAATTGCAATAGAGGCAGGGATATGGCATGACTTTTCTCATTGTGAATGTCTTTACCCATGTTGCACGGCAAACCCGAGTATTGAGGCTGAACATCATACATTTTTAGCATAGGCATATGAACATATAAGGGAGCATTTTGGTATAAGCCATTGATACCATTACAGAGTCTACTTTATCATTCCCCCATCATCTCGGGATATACATAAGAGATAAAGAGAGGGCTGGCACTATAATTTTGTATGAGTACATTGAGTCTTCTTGAAGCTAATGGTACTTTTGATTAGCTTATAACGTCCAAAAAACTTTCATTGTAATAGCTGTCATATTACATGAATTAGTAATAAATATTATTAGCAGGCTTGCCTAACCCTTCCGACAACATTTCCTGCAATTCTAGCTTATAGACATTTCACACCACGTCAGACAAAATTCATGAGCATTGTTCGATTACAATTTTTTTAGATCAACGAATAGGGAAATTAAAAATTCCTTTGTTTCCACACTTCAGCATGTTCAAGTTGTTGGTTGCATGAAACGAGACTGCAATTGTGGCATCCTAAGGCCAATCTGTTGGCTTATTCATGTATCTTGGTTTCCATTGGAGTCGGCTTTTTCCCTGCATAGCTTATTCTTCTTTGACTAATACTGAGTTTTTTTCATTCCCCTTTATAGTTGCAATTTATGGTTTCGATCATGGTTCCTTCTTTTAAACCTACATAGTTCCATGAAAATTCCATTTGGCTTTTGTAACAATAGGGGACAATTTTCAGAAGCCAAAGGCATTATACTGTTTGCACGTATTGCAGTTTAGGAGCTTATGCTGGAAGATCAAGTTCTGTGCAACGTTTACTTTCTATCCGTTCCTCATTTCGAGGTCTATTGTTCACTTCCCAGTATTTCAAAACATACATTCGCCCCACTAGTGGAAACCAAAATCCAAGAGTTCTTATTAAAATCTAGCACCTCAATCTGGATTTAGAAGTCTGCCTTGTTTAAAAGCCATAACACAAGATTCATGTCCAAACAATAAAACCACCATTGGCATACTCTTCGGCAAACCTCTTCTCATAAATGGGGAGCTCAAATGTTGATAGAGCAAAGAGCAGAGACTGATTTAGATCTGCAACAGTAATAAATCATGCCAGGGCACAAGCCTGGGACGAATTTAATAGCAATGGAAGGCTGAGCGTTTTTCAGCATAGAGAAAGGGGAAGCTTTAGGCAGAAAGAATGAATAGATTCTTGGAGGGTGAGCATCGCTGGCTCTCCCATAAAATATCCAAGCAGCATTGATGTTCTGCACCACTAGGATAAGTATCAAGAGATATTCTAATATGAAGCGAGCTTCTTTCTTGATTTCTTTCTTTTTGTCATAGTTACCCAGAATGGAATGGGAACAGGAACGCGGACCTAAAATTTGGAACTGGAACGGGAACAAATCGGAATGGGAACGGCCAACATTCGAATTTTTAAAATCTAAAAACGGTTTTGGCGTTCACTTTGCATAATGATCATTGTGGAACACTTAGAATTTAAAAATGATTCATAGAGGCCGCTTTGAAGATGGAAACATATTAAATCAGCATAGGAAATAATGCTTTATAAGGAATGTGGGGGGTAGCTAAATCTATCTCTAAAGATGAAAAATTGGAAGGACAAATCCAAAATTTATGCTCAAAATGTCGCCCTTAGAAGTAGTTAAGCACATCAACAAACAATAGGTACAGAAATACAAAAGACAAAATTTTGTCCTGGTTCATTAGCATACTTTAGTTCATAATGGAACTCTAAATATGCATCTATGTATAATGAAATTAGATACTGCCTCAGAACGAAACGATTTGTGTTACTTATATACTCCAATATAGGTGATACTTTTGCTACTAAAACGTCAATTCACCACCTAGTTCTCCGTGACTGAATACTAAATTTGGCAAATACAAACCATGGGAACATAATATTATATATCTTGATCTGTCGATATTTGTGGAAGCATCTTCAACCTTTGATAGAATAAGTACCTTTATGCCTTTGGATTCGGTGAGCTCTGAAGAGTGCCACTTAGAGTTGTCAGTGACTGAATACTGGATTTGGCAAATACAAACCAACCATTTGCATTATTTGGCCCTCGGATGTGCCCTGTATTATTTGACGTCAAAATATGTTCGACTTAAGAAACATCTGATCCTGTAACACTGAGTAACAACACCATATTCACAAAATACCTCTTAGGGGATTCGAACCATACGTTGGTCATTATATAGGCGTTCCACATCTTCTTGCACCTATGCCATGTCAAACAAGACAAAGAAGTATTGGCTTTGCGACAAAAAAATGGTAAAATAAGTTTATTGCTGTCAAAAAGTCCTGGATCTAGAATATCGTCATACTCATCAATTCCTTCAATTGTCATTTGTACGTATATAGGATTCCTATGTCCAAAACATGAGTTTCACTCAAGTCTATATTGCCCATGTAATGTTCTTTGTCTTCTTCCCCTTCTTAACATGAACTACAATGGGATCATAACAACCAACATAAGGATCTTTTGCTATGGCAGCATGCAAATGAACTTTACAATAGAAGGAACGTTATCCTTATAAACACTATGTCCTTAATCCTTGCAATTCAGAAAGGTCTATTTTTTATCATCAACTGTAGACGGACATCAATTGATATACCTTTATGAAGATCTACAAGCTTTTCAAGAGCTAGTGATTGTTTATTTTTTTAGCATGTCTAGCCCCAAGGTACATTTCATGATTCTTTGGTTCTCTACTCGCTTCTACATTGGTGAAAATATGGAGTTTTGAAAATGAAGAATGGTTCTTGGCGCCTTCTCTTACAGCTGTTGCTGGGGCGGTCGTGAAAGAAATGAATTGGATTGAATTGAGTTGATTTTATCATCCACTAGCCACCCCCAAAAAAAAAAAAAAAAACCTCCCCCTCTCTCCTCTTTTGTTTTGAATTGAGAAAGAGACTACCCCCTCTCTCTCTCCTTTTGGCATTGTTGTTTTGAATTAGAGGACATCAAAGTTTTTTCCAGTTGTTAGCCGAGGATCCGACGAGTTTTTAGAGTCTTTCTTGGTTCCTTTTTTATGCGTTTTATTGAAATGGCTTTGTGGTGGATCTTTCTAATCTTTGCTTTATGCCTCGAACGTGGCTTCCATGCATTTTGCTTTTAATAAAGCATAATGTTATTTGCTCAGTGAAGGGAAGAGGCAAGCATTTTTTGCAGCTGCTTATAACCATTCATGTAAAATTATATGGGGTCCATACGATTTGGGGAGATGTCAATTTTGATATTTTTATATAGAGGCACACTGAAATGGCAAAATGTGGCTTATAAGGTGAAATAGATGGGATATGTGTCTGGTAGCATTATAGTTTCATTTTATCCAGGTTTTTCTAGCAATGGCTAGTTCCTTCTACCATTCTTTCTACTAGCAAGAAGGTATAGGTTTTATAAGATTTGATCAGAACCGTCTTCTAATCAGGAGGCCTATTGTGATAATTTTAAAATTATTGGAATTGAAACGAAGTGGTAATGAATTGCAATAGAGACATGGAGATGGCATGACTTTCCCCATTGTGATGTCTCTGCCCATGTTGCATGGCCAACCCGGGTATTGAGACTGAACATCATACATTTTCAGCATGTCAGGCATATGAATATATAAGGGAACATTTTTGGTATAAGCTATTGATACCATTACAGAGTCTACGATATCATTCCCCCATCATCTCGAGACATACATAAGAGATAAAAAGAGGGCAGGCACTATAACTTTGTATGACTAGATGAGTGTTCTTGAAGCTAATGGTACTTTTGATTAGTTTATAACGTCCAAAAAACTTTCTTTATAATAGTTGGGCTTGCCTAACCCTCCCTACAACACTTCTTGCAATTCTAGTCCATACACATTTCATGCCACATCAGACAAAATTCATGAGCATCGTTCGATCACAATTTTTTTAGATCAATGGCAAGGGAAATTAAAAATTCCCCTGAAATTTCTCTTTCCACACTTCGCCTCAAGTTGTTGGTTGCAAAAGGAAACGAGACTGCAATCGTGGCATCCCAAGGCCAATCCATTGGCTTATTCCCGTATCTTGGTTTCCACGGAAGTCGGCTTTTTTTCCTGCGTAGCTTATTCTTCTTTGACTAGTACTGAGTTTTTTCCACCGCCTTGATAGTTGCAATGTATGATTTCGATCATGGTTTTTTCTTTTAAACCTACATAGTTCCATGAAAGTTCCATCTGGCTTTTGTAACAGTAGGAGTCAATTGTAAGAAGCCAAAGGCATTATATTGTTTTGCAGGTGTCATAGTTTAGGAGCTTATGCTATAAGGTCAAGTTCTGTGCAACGTTTACCTTCCATTCGTTTCTAATTTCGAGGTCAATTGTTCACTTCCCAGTATTTCAAAACATACATTCACTCCACTAGTGGAAACCAAAATGCAAGAGTTATTATTGAAATCTAGCACCTCAATCTGGATTTAGTCATATGCCTTGTTTAAAAGCCATAATACAAGACTCATGTTCTTTTATATCCATCGTATGAGATATTGAGACGGAGATATGGAGTCTATGGCACATTGGCTGATCTGTTTACCCTACCGCCTTCCACTGTTGGTAACTTTATCATAGATATGTTGAAAATTAGACGAACCTGTGTTGCTAGTATTGATGTCCTTTTACAAAATGATATATATGAGATAGAGATGAGTGAGGAGATAGATGATGCTTCTGACTGTGGAAGCTCATTAGAGGATTGGTTTGATGTAGAGGACAATCTGAACGTCTGATAGACCTGATAGTCTCAGTAGGTGTAATAACATACATTTCATTTCATTTCATTATCATACTCTTCACCAGACCTCTTCTCATAAATGGAGAGCAAAGAGCATAGGCCGATTTAGATCTGCAGCAACAATATATCATGGCAGAGCACAAGCCTGACACGAATTTAATAGCAATGGAAGGTTGAGCGATTTTCAGCATAAAGAAAGGGGAAGCTTTAGATATAAAGAATGAAACCATCATTCATTTAAATTGGATTTATGTCTGTTCTAAAAGCACGCCACGTTTGCATACTTTTTTTCAATATAGTGTTGTGGTGTGTGACATGCTGTTTTGCAAGGTTGCAAATTTTTACATTATAGTAGTGGATGGTTTAACATTTTCTTGTTTTAGTGAGAAGAATGTGTTGTTTGATTAGCATTTGTAGATAACAATACATCAATATACACATAACACTTTTTATATTGTATTCACTTGATATGAAGATTACATCATGGAGGGACTAGTCCTTTCTTTGTCAAATAACTCTCAAGATAGGGATCCATCTCCTTAGTCCGATCTAGTTCTGGATGCGTTTTGACAACATCAGATACTGTTTTTATAGTTACGAAACACGGCCACGGGAAACGCAACGGCTCCCCAAATTTTAGAAAACGGAAACGGCAACAGAACACGGAAACGAATAACACGGGAATATTCTTTAAAATACTTAAATTTTTTAAAATATATAAAAAAAAATGGAAATTTCAGCAAAATTCAAAAAGATATAGATGCATATATATTGAGATTAAGAAACGATTACATCCGCTGATAATAGTAAAATGTAGTCATGCTGAAAAACAAAATTTAAATATACTTGCTACTATATGCCGAAATTTAAATACAACAAACCAAAACCATCAAAGTGCACCATAATCGTCGCCGTGTGAAGCTGAAATAGAAGAAGGTACAAATTCTTCGTAGGATGGGATTAAGTATGCATCGCTACCATCCAGAAGTGGCTCACCTTCAATGTCATAATCCGCCAATTGAACAAATTCTTCATCATCTTCCATGTCTTCCTCATCGTTCACATTCTCCAATAATTCATGAAGTGGAATGCTCTCTTTCTTGGCAAAACCAATGTAAACTTCTTTCTCAATAGTCCTGTGGCTTTGCAAGAGTTTCAGATTAGCACTTACAAATACAAGATCGGATGTTCTCGAAGGTAACAATCTAACTCTTCTCTTACTTGCCACATGCCCAAACACACTAAAAGGCTCAACAGGAGATGAACTAGCCCCTTGGCTAAGTACTCTTATAGCAAGCCTTTGTAATTCTTTTGTGTCGGACCCATAATCCTCCCACCAAAGAGCAGAACTGATAAGATACTTGTCAACTTGAGAATCATGTGTACCAAATCGACCCCTTTTATTGCGAAAGTGATGGAGTTGATCCCTAATTGCTCTCCTCTCTTCATGTGTAGAAACCATTTTCTCAAGAACCATGTCCCAATCACGCCCTACATCTCTATCAGTTTCTTGAGACCCCAACTGAAATTCTGGATCTAATACATAAGCTATTGATTGAAGGCGCGAATGATATTTATTCCACCTTCGCGTGCAAAGCTCTTTGATTCCTTTGAATTTTATGTCATCCTTTTCAATCGTGCCAATATGCTCCACCATCCTAACCATACCCTCGTACACTTTCCCTATGCATGGAGTCATGCCATCAACAAGCCTCATCATCAATACAATTGGCCACCTGTTTCCAAAAACCATCATCCATAACAATATTGTAAGAACATACACCTGCTTGAGTACTCGCAAATTTGGAGCTTTGATAGTCACCACAAACGAACAAGGCCTTCAGTGGCCATCTTAATTCTTGCATTCTTTCAAGCATAATGAAGTTGTAGCCAAACCTTGTCTCGGAGTATTTCAGTAGCACCTTGCCATTGTGATTCTCACTAGTTAGCTTTTGAAAAACATTGCGCAATAGAGCGTGCCCATTAACAAAGGTGACAATAGATTTTCCTTGACTAATCACATTTGCATTCTCAGCAATACTACCAATATCCTTCAACAAATTATTCAAGCAATGAGCCATGCAAGGTGTGAAGAAAATATGTGGATACTCCTTCTCTACGTTGGCTCCCGCATTTCTATTTGCATTCTCACCATCAGACACAATTTGAACCACATTTTCAGGACCAACAAAGTCAATGCTCTCTTTCCACACTCTTAGAAGATTTGCTCCACTCTTTCCTTCTTTTCCAAGATCATGAGACATTAGAAAGTATGCCTTGCCTCTACAATAGGCCATCGCACCATGAATATGCCGCCCTCTCCTATCCGTCCAACCGTCAAAAATCAAGGATACTCCCCATTTCTTCCATTCCAAGCGAATGTCCCCAAGAAGCCCTTCCAAACCTTCCTTCTCTCGAATTAAATTCTTTGTGCGGAGCTCATCATAGGTTGGAGGCTCGTAGTTGGGACCATAGCTTGCAATTTTGTTTATCATGACCTTGAAGAAAGGTGAACGCGCTACATTAAATGCAATATGATCATGGTAAAACCACCTGGAAATAGCTCGATCCACCTCTTCTTTCTTCTTGGGATCTAAGATTCTCTTGATGTCCTGTTGTTTCTTCGGCTTTGGTGGAAAAAAGGAACGAACGGCACTAGTACGGGCACCACTACAATCATCCATGGGCGGGGGGCTACCATAATCTCCATGTTCTTCAGGACCAATGCCAACGCCAGCTGCTGCTATGGCTGACTCCTTTCTATACTGCCTTGCACTAGAGATTGCATCTAATTGCTTTGCAAGATTTAGTAGTTGTTGCCTCTTCTCATCCGGAATCCCCATGCAAACAATAATCTCATGCCCGGGCTCCCCAGTCAAATGGCCACGAGGTCTATCAACGGCAGAAGTTCTACTAGTGGAGCAATACTTACATGCCCATTGCTTGGAAGACCCCGATTTCCCCTTCCCCAATACATTCACTTCATCCCACCAATCCGAAGGAGAAGGCCCTGATCGTTTTTTCCTCCTTAGATGCAACTCTCCTCCACCTTCTTCCATAATAATTGAGCTCCTAAGGGCAACCTTGTATCATAAATGCAATACTAATCATTATATATTTCAACATTTAAAAAAAAAGACGTAATGGAAAGGAGCATAATAACATTTAAAATAAAAACGTATATTTGTTAAAGGCAATGGTTATGGAAAGGAGCATAATAACATTTAAAAATATAACTTTGTTTATGGAAAGGAGCATGTAATAATATGATAGGCAATGAACATAAAGGTTATAGAAATGTAGGATGTGATAGTGGCAATGGATATAGGGCATAATAAATATAGTGGCAATGGATGGAGTTTAACTATGAAAAGCATAACTTTGTTATAAGTAAATAAATAAAAACAAATGCAAGTGTAGTGGTGAGTCGATTGTAGAAGAACTTAATAAATATGGCAATGGATGGAAATAAATAAATAAATGTTATGGCAATAGATGGAAACATAACTTTGTTATAAGTAAATAAAAATAAATGCCACTGTAGTGGTGATCGATTGTAGAAGAACTGTAGAAGAACTGACCTGCTGCTATGTAGTGGTGGTGTGACAGACAGTAAGATATATTATACAATGTTTCTTTATCTGCCCTGTTTCGTTATCTTGTTTGTATTGTAGGATTGTTGATGTCCAGAAAGACACATGCTTCAATGAGCTGCTGCAGACTTCAATGTGACAGCTTCAATGCTCCAGCCAGACTGCAGACATCTTAATCCGGCCAGACACAAAGCAGGGCATGCCAATCCGGCCAGACACAAACACAACACCAAACGCAGCCCAGGTCTCTAGCTGACACCACCAAGAGGGCTCTTAAGGCCAGAGCAGTCCAGACGGAAGCAAAAGCGGAGCTTCCAGAGCTTATTCAGAGTCTCCCGGAGCTTCCAGAGGAATAGTGCAGGCGGAGAAAAAAAAGAACAGGGGAACAGAAGGGCGGGAAACTTGCTGGTTCTGTGGAAAATCTCTCACAAAGGCATGGAAATCTGAGAACCACGGTCGTTTCTCTGCCAGAACACGCCGTTTCAAGCTATAACACAGCGTTTTGTGCAGGCCGAAAGCCAAGCCTCTGAAAAAAACTTTTGGGCGTACCCAGAGCCGAAAGCGAGCTCTCTGGAAAATTTTTTTGTTACAGTTGCACAAAAATTAGAGAACCACGACCGTTGTTTACCATCAGAACGGCGTTGCCAAGCTGAACCACGCCGTGGTTCGCATCAGGCCAGAAGCCACGCCCGTTGCCGTGTTCGACACGACTTCCTCCAGAAAACCGTGGTGGCCGTGGGCCACGGCCGAAACGGCCGTGTTTCGTAACTATGACTGTTTTACCAGCAGCCAAGCCACTCATGATGGACATGAATAGTACTAGAAACTCATCTGTTGAGTAATCTAGTGGAGTATAAGTTGGTGGATTTAGAGTCTGACCTTGATAATAAAAGCACTTAAGAGCATCATCATCTACTATTATGATGCCCTCTTTCTTTTGAATGCCAAGCTGATCCATCATAGTACCAAGATGTTTCACGAAGACCGGTTTGCCATCTGGATCTCTTGGATGTGGAAACTTTATACACTTACTTTTGTTCCAAATCGTCACAAAGTCTCGATTCATGCCTGGTAACACCCTAAGTACTTCATCAACATTTATGTGTTCCATTGAGAACCAGATGGCAACTCGAAACAATCTGAACGCCTCATTCATCATATCTTCTAAGTGTGGGCGAGGATAGATCCATTTAGTATTCGATTCTAGAGGAACTTGTTCGAAGTCATCCCTGTTAATAAGCTTCTTAGGAAATGTTTTACACAGGACACCATTCAGATCGAAGACAATGATTTTGTCACAAGCAGGTGGAGCCCTGAACCATGGAAAACAAAGAGTTAGCCATACAAAAATGGTCTGCAATACACGCCAAGCGCGTTCTGTCCGTCAGAAGTAAGCTACATATCGCGTCGGGCGTGAATTACCTTTCATCATCATTGTCATCCCCAGCAGTCGTAGCGTTTACTTCACTCCCCGGATGCTTACTGCCAGAAGTATCAACTCCATGGTTTAGTTCGGACACGTTCTCTTCTATGAAAGCTACCTCAGGGTTTTGATTCCTAACCAATCTGAGCTTGCATGATCATCATGGCTTGTATCAGGAACTACCATAGTCGTACCCCCAAGTATAACATTACTAGTTGGAATATTACCAAGCATGGACTCCATATTTTGCTCCATAATCTCATGTTCCCGCGCCAGCATTGCGGCCTTCTCCTCGGGGGTTGCATTGCTTTATAAACATTCTGGACTTGCCTTTGGAGGCTTTTGTGAAATAGTAGTCTGCTTCTGCCCTTTGTAAGGTACCAAAGCCAACGGGTTTTTATTTTTGAGAGGACCCCAATCAGCCGTGGCTAGTACCTTTTCAAAAAATGCTTCAAGAAAATCCCTGGACTGGTCATCGTTGACGAAACTTAGACATCTTCTTGATGTCTTCAAGGCTTCTCTACCAATATACCCTCCAACATGAAGTTCACAACAAGTGGTATCAAGTGGTGCAAAAGACTCAACAAGATAGCTTGCCAGATTGATTGCAAACCCATGTTTATTCAAGGGACCCTTTTCTTTTGTCAACAATTCCAGAGTGATGTCAGGAACATCAAATTCCTGGCATTCATTCGCTTCATCCTCATCATCTGCTTTGTAGAAGACATTTTTCAAGCTGGGTTCATCCAAAAGAAAACACTGCCATGCACTTATATCTGATGCCCCTTTGCTCTTAGCTACCTCATAGTCATCATCTGGCACAAGGGATATCATTATAAAGATTATACATGCGCTTTTAAACTGCATCCTCAAATCAGTATCCTTTGTCTCAAAGAGAAGAGTACCTTCCCTAACGACCTTTAGGCATTCCAAGTCGTATGAAGCCACCAAAGCATGCATATGAGGCTCTCCTGGGGGGGCATATGATGATAATAGTGGGGCATATGATGACACTAGTAAAGAGCTTCTCAGTTGTTAAGCCTATGCAGCTAGTAAAAAAACGGTTGTACTCTTTTTGAGTCATCCCCTTCTCTCCTTTTGCAGTCCTGCTATCCAATACAAACAGAGAAATATTACGAGGGCCTATTGTTGTATCGGGTAGGAGACCTTTATAGCCAGTAGAGACCAGGTATTGGAGTGCAGGTAAGTCACCACCAGCATCTTTCAGGATGGCAACCTTTCTTCTCAGCTCAGCCATCACCTTATCTGATAGTTTTGTAGTGTGCTGTTGGTTCTTTGATTTCCTGTTTTGCAGAAAGTCCTTGGACCAGAAGACGTATTTCTTGATGTCATCAGTAGACACACCATACTTGTCTAGCAGGCCGAGTTCAGACAATGTTACATCACCAGATAGCTTCTGTAGTTCTAGACCAACTGCTACCTTCATAACTCGCATGTCCTTTATATGAGTGCAACAATCAACGAAGGACATTTTGTCCTTAACTGAAGAATCCTTTTGGTACAGAACTTCTTTGTTTATGCATTGATCTAACAGCAAAATGACTTCATCATCCTGAAGGCCCTGTATTTTCCTCATCTCGGTGGTCCTCAAATCAAATATTGAAGTATCTTGAGGAGGCACTCTTCCCATTGCATCTGGCAGCTGTTTCTGAGCATAAGCATCCCAGAACTCATTCCACTTCGCCCAGACTTCGTCCTTAGCGAAGAAGATCCTGTAGGCATCTGTAGGGCCTCTGGAGAATAAAATGATGTCCGTCAATAATAAGGAAGCATACATTTGGGTTCTCCACTGTAAGCTCCTCTAGCGTTGTCCACTGGAGTGGAGCATCCTTTTTCCTATCCCAAGGAAGCACGCCTGCTGGCATAGGAACTTGGCCTGGATTCCTCACCATTGCCCTCAAGATTTCTCTAGCACGCTCAGGGTCATACCTCCTGCTAACAAATGTTGACTTATGTGATCTCACCAGATGGTCAACATGGATGGGATGTGTAAAGGATTGGCCAAGTGGGTAGTTGTCTGCATATTTGACTAACCTACTCATTGCCTCCAGCTGCGATTTTTTTTCAGAGTCATTTTCTGCCAACATGCCATCAACTGTTGCAGCTGGGATGTCCTTTCCTAAGTCTAGCATTCTACATATATCCGTGATATCATTTTGATGCTTCAACTCTTCCAGGTAGTAACTTGGAGAAGGTCCTCGCAAAGCTCTCCTCATTGAAGACACCCCGTCACTTATAGACACTAAGAGGCTACCAGAGGAAGAGGGATATCAGCTATTCACATGTTGAAAAGATAAGGATTTCAAGATAGGGAGGGGAAGCGCAGGCCTGGCCTGTTATGTAAAGAATAGCATATCTAACAGCGCATGTATTTTACATTCAGATATCAATAAAAGATACATGGTGTTGAATATTCAATTGCAAAACAAACAAGACCTATTTATGATCATAGCATACTATCCGCCAAACAGTGACAACCTAGAGTTGCTGGACTTAGGGGAGAGCATGATGAAATGGAAGGAACAGGGTCAATGATTCTAGTAGGGGACTTAAATGCCAGAACTGGACAGGAACAGGCACAAAGCACGAACATTGGTGGAACGGATGGTCAGATAATATACACAGCAAGAACACAGGAGTGGCAGAGAGATACAGAGGATAAGCCAGAGGTCAACGCTAAAGGCGAATTACTGCTTGAAGTTTGCACGGCGACAAGGGTAATCATAGCTAATGGAGTGCAGAAATGGGGAGGATCAGGGAGCTTTATGAGTCAAAATGCACACGGCAAGAGCATAGTAGACTACGTAATTATGAATGGTAAAGCAGTGGAAATAGTCGTAGGATTAAGGCTACAGGACTGGCCGACTGGAAAAAGGGAAAGTCATAGACCGATCCAATTAACACTCAAAGGGGGTGGGACGACACAGGTCGACAATACAGGGGAAAATGAAGAAGAGAAAACGAGGATAAGAATCCAATTTCAGGAAAAATATACAGATACATTCATACAAACTATCAGGGAGGAAATGGGAAAGTGGGAATGGGAAAACCACAAAGCAGATGACAATGGCAACGTCCTCAATGACATCATGGTGAGAGTAGCAACAGAGGTATTCGGAAAAAAAGAAAAAACCCAGGAAGAATAAGGCTTTCAAGGCGTCAGTGTGGTATGATGACGAATGCAGGGAACAAAAAAGAAGAACCAAAGAGCACATCGGGAAGGAGACATACCAGACAGAAAAAACAGTATACCTAAGGCTATTGAAGTCAAAACAGAATAAAAACTTGTTACAACATCAATGGGGTCTGGCAAAATTATTGAAGAGGCAGCCCCGAAGGTTTTGGAGGGGGTTCAAAAGGAAATGAGGGGAGAATATGAAAACAGAGAAGCCGGATGGGAGAAATACCTGGAGAAATTGTATAAGACAGGGGCATCTCTCGTATCAATACCAATACTGCAAGACTCGGATAGACCATGCTTCAACATGCAAGAAGTAACGGTAGCCTTAAACAAGATGGCTAACCACAAAGCTCCGGACCTCTACGGTCTGACAGTGGAATTGCTGAAATGTGCTGAAACAGAAATAAGGAAACAGGTCACGGACATTTTCAACGGCATAATACATACAGGACTTCCAGACAGGTGGACATACAATAGGGTCATACCTCTACATAAGGCAGGAAGCAGGCAAGACCCAGGAAACTATAAGACAATAATGGTGAGCTCCATCTTTGCTAAATGGTTCGGAAAGGCACTGGACAACAAATTAAAGAATTGGGCAGAAATGGGAAACATGAGGGCACAAGGACAAGCAGGTTTCAGGCCGGAACACTCAACCACAGACCATCTAGTAATCCTTCGGATATTAATAGAACAGAACAAAGCACTGGGAAGAAAGATAATTTGCTGTTTTGTAGACTTCAGGAAAGCATTTGACACAGTCCTGAGAGAGAAGTTATTACAAAGGTTGATAGATATGCAAGCACCAAGAAACATGGTAGGATCGATTGCAAGACTATACCATAGGGTACATGCGAAGATAGAGCAAGAAGGACAACCAATAGATTGTGATACAGGCGTCAAACAGGGTTGCCCACTATCCCCGACTTTATTTGGGATATATATAGATGCTTTACAAGGTTACATAGCAGAACAGCAGGGGGAAGAATACGCCCCTACGTTAGGAGACACCAAGGTACTGATTATGCTATACGCTGACGATCTGAGTATGATGGCCACAAAAAATAAGGGGATGCACAAACTACTAAAAATACTGGAGAAATTCTGTGAAAAAACCGGGCTAACAGTAAATCTAGCAAAGACTAAGATAGTCATTTTCGGCCATAAGAATAGGCATAGACCTTTCAGATATAGGGAAACAGAAATAGAGGAAGCAACGGAATACAGATATCTGGGGTATGATGCACACGTCACAGGGAAGTAGGCTAAGGGTGCAGACAGGAGGTTCCAATCAGCCATAGGAAGCTATTTCAATATGAAGAATTTCTGCAACAAAAGCAGAATAATTGACTGGGACATCAAATGCTACTTATTCAGTGCAGTAGTAGCCGCTACACAATTATATGGGGCAGAAGCTTGGGGGCCAGGCTTAACAGACAATAATGGGAAAAACAGGAAGGAATCCTCAGGCAATGGCACAAACAGGAATTTAAGATACGGATAAATACGCCATTGACAATCATGATCCTCGAAACAGGGCAGAAACCAATGGAGGTGAGAGCATGGGAGAGGACCATAAGGTACCTGATTAAGGACAATGCAGGAGACCTTCAAGGGAAATTGTCTAGTATTGCAATCACTGAGTCAGCAAAGTCACATATTCTCATAGGCAGTGGATGGTTTAAGGATGTGGCAAAATGGACCAGAGAGATGGGATTGAACCTGAGTGACCTAATAAACGAAGGGAGTGGAAGGAGGAATGGGCAGACAGAGCTACAAAAGCATGGCCGCAAAAACACACAGGACCCAAGACAATCTGGCTCATGACAATTTTTAACCCATAACAGCATGTAGGACACAAAATGTATCGGGATAACATATTGGGAAAAGCCAGAAGAGATATCCTGGCTAGATTCAGGATGGGGAGCCACGATCTGAGAATCGAAAAGGATAGGTGGAGGGAAATAGGCAAGGAGGACCGAATATGCCAAATCTGCGACACTGGGAGAGTGGAGGATGAGAACCACATGATCAACGATTGCTCGATATACGGGGACATCAGAGACAAGTACAGATCTATAAGATGGTGGCAACCAGTACATATCCTGATGACAATGACATAATCATTGAGAGATCTGGCAGACGCGATCCAGGGAATGATGATCAGACACAGAGAAGTACACAGGGAAAGAGGGTTTGTAATATGAACCACACAAGGTGCAGCTCATAAACCCCACACAAATTGCTCAGTTAAAAGCTGATTGATAATGACGCATCACTACACGGCCACGAAGCCGAAATAAAGTGGGATGCTGGTAATAATAGAAAAAAGTCGGCCTTCAGAAAAGGCTACATCATAACAACGTGATGTGCTAGTAGCGCCCTTTCAGGGAGCTCGCCCATGCTACACAAGTCCAAGGGCCTGAGGGCACAAGGGACGTTAATTTCTATTCTATTCTAAACCAAACTAAAAGGTGTGTGTTTGATGGATGCTTCACTTGTGGTTCTATAGGCCCAAAGTGCATCATAGAGTTTTAGGTGCCAATCCTTCTTTGAAATGCTGATAGTCTTTTTCAGAATTGAGTTGAGAACTTTGTTGGTTGACTCTGCTTGACCATTGCCTTGAGGGTAATAGGATGAGCTTTTAGTGTGTTTGACCTTCAGGGTAGCTAGCAACAATGCAATTGTTTGATTGATAAACTGACTTCCTCTCCTCATCATTTACACATCTCAGTAATACTCCCTCCTTGTCAACCTTGCACAATACATCCTCGATGAGCCTGAACTTTTTGCATTTGTCTTCAAACCTTCTTTCTTGGCTACTGCTCAAGTTCTTTGGCACCTCATTGTTTTCAAGATAATTTTTGATCTCACATTGCCACTCTAAATCTTTTGCATGAAAAGCAACCAAGTTAGTAACAAAATCCACATCATTCAAACCATCTTGATCCTCGTGTTCAAATAGAACACAAGGGAGATATGCACTGGGATTTTCTACTAAATTCACAACTTTGACAGTGATATTATAAGTCTGAACCTTACAGGCCCATCTACACAACTTTGCTTTAGGTTGTTTCTTTGCAAAAAGGAGTGACAAAGGATTTTGCCTCATATAATGAGTTTGGCTGTTTTGTAGCAAATGTCCCTGCCTCTCTATCAAAAACATGAGAGCTGCTGCACTCTTTTCCAGTCTAGGATATCTTAGCTCAGTGTCAGACCACATTTTGCTAGCAAAAGCAATAACATGGTCTTCTTGCAGTAAGGCTACACCAATTGCCCTTTTAGTAACCCTGATATATGCTTTGAAAGGCTTTTCTAAGTCAGGAGGTTTCAGCAGGATGGAATTGCAGATGGCATTAATGATTTTGTCAAAGGATTCCTGCCACTCTTCATTCCAATCAACTAGAATATGCTTGCTTTCACTTTTGGAAAATTTCCCAACCTTTGTAAGGTTAGAAATTGGATTCATAGTGTGTGAGAAGTGAGGGACATACATTCTCAGAAAAATAGTCATTCCCATGAAGCTTTTTACCTGTTTGAGTGTTTTGAGAGGTGCTAACTTCTTCAAAGCCTCAACCTTAACTTCAGCCACTTGAATGCCTTTTATAGACACAACATGCCCAAGCAATTCTCCTTTTGAACACAAGAAAACACATCTCTTTGGATTTAAGCTGACTCCCCCTTTTCTGCACAAGCCAAACAACTTAGTTAGAACATCAAAATGACTTTTGAAGGAGGTTCCTAAGCAGAAATCATCCAAGAAGACACGAAAAGCATTAGCAGGCATGTCTTTGAAAATTGTGTCCATAGCTCTTTGGAAAGTTGCAGATGCATTCATTAATCCAAAGAATAGAATAGAATATGATTTTATCGTCCACGGAAAGAGCATCCTTTTCATGACAAATGTTCCCTATGGTGTAATGAATGAGGTCTTTGGCTGATCCTCCTCCTTTATGCTTATTTGGTTGAAACCTGAGAAACCATTCAAGAAAGAATATATGTCTTTACCTGCAACAGCATGCAAGACTTCTCCTAGAAATGGTAAAGGGTAGCAATCTTTGGTGGTAGCTTTATTTAGGTCTCTATAGCCAATGCAAATCCTTATGGTTTTATTTTTCTTCTCCACTGGGACAATGCAAGATAGCCATTCAGGGTTTACAATCTCTGCAATCACATCTGCATCCTTCATTTTATACAACTCTTCTTTAATTAGGCCTAGCAAGGATGCATTAATTCTCCTGAGTTTTTGTACCACAGGTTTCATACCTTCCTTAATTTTTATCTCAAACTCACAAATACTTCTGTCAACACCAACCAATTCATCATAGTCCCAAGCAAAAATATCCTTCCAATCATCAAAGAAATTAGTGACAAAAATGTTATCTTCTTCTTTGAACAAATCTCCAACATATAGAACTCTATCTAAACCTTTCTTGTTCAATTTGATTTCCTTTACTTGTTTTTCTTTACTAGCATTGATTACTAGAATAGGATAGAGTTGTTGCAGGTCTTTTTTCTCCAATTCTTCCTCCTGAATTGCGCCTTCAGCCAAGTGCTCAAGAAGAACACTTTTGCAGAGTGCATCAGCCTCACCATTCTGCTCCCTTGGCACATGACAGAGCCTCCAAGTTTTGAAATTCTTTAATTCACACATAGCTTGATCTCTAAGTAAAATCATGTCTTCATTCTTAGCTTGATATTCTCCCACTATTTGCCTGCAAACAAGTTGAGAATCTCCAAAGATAATAATTTCACTAACATTCAAATTCTTTGCCTCTTGGAGACCTGCTATCAAAGCCTTGTATTCTGCCATATTTGAGGTTGTATTAGGATAAATTCTGCCTACTTTTGCAAGCAATCTATTGGAAGAATCTTTGAGAATAGCAGCAGATGAGGCCACATTCAGTCTCTTGGAAACACCACCATCAAACCATAAGTAAGCAAAATTATCTTGTTTAGGCAATGCTAGCTGAATTGGGATCTCCAAATTGGATATTTGGTTGCTTGCATTTAATTCAAATTCTCCACAGGGGTTTGACAACAGCATTTCTTCTTCAATGAAATTTAGGGCCTCAAATTCACCTACCTTGTTGTATAATGTTAACTTTTTCTTGTCATTGGAAATGGTGCATTCCCCTTTTGACCAAACAGGCCTAGCATCAATTGTAGAGAGCCATTTCCTTCCCAAAAGCAAACCATAAATGTCTGACTTGTCTTCTATTCCTTCAAATGCAACCACAACAAAGTTAGCTGCAACAACTATACCTTCAACATCAATAGGTACATTACTGACTATTCCAACAGGATTAATCTTTGTGTTTGAGAAGGATTTTAAAACCATTGGAGCTTTCTTATCTATCTCAAGGCCACATAATCTCATGACATGATGAGACATAACGTTCAAAGGTGATCCCCCATCCAGTAGGACCTTGGTCAAGATTTTTTTGCCCATTCTGGCAACACAAGTAAAAGCCCCTGGGTCATAGTCCTCCTGAGTAAGCATGTGTTCCTCAATATGATTAGTCAGAGCAAATTCATCTTCTTTGGTCAAATTGAGCACTTTTTTCCTATAGGATGGAGCTATCTTGAGCAGAGTTAGCAAACACTGATTTTAGAGTTTTTTAGCAAATACTCAAAGTCCTCACTATCTTTATCCTTTTTCAAATATTTCTGAACTGGGGGAGGAGGTACAACCATATTTTGCTCAATTTCCTTGTGTTTTACAGTATTGACTTTATCATTGGCACGTGTTGGCTCTTTTCGTTTTGCATTATTCATTCCTCTAGTATGCATAACTCACATATACTAGAGTTGTATACATGGCTGCCATAATCTCCTCTTGTTCTTCAATTTCTTGCACAAATCTGATGGAAGCATTTTGTTCATTAGGCTTAGATTTTTGTGCCTAGAAAAGTATTCTTTCACACTACACCTATCTTCATAATGTCCCACAGCTTTGCAAAAGGCACACACAGGGCACTCCTTACTAAAATGCCCTCTTTTTCCACACTTTGTGCAAGGCCTATACCAACTGTAATCAGAGGGGTGAGAATTTCTTGAACAATGAGCACAAGATGGATAATTTTTCTTCTCAAATTTTGAGTTCTTCATCTCTTGAAGTTGCTTGGTCACTTCAACTAAGGCCTCTGACACTTTGGTGATCTCAGCTCTCACATCTGCTGCAGGAGCTTCAGCATCTTCCATTTTTGCTTTGTTCTTTTCCTTTTGAATAGCATACACTGGCACTTGCTATCCTTTTGAATTTGCTTGTATAGTCACAGTAGGTGCTGCTATAGAGGCTTCATGATTCTCCTGTGCCCCAGCATGCTCAGATGTCTCATTAGTTCTCCTGGGAGCCATGAGTTCAAATTCCAGGAAAATGATCTTGGTAGAACCTCCAAAATGTTGAAGGTGTTCCTGGCAAAACCTTCAACATCAGTGGTTTAGAACCTCCAGGTTTCTTGAGGCAACCACTCAGAGTGCAAATAATCCAAACAGAGAACTCAAACAGATGCTAAGGACAGCTTTCCCAAAACACAAAAAAGTTTGCCATGCCAAAATGCATACGAAATGCACACTAATGGGATTTTCCCCCCTGATTCTTGATTCCAGAGCTGCACAAGACCTTGAAGGATGTTGGCAAAAAAGTCAGATGGGTTTGATGATGGCAAGCTCTTCAAATAAGCAACCCTAACCGGGTCACTTTTTGGTCAATATCCCTGGCAGAGAGCTAAAATTTACAACTTCATAAAGATGGCTCTTTTTTGAGATCTGAGATTTTCAACACTCTCTAAAATGCCTGCACTCAATGTTCCTAAAGGCCTTTTGCAGAAAGACATGTCTCAGTATGGATTTTTGGATTTTTTTCAACAACTGCCTGTTATGAGATGACAATAGTGAGTGAATTTAGATTTTGCTAAATGCTCAAATGCTCTTTTTTTGCTATTTTGTAGAATATCAATGCCTACGGTGCTTGAGAAAGATTTGGCCAGATCTATTTGTTCACAATATGAACACGAACTTGCACTTAGCAGACTTTTAAATTTGAGGAACAACCATTGTTGTGCATAAATGAATCAAGCAGACCAGGTAATTCTCATGTATCTCTGCTACAAATCTTGATATGCAACACTTCTACTTTTCTTCTATTTCTAAACAGGATGCAAAGGCTCAACAATGCGTGAAGATGATCTCTGTCATTCAAACCAATAGGAATTAGTCAACAAATTTTTTAACAAGGTTCGGATTTTCATTTAACTCAATGTCACACAGGAAAACAATAATGATCCCAAGCTCTAAGTCTTGGGCACAGAATTCAAAAGGTACACAATCAAGCAAATATCATAAATTTCTCAGCAATTCATGTCGAATAAGATGTTTGGAAGGCGGAATCAAGCTCAAGCCGGTCCTTCTTCAAGGTAGTCAATCACTTTTTCACCTCAAAGCCCTCGAATTTTCTCTGAGCACAAAAGCCCCTTTTAAATTTCCCCTGTTTCGTCTGGTTCCTGGCTCATTCGGATCAATTCTCTGTCTTCTAGCTTTTGTGATGCTTTCTTGGTGTGATACAATTCGGCTGCTTAAGGTCATAATTAAGTTGTTATTGCGGACCAATTATCCGGATCTTGGCGTTAACAGAGCACTAGGGTTCTTGGCAGTTCGAACACAATATCCCACATGCCAAAACTGTTCGGGAAGCTCAAGGTATATAACAAGTAATAAATCCATTATTAATAAGATTTACATGTAATATCCACGTGGGCCTCAGTACCTCCACCGCCCCACACGCCCGAATGTTCCATGTGGCACAGGGAGATTGGCTAAGGAAAAATAGGCTTTTGGGGGGTTAGACAGGACAATTTTTTTGCAATATGGGCTAAGGCACGATTCCCAAGGAACTAAATTTGAAGGCCAAAATGAACGATTTTTTTTTTTTTAATTTTTGCAAAAGAAATATTTTTTTATGCTCTAGAAGATGCTAGAATCTTTTTTTTTGCAGATGAGCACTTTAAAATTTTGGCTTTAAAATGGCATGTAAGGAAGGTGATGTGGCATGGGGGCATGGTGACTAGGCAAAGTAAGGGTGACATGGAAAACAAGGATGGTGATGTGTCACACAACTTGGCTTAGAATATTTTTTCTAGTCAAAACTTTGGGTGAGGTGGACATGATGTGTATGACATGTGGATGATGATGTGGAGGTGTTGGTGATGATGTGGCATGATGATGTGTCACTGTTATGGATTCAAACATGTAATTTGAAGATTTTTTGCAAAAACTAGAATTTCAATGTAATGACACATGCATGATATGACATGGCAAAAATGGGTGACATGTATGGTGACTTGTTAGGGGTGTTGTCATAGGTCAATTTAGGCATAAATGCATGAAATTTAGTCAAGTGGAGTTTTGTGCTTTGAATAAGATAAGATAAGATAAGATGAATTTTTACGTCCACGGGAACCCAACGGGTTATGGGACGACACATGCAAGGGCAACAACCCATCTAAAACCTGGGGACTAGGCCCCATCACCAAACACAATAATCAAATATTAAAAGGCTACCAAGAATAAGATAAGATAATGCTAATGATATGGCAATGATATAGCAAGTGTATGGAATGTGAATGACATGTAAAGGGGAAGTTTTGACTAGAAAAAATCTTCAAGGCCAAATTTGACTTGGGAGATGAGATGTAGGCATGGAACTAGAGATTTCATGAGCATCTCTTCATGGCAAAGGATAAGGAGCATGTAGGATGGAGATCAAGGGGTACAATCATGCCAAGAACTCAAATGATAGCATCACATACCAAGAACTCTTCAAGGGGTCTTCAATTCTTCAAACTTTGCTTGATTCTCCTTCATGCCTTGCTTTTGTGACCTTAGTCAAATGTCATTACCTTGCTCTTCAAGTCTTCAAAGTGTGCAAGTATGAATTCTCTTTGTGTCTTCTAAATTCAAGTCAAAGTGTGAGCATAAGTATGTGAAATGTGCCTTGCTCTTCCATGCTGCCATAGCATGGCAGCAGTGGGATTTCCCCTGGGGTTCCCAGACTGTTGGAGCCAGAAAAATGGCCTAGGATTAGGGTTTGGCCATTTATAGGTTAGGGCTGATGTTACCTGCCACGTGGCTCCAATAGGGTGGTTATGTCTGGTGGGTGCCCAATAGGTTAAGGCCATGTGGAAAATGGTCTTAGCCTAAGGTTGGCCAAGCATTCGAGGATGTGCCAGATTTGTGAAAGTTTTTGAAGAAACCGGAAATCTAGAAATCTAGAAGTACCAGAGCCAGCTGACCAAATCGTGATTTGGAAAAGTGAGAACAAAAAGATAAAGAAAACTAGTAAACGCGTGCCCGGCATTGACAATGTCCTGGCATATGTTTAATATTTATATTTGCAACTTCCATCAGCAACACATGGTGCCATTTGCAAGAATGGACATTCTTTGCTTTTGTAATTATTTTTGTTATTGAAATTGTCTAATGACAGTAACATCAATGTATTAACTTTGCCTTTATGGATTGCAGTGTAGAAAACAATGCTTTATAAGGAATGTGGGGGGCAGCTAAATCTATCTCTAAAGATGAAAAACTAGAAGGACAAATCCAAAATTTATGCTCAAAATGTCGCCCTTAGAAGTAGTTAAGCACATCAACAAACAATAGGTACAGAAATACAAAAGACAAAATTTTGTCCTGGTTCATTAGCATACTTTAGTTCATAATGGAACTCTAAATATGCATCTCCAGATGGTGCACATCACCAACGACCTAATGTTGTAGTTTGTTGGATGCTCTTGTGATATCTTCAACTACTATGGGAAAACACAGACAAGACTGCACAAGACAAGACTGCTCATGGGCATCTCCTTGATAACCAAAAACAAGTACATACTGATAGCAAGCTAGTGAAACCATTATGGCCGGGATTAAAAAACCTCGCCCTTTCGGGTTTTCAAGGAAAAACCCCTGACAATAATGGGATCACTAACCAATGCTAGGTCCAAAAACATCAAAGATCTTGTACCCTCATGCTGACTAGCCTTATTGGGTGAAAATACATTACGGCAATGAAGTTGCCAAAGACGAAACATGTTTGAGTTGTCTTCTCCATTGATCTTCATCTTGTGCATCGAATCCAAAGCTCTCTTCCAAACAGCCACGCTAAACCCTGCATACACAAGAAAGACAAACCAACAGCCACCAAGGCCATCCAGGCACGAAGGCCTCCAACCAGGCACTAGGGCCTCCAACCAGGCACAAAAGCCTCTACCAGGCACAAAAGCCTCAACCAGGCACACAGGCCTCAACCAGGCACAACGGCCCCAACCAGGCACTAGACCTCCAACTAGGCACTAGGCCTCCAACAAAGTGTTAGTTTACAAACAAGTTTATAAGCAGAAGAAGGGTGGGGGGGTGGGCCAAACCGTAGGGAGAAGGAGGAGATGCTATGAGAGCTGATGAAGAAAGGAAGGAACGCCAAGATACTAAATAGAGCACAAGGAAAATGACAAAAATAACTAACTGCAACTGTATCGTAGTTCTAGAACCTTGTTTTCCTTCTATTCGGTGAAACGAAGGAAAACATCATTTCTAGAACTACTATGGGAAAACACAGACAAGACTGCTGAAGAAGAGGCAGAAAGATGCAATCCAATTAAGCTTGGGCCAAGAGCAAGAGGCTAGAAGATGTTCATAAACAATGAAAATGTCTAAAATATAGAGTACCACATAATATAGAGTACCGCATAAGGCCACCTAATTCCAACAATCCCAAAGGAAACGGACTCTTAGTGCACACAAACACATGACAATAATGGTATAGAGAAAAATGGACAAAAAAATCTTAGATGCAAGCTGGACATAAAGTTAGGGGACACAAAGCTCAAAGGAAACAAACCATTCTGCCTACCTCCAGCACAACAAGCAACCATATGTAGACACGAAAAATACCGTACAAGCCATAATATCATACAACCAGCAGTAAACCCATTATCAAGACTATAACCGGCCCAGTAAAACACTTGCAAAATAAAGGTCACATCTCGTTAGTTCGCTTGAGTTTATTTAAATGATCATTTAAGAGTCGTAATGCCTTGATAAAATCCATTCAAAATATCAACATATAACAATAATCATAATAATATGTGGAGTAAGCAGATAAAGATGTATACGTATCTAATAATGTGTATGTTATACTGTTAAAAATAGATGGCATCGATGAGTCTAAAATATAAAAGCAAGAAAATCGTTAGGTTAATAAATGGGCAAACAAAGAAACTAACGAATGAAAAGAAAACCAAAACAGAAAATAGCTAGGTTCATGTTTGCACAGGTCTGGAGATCCGGCCGGCCCACAAAGTCAGCATATTACCTGCTCGAATTTGGAGCTCCAAAGTCTGCCAATCCGAAGTAAAAGAACCATGAAGTCCTTAGGTAGGATAGATGAGGTCAGATATGGTAATAGGCGCAGATGACAGGATAAAAGAGCTTGATTTATCACAGGTTCCTGGATTTGGCTGGCCCCTTTGCTAAAGCTTCTGAACCCTTCATCGTCCGCTGCCAAGGTAGACCGCGTACAGCCGGTGAATCAAGATTGACAGATTGAAGCAGAGAAATCATTAAGAAACAAGCTGAGAAACTTAACTATTCCAGGAGCCTTCTTCCTGAAACTCTGCTCCTTATAGAGCTGAAACAGAAACAACTTTATTCCATCCAACCATAACAACACAATGAAAAAAAGAACACAGATTCTTAAAGCCCCATTTTGGGCAGTCTCCCAAATCAACAGGGTTAAATCCTTTGCAAATCCGAAATATAGGAAATCTGAAAGCTCTTAGGTAGGTTAAATGAGAACAGAGATGGAAAAAGCAGACAAAACATATTAAAATGGGTTAGATTATCGCAGATCATCGGATATGGCTGGCCCCCTTGCCAAAGATTATGACAGAGTCACCACAGATCCATCGAGCCCTATTTTTGGGCTGTTCTTCAAATCGAAAAGGGTAAAATCCCCCATTTCATAGAACTCTGCAATTCTTGGCCCTTCCCTATCCCTGATGCATATTATCTTTTTCCTCTTAGAAATCAAAGAGTTACCGCTGGCAATGATGTCTTTGGCTGTTGCGTCCAAGGATCCGTGCGACTGCAAGTGGCTCTCCAAATCTAGAAAACAGTCTTCCAACTCATTCAAACAATCATACAGTTTCATATTTTCATGATATTTTAAGAGAGGGGCTCTTGCCCTCTTGCTATTCTGCTGGATCTCTTTCTGCAGAGACGAAACCTTGGACTCCAGGGCCGCAAGAATTTCTGCTTTTGCGCTACCCAGATCATCAATCTTAGCCTGCAACCTGCTCTCCAGAAGGCCACTCAGATTGTCAAACTTCGATTCCAATTTGTCTTCCATGGCTTTAAGCCAAGCCGGAACCTGCTTAGAAGAATCGGATGCATGGCTCTTCCTGAACTTTAACCCACCAGCTTTTGGGGCCATAACAAGCAGTGTGGAAGCGTGGATGGACCGGAAACAACTACCCAAACTCAGAAGTACCGTGAAGCAAAAAATATGGCCAAACCGTAGGGAGAAGGAGGAGATGCTATGAGAGCTGATGAAGAAAGGAAGGAACGCCAAGATACTAAATAGAGCACAAGGAAAATGACAAAAATGCAAAAAGTAAAAAAAAAAAGCCTAGTAATGCCAAAATAAATGTGCACTTGGTCAGGGGTTCAACCCTGGCCAGTGTATGTTTAGCTTTGGGTGTTGGTTACTGGGGTTATACGATGATGATCCCCGACGTGGTAGAACTTGTGTCTATACGTGTCCTCCACTTTGTCTGCCATAAGGCAGCAGGATAAGCTTCACAATAATTGTGTGAGTATGCACCAGTAAAAATTGGCTTCCATGTACACTGGGGCTGATATACTGGTTGTTGCCCCCGACTTCCTGAGGCGGGATTCTATCCTGCCTACAAAGTGTGCATGTATGGCTAAAGTTTTGCCCAACGGATGTGTGGTGAGTTGGTATAGGCCTAGTAATGCCAAAATAAATGTGCACTTGGTCAGGGGTTCAACCCTGGCCAGTGTATGTTTAGCTTTGGGTGTTAGTCTTGGAGTTATAATGATGATGATCCCCGACGTGGTAGAACTTGTGTCTATACGTGTCCTCCACTTTGTCCGCCATAATTTAATAAGCAGGATAAGCTCCACAATAATTGTGTGAGTATGCACCAGTAAAAATTGGCTTCCATGTACACTGGGGCTGGTATACTGGTTGTTGCCTAAAGTTTCCCCGACTTCCTGAGGCGGGATTCTATCCTGCCTACAAAGTGTGCATGTATGGCTAAAGTTTTGTCCAACGGATGTGTGGTGAGTTGGTATAGGCCTAGTAATGCCAAAATAAATGTGCACTTGGTCAGGGGTTCAACCCTGGCCAGTGTATGTTTAGCTTTGGGTGTTGGTTACTGGGGTTATACGATGATGATCCCCGACGTGGTAGAACTTGTGTCTATACGTGTCCTCCACTTTGTCTGCCATAAGGCAGCAGGATAAGCTCCACAATAATTGTGTGAGTATGCACCAGTAAAAATTGGCTTCCATGTACACTGGGGCTGGTATACTGGTTGTTGCCTAAAAGTGTGGTGACAAAAATGCAAAAAGTCAAATGATGACAGATAAAAGTGCCTTTGTCAAATGATGCCTTTTTTGGAAAATGACAGATAAAAGTCAAATGCACGGACGAGTCATTGATTCGAACTGCCCACGATGTCTCAGGACTATCAAGCATGTGAGACAACTCATACTGAAGCTAGGCTTATATAATGAAATTAGATACTTGCCTCAGAACGAGACGATTTGTGTTACATTATATACTCCATTATAGGTGAGTTCTTTAGCTACCAAAATGTCAATTCACCACATAGTTGTCTGTGACTGAATACTAAATTCGGCAAATACAAACCATGGGAACATAATATTGCACATCTTGATATGTCGATATCTGTGGAAGCATCTTCATCCCTTGATAGAATAAGTATCTTTTTGCCCTTGGATTCCGTGAGCTCTCAAGAGTGCCACTTAGAGTTGTCAGTGCCTGAACACTGGATTTGGCAAATACAAACCAACCAATTGTATTATTTGGCCTGGGATATGCCCCGTATTATTTGAAGTCAAAATATGTTCGATTCAAGATACGTCTGATCCTGTAACATTAAGTAACAACACCAGATTCACAAAATACCTCTTAGGAGTTTTGAACCCTACGTTGTTCATTATATAGGTGGTCCACATCTTTTTGCACCTCTGCCATGTCTTCCTGAAACACCTCATCACGAAGTACCATATATGGATCTATTGTATGCTCATGAAGTAAATTCAAATTTTCTATGCCCGACATTGCAGCGCATAAGTGGGAACGTATGTCTATATAGGCCATCAATGTAAGACTAATCTTATGGCCCTACTATGCTTTACAGCTCTTAAAGAATCCATGTAAAAGCAGTTTTCATCATGTCTTCCTATGTATCCTCTCCATCACTTCGACTCTCGATTGTCAAAATATATGCACAGAAAATCTAGATCCAGTCGAAATAATATTAAGTCACAAATTCATATAGAGTAGGAATCTAGAAATCTAGAATCCAATGATTATGACAATATAAGGAAGTGGAAGGGCTTAGAAAAAAAAATCCTTCCAGCATCAATAATTGTTCCTATAGAGAGAATGTCCAGTGTAGTCTCATGCATTGATAATATCATGGGGATTATAAAGATAATTATTGCTTCGAAATATTTACATCCAATTACAAATGAACAATATCAATTATTGCTTCAGAATATTTAAATTAATTATATGAATAACCGTATAGCAAAGCATATCCAGAAGAATTGTCCTTGATCGTCTCAAACTATCTGCAACCAAATAGATAGCTAGTTCAGCAGACCCGTCAATTTTCTTGTTAGTCTCAGCTTCCACATACTTTTCCTGGCATGTTATTCACAATGCAAATTGTAGTAAATGTGTGCCTAGCGCCCGGGGATTTCACTATATTTCACCCTTACGTAAATGTTAAATACGTTTGCTCCACTCAAGGATGAGAACGGAAAGTTATGCCGATTAAACAATTGTTTCTGTTCAAGAAAGCTATATATTTATGATGTGATGTTCCGTGAGCAGAATTTATTCATGAGAATGGAAAGTTATGCCGATTAAACAACTGTGATTATTTAAGAAAGCTATATGTTTGTGATGTGATGTTCCGTGGGCAAGACATGTTCTGTGGGGATCAAGCTAGTAGGCACCATAATTTCTCAAAATTATTAACAACTAGTAATGGTGCCCAGCGTTGCTGGGCATAAGTTGAAACCTGTGTGAAGGATAACCTATTTAGCTCAAACTCTTTGTCATAAATGTAACATAATGAAGCAAATCCATAGGACCCTCTGAAAAGTGATGGTAAGGAAAAAAAACTTTGGATATGTTGCCCTAAATTAAAGGAATGACTATCTCGTAATTCCGGTACCAGGCAGGCAACTACCCAAATTGACTAAAGACATCATTTGAGAAGAAGAGTAGAATGTTAGAATGCAGCGAAGCCTCTTCATTCTGCAATTTTCAACTGCTTTTACAATCTAATCTAATTGAATGAAAAGTACAAAAGCAAACCTGCCCCAACAGCAACAGTATGCTAAATTAAGGTTTCTTGTTTAGAGAAAATAAGCATCTGTCTAGCTTGCCACTGGTAACATACACTAACTGCAAAAGCATGCAAAGCTAAAGAAATTGCTAATTTGAAATGCCCATACAAACAAAATTTTTGTACCTCCATTATCCTCCTTTGCAACATGACATTTCTTTGTTTCATTTGTATATATAAGCAAGTAAAATCCACTCGTCAATCACATCATAACATGATGAGTTTTTACTGCAAGAGAACAGAGCTTTTCCTTGGACAGAGATTCCTCCTGGAGCTAAAGAACAATTTCCACAGACTATAGTTCAGACAAATTTAAGTAGCATAAACCCTTAACTCCATGTTGCTGAATGTGTCATGATCATATATAGTACAGGGTGAATGAAGTATCAATTCTTCTTTATTTCTGTAAAAGACTTACTTTTATTACAAACCCATACAACAAAGCCAAAAGGCATATTAGTCATGTATAACATGATGAGTTTTTACTGCAACAGGACACTTTTCCTTGGACAGAGATTCCTTCTGGAGCTAAAGGACAGCTTCTATAAACTTTAGTTCATACAAATTTATGTAACATACAACCCTGTATTGAGCTCCAAGTTGCTGAATATGTCATGATCTTACACAGTCCAGAGTAAATGAAGTATCAATTCTTCTTTATTTTTGTAAAAAACTTTCATCACAACCCCAGATAACAAAGCCAAAGAGCACAGTAGTCATGTTAAACTCTGTCAAATTGAAATAAATTTAATAACAAAGCCTAAGAGCACATTAGTCATGTTAAACCATGCCAAATTAAAATGAATTGCATTTTTACAGCAAGCTTCAACTTGCATTCAGATTAAGAAGAAAGACAACACGTAGTGCCCCTTTGACAAAATAATAATAATATTCTGCATCTCTTGCTCCTAGCATATAAAGACCAGCTCTACACTCAGGCTCCAATTTTCAGCTTCTTCAAACTTCTGCACCCAATATTAAGGCATAAATATCTTCAATAACAAAATCCTACTCAAAAACACTATTGGCTATCTAGAACACACTTATTGTTCAAGCATGCCTGTCATCTTATATTATAATGTTATAGCGTAAGTATGTCATGAATGAAACCCTAATTTGAATGGTTGAGATCATCCGATTGCATTCGAAGGTCGAGATTTATTGCACGACTTCCCTCCACCATGATTGGCCATGCTCTAATGTCTGAAGAGGAAAGGGAAAAGGAAAAGGGAAGAGAAAATGGAAAAGTGAAAGGCAAAAAGGCACGGGTAAAAGGGAAAGAAAGAAAGGAAAAAAGGAAAGCAAAAAGAGCACGAAAAAGGGAAAGGAAAATAAAGAAAAAAGGGACACTATGAAAAGGAGAAGATGGAAAGGATGAGGATAGGAGTAAAAGGGAAGTTGAAAAGGGGATGAGGAAAAGGGTAGAGAAAAGGGAAGGGAAAAGGAAAAGGGAAAAGGAAAGAAAAAGGAAAGAGAAAGGAAAAGGTAAAAGAGAGGAGGAGGGAGTGAAAAGGAACACTGGGAAAGGGGAAGAATAAAAAGGTGGGGAAAGGAGGAAAAAGGAGGAGATAAAGGCAAAGTGAAAGGCAAAAAAGGCACGGATAAAAGGGAAAAGGAAATAGAAAATAGCACAAAAAAGAGAAAGAAAAAGTAAGAGAGAAAATAAAGGAAAAAATGACACTATGAAAAGGAGAAGAGGGAAAGGGTGAGGACAGGAGTAAAAGGGAAGGGAAAAAGGGGATGAGGAAAAGGGTAGAGAGAAGGGAAGGGAAAAGGAAAAGGGAAAAGGAAAGGAAAATGGAAAGGGAAAAAGGGGAGAGGAGGAGGGAGCGAAAAGGGTCAGTGGGAAAGGGGGAGAGAAAAAAGGTGGGAAAAGGAGAAAAAAGGAAGGGAAAAAGGACACGAAAAAAAAGGAAAGAGAAAAAGGGAGGAGAGAAGGGATGGAAAGGGTAAAAGGAAAAAGCGAGGGAGGGGCAAAAGGGAAAAAGGGCATGGGGATCCCATGACCCAGAAAGTATACTGAAGAGGTCTAGATTGACCTTCCATATCAAGAGCATAACCTTCGATAAAATTCTTCCAATCAGGCACTTCTTGTATGATCAACCCTATAGGAGAATGTGAAATGCATTCACTAAGAACTTCCATTAGTCTAGGAAGATTGGTCACAGTTTGAGATTTCAACTGCGCACTATACTTCCCAAACAATGCATCCACATCCTCATGAGTATGTCCAGGCATTAAGAACCCTAAATTCACTCTTTCAAAGACACCCACAGCTGTTAAATAAGATAGGAATGAGAATATATACGTGTTTTTATTATGTCCAGCACAATTGTCAAGTTGGAGGAGGAACTTTGGTGGTAGATCTCGAGGTTGGAGATGTGAACTTGAGGCTCCAACAGGTTCAGAAGCACTTGACTTCCTAAACATTGCCTTAGTAAACTTCTCTAAATTATTAGGCTTTCTATCCAACAATGCACTGAAGAGTGGTTGGCTACCACCTCCAGGGTTGTGGAGGTCACCAGAATAACCACTCTCATAGTTCCTCAAGCATCTCATCACACTTACAATATGAAAATCAGGACCATCACTCCACAATTGCAAACTAAAATGGCCATAATAAATTGGCACTGAGCTATGCACTATTGCACCTGCCAGAGAGACTTGTATAGGATAAGCTCTATTGATTTGCTTGGGTATGTAACTATACTGTGGCAAACAAGTCTTCGATTGATCCATCTTGTCATGTATAATACAAACATAGTTATTGGGTTCCAAACATGATAATGTTCTCCACAACCAATAAGTGGATCTACATGACAACTGGTCTGTTATGTGATCTTTCATTTGCTCCCTTAAAAATACCTTCCTTCCTTCCTTCCTTATCTTAGCCCTTTGGCTTGGTTGCTTGGTCTTATCCAGAATCTCTTTCAACTTAGCATACAAGTTGCATTTTGCAAAGTTGTTCGAAGTGTCTACAGTGACATGCTTGAAGTGCTTGCTTTATAGTCTACTGAAGCTGGATTGAGATATTGCAGGTATCATTAGTTCTCGAAGCAAAGCATTCACTTCCTCCAATATGCTCTTCTGGGTACAATCGGATGGCAATCTCTTCTCGACGACTATTTTTCCCTGTTGATCTTTCCTACTTTTATGTGGCGTATTCTTAGCATTGAATTCAACATATTTTTCAAAAACCTCCCTGGCAGTCAGGATCCTAGAAGTAGGCCTCAACATGCCATTATTTCCATGTAATGCAATTTTGCTCCCCTTTGCATGACTTGCTTGCCAATTTTGCCAAGATGAAATTGGAATGCCATGAATATTTATCCATGCAACTTTACATATCCATGCCCCTAGCAGTGGGTATTTTTTTTTTCTTTGGATATTTTTCATCTTGAAGTGCAAGCTCATGAACGGAGTACATGTAAGTCCTCCTCTCATCACAAGTATACTCTTGGAAGCTGGCTCTTGCTTCCACCAATTCATCAATTTCAAACTTCTGAACACAATTAGCCCAACAACATTCTATTCCCCTTACCTTAGTCAAGCTTTACGTGAACAATCGCTACTTGACTTGGACCTCTTGCTAGGATAATGTTTCACCACTGAGTGTGCCCTCTTCTCTGAAAATGTGGTCCTGGCAGCTATTGGAGGTGTATTAAGAAAATTAGTGTCATCCACAAACTCTGGCTCTGGTAAAAGGAGTTCTGCTATAAACTCAATGCAGGCTATACACCCACTTTATCCTCTCCTAACCTTTCATCATTGACAGCTTGGATAGGATCAGCTAGTATGATAGTTCCTTCACTTACTAGCTCCTTATTGCATTGGTGCTTCACTTTCACCTTCTTATTCTTCCAATCCAACCTACTGTAGAGGATAATTTGCTTAGTAGTCTCAGCCTCAACACCCTTTTTGGGTTGTCCACACCATTGACCTACAAGAACAATGTTAATAATGGGGTAACAATGTGATAAGAATATGTTGATACATGTTGGGGGTGATAGGCATTACATTTTTACCCTTTTTAGGATCCACACCCTTCACCTATATAAAGTTAAATGTCTTAATATTAGCTCGAAAAAAGGACAAAGTAATTATGAGAATCGATTAAAGAGAACTTCAAAATATACAAAAAAAACCATTATATGGGCAAATATAAGTTGTAAGTGTAGGCAAAAATAGGTTGTAAGTATAGCTGAGGTGTAGGTAATTAGACAAAATTAATGATAACATAGGGTGTATGTAAGTAGTACTAAAGAGTTAAGTATAGGTTGTAATTCTAGATTATTAAGTGTAGGCAATTAGGTTGTAAATATAGTTGAGGTGTAGGTAATTATACAAAATTAATGATAACATAGGGTGTATGTAAGTAGTACTAAAGAGTTAAGTATAGGTTTTAATTCTAGAGTATTATGTATAGGCAAAAAATGGGTTGTAAGTATAGCTGACATGCGGGTAGTTCTATAGAGAATTAATGATAACCTAGGGTGTAATTAATTCAATAGAAGTAATGATAGCTAATTCGTATAGGGTATAATTCGTATATGATGTGATGGAATCAAAATTACCTTATCACATACCTTATCACATACCTTATCACATACCTTATTATCAATTTTTTTTTATGCTAAACCATTGGATTATAGACCATTGAATTTTGTTAAATACAAATGAATACATAAAGACGTGCAAATACGAGCAATTTCGTGCAAATAAAGCTTCAACGTCAGAAATTCCGCTGAAGCAAAGCTAAACAGCATATTTACAGGAGCTGAGGCAGAAGCAAAGCTATACACAAGATTTACTGGCCGGGGAGTCGAACCCCGGTAATACCAGCCAGTTACATACAAGGGAAACGGCCCAACACAGAGGTCTACAAAGAAACAGAAGTGCACAGCTGCCGGATTGATCTGCCTTATCGACCTCCAAGCCACCTAAAATCCGGAACCTAAAATTCAGAACTACAGCATCATCCGGACTACTGCTCCGCCGGGGGCAACCTAAAATAAAAACCAAAACCAGAGGAATGCAAAAAATCAGAGCCATGCAAAAACCAGAGCCATCTCTCGAGAAGAACTGGGCAGGGAGTTGAACCCCGGCGAACCCAAACCATTCTGCAAGCAGCAGGGTTTGCAAGCCCCTCTGATTGTTGTCTGATTGCATCTGAAGCAGCAGGGTTTGCCATCAGTCCGGATATGCCCATCCGCCGCCCTATCCCACCGGACACCCTAAATTGGGACCTTCGTCCCACAATAAAAAATAAAAAAAATAAAAACTTATCAATTAAAAAATCCCCCTCCACCTTCAAAACCGGGCGGAAAAAGATCTCTTGCGAACCTTATCAAAATTACAACCGCGCCTATTAAGTTATACGAAATCTTGTATGCAACTACTATATCTTGCATGAAACCCTTCATTCCTTCAAGCGTCCATCCTTTCTTCCTTCAAGCGCCAAGCCTTCCAGCGCCCTCCTTCCTTCCTTCCTTCATTCAACTATGGTGAGCCATGTCGCCCGGCCCGCTCCATCCCACCGAACTCGCCTGAGAGAGGCGAAGAGGGAGATCAAGAAATTGATCAAGAAATCCCTTCCCCCCTCCCACAGATGCCGCTGTGGCTGCCTTCCGCACCACAGTCTGGATGAATGCGAGGAGTTGTTTATTGAGGGCAAGCTTCGCCCGGGAAATGAGAATCTTAATTGCAGCACTAGCAGCCCAGAGTCCCCATATACACCTGCAGATTCAGATGAAGAGCTGGTTGAAATAGCAGAAGAAATGGAGGAAGCGGATGAGGAGTGGCGTGAAGAATTGGAGGAAGAGAAGAAGCAGATTATCATGGATGCCCTCTCCTCCTCCGATGATGAAGAAGTTGCAGAAGCCATCCTTAAAGAGATGGTAGAAGAAAGCTCAGAGGAAGAAGAGGAGGACGAGGAGCCCTATTTTTTTATTTTTTTGTTTGTTATTTGATTTTTTGTGCAGGAAAGCGAGCTGGGCATCTCCAAAAAAGGCCTCAACTGATGATTTTGAATGGAGCTGGGCATCTCCTTAAACTGCCTTGAACTTTTGTTATTTTGGATCAAAGAGTTGGGCAACTCTAATAAAGGGCCCTCCTTATATAAAATATTTTCTGATAATACAAAGACTTACTTCCTGCAATTTGTTTTTGAATTTTGTAATTTGTTTTGAATTCTTCCTGTAATTTTGATAACCTTAATTTTGAAATCACGCCAGGCGCGATTTAAGTTTGTTTGCAAAATGTTTAAATTGTACATTAGTTCAATACACGCCTGGTGTGAATTGCATACAGTAACTGGCTTGCTTATCTTAATATTAATCTCTTAGAAAAAAGACTTCTGCTAATTATATTAATGCATTCAATGAGTTTAAACTTCAAAGTAGCTCAATTCACGCCTGGCGTGAATTGGGTACAATGGCAAGTCCTTTTAATATTAATCGCCAATTAACAATGGGCATAAAGTGCATTTAAATTATAAATGAATGGATTCGCACATGGCGCGAAATCACTAAAGTGCATTTAAATTATAAAAGAATGGAATTCGCGCCTGACGCGAATTCGCTAACATATAGTTACTACTCCTGGCGCCCCCACCTCCCACGCCTAGCGTTAACTCAAATGACGCTGCGGTTGAGCAGTTTGAACAGACGCCTGACGCGTATTCAACTGAAGTTCCTCCTGTGCCAAAAAGACATTTCTTGCCAGGGCTTATGCCAATCTTATAGTTTCGTGAATGTCTTGATATTTACTGCCATATCAATATGACCGTTCTTGATGAGATGTGGTCGGGGATCGCTACAAGCATAGGCTTATTCAATGAGTTATGTCGTGCTCTGGAGGGGCTTGAAATGGAGAATGCTCAACTGAGAACGAGAGTTGCAGAGCTCGAAGCCATTTTGGGTAATATCTCAATAGCTGCACCATCTAATTTGCCAGATTCTTGTGTGCCAGCTTCTGTTGTTACAACCTATGCCAGCATTTGATACTACTGAGGAATAACACACAAAGGAATAACACACAGATCTAATTAAAACAATATAAAGAGTGTCTAGTATTTTGTAAATTCCTGAATGGTCTGGTCTGCGGGCCTTATAGTTTTGAAATTTTGAATGAATGGTCTGGTATGCAAGCGTATTACTTTCATATGAATGACAGAATCAGCTTAAGCATCTTAGTATATGTACTCAATCTACTTCTTCTGATGCATATTCCTCTATTTCTTCCGAAAAAATGAAACTGACCTTTTTTAAGCGAATTACTGGCCATGCAACAAAGGTTCCGATGCTTTCTCCGACTGTGTCTCCATTAGGATGCCTTCTGGGTAATGCTTCATCGTTGAAGTGGCAACTGGTAACTAGGATCTTCACATGACGTTGTGCTCCCATGTCTCTACTAGACATATTATGTCGCAGCTATGAGCACCCTCGACTCTTTCCCCATCATCCCACGGATACCCGGTACAGTTCCAGTACCATATTGTCAGCGCCTCTTCCCTCAAGGTTGCTCCTTTGGGGTCTCCGTGTATTCTGTCCCGTTGCCTGTTCTTCTTGGCCTTCCTCTGGTCTTCATTGCCGGGGTTGGGCCCATGATCCCCGCTTGCGGTGTTCAGTCTTCGTCGCCCCCCCTTCCGCTTCTTTCTGCTCCTCTGTGCTGATTCCCTTCTGACGTTATCGCCCTTAGCGCTCCCCCCAGAGCTCTGCTCTCCTGCCCCTGCTGTACGGTCATCAGGGGGTTTATGTTTTCCTTATCCAATTCTGTTGTTTTTGCTTGTCCCTGTGCTCCCACATTCTGTTCCTGCATCAGGGTGGCCTATTCTCTTACCCTCTTGTGAAGGTAGACTTTTCCATTCCTGACACCCGCGTGTATCCCTGCTTGGTTCAACTCCCTGGCTTTGGCTAACTCCCTGTGCAGCCCTTGTCGCTGCATGACTGTTAGAGCCTCCTGTACCTTGATCCCATTCCTCAATCTGGATCCCATCCGTAATATTCTTTCTTTGGTTGCCAAATCCCTCAATGTCAGGTTTATGTGTCTCGACCGCCCTCTCCATTGGCCTGACCGTAATGCCTTGACAATGACGCTCCTGTGTTCCTTGAACACTGTCTCTATCACCTCTGCAGTCACTCGATATATGTCCTCATTAGGTTTCTCCGCTACTCCAATTAGCCTAACGTCATGTTTAATTCTACTCTGCTCCTCATATTCCAATATATGTGGTTTTATCCTATCAAATGACTCCCATGCATCTAACTCAACATTTGACTTCTCTAATTCAACCAAGCTTTGCAGAATTTTTGATTTCTCTTCTTCAATCTCGTCCATTCTGCGCTGCGTCTCCTCGTTCGTCCTCTCCACCCCTCCTATCCTCACGTCCATATTGGAAATGGCTAATTTGTTACGATTACACGTTTCCGCCAGTGCGTTGAGTGCATCCATGCTCGGAATTTTCGATTCTAACTGCTTGTCCATCTGTGCCAGGAAGTCCCTAAGGTCTTATTGGCTCACTGGCGCTTTCACTACATCTTTGCCCCTAATCATTAATTAATATTCTACCCGTCTCCTTTTATTATTCGATCCTCTCTTCCCGATATACTTTCCTATTTCATCTTCGTCGGTTGGCCGGGGGTGACCCTCTCTGAGCCAATTAGTTCGGTGGTTGCCTACCGTATTAGTTATGCATTTATGCGTTTAAGCATTTAAGCATTTCTGCATTTCTGCATTTCTGTCATTTTGGTGATCTGGGAACCAGTCGGGGCCCGGGCCCACGCTATCCTGGCCTATGGCGGGGGTTATACCCCTCAGTCCATAATTTGCCCCATTTTCTTTTTTGACAATTAGGGTATTCTTCATACCCCGATAGATGTTAGACTTTGCTCTCCAGGTATCAACGAGTTTTTTGTGGTCCGGGTTACCAGCTGGCGGGTCTAGACCTCGCTATCCTGGTGTACGGCGGAGGCTTAGCCTCTCTGTCCCGTAGCTTGTCCCGTCCACCTTTTACTCTAATGATCTTGTAACCTTTTGTGTTCTGGATTTGCAGTGGTCCCTTTTATCAGTCCAAAGTGTGTTCCCCTCGATATTTTGTCATTTTGTCGTCTGCATATCGTCCATTCTCCTTTATCTTTTCTGTCCGTGTGTCTGTCCGATGTGGCACCGCTTTGTCATCTATTTGCTTACCTGTCACCCTTTGTCCTGGGTTTCTCCCGAGTCTACCACCTTCGCCATCCTTTTTGTGTTCAAATTTGGTTCCCGTCGTGTCGTAGTCCACCTTCCTTGGATTTGCCTGCTATCACCTTCCTTTGTTTTTTGAATGAATCCTGCTGTTGCTTAACATGCCACCCTCCCAGGTATATGTCCAGGGGGGTACGTGTCAAAAATACTTCATGAGTCTCTTCCTCGTATTATCATATACCATCCGAGGTGATTTTTACAGAGTCATAACAGAAAAGTATGAAGGTATCCACAGTTCCATAACTAATTGATCACATTCGGTCTAGAATATAATACTTTAAACAAGAAGCAGTTCACACCAAAAGCAGTCGATCTAAGCTACATAGAGAAGCTGTTTTACATAGACTATCAGCATTTCAAAGAAGAATTGGCACCTAAAACTCTATGATGCATTTTGGGCCTATAGAACCACAAGTAAAGCATCCATCAAACACACACCTTTTAGTTTGGTTTATAGTGTAGAGTCAGTGGTGCCCATTGAATTGCAACTTCTCTCACTCAGATTGGCATACCAGATAAATCTAGACATGGATGAGGCTTTAAAGGAAAGATGTGTGAGATTGATGTAGCTTGAAGAGCACAGGTATGAGGCAGAGAATGCCGTTATGATCAAAAAGGTCAAGGACATTGCAGCTTTCAAAGGAACTCACAAACTCCAAGGTACTCTGAAGACAGGTGAGTTAGTTTTGAAATGGAATAAAGCAAGGGAAGACACAGCATCCAAGTTTGAAATCTTTGGGAAGGGCCTTTTGAAGTCATTGGTGCAGCAGGAAAAGACTCTTATTGGCTGAGAGATGTATTTGATGGCAGAGAATTTTTAAATCCTATCAACATTCTACGTTTGAAAAGGTATTGGCAACAACATATTGCCCTGAGTTTATTCAGTTGAGAGGCACTTGGAATTTGTAGGTAGGCTTAGTTTGCTTTGGTTGAATATTATGCAAAAAAAAAAAAAGGTAAAAAGAGAAATAAAGAAAAAGAAGTAAAAAGAGAAGTGAAAGGAAAAAAAAGACAAAAAACAATTCAGGAGTTTCAGGTGTTAAGCTTTTATCTTCATATTTTAGCTTTGGTATTGATTAATCTTTTTAGTTCACACCAGTGAGTTCTGATACAGTCTAGATTCAAGTCAAGTACTAACATTGTCAAAGCCATTAATTCCATGCATGAGCATCTGGATTTGCAGTCATTCATCTCATCACTCATTCACTGCTCTCCATTTCACACCATATCCATAGTTGCTGCCATTCCCCCCACAACAACAACTCATTTGCGCTGACAGATTTTTTTCCACATGCAGGTGCATCTGATACATACATTCCATGTTCATCTGCTCATGAGTTGTCCTTGCTCCACATAAAATACTTCAGATCTCCACTAAATCCATAAAACTGTTGTCATATGTCCATCCAGCAGCTCACATTTTGCTAATGACTCCATTTGTCATGTAGGTTCATTTGAAAACCACCTCCACGCTCATATTCATGTCATATTGAACCATACCACCACCACTTTTCTTCAATCCATTGCAGGTCCATTGAATTGCCAAGCATACCCTCATATTGGCAATTAGCTGGAGCCCTATCCTCATTATCAAGCAACAAGTAAAAGGGGCTGGGAGACCAGCATGTTTTTGGGTTGCCCCTAGGGGGGCAAACCCTTGTTGAGGTGGGTTCTTAGCATATTCCAAGAATGTGCTGGTATATACCTAATATATTCGAAAAACTGCTAAAAACCTGCTACTGCCATTAAACTGGCGGTCATCCTTGTTAGCGGGGAGGCTCTTCTTTCACTGTGTAAGCCGGTAGCCAGTTTAGGATATTGGGCAGCCCATCCCTTTGCAGCAAGACCGCAGCTCTTGCTTGATCCAAATTGTCCAGGCCACGCATGATCCTCCAACGGATTTTCTCCTCCCGAAAAGAAAAAGGAAATGCACCTGTCTCGGAATTGCTTCTTGCCTGATGCAAATGCTTCTTGCCTGATGGAATTTACAGATATTCCAGACAGCTATCATAGGCTATGGCATTCTTCCGCAGCTATGGCTAAAAAATGCGGTTCCTTTAGGCGTTTCTTTGAGGCTGGAATTTCGTAATCTTTGGACTCCGACAAGAAATCCATCCACTGTTTGAACCTGTACAGAAACGTCTATTTCATGTACTCAAGTACTAAATATGCAGTGCATTTATAGAAATGTTGCATACTCACCATATATTCATCACAGGCACATCCATATGGGAGAGCAAAAGTAGCGCATAGGCCATCCGACCTATCAACATGCTTATATGGTGGCATTATCCAACTGCGGCCATTGCACTATTCTAAGATTATTGATTACAATTTTCCCTCCTCTTGAGTATGGAAACCAGTGACAGATTTCCCATGCGAGCGGAGATGCAGAATCGGCATTCCAGTATAAAACATTTCCATATGGGTCTACTCTGAATTTTTCAGGATCAAAACCAGCATTCCCCAGATGATCTAATTTCTGCCACAGCAAAACCGAATACTTCTTCAGATCCAAATCTTCGGGACAATCCTCAAGAAATATTTTTGCCTTCAAGGTTCTGGCTACGAAATCAAAGCAACGTTTGCTTTAAAGGTAATCTTGAAATGCAGATTTAGCTTGATCATTAAGATTTTCTGGAGTAGTGGCATAATAGCTTGCTTCTAACTTAGTCCTTGAACTAGTTGCATGAGATACATCTGTAAAGCATATATTATGTAAAGCATATATTATCTCTGAGTTTTCTCTCCCGTGTGAACCGTATTTTAAATGTTAGGAGCTTTATTGCTTTATCATATCAGGAATGGGACAATCACATCTACAACAACATTTCCATTGATTTGAAAAGGATGAAATGCCTTGTCACAAGCCTGGGGGATCCATTATCTTCAATGCCGGTGATGCAACAATTGTCTTTTTACCTGTTATACATGTTTTTGGAATGAAGGGAAAAGGTTCCACGGTTGCGTTTGTCAGCAATATCCTTCATGCAGCAAGATACTCTGTTGGGACATATACAAGGCAAGTTTTGCAATTCTATACTTATTATATAATTGGTGCAATCTACTTATGTTGATTATTGCAATGCCAGTTTACTCCATCTATGATTAAATCTTCTTCATTCCAGTTTGTTCCGCCTCCTTCAGGCCAGATTATGCCACCTCTTTCTAGATCTCCTTCAAGCCAGTTCCCACCTCTTTCCAGATCTTCAAGCAATTGGCTGAATGAATCCTTCTACTTCAGCGAGGTGGAAGATGAAAGACTCGCAGCAGAATCTGAAGCTTTGCCATAAGAAGTTCGAAAAGCAAGGGCCGCCCAGCAGAAGTTAGAAGCCGGACTCTACTTTAATGAAAGCGAGAAGGTGCTATAAAAAATTAGGAACGGCGAAGGAGGCCACAAAGAGGGGAAGACTTTTTACCGTGAGGGCGTGCACTTATGACGCAGATTTTTGGTTACTATTTTTTGCTTTGTTCTCGGGGCGGGATCTGGATTGACTGTAATAGACAATCTAGGGCAGATGGCAATAGCATTGGGGCTATTCAAATGTGCACATATTTGTCTCATTGTTTAGCATATGGAACTTTGTTGGTCGTTTGGCGGTGGATATATATCGTAAATAATAGCAAGGTGAGTCTATTACTTTACATCCGAAAGTACAAAGCTTAGCATATTTCAAATCCATTTTAACATGGTCCGATGAAACCACCTACTTCCGGTTTAATCACAGATTATTATGTGGATATTAACTTTACCAAGTTCATGCATCATAGATTCTTTAAAATTTAAATCGGCGTGGATGTTATGTGCGGGGATTACGTCTTTCCAACAGGAATCACGGTGGCAAGACCGTGTCTTTTTCCTTTGAGTCGGGCATTACAGAGGCGTTGCAAAGATCCGGATACGCCTCAAAACATGGACTCAGCAAGTTAAAAAACCCCGTGGAGAGTAAGGAGGAAAGATTAACCCCTTAAAAGATCAAAGGATAGTTCGGGCATTAGAAAATGTATGATGGAAAGTGTGTATGGCAAGCGGATGTGGAAATCTTTAGACAGAGAGCTTACCGATAAGCGTGACGCTTTATCGAGGGGTCAGTAAAGCCCTTGAGACATTTGGCAAATGCTATGACAACTGAAATTGTAAAAGTAGCTCTTGAGAGGAAATGTCGAACTGGGTTTTCTGATCAAGCTTTGCTTAAGTACTTGATTCAAAAGAGTTCCATCTTAGGCAATGGAGCATCTTCATGTGGCAAAGAATGAGGAGTCTGTTATCCATGCACTTCAAGGATCAAAACAAAGGAATGTGTTTCAAACTAATAATGGTGGCAGACTTGCTATATTTCATGGCAATGGAGATGTCTTAAGAGAAAGAGGTTCCAATGGCAATAGCATAGTCAATGCAATTCTTCTTCATATGTGTTCTTCTCCACTTGAATCTCTCTTGTACAGCGTTTGCCAAGAATGATATTAGGTCTAAGCATTTTCAGCACTTCCTCCCTTTTCACCAGTTCTTCGCGGTTGTACAGCAAAAAAGGAGGAGAATTCTGATTCATCAATTCAAGTCTTGGTTCCACCATTCCAAGTCCCATTAGAAGATTTGAGAGTCTGAGTTCAACACATGTCCATTATTTTCATCTTAGATTCATTTGCATCTTGCATTCATTTAAGAATAACATTAAGGAGCAAAAATAATGTCAGCTACAAGTTCTGATCTTGTAATTTTGGTAGCAGTTTGATGAGACATCTGTAAGTTTAGGACCACTCCTTTGAAGGATTTGTACATAATAACCATTAGAATATATTGTGCCAGGCTACTTTCCTGATGATTGCGTGCCTCCTTTTTTCCAACCTTGTGTGTCTTACTACCTTTATTTATGCCAGAAAAAAAAAATGTCTACTCTGCCTCTGCATCATCTACCGCTGCAACAAGCATTGTTGCCCTGTGCTAGCAGAAAAGGAAGAAGGTAAATATATTCGTGGAAGCTGGTAGTGGTAACCTAAAGATCTATAAAAAAAAGCTTGTCTGCCATAGCCATTTTCGGTCCTTTGGGATCTCCCATAGCCAAATTTGTGTTAAAAGCAGAGGCTGCTTAAGATTACTGCTTGTTTTGGTAAAAAATAATTGTCTATAATCCTATTAGGATATTTTGCAGACCTTGATGAGTTCAGTTACTATTGAAGGTTCAGTACTTCGCTGAGACTATTGTTGTCATATTTGCATAAGCTACCTACTTTCTATTCGCAAGTATTACACCTTTACTTATAGATCTAATGGCTACTTCAGTCCCATATTGCTAGACAAAAAAGCATACATTTGCAATGACAATGTACAGAGATTTTAAGCTTGCCTTTCCTAGTATTTTTGCTAAAAATACCTCTTCCTCTAATAACATATGCTTCAGAGATCGCAAGACAGATTGCTATAGACCTGGCATTAAGAAAACGACACCCTATGTTCATAGTATTTACATGGCTTCACACAATCCAACAAACACCTAGCACGAAACAACAAAACAGAAACCATGAAAATATAATTCTCTGGGCATCGAAGGGCAACCCCTCGTGCGCAGCACCTTGTTTTAGTTTGGCATAATGCTGCCATGCTATGGCAGCATGGAAGATCAAGGCACATTTCACATACTTATGCTCACACTTTGACTTGAATTTAGAAGACACAAAGAGAATTCATACTTGCACACTTTGAAGACTTGAAGAGCAAGGTGAGGACATTTGACTAAGGTCACACAAGCAAGGCATGAAGCTGAATCAAGCAAAGTTTGAAGAATTGAAGACCCCTTGAAGAGTTCTTGGTATGTGATGCTATCATTTGAGTTCTTGGCATGATTGTACCTCTTGATCTCCATCCTACATGCTCCTTACCCTTTGCCATGAAGAAATGCTCATGAAATCTCTAGTTCCATGCCTACATCTCATCTCCCAAGTCAAATTTGGCCTTGAAGTTTTTTTCTAGTCAGAACTTCCCCTTTACATGTCATTCACATTCCATACACTTGTCATATCATTGCCATATCATTCAAAGCACAAAAACTCCACTTGACTTGGTCATACATGTGGTCAAAGGTCAACCTCTTCTCCCTATAAGTCAGAAAAAAAAAAGATTCCTAAGAGAAACACCCAATGTCAAAATTTGCCTAGAAAATGCAAATTTCATGCATTTATGCCTAAATTGACCTATGACAACACCCCTAAAAGGCCAAATCACCATACATGTCACCCATTTTTGCCATGTCATATCATGCACGTGTCACTACATTGAAATTCTAATTTTTGCAAAAATTCTTCAAATTACATGTTTGCATCCATAAGAGTGACACATCATCATGCGACATCATCACCAACACCTCAACATCATCATCCATATATCATACACATCATGTCCACCTCACCCAAAGTTTTGACTAGAAAAAATATTCTAAGCCAAGTTGTGTGACACATCACCATCCTTGTTTGCCATGTCACCCTTACTTTGCCTAGTCACCATGCCCCCATGCCACATCACCTTCCTTACATGCCATTTTAAAGCCAAAATTTGAAAGTGCTCATTTGCAAAAAAAGATTCCAGCATCTTCTAGAGCATAAAAAAATATTTCTCTTGCAAAAAAGAAATAAAAAGAATCGTTCATTTTGGCCTTCAAATTTAGTTCCTTGGGAATCGTGGCCTTAACGCATATTGCAAAAAAATTGTCCTCTCTACCCCCAAGCCTATTTTTCCTTAGCCAATTTTCCCGTGCCACATGGAACATCCGGGCGTGTGGGGCGGTGGAGGTACCGAGGCCCACGTGGATATTACACGTAAATCTTATTAATATGGATTTATTATTTGTTATATACCTTGAGCTTCCCGAACAGTTTTGGCCTATGGGATATTGTGTTCGAACTGCCAAGAGCCCTAATGCTCTGTTAACGCCAAGATCCGGCTAATTGGTCCGCAATAACAACTTAATTATGACCTTAAGCAGCCGAATTGTCTTGTACCACACCAAGAAAGCATCACAGAAGCTAAAAGACAGAGAATTGATCCGAATGAGCCAACAAGCAGACGAAATAGGGGAAATTTAAAAGGGGCTTTTGTGCTCAGAGAAAATTTGAGGGCTTTGAGGTGAAAAAGTGATTGATTACCTTGAAGAAGGACCGACTTGAAGATATGGAGCTTGATTCTGCCTTCCAAACATCTTATTCGACATGAATTGCTGAGAAATTTATGATATTTGCTTGATTGTGTACCTTTTGAATTCTGTGCCCAGGACTTAGAACTTGGGATCATTATTGTTTGCCTGTGTGACACTGAGTTAAATGAAAATCCGAACCTTTTTAAAAATTTGTTGACTAATTCCTATTGGTTTGAATGACATAGATCATCTTCATGCATTGTTGAGCCTTTAAATCCTGTTTAGAAATAGAAGAAAAGTAGAAGTGTTGCATATCAAGATTTGTAGCAGAGATACATGAGAATTACCTGGTCTGCTTGATTCATTTATGGACAACAATGGTTGTTCCTCAAATTCAAAAGTCTGTTATGTGCAAGTTTGTGTTCATATTGTGAACAAATAGATCTGGCCAAATCTTTCTCAAGTACCGTAGGCATTGATATTCTACAAAATAGCAAAAAAAGAGCATTTGAGCATTTAGCAAAGTCTAAATTCACTCACTATTGTCATCTCATAACAGGCAGTTGTTGAAAAAATCCAAAAATCCATACTGAGACACGTCTTTCTGCAAAAAGGCTTTTAGGAACATTGAGTGCAGGCATTTTAGAGAGTGTTGAAAATCTCAGATCTCAAAAAAGAGCCATCTTTATCGAGTTGTAAATTTTAGCTCTCTGCCAGGGATATTGACAAAAAATTGACCCGTTCAGGGTTGCTTATTTGAAGAGCTTGCCATCATCAAAACCCATCTGACTTTTTTGCCAACATCCTTCAAGGTCTTGTGTAGCTCTAGAATCAAGAATCAGGAGAAAAATCCTATTATTGTGCATTTGGTATGCATTTTGGCATGGCAGACTTTTTTGTGTTTTGGGAAAGCTGTCCTTAGCATCTGTTTGAGCTCTCTGTTTGGATTATTTGCACTCAGAGTGGTTCCCTCAAGCAACCTGGAGGTTCTAAACCACTGAGGTTGAAGGCTTTGCCAGGAACACCTTCAACACCCACCAACATTATATTTTCGTTGCCAAGACTCTGATATCTTTGATCTTCATATCAAAGAGCTTTAGTATCAGAGTCGTCTTTTTCCATGCTTGGGTCGTTGCGTGAAGATCTTTGGTGCTACAAAAAGAAGGAAATCAAGAAAGAAGCTTGCTTCATATTAGAATATCTCTTGATACCCTTATCCTAGTGGTGCAAAACATCAATACTGCTTGGATATTTTATGGGTGAGCCAGCGATGCTCGCCCTCCAAGAATCTATTCATAACCATCATTCATTTGAATTGGATTTATATAAGGATTTTGGACCATTTTGGCACTGCAACTTTTTCCCGGGTTAGTAAATTTGCATCGAGAATGTGACTTTTTTTTTATAACATCACAACATCATTGCATTAAAAATTGAAAATATTTTACGTATGTATGTCGAGTGACATAATGCCAATTACTTCTCAGAAGTGACCCCTCGAGATATCATAACTTTCTTCCTCACTTCCACAGGTATTGTAACCCTAGCAGTCTTGCCTGGAATGACCTTTGGGGTCCATGAAAACAAAATAGTATCTAACTCAACCCAATCATCCCCTTCAATAGGGTTTCTCTCCATCTCTTTGTCCAACAGTCTCTATACCTTTCTTCCTCTGCCACTGCATTTAACTGGTGCATTGGACACCACCACTCCACACGAACTTTGTTCACATTGCGGTCACCCACTTCTTTGCAAACAACTGAGATGGTGTAACCCATCCACACAGGGTATATCTCTTTGCGCTCTGGTACTATAAGTGCAAATTGACGGCAAAGCAAGTCATCTTTGGGATCATAATCCTCCAGCCCGAGATATTTAGGCCTTCCTTTCCTAGGACCAACATAATATTTTTTAGCAGCTGGAGGAGCCATCGACTTGCGAATACTACTAACCACATCATCAACTTCCTCAGGTGTTATCAAGTCTCTCCACCTAGTCTTAGGTAGCCATCCATCTTTCAGTTCATCAGAGGATGTGTCTACTTGTCCCAATAATCCATGTACCTGTGTCCAATAATCTATCAATGCAAGGTTGGTATCATCGGGGTTATTTTTCCAATACTTGACGTATTCAGAAATGCCGTCCAATGTGCTTTGCAATGAATCCACCTCTGCAAAAGGCTTAAGATCTTTTGGTTGACCCCTTGGAATCTTAGGTTTACCATTTTCATCTTCGTGCCATATAGGTACTCCCTCATCTGGCCTCCATTTATCATCTGAAGGTCTCATCTTCGGAAAGAAAAAGACCACGAGAAAAAGGGAAGAGGGAAAGGGTGGGCAAAGGGAAGGAATAAATGGCACTGTAAAAAGGGGAAGAGAAATAAAGGGAAGGGAAAAAAAGACAAGGAGGTTGAAAATGGAAAAGGCAAACGTGAAAAAAGTGGAAGCAAATGGAAAAAGGCAAAAGGGAAAAAACGGGAGGTAAAATGGAAAAATAGAAAGGGGAGGTGAATAAAAAGGAAGAGCAAAATAGAAAAAGAAAAAGAGAAGGAAAAAAGGAAAAAGGAGGGGGAGGAGGAAAAAGGTGAAGAAAGGGGAAAAGAGGAGCGAAAAAAGAGCATGAAAAAATAGAAGAGAAAAGGGACATGGCAAAAAAGGGAAGAGGGAAAGGGTGAGGAAAGGGGAAAACCGAAGGAAAAATGGACATGGAAAAAGGGAAAGGGAAAGAGGGAAAAGAAAAAAGGAGGGGGGAAAAGGAAGGGAAAAGGGCACTAGAAAAAAAGGAAGACTGAAGGGCTGGGCAAAAGAGGAAAAGGGAAGGGAAAAAGGGGAAAAAAGAAAAGGTGGGGAGAAGGAAAGGGAAAAGGGAAAAGGGAAAGGAAAGGGGAAAGCAGAAAGGAAAACTTAGAAAGAAGGGCACGAGGAAAAGGGGAAGAGGGAAATGGGAAAAGAGAGGGGGGAAAGGGCACAAGGAAAGGGAAAAAGGGCAACCACAAATTGGAGAAAAGGGAAGGGAAAAATAGAAAAGGAAAAATGGGGAAGCAGAAACAAAAAAGAGAAAAAGAGGAAATGGAATAATGGAAAAAGAAAAAAGTAAATTGAAAAATGTAAAAAGGGAAAAGGGGCAAGGGGGAAATAGGAAAAAAAAAATAGTAGACAAAGGCAAAATAAAAAAGGAAAACGGAAAAGATAAGGGGAAGTGCGAAATGTGGTCGAATGCTCTTGATTATCCAATTTTAAAAACAAGAATCCATTTAACAATTGCTCCAGTATGTCATTCACAGTTTCTAGCTATGCCTAGCAACGCTGGGCACTGTTACTAGTACTATATATATATCTATTTATGAATATCGCCTCTGATAGACAGAGAAATCCATGGTATATACCTGGCAGGGTCTTCAAGGCCTTGAAGGCATGGTAGTAATGGATGCAGTATCACGGATCGCATAAGGCATGGCATAATGAAAAAGTGCAAAAAACAACCCAAATGCCATACAAATCCATTGTGGCCATGTATTTACTGCAATTTGTGATGGAAATGCAGTATCCCATTCAACACTGGAATTGAGATTGTTCATAAGTTGCAAAAATAAAGCAACGTACAGAAAGAAGAATATCGCCTCTGATAGACAAAGAAATCCATGGCATATACCTGGCAGGGTCTTCAAGGCCTTGAAGGCATGGTAGTAATGGATGCAGTATCACGGATCGCATAAGGCATGGCATAATGAAAAAGTGCAAAAAACAACCCAAATGCCATACAAATCCATCGTGGCCATGTATAGTTTGTGATGGAAATGCAGTATCCATTCAACACTGGAATTGAGATTATTCATAAGTTGCAAAAATAAAGCAACGTACAGTGGCAGGAATTTCTGAAAGAGCAAGAACGTCTAATCCAGAGAATGAGTGATGGAAAGCTCTCATTTCTCGCCCATTTGTTTGTGATAGCCACGTATTCTCCTCTTGCATATGCCCCAGCTTCATTTCCATAGCTCTCGATCCAAAAGCTTGGATTCCTATCCTAAACTCATGATCAAAAATCAAAATAACAAACCAAATCAGCATCAAAGGCCACAAACAGGATTAAGCAAAATATTTTCTGAACAGATTTCAACTTACGGCCTTAGCATAGGATGAAAGAACAAATGCGGAGAAGGAATTGATCTTATATTATAATACTATTGGGTAATAGGGCACTGCGAATGAGCCTGTGTCGCTTCACAGGGCAGGGCTTGCCAGGGGCCGCTGGGCAAATCAATGCAGAATTTTTCTGATGCTTGGGCGTTGTGCAGCCATCGCCAGCAACTGGATTATTAAATTTGCTCGCCTCTTCATCGCCAATTTCTATCGAACCCCTTTTGCATGAAATTCTCCTTGCTGCCTTGTGTTGTACATAATGAAGAGGAGCCATTGGATCAATCAAACCCTCTTTAATTAGATCTCGGATAAACTGAAGCAGCACAAGCGCCCACACAATGACGAACTAAACGAATTATGATGTATTCTAACATGATTGAACTCAAACACCGTCCTTTGAGCATGCAAACAAAAGCTATAAGAAGAAACGCTGATTCTGGAAGGAATGAAAAAGGAAAATGAGATGTTTTCGAAAAGTGTTAGGAAAATAGGGTTAGGGTTTGGTTGACGACATACTTACCCAATAACATTATAATAAAAGATTGCATCTTGGGTCCAGGCAGAACGTACCTCAAGGGGAATAGAAAAAAGCACATTACTGGTAAGTATATTATCTGCAAAAAAACAAAGGCAATAAAAACATGGTCATTCAATGATCTGCAGGAAAAAAACATCTGTTGAAAATCATATAAAGGCTGAAAGCAAGCAAAAAGTACCTTGAATTGTTATATGGCATAGGATTAAGATGTGCCAGATAAATGCCCATGAAACTATCTCTTTGCAGAAAACCAAAGTGGCACGTTCAATCTGAGGGTGTGGATCTTGGACAACAGAGCGGCAGGTAAGATGTGTGGAAGAAAAACCCTTCTGCTTTGTCGTTGCACAAGAAAAAACTTTTGCCTCGCAGTTGCAGGCAACCTTCTGTCAAATCCGACTTCTGTTTTGCGCGTCTAAGAGACTCCTTGCAAAAGATTATTCATTGCGCACTTTTCTAAGAAAGTACTCCCATTCGATAGGGCAAAATGGTTCGTGGTTCTTTCTCATATGCATTGATCTAGCGAGAAAGTGCAAAACAATAACTAACTACTGAGCGACCCAAAATGAAACTTATGGAACAATTCAAGGATCTGCAGGAAAAAACATCTGTTGAAAATTATATAAAGGCCAAAAGCAAGCAAAAAGTACCTTGAATTATTATATGGCATAGGATTAAGATGCGCCTGATAAATGCCGATGAAACCATCTTTGCAGAAAACCAAAGCGGCTGCAGAAAATACAAAAGCAATAAGACATGATCATTCAACGATCTGCAGGAAAAAACATCTGTTGAAAACCACATAAAGGCTGAAAGCAAGCAAAAAGTACCTTGAATCATTATATGGCATAGGATTAAGATGTGCCGGATAAATGTCCATGAAACCTTCTTTGCAGAAAACCAAAGTGGCATGCTCAATCTGAGGGTGTGGAACTTGGGTAATAGAGCTGCAGGTAACATGTGTGGAAGAAAAAACCTTCTGCTTTGCCGTTGCACAAGAAAAATCTTCTGCCTCGCCGTTGCAGGCAACTTTCTGTCAAATCCGACTTCCGTTTCGCACGCCTTAAGAGACTCCTTGCAAAAGATTATTCATTGCACACCTTTCTAAGAAAATACTCCCATTCGATAGGGCAAAATGGTTCATGGTTCTTTCTCATAATCATTGATCTAGCCAAAAAGCTCAAAACAATAACTAACTACTGAACGACCCAAAATAGAAGTTATGAAACACAATAAAGCGAATGGCCAAGATCGCGCACAAGCTATCATCTTATTTCGGTTTTAGTATTATATATAGGTAGTATATAATATCTAAGTCACTAAAAATAGATAAAGAAGAGAAGCGCTAGAGGGAGAATGTCGATTGTTTCTGCACTCATAACTTGAGCTACATAGGTCAGAAAAGTTAGCAAGAAAATAGAAGAAGCCATCTCCTCTAGCATGGAGTTCAAGCACATATGGGATAGTCTTTGCAAGAGTGCAAGAATGGATAAGGAAAGAGAGACCTTCAAACATTTTAAAAAGGAAGGCAATCTTTTATATCACAAGAACAAGCTATGCGTACCTGAAGCATCAGCAGTAAGGAAGCTAATCTTAACACGCATAATAGCCCTTACCAGCCATGCAGGATTTATAAAGACCTATTTCAAGATTAGAAGTAGCTACTTCTGGCCGATCTTCCATATGAGTGAGTACATGAGTACAAGCTTGTTACTTACGGAAAGCGCAGAATGCAAGCCATAGAATCAGCAATCTTCAGCATTTACAATTCTCAAACTCAAATTCGTCTTATCAAATCCATAATATGCGTACAAGCCTGTTTTATGGACAAACCACGAAATATATGAGTGAGCATACTATTACACGCTTGTTACTTGCAGAATTGTACAGAATACAATCCATAGAATCAGCAAACTTCAGCATTTACAATTCTCAAACTCAAATTTGTCTTATCAAATCCGTAATATGTGTACAAGCCTGTTTCCTGGACAAACCACGGAATATATGAGTGAGTATATGAGTACAAGCTTGTTACTTATAAAAAATACAAGCCATAGAATTAGCAAACTTCAGCATTTATAATTCTCAAACTCAAATTTATCTTATCAAATCCGTAATATGTGTACAAGCCCGTTTTCTAGACAAACCACATAATATATGAGTGAGTACATGAGTACAAGCTTGTTACTTACAGAAAGCACATAATACAAGCCATAGAATCAACAAACTTCAGCATCTGCTACTAGTGGTTCTATAATTTGAACAGTCTGCAATCAAAAACATAAACATGTGTGTGATAAGAGCAAGGTTTGTATCTGCCGTAGACGTTTCTCCTCCCATTATATACCTCTGCCATATTCTTTGTTTTCAATGCAGGTGGAGGCAATGCCTCTGTCTGAAAAAATCACATTCTAAACAAGGAAAACCAATTACTTACTTGTGCCAGTGTTATCTCAGTCTGCCTTTTTTTCGTCAATTTTACCGATCACTGCAATTGTTGCCCTTTTACATGAACCCTAAAATACAAGCATGTATTCATGCCAGTTTCGTCCTTTGAGAGGTTTGTCTTGTTACATTTGCCCTAACCAATTCGAAATGGACAGCCTTCACAAGTCTAGAGATACTTCTGGCGATGTGGCTGCATCATAAATCATAAACATGGCACCAACAGCATCATCCCATATAAAAGTATAGACAGATCATGCATTCAAATAAAAAAACGGCTCATTCCAAAACAATAGCTATGCCTAATTTGTGTCATCTTTTCTCTAGAGATGAAGGAAGCCAGCCTGCCGACCAAGCTGTCCGGATTTGTACCAGATTCTCTGGAGATGAAAGAAGCCAGCCTGTCGACCAAGCACAGCCAGCACAACCTTCCTGCATTTTAACTGTAGCCTTTTGTGTGCAAGCATAGTGCAGCCTGAATCTAAAAATAATAGCCCCTAAATGAAAACTCAATTGGAACATGCATGATCTTGATGTGTGCATAACAACCACCGTCGGATTGTTTAAGCAAAAAAAAAAAATCAACGGTCCAAAAAGGGCGCAGTCTATAAATACTATTTAGATGTCTCCATGAATACAATGCCAAAATCATAGGAAAACCATATGGAAAAACGTATAAAACTACAAAAATAACCCCCTGTTATTGTGCGATATATTCACATGGGTTATGTTGATCTCCGATTTTATCAGAGGTCATGAAGGATTCTCTATAAACTTTTAAATGCCCTAAATTTAATGCATCACACATCCAAAAATTTGATATGTCATGTATTTATAAGCATAGGCCATGTAAATAGAATGTATGCAATGGGAATCATATCATATACGTCGCCAAGAACTTTCTCGTTGGAGAAGAATAGAATAGAATAGAATAGAATTGTTTTTATCATCCACGGAGACCAATCGGCCTATGAGACCCAATACAAAAAGCGCAGCAGTCACATTACTGCCCCGATTAAAAAACCCCCGCCCCGAAAGGATGGCTTATACACTAATGTGTATCTATCTATCTATATATAATACTAAAGCCGAAATAAGATGATAGTTTATGCATGATCTTGGTCGTTGATTTTATTGTGTTCTACAACTTTCATTATAATCCGTTAGATTAAAAGCGGTTGGAAAAGGTGCGCCTGCTTTATTTGGTTTTTTTTTTATCCCTCTTCCCCATTCATTCGATTGGTTTGGTTGGTGATGCATAGCCTTGCAGCATGGTTTTCATGTGAGGGCTCTATTCTGGCATTCTCATGCGCAGTTTTGGATTTGTCTACAATCGTTGGGTTCTGTTTAATAATATTCCTGTTTTTGCTCAATTTTTATGGATCAGGCAGCAGCGTTCTAGGTCGAACCTAATGCTTTGAAGATCCAGCAGAGTAGAAGGCGATGGGTGATATTACATCTTTGGAGATCTCCGTCATCAATGGGATTACCATAATTTTGCAGTTGCATCCGTTTCTTCACGTATATTCGCTACCCTTCTGAATTGTTGGTCAAGCACAGAAGGGGGAACTCCATTTGCAAATGTCCAATGCCTCTGTTGTGCAGATAATTAATTACTCAATCAGGTACTTCATAAAATTGCACCTTTTGCTGCAAAAGGGATCCTATGCAGGGGAAAACTGTATTATCTCCTGCCATTTTATTCTTGATAACGATCATGTTTTTATGTGCAGCTTTTTGGTGGTATAGTTTCTACTGCTTTTTGGTCGTATAGTTTTTGCTACTTTGGGTATCGCGGATAAAGCAGTACATTACTACATCAATTGATACAAACAGATTCAGATAGCTCTCATAGCAGGCATGCAAGAGCACTTGAAATAGGCCCATTTAGATTGATTTTCACTTTGTAATTCTAGAATTATGCAAAGTGTATGATTGATTGGCTTCTCTTTCTGCAGCAGCATCCAGAACTTGAATTGCATCTTGACGTTAAAATACTATCTATCTATCTATATTCATGTCTATTTCTCTCTTATGTTATAATTCTAATCAGTTGTTCTCAAAGTGAATCGAATGCCCTATTTGTTACTCCTAGCTTACCTCCTAGCTTACACACCAGCAGACATGCAACGACATCTCGATGCCCTGGACACATTCTGCCAAGCGACTGATATGTGTGTCAACCTGGCCAAGACTAAGGTGGTTTTCATATCATCCTCACGTCAGGCGAAGATCCCCTCCTTCAGCTACCGAGGGCAGAATGTGGAAGTAGCATCCACATACAAATATTTGGGAGTGGAGTTTCCTTCTACTATGCACTGGGACACATCCATACGACTACGAGTGACGGCGGGCTGGAAGGCACTATATGCAATGCAAAACAATAGTCATAGAGCGGAGTTGTAAGATTGGGCCCGTCAGTCACACCTGTTCAAGGTCTTAGTGGAGCCTGTCCTTTTATATGGGGTTGAAGTATGGGGCCCAGTAGTATCCCTCGCTACTTGGAATGACTTGAAGCAGGTGCAGAAAGCCTTCTTGGTACGAGCACTAGGGGTGAAGTCCATAGTCCCATATCAAATTCTACTGCCGGAGACGGGATTCTTGCCTCTTCAGAGGGTGGCCCTTGATCGCCACATTGTCTATTTTCAGAAGTTGGTCAATATGGACGATGATCGTCTCCCTAACCTAGCTTATATCATGGCAATAGGGTCGCAATGCCTCAAGGCCTGTTGGAGGGAAAATAGAGCTCAATGGTTGGCTAGATGGAATGTGCAGGAGCACAGGTGCATACATGTGTAAACAGAGGCAGATCGCCATAGTTTGAGGCAATATCTTGATGCTTGCTTCCTCAGCAAGCTTTGGGATGCCAGTGCCCTTGAACATGTCAAAATAGCACACTACCAGCGCCACATAAATCCCACATTAGAATGAGGCCCGCAATGCTACCTGCGTACCCACTTGCCCATGAAAAGGCGCAGACTCATTGCCTCCATTCGCACAGGGGCACATCATCTTCGAATTGAGACCGACAGATGGATTGGTGAGCCACACCAGGACAGACTCTGTCAATGCTGCCAAATGGGAGTCATTGAGGATGAATCTCATACCCTTCAAAGTTGCCCAGCATATGATCAAATCCGGACGCGCTATACTGAGTTGGTCAGGCCTAGCCAGCCGCTACATGTGAGATTGAGCACGACGTCCGTATGGGTGCTGGGATCATACCTTCAGGAGGTTATGGACATGCGAGATCAGCTATGTCCTCGGGCACACACTTGACATGTATATATACATTTATTTTATTATGATTTATATATGTACAGTTTGACAGCATTCTTATTACTGCCACGGTTTTTCCCTCGAAAACCCTTCGGGGCGGGGGTTTTTCTAACCCGGACAGTAATAAGTTTGCTGCGCTGCTTCTGGGTCCCATAGGCCGATTGGTCTCAGTGGACGATAAAAATTCATTCTTATTCTTATTCTTCTTTTGCACTGGATCTGCGATCGCCGAGCTACAGTGATCGGGAGGCAAACAATTATTGAAGAGGCATTTGGCGGTCAGTTGTTTGAGACTGACTTTCACAAAACAAGTGGCCTTAACCTTAGTGGACTCTTGTGTGTAAAGAGAGAGTCGTCGTTTTTTGGTTATCACTACAGGAGTACTTATAACTAGTTATCAGAAGGAGTACTGAGAAATAATTATCAGTACTATTTCACCCATATAAGCTCGATATAGGTCTTTGCCTCGCCTGATAATAAAAAATGTGTGGCCTCTATTATACATACTCGACTTTGGTACGTAAGGCCTTGGCCCTAGCGGACCTCGGCCTTATGTGTTAAATGTCTGGCCTCGGACATACAACCTCGGTCACACATTTTTTATTATTAACCTCGGCCAGACCCAAAACCTTATCTTATCGGACCCTTGTGTATAAAAAGAGAATTATGTTTTTTGGTTATCACTATTAGGACTAGAGGAGTACTGATAACTAATTATCAGTACTATTGTACTGGAGGAGTACTGATAACTAATTATCAATACTATTTCACCCATACAAGCTCGATAGGGTGGTTATCGATCTTTGCCTCGACTGATAACAAAAGACGTGTGGCCTTGGTTGTACGTTCTCGGCCAGACATTTGGCACGTAAGGCCTTGGCCTTACATGTCAAATGTCTGGCCTCGGACGTATAGCCTCGGCTACGCATTTTTGGTTATCAGCCTCGGCCAGACCGATAACCTTGCCTTGATACACCCAATTCAAATAGTAAATTCAAGGGAAAAACTCCAAAATATCCTTATGTTTTGCTAAAATTAACAAAATGCCCCTAGTTTTGGGGGTATTTTTATGGAAATGACTATAACTTTTTTTGTAATGATCCAAATGGGAATGTGTTTTTCAGATCTATTGTAGATCTTTCCATCAAAGGCAGGATCACTTAAATCGGAGTCCGAAATCACAAGTTATGGTCTTGTAAATATCTCCTAAATCTGTACAACTTTCTTGTGTATTAAAAATAACATATAAATCTCTCCTAAATTTGTACAACTTTCTCGTGTATTAAAAATAACATAACTTAAGATTTTGAACTCTGATTCTCGAGATCTTAACTTTGATGGAAAGATCTCATCCTCCTCTTTCATTCATCTGAAGGACACATTCCTTCGGACTATCGCAAAAAAATTACGATCATTTCCTAAAAAATACCCTAAAAACCAGGGCGTTTTTGGCAATTTTAGAAAAACAAGCCAGAAGACATTAGAACAGGGGAAGCGCGGGATGCAGGAAACAAGGCAAGCGGAGGTGACGTTTCACAATAATTAATTTTCTAAGCTGTTCTTTCGCATAGATCGAAATCTAATGGTACAAAAGAAGCCAAGTCATTTTTCCTTACACCTAGATAGGCTAGGCTTCAAGATAATGTGACACCCAGGGCTATGCTGTTTGGCTAACCATAAGGGTATTTTGGAGTTTTTCCTAAATTCAAATAGTAAAATTGTTAAACTGGCCAGTATTATAAAATTGGCGGGAGAAGCAGTCCGGCAATGGAGGCGCCTCTCGATGACGAGCTCGAATGGATGGCGATCCAGGAGCTTGTTCCTCAACAAGAGCAAGAGGAGGATGATAACGACTATATGCATCCTGGTATATGGAGCCTCTTTCCATTTTTCATTAAATTTATTACGTGTATTGATGCAACAGAGACTGGGTCACTGGTCAGTTCTTTCTGAAGATGCAAAAATCGATGCTGAGAAGGATATTTCTATATGCCCACCACAATTTGAAGAATGCGAGAAAACTGTGGACGAAGATGGTCCTTCTTTTCATGTTTCTGATGTTGTAGCCTATCCGAGTTTCAGCAAGTTGCCACACCGACAGGCTGCTGCCATCTCAGGAGAGTACATTCCAATAACCGGTCTTTCAGGTGAGCGCGTTTATGCAGAACTGATTCGGCCTACTGTCGAGATTTCTCAGAGTTTTGACATCAGGAAAACCAAAGGTATGGAGAAAATGATTTACGTTGCCACTCACATGGAGTATAATAGATTTCAATGTACGAACCTTTTCAGGAATGCTTTTATCTCAACCCATTGATGTTATGCTTGAGCAAGCTCATACCCAGCAGTATGAAAAAGTATGTGATATAAATCTTAAACTGAGATTTGCAGGAAAACGAAGAACGTAGATTTTATGCGCTAATCTCGTCTGGTCTTGTATGTCCTCCAGATACTTAGTAATCTTACGGGGAACCACGATGTAGAGGTCCCAAGTTCTGAAGTGCACGAAAAATTATGGGTAGATAAGTATGCTCCCAAGTCATTTGCAGAGCTCCTTAGTGATGAGCACACAAACAGAGAGGTAACTACTCATGGGTACCTGCTTATATTAATATTTGGTGATTGATATGTGCTCGTTTAAAGGTTTTGGGATGGCTCAAGCAATGGGATCCTTGTGTTTATGGTACACAAAGGTTGTCAACTTCGTCAGAAGTATTGTCAGCATTACATTGTAAGACCATTACAACTCAAGCTAATTCAGCTAGCCGGAGGCCTTTTTCAAAGAGTTTTCCTGCTGGCAGTCAAAGCTCGGTTCAAGAGTTCAGAGTCAAAGGTAGCATGACCAGAACACCAACTGCAAGGAAATCTTATAGCAGCAGTAATGGTTCACAGCATGGCAGGCCTGATGAAAAGGTAAACTGCTCTTTGTCTACAAAGAAGTTATGTCATAATTGACAAATAACGCATGCTTTATAGGTCCTCCTTTTGTGTGGGCCACCAGGACTCGGAAAAACCACATTAGCACATGTTGCGGCAAATCATTGTGGCTATCATGTTGTTGAGGTAACACAAGCCGTGATTAATTGTTTTTGTATTTGCAGCATAGTTAGACCAGTATATGATTTGAGTTGCAGATTAATGCGAGCGATGACCGGATTGGTGCTACATTTCAAGGGAAAATACTGGATGCTGTCCAGATGAAGTCTGTTATGGGAAACTCTAAGCCTAATTGTCTGGTTAGCATGTAAAAATGCTTATTTTACCATATAATATCATTTCTTGGTTCTCTCTTTTTAACGCTCACCCCTTTTAATTTTAAGGTGATTGATGAGATTGATGGTGCTTTTGGAGGGGCAGAAGGGAAGGGTGCAATTAACTTCCTTTTAGAGATGGTAAGATAGACTAAACTCGCCTTGTACAGATGCTCATTCAAATGACTATGACTTCTCAAGAAACAAACGTATTTTTTCTGCAGATTAAGGATGATACAAAAGCTATCGATTCAAATGAAGAATCTACTGATGATGGAACTATTAAAAGACCACCAAAAAAGAAGAGGCGCTCAACTGTTCAAAAGCTATCGAGACCTGTATTGAACATCCCTTAAAAAATCACAAATGCACATCTGAATGTGTCTTTAAAGCATGTCAAATTAGGAAGCTTAAAAGTTCCTTTTTGCGTGTTTTTGGTTGGATTCATTTGAAGAAGGTACTAAAGTTCTGAAATGCAGATTATTTGTATTTGCAATGATCTTTATGCGCCTGTTTTGAGGTCATTGCGGCAAGTTGCAAGGTGCTTATGCATTTAATTGCTGGATTAAAATGGTTCCTCAAGCTTTGTATATAAACGAAACGAAAACAAATGTTATGCAGGGTACACACTTTTGCAACACCTAGTGCAAGCAGGGTGGTGACAAGGTGTGCATGATTTTTAACTCATGCAAAGTTTTTTACTATTATGATAAAGAGCTTCAAGTATAGATTGGCATATTGGACATTTGACTGCCATGCAAAATGGTGGCCTCATGTTGGAAAGTGAGAGTTTATCCTGGCTTAAGGATTTTGACAATGTCCAATAAATAAATGGATGAATTTAATTTTGGAACACAAAAACAGGGATTGCGTGAACCTTGCCACATGCTGTAACAATAGTGTATATGCCAAGACTGCTGCACGTATGTCGAAGCTGACATTCATCACAATAGCGCATTTCGGCCTCCCAACTAGGTGTTAGACTTGTGGTCGTCCTATGATATGGCAACTTCATCACTGTCGATCTGACCTGGCCACATGCTGTAAGAATAGTATATAGGCCAAGTCTGCTGAGCACTTCTGTTGAAGCTAACATTCATCACCCATAGCACATTTCCAGCCTCCCAGCTAGTGTTGGATTATGGTCGCTTATGATAGCATCTTCATCCGAGATTGCAGTGCCAATTTATCTGGCTGGTTAGAATGCCAAATAAACAGATGTAGTCATTATAACACTTGGGGCGGTAAGAGATTGTAAACAGCAATTTGTTTTGAAGCACTATGCATCAAGACCAGTAATTATGTTATCAACTGTACAATGCCTGCAACAACGTGCGTGAGATTGATTACACCCTTCAGATTGTGATGCTAGACTGTTTAGCACATATAAAACCCATCCCTCCTTGATGCATACAATTATCACGAATGTTTTTTTATGCTTCAGAGCTCTGCTTCGAAAGCCTCAACCACAGAGCATGCTGAAGGAGTATGTAATATGAATGATATTTGGTCTTATAGTTATAGATGTTAATGCATCCTTATTTTCTTTCTCACCTAGCATATATAGTATTTCTAATAGATCAGGACATTCTCTATTTATTTGCAAACTAGGCTGCAAAGTATTTGTAATTTGGAGGGACTCAGAGCAAACCCGCGTGCTTTATCTGCCCTTGTTGAGCATACAGGTAGCAGTCCACTTTCTTCATATTCATTCTCGTATTTGGTGGCTTTAATTTGTTTTCATCATTGTCAAGTGCAGAATGTGATATACGTTCTTGCTTGAACACACTTCAGTTTTTGCATAGGAAAAAGGAAGCATTGAAAACAGTAAGTCCGTCACGAAACTTTTTCTTTGTTTTTGCTTTTCTATGCAGTTCACACGGATATTGAGGGTACTTTGTATTCAGGTGGATGTTGGATCTCAAGTCATTGGCAAGAAGGACAAAACGAGCAGTATGTTCAGCATATGGGGAGAGGTCAATTATAAACTATCAAGCAATTTTTCGTAGAAATTTTACTGATAAAGATGAGCCATGCAGATGTTCCAAAAGAAAAAGTCAAAAACTTGCAAAAATGATAAAGAAACCTTGGCTTACCTTTACAACCTCTTCTCAACTCAGTAAGTGAGGCTTATTCCTAGCAGTCTGTTGATTTTTGCGCTCTTGTTGTAGCATCCTGAGACTTGTTTATACTTATGTACAGCGGTGATTATGAACTCAGTATGGATGGTATCCACGAGAACTTGTTGCATATGCATTACCATGATGCCTCCCTTGAGAAGACTGTAAGCGAACTCTTTGTTGGATTCTTTTACGTGCAATATGCAGCATCATGTTAAATAAGAGAACCTTTATGCCAGGTTGGTTGTCTGTTTCTGATTGGTGAGCTGGACCTTATAAATAAGAATCTCAAATCAAGGCAGCATTATTTTCTCAATGGTTCGTTTCCTAACCCAGACCAATAACATTAAGTAAAAGCAATGGCAAAACTTCCCACTTCTACATATTGACATTTGGAAATCCAGCATATCAGCCCGCAATATTTCTTGCCATCCGACAACTAATTGGGCAAATTGATAGACCAAATATCGAATGGCCAAAATCATTTCAAAGGTAAGCTTTATTTAGCCTCTCTTGTATACAGTCTTAACTGTAGACGGCCTAATTTACACTTTTGTTGCTCAGATACAAACAGGAATTATCTGCTAACAAAGAGATGTTGGCATCTTGGTTTAACGGGATGTTATCTGTGATATCACGTGGTCTTTCTTCTAGTTGGCTTGTCGTGGATTTGCTATCACCATTGCTCGTTATTCTTTTGCCTAGTTTGCGCCCTGTGAGTTTTTACTAAGATTCTCAATTCCTTGTTCTTATCTCTAATTCTCTTATCAAAGATACTATCCTTATTAAATTGGGATGTAAAAAATGGAATTGCAAACAGCTTGTAATACAAAGCTCTTGTCCAGCTAGCATTGCAGCTCTTGTCCCCTCGGGAATGTGACATGGTGAAGAATTTGGTCGATATTATGATTGGATATGGAATATCTTACAAGAGGACAACTATGCCAAGCAGATTGGATCATGTTGGAGACGTTAATGGGCTCTTGTTGAATCCTCCTCTCCATAAACTGATAGAATACAAGGTACTCTTGATCAAGGTTTCTTATCCAAGCACCACGCATTGAGTACTCTGTTTTTCTTGTTTTTCGCCAGGACTATTCTTGTAAGTACGTTCAGCATCCCTACACTGTCCGGCAAATGTTGAGCTACGAGGTAGTGCAAAATGCTTATGCTTGTCTTATTTTTAACTTTGTATACCAGATTGGGATGGAGAAAAAATAAAACTATGTTAACTTTATATACCAGATTGAGATGGAGAAAATAAAACGAGAGTCAGCACGCATTGTGAAGGAGCCTGCAAATACTTTGCCTGTGGATAACAAACTCAACAGTGTATCATTCGCAAGTCCTGTTCCCAATGCATCCGAAGCACCTGAAAGCGAGAAAATTGAAAACATTACAAATGTGGAAGTAGTTTCAATGACAAATTCAGAGTCGATTTCTACTGGCACCAACATAAAGCCATCAGTGAAAGTTAGACCAGACACTTCAAATTTCTTTGGCAGGTGCCAAAAAAAATTACCCTTTTTTCAAAGACAATTTGAGTTATCTAAGGTAATTTCACATCTCAAACCCATTTTCTCTTTCAGGTTCCGAAAAGCTTCTCACCCAACGGCCGTGGAGGTTGCCACTGATATCGGGATTATGCAGCGTGATATGAGACCTCTATTATTTAAATTCCACGAGGTAAATTCTCAGTCCGATGCTATTTCAGATCTACTTTAACATTTGTGTCCTTTTTCTACCTCCAGGGTTTTACTAACGCCATCAAGAAGCCTGTTTTGATGCGAGATTTGCTATGAGTTTTGTACCAAAGTAAGCACCAGTAGAGAAATGCACGAGCACAAGGATCCTAGAGATCCTAGCAATTGTACAAGGATCCAATAGCGCAGGCCTTTTCTGTTGGCATCAAGAAATAAAAATTTAAATCTGTCCACAAGTGTATATATGGAATTTATAATTTTGAACGAGGAAGTACAAGTTCTAACACTCAAGCAGCCTTTTAGCATATTTCAACGTCGGGGATAAATTTTCCTAGGGTTGAACTTATGCACACTACTGTCTTATTTTTTAGAAGTATCAAATACCACTTAATAAAATAGGGTGAAGTTTTTACAATATTAACAAGGTGCTGCGCACGGAGGGTTGCCCTCCGTGACCCGAGAGTGAAATGGCTTAAATCACACTTCAAAGTCATGTTTTTGAGCATATACTACGTAGGGGAATAGGAAATCCCTTCTGCCGTTCTGAGATACTAAGCATTCGAATATTTATTAATATATCTAATCGATTTGGACATATTAGAGATCGGATCCATTTTTTCGGGAAGATGAGTTGAACCAATATCATACTACTAGAAGTATTATTGGCAATCTCAGTGAAAGATATTAATAATAAATGTAATTGAAGTGCATATGCATACACTTAAAAGTGCATACCAAGTAATTACTCTCGGGCTTGACATTCTCTTGTTGTGAACAATGGATAGAATTTCAAAATTGTTTTTCCTGTAAGATGTTTGTTTTGCAATCCAAGATGAACATCTTCTAAGCTAATGCGCAGTGTCTATTAAGCTTTGAAAATATCACTTCTAGCGTTACCTTGCATCACCGGCTAAGGATTGAGCAACAAATGGCACCATAGAATTACACGACATCCCAAAATTACAACCCAACTTCTATCTTGATTTGATCCATCCATGCCCTTTTAAACTCAATGGGATCCTACAATCAATATTCTTTTGAACTCAATGGGATCCTACAATCACAATTCTTTCCATACTCTTTATCTATATACAATCAGCTTCTCTTTGTCAAATCTAGCAAATAAAAGTGTACTTCAAGGATCTTGAACCCATGACCTTTTTGTTATAGTCATATTTTACATATGATATCTCTATTACGTAAGAAAAGAGAAAATCCTTGAGATTGGACACACAAGAGTGGGTTATGTCAAGCCAGAGTAATAAACAAGGCTAGAATAGTTTGAGAGATGTTAGATTCTGGTTATGTCAAGCCAGAGTCATAAACAAAGCTAGAATACTTCGAGAGATGTTAGATTTGCAACTACTTGGAATGGAAATGTATGATACCTATTTGTTCATGTCTTGATGTTTAACATCACCGTTGGGCATACTACCAAGTCCAACATTTGAGGATTTGGGCATACCATCAAGTCCAACATTTGAGGATTTGTTGTTTGATACAACAAGTGAAGTATTGTGTCAATTCTACAACCATTCATTCAATTAAAGATATTCACTTCACAATTGAGAATGTAAGGTGGATATGATAGAGATGGGACTCAAGAAACGTACGAGGTATTTATTGGACTTGAATTTTTGTTCATACTTAAATTGTTTTGAAATACCATGATTAGTATCTACTTGAAACTCGAGTAATGTAGCAATCATGTTGAAGCAAGTTAGCAAACAGAAAGTCTGGTCTAACCTAACTGAAACTCCTCATAAACCTCTTTACAAAAACGACTTAAAGCCCATTTGGTCAAGTTCCAATGCAAAAGCTGGAGCCTTAAGAGCCTACTATACAAAAGATCAGCTTTTCTGAACACAAGCATAAACAAAAGTAAGGTAACAGACATACTTTATCGGGGCAGGTATACATGAGCAGACCGAGGTAATGCAAAACAAAAGACAACTAAGAACCATTTACTGGAGATTCCATCAGGACATTGTATGAAACAGGTCCTTATCAGTTTTAGCATGTTGAATCTGATTCACAACTTCTGGGGACAATTACATGTTAACACCCACATCGATTATTCTCTTCCAAAACAGAACATAAATTATTGAGTATAGACATTAGCTTCATGAAGGCCGCCACCGTTGACTTGGACCATTTACAAGGACTGGACTATGACAGCCGAAACACTATCACATGCAGCATAACGATCTGATGCTACTATAAGGAATTTATAATATCCATCTATCAAACTGTACAAACTATTAGATGTGGCCGCACACATAATATCTTGTTTGCAAACAAATAGACGTCTAGCAACTCCTAATAACGCATCCATGGAAACTAATGAACCACAGAAATGTAATGAGCAGTTTCCTTCCAGAAAAATGTAAACCATCATCATCATCATCATCTGGTTTGTCATCTTGCAGTTACATGTTGTACAGAAAGATAAACCAATCCTTCCACTCTTACATAAAGTGCTTCAACTAGTTCTTATATAAATTGAACCTGGACACCCTTCTGGTTTTCAACTTTCTATTTCAAGCTGACCTTGAGATGGCATGCTTACAGTGCGTGACCTTAAGGAGCATTAAAATTCTATCCAATGCGCATGAAAATCTTGCTGTTTGCCCACCACAATCATCTTTGACTCCAAATATTATCTACAAACGGAAAATGATTTGTTATAACACACCGAACAGTTCTTAAACTAAACACAACACTTGCGTGGGCATTCCAACCATGCAGGCTTATGAGAACTCATGCACGGGCTGGAGCCTTTGCTGCCGTGTTGGCAGGGTCCAACTGCGTGGACCAGGATTTGAACCTGGACAACCTTCTCTTTTCAGATTTCTATTCCAATCTGACCTTGAGGTAGCATCCTTACCAGTAGCTTTAGAGCGCAGGACCTAAAGGAGCATTAAAGATCTACCCAATGATCATCCTAACCGACGACAACATCTTTGAATCCAGACATTATCTGCAGATGGATGATGATTTGTTATAATAGAGATGGAGAGATGTTTGAATAACGATGCCATTCGTGTGCTGTAACAGAGTGTGAGATGTAATTTGTGTGCTGTAAGATCTCTGTTACGGAGATCTCTATGATTTGTAATAACAGAGTGTGAGAACACCACAACCTGCAACATCATCCGAGTCGCATAATAAACAGAAAGAATTTCCTCTTTAAGAGGGCACAAATGGGATGAAATGATTTGTATAACAAAGATTGGACCAACCTGCAAACGACATCATCTGAGTCACATAATATGGAGTAGCAGGAGTTTCATGTTCAAGAGGGACAATAAGAGGGAAAAGGGATTTTGATTTGGAGATTGATTTTGCACAAGAAATTAGGAAAAATAGACAAAATCACACTCTCTAGATAGAATTCCTTGCATAATAAAGAGTAGCACATATTGTCCAACGAAATATAGGCTTAAAGAAAAACACGACGATATACTATGGCTTCCATGTATACTACTATCAGAAAGAAGATTGGCCAAAGGTAAATGTACTTTGTTGACTTCATAGGAACTATTTGAGAAACAATTTTATTAGCTCTAATTCCAGTATAGAAATAAGTGGACAGATATGCACCATCAGGTATCCACTTCCTGATGACTGGTATAGGAGGTGTAAACATGCAGATAGAGTCCACCATATTAGAATATATGATGGCCATCTGCCTAGTGATGTTATGGGAATAGAATATAACCTGTAAGAAACAGTTAACAGTACACATGGGAATGCCAAAAGTAGATGAAGCTGCATATCTAGGTTGGCATAAGAGTGGATAAGGTGTTAACATGTAATAGTGACAAGGCTAACATAATTATGCAGATTAAAACTAAATTCTCACTACTTTCAACCTTTTATTGTTTCTTTCTTATCTCCAGTGGAGCCAACCGTTCTGTATAATTTCCTTTTGGAAGTAAGCTTTAACATAGAACTCTTTTGATGGGCCCCAAATGCACAAAACAACCCTGTCTAATAGAGTCAATCAAAATGCACAAAAAAGCTTCGAGTACAAACCTTGCTTACTTGCAGCCATCACAGTGCCGTCATCTGTCCAAATGTAATGCCCTACATGTTAGTCCTGTGCCTCCTGGTACAGGACTATTCATGCATATGATGGACCAGGTCAGGTCCAAGGATCCACAGTCAGGCACGGGTCAGTCGTCCAAGGCCCAGCAGAAGACCAAGCAGCAGACCACGCAGTCAAAGCCTGGGTCTGCTACCAAGAGGCGCCGCTCAGACAAGTGACGGTCCGTCACCGCCCGTGTCAGCGTCAGCGTGATTTCAGGCTTTTCAAGAGGCACCGCCAGCATTCCTGCAAATCAGGCCTCCTTCCAGGAGTCGGCACCGAGATTAGTCAGAGTGTCTATATTGGGCCAAAGGCCATTGTACTATATATATGAGTAGAGCTAGCACATGAGTGGCTGGATGAGTTTTGAGTCTTGTCTCATTTCAGTCTTCTCTCGGTTGCGAGAGCTCATGTATCATCATCATTGATATCAAGGAAGCTTATCATTGTTGTCTCATTGTTCTTTTGTTTTCTTTCCCCTTTCATTTGTTTTCTTGCAAATCCCGCGTGACATAGTCCCCGGATTCTCCTGTTAGATCCAAGGGTCCTCACAGAGGGCTGTCTTGCAGGAGTTCCCGAACCCAGACCCCAAACACTGTCGCCGCTGCCGGGTCTGATTCGATTTTCCTTTCTTCTGTCGCCATGTCTGTCCGAAACTTCACGCCAGAAGAACTCCTTTCCCAGACGGCGTCTCGCTTGGAGCGCCATCATCGAAGGGAAGCTGTTCGCGACATGTATGGATCTGCTTATGACATTGAGGGAGGCCATATTCGGTCTAGGGCTCAGTCGGCGCCACCCACCCCTCGTGTCCTGTCTCGTCCCAGTTCCCCGCCTCAAGCGTGCAAACATTGCTCACAGCCTCGGTCACCTCATCACTATCAGGAGACCTATCAGGCTCAACCTTCTCAACCTTACTTTCATACTCCCGACCATGCCTACATCCATCATTCTTCTGGCCATACACCGCTGCCTTCACAACCATCATCTCCTACGGGCGGACAGGGGTATCCACATGTCTCTTTTGCTCCTCCCCAGGAATTTCCCTTCCCTACATTTCCCACCACTCTTTCTGTTTACAACCTTATCGACCTCAAAACCAATGATCAGGCACCTCCCGTACCTCCCCCTCAGTTACCCCTTCATCAGGGTCTTTCAGGCACCCTGCCACCTCCAACTCCACCTAACTATATTCCCTATCAAGTTCCGGTCCAGCCAAGCACTTTCACCTCTACCTTTCAGACCCTTAAGCTGACTTATCCAACCTTTGGCAACACGAAAGGCAAACCATTAGACCAAAGTGCTCATGCCCACATGGAAGAATTTGAGGCTCTGGCTGTCCTAAATGGTCATGCACAACCTCAACTGAAATTCCATATCTTTTCCACCACACTGCGTGGCTCTCCTCATCAATGGCTTATGTCCAACAAAAGCCACTGGAAACAAGATTGGTCAGAAATGAAAACTGCTTTTCTTTCTCACTATGGCACCACGGATGATGATCAACTTCATCTCAAGCAACTCAATGACCTTCAACAAGAGCCCACGGAGTCCGCCAGGGATTTTGCAGATCGACTTCACATTCTGCTTAGCAAACTCAAGGAGTACCCGGCCACGAGCGGATCTTGGTCCGGTTTCTCCAAGGACTTCCTCCGGCTATCCGACTCATGATGAATACTCTACCAAGACTTTGGGAGCAGGCTATCGACCTTGTCAATCACTTTACCAATGTTTCCTCCCGTGGCGTGGCTCTTCAGAGCTCCCTTTCATTCCACCCGGGCCATGGTTCCACGTGATCGCCATCCAACCTCAACACGCCAATCGGCTAGCAATCGGATCCGTGCCATATCTGCAAATACCAAGGCCACTTGGCAAATGAATGCAACTCCACCAATGGCCCGCCTCATTGTAAAAGATGCAACATGTGCAATCATGCCACGGAAGAGTGCACTCGCACTCATCCTACACCCTTCCGCAACAAGATGGTTTATCAAGTGCAAACAACACCTCAGCAACAATCGCAATATCAGCCGCCACCACTGCAGGCTCAACCCACTCAACTCTATCAGCAAACGGAGCAACAACGGGGACCCAACACATGCCCCCCTTTTGATCCTTCTAAAGCTCAGTGTTATCACTGTCACGAATGGGGTCATACCACCACGGCATGTCCTCAACTCCCACAAGTTCAGGTGCAGCTTCTTGGGACCAATCAGACCACCTCGGTTCGCCTCACGGCTTACCAACTCTGGATTGCCAATGGCAAACAAGGCCCGCATCCCGTTCTCCGGAAACCACCTCACGCGCCTCAGCAATCACGCTATCAACCAGCTCCTGCCAATCAACCTCAGATGGATCAACAAGCACAGGAAGAAATTTTTCAGGCTCTTAATCCTCAAGTTCAGCCGTCCAATTGGGTTGGTTTGGTTTCACGCCAGACCAGGGCGTCACGTCCCTTAACCATCATTCCTCATGGCACGCAACCTGCCTTTGCAGTTGACACAGTCCCTCATGACGAGGACAAAAAGGTTCACTTTGCACCGGACTTGGAAAAACTCATGCCTCATGTCATGCCCAAAGTACGCCAAAGCATTCTGAACCTAATGCAAGCTGCGGAAGGCCGCACGTTGGCTAATGTTCATGCCACCGCCAGAGCTCAGCAAAAACAAGATGCGCCTTCCACATCTCAACCTCCACGCACTCAGACATATCCGAATATTGCTGCCGAGGTCGACTTACTCAAAGAAGTTGCTGCTTCATTACCACGCACTCCAGCCCCCGTGGATCCAGCAAATCCTTTTTCTCATGTGCCTCTGGAACTCCAAGAGGAGCTGGCAAAAATCAAAATTCCCTTAAGTCTTGCAACAATTTTGAAACTCTGTCCTGCTCTAAAGGACCAGTTACCACTCCCAACAGTTTTGGTTGGCTGTTGCTACCTCTACACCCACGGTCCATGCCACGGTGGGCAATCAACAAGTCAATCATGTCCAAATTGACGGAGGTAGTGCTGTCAATCTCATCACGGATAAACTCCGCAAACAAATGGGCATCAAACAACTCTATCGTGCCCCATATGACATCAAATTGGCTAATGGCCATATCACGAGACCTCAGGGCGTCACCCCTGTAATCTGCCGAAAGTAGACTCGGCCCTAAAAAACTTTTTATGCATAGAATGCACAGGACTCATATTCCATATGCAAGGGAAAGTTCCCACAATTACTTAATCTTCTAAATCACATAGAGCAAAGGGAAAGAGGCATCACCAGGTATCCCCAGTGGAATGAAGTTCCTAAAAAAACCTCGCCCTGAACTAGCAAACGCTAGACGAGCATCTGCCTCGGTCAATCCCTTGGCAGTACTAACATCCTATATATCTAAACTGAACGAGTCAATCTAGAATAGTACATCTTTTCCCAAATCCTAAGTGATTTAGCATGAAGAACATTATTTATTCATTAAGGTCATAAGAAATAAGAACTTGAATCCTTTGCAATTACATTGACTATGAACTCTATGTATTATTATTTGGAAATTATGCCCAGAACTTGGCATTAACTTATACAATTGTCAAGGTATCCAAATATAACTTAGCCAAAAGGACCATACCATGTATTAGTTATCCAAAATAATTGTGTTACTAAATTTACAGGCCATCACTATTGTAGCCCATATTCCAATGAATAAACAAATCCGAAATCCGAGTGGCATTGCTCCATGTCCTGTTTCGAATATTCCACATCCTTCAAGCTAAAGCCAACTCTAACAGCAAAATAAATACAATTGGAGGAGGGAACCCATACCCGCAGCCAACCAATATACAAAAGCACAGATCAACGAAGGCAGCATAAAGAATGCTACTGAAATATGATTTCATTAAATAGAGAGCTTTTTTGGTTACCTTGTTTCATTGATTACATAGAAAGCTGTTAAAGCAAATCGAAATCTTTGCTCAACTGGTCTATAATAATAGCAGAGCATGTGAACCTGCTTAAATACGATCAACATTCATTTTTTAGAAACAATCTGCACAAGCCAATCCTTGCTATGTGGAAACAAATATTTCGATCAAGTTTAAAGCAATCGCTAGATCTACTACATATGCAAGGCAGAGCAAAGTTATATTTACCCTAAGTTGCCAAAGGCTCCTTGAGCAAGAATCCATGAGGAAAAATTTCCAAAACTGGCATTTCAAACATGTAAAGCCAGGCAAAAAACTCTGTGTATTTGCCACAACAGGTCGCAGTAGCCCAACATGGATGCCAACGATCTGTTTTCCTACCAAATATTCACTGGCCTTTATCATTCTATAGGGTCGATCCATGATCTTGCAGCTGTATTTTGTTAGTCTTGTACGTCCTGGTACAAGACTATTCATGCACACCACGGATCAAGGCAGGAATAAGATGCAAGGTCAAGGTCAACCATCAGGAAGCAAACCCCCTCCGAAGACCACGCCAAAGACCACGACGAAGACCATGCCAAAGAAGAGACAAAGAACAGATAAATGACGCACCGGCACAGTCAGCACTCAGGTGATTCCAGGCACCTAAAGTAGGCACCGCCAGATTTCCTGGAAATCAGGCTCTGATTCAGGATTGGTAGAGAGATCTGCAAAACACCTATTTTGGGCCCAAGGTCGTTGTACTATATATATGAGTAGAGTTAGAACTCAGTTTTCTAGATGAGTTTTAGTCCTTGTCTCTAGTCTTTCTCTCATTTCCGAGAGCTCATGTACACTCAGTGATATCAAGGAAGCATCATTATCTTCACTGTTTGCTGTTCTTTCCTGTTTTTCCTTTTCTGTTCCTTTGCAAAATCCCGCGTGACATATATAACCAGGAATAATTTTATCATGTGTTTGCCTAGGCCCATAGTATTGGAACTTCATATCCATTGGCAACTTAAATATGCACTTAAGCAACTTAAAATGTATTTTTTCAAATAAGCAAAGTATGTTTTATATGAAAGTTCAGATGTTCTAGTGTCGTGAGAGATGTCTGCATCTCTATTGATTGGAGCTCCAGGGGTGCGTTACATACAATTTTTAAGTGTGAAGAAAGAAATTGGCTTGTCAAACCATATATAAAGCATGTTCCCTCTCTATTTTCTTTGATGCAAAAAAAATCTGGAAGAGACACGTGTTTAAAAAAAAAATGAAAGCCCTGCGTACCTGCTGTGCTAGGCAGGTAACTTAGTACCAAACCCCTATCCCTGGCTCTATGATTTCTTGCTCTGCAAGCAATTCCAATGTCGCCCAAAGTTTGTAAGTAATCGCCTTGCACTTGCAAATTGCAAAGGGCTGCCGGGGCTCGAAGCGACTCCAACCGGGCTTGGAGCAGGTCTGTGAGTTTCCTTTGCCAGTGGAGCGGCAATGAAGCTAGGGTCAACTACCCTCTCCTGCCCTCAGTTTTCCTTGATGTTGCAGGAAGAAATAGGGCAGTTGATGAACATGCTTGCAGATTTTGTTTCGCTAGCACAAGTTTATGGTTTTGCTTGCTCCTTGGGTCTTCGGCGGGAGTTTTTTGCAAATTTTGGTGTAAGAGCAGCCAATAATACTGGCACAAATATGTCAGAAGATGAAAGAAGCTTCTGGGTGTCCCTTATCCAGAAAATTTTAAGACAAGCTGTTGTTAGAGAAGAGAGCTCATGATGGTGTTGAGGTAACAAAATCAGTTTTCTACTTAAAGTTATTTCATGGTTCATGACAGTTATACTAAAATACAGATACTTGAAAATGACTTAGCGGTATTTGGGTTCTTTGCTGCTCTTGGAAGAAAGGCACGCTCGTTTTTGGCAACAAGTATAGTGTCTGAGACACCAGAATCTTTAGCAAGTCTGTTAAGGCATGGATTTTGCCTTTACTATGTTATCTCGTATTAGTAGCCTGGTCACGTGCACATATTACATGCATTTTGTCATAGAAGAATGACTATCAGCAAATTATTTTATCTCAGATACTTGGAAGGAGCAAGTGTTTTGTTCTACCCGCAGTTATCTACCTTAACATTTTATCAGTTGTCCATGGAGCTTCTCACGATAGTCGGTCAATGTTGGATATGCAACAGTGGCGAATAATGCTGCAACAACAATGAAGCCACTGACCAAGGTGGCTCTTTTATCTAGGTTGGAAAGATCCTGTGCAACAACATTGCGTCTCTTTTCTTCTGCTTGCTTCTGCATTTCACAGACGATATCGTTTAAATTACTTTCTTCCAATGGGTTAACAGCTTTCTTGAGTTCATTGGTGAGATTGAAGAAGCGCAATTCACACTTCTTTACAAGGTGCTCAGAGTGTAGTATCAATCTCCCGTGGTCATATTCAGGTACGCATTAAGTGGAATAGCAAATTTGAAAGCCAGATACCAGCTTCAATGATTCCGAAGCCCAAAGTTTAGAAATGTGAGTAACTTACACCTTCGTTGGTTGGAACAAGTTTTAAGACTTCTGTATGTTTTTGATAGACAGGTTTTTACTTTTTTTTTTTCCAGGACAGCTATCACGATTGGATCTGACCCATCTGGTATGTATAATCTCTCAAATTTTGGTCCGTACTTATTAAAATTGAGGGCCTCAGTTTGATATGGCAGTAATAAAATTGCAGAAAAGGATGCAGATCATGAACAAGTCTGTAAAGTTGTTAATAAAAAGAACCAAATGGCTGAATTTTCAGAGAGGTCCTTGCTATCTGGTAGTACTACTCCATTCATACATGATGAGCAAAGTGATAATGTTGTGGGCTTATCACGATTATTTTTGCCGAAAGCATTCTAGGATGGATTGGTGTCCGCGAAAAGGACTCACGGGGAAGCGGGACCTAAATCAGTAATTCAATGTTGGAAAAATATTCTTGGCGCTTTTGCGTAAAATGCAAGACAAAAAAATTCTCCCGGATAGGTACAGTTATAATACAATGATGGGTTCAAGAACGAGCATAAGGAATAAAGAGCAATCTCTGCAAATCTCTGTGCCTTTTCTTTATATATGTGGTATAAAATTAGCCTGTACGTCAAGGAATTTGCAGATGTTGAGCACTTAAAAGTTCTTAATATTTATGAAATTGTATCCATTAGGGTTTTTTTTAGATTAAAAAAGGGCTTTCAAAACATGCCAACTAAGCCAAATGAAGATAAATGAACTACCAATCAGAAATCAGAGCCTGACGGGTCCAGTCAGCAAAACTGTTATAACTAACTCACTGGATCACATTTTCTAGCATAACTATTGATAGAAAAGTCCAAATAAGCTCTCGTTTAGTGCAATAGATAGATCTCGTTGAGATCGTTCCAACCTTAGGTGCTTTGCACATATTTTAACCACTTATGATTGTCAAAACTTCAAAAAATATGGTTTTTATCATTTTTTACTATCCTACGGGGCTAAAAGATATGCAAACCACCCAAGGTTGGAAAGATCTCAATGAGATCTATCTATTGCACCAAACAAGAGCTCATTTGGACTTTTCTATCAACACTTACGCTTAGAAAAACGGATCCAAAGGAGTTAGTTATAATCGCTTTTGCCGACCGGATTACCGCCTGCTTTTTCGATTGGTAGTTCATATAGCTTAGTCAGCAGTTCTTAGAAGGCCCTTTTATGATCTCAAAAAATCCCTAATGAGATTGTTTGCGAGGAGATGGAGTGGTTGCCATATTTTCATAATACAGCCTCTGATTGGTCAGAGTAACACTTGTGGATCTATGTCTGCAATTGTCAACATCTGTTCACGCTGGGTGATGGACTTTAGCAAGTATAGTGCCTGGGTTCAACAAACCAAGGGAACGGCGAGACAATTTTGCTTAACGTGTAGCTGGGAGTTGTTATTTTGAGCTTATGATGCCCATCCGGAGATGAGCATGTGTTCTAAGATATTTAACCTCTTTTGCTGTCTTGTTCAACTTGCTTCCTTTTCTTCTGTTCCAATTAATTTTGAAGATGTGATGTAAACATTTACATAGTAAAACGGGATTGTTTTCGTTTTGTTTCTCTGCAACCATGATATGTTCTGCATAATTCTGTCCTCCTCCATGATGAGATGCTGCAGTAAAAGACATGTCAATAATCGTCTCGTCAAAGGGATAAATTGCTTAAGTGTTCGCTACTCCAAAGTTCCTTTTTCCCCTTTGACCTGTTTCAACAAAAGGTGTGCATTTTGTTTTAACAAATCTTCAATGAGCAGGTGCTTAAACGGATTACTTCCTAACAATTAGTTTAGAAAGAAAGAAAGAAAGAAAGAGTATATTAGTGTCAAGGGGAGACTTCTAAGGTCTACAAGACCAGATAAATATAGCAAGCCCTCAACATCTAGGAGTATTCTCCAAGATGAAATTGCTAGTTAAGTCTAGCAAGTTAGTGATAAGCTTTCATTGCCTACGAGTTCATTAATGCAACCCCTTAGAGGGTCAAAAAAAGCCTATGAGGCTTTATGCATGCCTAATGTTCCTTTTCTTCTTTCGGCGCTATCCTTTCTTTAGCCCTTTTGGCCATTTTCTGAGTGCCCCTCAGCTGGCTTCCTTTTTCTATTACTGTTTAATGGTGCCAGATCAAGCAGGTGAAAAGAGGTCAGCACTTTCAGGTTTAATTTTGAATGAGCTTCTTTTGTTTTGATTGGTAAGTCCATACGTATGCAAAGCAAGACATTTTTGTTCTGAAAAGATCATGAGCTGCCTTAAAGTGGCGCAGGCTAAGGCACTAGCAGAATGAGGAGTTTGAGCAGGATCAAAAGGAAAAAGACGTTGAGAAGAAGGAAAAAATGAAGTAGTGTGACAGGCAAAATTATACAGTGGAGTAAGGCAGCGACATTGGGGCAAATGGGTGCTAGGGCTTTGTGACCTTTGCAAATAGGTTTGCTTGGAGACTACCAGAACATGGCTGCACCACGAACATGGCTGCACCAAGAACACGGCGGCATCCTATAGTCGTTATGGTTAGCATCCTTCTATCGTGCAGGCGCTGAACACGAGGGCAAAAAAAAAATGTAGGTTCAAATCCTGCATGTTCTACCACGTATAGATGAGCTGGTGAAGAGAAACGTTCGGGGCGGCTGCTAGGCCGCCGCGATAAGTTTCTTGTATGTAAATAATACTTTCATCTATACTTTCGGAATTATAGCAATCTACCGTGAAAATTTAAAAAATGTATTGTTACCAAAAGAACAAGTGAATCCACCCCGAACAAAAGTAACAATTTTTAGGAAAAAAATACACATGTGCCAAAAAGTGGAAGAAATTTAACCACCTAATTTTCTTTTTCGGAAATTCCACGAGTACCTAATTTCAACGTTCCTTTTTCTTTAAGTCTTTCTTAGGGTTATTTTTTTAGGTTTAGAATAACTTGTAGAAGATGGCACTTCCTGCTTTTAACAGGCCGTTGAAGCTGATGTTCTGCTACGAAAATCTCCTCCTCTCTGTTTTCTATTGTGCCCACTAGAGCCACACCGTTCTGCTCCCTCGATTCCGCCATCCATTATAGTTGGCGATTGTAGGTGCAGCAGAAGGAGGAAGGATAGAATGGCGTTGAGCAGCAGAGCAGCCAAAGCTTCACGGATGATCCAAAAAGCATTATATTATCATTTAATGAGAGTAGAATCCTTTAGCTAGCACGAATCTTACATCCTGCTGGAGGGCACTTCTTTTATTAAATGATGGTGTGATGCGTTCCAGCAAAGAAGATAGTCATGATATCCTCAATCTTGTCTTCCATTTAGACAATGGATGCAAGATGGCTTGATTCTCTTGCTTTCAAGAATTGTTTCTAGAGTTACTCTGTTAATCAGGTGATGACGAATACTTCATAGGTTTGTACTTATCCTATTTTGTGTTTAATTAAAAATGTAGTTCTATTCTTTCCTGACCTGATTTGTCAATCTGCTATTATGAATCTGCTTGATGTAATAGAATAAGAATACTTGTTTGCATTGCATTTTCTTTTTATGAAATAAATAAGGTTGTTGTATGTGGTTTTTGCTGATATTCGTGCAGGGCATCCATCGATAGGCGCAGACCATTAGATGTCTGTTTCAGATGATCCCAACCATCATTAGACGCAACTCTTATTTTAGTAAGTTTTAGTTAACTGTTAGTTTCAAATACACAATTAACCCAAAGGTTGTGAGGTGCATTGTACACATCTACGGTACACATATATTGGATTTGTATGGGTTTTTAACCGATAGTAAAAGGTATCCTATAATTCCTGATTATGGGAACCATGAAGGCCAGCTTACTGCCCTTAGAGGGGCTATAAAAGGGGATATATATCGAAGTATTGAGATGAGGAGGAGTATTGATGGCAGCGATCTAATAGCGGCTGTTGACTTCCAATTATAATTTTCTAGACATGTTTTGGAAGCTTTGAATGAGAGATTTCAAGAGCATAAGATCCTCTTGTGCTTTAAAATTTTGTCACCAGGGCATGTGCCAAGTAGTGCAAAAGAACTCAAAGATTTTGGGCAGCAAGAGATAAATGATTTAACGAAATTTTATAGAGAGCCTCGATATGTTGGTGGGATAAAGTTCGACAACATTGTATCACAAGACAAATTCAGATTTGAGTAGGAAATTTAAGATTCAAGCAAGTACGGAATGGAAAGGTAAGAACTTTCTAGATAGTTGGAGAATTATCCTTTCCCAAAAGATGTTGAGGGAGGATAAGTATATTGAATTAACAAAGCTGGCAACAATTGTTGTAGTTCAATGTTCAAGTACACAATATGTGAAAGAGGTTTTAGTCAAATGAACCATATCAAAGACAAGTATAGGAATAAGCTCAAGACAGGAACAACTTATGCTTTAATGAGAGTTTCAATTGAAGGTCCAGGGGTGGAAGTACTTGAAGAATTTGATTTTGAAGAACTAATCAAAATCTGGAAATCTAGTAAGAGATTTTAGGCACATCTTTTCATCAGTATAGTATATCGTAGGGCAAATCGAAATGTGGCTTCATCTTCAATTGCTTCTGAGGATGAACTTGAGTATTGGTAATAATGTGTTATTTAACAATTTTGGTGTATGCAAGTTGTTGTTGATCCCGTTCTTAAAGATGAACATGTTTTTCTTATTTCTTCGTATGTATATTTGATATTGAATATGTACTTTAATTTGTGGATCAATTTTTTAATTTCAAATCTACTGTCTGGAGGAAATTGTAGACAAGATTTAAATTATAAGAAACTAGCTGTTTGGTTTAAAATTTTAGAAAATTGTAGACAGGAATTAACTATTAACAAGTTACTCTAAAGAATATAGGAAATCTTTGTTTAAGAGGCCCAAAATTTCCCCAACCAAGATCTATACATCTTTCGGAGGCGCGCATTCCGGCACACATTCCTATTTTGGGAGGTTATGGTCAAATGTTGACTTTAAATAATGGGAGTCTGTTTTAGAACGTTTACATCAAATGCATAACCTGAAATATTTCAATTGAGCCTTGTAAATATTTTTGGCCTTTTAAGTAGGCCTAATGCACTATATTTTTTGGGACTTTGAGAAAAATTTCAGGCCTGTCAGTGGTTCTACTAGTCAATATCTACTAAGTTCGCATTTCAATTTAACAATGAAATAGAACAAAGATTTTGACATCACAATCACCGTGTACAGAGTCAGATGGTTCACCTCAAAACCAAAATACCATGGTGGATTGATGAATGTTTACAGATTACCATCAATTGCTTCTAAAGCAAATACTATGTTAAATTGACAAGCATTTTTGGCTCAACAATAAAGATTCCACTGTAATCGAGATTTCACTGTATCCCACCATTGATCCATCGCCAAGCCCCCAATATAAACATATCTTTCCAAAGCTCCAGTAAAAAGTAGAAACAATAAACTGAACTATCTGCAACTTAAACCTGCAATCCCAAAAATATTATTTCTTATGCCAAACTACATGTAGACTAATGCTCTGTTCAACCTGCCATCCTCAAAATAAATATGTTCTTATGCCTGCTCTGTTCCTACTGAACAGCAGTAAATATTAAGCCCTCATATCTAGTTGAGGGTAAAATGAGAACCACGTGAACCGTGGATGAATGATATTCTGATAGCAAGTACTCAATATATCCCAGGTTTTCAGATCAAAGTTGAAGACCACAATTGAAGGAGGATTCTTCTCGTTTATGATATAAATATTATGCTCCTGACCTACACAGTGGAAAGAGATGGCCCCAGTGCAAGGGCTTAAAAAATAACTTAGCAATGAATTTGGCATTCTTCCCACCTCTTGCCAACCTTTCTCCTTCAAATCCAAATCCCAGATATAAATGCCAGCATTCTGTCCCCAAAATCCAGAAACCATAAGTGGCGAACCCTTGCATTCAACCAAATGTGGAAAAGCCACAGAACAGAAAGAACGGGACCGTAGTTTTGGCATTGGAACCATAATCCACACACCATGAACTGTATCAAATGCAGAAATTGTTTCAGAACAAGTTGAAGGCCAACCATCCAAACCACAAGTGTAATAGCATGTTGCCAACTTTGTGCTGTCATTTGGAAAGGCCCATTTTCCAACTAAAGAATCATAACATTCCATCCTTGAATAGCACAAGCAACCGTTCTCAAATTTTGCGTAAGTGCTATGTGCAAAAACCTTGTATGATTTGCTCATAGAATCCACTACCAGGCTTCTTACGCTGTCGAGTTTTCCATGTGGCTGCGGTAGTCTTTTCCATGATTTTGTCAAAGGATTGCAAACAATGATGTGAGCTTTTCCACATGATTGCCTCATAAAAAAACATAGCAATCCTCCAGCTGCTTTTACATGAATATCATCAGGATGGAGTGACTTGAATGGAAGAAATGAAAGTGATAAAGTAAACCATTTATTCTCTTTGGGCACATAAGATGTCAAAGTCTCATAGTCGGGATCTGAGAACATGAGAATCCAAGCCTCTTTAGCTTGATTTCGTGCATGCATAGCAAGAAACTCATGTGAAAGCAAAAGGGATTCCCATCGTTGACAGACTGTTCTAGCTCTAAACAAACTTTTGATAGGAAGCATGGCCAAAACATGCTCTAATAGTTCATCTGGTATACATCCCCATAAAAGAGCGTCCATTTCCATTTCCATACTGTGGCGGTTTTATTTTCCTGCCCAATTGACTTTGATTCTAATACAATATTAGACAGAACTTACCACCAAAGCTGGACAAGTAGATTCTCCAATCTGATATAAATATACAGCTACGAAAGCACACGGACTTCAACCTTCATAAACAGTAAAGAGAGTAAGAAACTAGGTCAGGAAAGCTGAAGAAACAGAAATCAAAAGCACAAACCCAAAATCGCTCTTGGGACCCCTGGCCCCAAGAAAGCAAAGGCTATGAGAGCCCCGGAAGACCAAAAAGGGGCAGATCTGCTGGTTGAAGCATCGGAAGCAAACAATACACGAATAAAACGGAATACACGGACACAGAACAGACTTCGAAGAACCCACGAACAGCCATCGCCAAAGACATAAACTCTGAGGCGCAAAAATCAACGGGGGAAACATATAGGCTACCAATGTGGCCTTTTATAGTAGGACAATATTCGTCAGTACACGTGTTTTGTCAACGTGGCAGATTAGGGTTCTAGAGTATTTTTGCCTCCCTCATGGCGCCAAAACTAGAAAAATGCACCCACTAAATCAAAGATCGTTATTTCAAATCCTTGGGCAACACCTATACATTGAGGGTGCCCAGGACTCAAAATTTCTTGGCTGCGGGTGAAATTTTTGGTCAAGGGTTACCCCCTGCCCAAGATTTTGGGCAAGGCCAGTCAGCAACTCATCGTTCTGAAAACTCAAATAACAGAAATTTAGGGTTCTTGCTTCACGAAAAGACAATTATAGCCGACATTTTTGCTGTAGATTTGCTTGTCAAGAAGCTGAAGGTAGAAATAATTGTCATAATCAAGTGATAACAGCTAAACATCGAGCAGTAGTATCTTCAAATCTGAAGCAAAATCAATTTGCATGCCGAATTGAGGCATGGTGCAAATGTGATAACAAATGTGATTTCGTCCTGAGGCCAAATTTCTCTGATATTTGAAGCTGATAGTTTCTGACAGACCTGATGTAAATGTATATAGTAGCACAGACGATGGACATATGCACAAGATCCCACAGTTGTGGGTGTTCGCTATCAACTAGACTATAAAAGAAATTTAAAAGAAATTTATCGTGGCGCCCAAGGTCGCCGCAAACATTTGCCTTTACTGACTCACTTATTACTTTGAATGTAACTATTTGGAACAGTGCAAAAACCCATCCTTAAACATTTTGGCACAAAAAAATACTTGAAATTTTGTAGATTCTTCTAGATTCCCTAAGATTCCTTCAACATTCTCTGAAAATGCCCTCGAGATCCTTGTTAATTACCCAAGATTCAATCAAAATTCCACTCTTTTCAAAAGTCAAGGCAAGATGGTGTCTAGCTCTACCCGGTCTTCAAAGTCCATTCAATTTTTCTTAGATTCTATCTATTTGATTAGATTCCTCAATATTCTCCACATATTCTGTGAAGATTCCTCAAGATCTCTAACGATTCTTATATTTTTCTCTAATTCCTTGAAGATCCTTAAGATTCCTTCATAGTCTATAAGTTTATCTTTAGATTAGATTCTTTTGAACACGATGGTGTGATGTTCATGTATCACAAAGTGATGCCAAACCATTACTCTTTGGAAAGCGCTCAATGAATCGAGTCTAATGGCACAAGTTCGGCTCAGTTCTGATATATTTATTGCAAGTTATGGGTGTTTGACATATTTTGTAAGCATTCTCAATTACTTATGACATGTCATAGTGGTTATCAACATCGGATAGAAGAATGAAAAAGAAATCTTAGTTCTTAGAAGAGTGAGCAGTAGTATCTTCAAATCTGAAGCAAAATCAATTTGCATGCCGGATTGAGGCATAACTGCGTCAAACTACCCGGATTAAAGCTTATGCAAGCCATATACATGAATTTTGCAGCAGAAATTGGCGAAGAGATCTACAATGACAATTTTAGAGGGCTTCAAGATTGCTCAGAAAATTTATGATCCGACAATTAATTCTTCGGTGCAAATGTGATAATAGATGTCATTTCATCCTGAGGCCAAATTTCTCTGATATTTGAAGCTGATAGTTTGAGACAGACCTAATGTAAATGTATATAGTAGCACAGACGATGGACATATGCACAAGATCCCACAGTTGTGGGTGTTCGCTATCAACTAAACTATAAAAGAAATTTATCGTGGCACCCAAGGCAGCCGCAAACATTTCCCTTTACTTACTACTTTGAATGTAACTATTTGGAACAGTGCAAAATCCCATCTTTAAACATTTTGGCACAAAAAAATACTTGAAATTTTCTACATTCCTCTAGATTCCTTCAACATTCTCTGAAAATGCCCTCGAGATCCTTGTTAATTACCCAAGATTCAACGGTCTTCAAAGTACATTCAATTTTTCTTAGATTCTATCTATTTGATTGGATTTCTCAAGATTCTCCACATATTCTGTGAAGATTTCTCAAGATCTCTAACGATTCTTATATTTTCCTCTAATTCCTTGAAGATCCTTAAGATTCCTTCATAGTCTATGGGTTTATCTTTAGATTAGATTCTTTTGAACACGATAGAGTGATGTTCACAAAGTGATGCCAAATCATTACTCTTTCCGCTCAATGAATCGAGTCTAATGGCACCAGTTCGGCTCAATTCTGATATATTTATTGCAAGTTATGGGTGTTTGACATATTTTGTAAGCATTCTCAATTACTTATGACATGTCATTGAAGCATTAGTGGTTATCGACATTGGATAGAAGAGTGAAAAAGAAGTCTTAGTTCTTGGAGTTTTTGCAATTAATGAAGGGCAATTTATAGCACCACTTTTATGACATGTATCATTCAATCCCTCGAAAACCCTTCGGGGCAGGGTTTTTTAATTGGGACAGTAATACGTTTGGTCTGCTCCTTTATTGGGTCCCATTGACCGAATGGCCTCCATAGACGATAAAAACCATTCAATCCAAACAAATAGCACCATAATTAATTTTTGGGTATGTGTCAAAAGAATATGGTCAATTGTTACGTGAATATATTTGGGAAACAAGCTATTATGGTTAAGTTATGCAATAGCCTAATTTATAAGACCAATATTAGAAAGATTAAAGGGGTCGAATCGTGGAAAAGCTCATAGCTTTTCCTAGTAGTGGAAAAATCCAGAACAGACTCCAGTCAGTTTGAATCTGCATATAAAACTAAGTATAAAATAGAACAGAATGGATTTTTCAACGTTCACGAAGACCAAGAGGCTATGGGACCCATACAATGGTGTAACGAACCTAGTGGCTTACCTTGTTGTGCAGATCCTCTAAAGGCCTTGTTGGTATGTGTCCATGGGTCATGCTAGTGGTAGCATTTATTAAAGTATAAAAATATAGTAGCTAAGGTCATTTAAAAAAACCTTAATTTATGATGTCCAAATGGGTGAGCACCATAAAAATAGGGGAACAAAATTGTAGCTGTGTTGAGAAGTATCAGACAAGCAAATCAGGCCAAATAAAGCCCGATCTTGCAGGATTTGACTTGTAGCATGCCGGATTTACACCTGGCAGGATCTTCTGGCAGCAAGATAGCTTGCCATGTGCTGGTCATAAACGTATATAAGAGGAGGAAGGAGCTGGCCGAATGGCAGGAGGAGGAGGAGAAGACAAGAGAACCGGAATCTGGATGCAAAAGAGGCACAGACCGATTTGGGGCAGAGGCATATCTGAAGAATTAAGGTGGGGATCTAATTCGTGCATGGGAATTTGATGCATGCTTGGGAATTGCTTGTGTATGTATTGGAAATCTTGCAGAATAAACCGGTGGTGATAAGAAACTGGTTTTTGGGCTCATTCTTAAACCCAATTCCGATTCTATGGAAAACCCAGGCCTCATGGTATAATCCGATTTGGATTGTGTGATCTTCTCTGCAAACAGTGGAAGGATTCGAGTCTTGATTCGAACTTTGCCTTTTCCGATTTCCCTGTGAATGCTTATATTTTGTAACTGCCTTTGCTTCTGTCAAGTCGTTTTCCTTGTGTTAGAGCTTAGTCTCATTGGTGAAATAGCGGAATCATGATTGGGCCAAGTCCTGGAACCCAGCGCCTCCAGATTTGGAAAAGCGTGGGCCTATTTGTTGCCATGCTGCCAAAAGGAAATCTGTGATCCAAATCCTTGTCCAGAATCCGCCTTGGTGATGAAATCCGATTCCATCTGGCTAGTTTGGGTCATGTGCCATAATCTGATTCACGGATCTCTGTAAATCCGATCTGTGAGATAGGCTCTGGCTTTGGGTTATAATCCGATTCTTGCTCTCAAATTGTTGATGCCAGTTAGAATTTGATGCCTGTGTGATAGAGCTAAGCATGATGCAACCAATGCTTAACGGATATGGAAAAGCCTGGCCGCTGCCGTGACCTGTTGTTGCAATTATCTCCAGGGGATACCAAAGTCCGGTATCCCCATATATTTATACTAAAGTATTAAAGTAGTATTAACTTTAAGGTTTGGACCATACTGGAATATTGCTTCCTAGTTATAGAGGCCTTTGCTTGAAATCATGTTATGTGGAACCATGGAGACCGAGACAGTGCTAAGTGCCAGGGATGTGGTATGTGCTAAGGGAATCTTTTATGAACTCGGCCTAAGAATAGATTTGTTTATGCTTGAACTTGTGAGGATCCAAGGAGTTAAGTTGAAATATATTACCTAATAATGTTGAACGCCACTTCTCCTAGGGAAAGAAGGGCCTGAGGGAATTTATGGGAGCTCCTGGGCATAGTGCAGCCATGGGACCTTATAAGCTTAGTCGAAAGCATGTGTCTAGCAAAGTAAACAAGTTGAGCTAACGAATGGAATAAACCATAATAAGATATGTTGATATATTCTAAACTATTGAACATGGCTTAGGGTTATAGTTAGATGGTTGCCCTAACTATAATGCATGCCTTGGGTTAGTATAATGGCTCGTTGTGTATGTATCTCCATGCCATTGTTGATAACCTATCTATCTGTCTTGACCTGTATGCTGGCCATTGTGGCATGTGTTTATTTGTGCGCCTAGATAGCTAGTATATGCATTGAGTATGAAGACTCTTATGAACCTTTTTAAGATATTACCTGAAAGTTATGGCTGCTTATATGTTAAGGGAGTTCCTGTTCTTGCTTTGAGATGTGCAATGATGTGTTGTCACTTGGATATGAAATATCTTGGTATGAACCTTATTGTGTTGCATTGCTCTATGGTTGTTCTTGGAAGTAAGATGCATGAGGATTCTATGATATCTCGTATTGGATCAACCTGTAAGGTTATTGGTGATATGCTATCTTGTAAGGTCATGTTGCATCTTGCATTGCAAACGGACCATCTTCGGAGGGGTGGAATGGCCGTGAGACTCCGCATCCGTTCGAGATGGCTAGACGGATGGCATGTTGCATTTGCGGCCCACCTTCGGAGGGGTGGGGTGGCCGTGTAGACTCCGCATCCGGCCTGATGGCCTGTTGGATGAGTTTAGCCATGTACGTACAGATGGAGAGAGTGGTCCCCTTGGGGTCGCAACCCAAGGATTACGCTTGGCATATGTGCATACATACAGAAGATTGATGTGAATGTAAACAAGCTTGTAGCCTGAGTTCTAACTAATGCAGGGGTGTAGTGGAGCAGGTAAAATTGTTGTTGTTCTTATCTTTGATAGTTATGGTAGATTACCTGGTGGTTGATGTTGTGGATGCTCCCAAAATGTTCCCTCCCCACTTAGTCCTTGTGGACTAACCCCTTTATGTTGTTTGTGTATGTTTAAGACGGTCCAGTGATGGGGTTGCTGTGGAGAAGGTTTTCTTATTCATCTCGATGATCTTGGTGGAGGAGACGTCGGATCGACTAGTGGTGTTAGTGGAAGCTATTGGTGTGCCCAGAATTAGATGAGCTTGGGCTCGTATGTAAATACCCGATTTAAGGAAGTATAAACATTTAACGAGTATATATAAGTCTTATGAATATTTAACTTTGATGTTAACGTGTTGGCGCAACGGCCTAGGCCAAGGGGCTAGGCCCGTTTCAAATGGCCTAGTACAACCATTACTACTAGGATAAAAAAACCCTGCCTCGAAAGCTTTTCAAGGGAAAAACCTTTGCAGTAGTGATGATACTAGACAAGCAAGAAGAAAATATGTAGCATAATAACAGGGGGTTTTCTTTGTGTTTTTGTACGCTTTTCATTAAGGTTTTCCTATGATTTCGTGATGTATTCAAATGGATGTACTAATGCGTACATCTAGAGTGCACCATTTAGCCTTTTTTTTTCAATGGTCAACAACCAATGGCTCACAACAAAAGCCCTTTTTTTTGTGCGTGTGGTGCATAATGGTCAACAACCAATGGCTCACAACAAAAGCCCTATTTTTGTATGTGTGGTGCATAATGGGCACATGAAGGGCTTGAAGGGCGCATGTAGTGCAGTTTCCCCGCCGGCAACACATTTCTTATCATAACTTTTGATCTAGAGCTCTGTTTCAGATGATTTTTATTGCGTTGGAAAGCTCTCTCCGAGATATTTTTGATAGTGTATGATATGGATATTTTTGGTTAAGTTATCTATGCTAAACCAGCAAATTTTCGGCCGGGTTTGATAGGCTTTCACATCCTACCAGTTGATTAATACAGGATTGCGCTATTGGATATTGTTTTATGGCTCATTTCGAATGAAGCTTGCAAAAAATTACCATGCATTTTTAGATTTTGAGGCAGTTATTAAGCAAATTCCAAGGCTTCTAGATCCTTGTGCTAACAAGCAGAAAAGTTTCCCACTTTGGTTTCTCACCACAAGTATCCAAGGAGGCCAAAGTTGCAAACTTTATGACTTTCAGAATAATGGGATCAATCTGCTCTATCTTTATGGTAACTTTTACTTATGTTCTATTTGTTTTATTGTGATGAAATTCAAAAGCTACAAGTGATGAAAGCCTCAAATGAATTCTAGTTTTTTTCTGGTTTGAATTCTAAAATTTTTGTCACACCGGGGGGGAGGGATGTCCCTAAGGCCCCGAAGGGGTTAAATTTTTTTTTTGCAACACAAACCATTAACATCCAACATATAAAAATTAAATCCCCCAATACATAACAACCAACACATAACAACCATTGACGTTAACAACCAACACATAACTACCATTGACATTAATTAACACAACCATTGGGTCCAACACATTTAAATTAAAATCCCCCTTAAACCCCCTTTGGTTTGGGTGCATATTCACATGGGGGGTGACGTAGGGCAGCGAGAGCCCTCATAATTGTATTTTGCACGTACGAAAACAACACCATATAGTATTCCGTTTGAAATCTTATAGTATTTTGCGAATCTTGTTATACAGTATAGCAAATGTTGTACTTGCATACCCCACAAACGAGGAACTTTGCGTACGGTGTAGATTAAGGAATAAGGGGTGAATATGCCTATCCAACAGCTCTCGTTGTCCGGAGTCACCCCCGTGTGAATATGCACCATGCGATGATGACTACTGAGGGCTCGGTAATTGAAGATGCTCATCTAGAACCTCAAATATGTACAATGCCAAGTCATGCCAGATGGGGGTCTAAGAAGTTGTGGAAACGTAGTCAAATAACGATTCCTGACCATCTCAAAAGTAGGACATCTTAGTAGAGTATGGCTTTCATCTTCAATAATCTATAACTGGCAAATGCACATAATCTGGCTTCTCGTGGCAATTGCGGCCGCTCCCATCTACCTGTCTCAATCCATAGCTTGTGGAACCATGTGCGAATTGATGCAATAGCTGCAAGCTTTTTCCTAGACAAGAAGCAAGCAAATAAGCTTGTGGTCCTGGTGCCAAAGTGGGATTTATATGTGCATGATAACTTGAGCTAAGGTAACTGCATCCCATATCTTCTGAGAAAAACGACCATTGAGATATTGTTGCAAAAGCTCAGGATCAGAACTAGCAAGCACCATGCAGTGTTCCAGCTGCATAGACCAGTGGGCAAACCATGCATTACAATTCTCTTTCCAACATTGTTTCAAACGTTGGGGAGATTCAGCCATGGCCGGCCATGGCAAGTGCAAGAAGAGGGCATCTATCATCATCTATTTGATGCACCTCGCTGATATAGTGGAGATGGCGCTTCAGGGCAAAATATTGAAGAGGCCAAAAACCTTTCTCTTGTAAAAGAATAGCATAGGGCACCATAGTTTTGACTCATAGGCTGTAAGTGAGAAATGACTTTTGCACCCGTTTGAAGCTCTCCCAAGCACTACTACTAACAGCAGGCCCCCATACTTCAGAACCATACATTAAAACAAGTTCTACCAAAGCCCGAAATAAGTGGGCTTTTCGTGACCAATCATGAATCTCTGCAAGAAAACAATTATTTTGCATTGCATAGAATGCTCTCCAGCCAGTAGTCACCTGCTTAGTAATACATTATTCCCAAAGTGTGTTTTTACAAAACTCTACACCAAGATACTTGTAGCTATCTACAACTCCAACTTTGTGACTATCATAGTGCGAAGTTAGAACAGTATGTGAATACGCAAAGCATATATAGAGGTCTTGTTTTAAGCTTCGACTATGTTCAATAAGCATGCGCAATGTGAAAATATGGTATATGATAGAATGATCTGGACGAAATCCTGCCTGTCCTATAGCACGTACACCAATATGTTATGCCAATGATGTCAACTGCTTCTTAGTAATACTGGTTAGGAGCTTGAAAAATATGGACCTGTCCTTCTTGCAAAGCTTGATTTAAAAGAGCAGTGATGATTGGAAGCAATAACGGACCCCTCCATTTAAGCAATTCTGCTTGCAAACCTTGAAGATCAGGAAACTTGCCATTGGATAGATGTCGCAGACCTTCTTTGACTTCCTCCTTTGTGAATTGAAGAATATTACCTACCAAGGCACAGAATTAAGAATCCCAGGATGATCATATAATTGTCATGTATTAATTGTAACGGATTGAATCCAATGCATTGTTAAGGAGAATAGTTATTCCGGTGTTGTTTTGTGAGTTGAACCTTTCTTGTGTATTTTGGTCAATGCCAAGTGGACAATGCATTGACCAATATTGCTACAGTGGTATAAGTTCATAGTTTGACCATTGTGAGTGATCTCAAATTGGTTGATCTAACTTTTGAGCTTATTATTTAACGTTGGTATCAGAGCTCGTATGGCAACTAGACTTGGTTCTTCATTGCTTATTGGAATTGACATGTTTCAAGGGGAAGCAGGTTTCCAAGCATGGAAAGAGAGGATGAAGGATATATTCCAGCAAAGGATCTGTGGGATCTTATTGCAAGTGATAGTGGTGAAGAAGATGAGAGCAGTACTACTAACTCAAGAGGAAGTGCAGCTAGCGAAGCATCAATCAATGCTGCTACAAGTGGAAGTACATCCAAAAGGGCACATCAGGTAAGGTGTATTTTATTTTTAGTAAGTTAAGCTCTAGTATTATGTTTAAACTAAACAATAAGACACCTAAGGAGATGTGGGATTTTCTGATTAAGCATTATGAGGTTAAGGACTCGTCTCAAATTGAACTGCTTGATAGAAAGTTGAGAAAATTGAAGTTTAGAGATCATGATAATCTAACTCAATTTTTTCAAAACTATGATAATATTCTCACTGGTTTGGAGGCAGCAGGAGTTCCTATTACAAAAGACTTTCATGTCTTCATTTAGAGCTTCCTCTAAATAAGAACAATTGTCTAACCTTATTAGAAGTGTTGTCAGAAATAGAAATAGAGTTGAATTATTGAATATGTAGCACAATAACCGGAGAGGGGGGGGCGTCCAGAGGGATTTGATATGGATATAATTCCTAAAACCATAGACCATATCCCTGAAATAATTGAATGGGTTATAAAAAAAGCATAGCTTTAAGATAAAAAAAATTATTATGTTAGCTTATTGGTTAGATTGGTTAAAGTAGTTTTATTAAGACATTGAGTTATTTTGGAAGAGGTTCGAGCCCCAGTATTTCATATTCCAAAACCTTAGGGGAAGCTGTATAGACGCTCGATATTCCATCAAAACCTTAGATAAACTTGTATTTGACATTTCAAAATCATAGGCGCCCCTAATCATAAATGACCATAAAAAATAGCTTTAAAATTAAAAGATAATCACGTTAGCTCACTGGTTAGATTGGTTAAAGTAGTTTTATAAGACATTGAGTTATTTTGGAAGAGGTTCGAGCCCCCGTATTTCATATTTCAAAACCTTAGGGGAAGCTGTATAGATGCTCGATATTCCATCAAAACCTTAGGCAAACTCGTATTCGAGAATTTAAAATCATAGGTGCCCCTAATCATAAATGACCATAAGTGAAACGAGAGGTGCCTAGAGGCTCCAACCTATGGTCTAAGTCATAGGATCGACGGATCCGACGACTGTGGTAGGCCAGGGTGCACCTTGTTAGAATATGTAGCACAATAATGGGGGGATTTGATATGGATATAATTCCTAAAACCATAGACCATATCCCTAAAATAATTGAATGGGTTGTTATAAAAACAAGGTGCTGCACACGTTGCCCTCCATGGCCGAAGGGTGAAGTGGCTTAAATCATAGTTCAAAGTCATGTTTTGACAATCAATTCAAATTGCTACTTCAAGAAAATAGAATACTTGATACTTGATAACATACGAAACAATGTATGAAGAATCCAAATAGAGAAATAAGAAGCGAGGGAGAGGGTGCAAAAGAACTTAGGAACTTGAAATACATGGAAGTTGCAAGCAAAGTAAAGCTGCTTAGAAATACGAAGGCATGTCTTTTGTTGCTCAATATTTATGGGTCGTGTTCTGAGCCTAGGCCATGTCGAAGACAATGATTTGGAGTCTATGGTTGAGCTCGAACGTGCATTTACCCCGGCTCTTCAGTACGCTTTGGCGCAATGATTGAGGATCTGCCTTCGTTGTAACTAATGCGCCTCCTAATGGGTAACCAAGAAATTTGTCAAGCAATGCTTCTACCATTGTGACATGTAGCATCTTGGATGCAGTGTCGATGTCGCCGAACATTGTTGACTCTTCTGCCAATTGAGAGTTTGGCAACCTGTGAAACAAAAAACATGTCATAGTAGTGCATGGATTTGAGAATCGAACACAAAATGATAAAGAAATAAAAATTTCTTGTATCTACACCTTGCATAGTTATGTTACCATGAAGCATAAATAACACCAAGCAAATGCAAATGTGAAAACAGGAACAATAATAAATGATTGACCGATCTTTTAGCTTAACCAAGCATGTGGAAATCCATAACCCTGAACATTTGGAAACAAAATTCTCTGTAGCCAGACGAACTACCTTTATCTTCCAAAATGCAGCCAAAGAGTTTGGCAACCTGTAAGATAAAGAATACACGAATTTCAGAACTGAATACAATGATACGAAATAAAGCTTTACTGTTAGGCAAGCAGAAAGTATCCAACATAAATCGAAGCCTGTGAAGATGCAAACACATCAAATATCTTATTGTTTGGTTGGTCTTCTAGAGCATCTTCACCTGTAAAATATTAAACAGATCAGACTAAAAAGCTTTAGGCACACGCTTTTGCATTCTATTGTACAATTCAATGGATGCATTCCCCTATTTCAAATTGTTATTTTCCATAATGACAACAGTGCATGTATATACTGTAGGTCTTGTAATTTTCTTATATGTCTGGTTTGTTGCATCGAAGTTTGAATAATTGGCAAGCAATCTGACTAAATGGTCATCTAAAATTCCAATTCAATCAAGGGGATTATGAATCATGAGAGATTGCATAGCTTGGCACAACTTGTAAAAAAGCATCTTCATCTCTCCATATTCGAGCCCTAGTTCAAGGAAATACTTGGCTTGTGGAGAAGGTTTAAGCATCATCTTCAATCTGCCTACAGAGCCGATGAGATTAAAGACATCACTAAGCATTAAATAAAGAAGATTTTGTGCATACCTCTGATGCTGGTATTCAAAAGCTTGATAGATAAGCACCTTTCACCTTACAGGTAGTCTGGTGATGATGTTATCCCAGCTCCACTCCGCAAATAAAAACCCCTTTTTGCTGAGCTTTTCGCATCAAATGGTCAAAAAACCATTCTTTTTACTTATCTGCACATCATGACAAATGATTGCATCCTTTTTTAGATTCTGGTGGCCAAAAGGCATGAGCTCGACCCATTTTTGAAGCTTTTCTGTTTGTAAGACACGCCTCCAGTTTTAGGAACCCAAAGTAATGGGCAGTCAGAGAAGATCAGTAATATAAAAATCGGAGAAGAATAGAATAGGTTTTTAGCGTCCACGGAGACCAATTGGCCTATGGGACCCAAACAAAAAGAGAGCAGCAAGCGTATTACTGACAGGATTAAAAAACCCCTGCCCCGAAGGGTTTTCGAGGGAAAAACCTTAGCAGTAATAAGCATGCTGGCACACTGTACAATTGCATAGGACAGTTCAAGACCGTCCCGTAGGACACAAACGAGTCCGTGCATCCATAACCTCCTGGAGGTATGACCCCAACAAACCCACTGACGCCGTAGTCAATAACTGATGCAACGGCTGGCCAGGCACTAGTAGTCGAACATACCTCTCTCGGATATGGGCAAATGCCGGGCAGATCTGGAGGGTATGACATTCATCCTCAATCGCACCCTGGTGGCAACACTGACAAAGCCTTTGCTCGTGTTTCTCGAGCCCAACGCCTCGTTTCAATGCGAGGCGATGTGCACCGTCTTGAATGGAAGCTATAAGGGGTTGGGTGTACAAGTACTGGTGTGGGCCTCTTGTGAGCCTAGGATTGACTTGCTGCTGATAGTGTGCCGCCTTAACGTCGCGTCGAGCCCTCGCGATCCCGAGCTTGCGAAGGAAAGTAGCATCTAGGTACAGTTTAAGTGCCTCGCGATCTTTCTTTGTCCTAACCTCGACGATCTGTTTGCACCGCACGCCCGCGTGAGAACCACCGAGCTTGCTTGTCTTTCCAGTGAGATTTCAGCGCCGGGGACCCATCGCTGTGGCCAAAAAGCAAGGTGGGGCAAGCGTGTATCAGCCATAGCGACCACCTTTTGGAAGTAAACGATATGGCGTTCCAACGCAGCCCGTTGAAGGGGTAGAAAGCCTGTCTCCTGGAGTAGGATCTGGTACGGAACTGTGGACTTCACCCCCAGGGCCCGTGCCAAGAAGGCCTTCTGCACCTGCTCGAGGTCATTCCAGGTGTTGAGAGATATGACCGGACCCCACACTTCTGCCCCATACAAAAGGACCGGCTCAACCAAGGCCCGAAACAAATGTGACTAGTGGCCCCAGCGCATAACTCCGCCTTTGTGGTCATTGTTCGCATGGCATATAGTGCTTTCCAACCCGCCGTGACCCGCAACCTGATAGCCGCATCCCAATGGGTGGTAGTTGAGAACTCAATCCCCAAGTACTTGTAGGTCGGAGACACCTCTACCTCTTGCCCTGGTAAGTGAAGGTGGGAAGCCTTGGCTGACGGGACGATGCAACTAGCAGCACCTTAGATTTGGCCAAGTTAACTCGCATGCCAGTGAATTGGCAAACAGGTGACGCTGCATGTCCTCTGGAGTATAGGCCATGAGGTTGACATCGTCAGCATATATGAGTTGCCGGATTGTGTGATGCATGAGATGTGCGCCCACGCCTCCATGCTCAGAGAGCCAATCTTCCAACTGATCAATGTATAGGCCAAAGAGTGTGGGGGAGAGGGGGCAACCCTGACGCACTCCAATGCTACTGATTACCGGTTGTGCTGCTGATGTGATACGGCCTGAGCATGCCTCGCATTAACCTATATACTCGTGATTCTCGCAAGTCCGGGGGTCCCGGCCCTGTGAATCGGTCCCGAGCTTGTTGCGATGGGTACGTGGTCGAATGCTTTTGCAAAGTCAACGAAACAACAAAGACATGAGGTTCTCGGGCGGGCGATTCCGCTATCCTCAATCAATGTGCGCAGAGTGAAGATATGATCGATGGTGGAATGTCCGGGGCCGAAACCCGCGTGTAAGAGCTTCGCGACCTCCGTTTCCTCGCCCATATTGTCACCGCATTTGCTCAAGGATGCCGACCAATAGTTTTGCAAAGAGAGAGCTGACCATAATAGTACGGTAGTTGGCCGTGCATTGAGGGTCCCCGCTTTGTATATGGGCACTACTCGCTAGTGGTCCATTGCGTGGGAAGCCTTCGCAATGCTTTATTGAACAATGCCCGTGAGGACGGGCACCGATGGAGGCCCAAACCCATTTCGAAGTTACGCACGCATGCCATCTAAATCACGCCTTCCCATTAGCTAGGCGTTGCGGGCCCATGATAACATCCCCTTCGCGGATAACCCGAGCCATGCCTATCGTGGAAGGACTAGTGCCCGCCCCGAGCCGGTCGCGCATAAATTTGCAAATCTTTGTACCCATTGCTCCGAGGTGATGTTCCCTGTGGGTTGTGCAGGCTTGCTCAAGACCCTTCTCCAGAATGTCCTGGGGTGCCGGTCCAGGAGACCAAACATCTGTTGCTGATGCTCTGCGAGGTATCTGGCCTTCTTGTTCTTGAGAAAGGAGCGGTATTGACTGATGGCTTGTGGGCGGGAGATGGGATCAGTGACTTGCCGGAGTGTGCGTTTGAGCTCTCGACATTCATGATCAAACCATTTGTTGCGGGGAAAGGTGGTAGTGCATGTGGTTCGCCGTGAGCGGCCTCTCCCAAAGCATCTTTCAGCAGCCGTCATGATATGGTTCACAACAATAAACCATACCTTTTATCTCCTCTACATAGAATACCAGATCTCATCAGACAAATCATAATCTCATAACCTGTAAACCGTCTAGGTTTGCTACAGAATCCACAGAATAAACCGTTAGCAATGACAAAATGATCTAAGTATGAAATAAGAAGACAAATAAGCACAGATCCAATGAACATAAGATACAAGTTACACCAATTGATATGAACTACACCAATAACTCATAATGATCCGGCTCTAGTTCACCAAAACTAGAGGAGGATTCTCAACACAAGGCAAATAATGGCAGTTCTCCACCCAATCGGGCCAACCGGTGTCGAGATCTGGCAGATCATTGGCAAAGCAGAAGGCTATGGCAATACTTTAAGGCAAGGATCATGGTTCCGACAAAGGAAAGCTCAATAGGCTTATGGACGAAGCGGGTTTAAGGCTGGATTAGCAAAGTCGGCAGCAGTAGCTAGTTGGGGACGTCCAGAATCTGGTCGACAGCCATTGATGATGCTCCTGAAAATTCGATGCAACCCCCTTTATGAATCCGATGCTGGCTTTTTAGACAAAAGGTTCGGCTATTTCTATTTTAAACAAGCCTTATAAAGCTTAGCCATTAAATAATATCTTACATGATATTATTTAGCTATTACGAACTTAAAATATCTTTGCCAATTTAATTGCCTTGCCATTAATTCGCCAATCTCACACACATATGCTAGTCCACCAAGACCAACATTCAAGGCCACTCCCCCGAGCTACCATATCCATATCAATTCCTCCCTTTTCTGAAGGCGACTGACCTCAGTTGTGTCCATAAACAAATTAAGCACCAACTTAATTTATCCAATTGAGCACCAACTCAATTTGTACATGAGCATCAACTCAATTTGTACATGAGCACCAACTCAATCCATTTTAAGGACCAAAGGCTAGGATTATGACTTCATAATATAGCACCAACTATTTATGACCATCACAACTGTTGTGGCTAAAGATTAAGATAAATATTCAGGGAAGATTTAATTATTCTTTTGAGATATATTAGCAAAGCTTAAGATCTACTAGATAAAATTTAAATTTTAAGATAAAGGCAAGATTAAGAAAAGATCAAGGGTTCCTGTTGAAGCACCGACTCCAACCAGTAGCACCAACTACTGCTCAAAACTCTAGACGCCAATCTAGAATTTCAATATCATCCATTAACATCAACACTTATGGCACCAACCATTGTGCAACTATTAATGGCATGATCATTCATTAGAAGGAAGTAATACAATCATAAAAATAGATTTACAATTTCTCTAAAGGAACGAATCCTTTAAAATCATTTAACAGATTTTGAAGTCACCTCTACTTTTAAACTAATATTTCTTACAGATAGATATTCATTATTAAGACGTCTTACTGGACCGCACTAAACTCGTTTAGTTTGGAATAGTTCAAGATTTATCAAGGATAGAGAGTTCAGATAAAGATTGATCCGTCCACCACTGTAGATGCAGGAAAGGTTTCAACGGAGATCCATCCTGGCCAAGGAGATGGATTGTCAGTTTTGGTTAGGCTTGATTGAAAGGAGATCCACTTTGGCAAATGAAATGGATTGCTAAGGAAGATTAGGCTCAGTTTCCTCTGCATATTCCACGTCACCAATCACTTGCACCTATATGTTTCCTGCAACAAACAAATTTTTTTTTCGTACTGATATCCAAAGATTGAGTGTTCTGGGTTGAATCAAATTGTGAAAGAATAATTCAAGGAAAGATTTTAAATTCATAGAAGAAGATCATTTAGATTCTCAAAGGAGAAGGAATTCTATTCCAGTTTGCAATCACTAGCACCAACTAGATGACTTACAAACATCAAGAATAGCCAGAATAAGATTCTCTATTCCTGTTTGCAATCTCCAGCACCAACCAGAAGTCTTTGCAAACTTTAGGAATAGCTTGGCTCTGATACCAATTGATATGGTTCACAATAATAGGGTTTGCTACAGAATCCACAGAATAAACCGTTAGCAATGACGAAATGATCTAAGTATGAAATAAGAAGACAAATAAGCACAGATCCAATGAACATAAGATACGAGTTACACCAATTGATATGAACTACACCAATAACTCATAATGATCCGGCTCTAGTTCACCAAAACTAGAGGAGGATTCTCAACACAAGGCAAATAATGGCAGTTCTCCACCCAACCGGGCCAACCGGTGTCGAGATCTGGTAGATCATTGGCAAAGCAGAAGGCTATGGCAATACTTTAAGGCAAGGATCATGGTTCCGACAAAGGAAAGCTCAATAGGCTTATGGACGAAGCGGGTTTAAGGCTGGATTAGCAAGCCTTGCCATTAATTCGCCAATCTCACACACACATGCTAGTCCACCAAGACCAACATTCAAGGCCACTCCCCCGAGCTACCATATCCATATCACGTCAGAAGCAGGCGAGTCAGCTCAGCAGATTGCTCTTGAAGTGTGGGGAGTTGCAGCAGTCCCGCCAGATCATGCTCAAGCAGCTGGGCATAGGTCCCTGCACGGTCGTAGTCCAGGCGCAGCTGGGGCACCCGGTGTGTTGAAGCAGCAGGTGCACGGGAAGCCTCCCAATGGAGATGCATGAACAGGGGCCGGTGGTCCGAATCTACTTCCTCGTCCCGAGTGTCTGTCCCGATGGAAAAATGAGTAACCAGGTGCAGATCCTGTTCCTCAACCAGCAGATAATCCACCACACTGGAGCCGCCCCCTTGGTTCTCCTGTCTACAAGTGTAGCAACTGGAAGACGGCCACTATGCCAGCCCATTACAAATAACCAGGTCAAAGATACTACCCAGCAACAACAACTGCCTGCCATAGCGAAATATGGCGGTCATCGATATCCTTGACCAAGCCACCTCTGCGGGGGTTCAAGCGCAAGACGCCCTCGCCGGGGATCAAATTTTGGAAACCTTTCGGCTCCCGTGGCGTGTATTAAAGTCGCCAAGCAACATAACCCCGCCCAATTGTTTGTCTTTGGCCAGATGTCATCGTGATAGATCGACATAGGGCTCCAATCGATCCACATCCAAATGAGTGTTATAGAAGTTGCTCTCGGCATGTGGAAAGTAGCATCTTTGCTATGAGGAGAGTGTCGCCATCGCCATGTCGCACGCAGCGCACCCACAAGTAGCGATTGTGCTTGTCTGTTTTGTGCAACGAGGTGGAGTGCCTCAAGGTTGCACAAGAGTAGCGTGCAACGCCGCCATGCCCTCGCTTGCCGTGCACTCATTGAACAAGAGAAATGCAGATAGCTTTGGGAGGTCCCAGAATCGTGCCACGCGATACTCCCATGTCTCCATGAGGAAAATGAGATCCATATCCTGGTGCAATAGAGTTGAGACTCTCGCCTTTCTGCCAGGGGAAGCCCCGGCAGTTCCAAGACACCATCCGGAGGCACAGTTCCTATTTGTTGGCATTCGATGTGGGCCGATGATCTGCCCGATTCTGGGGGGGAGTAGCAGGCGGCGCTGGCAGCGGTCCGGGCGGAGCGGGGAGGCGGGGAGGTGCGGTAGGGTAATCGCGGCAGCGGCAGGAGCGAGGAGTGGCAGCGACCGACGATTGCATCCGGCGACCTCAGCCATGCGGCCTGAAAATGCGGCTTCCCCGGACAAGGCTGCAGCCCCCCTACGACGCACATCCCCGACTGGGCCACCGCCGCCGGCGGGACTCTGTTGCATCGGGGTGAGATCCTCGGTCGACATACGAGCAGTCCCTTTCAATTGCCTACTCGGACGCTAGATGGCCTCCGCATGCATCGCATGTCCGCCACCGTGAAGGTAACAACGCTAGGGGCGATGCAGGCGTTGAGTCCCAAAGGCTTGCTCTAGCAATGTGTACCGGTCGGGAATGCCATTCGAGATAGGATCTCATCCCCACGCGCGCTTGGCGAGATCTTCTCCCGCCTCCTCGAGAGTCCACGACCACCACATTATGACGCCGGGCGGCTCCGCTCCCGCCGCCATCGAGTCGAGGGCAACATTAGCTGCCCCGCCCAGGTGATGCCCGCTGGTCGGAGCGTGTGGGCTGCTCCGCCGAGGGCGATGTGGTGTGTGAGGTGGAGGAGGTGGTGTATGTCCCCGCCGTTTGGCGCACCCGTGCGGGCTGTGGGGCACGTGGGCTTGGCTGTCCCCGTGTTGCGGCCTCTGCCGCTCGGAGTCGGGAGCCTAGCTCTCCCTGGAACCTCTGCCGCTTGGCCAACTCACTGCGTGCAAAGGCCGCGGTGTTCATGGACCTCAAAGATGGAGGCGGCCGCCTTCTTTGGGCAATGGTTGCTTTGAGCTCCTGAATCTCCGATCCTGTGTCTCGCCTACTCTGCGGGGTTCTCGGCTCTGCCGCTGGCTTCGGCGAGGGCTCGGACATTTCAGATATCGGTGGCATACCCCTGTTTCTGACTTGAGGCGGGAAATAGTTGCCATGTATCACGCTCAACACCACGTTTTGTCGCACGCCATAGTCTCCATGGTGGTGAGGAGGGAATCCATGCGAAGCTTCATAAGTCGGCAAGGCCCTGTTTATCTGTTGCCTCTCAAAGTGGGCCAAGCGGCAGATCTTCCAAGCCGCCATCGCGGGTCTCCATCTCTGTAACCCGTTGCCTTTTCACGCCAAGCTGTCTTTTTGAGCACGTGGGATTTGAGGAATTTTGTATCTCTGGCTGTCAATCACGCAATCCGGTTACGGTTACTCTCGACTGTTCCTCCGGTGTTTTATGGCCCTCGTCGCTTTGTGTCGGGCTTGAGCAGCATGTTCTTCATCCATTTCCGAAGTCAATCTCATTGATTGGGCCTTTGCTCGGGCTTCCCTTCTCATGGAAGAGGTTTCTCCCTTGTCTTTGTTATCTGTAGGGGCCGTTTGCGTGGCGGCCCCTCCTCCGGGTTCTCCCGGATGGGGCGGGGCTGGGGTCCGGGTCCGGGGGTGCCAAAATTTGGGGTGAGGAATATCCCCTTCCAAATGGGGGTCTGGGCAAGGGGCTACAGAAGCAGCCATGAAGTTGTATGGTATGGATGGAGGTTAAAGAGTTAAAGTGCTATGAAGAATTGAAAGATGTTTAAAAACATAAACGATGCCTGCCCTCAGTGGTTGGCACGGGGGGGTTTGGGGGGGTTCGAGGGGGTTCAATCCTGTGGGGGGGAGGTTCGATTCCGGCTACTGTCGGAATACTTTTGGTATGGGCTTGGTTTGGATTAACTTTTTGGAATAGGTTGAGATGGGAAAGCGACTGATGCAGCGAATTTTGAGTGTCCTAGGATCTAGGTCGCAACGAATTTTGAATTTTGAGTGAATTTTGAATTTTCGATAGGGTGTAGAGAGAGAAAGGGTAGGATGTAGGGAGCTGAAAGGGAAAGAAGGCTAGAGAGACAGTGGAACAAGGGAGGAAGAGACCGAGCAGAGAGGAAGAAGGTAAGAGAAGGCTAGAGAGAGAAAGTGAGCAAATGAGAGCTAGAGAGAGAATGAGCTAGGCGCTAGAGAGAGAAAGTGAGCAAATGAGAGCTAGAGAGAGAGAATGAGCTAGGCGCTAGAGAGAGAATGAGCTAGGCGCTAGAGAGAGAGAATGAGCTAGGCGCTAGAGAGAGAAAGTGAGCTAGGCGCTGGAGAGACAAAAGAAGGAAATGGGCTTAGCTGCTGCAAAAGCTAAAGAGCCCAAATTGCAAAATGACGAATATAAAAATTGGTTGTATGGTTTGAGGCTGGGTTGGTCAGAAGCTATGCCAACAGCTTCAGCAGCTGGGAGCTCTCTTTATCTGGCTGTCGGAACCCAACTGCTTTGGACATGGCACCTAATCCTTCTCTGTTAGACTTCCACATTCTCTGTAGGTCGATGTTCCAGCAAAGGCCCCATATTCTGGAACAAATCTGCTGCCCCATCCTTTGGTTTATTGCTTTCCTACTCCATTATTTTCGAAAGAATTGACGAGAAGGGCACCGGAATGAATGTGATAACTGGTTAGCCGATTTCCAAAGTGGGCCACCGCCAGTTTAAGTAAGTTTGGAGCAGTCATTGGTATATTTCTAGAATATGCCAAAAACCCACATGGACGGGGGCTTGCCCCCTAGGGGCAACCCCAAAAAAAAGGAAAAAAAATGCCCAACAATTCTGAGAACACATGAAAGTTACTTATATTACATGCAAAAATAAAAAGCAAAAATCAAATGGGAAAGGCCACAAGTCCACAAGCTCCAAAGTGTACTTGACTACTGCCAAAAGCTTCCAAAAGACCCCCATGCTTTGAGTGCAGATCTTTCACCGAATGAGAAAGAGGTCTAATAAAATCAAGCCAAATGGCCCGTCATTTGTTTTGTTAGAACCAGCACCCAACAGTATAATTACTGATCTTTCAAAAATAGACAACTCATCAAGCTTCTCTGTAGCTATAAGGATACATCATGCTTCAGCTTTTAGAGTAGGATGTGCACACCTTTATCTAAAGTTCTGGTACCCCTTCACATTTCTCATCTGAAGCAACAGGTGTGTCAATCTGCAATTGTTCTGTTGCGACTAGCTTAGCCCGGAAAGCTCACCAGTCAGATGAAGTAGATATATCACCATTCCTATTTCCAGTAGGCTCCTCACCGTCTGAATTGGAATGACCAGAACTGCCCTCCATTGAAGCCTTATAGGCATGTCTTGGTCCTGCAAAGAGAAATATAAAATGCATAAGTCCACATGTTTTACATTCTATAGAGTGTAATTCTTGGAGGTGGCTTAACGTATTATCTGCTTGATTGGCTAAATCTGTTCAAGCAACACCAGAATGATCCATGGTGCTGGATTACTGTACATGGTTATAGTTCAGAATTTATGGCAAAACAATCACCTCAAATTGAATAACGTACTGAACTTAGAAATATGTAATTGAATTAATTTTTTGTGAAACAAACAAACTCAACCGTTAATGCCACTACTGTTAGAGGGAAGCTCAATCAGCCATAGATTCTCAAGATATTAATCTGCACAGCAAGCGCTTCAACTTTCACCTGCCTTTTCATAATAACATTCAATAGGCATACCTTACTTGAAAGAATACGCAAAATTCAGAATGATGAATTCTTTCCACTGCTTCGTATATTGTTACTCTAAACTCTACTATTCAGGGCATATTAACACCATGCTCTACTATTCAGGGCATATTAACACCATGCTTATATTATATAAAACTATGTGATTTGCCTTCATTTCCAAGGAAAGTAGAATGCCAAAGCCTGAAGTGATGTTCAAAGTTAGCATCATAGTTGCACATGTACAACCTGCCACATAACCTGCAGTAGATTAGAATAGAATAGAATAGAATAGAATAGAATAGAATAGAATAGGTTTTTAGCGTCCACGGAGACCAATTGGCCTATGGGACCCAAACAAAAAGAGAGCGACAAAGCGACATCGGCGAGGATTAAAACCCCCGCCCCGAAGGGTTTTCGAGGGAAAAACCTTAGCAGTAATAAGCATGCGGGCACATCGTACAATTGCATAGGACAGTTCAAGACCGGCCCCGTAGGACACAAACGAGTCGTGCATCCATAACCTCCCCGGAGGTATGACCCCAACAAACCCACCGACGTAGTAGTCAATAATCGATGCAACGCGGTGGCGGTGCACTAGTAGTCGAACATACCTCTCTTGGATATGGGCAAATGCCGGGCAGATCTGGAGGGTATGACATTCATCCTCAATCGCGCCCTGGTGGCAACACTGGCAAAGCCTTTGCTCTCGTGCTTCCCGAGCCCAACGCCTGTTTCAATGCGGAGGCGATGTGCACCGTCTTGAATGGAAGCTATAAGTCCGCGCTTCTTCATGGGCATTTGGGTGTACAAATCTTGGTGTGGGCCTCTTGTGAGCCTAGGATTGACTTGTCGGCGATAGTGTGTGCCTTAACGCGTAAGGCGCCGAGCCCTCGCATCCCGAGCTTGCGAAGGAAAGTAGCATCTAGGTATAGTTTAAGTGCCTCCCGATCTTTCTTTGTCCCCGACTTGGACGATCTGTTTTGCTCCTCGTGACGCCCCGTGGAGAACCACTGAGCTTGCTTGTCTTTCCAGCAGGATTTCAGGCATTGGGGACCCATCGTTGTGGCCAAAGCAAGATGGGGCAAGCGTGTATCAGCCATAGCGACCACCTTTTGGAAGTAAACGATATGGCGTTCCAATGCAGCCCGTTGAAGGGGTAGAAAGCCTGTCTCCGGAGTAGGATGCAGCACGGAACCGTGGACTTCACCCCGGGGCCCGTGCCAAGAAGGCCCTCGCACCCGCCGAGGTCATTCGTGTGTTGAGGGATATGACGGACCCCACACTTCTGCCCCATACAAAAGGACCGGCTCAACCAAGGCCCGAAACAAATGTGACTGGTGGCCCCAGGCGTACAACTCTGCCTTGTGGCTGTTGTTCTGCATGGCATATAGTGCTTTCCAACCCGCCGTGACCCGCAACCTGATAGCCGCATCCCAATGGGTGGTAGTTGAGAAGTCACGAAAATTCTAAGGTGAGAGGGCACTAGAGTTTTTCTAGTATGACCATATGTGGCTTATAAGGAAATAACTCAGGCTAAACATGGCACCAGGGTTTTCCTAATAAATCCATCAGTGGTTGAGGAAGTGTAACAACTGCATCTACGTTGGCATCCTTATTGTAATTAGGGAGCAGAACCAGAATGCTCTCATAGATATCTGGTAAAGCAAATCTTGAGTAAGGGAAAGTGGCACCCTGTAATTATCCTCCATTTGGTTCTAAAACTCCATGGCATCTATATTGCGGCTCAACACTTTTGATGACATTGTTAACAAGCTCTGCAGCATCTAAAAGGGGTGATTCTATAAGTTGATTGACTGCTATGGCAGTAGTAGAAGGACAAAATGTTGCATTCTCAAAATACCCTTGGGGCGGTACTGGCTCAAGTCTGTGTCTTCATCTGACGTGCATCCCAGTTTTAGCATTCGATTTAGTTGCATTGGTTATGCATTTACAGAGATGTGCTGCAAGGCTTCCGAATGTCGTATAGCTACACAAGTGGGTCAAAGCATGGAGCTGGGGGGCATTTTTGCGCCAGCCAAGCACCCCCTAAGCACCTAATGCGGGAAATTTTACTTATTTTTATCTTTTTTTCTATAGCTCCGATGAAGCTCAAATTTTGTATTCCAAGGCGTAATATGAATGCGTTTCAGGGAAAAATATCAAAAAAATAAAAGAAAAATATTTTTTAAAAGTACAAAGAAAATAGCTCCGGAAAGCACCCCCTAAGCACCATGTGTCGCTGACACAAAAAGTGTCCCCCACCTCCATGCTTTGACCCAAGTTCCAATCGCAAAATGAAGCTCTTCGGACTTATCGTCAGCATTTTGTCTTTGCTCCAATTCTTGGCATCTACAATATAAGAATAAGTCGATTACAGATTACATAAGGTTGCAAGCAATACTGAAGATTAAAACTCACCTCAAAACTATTTGATCAAAACTTGCCTCAAGCGACTCTCAACTGACGATGATGCTACCCTAAACCAAGTCGATTCCTTCTAAACCCTTCTGTTGCAACTACGATAATCTCTAGGCTTGTTTTCGAGATTGGGCGCCGGAATGGATGTGACAACCGGTTAGCCGATTTCCAAAGTGGCTGCTCAACAACAGCGGCCACCATCAGTTTACACCCGATAGCAAGTTTGGAGCAGTCGTTGGCATACTCCTGGTATATACTGGCATATATCTAGAATATGCCATAAACCCACATGGATGAGGGCTTGCCCCCAGGGCCAACCCCAAAGCATAGCTTTACGATAAAAGATAATCCATTAGCTCACTGGTTAGATTGGTTAAAGTAGTCTTATTAGGATATTGAGTTATTTTGGTAGACGTTTGAGCCCCTGTATTTCATATTCCAATACCTTAGGCGAAGCTGTATAAACGCTCGTTATTCCATCAAAACCTTAGGCAAACTCATACTTGACATTTTAAAATCATAGGCGCCCTTAATCATAAATGACCATAAGTGAAATGAAAGGTGCCCAGAGGCTCCAACATACGGTCTAAGCTGTAGGATCGACAGATCCGACGACTGTGGTAGTCCAGGGTGCACTTCATTTAGAATATGTAGCGCAATAACAGGGGGGGTCCAGGGGGATTTGATATGGATATAATTCCTTAAACCATAGACCATATCCCTAAAATAATTGATTGGTTATTATAAAAAAATATAGCCTTCAGATAAAATATAATTACGTTAGTTCATTGGTTAGATTGGTTAAAGTAGTATTATTAGGACATTGAGTTATTTTAGAAGAGGTTCGAGCCCCCGTAATTCATATTTTCAAAACCTTAGATGAAGCTATATAGACACTCGATATTCCATCAAAACCTTAGGCAAACTCGTATTTGACATTTCAAATTCATAAGCGCCCTATCATAAATGACCATAAGCGAAATGAGAGGTGCCCTAATATTAAAGAGAATAAATGTTTCACTTTTAAGGGATGTGGACATATTGCTGTGTCCCAATCCTAGAGGTGCAGGAAAAAGAAGGAACAAGAATAATAATAAAGGGAACTCCACATTTGAAAGTAGTGAGAGCAGTGTGCCTAAGGGAAGGCAAATGCGACACAAACAAACACTAGTGTAAAAAACAATCACAAAATAAGGCCACCTATTATTCTGAAGACAAATTGATCCAAAAGTGGTGTTATTTTATGGTGGGAAAAGTCCCCCAATATAAAAGTCCCCCAGCATCAAATAAGACTATCTCCAACCCACTTTGGCTAGAAACAGAGGCATTCTAGCATGCAAGACGGTCCCAGGATACAGTCTCCGGAGCCTTTGGAAGAGAGTTGGTCCAACTATGCCAGATCTTTAACATGGTGATCTGCAATGGTATGCTCAGATGGCCGCGATCAGGGGGCTTCACTTGCAGAAGCGACGGGGGCGATGGTGGAGCCAGCGTGGTGGACTATCTCCTAGCTCCAGTGCCAAAACTTGATATCATTAGAGATTTTGCGACAGACACAGGAACAAAAGATGAAGAGACTTTGTCAGACCATTATCCACTTTATGTCACTTTGGATTGGAGGCACTCAATGGCGTGGCCACAGGACAGGCGCCCTCGGGGGTTGGGATACACCCCGAACTATCGGAAGCAAACAGGATATGAGGTTGCGCTTGAACGTGAGCTACAGGGGATTGATGCCCTCTATACATTGCATGATAAGTGTGAATGGTTGGTGAAGGCCTTACTCGCAGCAGCGAGTGAATGCTTTGCAGCAAGAAAGCCCCCGCGAAGGGACACTGCGCAATTCCCTCAGAACCCTTGGTTTGACGCCGAATGTAATGCTCTAAAGTGTCAGCTACGCACCATCTTAGATCCACAGCTCCGGCAACAGGCCATTAGGAATTATAAGGCATTCTTGAAATCCAAAAAGCATCGCTACATTGCAGAAAATCAGCAACGCATGTTTGATCTGCTGATGACTGAGCCAAAAGCCTTTTAGTGTAGAGTGCTGTATAAGAGGCATCAACCACCTGGCAATGTTATCTCAGACTAGTGGAGACAACGGTTGGAGGAGTTGTATGACCCCCCAGGAGCGATTGCTGAGGTACCAGATCAGCTAGGAGAAACACTACAGCTTTCAGAGAAGGACATCCACCAGGGTCTTAGGCATCTTGCTAATGGTAAGGCAAAGGATTTGCAGGGACTTCAGGTCGAGCTGTTGAAATGGGGTGGGCCAGCTTTGCTCGAGCCTTTGACAGAGATAATAAATCAAGAATGGATGGTTAGCAAGGTCACCCATATTCATAAGACGGGAAGTATAGGGATGACTCCACCAACTACCGTATGATCATAATGAGCCCGTTACTCGCAAAACTTCTAGCAGGTGTGCTGGAGAAGAAGTTAATGCAATGGGCTGAGGAAGCTGGAGTACATGCAGTTGGCCAGGCAGGTTTTTGCCCTGCCCACTCTACGAGTGATCATATTTTTACTCTCAGAATTCTTATGGAAGTTAGCCGCAATGCACGACGTGACTTGTATTCTTTGTTTTCGCGGATTTTAAGGCAAGATACGATACGGTCCCTCGGGACCTGTTGTGGCAACGCTTGCAGGAGCTACATATCCCACAGGATTTGCAGAATGCCATCTACCGGCTCTATGACGGAATATATGCCACTTTGCCTGCGTCAGACCACTGGGTGAACAGCACCATAGGTGTTAAACAGGGATGTCCGTTATCTCCAACGCTTTTTGGACTCTATATTGACAAGTTGGAGACCTGGATGCAAGAACATGGAGGTGGTGGCCCGCAGTTGCCAGAGGCATATACAATAAAACAGTTTCTCTATGCAGACGATCTGGGCTTATTGTCCCATACAGCTAGGAGTATGCAGGAACATTTGGATGCTCTCAGTCAATTCTGTGACATAGCATGAATGACCGTCAACCAGCAGAAAACCAAGCTATTGCCAATCCTATCTGCGCAGCATGATATCCCAGACTTCTATTACAGAGGACAAAGGATGGAAGTTGTAAGGACCTTTAAGTATCTGGGAATCGATTTCTCTGCTAAGATGCTATGAAATGACTGTGTAGAAAGAAGGGCCAGCGCGGGATGGAAAGCCCTGTATGCAATGCAGAATAGCTGTTACAGAATAGATCTCTACGGTTGGGCACGCAAAGCACACCTGTTCCAAGCACCCGTTGAACCAGTATTGCTGTATGGGTTAAAGGTCTGGGGGCCAGCGATTAGCAAGGGCACTTGGGATAAGCTAGAGAGGGTACAGAAGGCTTTCTTGACATACAGCCTAGGCGTCAAGGACACGGTGCCTTATCCGATTTTGCTGTATGAGACTGGCTTTTGGCCCCTACAGCATTCTACTATGCGCAGGCACCTTGCGTATTTCCATAAGGTTGACAGAATGGATGCACATCGTCTCCCTCCCCGGGCTCTGTTATTGGCACAAGGGCCACAACGTCTGAAGAGAGTGTGGCAGGAGCATTGTAGGGGATGGTTCACGAGATGGTCCATAGACTATCAACAGATTATGGATATGTCAGATATCGCAGAACAGAGCTGCATTTGAATGAGCGCTTTGCTACCTCTCTGTGGGATGCGCCCACTCTTGCAAAGCCCAAAACAGAGCACTACCACACGCAGGTTAATCCGTCCAACGAACATGGTTGGCAGAATCTCGCTCCGGCTGTCTGGGGCCTTATACAGTTCTTGGAGCGTGCTGCTACTCCTGACCTATCAGTTCATCGTCAAGCAGGCTTCTGTGCAGCCCCGAAGTGCCTTCTTCAATGTTCAATTTCTCGACAACGTCCCATATATTATTGTAATCTGCATGCCAGTGTTGGTGCTTTTGGACTTTAGGCTTGCCTACTTATTGAATGCTAGTATGTCCCCGTGGAAGGCCACCGTGCTTTTGAAGACATGGCACAGTCTGGGTTTCTGATAGACGCGTCACCATCCATTGGAGTACACACTTCAGATGCCCTTAAAGATCGGCAAAATCTCATTCAAAAATATCACTCTGAGGCATGTCCTCACAGCCGGCAGGATGATTTCGACAAGGTCCCTGGTTTTCCACCTTTAGAGTCTGTTCTTGTTTTTTTCTCCACTGAGTGCTCTTTGGTGGGCGGGGGGGAGGGGAGGGAGTGTTAGTCCTGTGCAGCCAGGTATTGGATTATTCCTAAATTTCAGGCAAGGCAGAGCCAAGGGACCAAGTCAAGCATCAGGTAGCAAACCCACGCCCTCGTCGAAGACCACACATAAGTCCACGCCCTCGTCAAAGAAGAGAGCCAGACAAGACAAATGACAGTCTCGGGGGAGTGCCTTAACTTAGCGGGATTCCAGGCACTAATAAAGGCACTGCAAGATTCCCTCAAATCATGCATATGATTCAGGAGTTGGTTACCGAGATTTGCCATCTATCTATTTTGGACCCAAGTCCATTGTGCTATATATTCAGTAGAGATAGATCTTGAGTTCTTAGATGAGATTTTGTGTTGTCTCGTTTCATTCCTCTCGCTTGACGAGAGTTCATGTCTTATTGATATTCAAGGAGTCTTATCTTGGCATATTGTTTTTTTGAGTTTCTATTTATTTCCTTCTTTCCTTTCTGATCTCTTTGCAAAATCCTGCGTTACACTCTGCTAGGATTTGCCTGCTTGATCCAAGGGTCCTCACAGAGGGCTGTCTTGCAGGTGATCCCAAATCCAGACCCTAAATAGCAGCTAGTGCATCTTAAAGCTTTACTTTCATGCATTTATACGTCTACTTCTTCATGAAAAAGAATGTGTTTCCTTCTTTTCCAGACAAAGTTTAAGGCAGTTAAACCTATATAATATGGGTAAATGCTGAAACTTGAAATTGATACAGATATATTGCACTATGTTTTTACATAGAGGGCTTGTTTCTTCATTATCGTATCTGATGTGCATAATCAAGAGCTTGTGTACAAGGCCTTTGGGTCTCAATCCTGATTTTTCTATCTATGATTATGCCTTATTTGGCTCTTTGATGTAGCTATCTTCCAATTTGTTCACTTTGAAATAGCTTTGTTTACTTAAAGATTACACTTACTTGCACAGTGTTTGTGCATGAAGCACATACAACGTAAACCTTTGTTAAATGGGTGGCAACTCTTATTGCATATTGGATTTGGAAAAATCTCATGTTATGATTCAATCTGTCTTTCTTGTTAAGGCAAACTCGGGGCAAAAAGATACAATTGGTGATCAGTGATAAACTGAGAGACCCAGTGTACCTTTTTGCCCTTGCACATTTATCAGTTTCACGTTAATTGTGTATTGGTTGGCTGCAGATACGGGTTCTCTCCTCCAATTGTATTTATTTTGCTGTTAGACTTGGCTTTAGCTTGAAGGATGTGGAATATTCGAAAAAGGGCATGGAGCAATGCCACTCTTTCCACATTTTAAGCATGCCCTGTAATAGCAAATATCAGAAGGATGAGTATCTTTGAAACACTGTGCACAAGGAGGATAAGTTTTTTTGCTGTTCTTCAACTCCAAAAGTTGTTTGGTCAGCTCTGCAATGGTCTCAGACATTTTGGCCATCTCACTCTTGGATTCACTGATTTTAGGTGTAGCTTCTTCATCTTTGGATTTTCTTCTTTCTTTTTGCACTGCATACACAGGCATATGCTCATACTCCTGCTCATAATCTGGATAAAAAGGGTCAGCACAATGGTTTACATGATTATCAGGTAGAAAAGACATATCATTAGAGATTTTAGTTGCCTTTTCAAAAGCCTTGTGTATGGTATCAAAACCTTCCTGATTTTGAATTTTTAGCATCTTTCGTGCACCTTAGGCCTTGGTGACAAATCCTTTAATGAAAGCAGCCACGAAATAGAGTGTGGGAGTAGGTACCGACTCTTTTGGCATTTTCTCAAGTATGCACTAAACCTTTCCACATAGTGGTTGATACTTTCACCGCCCTTATGCAAAAGTTTGTAGCTCGTTTGCTAACTCTTGAGGGGCGATAGTTTGCCAAACCTAGCCAAAAATTGCAGCACAAGACTCTCATATGTATCGGTACCCATAACGAGGTCACATGCTCACACCAAGCATATGCCTCATCAGATTTCATGCATCTCTTAAACTCGAGAGAATCTACACCCTTTTTACAACCATAATCTCTATAATATTCATCAAATACTTTTAGAAAATGGTTAGCATTCATAGTTGGTTCAAATATGGGTGGAGTAATGGGCAAACTTAGCTCAAAATCTTGTGGGATTGCATAATTTGGCTGCACCACGGTTGCAAATGTGTACTCCTTGTGGTTCCAATGATTCTGGGGCTTCTTGTTGTTCATTTCTTCCTCTAGGAGCCATGAGTTCTTCGAAAACCAGGTGGAAATCTCGGTAGGACCTCCAAAATGTTGATGGCAAACCTGGCTAAACCACCAACCTCAGGTCAAAGAAGTGATAATCTTGGTCTAGGACCTCCAGATCACTTGAGGTGATCACTCTGTGCTGGAATATCTGTGTTTAGACCTCCAGAAAACAAGATTTCACTAGTTTCCCTAAAGCTAAAAAAGCTAGTCTTGTTCAAACAGGCACTTATTGAAGAGCTAATCCAGAAAACCTCTGCAATAGCCGTTTATACCATGTTCATGTCATAGCTTGTATTTCTAGCTAGCTTGTATTTATAGCCATTCATATCTTGTTCAGTCATAGCTTGTATTCCATGTTCATACACTGTTCCTGTCATAGCTTGTATTCCTGGCTCGCCATAGTCAGTGCCAAAGCTCACCAAAGCCTTGCCATTTCCACAAATTTTAGAAGAGTAAAGCAAGTTTATGCTCCCTAGAGGTCTGCACACAACATAAATCCACATACACCATAGCCGTTCAACCAGAAAGAAATTGCCAAAGAGTTTTTCGATCGCCAAAATGTTTTCCGGTACGCAATTCGCCCAGGCGTGCATTATGCTTGATATTTTTCGGCCGGCGAGTTTTCGGCTAGAACAATTGCTCAACATAGCACTCGCGGCTCCGCTACTCGTGCTCTATCTCGTATGGCGGCGCCACCTCGCAATTTTACTGGCCTCTTTGGCCAGAAAATTATGTGTACATTTTAACACATGGTTAATAGAATGGTTTTTATCGTCTATGGAGACCAATCGACCTATGGGACCCAATGAAAACAGACTCATTAGTGTTCGCGTTGAAAGTAGTTTATAGATATTCTTCCTATATTTGATGGCGTAAGACATGGCCGCGTGCACTTGCAAGAATTTTAAGAATCAACAAATTTGGTCGGAGTGATGTACTCAAGGTTGAAGTTTTGAGGTTGATTTCCAATCCTTTCAGCGTTGCCGAATCATCTCAGGTATTAATATTATTTCTCGGTTGGGTGCGGAACGGCCTCGGCTGGTCTGCCCGGTCAATTCGGGATGCCGGCCAATGTTGGCTCCATCTGCGGGATAAAGAGGGACCATGTCGACCCAACGATGCCGTAGGCGGGGCTTGGGCCTGTGGCGCATGCCACATTGGCAGGATTCCAAGATAAAGCATTTATAGTAATATGTAGCTAAAAAAGCACACTCGGATCTTTTCTCTGTGAAGGCTCTAACTCAAACAAAAAAATTTCAACGTGTACTTCTACATCAATTGACAAGGTTATGCTCAAAACTTATCGGTTGACAAGACCATTTTCCACTCACTGTTCAGTTAGTTCAACTAAGTTATCTCTTAACCTCACTAGGAAAAAAAAAATGGTTTTCCATTGAGGTGGTTAGAATAATAGTAATTTAACGAAGCAATGAAATTTTGCAATTTGCATTTCCATCATGCCTATTAAGTTAGAGTTAAACTAGTCAAAGCACTTTTGACTACTTCGTAGTTCGTACAGTAACTAACGAACAAGTTATAATTACCACCAATTCAATGCTCCCCACATACTAATATAGTACGTCACCTAGCTATAACAATATTTATTAGCATACAAACTATAGTATGAATATCCTTATCGGTGCAATGATAATAAGGTAAATATTTGGCAGGCCACATAAGGTGAAACAATGTTGACTTGATATTTCGGTTTTTTCGACAAAGTTTTAAACTCTAAAATTTTGTGTTGACGCAATGTTGATTTTATCTGCCAAAAGCGGTCGAAAATGCACTTGTAATGCCAGAAATACCAAGCCAAAGTTTCTTTCATCTAAATATTTCACAGCGCACGCCCATTCTCACCATTGTCACCACTTGCCAGGGCTTTCGTCACGAAATCTCTTATGGGCAAAAAAGTACTTGTTCCAAAATCATGTGAATCAAGATGAAAACTTGTTTTATGTTTGAGCACATTATCATGGTTCATTCCACATCAATAGAATTTAATTTTAGTATATTAGAGTGTACCTTGCACACTTAATTTGTTTGTATATTTGCAATTATATAGGATACACTTAAAATTAAAATGGAAGACTAATATCCTACATCTTGGAGTTTACACGTGTATTTTGCAACCTTTGTATTTTTACTCCTCCCAAAATTCATGATGCATCATCTTCTACATTCACAGATGCTTTTGAAATGTCTAGAAATGCGATTTCATTAAGACTTTGGGCCCTCAAATTGCCTATTGTCAAAACACTCCAATGCATGGTGAAATTTTTCTTGGGAATTTACCAAAATAACCTTAATTATTGGCTTAATTCCCAAAAAGCCCTTAGTATTTTTAAAATTCTTAAAATGCCCTTAATTCTTAAGTATTTTCCCAAATAGCCCTTTGTGTTTTAAAAATCATTAAAAAACATGTTTTTACACCGTAGATGATCATTCTTTACGGTATATAAGCATGTCATTCCAATGCTAGAAAATACTTAAGAATTAAGGGCACAGCAATACCAAGGGCTTTTTGGGAATTAAATGAACAATTAAGGTTATTTTGGTAAATTTCCCTTTTTCTTTTACCACATCTTAACAATTGTGTCATAAATATACAGTTGACCGTCTCCTTCTTGCTTACTACATAGCCCAAAATGATTTGCTCATTGATACTGTCAAAGTAATGTCTAACTGAAATCATAAGCTATCATATTTATCATAGCTTAGACCATTATTTATCATCATCATTATTGCAAAGGTTTTTTCCTTGAAAATCTTTCGTGGCAGGTGTTTTTTAATCCTAGTAGTAATGGTTGTACTAGGCCATAGTTGGGTCCCATGGCCTCTGGGTCTTCGTAGACATTAAAAAATCTACTCTATTATATTCTATTCTTTAACACAACAAAGTTTAAATTGAAACGCACTAATTTGCTCCAAACGCACTTTAAAAGGAATCTTTGAAAGATTCCCTAAAATTCCCCAAAAAAAGTCCATTTTCTCGGTATAGTTGTGATATGTGTGACAATTTGAATATTTTAGGTACCATTTTTGAGGGGGGATTTGAACTCAGCTTCCATTAAAAAAAATTTGATACCCCTTTTTGGCCCCCTAGTTTGGTTTGAGAAATAGTAACATTTTCAAGGACTAAAAAAAATAGACATTGAAAAAAAACAACAAGTCTACTAGAGTGCCAAAAAGGTATTATATTTAAAGTTTTCAAAATCATTACAGGATTATGAACAAAATTGTAAAAAATTCAATATATTTGGACATTGTCTCACTGGAGCTCACTCTTGCCTTATATACATGCTCTTATTTGCTCTGCCGGCTCGCTATAGACTTCTGTATACCGAGATCCCCATGTAAGTATCCAACCTTGACTTTTTCAAAATTTATAATGTATTTATTTTTTGTAGTCCATAGTTTCTTCCAAACAAATTTCTAGGTGGTATACATTCATACCACAATAGATAGTAATGTGTGGACATAGTACGCCAGATAGTTCACACGGTATAAATTTATACCGCAAGACGACTCGAGCGGTATATATTTATACCGCTCTCTCGGTATAAATTTATACCGGATTTATAAATTTTTTATCTATATATAGTATATATATAGTATATAACAAAAATAAAAAAGTCAACTCTTGTCGTATAAATTTATACGGTAAGAGTTCTAGCGGTGTAAATTTATACCATTGTTTTTTATATGTACGAACGCTAAACCCTCTCTGGCTTCGGTGGGGCAACCAAGTTAGTGAAAAATTTTTGTCGGATCAGGTCCTGGTAAAAACGTTAATATATATACTATATCTAAACATATATAAGGCAGTTGGGTTTTTTGTTTGAACCTAATATTTTTTCGCCAGAAAAAGATGTGAGCATGCCACCTGTCCTTGAAAAAAAAAAGCATAAATGAAAATTAAATAAATAATGGCGACACAGGCTTTCTTGCTTCCGAAGCAATCCCCTGCTCTACTCTATGCATTTACTCTCCAAGCAATCCGTCGCCATGGATCCGGTTTCTTGCTATGGCGACATACCTTGGCGATGTTGCGCCCATTCATAAGCGCTTGCATTTCAAGGGTCCATCGATGAAGATCCGGTTGTGGCAAATCGGCAGATAATAGATGAGATTTTGAAACCCGATTCTTTGGGTCAAGACCGGTGATCCGGTTAGGTATGGTTATTCCATATATTATTCGTCACAGAAGCAGTTATGCCTGGTGTGGAAATCCGTCATATCCATGAAGATTTGTTCTTCCGAAGGGGAAGAAATTTCTTTGCGCCAAAGCATGGATTAGAATTGAAAAGCGAGGAATGATAGGGGTAATGCGGTATGATCTCATACTCTTTCATAATGGATGGGCACGGGCATTACAATAATCATGAGAGCAGAGCGGTGGGTTAGATGATTTATTCAGTACAATTACAATGGGCAATGGGGGTACAGGGTTTCTTCCCAGATGGGTCTACCACGCTACCTAACCTTAAGTTGTATGCACGGATGCAACAGAGCTTATCTTGGTATATCTCCATGAGATGGGTTACGTAAAAAGACAATGTGTTTACCTTCTATTCTATTCTATTCTTCTAAAACCGTGCATTTCATGCTTTTTAGACAAGCAAGCAAAAAAAATCTTTGGGACCCAAATCCATGGAAGCATCTCTAGACAAGTGCCCAAGCTTGCCATTAATAATATTTATCCTTGCCCGAGCTCAGGTGGCACATCGACACCACTGGCCAAGCTCCGGCATTTACGCATCCTCTTCGATGCTTTGAGAATTTCATATAAATGATCTTCCGGTGTCATATTATCAATTGCAGCGTGCTTTTCATATGCTTTGCTTCATATTTATTTATTACGGTTCCGCAAAATGAAGTGGGTTCCTTCAAGAACTTATCTAAATGGAGGCTACATGTGACCATCAACTCAAGATCCATCGCATATGATCCGCATTCTTCTAGCGATAGAAATGGTTCACAAATGGATGCTTTTGATGGCTTTAGTGTTTATATTATCATATGCACCGCAGCATACACAGACCCACAAGATGGTAAAAGCAATGGCCATTAACGCTACCGCTATGTGGGTGTAAGAAGTTAATTAGCCATCATAATCGGCCCTTTGCTTTTCGCAGGTTGTTGCTCTTAAGACTCTCTACGCCAGTTTGTAGTCGCCTCCTCTTTTGGGATGGAATTCCTCCAAAGCAGACCCATGCGGGGATTTATGACAAGGAGTCCAATGCTCTGGAAACAGCATTGTTGCAATGTAAGTAATTAGGTTGTATAACACAATGCACAGCTGTTTATCTAATCAAATATCAATTTCAATGTATATTGTGATCTCAGACGTCTTCCCAACCTCAAGCTTCGCGGTTCTTTGGGTACTTCATTGACCAAGTTCAACAATCTCTTAATTCTGTAAGGCACTTTTCCCACACTCAAATGTATCTTCTCAACTTTTCTTCTTAGACTACATGCCAAACATTGTAATTTCAGAGACCTGAGCAACAATCATCTCGGTCAAATGATACCATTTCAGTTGCCTCCACGTTTACAAGAGTTGTAAGAACATCACACTCTCCTCCTCGTTTTACCCATCTGGCAGCTCATATAGTTATGGTACTATTCAGGTATCTTGGAAATAATGTCCTAATTGGGGACATTCGGTTGCATGAATACAGGAGCTTGGTGAGAGTCTTGGTTTTCTGCACAACAATGTGCAACTCATACATCGTGCAATATCACCAGAGGTATGTTCATTGGATTTGCTTTTATTTCTTTGTTTTGTTCTTCATTGTGTCTTTCCAAATGTTGGCAGTCTTTGTCACTTCTTCTATAGCATAATAGCTGGCTTCATTTGGATATACAATTAACATTGGACAGGCTGCTACAAGCAATTCGTATGGGAAATTTCATTATCATTTATGTACTCTACTTTGCAGTCAAATATTGTGGTTACCTGTTATGTGTATTATCTTTGATTATAATTTTTTTTTTTTTCGGTCATTATGAGACACTAATGATGGAATACCCAGGTTACTCCAACCATTACGTGGACAATCTCTGGAATCCCTAAAACTTTCTGGCCAGGCCATATAGGTATAAATCGATGCTATTTCTTGCCACTCTCTATAGAGGATCATTATGTGTTTTAAAGCCGAGTTAGATAATAGAATCTATTCTAGTTCTTAATGACAGCTAAAATTTGAGTTTCCAATATTTGTGCTATGAGTCGAGCTCTCTATTTCAAGATGTTATGATGTTATGTTAAGGTGGTTGCTACCGGTTCGTAAATTCCGGGCTATATCTTTGTTTGGCTTTTTTCTATTTGTGATTTATAGAAGGGTTGTTGCTCATATCTTTTATTTGTTCTTTCTCGATATGCGTTTCATTTCTAACCGGTGTTACTTAACGAAAAGAAAATGTCTCATGCTCAAGTAATAGAAAGTCTGCATTTAATCATTCTCAAGTGTAAAAGATCCTCCTTTTTCTAATGCGGTATATTTCTCCTGCGGATATATGCTTCCGTGTTAGTCAAGATTGGGTGCGCTTGGCATAAGCACATTGCTGAAATTTTGTTGATTTGCTTCATGCAAGCTTTCTCTGAGGTTCTTTTTCTGTCCCCAATATGTTTCTTGAGTATGTTGACATGAGGCGCATTAGCTTGACGCTTGAGAACGAGTTCGTTTCTATCTACATTAATTCTTTGGAAATATAGTTATTGTGTATTATATCCGATGGTCTCAGATTCCATGCACTGCACAAAATCAAATGTGCAGGTTGTCTCTATATTTTGCTTTATTGGTTGTTTGTTTTATATGTTCCTAAGATTGGGGTCATCATTACACATTGGCAATAAACATGCTCAAGCCCATCCACATGCTGCCTCGGATTTGTTTGTCTAAGTGAATTGGCATGATAGGGCTGTAACGTTTAAGTACCAAAGCAATGAGGTATGATTGGAGAAACAAATTATTTGTTTGTTAACATCCAGAATAAGTAGTGTGGTGCATCATTGGATATTGGGGACTTCCATCACACATTGGCAATCTACATGCTCAAGCACATCCACATGTCACGTCCCGCATTTGTTTATCTAAGTAAATTGGCATGATAGGCCTGTAGCATTTAAGGACCAAAGCAATGAGATATTCTTGGAGAAATAGATTAAGCCGGTTTTTGTTTGTTAACATCCGTGGTCGTATTTTGTCTCTCCTTCTGGTTTTGCTGGTATTCCCATTGTCTAGGGTGGCATTTTAAAGTATATTTGTTCTACTTTCGATTTTGAAGTGCAATCGGTATTCCAGACTCACCAAAGTATCATATTGTAGAGAGCACATATGTGCAAAACTTAAGAAAGGACAGCTTTTGGAACTGGAGACAGATTAGTTATAATGGAAAAGGAAGATTAGCGGAAGAAGACCCAAAAAATGTGTTGGAGGAGATGGTTAAGCATTTGTTGGCCAGGGATAAAATTAAACAACGATATCTAACAATTTAATTGAGAAAGTAGCAAACATTTGAAACTATTTTGTTCTGATACTTTTATATGGGACTAGATGTTTACGACATGTTACAACATAAGTTTTGCATAGTGGAATCACCTCTCTTTTTTTTCAACCGACCCTAAAGTGTAAATGGAAAAAAAAGATCTTATATGAGGAAACCATGGAACAAAATCCATGTTCTCAATCCTCGTCTATTCTATGGGCAGAAAAACACGAGACAAGAACATGATGTAAGTCCCCTGCTTCTCAAATTCATACCCACACAAATCCGACGTACATAAGTCAATACAAGGGAATCTACTTACACAAATTCTTCACTATTAGGTCTTGCATTTCAAGAAATTTTTTCGCACCATTCCAAAGGTATATAAATGAAAGTATCTTTTTATAAACAAAAAGAAACCCCTCATGAATTTTCTTTTGCAAGTGGTACATTTTGCACTATTTTTTTTACACCCAATATCTTTTGATTTCCCAGAACATTCTAAAACTTATTAGAATAACAAAGAATGTTCAAGAATTTTCTTGGATCCCCCTAGATAAATTTCTTGTATATATAATATATATCTATCTAAACATATATAAACAAGAAATTTAATGCGTCCTACGGTGCATGTTCGAGTTTTAGCATGTTCCTATGCTGCAAGTTCTTGTCATGCCCTACATTCTAAAAGAATCTCTTGAGAATACTCTAAATTCATAGGTTCTCTAAGATTCTACCAAGTTTCTCTTGGAGGTTTCGTGAGCATTCCTCTAAATTTTATAAGATTCCCTCTAGATGCCATTAGATTTCCCAAGATTCTCCAAGATTCTATGAAGATCCCCTTAGATTTTATGAGATTGCCCTATGAAGATTCCTTTAGATCCCCCAGATTTTAAGAGATTCCCTTAGGCTTGTAAATATTTTCCTAGATTCTCTTACATTTTATAAGATTTTCTTACATTCTATTAGATTCCTCTGGATTCCTTTACATTCTAGAACTTTTTAGAACATTCTAAGATTTTCTGAAACATTCTAAGGCTTTCAAAATATTCTAGAACTTTCTAGAAGTATTTCCCTAGATTTCCTTACATTCACATACATTCCCCTACATTCTAGAACATTCTAAAACTTATTAGAATAATTTGGAACTTTCTGGAAGAATTTTCCTAGATCCCCCCTAGATTCTCCTACATTTTATAAGATTTTCTTACATTCTATTAGATTCTTCTGGATTCCTTTACATTCTAGAACTTTTTAGAACATTCTAAGACTTTCTGGAACATTCTAAGACTTTCAATATATTCTAGAACTTTCTGGAAGTATTTTCCTAGATTTCCTTACATTCCCGTAGATTCCCCTACATTCTAGAACATTCTAAAACTTATTAGAACAATTTAGAACTTTCTGGAAGAATTTTCTTAGATCCCCACTAGATTCTCTTATGTTCTAGAACTTTCTAGAAGATTCTAGAACTTTCTAGAGCCTTCCAGAACATTCTAGAGCCTTCTTGAACTAGCTAGAATATTATAGGCTATTTTATCTTAATGGCAACATTACCCATGTTATATTTGAAACATAAATTATTCATTGAGAATTAATGCATTGGTCTAAGATGGTTAGTTTCTCTTGGGGGTTTGGGGGCATTCCCTCTAAATTTTATAAGACCTAGATGGTTCAAATCCCCCAATAACTTAAAAATTTGAAAAGCCTTTTCCCCCAGATTTTAAGAGGAGGCTTGTAAATATTTTCCTAGATTCAACATTTTATGAGCCATTCTATTAGGATCTTACATTCTAGAACTTTTAGAACATTCTAAGATCAAACATTCTCACAAAATATAAAAGCAATATGAGCCCTAGGATCCTTACATTCACATACATTCCCCTACATATAATTCTAAAACTTAAGAATAATTTGAACTTTTGAGGAAGGATATGTGCCAGATCCCCTAGAGCCATTTTATAAGGATCTATTAGATTCTTCTCGATTCCTTTACATTCTAGAACTTTTTAGGGATAAATTAACATGGAACATTCTAGGATTCAATATACATATAGTCTATATAAGAACCCCCAACCCATCTAGAACGGGGCCTTAGGATGGTCTAGTGGTTTGGGGGTTTGGGGTTCGAGGACCGTGGCATAAAATTTTAAAGCCTTCCTTGCATTCAACATGAGCCTTTAGATCCCAAACTAGATTCCTTATGTTCTAGAACTTTCTAGAAGATTCTAGGATTTCTAGATAACGATCTAGAGCCTTCTTGAACTAGCTAGAATATTATAGGCTATTTTATCAATGGCAACGGACCGTATAGGATGAATTAATGCTTGGTCTATGGGGGTTGGGGGTTGAGGACCGGGTTCGAATGTAATAAAAAATTTTCTTTCCTTAAGGGACCAGCATTCAACATGAGCCTTAGGATCGGGACTCGATGGGATCAAGATCTCCCAAAGCAATATGAGCCGAGGATCTCATATAATTCTCAAAGCCATGTGGGATTCAGGATGGGACAAGCCTTTGAGCCATAGGATCTCGGATCGACGATCAGGATGAAATTAACATGGACCGTAGGATCGTTACATATAGTCTATATAAGAACCCCCAACCCATCTGGGCCTTAGGATACGTCCCAAAGCCACGTGGAGCCGAGGATCTCTCGGATCGATCGATCGGGGATCGAGTCTATATGGGCCGTATGTAAATCAGCCACTCGGGCAGGGACCGTAGGATCGTGTCTATATGGACAAGTATGTAAACTCCCAAGCCATTAATATGGACCGAGGGATCGCTTACATATAGGACCCCCAACCCATCTGGCCTTAGGATCCCAAAGCCAAAGCCGATCGTGAGCCGTAGGATCTGGGCCGGGATGTAAACTCCCGGATCGCCAATGCGAGCCGTAGGATCCGGATCAATGGGACAAACATAAGAACATATATATGTTAGATATTATACAATGATTCTTCGGCATATTCGTGTATCGGGGCACTTATCCGGACCGTCCCCTTCTTCATCGGCTGTTGGTTGCGATTCAATTGACTGTCAAAATTCTTCCAGCTTGCATCGAATGGGTATGATAGCGACCTCGATTGCATCGAGAAATCCTGAAAACGACAGAGGTGAAATCCTGAAAACGACAATGGGTATGATAGCGACCTCGATTGCATCGAAAACGACAGAGGTGAAATCCTGAAAACGACAGAGGTAAACCTTGGAAAAGGTATTGGCGTTTCTAACATTGAGGTGTCTTCATTCAGTGAAATGCTGGGGATAATAGATTGGATGCTTTGCTTCGAAGTCAAGGAACCGGGAATCGACGGTGCAACCAAATTCTTATGCGATTTTTGTTCTTTGCTTGCATTCGAAGGCAAGTATCATAAGGATTTAGGGCAAATACCTCCGTCGTTTTAAGTTTTCCTTTAAAGTCCCGCCTTCCTTTTGATTGAGCTCTGTATTGAAGACTGCTGTGTTCCGCTTTTGATTGAGCGATAGAAGACGAAAGACAGGTATTTCGCTTCTATTCTAGTTCCAGTTGGAACAGAAACCTTACCTCGTGGTATCATTGTTGCAGAAACGGATCTCTATCAAAGGAGATTGTGGGGTAATCCTGATGAGGTATATAGAAGCTTACTTTATTTACTTACCAGGAAAAAGAAGTATATGAAACAAGGAGCGTTTAAACATCATATGTATGTTAATGAAAGGCACTGTTCCTTCAGGATCTATTATTCAAGCCAAAGTATCTCCTTACGTTAACTGTGGGTCTGGAGCAAAAGGATTTCGTGAACAAAGCTGTGCAAAAGGTAGATTACAACTAGTTAAGATCAGATGTACTAATTTTCATAGGAAATTTGGATAAGCTATGGGATCAAAGTTTCCAAATGAGATGCTAATGTGTTAAACATTGTTTCAGTTCCCAAAAGACTGGTTAATTGTACTTTTCCACTATGATGGACACACAGATAGATGGGATGAGTTTGAATGGTCCCAACATCTTTGTCCATATCGGTGTGAAACAAACAAAGTGGTAAATACACATTTTAATAAGTTTTAGCAGGTTTTCGCACTCCAAAGAAGAACGTAATGGGATTTTTATTTGTAGGTGGTATGCTAGGTTCCTTCATCCAGATGTAATAGCACCATATGAATACATCTTCATATGGGACGAGGACCTAGATCTTGAACATTTTAATGCTGAAGAGTACGTTCTATGTTGTTTGAATTACTGTTTCTATACATATTTAAACATGGCAGATGACTAAAAGAAGAGGTGACGTTGAAGTTCACAAGTAAGTGATTTAAGGTGTTTTCTAAGTTAAAGGCACTCGATCTTTGATTCGGATTCTTTTTTCTTTTGACCGTGCAAGCGGAGGAGAAGCCCGGGCTGGTGTACTCAAGGTCCTCGAAGCCACCCGTGCAGCGTAAGCTCTGGTCCTTAGTTTTTGTCTCTAGTTTTTGTCAATACCGAGATTGTTGACCCAAGAACATAGCTTTCTAAAACACGAGAGAGAAAAAAATCAATAGCAGGATTTTTCTTACTTTTGCGGGTTTGTGGAGATTATGGCGCCCGTGATTTTCGCGAAAAAGCTTGGCGTTGTGTTTGGCATATGATACAGGTATCGGGAGTAGGTAGATGTCTTCCGTTTTCAACAATGGATGCTTTGCAGGGAAATTCCGGCTAGTTACAGTATAGTCAAATACTTACAGTTTGCTGTCTTCATTGTCTTTTCTAGAACGATCTAGTCCATGGATGGGGGCTAGACTTCAGTTTACAGAAATGTGCACATGTACATAAATAGTCTATTTTATGAATGAGAAAATGGCAAGAAATATTGGACTGAAAATATGTTTGTTGTTTATTTGGCAGCCTGCACATGAGAAAATAGGTGTCATCGATGCCCAGTATATAAAACACAAGGGAGTACCCTCTCTTGAAAATCAGGTAATTTATCCTCGTCCATTTAGCAATTGAATTTTTATAGAACTGATTTAAAGGATACAAGCCAACATTTGTCAGAAGGGATAAGTAGCTTACGAGCTTCTCCTCGTTACATTAGGAGTGACCCAATCATCAAATGTGCAATTATCTCCATTCAAGTCATGGCATCACCTTAAAGTTTAACTGGAAGAACATGCTTTTACTGATCTTAAAGTTTTTCAACCTTGCTAAATCTATTTCGTTGCTTTGCTTTCTGAGCAGGGACGCGCATCAGATGGAAAACAGCCATGGGAAGGGGTGAGTTTTGATGTACACATATTGCCATTGGCTTAAATTAGGGAGAATGTGTTAAAATCTAGTGTACATGTTATCAAAATGTAAATGATATTTTTACTGTAAGGCAGTCGGTTATATGCCTTGACATCGGGGCTATTCTTTTTGTATGTGAATTGGGACAAGCATAGCAAGTTCAGATAAAGGAAGCTAAAGGCAGCATATCGAAAAAACTTACATATGTATATAACCATCATTCATTTAAATTGGATTTATGTCTGTTCCAAAAGCACGCCACTTTTGCATACCCTTTTATCAATATAGTGTTTTGTTGTGTGACATGCTGTTTTGCATTGTTGCAAATTTTTGCATTGTAGTAGTGGGTGGTTTAACATTTTCTTGTTTTAGTAAGAAGAATGTGGTGTTTCAATAGCATTTGTAGATAACAACACATCAATATACACAGAACACTTTTTACATTGTATTCACTTGATATGAAGATTACATCATGGAGGGACTAGTCCTTTCTTTGTCAAATAACTCTCCAGATAGGGATCCATCTCCTTAGTCCGATCTAGTTCTGGATGCATTTTCACAACATCTGATACTGTTTTACCAGAAGCCAAGCCACTCATGATGGACATGAATAGTACTAGAAACTCATCTGTTGAGTAATCTTGTGGAGTATAAGTTGGTGGATTTAGAGCCTGACCTTGATTATAAAAGCACTTAAGAGCATCATCATCTACTATTATGATGTCCTCTTTCTTTTGAATGCCAAGCTGATCCATCATAGTACCAAGATGTTTCACGAAGACCGGTTTGCCATCTGGATCTCTTGGATTATACACTTACTTTGGTCCCAAATCGTCACAAAGTCTCGATTCATGCCTGGTAACACCCTAAGTACTTCATCAACATTTCTGCGTTCCATCGAGGACCAGATGGCAACTCGAAACAATCTGAACGCCTCATTCATCATATCTTCTAAGTGTGGACGAGGATAGATCCACTTAGTATTCGATTCTAGAGGGACTTGCTCGAAGTCATCCCTGTTAATAAGCTTCTTAGGAAACGTTTTACACAGGACACCATTCAGATCGAAGACAATGATTTTGTCACAAGCAGGTGGAGGCCTGAACCATGGAAAACAAAGAGTTAGCCATGCAAAAGTGTTCTGCAATACACGCCAAGCGCGTTTTATGCTTCATAAATAAGCTACATATCGCGCCTGGCGTGAATTACCTTTCATCATCGCCGTCATCCACGTCTAGACTCCCCGGATGCTTACTGTCAGAAGCATGAACGCCACCGTTAAGTTCGGACACGTTCTCTTCTATGAAAGCTACCACAGGGGGTTTGATTCCTAACCTCAGTGGTTGCATCTGAGCTTGCATGATCATCCTGGCTGGTATCAGGAACTGCCGCAGTCGTACCCCCAAGCTGGACATTACCAGTTGGAATGTTATCAAGCATGGACGCCAAATTTTTCTCCATGGTCTCACGTTCCAGCGCTAGCATTTCGGCCTTTACCTCGGGGGTTGCATTGCTTTTTAAACATTCTGGAGTTGCACTCGTAGGCTTTTGTGAACTAGTATTCTGCTTCTGCCCTTCGTAAGGTACCAAAGCCAACGGTTTTTTATCTTTGACAGGACCCCAATCAGCCGTGGCTAGTACCTTTTCGAAAAACACTTCAAGGAAATCCCTGGACTGGTCATCGTTGACGAAACTCAAACACCTTCTTGATGTCTTCAGGACCTCTCTACCAATATACCCTCCAACATGCAATTCACAGCAAGTGGTATCAAGTGGTGCAAATGCCTCAACAAGATAGCTTGCCAGATTGATTGCAAACCCATGTTTATTCAAGGGTCCCTTTTCTTTTGTCAGCAATTCCAGAGTGATGTCTTTCCGGTAGAGGTTAGGAACATCAAATTCCTCGCATTCATTTGCTTCATCCTCATCATCTGCTTTGTAGAAAACATTTTTCAAGTTGGGTTCATCCAAAAGAAAACACTGCCATGCACCTTTATCCGATGCCCCTTTGCTCTTAGCTACCTCATAGTCGTCATCTGGCACAAGGGATATCATTATGAAGATTATACAAGCGCTTTTTATCTTTGATCCTCAAATCAGTATCCTTTGTCTCAAAGAGAAGAGAGCCTTCCCTAACGATCTTTAGGCATTCCAAGTCGTATGAAGCCACCAAAGCATGCATATGAGGCTCTCCTGGGGGGCATATGATAACAATAGTAAAGAGCTTCTGAGTTGTTAAGCCTATGCAGCTACTAAAAAAACTGCTGTACTCCTGTTGAGTCATCCCCTTCTCTCCTTTTGCAGTCCTGCTATCCAATACAAACAGAGAAATATTACGAGGGCCTATTGTTGTATCGGATAGGAGACCTTTATAGCCAGTAGAGACCAGGTATTGGAGTGCAGGTAAGTCACCACCAAATCTTTCAGGACGACAACCTTTCTTCTCAGCTCAGCCATCACCTTATCAGATAGCTTTGAGGTGTGCTGTTGGTTCTTTGATTTCCTGTTTTGCAGAAATTCCTTCGACCAAAAGACGTATTTCTTGATGTCATCAGCAGACACGCCATACTTGTCTAGCAGGCCAACTTCAGACAATGTTACATCACCAGATAGCTTCTGAAGTTCTTCACCAACTGCTACCTTCATAACTCGCATGTTCTTTATATGAGTGCAACAATCAATGAAGGACATTTTGTCCTTAACTGAAGAACCCTTCTTGTACAGAACTTCTTTGTTTATGCATTGATTTAACAACCAAATGATTTCATCATCTTGAAGGCCCTGTACTTTCCTCATCTCGGTAGTCTTGAGATCAAATATTGAAGTATCTTGAGGAGGCACTCGTCCCATTTGGTCTGGTAGCTGTTTCTGAGCATAAGCATCCCAGAACTCGTTCCACTTCGCCCAGACTTCGTCCTTAGCGAAGGCGATCTTGTAGGCATCTGTGGGACCTCTGGAAACTGCTTCAGACGTCTCGCCTGCTTCCTCCCCAGTTTTTTTTCCTGTTTTTTTGGCCCTTGGTTTCCTATCTTGGATGATAGTCTGAGCCAAAAGTCTTTTCCAATGCCTTAAACTCCTCAGACTTCGTTCCTCCCTGTTTTGTTTGCAGGGGTCTTCCATATTCTATCCATTGCTGGCGGGCATGACGGAGTTGTTCCACGTAAGGGCTGCACATGTAAGGAAAGCATGTCAGCCAATATGAGCAGGGCATACAAAAATTAACCGCTTTTAAGATCAAGCAAAAAGGATAATCAGGAAACGTCAAAGGCAGCCGTGCCAATTCGCGCCTGGCGTGAAATCATGCTGACAATTCGCGCGTGGCGTGAATTCATGCTGCCAATTCACGCCTGGCGTGTATTCGTCCGCGAATTGTCAGCATGAATACACGCCACGCGCGAATTGCCAATGTATTGCATTTTGATCAGGCGGTGCGTTGGCAATTCGCGCGTGGCGTTTATTCATGCTGACAATTCGCGGACGAATACACGCCCGGCGCGAATTGGCAGCATGAATACACGCCAGGCCCGAATTGGCAACGCACTGCATTCGCGCCTGGCGTTGCCACATAATATATCTGACTCTATTCCACCAAATATACTAATCTTTTATAAAGAAAGACTTCGCCCATTTCGTTCAATGTTGCACTAATCTCTGCCAGGTCCTCTGCAGGGGTATGGGGGCTTAGAAACCGACACCTCCTGTGGTTGTAATGTAGCAGATACATTGTTTGTCCGGTTTGCTTAGCCTGGTTGGATAGGGATCGTTGTGCCTCAATAGAATGCTGTCCGTCAATAATAAGGAAGCATACATTAGGGTTCTCCACTGTTAGCTCTTCTAGTGTTGTCCACTGGAGTGGAGCATCCTTTTTCTTATCCCAAGGAAGCACGTCAGCTGGCATAGGAACTTGGCCTGGATTCCTCACCATCGCCCTCAATATTTCTCTTGCATGCTCAGGATCATACCTCCTGCTAACAAGACTTGACTTATGTGATCTCACCAGACGGTCAACATGGATGGGATGTGTAAAAGATTGGCCAAGTGGGTAGTTGTCTACATACTTGACTAGCCTACTCATTGCCTCCAGCTGCAATTTCTTTTCGGAGTCATTTTCTGCCAAAATGCCATCAATCAAGGTGCGTGAGGGATGTCCTTTCTTAAGTCCAAAGAATCTTCGTGACATCCCCGATATCATTTTGATGCTTCATATCCTCCGTAGTAACTTGGAGAAGGTCCTCGCAAAGCTCTCCTCACCGCATGACACACCCCTTCACTAATAGAAACCGGAGTGAGGACAATGATTTTGAGGCCATCCAGATTTGAAACATGACTCAAAGACTCATGTCCTTCTTCATCGCACCATCTTTGAAAGCAGTTGCCCCGCATGTGTAAACGGACGAGATCTTTCTTGTGGTTCTTCACAACCTCCACTAGGAGTTGACAACATATGTCATCCTCGCTCCTCACAAGTGATAAGAATACCTTGTTTCTTCATAAGATCGGTCTCTTTCTTTTCCGGAGTGTAACACAAGATCCACCTTACCATTTGTTTTGCCTACATCAACATACCACTCCACTTGTCATCCATCTTCTCCTCGGGGCATGGAGGATCTCGGTAATACCCTTTCGATAATGGATCCGCTATCATCCATCGACAATGCATAGGATATCTGCGTCCTCATTGGCGTTCCCTTCTTCATGAGCTGGAGCTCATTTGGAGTATCTTCCGAGCCTCTTGCTTTCTTAGGAGGAGGTGTAGGAGCTACCAATCGGTTTTGTCTCTTCTTCCCTGCAAACGGATGCAATACACGCTTAGCGCGATTTCGGGTGGTCATCAATTCCGGCCAGGCTAAAGCACAGAATGGCATACAGTCCCCAATTACAGACATGCACTCATAAGGCGTGCCAATTACAAAGATGCCACTGCACAACGGAAGGCAGGCCAACTAAACACGGTCATACTACTTTACAAATTATAGACAGAACAGTTAATCACGAGCAGGACAATTTAACACAGGAAGGACATTTATTATGCACATGCAAATACAAGTCACAGCAGAAAAGAGCAGCTAAAGAAATGATAGACAGGAGTGTCAGCAGCTATAGAAATTTAAGTCACTGCTACAGAAATAGTAGACAGGAGTATAGGCGGCAAATACAGTAAATACAGAGCAATAAACAATGAATGAATAACACACAGAATGATGACAATACTGACCTTGAGCATCTTCTCTCGCGGCTCGGCCTGAGTTTGGAGCAGCACGACCTTTGGGCGGCATCTTCGCGATGATCTTGAGCCGGAGTTCCCTGGCGCCCGGAGTTCTTGAGCGCCCTGAGCAAGTCGACAATCAAAAACCAAGAAATGGAATTCAAAAACTTATATAGATTTCCATATGGCGATTAGGTCGGCTTTCGATCGACGGGTTTCATTCGGATCGACTTTTCATCGACGGTCCGATAGAAGCGAGCGGTTATTAAAATTTCGCGGAGCGACTTTTAATCGACGGTCCGATAGAAGGGAGCGGATATTTAAATTTCGCGGATCGACTTTTAATCGACGGTTAGCAATCTTACGATTGGGCCTAATGGGACGGACGCGATCAGACGAAAGCAAAGAAATGGCTCTAACGACCGCCATATTGTCAAATCCCATAATTAGATTTCACTCAGCGGCTAGAAAAGCAGTACAATTAACGGATAATTTGAAAGTACCACCTAATCTTGCCGCCAGCCTTTCTTGTCATTCGAACTCGAAAGAACTTGGAAGAACAGAAGAACTCAAAAGAACTCGGAAGAATGAAGAAGAAGGCTACCGGGCGATGTCGGCGCCTTCATGTAAGTTCATCTAATCTTCCAGAACCCAAGCTCCAAATTAATCCCATGATCTTGCGACATTGAACAGCGTTGGAGAAGAATGCTACATGCTGACGACGAATTTGAAGAGGAGGGTGGGAAATTGCAAGATAGAATCAGTCGATCCGGAAGCAATCTGCCATGGAGTTCCTCTTGGAAATGATCATGTGAAGATTCTAGTAATCATTGCCATTTCAACGATTTAAGCATTACCCGTAAGGCATCCCGATGGAGACACAAATGGGTGAAAGCATCGGAACCTTTGTTGCATGGCGGTAGAATTCGCTTTAAAGAAGGTGAGTTTCATTTTCTTGAAAGACATAGAGAAAGATTGAGTGCTAATACTAAAATGCACAAGCTGATTCTGTCATATGTATGAAATTGAAACGCTTGCATGCCAGACCATTCATTCAATATTGCAAAACTATAAGGCCTGCAGACCAGAGCATTCAGGAATTTAAAAAACACTGTATTCTTTACATGGATGGGATATTATTTAAAGAACCTGCATTCTTTACATTGTTTTAATTACATCTGTGTGTTATTCATCTATGTGTCATTCATCTGTGTGTTGTTCCTCAGTAGTCTCAAATGCTGGCAAAGAAGATGGTGCAGCTATTGGGATATTACCCAAAATGGCTTCGAGGTCTGCAACTCTAATTATCAGCTTAGCATTCTCCATTTCAAGCCCCTCCAGAGCACGACACTACTCATTGAATAAGCTTATGCTTGTAGCCTATGCTGGCACATGAGGAACTTCAGTTGAATACGTATGTTCAGTTGAATACGCGCCAGGCGCGAATTCATAAATCTGTAAGTTAGAGAGAAAAAACAAATTAGTGATTTCGCGCCATGAGCTAATACCATTCACTTGAATTTAAATGCCATGCGTGTATCCTATGTTGTACTTTAAAGCAGTACTGTAATTTCTTCAAAAGCTGTACTGTAATTCTTAATTTTGAGAGAGATGAAGTGAGATCACGCCAGGCGCGAAATATGTTTGTGCAAAATGTTTACATTGTACAGGTCCAATACACGCCTGGCGTGAACTGCATAAAGCTAATTATCAGATGCAATTCACGCCAGCGTATTGGACCCGCTTGACAATTTAAACATTTTGCACACAAACATATTTCATACCGGGCGGATCTCACTTCAGCTCTCTCAAATTTAAGAATGAAAGAGACGGAATTCAAAACAAATATTCCAAGAAATTACAGTTATGCTTTCAAGTTAGAGTTGACACTAAAGAAACATATTGCAGTCAGTAAATCCTTGTATTGCCATTGAAAATTTTTACATAAGGCCTTTTATTAGAGTTGCCAGAATTCAAAACAGCTTCTGCAGAAATTACAGTTCTGCTTTCAAGTTAGAGTAGAAACTAAAGAAACATATTACAGTCAGTAAATCCTTGTATTGCCATTGAAAAATTTTACATAAGGCCTTTTATTAGAGTTGCCCAGCTCTGTATTACAAAATTACAGAAGTTCTAGGCAGTTTAAGGAGATGCCTAGCTCCATTCATAATCCTCATTTGAGGCCTTTTTTGGAGATGCCCAGCTCGCTTTTCTGAACCAAAAATTAAATAACAAAAACAAAAAAAAAATTCAGCCCTCTACCTCCTCCTCCTCCTCTTCCTCCTCCTCCTCTTCTTCCTCTGAGCTTTCATCTGCCATCTTCGTCAGGATGTCTTGGCAAAGATCTTCGCCTTCTTGAGGAGGAGAGGGCGTCCATAATCAGCTGCTTTTTTTCTTCGTCTAATTCTTCCCGCCATTCTTCATCTGCTTCCTCCATTTCTTCTTCTTTCTCAATCTCGTTCTCCATCTCCTCATCTGAATCAAGGGGAGTATGGGGGGACTCGGGGCTGCTGGTGCTGGTGCTCAGATAATCTTTTCCCGGGCGAAGCTTGCCCTGAAGAAATAACTCCTTGCAATTATCCGGACTGTGGTGCGGAGAGCAGCCACACAATGCATCATGGGGGGGGGGAATGGATTTCTTTATCAATTTTTTTATCTGCCTCTTCGCCTCTCGGAGGCGAGTCCGGCGGGATGGAGCGGGAAGAGGCCGGGCAGCATGGCTCACCATGGTAAGGAAGGAAGAAAGAACGGATTGGCGCTAGAAGGAAGAAAGGATTGGCGGTTGAAAGAATGGAGGGTTTCATGCATGCAAGGTTTCTTATAGGCGCGGTTGTAATTATGATTCCATCACATCATACAAGATTTATATCCTAACCTATAATACGAATTAGCTATCATTACTTCTATTAAATTAATTACGCCCTAAGTTATCATTAATTCTCTATAGAATTACCCACATGTCAGCTATACTTAAAACCTATGTTTTCATTAATTTTGTATAATTACCTAGACCTCAGCTATACTTACACACAACTTTGGCCTATCTAGATTTACGACCTATACTTACCTCATTAGTACTACTAGCATACACCCTATGTTACCATTAATTTTGCAATAATTACCTACACCTAAGCTATACTTACAATCTATTTTTGGCTGCACTTACAACATATATTTGTCCATTTAATGGTTTTTTTGGTATTTCTTAAAGTTCCTTTTAATCGGTTCTCAAAATTACTTTGTCCTTTTTTCGAACTAATATTAAGACATTTAACTTTATATAGGTGAAGCGTGTGGATCCTAAAAAGGGTAAAAATGTAATACCTATCCACCCAACATGTTTCAACATTGTTACCACATGTTCTTATCACATTGTTACCCCATTGTAAACATTGTTCTTGTAGGTCAATGCTGTGGACCACCCAAAGGGTGTTGAGGCTGAGGCTACTAAGCAAATTATCCTCTACAATAGGTTGGATTGGAAGAATAAGAAGGTGAAACTGAAGCACCAATGCAATAAGGAGCTAGTAGGTGAAGGAACTATCATACTAGCTGATCCTATCCAGGCTGTCAATAATGAAAGGTTACGAGAGGATAAAGTGGGTGTGGCCATAACAAGTTTAGAGGAAAAATAGAAGGAAAAAGGATCAAATCACCAGGATTGCACTGCTTGTATTAAACAATTGGAGGTTCCATGCATCATGCCATAGCCTATAGCCTGCATTGAGTTTATAGGAGAATTCCTTTTACCAGAGCCAGAGGTTGTGGATGACATTGATTTTCTTAATGCACCTCCAATAGCTGCCAGGACCACATTTTCAGAGAAGAGGGCACACTCAGTGGTGAAACATTATCCTAGCAAGAGGTCCAAGTCAAGTAGTGATTGTTCACGTGAAGCTCTGACTAAGGTAAGGGGAATGGAATGTTGTTGGGCTAATTGTGTTCAGAAGTTTGAAATTGATGAATTGGTGGAAGCAAGAGCCACCTTCCAAGAGTATACTTGTGATGAGAGGAGGACTTACATGTACTCCATTCATGAGCTTGCACTTCAAGATGAAAAATTTCCAAAGAAAAAAAAATACCCACTGCTAGGGACATGGATATGTAAAGTTGCATGGATACATATTCATGCCATTCCAATTTCGTCTTGGCAAAATTGGCAAGCAAGTCATGCAAAGGGGAGTAAAATTGCATTACATGGAAATAATGGCATGTTGAGGCCAACTTCTAGGATCCTGGCTGCTAGGGAGGTTTTTGAAAAATATGTTGAATTCAATGCTGAGAATATGCCACATAAAAGTAGGAAAGATCAACAGGGAAAAATAGTTGTCGATAAGAGATTGCCATCCCATTGTACCCAGAAGAGCATATTGGAGGAAGTGAATGCTTTGCTTCGAGAACTGTTGTGTACCGCAATATCTCAACCCGCCTTGAGAGACTATGGAGCAAGCACTTCAAGCATGTCACTATAGACACTTCGAACCACTTTGCAAAGTGCAACTTGTGTGCTAAGTTGAAAGAGATTCTTGATAAGACCAAGCAACCAAGCCAAAGGGCTAAGATAAGGGAGCAAATGAAAGATCACATGACAGACCAACTATCATGTAGATCCACTTATTGGATGTGGAGAACATTATCATGTTTGGAACCCAATAACTATGTTTGTATTATCCATGACAAGATGGATCAATCAAGACTTGTTTGCCCAAAGATAGTTACATACCCAAGCAAATCAATAGAGCTTATCCTTTGCAAGTCTCTCCGACAGTGCAATAGTGCATGGCTCGGTGCCAATTTATTATGGCCATTTTAGTTTGAAATTGTGGAGTGATGGTCCTGATTTTCATATTGGAAGTGTGATGAGGTGCTTGAGGAACTATGAGAGTGGTTATTCTGGTGACCTCCACAACCCTGGAGGTGGTAGCCAACCACTCTTCAGTGCATTGTTGGATAGAAAGCCTAATAATTTAGAGAAGTTTACTAAGGCAAGGTTTAGGAAGTCAGGTGCTTCTGAACATGTTGGAGCCTCAAGTTCACGTCCCCAACCTCGAGATCTACCACCAAGGTTCCTCCTCCAACTTAATAAAAACAGGTATATGTTCTCATTCCTATCTTATTTAACAGCCGTGGGTGTCTTTGAAAGAGTGAATTTAGGGTTCTTAATGCCTGGACATACTCATGAGGATGTGGATGCATTGTTTGGGAAGTATAGTGCGCAGTTGAAATCTCAAACTGTGACCAATCTTCCTAGACTAATGGAAGTTCTTAGTGAATGCATTTCACCTTCTCCTATAGGGTTGATCATACAAGAGGTGCCTGATTGGAAGAATTTTATCGAAGGTTATGCTCTTGATATGGAAGGTCAATCTAAACCTCTTCAGTACACTTTCTGGGTCATGGGAAATAAGCCAATCATGTAATGGAAGATGAGACCTTCAGATGATAAATGGAGGCCAGATGAGGGAGTACCTATATGGCACGAAGATGAAAATGGTAAACCTAAGATTCCAAGGGGTCAACCAAAAGCTCTTAAGCCTTTTCCAGAGGTGGATTCATTGCAAAGCACATTGGACGGCATTTCTGAATACGTCAAGTATTGGAAAAATAACCCCGATGATACCAACCTTGCATTGATAGATTATTGGACACGTGTACATGGATTATTGGGACAAGTAGACACATCCTCCCGATGAACTCAAAGATGGATGGCTACCTAAGACTAGGTGGAGAGACTTGATAACACCCGAGGAAGCCGATGATGTGGTTAGTAGTATTCGCAAAGTCCATGGCTCCTCCAAACCTGCTGAAAAACACTATGTTGGTCCTAGGAAAGGAAGGCCTAAATATCTCGGCTGGAGGATTATGATCCCAAAGATGACTTGCTTTGCCATCAATTTGCACTTATAGTACCCGAGGAGCGCAAAGAGATATACCCCGTGGTGGATGGGTTACACCATCTCGAGAGGTTTGCAAAGAAGTAGGTGACCGCAATGTGAACAAAGTTCGTGGTGGAGTGGTGGTGTCCAAAGGCACCGCTTAAATGCAAAGGGCTTGAGAGGAAGAAAGGTATAGAGACTGTTGGACAAAGAGATGGAAGAGAAACCCTATTGAAGGGGATGATTGGGTTGAGTTAGATACTATTTTGTTTTCATGGACCCCAAAGGCCATCCCAGGCAAGACTGCTAGGGTTACAATACCTGTGGAAGTGAGGAAGAAAGCTATGATATCTCTAGGGGTCACTTCTGAGAAGTAATTGGCAATATGTAACTCGACATGCATATGTGAAGTATTTTTAATTTTTAATGCAATCATGTTGTGCTGTTATAAAAAAAAGTCACATTCTCGATGCAAATTTACTAACCCGGGAAAAAGTTGCAGTGCCAAAATGGTCCAAAATCCTGACATAAATCCAATTTAAATGAATGATGGTTATATTGTTTGAGCGAAGGACGATCCATCATACGTTGTGTGAATCCTACCATTGCTTCACAGACGGAACATGATGCGAGACAGAAGGATCACAGGATTTGGATTTCGCATTGCATTGGCTAGTCTGCTGTCTGTGCAATCAGAAAAGAGGGTAGTTGTGAGAGCTTAAATCGACCTCAAGTGGTCTAGTATCTCAACAACATCTAAGTAAATTCTAGAAGAGATCCCTATCTTCATGATGTTACTGTTCAACGTACAATCTTGAACATTCCAAAAATTTGACTCGTAAACCTTTCGTAGAAACATATGATGCCCACAGATGCTAGGTTGTGGACCTTCCATGTGTCTCTCATACCTAATGCCTCGTGCCCTTCTTCTGCAAAAAAACTGTAAAAAACGATAAAAGTGCCTTGCCTTGCCATCTTGCTGGCTCTTGCTACGGCACTATACTTGGAATTGATAGATATTCTATAGATGTTTACAGATCTACTGTTAGTATTTACAGATCCATTCCAATGTCTGTCTTGGTGTGATGCTTATGAGCTTGGGCATTCGTTTCGTTGCAAATAGAGCCAAGGGGAACACGGCAAGGAATGCAGAAGATGGATTAAGGGACTTCTAATCTTTCTAATATGTAACATAACATCTAACATATGAAGCTCTAGAATGCTTTTTGGCATGGCCACCCAGCTTGTGTTCCTTAGTTCCTTGATTGAAGCATACTATACAAAATATTTTTTTGCCTTTTCCAATTATGGACTTTCGTATTAAAGTCAACCTTTAAACGTTTCAAGTTCACAAAAAATCCTCAATAGCACTTGGGCATCTCCATTTGCTATCTTCATAATCTACATTAATGCAATTAGAAATGTGGTGTTTTTATCAATTTGTTGAAGTAGATCTTAATCATGCTAGGGGATATGTGTCGATTGCATGCATCTATTTGGATGCCACATGGAAAAAACACTCGTTTCAACATTGGGTATTTTAACACCTGATAAATTTTGAGCCGAATATGTTATACACAAGGTGTCCTTTACACCAAATTGAACAAAAAAAATTGCTCGCGGCGGCCTTGGCCGCCGCGATAAATTTCTTGTACATATAAAATGTATACTGTGTCCTTGTGGAGTCGTTCTTGCCCCCCAAAGGTTTTGCAACTTAATATTGATGAAATAACACACTTAAGGGATAATTTTATACATTAATATTAGTTTTTTAGTTCAAAAAGTTCTAAATCGATTCTAAAATTTCTGAACTTGTAATGCAATATTAGAGCATAAACTAGTCAAATCGTGTTGTTATTTTTACTTTTTTTACTCTACACACATGCTAACTTCACTTTAACAGCTTAAAAGTTGCTACTAAAAGCAAAGAAACCCCAAAATGTTACGGAAACACGAAAGTTCTAAGAAGGAAAGCACATGATTTGTCTAAAGGGGTGCGACGAGTAGCAATCCCTCAGAAGTTTACCTATTTATTTGCAAACAGACAGGAAAGGGCAAGACAGATAAATACTTTGCTGGTAAAGAAATGTGCAGTGACACCCACTGCTACAGATGACAAAATTGTGATGAAGATGCTCAACATTGACAAGGAGGATGACTATCTTCTGAGCATCACCACGTTGCGGATTGGTTTGTGCAAGCCTAGAGACATGTACTAATACATCTCCGAGAACAACAACGAACGGCATGGAAGCACAAACCTTCATTACTTCAACTTTTGCTTCCTCAGTGTAAATTTTATACGGCATCCTCAACTGAAACTTCAGCTAATTGTGAAATATTGTGGATGTATTGGCGTCTGTAATACTATGTGATGCAAAAACAATGGTTTGTCATTCAAGCAGTTTGTTCAACTGGCTCTGGATGTGTTTTAAGGTCAACTAGGACGTTTAGCCAAAACGGTTGTAAAATAAGAACTTTTTTTCTTCTATAACTGCCAACAAAAAAAATTTCAGGGACAAGGTACAAAAGCATTTAATTTTTTCATATGAATTTGCCCCATAATAAATCTTTGGCTTTCGTAGCAGTTCTTTTCCCCTCCAAAATGTGATATTTTTTTTTTTGTTTCCTCCGTAACGTTAAGCCTTCCTAAAATGTCTGTTTTCATGAGCAGTTTTGTAAATATTTGGACTAAAGATAATAAAAGGATCCTTTTTAGGGGGATTTTAAAATTTTGTAAATTTTCAGAAGGAATCTTTCAAACGCACTTCTTAAATAAGTGCGTTTCATTTTAAACATTGTTACACCACAAAAAAAGGGGACGTGGCTTATGTGGCTGTTTAGGGATGCTAGGAAAACAAGGAGATTTTTCTATACTACATGCCAAATAGACATGTGCCATCTTTGTCAAGTACCGAAGCAAACCTTAACAATCGTCTACGATATTATAGGACTTTCTAGCCCACCAAATGCTTAAATAAGACACATTCTGGACAACTTCAGTGGTTGAAAATTATAATCGGGATGTAATGTACCAATGAGGAGAAACATTGTAGTTGTCTAATAGCAAATATGTCTAATTTAAATATGCTGCATCTAATAGTCCCGTTCTTGACATGTATCCTCGCATTGCAGTCAGATTACTATTTTATGTAAAACGACAGCTCTCATCCAAACACTACGTCGAAATCACAAAAAATGCACACATAAACTGTGTTTATGCAATTTGCTGTTCAAAGTTCAGATCGTTTCTTAGCTAAGTTCCTAACAACCTCCTTTTCTAACATTCTTAAAAACTCAAACTACATGTGGTTTAATCTTTGTTCTTCTTTCTATTCTTATGGCATACCCGACAAATGAGGATTGTTTATACGGCCCAAAATGAGATATAACTCGTGAATATGCCCATCCAACAGCTCTCATTCCACTGGGGTTATAATCATGTCTTTGCATTTTATGTTGCTCTAGTTTTTAGTTGGTGAATAAAGCTTGTCATCCTTCAAAAAAAAAAAAAAAAAAAAAAAAAAAAATCCAATAGCTCTCATGTCCGAAGATATCTCTCGTGTGAAATATGCACCTAAACAAAAGGGGGTTTTAGGGGGAATTTAATTATATCAACACATATATAATTCTTTCTCTCAAGGTTCGATTCTTATATTCTATCTCGTTATTTTGACACGTGCGGCTATGTTTCTTGGGTACATATTTAATTAGTTGTAGATGTAATGGTTTGTATTGTGAATACACTACTCTATTTTATGAGGAAGTTACATCTATACAAGTGTTTATTAGGAATGGAGGAAGCTAAATAATCTTATGCTATAGCTACATGATTAGCATTGCATTTATAATACAAGGTTGCTACATCTTCTCTTTTATTTTGGGAGTGCTTTGGGTTGCGTGCCAAGGGAACGCCGCATCTTATGCCGCATGCGGTGTTCCCTTCCCTCCTGCGTCTTACTCAGCTCCAGCATTCATTGAATGCAAATTATTTGAAAGAAGGCGTCATTGAATGCAAATTATTTGAAAGAAGCCGTCATTGAATGCAAATTATTTGAAAGAAGGCGCCAGCATTCAAACTAGATGAGGCATGTCGAGCTTGCTTACGAAATTTTTCCTGTCTGCTCCTCAAAATTTGTTCTACTATTCTCCTCTGCGCCTCAGAACTGGAGGCCTCACCTGGAATGATTTTGGACAGTGAGTACTACATTGCTTTTCCACGATGCTGTTGCTGAAATACGAAGTGCGAAATGCTGACATTTATAATTTTTTTGTTTCAGAAACAAGCGTTTTCTTAAGATTATCCAGTTTTTTTTTAAGGAGACAGCTCTCTTAGAAACGCATCGTGCAACTGAACAGATCGGTTCTGGCTCTCTTAGAAACGCATCGTGCAACTGAACAGGTCGGTTCTTGCTCACATTAAAGACTGGCGTTTTTCCTCAGGTCAAGGTTTTTGAGTTGGGCTTCTATTGCTTCTCGAACTTATTTCTCAAGGTCTGAAAAATCGTACTTTGAAGTCATTTAAAATCATCCTAGAAATCGTCTTGAACTTGCTATTCTTGCAGATCACACAGAAGCCTCAGACTTTGCAAGCAACAGCAGGTTACTCCCAATGCTTCCAATGCTCAAAACATTTTTGTCTATACTCCAACATAGCTTCTTAATCAATCCTATTTATATTGCAGCTTGCACACAGGTTCTTTGCTGGGTAACTGGGCAGGATCTCTTTTTCCAAAGGTACGTTCATAGTTATAAAGTATCTAAACTTCTCAAAGCACTAGACCTCCTGAACCAATTATTTGTGCTAGACTAAGCAGTTGAAATTGCTGCTCTGAAATTGCTGCTCTGTTTCTCTTCTATGTACTTCTACCATACATTATCCAGTTTAAACCTTACATGTGACACTAGCGATTCTTCACGTGCATCTTCCAATCGATTAGCTTTATTAAGTGGAAGTTATGATCAGCTGCAGCATGTAGCATATCAAAGAAGACCTGCATTCCACACCTTTCTAAACTTGCAGAATTGTTAGGCGTGCCATTTTTCATGTCATTCTGCAGGTCACCATCTGAAGTTCTAAAGATTTAAGAAGGTATTTGAATTTAGAGTAAACAAGAAGTAGAAAAGTCCCTACGTCTCTTCTTTAAAATTGTTTGGGTACAGGATTTTGTTTGGGTCTGATCCTACACCATGCTGACTGTGCACATAGAAGAAACTGATGCTTAATTTGGTCTATTATTGAAAGTTCTGATAACAACTCTGCTGTCCCTTGCTTGGAATTTGATGACAAGACTTTGACTGCTACCATAGATCCATCCTTGAGCTTGCCTTTATAAACCCTTCCAAATCCTCCTGAACCAATTATTTGTGCTTGAGGACTACACTGCCAAATAATATGCCTCGAAAATGGTAGCGAGATTGAATGCTGGCTGTCTAGAAATGCTGGAGATGATAAACCAGCATTGCTGCTGGTGCATGGTTTTGGCACAGATGGAGTGATAGAATGGGTTCATCAGATTCAGGCATTATCTAAGCATTACTCTCTTTACATACCAAATCTGTTATTCTTTGGCAGATCCACAACTACAAGTAAGCAGAGGTCAGAGCATTTTCAAGCAGAATGTTTGATGAACATGATGAAGAAGTTGGGGATAAAGGAGTGGCATGCATATGGAACCAGCTATGGTGGGTTTGTAGTGTTTGTAGTGTTCAGATATCTGTTATTACAGCTTAAATTCCTCTTTCTTTGAGCGTAAATCTGCATCAGGTTTCAGTTCATCTGATGAAGAACCATTACCTCCTTTTGAGCTACCTGCAAAAAAGAAATTACATGTTTACATACCACCACCTCCTTTATGCGTTGACCTTGGAACCACCTATGGCCTATGCCACATGGTCCATATATGGATCATGATCCAGATGCTGCAAGGAGAACTTTTGTGGAACCAGCTTTAAGAAGAGCTCTATTGATCTTCTTTGTGGTAGCGTTGGCAGGATCAGCTGACAATAGACGTCATATTGTATGCCTTTATCATTTCTTTAGCAGGGTTTGGGTGGTATGTCTTTAGCATTTCTTTGTTTAAAGCATTTGCCTTGAGTTTATCACATGCTTGCTTCTTGCAGTTTTAGACAGAAATATTGGAGGTACATGCGAATTGTTACATACATTTCTACATGTTTTCCTTTGAACGCATCCTGAAGGCAACTTCTTGAACATATATACAATGTTTATTCAACAACTTAAGTTTGCATTACGTCTCACGCTAATATAGTTTCTTTTGACACCAAAAGCTAACTCAAAACTGAAGTTGGTCTAACGGAGGTATTTAATGTGCTTTGTCAAAATATGGATCAATAGAACTGCATGCTCCAGTATAACTACATAGTTAATAATGTATTTGTCTGCCTCTTGCTTGGCAGGCTGAGGATGACATACGGGCTGCAAAGGATTTGTTGGATATTATCATGTTATTTATGAGATGGAGACAGAGGTGCAGTAACCATGAAGTCTTGAATAACCTAAGTTCAAAACAGGAGCAAAGCATGAAGTGCAGGATCTGTGAAGCTATGCATGCTCTAAGTTGCCAAAAGGATATTAAGAGAATACATTGTTGAATCTAGGGTGAATGCATGGTTGAATGCATGGTTGAACCTAGCAATGGTTATAAGGGAAACATGGTTAATGGTTAACCTTGTTAATGGTTAACTTAATAATATCAACGGGGAAGGTCATGATCCAAGGGAAAAGCATGTGGGATATTTCGTGATAAGTATGACAGTTATAGAATGCCGATGCACAAGGCTTGCCGATCGGATTCGGCAGGATAAGCTCATTGGAGCAGACTTATTAAGGCAGAACGTCACTGAGAGAGTGATGTAAGTTGAGGTGTGTAGAAACGGATCGAATAGAAGCAGTATTCGATGCCCGAGCTCTCGTGGAAAAATATTGCTACAGTGCTTTGTTTAATCCCATTTGAACAATAACTCCTATGATTTGGCTCTATGGTAGAAAATAATACATGTGGTGTGTTCTTAGTCTAAAGGAATAAGCAAAGTTGCATTATAAGTGTTTCCTTGGGAATTTATTGAAGTCTCATTTGAATCAAATATCTTTCTCAGTTTTCTAACAGGATTAATATCAAAGAACTCTATCTATTATGCAGAAGCTTCATTTTGACTCAAAGTTTGCATCCTTAAAAGCGTGGGTCTGGGAAAATGCAATAGTAGGTGATTATCATCCTTGCGGACCAGCAGAGTTAATCATGGAATTAAAATATCATGCATAATGCGACTTGCAGGTATCCTCCTTCGGCTCCCGCACTTGGCTTACGCTGTGGCGATGAGCCCGCAACGACTCAGGGCTTATTGGAAGGACAAGAGAGCCCAGTGGCTGGCGCGCTGGAACGTAGACGCACATAGGTGCGTCCAGGTGCACATAGATGCCGGCCGGGATAGGCTGAGGGGGTACTTGGACTCTTGTTTCCTGGGGAAGCTCTGGGACCACCATGCTCTGGAACAGGTAAAGGTGGCACACTACAAACATCACATAAACCCCACCCTGGTTCAAGGTCCGCAGCTCTACCTGCGTTCTCAGTTGCCCATGAAGAAGCGCAGGATCATCGCGTCCATTCGAACAGGGGCCCACCATCTTCGGCTTGAGATGGGTCGGTGGGTTGGAGAGCCGCGCCAGGACAGGCTTTGTCAGTGTTGCCCGCTGGGGGTTGTTGAGGATGAAAGCCATGCCTTCCAGAGCTGTCCAGCCTATGGTCAGATTCGGGCTCGCTACATTCTCTTGGTGCGACCTGGTCTGCCCCTGCACGAGCTACTCAGTGCGCCGTCAATTCGATCCCTTGGCTCCTACCTCCAGGAGGTTTTGGATCTGCGGATTCACCTCTGCCCCCGGGCGCCTACCTGAGGTGCCGGGAATTCATATGTGTATGTATATTTGTACAGCTGCCAGCAGACTTGTTGCTGCGACAGTTTTTCCCTCCTAAGGTGAGGTTTTTTAATCCGGGTAGCAACGGGCTTGCTGCACCCGTGTAATTTGGGTCCCATAGGCCGATTGGCCTCCGCGGACGATAAAAGAACCTTCCTTCCTTCCTTCCTTCCTGCTCATCATACGTACCTTGGGTGAAGCAGGTGTGCAATGTCCCATTGGAGACCTGCTTAACTACGACCCAGGTGATTTGGACCTAGAAGTGCTAAAAGTGTTGCAAATGTCACCATGAGCAGTGAAGGAGATAGTGTTCTAGGTTCCTATGCTCGAAGAAACTACAGTTAAGAATGAGGTTTTTGTAATGTTATTATTAGTATTATTGCACATGATGAAATAATGAACGTGATCTTAAAATCTTACTTATAGTCCTTGCATAGATAAGTGCATGTGGACGTAGAGTTCTGTTTCTAACAAGAAATCTCGAGGTAAAGTTTTTCAATTTTCAGATATTGGCATGGAATTTTACATAGATGGGCTGACATGAGGACATACAACAAAAAATCATTGTTTGTGTTGTGTTTATAGGGTGTCCATCTTAATATGAGCTTTGTACTGTTTGTTTTATGTATTGTAGTGCAGCTTGGATTATGAATTTCATGTCGATCACGGCATTGCTTTCACCAGTGCAAGATCAATTGCAGGCCAACGGCCAATTTTCTATATGATTACAGTGGAACAATGGCAAAGGAAGGTGTAGCGGGATGCATGTAAGGGAGGTTGACACTTTTATTTTGAAGAAATTACTCATGTTTCTATGACAATCTGTTAACATAGCGTGTTCCACGTTCCAGTAGTTTTGATGCAATAGCTTAGGTTAGACTGCTAGATTTCATGTGTTTCTCCATTTTGATGTGAGTTAGATAACATATTTATCACTGAACATATCGCCAAATAGAAGACCTATCTTCTATGTTCTGGGCTTCAAGTACACGCCATTTTGAAATGCCTTTGAGTTTTCTATTCCTACACATTTGAATTTGGATGCCTTTGTTCAAGTTATGTTTGGAAAATGTTATGGGCTTTAGAGTCTTCTACAATAATGCTATTATACAATGATATATGCTGTATATGTATGCCATTACGACCAATGATGATGAAAACAATGAAGGACAGAAAAATACGACGGTACACTTCCACCTATAGTTGATGACCATGAACGTTTGACTATTTAAGAGAAGCATGGAATATGCAGATAAATTGTAGAATGCTAACAATGCGTAGTAGACATTTTATGTAATTCTTCTTTTCGGATATTATCATGTGTGCAATTATTGGCCCTTTTCGGATATTATCATGTGTGCAATTATTGGACCCCAACTATTGCAGCTTCAGTCCTAAAGGACAAGGCCATGGAGAAAATTATTCATGAAACTGGGAAGATAAATATGAATCCCTTATTTTAACTTCTGACTTGCACCAACATCTACATGTTTTAAGATAATATACCACATAATTATGTATTCTCATATTCACAGTCACCACAAATCAAAGATGTTACTAATACTAAGCATGTAGCAAAACCAATCGACAATTGATGCGATAATTGGGCATGACATAAAAATACTATCTATCTATCTATCTATCTATCTATCTATCTATCTATCTATCTATCTATCTATCTATCTATCTATCTATCTATCTATCTATCTATCTATCTATCTATCTATCTATCTATCTAGTACTACTAATTGTTTCATAATCGTTTCATACAATTTTTTGTGTTAAATATCACAAACTTGGCAACTCTACCCTATCAATCTTTATGGACATCTCCAATCCTTCTAATCTTCAATTTAATGCACAACTACTAATGCACAAATTTCATCATATCCTAAGTTATTCGATGGTTTTATGTACGCCCGATTTGGGTTGGCCTCCTGTGGAAACCCTTCCTATTTTCCGTGGAAACCCTTCCAAATTTCCATGGAAACCCTTCCTATTTTCCGTGGAAACCCTTCCGGTTTTCATTAAAACCAGGAAGGGTTTCCATGGAAACCCTTCCTACACTAATAGAATTTAGGGGGGTTTGATACGCTCTAATAGTAACGCTTTAAAACTTTGAAACGCAAAGTTAGTTGTAGCGCATAACAAAGAACAAAATTCATTTCTTGAAATGCGTTACAAAATTTAGCATTTGTAATGCGTTACAAATATATTTGAAATGCGTTACAATCAAATATCGTTTCAACTCTGAAACGCGTTTCAAAGTAGAAGTTTGAAATGCGTTACAACTCCTCTGAAACGCGTTACAAATTAAATGCGTTACAACTTTGAAACGTGTTTCAAGTTAGATGTTGAAATGCGTTACAACTGACCCTTACGTTACAAAAGCTAACGTTCTAAAAACTTTTAAATTATTCTATTTCTTCGTTTCAAAGATCGGTAGCCGCCTTCCTCGTTGAATCCGCGATTTCTTTCTTCTTAGAATCAGCTCCAACATGCAAAGCGATCCCCGGCTGGGTTATCGCCCTCACGAGGAAGAGAAGGGCTCGTGAGCTACGTAAACAAGGAATAGAACAACCAATTCTTCCAAGGGAGAGTTATGCGGGCCAATTCTCACCTTGTTGGTGTAGAGATTGTTGCGGTCGACATGAACGAATACCAATGATTATAGCAGATCATCTACAAAAAGTTGGTCCATCTTGGTGTGCTCCAGAGAGTTTTTGCAAGCAGCATAACCTGCCCTATCATTCCACTTCTGGACAGGTTAGTATATGGTTAAGTTTATTTGCTTTCATATTTTTATTCCCTTTAAGTTCTATGTAATGGTGTTTGACATAACACATCACATCGCAGAGTGTAACTCAATTATGTTACATTAGTTTTTCAAACGGAGTTTGGAGAAATATCCCAGAGGAAGATGATGAGGTGGACTCAGCATAATGTCAGTCTAGATGTCGTACTCGCATGCATACATTGTGTGCCTCTATGATGGGGGGAAGTACGAATTCATCTTTAGCTTGTTCTGTGCCTAATTTATCTATGCCTTTAGATGTTGAAAAGATGATAAAGCAAGTTGATCGAAGGCGTCTTGGATTATATGAAGGGCCATTGCCATCTATAGGTCAAATATTCTCTTATTGGGGTAATAGATACATGATTAAAGATTCTACAATTTCTGGTGCTGGTAGAGGCTTATTCATTCTAAATGATGTAAAAGTTCCTTACAATGGGGAGGTGTCACTGATGATATATGGAGGTCCTATTTACAAGTCAGCTGAGTGGGAGAAATTGACACAATACTCATTCCGTATGATGGTGTATGGGGCTAATTTCCATGGAAACCCTTCTGAATTTCTAAGTTTGGAAAATAGGAAGGGTTTCCATGGAAATTAGGAAGGGTTTCCATGGAAAATGGGAAGGGTTTCCCCTTTTGAAAACCGGAAGGGTTTCCATGGAAAATGGGAAGGGTTTCCACCCTTCCTTTTTAATATTTATAATATTCACGCTTTTCAATGGACCACGCTTTTCTAGACGGACGCCGCCCATTAATGGGGCATGCTCATAAATATGCACGTCACCCGAGAATTCAATATTTAATTCATATGGAAACCCTTCCTATTTTCCAATGTCATGGGAAAATGGGAAGGGTTTCCACAAACGGGGGAAAATAGGAAGGGTTTCCACATCTGATCAAAAAATTTTGAAGGTCTATGCTCTTCTTGTGCTTGCACTCCGCCATTGGAGGACATTGGGATGTCAAATGGTAAAAGCATGCTAGGATGTTCTCTCACTTGCATTGCGACACCACAAACTTGACAGAGGTGCAATGTCGAATTCTGAAGGTGCAGGTTCTGCAATGCAACGTGAATGTTCGCATGTACCACATGTTATCCACCTTGATTGGCTATCCAGAGGGAGGGGTTCCCATTGGAGGCTCCATATGTTGGAGTTGTCAAAGCAGCGCCAAAAACTTGGTATGCACCTTTTTTTTTTTAATATCGCTTCAATTCAACTTACCAGTGTTGTTAGATACTAGAGGGACAACCACTTGTGTACAACATTTGTCCTTTTTTTGCCTAGTGGTCAAAAGCTGTACCCTAGTGTGCTAACACTCAAAAGCTGTACCCTAGTGTGCTAACACTTGTTAATACTGGTAGTCTTCTAGCACGCCTCCGTATTGGTTTTCTATTAGATAATGCAAAGATATAACTAACTTCTTCTTGCCCTTAAGACTAATCTTGCATATATCTAGAGCAATTTTATTTCTAAGACTAAACTTGCATATGGGTAAGAGCAATTTCATTTCAAAACCTTAAATCTTTACGATACTACAATTGAACTATTTTAGGTGGAATTGTAGAAGCTACAATACAATATTAATGTGATGACAAAATTAATTGATAGTCGAAGGTTCCATCCTAGAAAAAAGTTCATAGGAACAAGAAAGCCATGTTGTGTATCCCTAAATGCAAAAGAAAAGTGGTTGTTACATTAAGCAACAAGCAAACAACTATTATAAAATGGTAATGAAAAGAAGAATCTAATATTTGAGGTGTTAGGACAGTGTTAGCTTTGTAGAACAAGATTATAAAAAGGCTCTTTAAAGAATAGCCGTAAGCATTTAATTCTAGAAATTAATTAGCCGTGGATATTTTCAACCAAAAAATTCTATTCTTAGCGGAAACCCTTCCGTGCTTCCCTATTGGAAACCCTTCCGGATTTCAAGGAAATTGGGAAGGGTTTCCATATGGAAGCTCGGAAAGGTTTCCGCTTATTTGTTTAATAACCCAAATAGGGCGGAGATAGTGTGAGCGTAAGTTATTTGGCATTGTGATTTTGATGAATCATTTGAAACAACAATTGCTCTATAAAATGGACAGCATAAAGAAAAAAAGTTGATCTTCTCCAGATAAATTTGATAACAAAAACAAATCTAAGATTAATCACATCCTTACATGCATCAATATTTGTTACTACTACCTTTTCCCTTGCACAACTCCAAGCGATGTACCGTCCCATGAGCTAAATTTGAAGGAGGGAATGATTGTCATATTGAGGGCAACAATGTGTTCCTATCATGCATTCTAATTGTGCCGACCAATTTTGGCTTGCCACTTCATTAGTTTGAAAGGATGCAATTTCCCTCTGCAGTCGACTTTTGCCATAGCCATTCAAGGGCTTATACATAGATAGTTCAAAATTTTCACAAAAAGCGTTGTGATGGAGGTAAGTTTCAGATCCTCGGCAAATGTTTAGATGTCTATATATATGTCTTTGTGAAGGCTTTTCATGTTTCTCTGGACTCTATTTACCTTGGACTCTATTTACCTTCTCAATTACTGCAGACCATGGAGCACTATACACCCTTCATATATGGGGAACTTAAAAATCCTAAGCCAAGGGCGATGGTTCACATACAACATAGAGATGGTGAGTGTGATTTGTTAGTAATGATAGCAATTGCCTCTATGCTTCTTAATAAGTCATTTCTTCTGCTGTAGGCACTGTTAGAGGAGATTTCGTAGCTATTAGCATTGCAAATTTACAGTTCTTTAGAATAGGTTCTTCATAATGGAAATCCATTGAGGCCGATGAACATTAACTCTATGGTTTTAGATTGCACCAAAAATATTTTGTATTTATGTGGACTTAATATATTTACTTGAAGGCAATTTATCATATACTTAAGGCAAAAGTTTTGCCCAACGGATGTGTGGTGAGTTGGTATATGCCTAATAATGCCAAAATAAATGTGCATTTGGTCATGGGTTCAAACCTTGCCAATGTATGTTTATCTTTGGGTGTTGGTTATTGGGGGTATACGATGATGATCCCCGACGTGGTAGAACTTAAAAGCCTATACGTGTCCTCCACTTTGGCTGCCGCAAGGTAGTGGACAATTGTTAAACGAAGAATCAAGATAATTTTTTCCCATACTTTTATTGCACTATCCTTATTGTTTTTTTAGGTTCGTTGGGTCTTGGCATATTCTTAGATATATGCCAGATCTAGGGTCCACAAATATACACCTCACACCCCCGTATACTTGAGCACTCCCCTTTGTATGTATATACATACAGAAAATACGAATGAGAATGCTAAATACGAGAACACGAACCATTGGAATGGAAAAAAAAAATATTTTGCAATCAGAGGCGATCAGAGACGATCAGAGGCGTTCGTACGCTTCTCCAAAACCTCTTCATCTACTCTGAACCTCTCCGGGCATCAGATTGTGCATCAGATCTCTGGGCAGCCCAGTTGATGAATTCGGGCATGGCATTGCATAGGTCATGGAAAAAAGCTTTATATACAAATTCAATAAAGAAGCTTGAAGCTTCACACAACAGCTCTTACATACAGAGATCTATAGAGCGGATCTGGACCCCTGCACCTCCATTGCAACCCCAAAATCACGAGCAACAATTTTGTTTGCTTCAATCCAGTGGCGAACAACGAAATTTTGGCCGCCCACGATGCTTACCCCCTCTTCTAGCAGAGGAGCCGCGTGAACTGTCTAGCGACCATGCTCTGGCAACACATGGTAGGAAATCCTATTCTAAAACCGTTGATTGCAAACAAAACTTTTCTTAACTTCAATTCCATCCCCCCTTTCTCGCCAAACCATTGCAAGAATCTTAGCCCTAAGAAAATTTGCCAATCTTATCTATCTATAACATTCTATTGTACCTGAAACATATAGTGCCATAAATGTATTCCACACATCGACCAATAATGCCCGGCATCGCTGGGCACACGTTTCTAGTCTATTTTAATTAGGAAGCTATTCAAGCGTTATTTCAACTAGGAAACTACATATATTCTATGCTACACCTACATAATTTTTAGAAATTTAAAGTATTTTTTAGGAATTCTCCTGTATTATCCGTTTTTGTGTTCCGTTGTCGTTTCCGTTTTCTAAAATTTAGGGACCCATTGCGTTTCATGTGACCATGTTTCGTAAATAAGTTTCATCTTGTTAAACACTTGCTTGGCATGGCCATGCGCAAACTAACTCTTACCATCCCGTATATATTGCTTAATATCAACAAATATATTCTTCTAGTAGTGGATGTTTGAATGAGGTTTGGAAAGGCGAAGATATCCTACAAATCCATTGTTCTATATCAGATGGACCTTGGAGATCTGAAACAAGGGCGGTAGAAATAGAAATGGAGCAAGACACTAAAGATTCATACTTTTGCTTATTCATCTACCCCTTCTTCGTCTGCTTCTTCATCATCTTTGCATCAAAATCACACACTTATTATTTTTAATTCTTGCAAGAAGGTCAGTTTGACCTTCAATTTCAAGTGCTTTCTTCATTATGACAGGGTTCTTGTGAGGTTTCTTAAGGAATATGGCAAGCTTAGGGAATCTACAAAAATAGGTAGGCCACACTTGACCGCCACATTATCTACTTTTAGAAGGTCCGGCTAAGCTTGCAAAGCCATGTTTTTATAGATCTTGCTTATTTTTGTATCAAATCAGGTGGTTAAGCTTGTAGATCGTTGTGGGGGTAAGAAACATGCCTCCTACAAAAGGATCTGAGATGGGACTATGGATTTTACCCGAGCGCTCGAGCCAGAAAGGCTTTCTGTACCTGCTCTTGTCCATTCTATGTTGGCAAGGATATGATCGGGCTCCAGACTTCGACCCCATATAGAAAAGAATAGATTCCACTAAAACTCTGAAGAACACGCACAGAATTTCAAGAAAACGGTTTGGTAGTCGGTTTAGGGCTTTCGGCTGGTAAACCATCAAACAGGGGCGCCGCTTGCAGCCAATGTCGTTCCTAAAGGTTACGGGCCGAAAACCCCTCAATTCGGCCGGTTACCTAGTACAAACTTTGTTACACCCCATAGCAATCACGATACTGCGAATTTTGAGGGAACAAGCAACAATTGAGGGAACTATACTGCGAATTCTAGATGTATCAAGCAACAATTGAGGGAACTATACTGCGAATTTTGGATGACAAATTGCAATCTAACATAAACGGCCCTTACTGCCTTTAATTTGATTTTCCTAAGCAAGAGCATTATCTTCCTCTAATTTGATTTGATCACTAGCATTATCTTTATTTTATTAGCTCTTTGCAAATTTGGGATTTCATGCCTTTGTTGTTTGGGTTCTATGGCCGAGCATCTTAAATATCATCCACTGTCATGTTTGAACTGGCATAAAATCTGGAAAACTTTGTGTGTCTTTCTTTCGCTTTGGCATTAACATGACAACAGAGACAAAACTCGCCAAGTCCATAAAAACACCATGTATTTTCTTTGCTTCAAACGTGACAGTGGATGATATTTAAGACGCACGTCCTATGACGTTAACCTGTTAATCTGTCGTAGACTCCATCCATCCCAAGAAATTTTATTTGTTGAAGTTTGTTTTGCAATACTTTGTGTTTTGAACCAGTAGCATAAGCAAATACAAGGGAAAGACAGGTGTAAGTAAGTAAGAAGGCATGCATTTACGTGGCAAAAAACCATGCAAATTTTTTTACATATAGTTGGCGATGGCTCCGTTCTTGCTTTCAGATTTTTGGCTATGGCGGATCCGTCCATTTATAGCAGGGCCTTCGACCTCTCACGAAAATTTCTTCGCCATGAATACGAGCTCATCGATCCAAAATTGCCTTCCTTGCTCGCAGTTCTGGATCAGGCCGGAGCTGGAGAATGCTCTCACAAACATGGCACCTTTTATGAGCATTTGCTTGGAACTTATAGAATCCTTAAGCTTTGGGGCGCTCCAGATCCCGTTGCCAGATGTGGCTTGATGCATTCTGTGTATTCAAATTCTTATATCAATCTTGCAATCTTTGATCTTGAAAAAGATCGGCAGAAGGTACGAGATTTAGTAGGGGATACGGCTGAACATCTTATTTATCTGTTTTGTGTTGTGCCAAGGCATGAAATCATCCATGATATGTTGCTGTTTAAGTATTCTGATGAACAGATTTTGGCTACTCTGCACGGCGATGCAGATGAATTAGAGGATTTGCTTGAATCGGTCAGGGAATCGGCAAAGATAGGCGATATTGGCAAAGAATCTGGAAAAACAGGGGATTTAGGTGCAACAACTGGGGAAAGTGATGAAAAAGAATTGCTGAGAACAGGGCAGATTGGAAAAAGTACGGTGGAAATTTTGGGAAAGAGTTTGAATGATACCGATCTTTCTAGTCAAAAGCATAGAGGAAGAATTATTCATCATCATTTAGTAGGCAAGGAGATTCAAGGCAAAATTGTGCCGGAAGAGGGATTTACAGTGAAAAACATCCGAACCGGAGAGGAAATTCAAATTTCCCGTCGTCTTGTTGGAATCTTTCTGCTTCTAACCATGGCCGACTTTGCAGATCAATATTTTTCGTGGCAGGATGAGCTCTTTGAGAATACAAATGGAAAGTTAGAATTCAAGGGCAACAATTGGACAGCGCTTTGGCCAGGAGATGCAAAGCCAGGTTTATGGATGAGTTCAATTTCTAGAATGGGGGCAATTTTGAATCTGCTTCTAAGGGAAGAAAAGGAAAAAAGAGTCATGCATCCAGGAAATAGGCCACAACAAGAAATACCATTGGAGGAATCACGCATTACTAAAATTTTCAAGAACGAAGTTACAGATTTGGGGCTAATTGTGCCACCGATATACAACGATTGTTCGATGATTTTGGCAACAGAAGATCAGATTATGGCGAGGGATTTATACATGGAGGCAGTGGCTGTGGATGTGAAGGAAAAAGGGGGATTAAGGGCAGCAGCAAAATTATTGGAAGAAGCAAGCAGGAGGAATCCATGGATTGGAGAACCGAGGATTGTTTGGGCTCAGATTAATCTGTGTGAAGGAAATTTTGAAGCTGCAGAAGCTGCTGCTAGTGCAGGAATAAGGTGTCTGGTGCAATGGGGCACTTGTTGGGATAAACGTATGAGTTGGGAGGGCTGGATTGCTTGGGCTCGTTTGCTCCTTAGTAATGCAAAGGCAAAAAATTGGCCCCATAGCTCGTGGGGTATCATCAACCTTGGCCTTGTCAAATGAAAAAGCATTACAGTTAGATCATATATATAAATGTCAGTTAGTTACAGTCATTTATAGATGTTTATGGTATAGGTTTTAATGGCAAATGTCGGGTTTTCTTCCTCTTTCCAAATTCTGTAAATTGCTAGTTAATTCTGGTCATTTTCATGTAACTCTTTCTGATTTAAGAGGAGATGTATCTGCTGAACAAAAGAACTCTCAGGTATATGTTTTAATGGCAAATGTTTCCTCCCAAATTCTGTAAATGCTAGTTGAGTCTCGGGTCATTTTCATATCTCTTCCGGATATATAACAGGGGGATGTATCTGCCGGAAAAAAGAACTATCAGGTGGCTTCAAATTGTCTTTATATGTTGTGGAGATCAAATATCTTGGTATTGTAATTTGCTGCATATGATTTTGGTACGAGATCTTACGAATATGATGGAAGAACAAAATGGAATTAATCATACTAGTTTGAACAGCATCAACCATGGCATACACTCTTGTTATATTTTTTTAAGACACCCTTTTGCCATGTCATAATAAGACACGTCTTAAACAAATTAGTTTTCCATTACTTCAGAATAAGACATTTACTATTAAAATAAGACATGCCTTATAATCTTGGTTTTCCACATGCAGATTGAAGGGAAAGTTGAACATGGAGAGCATCGAACAGGGAAAGCAGATTGAAGCATCGAACAGGGGAAAAGCATCTCCTTCATACACTGACTCTTCATTCCCAATGTTTCTACTATTGTTTTTCATTGTTGCATCGGGCATGGAACATCAGAGAAGAGCAGGCTAACATCAGGCATGCAACACAATGCTCGAACTGAAACACAGAGCAGAGCAGAAAACAGACTGTGCACAGAGCAGAAAACAGAGCTGAAAATACAGAGCTTCAGAAAACAAACTGTACTCTTTGAGCCTGGGTTGTACGCTTTGACCCATCGGCCTGATTTCATCTCCAAATTTCGGCCTGCAAATGCTTGATTTCGGCAAGATTTCGGCGAGATTGGTGTGTTCGACAGTCTTATAATCACAGTTTTCCACTATAATCACAGTTTTCCACTAAAATTTCAAAGAACGAAAAGCAAAATTTAACTTCGACCTGCCCTACTATTTCAATTTCGACTTGTCATGCTTTCGACCTGTCGTTTTTGCTTCAGTTTTGACCTGCTTCAATGACCTCGGCAAACTCGATCTGGCCTGCTCTTCCTTTTTCGACAAGCCCTGCTTCAATTTCTGACTCAGCACATTCGATCTGCAGCAATTTCGACCTGAAAATTGGTCCAGCAAATTCAACCTATTGAAAATCCGACCTACAAAAGCACCGGAGATCCGCCTTCCTCTACCAAACATGGGCTTTTGCCTTCGTCTACTAAACAGGGACTTTTGCCTTTTCATATTTGCCAAGAAATTGATTCGCCATCAATGGATTACAGGTCTGGTTGCAGCTGCAACGGTTACAGTGATGCTTCCATTTCTTCTTTTTTGCGACATCCATGAATTACGGCAGAGAAGGCCTCTAATTGGATATTTTTGGATGTCTTATTTTATGGCCGCGGCCCACGGGTTTCCCCCGGAAGAAAATGAGACACTGAAGTTGTACGGCATCCATATAAGACATGTCTAAAAAGTTTCAGTGGAAAAACTACGATGTCTTATTTGCTTATGTGGCCCAATCATCTTTTGATAAATTTAAGACATCAATGTAGTGGAAAAAGGGCCTGAAACTTGCCCTTTGGCTTGGATTGCCACCTTGGCGGTCTAGTTAGCTTGCCACATAAGCACTTCACGGATCTATTACGATGATATCTGTAATACTCCCCCTTGATCAATAGATCAATAAGATTTAAATTCCCTTTCAATCCCTTTACACCCTACTCCCCCTTGATAGCAGACCCACGCCCCCGCCGAAACCCACACAGAAACCCACGCCTCTGTCAAAGAAGAGGACCAGGCAAGACAAGTGACCACCTCAGGGGAGTGCGGCCTTAACTTCTCGAGATTCCAGACACTAATGATGGCACCGTAAAGATTTCCTCAAATCAAGCATATGATCTAGGAGTTGGTAACCGAGATCACAAAGGCTCTGACATATATATATATATTTTGGGCCCAAGGCTGTTGCACTATATATATCAATAGAGTTGGATCTCAAGATTTTAGATGAGACTTAGTATCGTCTTGTTTCAAGTTTTGTGTCTCAGCTTCTCATGAGATCTCATGTACTCTTTCTGATATTCAAAGGATTCTTGTCTTGGCATATAGTTTCTTTTGCTTTAATTTTTTTTCTGTTCTTATCTCTCTGCAAAATCCCGCGTGACACTCCATACTAAGGATTTGTTTGTTTGATCCAAGGGTCCTCACAGAGGGCTGTCTTGCAGACAATCCCGAACCCATACCAACAGAGACCATCCTTTTCTTTTCGTCGCAAAAAGGATTTCAGCATTTTCTTTATCTTCTCCTGATTTTCTTTATTTTCTTTATTCAATCTCTATCCTGATCAGCTCAGCGTTTTCTGGATTCCTTGCAACATTTCTTACTAGTGTAGACAATTGATCATACTCGGTAAAAGCTCTAGATAGTGATAAAATATTAAGATCTCTAGTTATAAGAACTCCTACTGCGTCTATGTTAGTCACTATGTTATCACTAAAAAACGTGCCCAGCGTTGCTGGGCTTTCCATCGGGATTAAATTCAAAAGTTAATAAAAATACTATTTTTAAATTTAAAGGATGCCAATTCATATATGTTGTCATTTTCATTATTTTGTAGCACGGATATTTCTCATCTATGTTACAATCTTGTAGAGAAAGAGCTATATTTACAAAAGCTTTGAAAAAAGAAGAATAAGAATAAGAATAAGAATAGTTTTTTATCGTCCACTGAGACCAATCGGCCTATGGGACCCAAAAGGAGCGCAACAAACTTATTACTGTCCGGGTTAAAAAAACCCTCGCCCCAAAAGGTTTTCGAGGGAAAAACCGTGGCAGTAATAAGAATGCTGTCAAACTGTACAAGTATATATCATCATGAAATAAATGTGCATGTACATGTCAAGCACGTGCCCGACATAGCTGATCTCGCATGTCCATGACCTCCTGGAGGTATGATCCTAGCACCCGTACGGATGCCATGATCAATGTCACATGTAGCGGCTGGCCAGGCCTGACCAACTCAGCATAGCGCATCCGGATTTGATCATATGCTGGGCAACTTTGAAGGGTATGAGATTCATCCTCAATGACTCCCATATGGCAGCATTGACAGAGCCTCTCCTGACGTGGCTCACCAATCCATCTGCCTGTCTCAATTCGAAGATGATGTGCCCCTGTGCGAATGGAGGCAATGAGTCTGCGTCTTTTCATGGGCAAGTGGGTGCGCAGGTAGCATTGTGGGCCTCGTTCCAATGTGGGATTTATGTGGCGCTGGTAGTGTGCTGTCTTGACCTGTTCAAGGGCGCTGGCATCCCAAAGCTTGCTGATGAAGCAAGCGTCAAGATATTGTCTCAAGCTATGGCGATCTGCCTCTGTTTGCACATGTATGCACCTGTGCTCCTGCACATTCCATCTAGCCATCCATTGAGCTCTCTTTTCCCTCTAGTAGGCCTTGAGGCGCTGTGGCCCCATTGCCATGATATAAGCTAGATTAGGGAGACGAGCATCGTCCATATTGACCACCTTCTGAAAATAGACAATGTGGCGATCAAGGGCCGCCCTCTGAAGAGGCAAGAATCCTGTCTCCTGCAGTAGAATTTGATATGGGACTGTGGACTTCACCCCTAGTGCTCGTACCAAGAAGGCTTTCTGCACCTGCTCCAAGTCATTCCAAGTAGCGAGAGATACTACTGGGCCCCATACTTCAACCCCGTATAAAAGGACAGACTCCACTAAGACCTTGAACAGGTGTGACTGATGGGTCCAAGGAAAAGAAAACTTTGCAATATATTTGAATGACATTTTAGCCTTATTAGGTGAAAAGTTGAAAATCTAGTATCTAAACCTTTTTATGTTCATATATATGTTATAAAACCAGAGAAAACAAAACCCACTATTGTGGGCAAAAGTTGAAAAACTTGTAAAATTATCAAGCAACTTCTATTTCTTACATTTTATTAAAAATATATAAATAAGTGGTTTCTAACACCTATATACAAATTTCACATTCCTTAGCACAAAACTTGTTGACTAAGGTTACATTGTTAAGAATTTTTGGGTCGCATTATAGTTGTATAGGCCTAATAAAGGTTGTTTATTAAGAAATTAATCAACACTCAAAACTACTTTGCCTGGAGTACTACATAGCTCTAATTTATATCCATGGTTCTTAATGTCATGATAAAAATTAACATAATATATATTGTTGGAATTAAAAGACACAGTTAAAGCTAGCCAGTTTTATCTGTGGATTAATCTACGATCTTTTCCAACCAAAGTGATCATTTTTAAAGTGCAATAAGCTCTCTGACATGGATGCATAAGCTGGTTTTCTGCAAAATCTAGATTCCTTTAAAGCTTCTATCTTCTACAAGTTTTTAACTTACCAGAAAAATTGAAAACCCACATAAAAGATAATTTGGTGCACATGTCACATGTGCATTCCTACTCTATTATATTGCAACTGCATTAAGTATGTCTGCTTCAAAAATATAGCATTTCATGTTGTTTTCTACATCTCAAATATGGTTTTTGAAGCTAACTAAAATGATAGATCCACAAGTCCAGCTGGCTTGAATATGTAGCATTATAACAGGGTTTTTTTTTTGTGATTTTATACGCTTTTTGGCATGGTTTTCATATGATTTCACGGGCGTATTCACGTGGACGTACGAAACGGTATTTCTAGAGTTTAGCCATTGATTTTAAAGAAGAGGGAAAATCGTGTGGTTGTGGGGCTTTTATTGTTTGCATGTTTTTTTAAGTTTAGGTTTCAAATATTAGGTTAATATTAGGTTTGTGGTTATGGTGCAACAGATTCGGCCAAGGTTCGTGTGATCCTCCACGCAGGGAAGTGTGGCCCGTGATGGGTGTGGTTCGTTGCTATCTCAGCAACGGCTTGAGGAGCTATCGGTTGTCCTAAGGCCTTTCGGACATAGCAAAGTATCTCCAAGAGAAACTGCTATTTGGCTAACAAAAAGCCTAAAGGGGATGCTGGCAGATGAAAACCATGCTACGGAAGCTGTATTTTAGATGTTCTGTACATTGCCTTGCCCTATGGGCCTGTAAATTTCAAGGAAAGGCGTATTGACTTAGAAAGGATTATAAAGCTAGCGTAGTGTCAGGGCAAAAACCCAGGTTTTGGAAAGTGGAGGTGCTTACAGAAGTATTTGATTATGACAGTTCATTATATGTAAATTGACGGCTTTTATACTTTTCCTACATGCGATTCTTTTGCATGCATGGTGTTAGTTGTTCAATGAAAATGCTGGCTGCAGCTTGATGCTGAGATTCACGAGTAGTTCATATAGCCTCATCTCTGTCATTATTCGTTTTGGGGCCTACAAAATGGCAGGAATTGTTTTCATCAAGGTTGCGAAGTAACATGATTAAAGACATTGATCATTGTAACATTGTTTAAAGAAGTTTATGGAGATGTCTCGAAATTTGAGGCCAAAGGCAGTTATTCCAGATGCGTTTGCCAGAAAAGTGACGGGGGCAGGTCGTGAGAGGGTTTTAGCTTTCTTGCTCTTGAATAGGAACAAAATGGATCGGCAGATAGTGCGAGTTTTGATGTTCCAACTGCTTCTCTTCTTATTCATATCAAGGAGCAAATCTGTTCATACTTCCCGATTGGAGTACTACGCGGACAATAATTTCGATTCTTCCAGGAATTTACAGGTCTTGACAAGCCCTAATTTCGTCTCCTGCTTTTTTTAAGTAGATAACAGTTCCTTTTCTGAAGAATTTTGGTCACAAAACAGAGAAAAGGTGTTAATTAGTACAAAAAAAACTCGCATCATGCTTCTTGGGGAAAGATTCCGGACCTTTGTTGTATGGAATGATACCACTAGAACTCGTGGTGCAAATGGTATGCCACTAAAGACATTTCACAGCGCCACTGTAGAAGTGAATGTGGAAAAGTTTATCACACGGGACATAATATTTGAGGTACGAAAAATCCTTTAGATTTCTTTAATGCAAATATAACATGTCTGGTTTCTTCGTTTGCTGTTAACAGTCTTTGTTGCAACTACACATTTAGAATTCGCTTTTGCCCAAAACCTGCTCCAACGTGGAGGTCGGTATTTGCACTTAGAATCAGCGGTGACAAAGCTGCATTTTACAATTGCATATTCTTGGGCCACCAAGACACGCTTTATGATCACAGAGGTCGCCATTATTGCTATATTGAAGGGACGGTGGATTTTATATTCGGCAATGGGAGATCATTATATCAGGTTTAGGTCATTTTTGAACTTTCTACTGTAATAGCACATGAAATTCCCCATATCCTTTTCTTGAAGAAAAAACTAATGCACAAACATTGTCTTTTGAATTGTCGATATATCTGTTGGCACATAACTTTGTTGGTTCATCCTTTGCCCAAAAGGAGATATAGGCGATCTTTTGCGAGGCGGGATTTTCATTTTTGCATAGCAGCATAAGTGGCTATGGCATGATTTATTTAGGGCGAGCTTGGGGCCCTAGCTCTAATGTTGTGTTCCTCTACACATGGATGGGAAACATAGTCTCTCCACAAGGCTGGAATGACTGGGGTAAAAGTGATAGAGACAACAATATCTGGCTTCAGTATGGGGCAGTCCAAGAGCCATAAATCATGTACATTTCTTCATCCCTAGTTGCTTTGCAGCTGCAACCAGGCCGAGATAGGTCCTTAGGAAACTAGATTGCTCAGATATATGGTAAATCTGGAGCTCTGCAGGATGCCCATGTTGGATTGTACTGGCTTTATACTGGGCGCCATGGCCCCTTTCAGTAAATTTTATGATATTATTGTTTTTGCCCATTTTATAATAGTGTGTTTGCGTATATTTGGGCGGCTCTTGGTATGCAATGGAAATAATTTGTTTGTCTTGATGTTATTGTGCTTTTTAGTAATTAATGCTAGATATTAATGTTTAGACCCATAAAGTTTACCTATGTTTGCTTTAGTTAGGGCCCGAAGGGCCCAATTTTTTTTTTTAATATAATAATCAACGCAACTACCATTAACATTATTAACATAAACTATTGCATTTAACACATTTAAATTAAAATCCCCCTTAAACTTGTCGGATGGGCATATTTGCCATTTATTCCAACATCTGGACCGTACATAGCGATCCTCGTTTGTGGGGTATGCATGTACAAGTTTTTGTATACTGTATATTAAAGTTTGCAAAATACTATAAGATTTGAGAGAATGTACTTAATGGTAGTTGTGCTGGCTGGAAACAAAACAATTTCACAAGACAAAAGAAAGGATGTTAAAACAATGGGAAAGGTCAATAGAGAAGTGGATGCTAATACCTGTTCGCACAACAAAGAAGCTTTGCATCTGGCGTAGACAGCTCCATAACATAGGTAGTCTGCTATATTTGATGTCATTCTCCTCAACATTATTTTCACATGTCAACAATGGTGTCCGTAGATAGTCTTAACAAGAACATCTTCGATTAGTACATACAACATTGTAACAACATTATATTTCCTCAGACACTTTTATCCAAAGTGTTCTACACTCCTTCCCTTGAGTTTATCTGGAATATCAAGGATAAACCCTATTTGATCATATAGAACTTTGGGAATAAGTGCATAGGATTCATCCGAGGCAACCAAAATAAAACCAGTTGGTCTTTATGCTTAAAGAACCCAAAGGCCTTAATTGCCAATTCGGGATGGGAGGAAAAGAATCCCTTCACTCTTTGCTATACTGAAACTGCTTCATATAGGTTTGGAGGTGAAATACGATGAAATATCATGGTTTCTTGCATTTGAATCTGTTATAGCCAAGAGCATGCAAAATCAGGAAAAATCAAGTCCAACTTTCTCTTCAAGCTCATGTATTTGGTTTAAGAACATCCAAGTCAACTGCCAAAAAACATTCAGAATCAGCTGCTTCCGACCATTACATTGAAGTTAAGCTATGGCTCAAGGTGTTTAGATGAGGTGCAATATGAACACAGTATGTTCCAAACCCATTGTGGAATTTTAAAGCTCCACCTGTTTTAGCATTTTGATTGCACAATCTAAAGATTCAATATAAATAATTTTTTCATCCAGACCAGGTTGCATTTATGGTATTTGAGTCTTTATATACTCGAATGGCAGACTCCATGCAGATGCAAAGAATCCAAAGACTGTGCTAGTGCCTGAAACAGCCTATCAATTTGCTTTTAGCCTCAGAAAAAAATGCAAAATCATTTGAAAGTATTACCTTGGACATTTTTAGATTTTTAGATCCATAGAAGTTGTTAAACAAATGGATAACCTTATCTAGAACATTTTTATATACACACAACCTTACCAATAACATTTATACATACATACAAGTTCTTAAGCAAACAGACAACCTTACCAAGAACAGTGGGAACCTTTGAGAAGCCCAGTGAATCCATAAAAAATTCAACACTTTGATCATTGGAAGCAAGCATGTCCGTGTTCAATGCCATTGCACGAACAGCTGTAGAACCAGCTCCCTTTCATAGTGCTAAGACACCTTCATCTTTAGTGATCCTATAGAGTGCATGAAGTGCATTTACATAATTTCTTCTTTGAGTAGGAGGCAAAGTGGCATCTGCTTAAATTTGAATGAAACTATTGCATCAATTCGCACAGGGTCCCACAGGCTACGGATTGAGACATGTAGATGGGAGCGGCCGCAATTGCCGCGAGAAGCGAGACTATGTGCATGTTGCCAGTTACAGGTTATTGAAGATGAAAGCCATAATCTTCTGAGTTGCCCTGCTTTTGAGATAGTCCGGAATCATTTTTTGACCTTAGCATTCCATTCCACGCTTCCACACTTCTCAGAGCACCATCTGTGCATGACTTGGCATTATACATACTTGAGGTTCTAGATAAACATCTGCAATTACTGAGCCCTCAGTAGTCATTATCTCCGCGTGTCTAGTATCATCATTACTGCAAAGGTTTTTCCCTTGAAATCCTTTCGAGGCAGGGGTTTTTTAATCCTAGTAGTAATGATTGTACTAGCCCATTGTATGGGTCCCATGACCTATTGGTCTCTGTGGACGATAAAAAAACTATTCTATTCTATTCTATTCCACAATTTTTTCATCACTTTCCCCTATGTTTGCACTTTGTTTACCTAATCCCCTGTTTTTCCAGATTCTTTGCCAAGATCGCCTATCTTCGCCGATTATCTGACCGAGCATGAGTACATTAGAGTGGAAGTTTGCAAACTAACCTCCGATTTTCGATGGAGGTCCCCAACTTGGAATCCAGATGGGATACTTTAAGCCACGTCATTTTCTTTTCTCTCTCTCCTTCTAATTTGGCTAGCTAGACCTCTGGCGATGGCACTAGAGCTTCATTTTCACTGGCACCAAGGATGATCGATCGACTTTTGAGCATGTCTACTCAGGTTCTAGGCTACAACAGCTCCTGGCAACATTGCAACAATTTTGGAGCATTTTGGCTTCCTTTCAATTTGGTTTTTTACTTTTCTTAGAAACTCATTCCAGCGACCTCATGGAGTTGCTTTCTTTGGTAATCTTGAAGCATTTGAGTTTACTTCTTGTAAAATCCACAGTTTCGTCGAGCATCCACATGCCTTCATTTTCTTGTTTGTTGCTTTGCTTCATGTTTTTTGAGACCCTTTTTTAACTCTCTTTTGTTTGTTTCTTGCAAGTTTGTAATGATGCAAACAACTGATCAGGGAAAATATGTGATGGGAAAGAAAGACTGGTTTTAAACATTTTTTTGCTTCTTTTCATGTTTTTACACCATTTTAAACCTTGTTTTAACTGGAAGCAAAAAATTGTGAAAGCTCTGGAGCTTTAAAAACTCTTGATTTAAAAAACTCTGGACTCTAAAAGTTCTTGATTAAAAACTGTGCTAAAAACTAATCATATAAAAACCTCAAAAAGCTGATCGTAGGGAAAAAAAACCTTGCTCTACATTTTGAAAAATATTTTGCAAGCGAATTTGAGACCTTACTCTACCTTTCTGGAAAAGATATTTTTTGCACGTGTCATCTGCTGATTCGAAACGGAAGCAGAAAGTTGCCCACCGGGATTTTAGAAATATGAATGGAATATACACAAAATTCTATTGAAATACACAACTGTGAAAGCAAAGAGACATAACACCTTGTACAAGGCAAAGTGGTTCTGAGAATTCCTTGATGTGTGACATGGGTCTTTTGATAAAGATAAAGCTTTTATTTGCATGAACTTTATATTAGAAATGCCAGATATAGAGTCTTTTGGTGCATTTCATACTTTTTGCTCAGATTGTTCTTGAAAATTCCTTGATGTATGATATGACTGTGCTCCTTCCAAGGATAAGAAAGCCAGATAGATTGCAGAGCATCACAGGAAGATGTTTTATCTCCTGGACTGCGATTCTTGGACCTTCCAGCAAAGGATGCTAAAAAAGCCAATCCAGCCTATAGGGAACATCACATCTGAGCAATGGAGGCATTACTTGCAGCGGCTCTATGATCCTCAACGTGCTAGAGCCGCAGTATCCCCCGCATGAGGGCTCGGCACTAGAAATCACAGAAGCTGAAGTCTTCCAAGATTTACAACAGCGTGCCAATGGAAAAGCAACAGACTTGGATGACATGTAGGTAAAGTTGCTCATGTGGGCAGGGTCTGCCATGCTACCCATCCTGACTACCTTGTTCAAGATGGCATTATAGGAAAGAGTCCCCCTATAGTGGACCACTAGCGGGGTTGTTCCCATCTACAAGGCAAGTGACCTAGAATGCTCGACCAATTACCAAACAATCATGGTCAGTTCGATATTTTCAAATGGGGGCCATTGAGGATGAATGCCATACCCTACAGGGATGTCTGGCATATGATCAAAACTGGGCATGCTATGCTGAGTTGGTTAGGCCTGGGTCAACGCGGCTTCAGTCCGAATATTGGGATCATACCTTCAAGAAGTAATAGATCTGCGAAACCAACTCTGTCCCCGGACAAACACATGACCTGAATATATTTTGTCTCAACAGTTTAGCGGGCAACACTGACAAAGCCTGTCCTGGCGCAGCTCTCCAACCCACCGACCCGTCTCAAACCGACAGTATTCCTATTACTGCCACGATTTTTTCCTTGAAAACCCTTCGGGGCGGGGTTTTTTAATTCGGGTAGTAATAGATTTGATGTGCTCTCTCTTTTGTGTCCAATAGGTCGATTGGTCTCCATGGACGATAAAAAATATCTTATTCTATTCTCGAACAACAGTTGATAAGATGGGCAGAAGTAGCAAGCCCTTATGCAATTGACCATTTCTGCGAACTCTGGTTGAAGACAGTAGAAACCGTCGGCAAGACCTGTACTATTGCTTTGTCGACTTTGCCAAGGCCTTTGACACTGTCCCTCGGGAGACGCTCTAGGTGAGAATGCAAGAGCTGAGGATTCATGTGGAGTTGCAGAATGCGGTATATAGGCTATATGCAATATGTTTAGGCCGTCTGGAATCGAGGGGCCTACCATTTGACAATAGTATTGGGGTCTGCCAGGCATGCCCTCTCTCTCCTATACTATTTGGGTTGTACACTGATCAGTTGGAGAATTAGCTTGCTGAAATTGGGGGCGGCAAATCTCAACTTTTGCACCAGATCGCCAGGCAGCTCATATATGCTGATGATGTCGACCTTTTTGGATGCCCTAGACACATTCTACCAGGCCACAGACATGCATGTCAATCTGACCAAGACTAAGGCGGTGCTCATCTCATCGTCCCATCAGCCAAAGCCTTTCTCCTTCACTTACCGAGGGTAAAATGTGGAAGTGACACACACACCTACAAGTATTTGGGAATAGAGTTTCCCTCTACCCTGAATTGGGACACTTCCATCGAGCTGTAGGTGACATCGGGTTGGAAATGTGGAAGTTATTAATGCTAGTATATTCACAAATGCAGTCCTGTTAACCTAGAACTAATACAGAAAATAGGAGATGCTTCAAGGAGCAAAGTTACAATGGTCCATATTGTTTAATGCTTATTATTATAAAAAAGACCACAACACCAAATTTAGAATTAATTGTGGTCAAACAAGAAAAGGGATGGTGCTACGCCAAAATTGAATCTGAAATTGACTCTAGTCGGTTTTTATCTAAGCTTAAATCCAAATAGAATGTTTGACTTGTATTATACGAATATGTAGCATAATAACAGGGGGTTTTCTTTGTGTTTTTGTACGCTTTTCACTAAGGTTTTCCTATGATTTCGTGATGTATTCAAATGGATGTACTAATGCGTACATCTAGAGTGCACTATTTCTGAGCCATTGATTTTAGCCTTTTTTTTTCAATGGTCAACAACCAATGGCTCACAACAAAAGCCTTTTTTGTGTGCGTGTGGTGCATAATGGGAACATGAAGGGCCATTGATTTTAGCCTTTTTTTTCAATGGTCAACAACGAATGGCTCACAACAAAAGCCCTCTTTTTGTGTGTGTGGTGCATAATGGGCACATGAAGGGCTTGAAGGGCGCATGTAGTGCAGTTTCCCTGTCGGCAACACATTTCTTATCATAACTTTTGATCCAGAGCTCTGTTTGAGATGATTTTCAGGGTAAATTTTAACGGCCCTAAATATTTTTCTATTCAAATTAAGGTTGGCTAAACCTATGAAAACAAAAGTTCTTAGATTTTTTCCTTGGCGAAATTTGATAAAATAAAGCCCTTTAATTATCTTCCCACTTGGCTAAAATGTAAAATTTATATGACATAAAATTCTGATGTTGGCGAATTTTTCTTAGTCCCCAGCTAAAGTGCAACTATTTAACTTCAAACTTTGAGCACTGATTAGTACATGAATGACATTGATTCAATATGCTTCTTTTACAAAACGATAACAAAGTTGTTCAAAGTACAATTCATAAGGAACAAACAATATTGTTTGAAGGAACATGCATGTTTACGTTGGGGTCAAATGCATCCAAATGGTGAATTTGGTGATAAAGCCCTTTAGGGTCAACAATTGCAAGAAGAAAGCACTACTATTTAAAGCTTAAAATGCACATCATATAACATTCTTCATAGCATTTAACCTAAACAACTTATAGATACAAATTCAAAATATGATTGAGGTAGCTAATGGCAATTCCTAAATGAAAGAGGTCCCTGAATAGAATTTGACATGGCTATTTGAATTGATCAGGGTTCTTCTAATCAACTTTAGAGAAGGCGATTCAGTACACCATGCAACAAACAATCCCGGCTAAACTCTAAGCGTTCAGAATTTACCCCCTTTTGGAGTGGCTAAATTATGCTTTTTCTAAAAAAATTGCCTTTATAAACTTTAGCCATGAAATTTGACTAAAGGTCTAAAAAATCGCCATTTGGCGAATTTTAGCCACTCTTTATTACCCTGGATGATTTTTATTGCGTTGGAAAGCTCTCTCCGAGATCTTTTTGATAGTGTATGATATGGATATGTTTGGTTAAGTTATCTATGCTAAAACATCAATTTTTCGGCCGGGTTTGGTAGGCTTTCACATACTACTAGCTGATTAATACAGGATTGCGCTATTGGATATTGTTTTATGGCTCATTCCGAATAAAGCTTGCAAAAAATTACCATGCATTTTTAGATTTTGAGGCAGTTATTAAGCAAATTCCAAGGCTTCTAGATCCTTGTGCTAACAAGCAGAAAAGTTTCCCACTTTGGTTTCTCACCACAAGAATCCATGGAGGCCAAAGGCTGCTGTTAAATTCCAGTTGAAAAATGTTTGTGTATGGGTGTTGCAAACTTTATGACTTTCAGAATAATGGGATCAATCTGCTCTATCTTTATGGTAACTTTTACTTATGTTCTATTTGTTTTATTGTGATCAAATTCAAAAGCTACAGGTGATGAAAGCCAGGGGCCAAAATTTTTTTTTACAACACAAACCATTAACATCCAACATATAAAAATTAAATCCCCCAACATATAACAACCATTGACATTAACAACCAACACATAGCTACCATTGACATTAATTAACACAACCATTGGGTCCAACACATTTAAATTAAAATCCCCCTTAAACCCCCTTTGGTTTGGGTGCATATTCACCACGGGGGTGGCGTGGGCAAGCGAGAGCCCTCATAATTGTATTTTGCATGTACGAAATCAACACCATATAGTATTCCGCTTGAAATCTTATAGTATTTTGCGAATCTTGTTATACAGTATAGCAAATTTTGTACTTGCATACCCCACAAACGAGGAACTTTACGTACGGTGTAGATTAAGGAATAAGGGGTGAATATGCCTATCCAACAGCTCTCGTTGCCCGGAGTCACCCACCGTGTGAATATGCACCCAAACCAAAGGGGGTTTAAGGGGGATTTTAATTTAAATGTGTTGGACCCAATGGTTGTGTTAATTAATGTCAATGGTAGTTATGTGTTGGTTGTTAATGTCAATGGTTGTTATGTGTTGTGATTATCAACATAGAGGAGTGTCGATTCCTATATGATCATATTCTCTCTTACTTTCTCAGTCAATACTATATGAATATGTATTGACCGTGTAAGCTATAGTGTTTATGTCATATATATATAACTATTGTGTATGGATATTAAGTTAGTTGCCTATACATCTCTATATCCAACTTGAATATTAAAAGACTAAATTTGGTCTTGCAAAGATTGTTCTAACAATTTGACTTGGTTTTCTCACATTGGTAGCAGACATCGCAACTAGGCTTGGTTCTTCATTGTTAAATGGAGTTGACATGTTTCAAAGGGAAGCAGGCTTCAGGCTTGGAGGAGAATCAAGGATGTATAACAAGAAGAAGATCTGTGGAATTTGATTAAGTAGTGAAGGAGGCAGTACTGCTCATTCAGGAGAAAGTGGAGCTAGTGAGGACTCCGTTAATGCAGCTACAAATGCAAGTACTTCAAAAGGGGCACATAAACCTAAGTGTATCATCTCTAATAAGTTAAGTTCCAGTATCATGTTCAAATTAAAGAACGAGATAACTAAAGAGATGTCAGATTTTCTAACTAAATACTATGAGGTTAGGATTTCATCTCAGATTGAAATGCTTGATAGAGGAGAAAATTGAAGTTTAAAGATGATGACAATCTTACTCAATTCTTTCAGAATTATCTATCTTATATAATACTAAAGGAGAAATAGGAGGATAGTCTGTGCGCAATCTCATACGTTATTTTTTTATTAGGTTATTCTGAATCATTGATTATCTCCATGTTAGAAGAGAAACAATTTTTTTTCCTTATCAAACTGTGCGAAGCAGATTATGGCGATGTCTCATTGGGCAATGATGATGGGGAGGTTTTACAGAAGTGTTCCAAGCCTTTAGATTGAGGATTTCTCCTACAAAATCACCCAACAGATGAGTAGTTGGCTTATATTTGAGTTGGGCTCCTGTAAAAACCGAATTCCGGGCCTACATTTTGGTGTTTGAGCGCGGATATGCCAGAAGTTTTGCCTAAATCTCAACAGAGATCAGTTTCACCGAGTTGGATTCTTGAGAAATCAGCGGCAAAGATCGGATTTGCGTTTGGGAAGTTAAACGATAAGGATAGGAAGAATATTTTTCTGAGAATAGCGCCAGAATGAGCAAGGGGATAGTTTCTTGAGCATTTGGGGTTCATTATTGGAACAAATCTGCAAAAAAAAGGATGACAATGAGCGAAGAAGCAGGGTCAGTGCTAAGAAAATCGGCGAGCAGGGATTCAAAAGTAATATGGATGGTTTTTTCTTCACTCGCGCGACCCTCTACCTGCCGCTCTGTTGTCCAAGATATATTATCTGCTGTTCTACCTCTGCTGGCATCCCTCCAGAGGAGATTGGGTTTCATTTGGATTGGATTGAACATGACATTTTCATTTTCTACTTTCGTGGTTTTCTTTATGGTTTTTTTTTTTATCATGGGCGTTGATCGACACCAAATCCATTAACTTGGTTTTTTCTAGGGCATATGGCCTTTCTATCTGCACTATGGATCATAGCCATTGCGATGGCTTCAATGGGATTCAAATACCTGTTTGATCAGGGCTCTGTTTAGGACAGAGACAGTGTCCTCCCCATCTAGGGAATGGACCAGCGAAATCGTATTTTTCTGCATGATCCATGAACAAGCGAGACGTATGGCAAGAAGAAGATCATGGCATCTAATCATGATTGTTAGAGGACCGCATACTGTCAAACAACATTCTGATGTCATTTTTCTTTCCAAATACTTGTATTTATATGAAGTGATAAATATCAGACAGCTTGAAGATATCTTTCAGGACAAAATGCTATGGCGCAGTTGTCATTAAAGTATGAAATTATATTTTGGTGTCTTTTCTTTAGTGTAATTCTTCTTGCTTATTAGGCTGAGGCTGTTTTGGTCTTCAAGTCTTTGCTCAATCAAGGTTTGACGATGCACTCAGATGTGCAGAAATTATAAGACAACAGGGCATATCCATGCCAAAAAAAACATGTTTATTTTCTGCTATAATTTGTAGGAGATTGCAGTCCTTGGTGGGTCACAGTGGAGGAGAATCACTGGCCATTTTGAATGACCATCTATGGTGCACCTTGAATGAGATGCAAAGCCAGATTTTTTTCTAGGTCTAGAATAGAATCGATGAACCAGAGTCTATTCTGGTAAGAAGGTTAATGCGCTGGAAGGGAAAACGATGTCCTATATGTTAGCTTCTATTTATCATATGATGACAATGAGCATGAAGAGGAGCCCTTGATTGACGGCCTCTATTCGACACAATTTGTTTCTTAATCTCCACGAGCTCACCATGGATTCTATCGGGTTTTTTAATCTCTTTTATTTAGAAGAGCCATTGACATATTTGAACTCCAGAACGAGCATCATGGAAGTTTTTATTTTCTCTCCTCTATGATCTTTAGAATCTCAGGCAATTCATTTGGCGGTTGAAGATTTTCAAAAACATGGTTGTTCTGAAGTTTTGTATCTGAGAATCATATCTGTAGCTGTTGATGAAATCATTCGAACTAATTTATAGTGCTACATTGGATGGAATTCTGCATGATGGTAAAAATTTTATTCATCGTACCTTCTACAAAAGCCACCAGTGTTCCAGCAGAACAGTGTTCACGCAACAGAAGGCAAGTGTACTTTTCAAGTTTTCTGTTTCTATAATGCCAGAGGGGATAATAATTATTTTACTTTTTGCAGATTGGTAATTTATTTCTTGCAAAAGAGGGATCGTTATTTTTGGAATTTGCACCTGCTATAGCCCTAAATCAATATCACTGGAACAAAAATAGGTACATACAATTATCTTAGTTAGAGAACATGCGAGATTATTTGGAAATTTGTGCTTGGGGCCCTGGTGCCAAGGTGGGATTTATGTGTGCATGATAACGACCAGTTTTCACTTGGGCTAAAGTAACTGCCCATATCTTTTGAGAAAAACGACCATTGAGATATTGTTGCAAAAGCTCAGAATCAGAACTGGCAAGCATCAGGCAGTGCTCTAGTTGCACAGCCCAACGAGCAAACTATGTAGTGCAATGCTCTTTCCAACATTGTTTCAAACGCTGAGGAGATTCAGCCATGGCAAGTGCAAGAACAGGATACCTAACATCATCCATGTGGTGCACCTTGCAGATATAGTGGAGATGGCGCTTCATGGCAGAATGTTGAAGAGGCCAAAAACCTGTCTCTTGTAAAAGAATAGCATAGGACACCGTTGTTTTAACTCCGAGGCTGTAAGTGAGAAAGGACTTTTGCACCCGCTCCAAGCTCTCCCAAGCACTAGCACTAATGGCAGGCCCCCACACTTCAGAACGATACAGTAAAACAGGCTCTATCAAAGCCCGAAACAAGTGGGCTTTCTGTGGCCAATCATGAATTTCTGCGCGAAAACAATTGTTTTGCATTGCATAGAGTGCTCTCCATCCAGCAGCCACCCGCTTGGTAATACATTGTTCCCAAAGTGTGTTCTTACAGAATTCTACACCAAGTTACTTATAACTATCTACAACTTCAACTTCGCGGCTATCATAGTGCATGGACAATTAGTCAGTTTCTAGTCAGAAGCATAGAAAAGGAGTATGCATCTTTGTCATCTAGTAGGCAAGGAGATTCATGCAAAATTGTGCCGGAGAGGGATCTACAGTGAAAAACATCCTAAGTGGAGAGGAAATGCAAATTTCTCGATGTCTTGTTGCAATCTTCCTGATTCTATATCCACTGTCTACATGTCTTCGCCATCAATGTCTTTTACATGGAAAATATTCCTGACACTTCTACTAAGGCTCTCTCTCCTTCTGATTCAGATGAAGAACTTGTTGAGAAGTCAGTCCCCGTTGATATTTAACGTGGGCAAAAATATTAATCTGTGTAATCATTTTACTATGTTAAATTATTGAATTATAACTTTAACGTCTATGCGCGGATAGACATTCTTCATTTCCTTTGCATTTATGTGTTTTAAATAAGTGTACTTTTTTAGTATGACATATAGCAAAAAGTATCCTCCTCTTTTAGTATTGCTCTATCTGAACTGCGCCTTTTTTGTTTGATGCTTGTGTTTATAAAAATAGGTTAAAAGTGCCGAATTTTTCTGTTTTTGAAACAGGAATCTGCAATTGCACAATATGTCATTAGTGCGTTTGCTAGGTCACTGTGTTAAGAAAACTTTCTAGAACTCTAGAGAATATCTTCTTCTTCTTCTTTTTTTTTTTTTTTTTTTTTTCCGCGGGTAAGATTTTTTGATTAATATAAAAACAAGGTACACGACCTTCTTGTGGGCTCCACAATAGGCCTGATAGGAAGTATACAATGCTCTTGGTCACCAGATAGAAAGAATTGTAACAAAAAATACACGCAGCCATCAAACTGAAAAACTACCCTAAGATCACGTCCATGTACTATGGTCAAGGTTCTCAACCTCTTCTTCATCCCTGCAAAATGAGATGCTCCTCAGCCTTTTAGTTCTTCCAGTACTAGAGGGCGTGGCCTTCTTCCCAACTATTGTAGGTACTATGGGAAGGTAATAGCACTTGTAGAGTGCAATCAAAATTATTCCTCAAGATCTTGAAGAACGTAGCCGAAGGAATACTGAGAAGAATAAGATAGGCAAGTCACTCTTGATTGTATGAGAACACCTGAAGATTTGCCTTCTTCTCCTACTAGCAGTACTATCGAGGCTTACTTGCTCTTCCAGGAATACGCTCCACTACCAAGAAGCCCAACCCGCAAGATTTTAAGTAGAAGTAGAACTGTACTAGGCAAGATTGCCAACTGTCTCCCCACTAGCAAGGTACTATAGGCATTTCAACAAGGGCTCCCTCCACTACTAGAACAACCCGCTACTCCACTTGTATAACTGCCTCAACCTCTTCTCTACAATAAAGGTACTATAGACTAGGCTACTCTTTCCATGTAGAGCTTCAAGGCAAAGTAACATATATTCAACAGTTTTGAATACTACAGGAGAAAGCCAATCGTAATTCTAATGGAAATTTTCCAGAGAAGCCTCCAGTAAGATGCTGCAGCCCCGCAGACTCATGGCAGCCCCGTCATGACAAATAGGAGTTGCAGTGAACAAAATATCTGTTTCAATAGTATCTGCCTCCTGAACGCATTAACATTTAAACAGTATATGTGTTGCAGCTACAAGAGACACAGGTCTCCCGTCCTGTATATCTTGCTTTACCAATCTGACCTGTACGTCTCTAGCTAGGATAGAGAAGGGGAAAAAACCCCTAACATGCAAGACCAAAAATAAGCCATTCTATGTCCCCTCCTGTCATGGGGTTCTAGAGAATATTTCAGAAGGTTCTAGAGAAATATTCTTGGAACTTTTGGAGGAAGGCTTGGAATAATCCATAGAAAACTATCATTCATTTAAATTGGGATTATGTCTGTTCCAAAAGCGCGTCAGTTTGGCCCTATACAAGCCAAATATTGTTGTTTTTACATTAAACCAATTCATCAAAAATCTCACTCAAAAACACTTGTTGACTAGTCTAATTCAAATTATGCCATAAAAAGGAGACTTATTCATGCATTATTGAAATATTTTTCTGAGGTAGAATAATGGAGAATGGCTATTGTTTTTCATGTTTTAATCTTCTAATATAATTCATAGGACATGAAAATAGCGTCAATATACATTAAATGTATATTTAGCAACATTAAAAGTTAACCCAATATCCAGTGTTTGAAGACAGAATCAAGACAAACACAATACACCTTATAGTTGACATTCAACATAATCATTCAAAAATACACTCTCGTTAACTTCCAAAGAGCCTACAAACAACAAAAAAAATGAGGTATATAAACATGTTGACTTGGCTTATAAAAACATATATAACGTAAAATCATGCTTTATGGTTTACACGCTTTAAACTTCAGAACATGAAAATGCGCTTGGCGCGATTTAGCTTGGATGATGAAGGTCCAAAAGTTTAAGTTTCATACTAAATACTAATCCATCTTTCGTCCTCTTCTTTGAGAATGATAAGAGCCCAGGCATATAACGAAACATCTATCCCCTTCAGCAGCATGGCTCTGTAACTGAGTTAGTTAGAACTGAGTACACGATCAGAACTCAGTTAGTTTTGCAAACAAATTGTAAGCAAAATAGAGCAAGAACCACATGATCTGTGTTGCTACAAGCCTTTGGAAACAAATATAATGTCATCGGACCAAGAATTGGGGTCTCGGCTAAATCTTCTGCCAAATAACTACAAATCCCAAGCAATCCCCTCTGTGTAGTGTGCTTTCCAGATATTCATAGAAGCTTACTAAAAGCTTACTGTTTCAGCTCATATCGTTCCTTTTGCTTCTGTATCATCTCCAAATTGAATCATATAAGATCTCAACGAACTGAAGAACACATTTCCACAAACCTGGTACATAAACTCTGATTCGGAATTGAAGGCAAATTAATAGATCATCATAATTGAAATAGAGAGATTTAAACTTGATGGTAATAATACCTGCAAATATGGCAGTCCCTCTATCTCTTGCATGCCCTAGTCATTTAAAATATGATCCTGCAGAAAACACATCCATTGCAAGAGAACCTAAGGCAAACCATACTCACTATATCCTGAATGGCTGCATCCAAGAAATTGTAGAAAGAGCACACTGAGCTCATCTAGCCAGGATGGGCATGTCTACAAAGAATGGGCAGAAAAATAGGCACGTTTATGAAGAAGGTCAGAACAGGTCTTTCTATGAAGAACGAAATGGGAAAAATGCCGGAATAGGTTTGTCCATGAAGAAAGGGCAGAGAAATATATGGGAAGGAAAGTCAGAATGGCAAAAAGGTTGGAATAGACCTGGCTATGAAGAAAGTTCAGAGAAAAGAAAGCTGGAATGGGAAAAAAGTCGGAATAGGTCTGGCTATGAAGAAAACGCAGAGAAATATATGGCAAAGAGAGCCAAAATAGGCGTGCGTCCAAAAAAAATGCAATGGGGAAAAGGGTGAATGGAAAGTGCCGAAAAAACGTGAGGAAGAAAAGCGGGAGAAAGTCTAGACAAGCGGGAAATTTTAGATGGAAGAAATTTTAGACGGGTGGGGGAAATTTTAGGCGGGCGGGCGGGAAATGAAAGATATTTTAAATTCCCAATATTATGACATAATCTAAATATAAATGAATGACGGTTAGAAATATTCTCATATAAATATGGGTAACGATCGTATATGTATGATATATATATGGTCATCACATTAGCTTGGTCACGAATCACAAACCAAAATGTCCAAAATTGCAATAACAAGAAGCAGTCAATGAACCACAATGGTAAAATTGTAACCCACCACGGAATCATGCAGCACCATCAATGGGCCTTTGCAGAACAACAAAAAGGCAGTTTCAGAAAAGTCAGAGCAACATGTCGACAGAGTAGCTCCATAGAAGATGCAAATGAGTTCCAAACTAGGGCAATCAATGCATCCTACTTCGGCAAATGGAGCTTCATGTCAGTGCAGTATGCATTAGAGTTTTTTTGAGATCAAATAAGGGCCCTTACTCGATGCCACGTCAAAAAGCTCGCGGCCAATGGGGAGTCGAGCTTGTACAGAACTTTTTTACCGAGCCTTGGTTTCACCTTTCCAGGTGTCGACTGCACGTAGCTTCGGTAATATCCGTGCCTCTAGCTTCGGGTGTCAGATTACACACGTGGCAATTATAACCGTTAGCTCCCGCCCTCAATTCCTTTTCGGTGTTTTCCACAACGAGTTTTGCGCCAAGATCGATTGCCGCGCCAAGGGAGCTTCGGTTCACTTTCGGGCCGCTGCCGACTGCGCTAAAGGGAGTTTCGACCCACGAAAAACTTCGATCAAGGTAAAATCGCGTAGCCTTTCCTAGTATTTCGATTCCGCTCCACATTCTGATTTGAATTACGTGACTAGATGGCTATAAGCTCTATCCGCGATTCGGAAATGAGTTTGAAAGCTTCGTGGTGTCGGCCAGGGAGCTTTGTTACACTCCAACCCGCAATGCGAGGTGAATGGCGAGTCAAAAGATGCGCAGGAGAAATGATGTTTACGCACATTTGGAAGGCTTTGGTGGTCGGATTTCGATCAGGCAAAGAGATATTTGTACAAGTAAGTCATGTATACACTCCAACGTGATATGGCAAAAAAAAAAATAAGCAAGCGGCGAACTTTCCCGCGGTTAGAAAATTCTATGCAATTCATATTCAAATTAGTTCAGTTTTATCCGGTTCATTCCTATTCTCTCGGGTTTGTGTATATCGATGTGGAGAACAACGTCTCTTCACACTTTCGATAAGCGGTGTTTTCCATTGCTTTCACCAAGATATGGGCTGCTTGTTGTTCGAAGGTAGCACACCAAAGACATTTCGAGAGAAAGGGGTATATGGTTCCGGAGGTATGAATACTCTCCACGAAGATCCAAGCTAAGCGAGCTTCCATTGCCCAACTTTGTCCGATTTATCATTGCATGCCTACGGATGCCACTTCTATCTTATTAGCACGGAGTAAGTTGTCGCGAGGAAATGTGCATGGCATTGAAGGAGAAGGGAGGAGTTTCTTGGGCATGTGAAGATAAATTTAGGAATTGATCTCATTCATTGCCATATTCAAGAGCCGACAATGTAAAGAAGACCTTGAAGATGTTTACAGTTCAATAGTCGGCAGATAGTTTTTAGATAGTGTATTTCTTGAAGGTTGGAGTGCTTTCGACTTCACGATGGAGCTGAATGTCTTGAATGCGGGGATAAGTCGAGACACGGTTGGTTCAGATATTGCATTAGGGAAGCAAACTCGTATGTCACTTTTAAGTATAGGAGATGGCGAAATGTCCGGAAGTGAAGGAAGAAAGTACGTCCCCGGATTCTGTCCGAACAAGATGACAATGATGGCACGCGATTCCGTTGTCATAGACTTGAACATTCATAAGGATAATCAGCTGTTCAAAAGTCCGAGAGCGGGAGGCGAAAGTGGTCTCTATTCGATGTTCGTGGCAATTGGAGTTTGAGACATACTTAAACTTCTTCCATTTCATGATAGATGGCCGAAGGTGGGAAAGCCGCAGAAGAATGCTATAAATTGGGGTCATGCATGCCACCCAAAGTCATATCTCGTATATGAATCTATCTAATATAAATATAAGTGATTGTTAGCGGAGATCTATTGTATATTAATTGCAAACATTTGCTTTCATTGGGATATAAGACTTAAAGTAGCCATGTTATGTACAACTCGATTGTGGATGTGTTTTCACACACCGCACTTACGGTCGAAATTGTGGCTCTCATAAACTATGGAAGGCCCATTTTCGCGACCGTGAGCCACTGCAATCTTGAAAATGTGCATAGCATAAAAAAAAAGGGTATATTCGCGACCGTAGCCACGGTGCAGCGGTTATACATAATAAGATATTGAAGTATTGTTTTCGCACCATAGCCACGGTGCGAAAATGTGCAATGAAATAAAAAATGGAATGGGTATTTTTAGCGACCGTAGTATGCGGTCGAAATTGTGAATAGAATAACTTATCGAAGTCTTGTTTTCGCGACCGAAGTAGCCCGCGGTCGCTTAATTTGTGCATAGCATAAATTAAGGAAGTGTTATTTTAAGATCGTTGCCACGTTCTTAGTCTCTATTGCAAATCAAGCCGCTACAAAGGCTCACATTCTAAGTGTCATAAATCGGGCGCCGCTCCACGAGAATGGCAAATAGCCGGGTCGAGATAAGGCATGGGAGCCTGTTTTAGCGCATGGTATGACAAAATAGTGGAGAAAGAACGGGATTTTCGTCGAAGCATCCTGAAGAGTTCGAGGAGGAGCTAGAGGAGCCGTGGATGCAACCACTTTGTGTATAATAATTTTGCCCTGGCGTAGACATTATGGCGAGTGTAACAGGTTTCTTGATGCATATGGCGGCATCCTTCATAGCTTCATGGCTGGAGCTGGTCCGACGTGAAACCATGTCCCGTGGATGGTTTGCCTTCACTAAGCATCCAAGCTTTTCTTAAGATGTTTCGAAACCCGATCATGACCCGAATTAGAAGGTTCTTGAAGAAACTACAGAACTGTCGCTGTGCAAGAGGGGAAGGAAAGTTTTTAGGCCTAGATATCATGTTAAAGCACATACATGATTTACACTAAGCCAAGCAAAGATGCAGTTCTTCTTCAAGTGCAATGTCATTTGAAACAACGCCCCCGCCTCACCGATAGAGAGGAGCCGATAGATCCCGAGGAAGAGAAGCTTCGTCTTGGAAAATGAGGAGATCGAGGTTGTGGAAGAGGAGGTCTCAGAAAAAGTTATCTACTTGGGGGCTATCAGAAGCATATCCCATCCATGTGGGTGGGAAACCATACTATTTGTTGTCACGGACATATCCGAAGTAGCGAGGGTTGAGAGAAGGCGAGATATTGGGCCGGATATATGCCCATGTTGTAGGCTTTGGGAGGACTTATAGACTTTGAGACCGATGTCCCCGGACAAATGATAATTTGTGACTTATGATGGATCCTCAATACCTCCGGAGGATGCATTTGAAATTGTCATGCAGCAAGTGAAGCTGGGGTATGAAGCAAATGAAAGATGTCAAATTTGAAGCTGCTAGCTCTTCAAACACCGCTTACGAATTCATAGAAGCGTGAGTCGAAGTCCTCTTTCAAAATAACAAACCCAATTTGTTGTCGAAGCGGGACAAAAGAGAGGTATTTATCTGGTTTCATTTTCTATTTCTTCTTGAATCGATGTTTCTTTTATCTTCGGGAGTTATTTATTGATGACTTACGTGCAAGGCATCGAGAGTCACCCTAGTATTGCACATTATATGGGCTACCTTCACAAGGGGAAAATTATTGTGTTTCACAATAAATATAGTCCATCCGAGATACTGGGAGGTCCTCAAGCTTAAGGCTCTTGTCATTAGTAGCCGGGCAACCACGTGCCCCTAGCCTCGAACTATGATCGAAAGTGGTTGATGAGATAGGGCTATCGCAATGTATGTCTCGGGGCTTCAAAATGTACTCTGTCCTTGCAAATAAAGCAGCTCTAGGCTTGGGTGGAGCGGACAAGGAAATGCTAGCGCTTGTCACATTGCGGCACGGAAGGACCCGACATATTGTATACATTAGATGCAATTGGGGCTGGAGTAAAAGAAGAGGACTTAGAAGATTTTGATTAGGGTTTTACAAGATTACGATGCCAAGAAAAGGAAATGTACTTAAAAAACTTATGTATTAATATAATGTCTTTTCTATAAATTGTCTTTTCTATAATGTATCAATTGTTTTCATATGACGAAATTGTTTTCAATGTGAGCAATAAATCCTTGTTAGATATATATGTTAGGTATTCTTTAATGGTGGCTACAAGTCGAAAACAGGGATGCCGGCAGCTTTTTTGGGGCGGCGATTTAAGCACCGTATTTCTGATCTTTGCGAAAACAAGCGGTCGGCAATCATTAGGGATTTTTGAGATCATAAAGGGCCTTCTAAAGGCTGGCGACTAAGCTATATGAACTACCAATCTTAAAAACAGGCGGTAATCCGGTCGAAAAAAAGCGATTATAACTAACTCACTGGATCACATTTTCTAGCATAAGTGTTGATAGAAAAGTCCAAATGAGCTCTTGTTTGGTGCAATAGATAGAGCTCATTGAGATCTTTCCAATCTTGGGTGGTTTGCATATTTTTTTAGCCCCGTAGGATAGTAAAAAATGGTAAAAACCATATTTTTTTGAGTTTTGACAATCATAAGTGGTTAAAATATGTGCAAAGCACCTAAGGTTGGAAAGATCTCAACGAGATCTATCTATTGCACTAAACAAGAGCTCATTTGGACTTTTCTATCAACAGTTATGCTAGCAAATGTGATCCAGTAAGTTAGTTATAACAGCTTTTTATTTGGACCGGATTTAAATCGCCGCTCGATTTCGATTGGTAGTTCATTTATCTTCATTTGGCTTAGTTGGCATGTTTTGAAGGCCCTTTTTTAATCTAAAAAAAACCCTAATGTTTTGGACTACCCATTTCGCAGACGGTGCGAAAATAGGATGTCGGCATTTTTTGGACTGCCCGATTTCGCACCGTGGCTATGGTGCGAAAAAATTTGTCTGCTGGGATTTTTGACTGCCCTATTTCGCCTGCGTGGCTACGGTGCGAAAAGCAGATGTCTCAAGTAGTTTTTGACGCCGCCCGTTTCGCACCGTGGCTACGAGAACATTTTTCAGTCTAGGGGTTTATGGGATGGGACGGACAATATTGCTTAATTGAATTTCTTGTCCTTGCTAAAATCGCCATGTCCATGGAAGGCGCTAGCTGAAATCCCACAAAATGAGGCTGGACGACCCCGGGGCTGAATGTTGATGAGGTCATTACTAGCTTGGCCGGAGACTTCTATTCCAATCACGAGGGCGCAGGCGCTTATTCCCATCACAAGCCGCCAGATGGGCGTAGAGGAGGTTGTCCTTACATAAGACTTGGGCAAACCCTTGGAAATGTCGCCCACACTATTAATAATAGTGTGGACGAATATTCAAAACCCGACCAGGTGCTTCCTAGTCGGGTCACCTTGCCGAGCTACCGGTAAGGTTGTTGGGGAAGGAGTTTTCCGTGGCATGCCATGCGCCACAATATTCCAGTTCGGATGATGGTATTGTGGTAGCATGGGACGACTCTCGATCAACGGACCGCCGCCGTTCCCTACTTTGGAGGCGGAGACATTGGAGGAGGAAGCCGTCGGGTCATCGTCGTGTGGCCCAAAGTTGATGTCATCCATGTCCCAAGACGCGAGTCCGCGGCCATTCGGTTCTTGTGTAATGAGCTGGATTACGGTTGAAACCAAGGGGGTTCTACACAAGGCAGGTGCTTTGGCGGTTGACCGGGGCCATGGTGCCCGGTGGCTCATGAATCGGGCGTTGGGAATCTCCTCGTCTGGGACGTTGGGACCTCTATTGCATTCCCAAACGTTTGGCGGTGGTGGGGGGGAGGAACTGCGGAGACTATGGAAGTGCAAAGATGACCAAAGATCACTGGTCTAGCATGATCGCCGGATCGACGCCAGCAAGAAGATCGAGACGGGCCCAAAGAAGATGCATGGTGGTCCAAAGCAAGATGGCGAGGATCAGCCGCCCCACAAGATCATGATCAGGTGAACCCATAGTGATCGAGGGAACCCTAGTTGGAGTGGAGCAGGTGCTAGGAAGCCCCGAAAAGCCGAAATCCGGCCGAAGAAATCCGGAGCCGGCAAAGCCTCCTAGGCTTGTTCCTAGTCTTGAGACAAGCCGAGAGATGCGGGCAAGGAGACCGATAAGCTTGGTAATAAAGCGGAAGCCTAAGGAAGGGGAGCCTAGTGTTAGATATGGTGGCCCGAGAAGATGAAGGGTGCTCCTCCCGGCACTCGAGGGCTTTGAGGGAGATTAGATAATCGGCAGCACACTGACCTCTCGATTCCCAAGCTTGCCTTCGCTAGAATGGTCAGGTTTGAGATGCAGGAAATTATTGAGAGGAGGAAGGAATCAAGGAGGAGGAGGAGGGACAGAGCACCAGACTTCATCCCGATGGTGGAGGAGGAGGTAAATAGAATCCAGGCAGAGGCCTTGGACATACTGCAAGAGGCAGCAGAGGCTCATCTAATTAGCCTCTTTGAGGACAGTGTCCGCTGTTGTGTGCATAGAGGACGTGTTACTGTGCAGGGCAACGATTATGCCTTAGCTAGATACTTCCGTGGATGCCTCCCTTAGCATCCTTTTGTAACACTTTTTTGTTTCTTAATATATGAGTGTTTTAGTATTTATCGTGATGAGTGTTTTATATTTATCTGTAATTATTTGCTATTCTATTTATTCTTGGCCGTGTGCATTTATCTACTAGTGTTGACCGTGGCCGCGGTGCGAAAATGACTATTCCACATACGTGGGAAGGTCTATCGACCGCGGGCCACGTGCGCTTAAAATGACTATTCCACATTCTTTGGGAAGGTCTATTTCGCGACCGTGGCCACAGTCGAAAATAGTGGTTCCAAAGTTTTTGGGGCGCAATTTTCGACCGTGACTACGGTGCGAAAAATGCATCATTCCACACATTCTTAAGAGAATCTTTCGAATGAATAGACGGATCACATGTATCACTTATGGTTACATACTTATAACTCATATAATAGGCATAGCATGTACATAGAACTCATATAAGAGGCATAGCATACATGAATGAAGAAGCTTATTCGCGTCGGGATCTTCATTAAAAGGTAGTTGAGTGATGCGATTAATCTCATAGACGCCCCGCTCCGGAACCCTCCAAAGGTGGATAACAACACGATAAAACCCTAGGGAAGAACAATTTCGGCCCTCTGCTACTCCTTCCGGCCAGGGGATCAAGGGGATACCCTATGAGAACATCTATAAAGATCATTATATGTCATAGTGCAAGTAATGGAGTCCATATATTAGGACGAGGAGGCGAGAGACATAGCAAATGGGCATATACGCATTGAGTGGAACCGTACTTATATCGAACAAAATTATTGACATGCCTTTGTAGCGGCATTATTGGTTATACATACGAGCATAATGTACAAAATACACATGTATATAATGTACGTATATGATATATATACATTCGAAAGTATTGATTTAGGGGGACTCTTCTGAGTCATTGTCACCAGGCACCCCAGTGATCTTTTCTATCATGTATATTTGATGCTCTCTATTCCATTATTAGATGGATAATAACATCGAAGGGATCAGGATAATAGCGAGGATTGAGAGCGGCAGTGGTCATCCAGTCTTCCATGGGTATTTCTCGCGACGACTTCGCTTGAAATTTTCAGTGATTCATCTTGCGGGTAATGGAATCAACGTTCGGGACCAATGAGACCACATGGCTAGGCGGAGGCCAATATTTCGCTTTTCGGCAATTTGATGTATATTTATACCCACCAAAATTATTGATGGTATATACCCACCAAAATTATTGATGGTATATACATAGAAATTATTGATGGTATATACATACCAAAATTATTATTATATACATACTTGTATGGTACTCGTATGCTACATGAGCTACAATATATAAATACTAGAAACGTGTGCCCGGCGATGCCGGGCATTGGTCGTGGACATGTGAAGGCATGTATGTGTGTTAGTCATGGTTGTGTCATGAACGTGCGCAATGCATTTAACGCAATATATGTTTAGGTGCAATAGACACATATAGATAGGGAACAAACTTTACCTTTAAAATGTACACATAATATAAAGTTAAAACAAAATCTTACATAAATATATTGGGTCTACACACAAATACAAAATATTTAAGGTGCAAATAGAGATTATGTTCGTCAGCCTCAACGGATCCACATCATGAAGAACCCATCCCAAACAACTCTAGGAATGTCTGTCATTCCAAAAGAAGATAGGATAGATAGATAGTATTTTTAAAAATGCATTGATAAATTCCTTAATTAAGATGATAAAATAAATTAAGAAGCATATAAGGAATTGTCATTGTTAAAACTAAAAAATCTTACACTCACCATCCGATGTACATGAACTATCACCTTTGGCTTCGGATTTTCAAGTTCCCGAGGTACGAAGGGTGTGTAGGGCTTCATGATCTGTACAAACTCAGAAGGTCAATAAGTGCCCAACATGAGAACCTTTGGAGAAAAACACACATATATGCACAATAGGGACGTCAAAACATTAGTTGAGGACATAACATTTACCTCCATCACAAAACCATAAGTGTCATGTGAGTGTCGTGCAATCGTAGGAAGTGGTAGATATAATGGGTAATTACCATGATGGTAATTGAATGTTGTATACATACATGAAATATGTTGATGTTGTTGCTGTTGCATGCAAGCTTCATGTTGAAGATGATCTTTTAACGCAAATCATGTGATGTCGGGTATATGTAAGGATGTGTGTTATATGATCTTCCAATATCTGAAGGGTTGTGTGTCCATGGCAAATGATACCAAATTTGGTGGCATTATATGTGCATACTCGAACTTCATGCAGCGAGTTGACTTTGATGGTGTAAACCGACAAATATCCTTGGACGTTATTCCTAAACATATGAGGCAAGAGCTTGAAAGAACCCTAGAATACATATGCTCAATGATGTGACAATGGTTACATGTAATCTGAGAGGTTAATAGTTTCAATGTCAGATAAACTACATAAAATGGGCTATTTATTGTGTGCTTTGCACAATCGTCGAAATAGCATGAGTATGAGCATCAAAAGGTTGAAATTTGATTATCTCAAATATAATGATCATGCCTTGCATGAAGACTAACATGTCAAATTGAAGCTTGTTGCAAAATCTTGTTATTGTTAAGTGGGGATAGTGATCCCATAATTTGTGCAAATTGTTAAGTGAGGATTGTGAAACAAAGGAGATCATATGCAACATTATTTGAAACATTATCATACTGCATTATTTTCCTGGTGTTCTTTTAAAGGCCATCCCATAGCATTTAGTATTGTTTAATATTGAGGTGCCTTGTCATCATAGCTGCATGCTACATTTGGTTCATATACTACCTTTTCCAATCCTCCTCCAACTATTAGAAATGCAGCCAATAAATGTCATGTCTCTTTCACTATATCCATGTTCGTTGGTCTGATCAATTAAACTGAGTTTCATGCACAACAGCAAGGACAAAGGGATAAAAGGCAAGGAACCTAATATAAATATGTTTATGATATGCAATGTTCTACATATTCAAGAACGAATCCATATCAAATCAAAAGGAGGGTATGACAGCTTTGCTTTTGACAATTCCTTGTAGCTCCATCTGCAGCTAACAGCTTGCAAGCTTTAGGTCTAAATGAAAAAGATCTCTGTGAAGATTTAGTTACATGTAGTGAGCAATTATTACAGTTACATTATTACAACAACCAATTTGTTATCTAGGAGCATGCTTAATCTAGGAGCAGACCTGATCATCAATAATTGCGCAACATCCTCTATCCTCCGTCTTGCAACATAGTTCAAATTAGAAATGCTCCTCCGTTTTGTTCTCCACACACAAACAGAATGCTAAAAAATATGATTCTATTTGACTTCAGTCCTTCTGATTGCATTTGTTAAAAGAGTTGCATTGCCTGTACAACATGGCCATGATGTACATATCCTGCCACAATATCATGACAGATATTTAGCAAGTGCTATCTAGGCGTAGTTTCTCATAAATATCAAATTCAAGGTCACAACGAATGGCGCCATCATGAAATGTCTTACCCTCTAAAATAGAGGCAGAATCTACCTGCTAACAAAAGTAATTTTCTTTGGGTTCCCCAATGCTCATTCACGCTGCCTTGAAAATTCAATGTTTATCACTTGGATAATGAATCTACATGAATTAAGAGCATTCTAAAACGTTACACTCCAAAATTTAAACAATAAGCTCACAAAACTTTGAATTTGACATGCCTAATTTACACACTCCCCTGCCAAGCTCTAAAATCTCATAGATTTACATGCACTCAGAAGCTCTCTCCAGCCAACAGGATTAGGTTGCGGCTTGCAGAGTAACTTGGAGCAATTCGTGGGCCTCATTGAAGCATCCGGCTTGTGCCAAAAGGTCAATCATGTAGATTGGATCTGGAAATCTGGAAACAATCCATACCACTTACACATAGATTGGAAATAGTGATGACCTTCATGCACTAAACCTGTATTGCTGCAGCAATAAAGTCCTTACCATGCTGCGCATATCCATAAATGAATGCAGTCCATGTTATTACATCTCTATTCTTAGCCCTTAGCCTCATGAACATTGTTCTTCTAATGTTTTCACTCCATAATGTGCACTAATTGATACAAAGTAGTGATGGCCCTCCTTTAACCTGCTTGCATAACCACATATAGACAGAATGCTAAAAAAAAGTGATTATGTCCAGCTTCAGTCCTGATTGCATTTGCTAAAAGAGTTGAATTGCATGTGCAGGTTGGCCATGATGTGCATATGCTGCCATAGTAGCATTCCAATGTGGACTGCTGCAGCTGAGAACAACTCTGAACATATGACCACGCTAATGTTTAACCCGCTCAAATGATAATCATGTAATGCACTCTTACCTCTTAATGTTACTTTGCGGCGCAAAGGATACAACATGCAAATTCAATAATGAATGAATTATGTTGATAAATATCACTTACATAAAGCTTTTTTGTACTCCAGCAGTATGTGTTGTTGAATCTGTTTTTGGAAATTAAGCAGTGGCCCTTTCTTAAGCAACTGTGTACACTTCATTGCCGATCCTTAATCTACCAAGAAATTATTAATAAACAAATTCAACCTACCAAGACTAATGACCCTTTACACGGATTAGCAATTGTGAGGAGCAGGGTGAGATGATCCTCGTCTAGGAGTCATGGAAAATGGAGTATTGAGGGCAGACTTACCTCCTTTATTATATACCAAGGCCAGACGAACATCTACCTATATCACAGCATAGCACTTATCCTACTTCCAACATGTGCCTGATTCAGCCATTAATGACATGTTAATCAAATTTCTAAGACATAATTTGAGTAAGAGAAAAGATTGTCACCCATTGTATTCTTCGCATCTATTCATGTTGATCAAAGATCGATCGCAATCCCTTTTTCGTGGAGAAGATTTGCTCATGATAGGCTGGAACCATCAACATTATTTTAATTGTGACAGGTGGCCTTACCTAGCACTTTAGGTAAAATGCATGATAACAAATTTTCAGTATAATTGCCTTACCTAGCACTATGATTCCGAATTTTCAAACTATCGTCCCTTTGGGTAGCTTTCCAAACAATGTTAAACTGGATGCCAAGCTGCAGCAACTGCAGCAACTCCAACTTCTGCCAAAATATTTTCCAAATAAGAGAGGTTTAACAAAAACAGTCACTTTGAACCGATGCAAATTTTGTCAAAGATGGCCAGAAGAATGCTACAACATTTTACAGCTACAGTTGGGGCCGAACCTTGCTTGGTTAGTCACATTTGTTTCTGTATTGCATAGGAACTTCCTTTCCACATCGTCAATCAGCACCTCTACAGTGGTTGTCTATTCATTCAAGACCCAGAAGGTGCCATCATAAAATATACCTTGCAGATGGACGGAGGAAATTTGAAGTGGATAATGGCATAAAAAAGGGAGATATATTTATTTTGCAAGCTTTTCCAATGTTCTGAGTTGCTGGTTGAAATTGAAAGAAAAGAGACCAAAAGAATGTAAGCTATGTTCTGATGCCAAACTCCAGAAGATGAAGACCAAACGTTCAGATTTTGCCAATTTTTTCAAAAGGTTAAACTTACACATTCTCCTAACAACATGCAAAAGGTTAAAAATACAGAGCCTTCTACCAACAGAGTGGCTATGAATATAGAGAACATTGTCTTAAAGGCAATGCCAAGATCTAAAGCTGGCAGGGATAAAACATTGAAGGAAATAAGGGATAATATAGCATGGAAATGTGATTACTTCGTATTTTAACACAATTTTGTGCATGCATGGGAGGTCGAAAATGGATGCCAAAGGGTTTGTAAACAGATCTCAGACATAATGAATGCCTTACCTAGCACTATGATTTCGAATTTTCAAACTTTCATTCCTTTGGGTAGCTTTCAAAACGATGTTCGACTGGATGCCAAGCTGTAGCAACGGCAGCAACTCCAACTTCTGCCAACCTATTATCCAAATAAGAGAACATGGCAAAAACAATCATTTTGAACTGATGCAAAGCTCCAAATTGTACCTTCCAAGACTGGCTCCAAGGAGAACTCCAGAGTCTACATTCGAAGGGTCAGCTCAGAAAAAACTTAAAACTTAAAACAATATAAAACTTCGTGACAAATCTTACCTTCCAAGGTCGGCTCCAAAAGCTTCGAATCCTGGAAAAAAAAATGTTCTCACTGGCTTCAGCATAATCCGAGCCACCTGAGTCGTCCAATGCTATGTTTTACTTGGTGCTTGCAGATGGCAAATGGAAGGGTGTCTGCTCAAGTTTCCAAGATTCGACCCAGTTGAAGCGCCAAAATAAGAATTAGATGAGCTGAAGCGCCTTCTAGGAAAATCATAAAGCAATATTTTGTAGAGGAACGGGTCATGGAGTTCGGCAATTGAATGCTGGCGCTCGAGTTCAAACCATAGCTACCGGGAACCAAGTTCCGAACTTGGTTCCCGTTCCCAACTTCGTTCCCGAGGGTCCAGAGTTCCGGGAACTCCTAGCCAAGTTCCCACTACATGTGCTACCGGGAACTAAGTTCCGGACGAAGTTCCCATAAATGGGAACTTGAGTTCCTGGTAGCAAATTTTTTTTAGCATTAAATTTACAAAGAAACAACAAAAAAAGTGTCGAAATACCAAAAAAAAAAAAGCTATTTTTTCCCCTTGTTCGTGGCTTTTGACGGCTTGGTGTTGGATCTGTGGCATGATGTCAGATTGGAACTACTGCTACTAAAGTGTTGAAGGAGCGTACTATATCTTTTGGACTAGAGGAGCCTGTTGCCCAGCTATCAAACTCTGAACTCGGAAGGTAAATTCATTTTAGCGATCCAGAGAGTACCCCTCATTATTTTATCTCTCATTCTCGAACGAAACACCTTTGCTGCAGTAGCTCGGCTCTGACCTCTGCTACGACCTCTGCTGCAAGAGCTGGCTCTGTTGTCTGGCTGGAGCAATGAAGACTACTAGAGCCTGCCCTCTGTGCCATCGAAATCTTTGAGAGGAAAGCATAAAACTAGTAAGCTTTTTGATGCAAACTTGTAAGAAAAGATTTGTAAGTAAGTGATATGTAAGCCTTTTTGGTCATGTCATTTCATCCTTTTGTTTGCTTTTATCCTACTCGGAGAAATACCATGATCATATTGATATGTAGATGAAATACATGATAACCAGATTAAGAGAACAATACAAGGCAATCATGTCTTTTCCTGTCCCTTTTTATCTGAATGTTTGGATGCTCACAAGATCAAGAATTCTAAATGATGCCAAAGTATGGCATGAAAGAATCAGCAGAATGATCTTACTATAAAGGGAAAAAAAATTTAGGACGATTGATGCTTAGAGATATATCCTAGATATTGAGAGAACTTCGAAAGCTTCTGAATGCCCTTTGAAAGCTCATAATAAAACTATATGCTCTTTTGCAATCACAACTATTTATAGTGATTGTCTAGCATGTTCTCATTTTAGTCACAAATCTCACAACATTATGAGCATCAACACAAGTTGGCCATTATGATGTGTAAACATATCTGAGATTAGCAAAGAGAAAGAGAACCAAACTCTTGATGAACGTTAAAGAATGGTTTTACCTATTACTTTCACCCATCACTATGTATTTCACATTTTTCTGTTCTAAGTGTTCTATGATAATCTACATGCTAAGGGAACTCCAAAACCGTTTTCACTTTTAAAAAATTCGAAAGTTGGACGTTCCTGTTCCCATCTGTTCCCGTTCCCGTTCCCAAATTTGGGTCCAAGTTCCCGTTCCAGTTCCCGTTCCGGGTAGCTATGGTTCAAACTCGTAGTATTTAATTCCGGCAACTCCATACTGCAAGGGAAACTTGGATGCCGCAGAGGACCGCAAAGATGGAGGGAACGCCGCATGCGGCGTTACATGCGGCGTTCCAGGCTCGAAAACCAAAGCCCTCTCAAAATAAAAAAGAAGATAATGTACGTATATAGCATATATACCTGATTTCTCTTTAAATAGGCATCTCTGCCTTCATTGTCTTTGTCTGCTTCTTGTTTGCATGCTCCTTGCCTCCCTGTCCGCTTCTTGTTGCTCTTTTTGCGTCATGCATGCGCTCCACTAGTTGTTCCTTTGTCATTTCCACTAGTTTCTTGCAAATGGTAACTTTGCAAGAACATCCTCGATGGGCTGATCAGGAATACCGCAGCGTCGCGGCGGCAGAGTTAATACGTGCACTTTTGATGATTTTTTTAACAACTTTTGGGAGCATCGATGGCGTTACGGTCCAACTACAGAGCTTGCAAGGCAGCTGATCAACTTCATTATCGATCGCTATACTCGTCACTCTAAGTGCTTTGGGACTTCTTGAACCCCCCTCAGTAGGCCATGAAACCATGGAAAAGCATGTCCTTCAACCTGTTCTAGCCTATCTTCTAAATCTCTACGGATCAAGATGTGCCCTTGGTCATTCCTACTAATGAGAAGAATAGGATTTATATCCTCATTGAACTTTACTTCTTCATTACAAATCTTTTGTGGATATTGGTAAGCTCCTATTAGTTCCTTGACTTCAACATCCCGTGGTTCTTGTCTAGATTCCCCACGGGATACAATTCCTTGGGATACACGTGACCTATGGCTACATAGCACACAAACACATAATACATTACATATCACGGTGAAGATACTCCAATCGGATTTGGTATAACGATTTTCATAGAAATTAAGTATATAAGCAAGTGATTTCCGTGTAATTAAGTAACATCCTCATATTATCATGTATTATCTCGGGAATCTTACACTTTTAGTGTAATTGAATGGTTTCTTCTACCATTTTCCTTGTATTTTCTCATGTGAATGTTTTATTTGTGGTCATATTCGGGACCGGGCCCACGGTCTTGAAATCGCCTCACTTAAAAATTATTGAAGGGCCTATTTCGCACCGTGGCTACAGTGCGAAATACGTGGATCCAGTTTAGTTATGGGCCCATCTTTCGCCACCACCAAAGGGTATAATACTTCAGCATTATTGGTATTATTCTTCAACTTTCTTGGTATTATACTTCAACAGTATTTGTATTATACTTCAACATTATTGGATTCGTAGCTATAAATTCTTTCACCTTGCTTTCACTTCTCACCTTTGTTCCATGTTTTCACATTGCTTTCACTTCTCGTGTTCTCACCTTGCTTTCACTTCTCACCTTGTGTTCCGTGTTCTTTGCTAATTGATCTTGATCCTTGCTTCTTGCTCCTTCATCTTCGTGCTACTTCATGCTACTTGGTCTTGTTCCTTGCTCTAGATCTTGCTACTTGATCTTGTTCCTTGCTTCCTTGTTCTATGATCTTCCTTGTTCCCTGCTTCTTGCTACTTGAGCTTGATCCTTGTTCCTTGCTACTTCATCTACCTGGTTCTTGCTACTTGGTCTTCCTTGTTCCTTGATCTTCTTGCTCCTTGATCTACCTTGTTCCTTGCTTCTTCCTACTTGATCTTGATCCTTGTTCCTTGCTACTTGGTCTTCTTCCTTGCTTCTTGCTCCTTGTTCCTTGCTCTGCTCCTTGTTCCTTGCTTGCTTGTGCAAATGATTGGACCCAATCCTCCCTGGGCTACTCTCGGAAGGCGCTGCAAGCATGCCCGGGCATTGCAATGCGGCCTGGAATGGACGAGCTATGGGACCATTTCTTGGAGTGGAGGTTGCGCCCACGGTCCCACCAAGGAGCTTACAATGGAGTTGATCAACTTCATTCTGGGAGGCGATTTGATTGTGGTCATGAGCCAGCGATGGAAATTAATCCATCCGAATGTTATAGGAGACTTGCAATGAGGGGACTTCTTGAGCCCCCTCCTTATGCGGGCGAGATGCTACTGACAATTGAGGCCTCTTCTTGCGTCTTTGGATATTTAGCACACTCTCTCGGATGCATACATATCGAGTTCATTCATGAAATTAAGGGGACGGATGTATGGCCTTATTAGGGTGTACTACAACGCAGTACAACGGTTTTGTGGAGTTGGGTCCGCTCTTCTTCCGTGAGTATCATCTGTAGAATTACTTTTTCTAATGACTAGGTACCCCATATGGTGGGAAGAATCAGGCTGGGGATGGCGTGAGCTCTTGACTCCTAACCCGGATGCATGGGTTAGGACCTCATGAGGGAGGGAAAGGGGAAGGGAAGGGGTTAGGAACCTAGGGGAAGGTTACTAGGGACATCTTGCCGTGGTCTCTAGTAACCTTTGCTATCTATCATAAATATTTCATATGATACTAGTGATAATATGTTCTATAAATATTCTCTAATATGTTAATATGTTCTCTAATATGTTAATATTCTCTAGTTCTTGGCCCATATTTCGCACCGTAGCCACGTGATTAAATTGATTTCAGTACAAATTATTGAAGGGCCTATTTTTCACAGTAGCCTACGGCGATTAAATCGACCGCAGTTACAAATTATTGAAGGGCCTTATTTAATGACCGTGGCTCACGCGGCGAAATACGCGGAGTCGGTTTAGTTCTGAGGGCCATATTTCAAGAAAAGTCGCCACGGTGCGAAATGCATTTCGATTACAAATTATTGAAGGGCCTGGCCGCAGGTGGCTACGGTGCGAAATCGACGGATCGATTTATTTACGGGCCCATATTTCGCGACTGCGTGGCCCGCGATCGCCAATACATGCATCCAATTTACTTACAACACAGCATTTTACGCTGCGAGCACTATCGAACGACGATAAATAAACCAACTCTTTTACAGTAGAGACGTTATCAAGAGCTCTCAATACGGACATAACCTTTGCCTTTGCCTACATCTCATTGATCTCCACTCCCTTGATCGCTCAAGTTTTGCGGACTTATACCAAGCTGCCCTTTTTTTCATTTGGGTTTTTTTGTCTAAACAACTTAGCAAGTGTTGATTCACTCACGGTTCCGTGATTTCTTCACCCACTTGCACCACGATCATTCGTAAAACCATTGACACATCTGCTGCAAGGAATTCCCTAACCGAACCTCTGTGTTGGGTGAAAGCGGAAGAATGCATTCTTTGCTTGCTTATGGGACTTCTCCATTCCACATGTATTCCAAATTCCCGGGCTTCCATATACTCACGACAAACCACACGCCATGTGCGAACAGAATATGGACATAGTGAGTCAAATTGGCCTCACCCCATGCCGTCAGGAAAGACTTAGTGAAGTTTGTGACTGCCTCCTGGAATTTGGCAACATCATTTTCCTGCACTACCTTTTTACGCATTTCCTTTACCGATCTGGAGAAATCCTGCCATGCCTTGATTTTCTTGGGCGTGATCGCCCACGATCATTTCGATCATCCTCGCTGCAATAAGATCCTTGTAAGCTTCCCAAACACCGGATAAGTTCTCTCTTCGCGGGGAGGCAAAAACCTCTTAGCCTTTGGACCACCCCATTTGGGTTTGAGGGGAACCCTTGGGATACCTTTGGATCTTGAAGTATTTTGTAGTGCCCACCATGAAGTCCCACGTTAGATAGCACCTTTTCAACTTCATGCATGGCAGCTTCCCTAGAGCTTTGGGGTGATTTATTCCAAGCAAGCGGGATACTCATGTAAACCATCTTGTCTATGATTCTCAAGAAAGCATGAAGGGTGCATATGTGTACTCTTCTTAACGGAATTGGCGAAATTGGCATCAAGGTTGTGTCCTTCTCTTCTCTATTTGGTGGCTCATCACGGACCACGGTCTAATGTACTCTTGTCCAATCCAATTTGAATCTCTTCTTGCATAGAGGCGGTAGGGACAAGCATGAGTAGTCTTACCAGCACCATGCTTCATTACGTACATGCATTTTATTGTCTTCAAATCTGCTGACAAGATGCCATTCAACCTCGTACTCACCATATCCGAGGAACGCAAGTTTTTTCTCGATTCCGTGAGAGGCGGTTTGATCAAAAACCCATTTTCAAGATTATCTTTGTGATTTTCCTCGGTACCTGAAATAAACCAACCCACCAAATGTGATCTTGACCGGACGGAAAACTTATCATCTAGATTTGACTCTTCATTCCACGTATTCAAAGCTCGCTCATTAGACTCAATGAAACCCTCTCATTACTTCTCGCCTTTCACCAATTCCATTTCATCCAGCTTCAAAACAATTCTTAGTTTGCGGTAGCACTCTTCTACCTTCATATCATAAAATCGAACCAAAAGTTTGAAGCATTCTAGTTAAGTCTATCCAAGCAATTGTTATTTTCATTAAGGCGAGAAAGTATCACCAAAACCGACTTCTTCTTACCTTTGGTATAGGATGCCAATGTATCCAAGTTGACACTGCTGGTCGGTGATACATATCACCAAGAAGCTCTTGCACTTGTGCGTTTCTCGATGACCTACAAGTCATCACACTAGTCATCCTTGGTAGTAGAATAGTTTTGGTAATGCCTTGTTGTTTTAAAGCCATCCGCAAGCACACTGAACAAAGCAATATAAGCTTGCCTACTTATTAGACATTGTCACCACGGTTCTTGCATTGATTCGAGGGTTTGACTGTTCCCCAACTCCTGCAATAGTTGATGTACTCTGACTTTCCTAAGTTGAATGCTACCGGGGAAGCTTTAACATTCTCAATACATCATCTTTAGTAACTAATTTCTTTAATAAACCGCAATATTAGCGAGGTTTTCTCTTATTTTTTCTATTACGCAAGATTTGGATCAACAAGCTTTTTAATAGCCATGACCCTTTTTTTGAGCCTCCACCCCGGGGGCTAATATATTTATGGGCTTCAGGGTTTTTGCCCTCTCCACGATCCCGATTGGAGTTCTTTTTAAGCGTTTGACCCGCTTGTGAAAGGAATCATCATTTTCTTGCGCCAACCCTCTTCATTCCTTCTTTGCGGTGCATTCATCTCGATCCACCAATTTCTGATTTTCTACCTCCAATTCATTGAGCTTGCGGCATTGTTGAGACAGAAAGTAGTTCTTTGTTGGAGCTGATTAACATCGATAAAACTTTGCAATTGAATCCATACAAGTGGTTATACATGGCGCGCAAATGTGGATCATTACCATTAACCAAATTATTCTGGTAACCTAGTAACCCTTGCTGTCCCTTACAAGCAAATTCAATAAGACCGGATGCGAGTGGAAGTTTGGATGGGCTCGAGTGAAAGGATCACATGGATCTGATTGGCCTTTAGCCCGAGAGGTCTATATTCATGGCTCGAGGCTTCGCAATGCATCTTCATCTATTGGTTGCTTCCAAGTGAACTTATTCTGTAAAAGGCGGGCATTCTTTTGGCACTTGCACTCTAAATTGACCCTCGCATTAGTTTGATCCTGAAACAGAAGTATTAGAAGGAAGAACACTCAAAGGAATGCAATGGCGATTTCGGAAACCAAATACCTTTGCCATTGGCGTTGCAAAAGACCGAGAACGGAGCGGAGATTAGAATTAGGAAGATTCTTGCCAACAAAACAGAGGCGAAATTGAAAAATTTTCGCTCTATTTCTTGGCAAGAAATGCCATAATTCGAATTCAAAAAACACTGGGCGCGCGATGGCAAGATCGTTGGCGCTCGATGGCGCGATGGCAAGGTCGATGGCGCGAGGGCAAGCTCGATCCATGGTGCTGAAGCTCGATGGCATAAGCTCGAAGGTGGGAAAACGAAAATCCTAGATATAATCATCAAATATTCAGGTCGTTAGGAAATAATGATTGCGGGGTTAGGTTCGGGGGTTAGGTTCGGAGGTTAGGTAGTTAGGTTAGGGGAGAGTGAAATTTAGGTATGGAGGGGGGAAGCTAGGTTCGGGATCCTACGTGGCGGCCCCCCTAATATATTCTTAGGAGGCCCTTATTTGACCTCAAAAAAACTCTAATGGAATTGTTTTTTTGGCAATGGACAAAAAGTTAGGACGTGTTTCAATATTGGACAATCTACTCTACAAGGTATTTGTACAATTTCTAAAAGAGATCTAATCATATGAAATCCACATTGTGCATAAAATATCTCTGAATTCTAACTACTCAAGAGAGGGAGAAATAAATATGATCAGTTTAGAAAATGCCAAGATCGAAGCTATTGCAAATAGCAAAAGCTTGAGAGAAGAAGCACGCTTGATGGAGCAACAAGATCTATGGGGCTATTATTATGAGTTTGCCAATGATGTTGAAAATTGCGATGTTAATCTTAGAAAGCAACAATAAAAATGTGTTCTAAAGTAAGCACTAAATTCCTCTGGAAAAATGTACTTAAAGGAATGCAATTGAAATAGTGAATTCACAAATGGAAACTTCCTGATACAAATTAACAAAAACAGAGATGTACGACAAAGGATAGAGTCATTTGCTATGATGTTGACGCTGACCATGACTGAGCTGTTGGCTTGAAAGAGGGTGTTAGTAATAACAACTCTGCTCGCTCAGCCTAGTCACATGGACATGTTGATATAGCACATGGATCTTGTAACCATGGATCCACTTGGATATGGCACATGGATCTTGTAATCATGGATCCACTTGGATGCATTAGATGCTCAAGCAAGAGAATCCAAATTCTTTATGACGAGGATTTGTTGTAAGGGAATTCTAAAAAATGATGTATTGGTCTAGCACTCCAAAAAGCTCCCGTTGGTTAACCAAAAAGAGAAAAGAAGAGAGAATCTATGAATCTGCTGCCACAAGTTCAAAATTGTTCTGATTGTGCACGCTAATCATTCGCTCAATAAAAATAGGTGCCAAAAACATAACAACGGAAAACATCAAGGCATGTAAGCGCAAAGGATTTGCTTATGTGAATCCAAATGATTGGCGTAAGAATATAGGAGGATTTAAGAGTGTAGAGGGGTTCCCTTGAGAAATCCCCTGGGATGCATAGTTAAAATTAGGGAGGTAATAAAGCTTTCGCATATCAGACTAGAATGAGAATGAGAAGCCTGTTCTTACCAAGTTTTTCTATTCTCTGCAACATATATTTGCATTATAATATGATGATCTACTAAACTAAAACATTTAGTTTTGACTCCTTTGTGATTCGTATCTACCTCACCATGAGGATGAAAACATACTGCTCTTCTTTAGAAGGATCATAAAACACATTGCTATTAAATTACCAGGGAATACTATATAATTAATTGACATGTAGATAGTATAGACAAGCAAAAGCTGAAAGGTGATAGGTGTTCCCATAAATCAATGGGACTAATAATGATTTTTTGGTTATTATGCTATATTTTTCGTTTAGGTAAAATTTGTTACTAATAATCCAGACGGTGTCCTTCTGTTAGTGTGAGCCTGGTATCCTCAATGGCGAGGAATATATCATTGAATGGTGAAGGCATCTGCTAGCAATGTATATATGCATTTACTCTAATGGTGACATACTGGATAACTAGATGGACACGCAAGCTTCATTAATTGTGACATCTTAATTCCCATTTTGTGAGCTGCAATTAAGCACATAAATGTGATTAGACATGGAATCATGATGCAAAAGGCTTATTACAGTATTCAACTAAGAGTATAAGGAATTGAATCCCGATTCACCAATTTACTGCACTTACCATATCCTAGCTGCAAAACAAACAACAACATCAGTAACTTAACACATAAGAGACAGAGGCAGAGACAGGGACAGGGACAGAGACAGAGATCTAGGAGCAGATGATGGAGGTTTCATCAATTCTTATGTTTCCAACTAAAAACATAAAATTACTTGTGCTTTGTTGCTTGTTTTAAACTTTGATGATGATTTACCCACGATGGCCCGGGAGTCTCCAAGTCATAGGTCCAGAGGATTTGCAGCTCTTGCCAAAGAAGCAGGCAAGTTATGAAGGGCCAGGTTCATTTCAACTCATCGATTCTTTGGCTATTCTGGCTATGAAGGGTTGGATACAATGCCAGCAAAATGAACTATGCACAAAAATTAGAGGAAAATCACTTGTAAAGAAACCAAAACCTCACAAATAAAAAAAGCATTGAAACCTGACGGTGGCCTTTCGTAATCAAGTTGTAAAAGAGCTGCCGTTACAGATCAAAGTAATGGAGATCTTTTAAAACCGTATGTTTTTATCACTGTGAAAAGAAGAAACCTAGCAAATGCAAATTATCATGAAACCTTAAAATCTTCGTCAAATAAGCATAAGATATCGTAACAGACGTCAGGGCCGGCGGACCTATCTAAAAGCATGTATATCGTCTTTAAAACAAACATATCAAGCCAGATACTACGCTGGACAAGTGCCATCAACGAAGCAAAAGAAGCAATAAGATGCCATGCAGACGCAAAATATTGGTCCCGTGGTCCACATGCGGGAACCTACCGGGTATCACCAGTTTTTGACAGGAAACCGACAGGTAATGATATGGGTAAGATCGAAAAATGGCTCCCCCAGTGGATTCCCTAGCATGTATTACCTCAAAGTCAAAGTTAATTCTTCAAATTCCGCGTTTGTCGTAAGTTTTGGCTGTAAGGTTCTTTGCATTTAATTTTTATTTAAAATCTGTAAAAATAGACGAAAAGTGCTAGGGAACTGCCTGGTACGAGGGGTTTCGGTGGAAATCGGCGGCAGCGTGGCGTCGCTGGCGGCGTTAATGAACGGTGGCGCTTTGCCGGTTTCCATGAAAACCCCGAGAACTAGACGGCTCCCTCACATAAACCCACCAAGGAGCCAAAATTCCGGCCACCTGGCGGAAGATTATTTTTTTTTTTCCGGCACTTTTTTTTTTACCTTCTTTCTTGCTCGGCTATGGCGGAGCTCCAGAGCTTCGACGATGGTGCTACGTCATTCTGTTAAGGCGCTTGATGATTTGACGAGTTTTTGGAGCTGGTTGTATCTGGCGCTTGTGTTAGATCGACTTTTTTCACCTAAGGGAGTTTTTCTTTGAAGATCAAGTCCTGTTTGTTTGTTGCAGGCAAGTTCTCAGCCATGCTTGCCTCTTTTATGTTCTTGCTTTCATGTTTGCTTGTTACTAACAAATATTTATCATTTTTGTAGGAGATCCTGAAGTATTATCTTCATCCTCGACTTTCTTGCTTCATTGAGCGAGTTTCTGGCTTCATTGGTCGATTTTCTGGCTTCATTGGTCGCGTTTCTGCCTCTGTTGCAAGGTTGCAGTAGGTTGCAGTTGTTCATTCTGTCATGGATCCTCGTGGTCTAAATTTTAAGCTGGAGGTTTCCTAGGTTGGAGTTTTTGGAGCTACAGTAAACCTGTGCATTTCTATAAGGTAATTTTTCTATGTTTTTGCATGCATGTACGTTTTGTAAGCTGCATGCAGTAGATTAACACATTTAATATGTTATTACAGGAGCTAATGGCGATGGAGGAAGCAATGGCGATGGTCTTTGATCTTAATTTGTTGTTTGATCACTATCAGTGATCGATTTTGAGGTATTAAATTTTGATCATTCAGGGGTCCATTTTTGTAATCTGTTGTTTGATCTTTGTTTTTTGTAATCTGTTTTTTAATCTGTTGTTTGATCACTATCAGTGATCGATTTTGAGGCATTAAATTTCGACACAAAATTTTAATGTACTTGTGGCAGTGCTGTAAGCGGCGCTGCCAGAAACCTACAACCCAAAATTACCTGTTTTAAACAATTAAGCCAAATCCAGGAATTTTGGCTCCCTGTTGGTTTACGAGTTCATAGAGTTGTGCCTGCATTGAGATCCATGTTTGAAGTAGATATTAGGGAGGCGCCAGAAGTATTGCCTTTATGTTTATAACGAGTTCTTGAAGGAAGACAAAATATTGATAAGATAAGATAAGATAAGATGAATCACTAAAAGAACAGTGCTTAAATCACTAAAAGCTAGATTTTTGAGGGTATTTCCCCAACTCAGTCAAGAAGCATCGAATGGCACCAGAAAAAGTTAATTGAGAATGAGCAAAGTATCAGATATCCTTTTTTGCAGAGTGTACTCAATAGAAGACTTTTTAGAAGTCCAAAAGAAGAGAGATGTATTAAATTTTAATTGATCCTAGCGATCTTTATCCATCTTTTTTTTAAGAGTCTTTAGATCATGGAAGATTCTCATACTTCTTCTTTTTTTCCTGAAAACACATGCCCAAATCAATAGTGCACACAAACCATTCACTGTTTGAAAAAAAAAATAAAAAAATCCTGAAATTAAATAGTAATAATTGAACTACTTTGCCGAATAAACGCAGGTGCAGACTGCCTGGCCGACGTGTAAAAAACTGCATTGTACAAACAACTACCATCATCATCCATAAATCTAACATGAAAAAAGAAAACAAGCTGAGTGGAATGGAACCTCTCGGCCAAGTGGCCATCATAAAAAGCTTCTCAAGAAGAAGTAGAGACTTGCTTTACCTAATCCCCTAATTCAAGCAAATGCTCTAATTCATCTGCATCCCCGTGCAGACGAGCCAAAATTTGTCCATAAGAATACTTAATAAGGAATATATCATGTATGATTTCATGCCTTGGCACAATACAAAATAGATAAATAAGATGTTTAGCAGTTTCCCCTACCAAATGTCGTACCTTCTGCCGATCTTTTTCAAAGTCAATGGCTGCCAGTTTGATAGAAGGATTTGAATACAAAGAATCATCAAGCCACGTATGGCAACATGATCTGATGCCCGAAGCCTAAGGATTCTATAAGTTCGATTTATAAGAGAGTTCCAGCCTCACTCAAAATTGCGATCAAGGAAGGCAATTTTGGACTGAGGGCTCATATTCAAGGCAAAGTTTTAGAGAGATCGAAGGCCCTGGTATAAATGACAGATCCGTCATAGCCATAAGCACATGTGTCCTTTCACCACATATATATTTGTTAACACCAGTGGTTCAAGATACAAATGCATTGTAAATATACCACAAACCATAGCCTAAAACAAGTAAATTGAATTAAATTTTATCGTGCATTTGTGTTTTATACCTAGGAGAAACCATAGCCTAAAACAAATAAATTGAATTAAATTTTATTGTGCATTGTAGGTAGATATACCTAGCACAAACCATAGCCTAAAACAAGTAAATTAAAATAAATTGTATCGTGCATTGTAAATATACCTAGCACAAACCATAGCCTAAAATAAATAAATTGAATTAATTTTTATCGTGCATTGTAAATATACCTAGCGCAAACCATAGCCTAAAATAAATAAATTGAAATGAATTTTATCGTGCATTGTAAATAAAGCTAGCAAAAACCATAGCCTAAATAAATAAATTGTATTTCATTTTATCGTTCACGGAGATCAATAAATTTATGACACACCATTCTATAGTTCTATAGTCCATAGACTGGGTTATTAGGCAAAACAAATTAATGAAAGTAAAGTGGGTTATTAGGCATTTTTTTTTTTTATGAAAGTACTATTTGTGATAAATAGAAATGAGAAAGAAAAATCATGTGACAAATATCATAAGTCATAAGGGTTTTCATCTACCAGAACCACTTGGCAAAGACACCTAGCTTTCGAGACACCTAGCTTTCAAGATCGATTAGAGCTTTCAAGACACCTAGCTTTCAAGATCGATTAGATGATAATGTAACATGACACACCACTGGTAAACATACTTTCAAGAACTTGAAGCAATTTTGGTGTCCTACTTCTAATCTGGATTTAGACAACCAAACTTCTAGAGGGTTCATGCAAGATGACTCCGTAAATATGGAAGAACATCAAGGTTGGTTAAGTGAGGCAAATGGCCTTCAGTGGGGAGGTATTGAATTATAGTCTTACCACCAAGATGACTTGCTAAGTAAGTAACAATAACAATTGGGCAAGCAAAGTCTTTCCCCTTGGAAAATATAGTAACTTGGGGAAGTATATCACGTATATCACTCTCAAAAATTGTCTTGACCACATGTAATGCAATATCGGGTCGTATAGAGAAGAGTATAGAGAAGAATGTTCGACTGAATCCTTGGAGCGTAGGCGATTCAATATCATCTGCAATAGCCAATGAAGCAAATCCAGATATCCAAGCTGTATAGTTTGAGTGCATGGCTTCATATAGGTGGTCCAAGTCCCTTCGTTCAAATCCTCCAAAGTAATGGACATCATTGAGGAAGCTACAAGGGAGATATTCATGGTTCATAAGGAAAGGAGAATAATAATTAAATTAAAAATGAATAAAAAATGGAAATAAAAAAATTGAGAATGAGAATTTCCCTTACCGAGGAGAAGTTCCGAGTAGAATGAGTTTAGAGAAGAGGCCTTGCCATGAATCTCCTTGCCTACTAGATGACGAAGATGCATACTTCCTCGTCTATGCTTCTGACTAGAAACGTCGGTGTCTGATTCAAACTCTTTCCTGCAATTTCCCCGTATGTGGACTAATTGTCCATTTCCACAAAATTTTCATCGCTTTTCCCTATTTTTGCACTTTCTTTACCCAATCCCCTGTTTTTCTAGATACTTTGCCGAGATCACCTATCTTCGCCGATTAATTGACCGATTCAAGCAAATCCTTCGCCGTGCAGAGGAGCCAAAATTTGTTCTCAGAATACTTAAAATGGAACATATCATGTATGATTTCATGCCTTGGCACAACACAAAACAGATAAGTAAGATGTTCAGCGGTTTCCCCTACCAAATCTCGTACCTTCTGCCGATCTTTATTAAGAGCAAAGATTGCCAGATTGATATAAGAATTTGAATACACAGAATGCATGAAGCCACATGTCGCAACGGGATCTGGAGCGCCCCAAAGCTTAAGAGGAGGTTAACCCTGCCCTCAAGCAAATTATGGATTCTATAAGTTCCAAGAACTTTAAGAGAACATTCTCCAGCTCCAGCCTGATTCAGAACTGCTAGCAAGGAAGGCATTTTGGATCGATGAGCTCGTATTCATAGCGAAGAAGTTTCGAGAGATCGAAGGCCCTGGTATAAATGGACGGATCGCCATAGCCAAAAAGTCTGAAAGCGTGAAGGAAACCATTTGCATGGTTTTTGCCACGTGTTTTTTATACGTACACTTGTTACAGTAGTGGTTTAAAATATAAATACAATGCACATATACATACATGGTAATAAACTATATATGAGAAAAAAATTGCACCTTAAGATATATAACAAATTTAGTCTGCTAATGATTTAGACAATTACCAAACTCTTCTAAGAGATAATTCTAGAGGGTTAATGCAAGATGAGCCCGTAGAACTGGAAGAACAACATCCGGGTTGGTTAGATGAGGCAAATGGCTTTCAGTAGGGAGGAATTGAATCGTAGTCTTACCACCAAGATGATTTGCTAAATAACTAGCAATAACAACTGGGCAAGCAAAGTCTTTCTCACCTTGCAAGATATGGCATGGAACAGTAACTTGGGGAAGTATATCACGTATATCACTCTTAAAAATTGTCTTGACTACATGTAAAGCAATATCGGGTCGTATAGAGAAGAATGTTCGACTGATTTCGCGGAGCGGAAATGAATGAATATCATTTGCAACAGCCAATGGAGCAGATCCTGATACCCAGGCTGTATAGTTAGAGGTCATGGCGTCAAGGAGGAGGTCGAGCTCGGGTTGTTCAAATCCGCTAGGGTAATTGACATCGGCGAGGAAGCTGCAAGGGCAATGTGGAAGAGTGAGGAGGAAAGGAAGATAGCAATAGAAAAATGCAATAATAATAAAAAAATAAAAATAATAATAAATAAAAAAATCAAATAAAAATAAAAGCAAAAATGAGAAATTATGATACCGAGGAGTGGTTCCGAGGAGGATGAGTTTAGAGAAGAGGTCGGGGCGAAGAACAGATGCGATGCAGCCGATCATACCAGCGCAGCAATGGCCGACGTAAGTGCAGGATTTGATGTGGAGATCGAGAAGCAAAGAGATGAGGTCTTGGGCGTAGCCGAGGAGGTTAGAATATTTGTCGAAATCATAAAGCTCAGGATTTGTGGTGCCGGCTCCAATGAGATCGAAGAGCACAAGGCGGTAATCGTCCAGCAAATGAGGCACAATATGCCTCCACACAGACTGGTCTGTGCCGAACCCGTGGCCCAGCACCACGGTCTCGCCTCCGGCGCCCAGGACGGAGACGTTTTGTGCCTGAGACCGCGACATTGCTCCTCCAATTATCTCCGCCCCACCCCAATCTAACAGGTATTTTGTCTCTCTTATAACCCCTTCTCCAGCCGCCACCTCTATCCCCTTCCAGAAGCCAGCCTGGATCTCAAAAAAGATCCCTGCTTTTCTTAGCATCTTTCTCTTACCCCTTAGAAAGTTTCCTTCCTTAGCCTATCGACTTCTAAACATTAAACTATGGCAGCTTTTCTGTAAGTTCTTTTGAATCTCTATGTTTTTTTGTTTTTTGTTTTTTATATTAGAATGTTGCTCGGATTTGCTCCCTTGATCTCCGCTACCTTCTTCCGAAAACCAGAGTTATGGCGATACTGCTGTTCTATCTGGAAATTATATTTTTTTTCTAGCATGATATGCTTAGCCTATTCCTGCCCTGCAGATGCTTTCTGTAAAATACCAGTCTTTCTGCATATCACTATTTTTAAAAAGCATAAGAAAGAATAGGGATAAGAGTAAAAGGCATCCCTTCTGTTTGTCTATTCCTAGCCAGAGACAATCTGTAGCTCAAATGTGCAACCATTTACCGAAGGATCTTCTGTAGTAACAGTGGCCAGATCTTGGAAATTGCAGCTTGAGATCCTTTGATCTGTCTGTTGAAAGTAGCGGTTGAATGCATATGATGCCTTTTCTGTTTCACTCAGTAAAGCGCAGGATCCACCAGGTAGAATCTTAGTGCAATCTGCATTTGCACAGGCATAATCGACACTGTTCTTAAGCAGGCTTGAATCTATAGAACTGGAGGGCTTCACAACACACCATTTAGAAGGTAAATATTGAACTCCAGAAGCACTTAGAATTGTTGCTTCAGGGCCAAAATGAAGTTTATATTTTGCTTGACCATCATATGTAAAAATCCCCCAGTGCCTCTCAAAAGTCCCAGGCTCTATGCTCTTTTGGTCTTCATCAATCAAACTGAAGAGGTACACATCTAAAGAGTGATCTGGTCTGAGATGAGTACCTTTGTTAGACATGACATGCTTTAGTAGTCCATGGTTGAACTTATGTGCATTTGCAACAGTGGCTTCTGAGGTTCCATCCGTAGGCCATCCAATTTCTCCAACCATTATTGGCATATTGGGATACCCTGCATCCTTTAATGCTGCCACTAACAGATCATAACTTGCATCAAAGCAAAAAAAGCAAAGCTTTTGGGAAAGTGTGGATCTTGATTCAGGCTGATAAAAGGGTAGAGATTCACCATGGTGCACTGTTTTTCCCCATCGTTTCTATGAAAGCAAAGTCCAGAAACGTTCTGAGATCCTCACCACATAGTAAACTAAGGGATTGAGCAGCAGAGTGCATGTGCTGACCACCGAAGGGAATTAATGATATTGACTTATAAACCCTGAGTCCTTTGCTTCCATTCTATAGAACACCAACAGCTCAATTCAAGTTCAAAAGCTCAGTGCAGGTTCAAGTCAAGATTTTGTCTGCTTTCTTTTGTGAAGTTATGCAGGGAAAGGCAGGGTTTACAGATCCCTTAACTCACAAACTGAAGCATCACCCTGGCCAGATTGAAGCCGCTGCAGTAATGGAATATGTTTTAGAAGCAAGTGCATACGTGAAAGCTGCTGCTAAGCTTCATGAGACCGATTCTTTGAAGAAACCAAAGCAAGACAGAAGTTATCAGAATGACTAGCCATTCCAAAGCTAGTGTGGTCCCATATTACACAGCCTCCTTATGTTAGCTCATTCTAACCTCACTGAGTGAAGGTAAACATCAACCAAGTTCTGTTGCTCGTTTTTTTAATATTGCATGTTCTACTTTTCATTAGATCTTAGAATTCTAACTCACTGTGATCTTGATGCGGATCTGGTTTCATCTCATATATGCCTCAAGATGGGCTCTTATTCAGGCTCAAGCATTGATGTAGGCGTGGGATCTTGGAATCAGAACAAAGTGTATCCACAACTATTTTGTTGAGAACCATGCTGCCAAGTCTGCGTTTTTCATCTGAGACGCATTGCTGATCTGGTGATGAGAATGAGCCAAGTATTAAGTAATGTCTTTTTCATGTTATGTCACCAAGGTTTTCTTTAGCATTTTCTTGCGCATCTACTCTTGGCACTGGTCCATCATGCAAGGAAATTTTTTTATTGTAATTGCATGCTTGCCACTAAAATGTTTTATGTGGACCTAAGCATTTTCTTTTAGTTTTTATCATTACCAATACAGTATTATGATTCTGTATGATCTTTTTATGTTAGGTAAATCTGGAGGTACAGCAAACTTTAGATCAAGAAAACTTCAAACATGGTCGTAAGCGATATGTTAGCATGTAAGCCAAGTGAGACGTTTGTCTATCCGGTTCTGTATCTAACATTAAGTATATGGCTCAACCTTTGTATCTATTTTGCAGATCAATACTATTGTAGAGCAACAAAGCCATAAATCCGATCCCATTCATAGGTTCTGGTTCTTGTGGTGCCGAAGCTATGGAGCCTTCTCTCGGTATTGGATTCAATCTAGGCTCTGAAAACAAATCAGTGCCCAACACAACTTCCTGCACTAGCCCAATGCAGGATATGATCTTACAGGACATCCCCTTCCTTTTCAGAATGGGAGAGTTGCCAGATCTCCCTGAGATTTGAGATTCATGCAATGCTTTTGTTCAAGTTTATGTAAGACTATCTATTCATCTTGGGCAAGTTTTTGTGCAGCTTTGACAAATTTTTGTGCAGCTGGTTTGATTCTTTGCCAGTAGGCCCAGCAAATATAAGACAAAATATTAAGGTCATGAAGGAGATATGGTTGTGCATGATGTGCAATGGAAGGCGCCAAGAGAGGTGTGAGGTAAGTGTCTCTTGCTCATTACTTTTGGCTTTATGCCAAGGAGAATTGGCTTGCCTAGAAATACACCGCTGAGGAAATACATTAAAAGGTGTATTTGTACTTTGTAAAGGTCCATCTGGTGCAAATGGGCAAGTGGATATTCACATTAAGTGACAATGCCAAACTCCATTATAAAGAATGACAAATTTTGAAAGACATTATGGTGGCTTCTAGTGTACAATTGCAGAATTCACAAAATAGTCTTCTGGCCCATGCACTAGGGGTATCTAGCTTAAAACTTAGCTTGTGGGTTTGCACTTAATTGGAGTAAAATCCTAACAACATAACAAACTTGAGTCCACATCTTTAATGTCACATCTAAAACATTATAGCACACATCCAAAGAGTGTTCGCAAGTTCTTAGAGAGTATTAGAAAATCTAAGAAAACTAGCTAGCAAGCTTAAACCGTTAACGCCTTTTAACCTCTCAAATTCTACTTTGACGTCTAATTCTTAAACCTTCTATAGGTGGGTCTTTGGATTTCTAATTGATGGTGTAGTCTTTATTAAGGCTGATGTTTTATCTTTTATGTGCGGCCTGTCTGTGTTCTATTGAGTAGAAATGCAATAGCCATTATGATGCGTTTCATCTTGCACAATGTGCACTATAGAAATGCTACCTTCTATTGCATTATTTAATGGGTTACAGTTCCATATGGCCTCGCTTCCAATCCCCATATTGGTGATATTGGTATGGGATATCCACAGGCTCTTTATAACAACCAAATTTCTGAGGGGGGATGGCTGTTTGCTTGGTACTTGGCATCTACAAGATATTCAATGACAAAAAAATCTTTTGCCACTACCCCAATCCAGCCTGAGATGGACATCTTTGTCTCTCCTTCATGGCTAACGGAAGCATCAGCCTGAGCCTTTTTCTTCTGAACAATTGGTCTTAATTTCCGATATCTGCAAATACTTCTGCAGCTCGTTCTCCAGCAGCTTGCTCGAGCTCTGTGGTAACTGCCCCTTCTTGAGAAAGAATCATGTTTGAATACTCCTTCTTGAGAATGAGCAGGCATGATAGGGCGCTAAGAAACAGAGCATGAATGAGCACGTCTTAGGGTAATCCAAATAACTTCTTCCAAAGAGCAACTATTGCACAATTAGAACTGTGATAGATTTAACGCCAAAATTTTTGAGCAGACTATGGAAAGATCAACCTAGGCTTGCTGATGTCCATGTGGATCCTCTCATTTGTTAGCACATTCTTCATTCGTCATTTGGATTATAATGCCAACGACTTTAAAGTGAGAATCAATACTAGTTTGCTTGGAGCATAGCGTGGGGCATGCTAATTGAAAAGGCGGTTGTCATTTGTTAATTGAAATTCTAAAACAAAGAAGTATTTAGTTACCTACCACCATGCCATTTGAAAATTATTTCGTTCTTTTATGACTGCTATTAGATTCAAGAATCATACTTTAAGAATGCAAACATACACAATCAACAATAATCATTAAACATTAACATAACTTCTATACTTTATTATTGACATTGGGTACAACTATTCTTGCATGAAATAGATGATGCATAGGAGAAATGTCAGAGGATAAATAACCATATCGCATTTAATACGACTTAGAGGGAATCTCAATAACTCAAAAAATACGAGTTAGAGGGAATCTCAAAAACTCAAAGAAACTTGGGAATGTACCTTGGACTCCGGCCTTCTTCATAATAATTTGAAAAAGAAAAATGTTCGCGGCGGCCTTGGCCGCCGCGATAAATTTCTTGTTATATTAAACCTTAAACCTGAGATATATTGCATGGAGAACATAACACCCCTTTATTTGAATGTCATCAAATTTAAGAAAGAGGATAAATCTCAAGAAGACTCCAATTATTGGTACACAAAGAATCACATAGCAAGCAAAGCATTTATTTCGGTAACCAAGCCAAATACTGGATAAATGAAGTGTGTAAAAAAATAAGGTCGACTCGTCAACTATGGCCCTTCATGACTCATGACAATGACCTCTTTGGAACTCATATGAGAGAAGGTTTATATTAGGCAAGATAGATTCTAAAGAAAGAGAAAATGATAAAAGGCCTTCATATTTATTGACACGTACCAAACATGTATAAATCTTCTTCTGTGTAAATTAACTTCTGGAGGAGGTAGTTTGCACAATTCTTCTACATATTGACAAGGCATTTAATAAACAATTGATGTGACATAGTAAGATCAAAATCCAAATATAGAGATGACCCCTTCAATCGCTTTGCCTGCTTTAGGATATCCATATTAGTATGTACTCAAATTTGGCACTGTAAATTTCACTATGTGCGGGTGGTGAGGTTGTAATGCTCCTACCTTGTGCGCAGCAATGACAACAACGAGTATTGTGAGGTCTAATTTAGCCAATACCAAAGTCTGTACCTTCTGTTGCACTTCTTTTTTTTTTCTTCTTTTTTATGTATTGGCTTGGTTTCATCTGATACATTCTTCTTCTCCTTAGATCCATTTTTATTGTAACGCTTTTGTTTCATTTGATCACTTGATCCACGCTTGGGATATCCTGTATATTGTTCATGGATTTTTTCTTCCAATCATCATACCTCTTTATAGTCATCTAAAGTTACCTCCAGCATTTCTCGAACATGTTTCTCGTCTCAGTGCCAATTGTGCAGTTAGTCTAGTTAGTAATATAGGTATCATTTTGGTCCATTTGCTTTCTCTCCATTGACTTAATTAAACCATTGTCCCTTGGCTTTTTTTCCTTATATTCGCTCCATGGTTTTCTTAACTTCTTTGACACCTTTGTATGCAATGACCCCAGTAATTCGTTTAGTCCTTGGTTCGAATTAACCTTTGTTTTACATAGATATGTTACCCCTTTGTGCCATTTGCCCCTATTAATTTCTCTAGCTCCTTTTGTGCCTTTGTTCTAGTTGTTTCACTTGATGTCTTTTGCATCCCTTTACAATGCTTAGTTCATTTATCATAGTTGTCCTTTGTTGCTCCGCTTTGTTGCTTGATGTCATTATTCCAATTATTGTGTACCCCTACATACTTATTTTTGCTATTTGTGTCATCTCAATTTGTTTTTAGCCTTGTCCTCGAACATTTCTCTTCATCAACCGCGAACAATTCTCTGTTGCAGAAGCATTTGAGTAAATGCCATTTGAGTTCATCTGCTCATATGGTGGAGGGGAAACAGAATTCTCCACTACTAACTGAGTCTACAGTGGCATTGCCCGGTATAAATTTATACCGATACAGGACGCGGTAGAAATGTCTTTTAATGCACATATTCTGGTAAACCTTGTAAGAAACTTAAACATGAAGGAGAAAATACTTACTTGGCCATCTCTGAAAGCAAGTTGAAAGTAGTTGTCATATTGCTTTACCGCCATCATAGGCTTCTTATCAGAGTCGTAACTTAGACAGCATTCTGTCACACAAGCCTCCCGAAGTTCTTGGAGCTTGTTCTTTTGCTTCTTAAAGTCATCTCCATGCAACTGCTTGAACTCAATGTATTCTCTGTGCATGAAGCGAATTTTGTCTATGAGGCTCATCTTCAACCTAAAGTCATTGTCCAGGTTGTGACTTACGGCTATGACTTTGGCCTCCTCATCTGTCAACCCGACATATATATGGGCTTCGACACTCTTCCAAACCTCATTCCTGCTCTCTTCCTTAGACAATTCTTTCCTGGCTTTATAACTATGTGTTCCACCGAGAACGTAGTAGGTATAGTCCTCAAAATCGGCCTTCCTGTAATCCCTGAGCTCTTGGACCTGTTCTCTGTCAACCATGACAACCAGAGGAGACACATGGGCATGTGGATTTCTTCTCATTCTTTGCTTTAATATGCTCACATGTGCTGCGTACAACTTCCGAACTTGAAGCACCCTGACCCCGTCTTCATTCTTTGGCGGTCGCTTGATAGTGCTTAAGGATAAGGAGATTGTTTGTTTTAAGAGCTTTGTTTCATTTACACGTTTCAGAATTGCACTTGATTTGTCCGAGGGTTTCATGACAATATCGGCCCTTGGCACCTTTTGTAGTGCTTCTGCTGATTCTCCAATGGTCAATGCTTTGCTCTTCCTCGATTTTTTTGGTGGCTCTGTGGTGGTGACCAAAGCTTGCCTTTTTCCCCTTCCTTTAACCAGAACTTCCTCTTCCTCTTCCTCTTCCTCTTCCTCTTCCTCTTCCTCTTCCTCTTCCTCTTCCTCTTCCTCTTCCTCTTCCTCTTCCTCTTCCTCTTCCTCCTCTCTGTCTTTGTCTCTCTCTTCATTTGTACGTGGGTACCAGAACTCCTTCACAAGAACTTTTTCATCACAAAGAATAACGGAGGATAAAATGTCTACTATGTCCTGCAGTCAGGCAATCTCAGTTAGCGTTCAATGTGTATAAATGTATACGAGAAAGCAACAAACAAAAGAAAAGAGGTCATAATACTGACGTAACCAAGTTTGTTGTTCTCCGAAATGTACTCATATACATCTTTTGGCTTGCACATGCTTATTCTAAACATTGTGGTGCTTAGGATGTACTCGACATCCCCGTCGTCATTAATGCAAGTCATAACTATTTCATCTTCGTTGTGTGAGGCCACCAAACTCGTCATTTCTCCAGCTGGGTAATAATCCTCAGCCTTATACTTACCCCTTCCTGTCTTGTTGCAAAGATAAAGGTACGAATTAGTGGGGTAGCGTTCCCTAGCGCCCCTGTGAGTGTACCATGTCACATATCTGAGTTCGTAGGATTGTGGCTTTGGAGCTGAAGGCTGACCTTTGAGTTTAAGTGTTATCTTTTGGCTGAAAACGCAAAAGAATCAGGCTTAAACATCGTCAGAAAAGGCTTTAACACTATTTTCTTTTGTAATTTTGTACTAAAAATGTTGTCTTAGAGAAGCTATTCTAGATGTTATTGTACAGCTTTTTACGCTGCTCTAACTCTAAAAACACTGTAAATTTATGGAAACTGTGTAATTTTCTACAAATTTTTAAAGATCTGGCCTTTTCGGTATAAATTTATACCGAAAGAGGTCTCCACGGTATAAATTTATACCGCAGAATTCTCTGCTGCATAAATTCATACCGCTTCAGTAACCCGCGGTATAAATTTATACCGAGGAGACTCGCACGGTATAAATTTATACCGAGGAGCACTCTGTCGGTATAAATTTATACCAGTTTGTCCTCCTCCTCGGTATAAATTTATACCGAGAAGAACTCACATGGTATAAATTTATACCGAGAGACGTCCGGCGGTATATCTTTAGGCTGTTTATGTTCAGACTCGGTATAAATTTATACCAATGGGGTTCAGCCACTGTATAAATTTATACCGAAAGACCACGACCTAGAGAAAGTTTAAACTACTAAAAGAAACGTAAACTTGAAATGGTACGGGTTAGAAACTTACGTGGCCATGTCCGTATGAAGATCCTTATAGCTGCTGGAAGTCACAAAAAGGGGCAAGTATATAAGGCGGATCGCGAGCGCCTTCGAGCCAAGCAGCGTATACAGATAATGAGCTCGCCTCCGCCTCCCTTAAGTACTACTGCCAATTGCTCTTTCGTATAGTTTCTGTCTATAAGTTTTTATATACAACGTTCTAAAGTTTTCGTATGAAATTATACCCTCCTTGTTTGCTTTCACTGTGCGACCGTATAAATTTATACGCTTTCTGTATAAATTTATACCACTCTTTGTCTCTTGTGCTTCTGCTTGGTATAAATTTATACCGTGCGGTATAAATTTATCTGCGTCGTGCTCTTGAGCTCACTATGGCTACGGAGAGAAGAGCGTCAGAGCCACCACGATCCCCTTTCGCCGGGCTACCTCCTCCCATGGTTTTCACACCCCCGCTGTTCTTAGCCAGAAAGCCGACTCGACACTCGAGCCCAGCCCTCCTGTTCGTGCACGTTGGCTACCACCACCAATGCAGTTCACGCCACCACCTCCAGCTCCTGTGCTTCGTTTACCGCCACCCATGCATTTCACTCCTCCAGAACCCAGACAACAAGGCAACCGTCCTCCACCCAGTCGTTTCACTCCAGTCGAGCCCAGACTCCCTCCTCTCGTTCATTTTAGTCCGTCTCCTTTGGTTCAGCCTAGACAGCCCACACGGTCGCAAATGACTCCATCACCATCCATTGCACTACAGGATGCCACTTTTAGTGAAAGCAGCCAGCACCATGCTACTCCTGTGTTTTATGAGACTTCTGGAGCTACTCAACTACGTCATCCGCCTCGACTTCTTTTTCCAAGGGAAAGACAAACTTCTTCCATACAGGATCAACACACGCCTAATCTCACAGCATCCACAAGTATTACAGTGTCAGATGAAGAAACACCTCATGTTGATCTCTCAGACGAGGACCTACCAAAGCCACAGGACTCTATGTTCGAATTCAAAGCTCCTGCAAGTAAGAAGCTTAAGCGAAACTTACACAAGAAAGCATGTACATCCCAAAGAAGAAAGAAACTTATGGACGAGGCTCACTTGAGGACAACACATACAAAGCACTGTTGTTCTCAACGTTGTTTGCTTAAGATTGGACTAAAGGAATTGAGGTTGATTCGTAATAGTTACAGTTCAATGACTCTGCTAGACCGAAGGGGCTACTTAGCCTTCAATATTAGGCCTGATTATAGTGAGAAGTTTATTTACACAGCTGGTGGCCACACCGTCTGTCAAACAACTTTAAATTGATTCATGCTTTAGGCAGCAGACAACTTGACCGCCTGAAGAAAAGGCTTGACAAGAATCCAGGCATTAATGACTACTGCCACTCAGGAGGTATATCCAGAATTCATGCCCTTCAATGTGTTTCGTGGATGGAAGGTTTCTTTAAGGAGTCTTGCGAGAAACTCCCTAACAGCCCTATGTACCACTTGAGTGACAACTTCACGAAACGTGAAGTCTACGATAATTATAAGGACATGTGTGTTGATGCTGGAGAACGCCATGTATGCTACTCTTACTTCACTGTGCTCTGGAAAAAAGAGTTTTCTCGCGTGTCCATTCCTAGAAAGCATCGGATGTCTGTTTGTGCTACATGCTCTGAATTAAAAGCTCAGAGACAAAGTGCAAGGACACTTCACACTAAAAGTAAGCTTCCAGGATGTGTTCTTGCCTAGTTCTACTTAAAAGTAGGTTCTTTCCTAAACATGTTTTCATTTCAGATGCATTGAAAGAGAAACTGAACAAGCACAGAGAACAACAATCTTTGGAAAGGAGAAAATTGACAAAACATAGGAAGAAAGCACTGGAACAACCACTCAACTACATATCGGTTGTTATTGATGGAATGGACCAGAAGAAGACCACCCTACCACATTTTGTCAATGTGCCTAAGGATGCTGCTGAAGAAGATTTCATACACCTGCATGTTGTTGGTGCTATGGTATTTAATGGAAAACTATCTTGCAAGGCATTTTTGAACTATCCAAACATTCATGCTGATCCAAATCTCACTATCACAATATTGAATAAGCTTCTTTCCAATCTAGAACATATACCACCGGTTCTATATCTTCAGCTAGACAACACGACAAGAGAAAATAAGAATCAGGCGTTGTTTGCTTACTGTGCTATGCTAGTTGAGAAACAAATCTTCAAGAAGGTGAAGATTGGTTTCCTGCTTGTTGGTCATACACACGATCAAATTGATCAGATGTTCAGTAGGTTCTCTAAACGTCTTGCTCGAAAAAAAGCTCTCAGCCTACCAGCAATGATTGAGGTTATCCAAGATTCCTACAATCCTCGTCCAGACATCGAGTTATTAGAAGAAACTTATAATTTCAAGGCATGGATTTTTTGGAGAGATCAACTGGGTCACTGTGCTATTGAGCCCTTGAGAAACATTACATTTCAGCTTCAGATCAAAATTTCACTTGTAGATGGCAAGGCCATCTTACAAGGAAAGAAATATGCCCCATCCTTGCAATTGCTGACCCCAGCGGGTATTCAATTCATTCGCACCATCCCCAATACTAGTTTCATGCTCTCTGCAGAGCAAATGCCTCTAAAAAGCTTGAAAGAAATCACAAAGAGTAAAAAGGAGGGAAGAGCATTTGACTCAATCAAATCATTGGATTATATTGAGACAAGTATTCAGTTGTGCTCTAACCACTTTGGGGCAGATGCTTTATGGTGGCCTCAGTTTTTTCTCAACAGCGTGACATGTTGCAAGCTTCATTACAAAGGTCGAAGAAGACCGTTACATTCAACTGGCCATGTAGGCAAACTCTCCCTGTGCAAGTTGAGAATCAAGAGGAACATGTAGAGATATTGGCTAGCTCAGATGAAGATGACAGAGTCATGTACACTGGCCCCAGACGCGCAAACACAACAAGTTGCTCGAGTATCCGGGGTCTCGAGATCGGAGGAAAGGAATGCTCATAGCTGTCCCGGTGATAATGATGAACTGGGAAGCCATTCCGCTAGCTAAAAGTCTTGGAGGTAACAAGAGAGGATGGAATTCCCACTCAATTAAAAGTGCATCGGATGAGAACAAATGCCGCCAATGCTTTCGATTGGGAGTTATACTTGGGAGATGGTAAAAGCAGGAGTGGGAAAGAGAGCAAAGTCCAAAGCAAACTTCTTTGTCATAGATCTAGCTGAAGTAAAGGTTCTTGCATATGACTTTGTTACATTTGCTTTGCTAATAAGTTACGTATGGTCACTCAAACTTTAATAAAAGGTCGGCATGTGGATTAGACAAACAACCTAGAAAGGTGGCCAAAAAGATGATGATGAAGACTCACTTGTAGGCAAAGTGAGGAAGAAGATCGTCGAAAGTACATCCAGTTTTGAGAGTGAAGTCGAGGGACGAAGGCTCAAGTGATCGGGGATTAAATGAGTGGGAGGATGAGATGCATCCCGATATTCTTTGCAAAATGTAAGTTTGTCTGATGACTCGAACATGTAAAGAACAGAAAGTGCAGGTGATGAGTGTTTGTCAAAATGTCCTATATTTTTGACAATTTTATTCATAATTTTGTACAATTTTCACAACCTTGAATATATCACTTCTTTGTCACTCTACTACCCTTGCTATTTTTTTTATTGCCCTTTTTTTGCTACACTTTATATAAGTAACTATTTTTTGTTCTAAATTAGGAGGATGAAAATTGCTATTTAAAATTTTTGCATGGAAGTTATGTTCAATCAACCCCTCAAAAAGGGTACCTAAATTACCTAAATTATCACACCTGTCACAAAAAAACCTTAAAAATGGACTTTTTTAAGGGAATTTTAGGGAATCTTTCAAAGATACCTTTTGAAGTGCGTTTGGAGCAAATAAGTGCATTTCATTTTAAACTTTGTTATGTTAGTTGCAAATAGTATTGGGGCAATTAAACCAAAACAATTTTTGCCTTTTCCTAACCCTGCATGACTTTCACGTACACCATTATACCTTGTAATAAAAAAAAGAAAAGAAAAAAAAATAGGACTATAAGAAATGATTAAGGTACTTTCGGGTGACCATCACAGCTCCGAATTTGCTTAGAATAGAATAGAATAGATTTTTTTAATGTCCACGGAGACCAATAGGTCATGGGACCCATACAATGGGCTAGTACAATCATTACTACTAGGATTAAAAAACCTCTGCCTCGAAAGGTTTTCAAGGGAAAAACATTTGCAGTAATGATGATACTAGACAAGCGGAGATAATGACTACTGAGGGCTCAGTAATTGCAGACGTTTATCTAGAACCTCAAGTATGTATAATGCCAAGTCATGCACAGATAGTGCTCTGAGAAGTTGTGGAAGCGTGGAATGGAATGGTAAGGTCAAAAAATGATTCCGGGCTATCTCAAAAGCAGGGCAACTCAGAAGAGTATGGCTTTCATCTTCAATAACCTGTAACTGGCAATATGCACATAGTCTCGCTTCTCGCAGCAATTGCGGCCGCTCCCATCTACCTATCTCAATCCGTAGCCTGTGGGACCCCGTGCGAATTGATGCAATAGCGACAAGCTTGTTCCTGGACAATGAAGCAAGCAAATAAGCTTGGGGCCCTGGTGCCAAGGTGGGATTTATGTGTGCTTAGAGGCAAGATTGCCCGCCTCAAGGTTTGTTCGCATGCACATTTTTCTTCAGTTCACGACCATCTTTGATGATGGCAATCTGGAAGGAGGTGGTTTGAATTTTGTGGATGTGTATCTCTGCCCCTGTTTTTATCCACGTTCATATGGCTTCCTATCACTAGAAAAATAAAATAGAATCTTGTTCTCATAAAGAATATTGGTATTTGCACTTTGAAGCATTTCTGAAGACTAATCACATGCAGCAACAGTCAACAAGCATTGAAATATTGATACAAGATACAAATGGTGATACAAATACAAATGGCAAGGCTATGTTACAACTTCTTGAATTTAAAATACAGATGATATTTCTAATACACATTTGTAGTGTATTGTTGTTTAAATTTGAATGAGGATGATATTTCCTACTAAAAGAACTTAACTTTTCCACACCTTAGGAAATGAAGAATTAATTGAATAGATCTGATCTCGTAAGTGAAAAATGTTCGTGATTTGCATAGTAGTCATAATTAGAAAGTACATAATTGAAGGTGCATAAATATATTTGTACTAGCTATGCCAGCCATTAGCGATTTTTTGAGATGGTAAAAAGGCTTTGTAAGAATTGCTAACTAGGATCGCTTTCTTGTTCCATTAAAAATAAGCATGTTGCAAATAGTATTGGGGCAATTAAACCAAAACTTTAAGGAATTAAAGGGTGATATGATTCACATTGATGCTTGTGTGGACTTAGATTGTTTGGAAGGGAGCAGCAAGAGAAAATCCTCAAAGGCCGAAAATATGTTTATTCTAAACAAGAGGAACAATTGCTGGCTTCTTGTTGAAAATGTACTTAGACTTATGGTAAGACGCTATGATGTGCGATTTTATGAGAGTAGCAAGCTTGTCATTGTCACAGAGCTTGATGAGATGGAAATGATCAACATGAGCGAGTGTCCATTACTTTGATGAATAGAGCTCTAGGTAGTAATGAATGTGAAGGGGAAAAAGGGTTCTCTGTGTAGTAATAAGAACATATATAATGGATTAGTATATTCCAAGTTATGAAGGAGTTTTATGGTATCTTCCAAGTTATGAAGGAGTTTTATATTCCAAGTTATGGAGTTTTATGAAGGAGTTTCATCAAAAACCTATTCTTAGATTGATGGGTTCACATACAATTTGTGTGAAACTTGAAGTGCCAGGGTATGGTGAGTACGATATTGAATGGCATCTGGTTGTTGACTTGAAGACCATAAAACACATATATAATATGAAACATGGCACTGCGAAAGCAATGGAAGCATGTCCCTTTTGTGACTTCACGCCGAAAGCTCCTATAGATGTTATTGCTATAGCCAAAGGCAAAGTTTGTAAAAATGCCAAAGGCAAAACAAAGAAAGCTTCCTACTAGACTAATCTTGTACAGACTAGCTAGCTTATCCCACTGCTTTGCGGCAGCCAAAGTGGAGAACACATATAGGCTTTTAAGTTCTACCACGTCGGGAATCATCATTGTATACCCCTAATAACCAACTTCCAAATATAAACGACATTGGCAAGGTTTAAACCCATGACCAAATGTACATTTATTTTGGCATTACTAGGCCTATACCAACTCACCACACATCCGTTGGGCAAAAGTTTTGCCTTGCATGTACATCCCGCCTTAGGAAGTTTAGGTCCTAGGGCAACTCTATGGGCATGGCTTTTTAGCCTCACCATCCTAGTGCCACCTGCCATAGTCCCATTGATTTTTTATTACTTTGTTTAAGGTCCATACTAGACTAATCTTGTACAGACTAGCTAGTTTATCCCACTGCCTTGTTATTACTTTGTTTAAGGTCCATACTAGACTAATCTTGTACAGACTAGCTAGTTTATCCCATTGCCTTGCGGCAGCCAAAGTGGAGGACACGTATAGGTTTTTTAAGTTCTACCACGTCGGGGATCATCAACGTATACCCCTAATAACCAACTTCTAAACATAAATGACATTGACAAAGTTTGAAACCATGACCAAATGGCCTATACCAACTCACCACACATCCGTTGGGCAAAACTATTGCCTTACATGCACATTTTGTAGGTAGGATTTAATCCCGCCTTAGGAAGTCTAGGTCGTAGGGGCAACTCTAGGGGCATGGCTTTTTAGCCTCACCATCCTAGTGCCACCTGCCATAGTCCCGTTGATTTTTTATTACTTTATTTAAGGTCCATATTAGACTAATCTTGTACATACTAGCCACCTGCCATAGTATACCCCTAGTAACCAACTTCCAAATATAAATGACATTGGCAAAGTTTGAACCCATGACTAAATGTACAAAACTTTTGCCTTATATGCATACTTTGTCGACAGGGTTTAATCCTACCTTAGGAAGTCTTTGTTTTGCCACAAAGAAAGATCCCAATATAAAAGGTGCAGCCAAAGAGAGAGCTTCCAATGTGAAGGATGCATCCAAAGATCTAGCAATGTGAAGGGTGCAACAAAACAGAAAGCTGCTTTCTAACAATGCAGAGGGTGCAGCCAAAGATAAAGCTAAGAAATTATAAATTGTTTTTATTGTATTTTTTGGTTAAATATAATATGGGGATATGGGTCAATTTTTGGCATTAATACGGCAAATCTGTGATATCTTTTCCACCCCCTTTAAAATCTTTTATGCTTCCCTGTTACCACGTGGATGCCAAATTCGTGTGGATTAGCTGGAGAGATCTTCCCTTCTCGTAAACTGGAGCTCCGTGGCCGCCTGCATTCGTTTACGATCTATTAACCCACCCTAAACCAAAATTCGATGGTTGACGAACTCAAACAAATCCGAGTGCTGCACCTTTTGGAATGAAAATCCAGCTGTGCATACCCACCTGATCCATCAGGTAATTCCTTGACGATCAGATACCGTCCTAGTCTCAACCATAAACGATGCATGGGTCTTCCACTTAGAGCAAAATCTTTGACATATTTATATTTGTTTTTGTATGTTGCAGATTGTTCAAGATCCTGATGCAGGTGTAGCAGCAGTATATGTTGAATATGGTTTTCAATTTTAGCAATTTGATTGCCGTGTTTGTACTGCTCAGTATGGCAGAGCCTTCTTTTAGCTTGTGTAGTGAAGACTTAGAGGGCAATGAGAGTTCTAGTGTAGAACTACCTGGCAGTCCCATGGATATAAAAAAATGTCAAGAAATTCTAGATGAACTTGATGACGAACAAGATGTTGAAGATGATGAAGCTCCAAAGGATGACTGGATTCCTCTGGATGAGGACCTTTGAATCGAAATTTTTGTAGTTTCCATGAATACTGGAATTTGGAGTTTGTTTTGCTATACTCTTTGGAGCCTCTTGAGTGGTTGATTCTAGAATTATAGGTTTCTAGAATTATGGTTGAATTCTAAAATTATGGTTGAATTTTGGAATTATGGATTGAATCCTGGAAGTTTGGAATTGTAACTTTTGCATATAGAAACGTTGTAGTCTGGAACTTAAATTGAAATGAAATATGTCAAAAGAATTATGCCAACAAAAAAAAAAAAAAAAAAAAAAAAAATCTGCCAAGGAAATATTGGTGGACGTGAAATTACACCTTAAAAAACATATAGAAAATTGCAGTAATCCCAAGCAAGTGATCATAAGGTTCCGAAAATGTGATTTGGGTATCGGGTACCATAAGTTTTGTGATGGTTTTTTCAATGTATTCGTATGCGAATACGTATTATGCTGACGTTGGATGGCCCGATCTGGATTTGGGTGAGAGTGATAGTTTGAAGGAAGGTTTTTTTTTTTTTTTTTTACGTGTAGGGAGGGAAGCCGTTATCTACTTATCTTGTGCACTTTCTATACTGAGATTTTAGGGTTTGGCGCACTACAAGAGGATATGGCTTTTGCGTCAAATCCTGCGTCATTACCCTTTAAGGTTTGTCAAGTTTGTGTCAGAAGCTCGAAAGTGACACAAATTTATTCGATTGCGTCAAAACTTGTGTTAGTACAATTGTGTCAACTGTAACGTCACTTTTTCAAAAAATTTATATAAAAAGCTTTGGCACTTTTATGTTAGGTTTTGTAATACCAGTTGCATCATGTGTTGTGTAAAGTTTGTGACATATTTTAGAGACAAACATACCACTAGTTTCGTGTCAACTATAGCGTCATTTGTTCTAAAGTTTTGAGTTAATTTTTTTATATATTTGTGTCAATACTTGTATCATCTCTTTGTCATCTTTTGTGAAAAGTTTGTAGCATCTTGTTGTGCCAAAATATCAACAATTTTACATCAATACTATGTTATATAGTGACACACTCTTCACATGCTTGCATAAAAAAAGTGTCAATGTTGTTACATCATGAAGTAGAAATGCATAGATATTATGACACAAGAAGCTTGACACAAAAGTGACACTAGCCAATATGCGGAGAAAAGCTTATCAGAAAGACATTTCATTTTATTTGTTGTTTTAGACCGACATGTTTTTGAATGCCAATTTACTAAACTTATAACAAAATTAGAAGTATTGCTTAATCATTACATCCACCCTCTTCGATTTTTTATGTATGCATGTTTCTAGGTCTTATATAGCTAAACTACATTTTAATAAGAGAAAGGCAAACGAGAGCAATTTTTTACAAAATATCTGAAATAAATTGTTAGAAAGTATGGTGATCCTTATATCATGGTGATTCTTGTCTTTAAAAAGACTTTTATGAGTGGAAATTCGAAAGGTCCAACTCTATTTTAGGGGAACAGTAAAGGACAAAATCAAGATAAAATGTTTATTGCACCTATGAACTCTTAGAATAGGAAGTTATATTTGTGTCACTATATTTATATAAATTGACAAAAAACTTTTCTTTTGTCTTGAGGAACATTTGTTCATCGGAAAAACAGAAGGACAGGAATATGAATGCCAAGCTGATCCGCATTTGGCTTCTCCAAATATTTCTCGTTTCTGCCCGACAATTTCTTCAGCTCCAATCCTGCCGGACTGCTGGTAGAAACAGAGCTCTGGCGATGGTATTGTGTATTTCTCAGTTTTGCCCAAGCTCTGTTTCCTTCGCATTTTAAAATTGAAATTTCAGGTTGTTTTGCTCCGGAATCATCCTTCTTTGAAGACCCAGGTGTAATTTTTGAATCAGATCCTGCTGTTCCTAACCATGGATCGCGAGCTTCAGAAGTTGGTTTCTCTGCTCTGCTCGCTGACTTGGATCTAAGAAATTTGGGCTTTTAAAATCCCAGAATCTCCTTCCAGCTCTTTTTCTTCTTAGGTGGAGGATTAACCACTTTCTGATGCAAATCTTCATGTCGTACTGTTTTATTCATTCTTGAATACTCTGCAATCTTGATTTCCTTGTTGCCGACCTCATATTCATTTTTCACTGCCCTGTTGTCGGGTGTGCTTTGAGAAATTGGACAAATCTTGCCATCTTGTATCAGGTCTTCTGCTGCTTTCATTAATCCGGTTAATGCATCATCCCATTGGCTTGGTGCCGGAGCTGCAAATTCAAATCTATGCCCGAATCTCCTTCGATGAAGGTGGAATCTGAAATACACAATTCAGCGCTACAGCAGAGCCATCTCATGCGAAGATCAAATTCGCTGTCAGATTGAATGCCTTGAGCCATTACTCAGATCGCTCGCTGCTAAGTTATGATGTGAGTGATTAGAGGAAAAAAATGAATATATAGCGAAGGAAAAGAAGGTCTCAGAAGAGAAGATTAGATTAGAATTCTCGTGAGGCATATTCATGGTAATAGAGTATTGTGGATTTTGTGCCGATGTGTCACGTCAAAGGAGGTCGTTTAATTGGACTCAAAATCTGTTTCTAGAATGTGACGCACCGAAATTTATGCTTCTTTTAGTATAAATTCAAACCTTGCCGTATTTCCACGTAAAATTTAGGTGCCAAGCTTTCTGTCTTATCCGCGTATCTGTGTCTGACACGTCTCAGACATTCTTTCCAGGAATCATAAGATTTAAAATAGGTTTCATGTGCGAGCCACATGGTTCTTTATCTAGTCAACTTGCATAAGTTGAAACCTTACATGGTTCCCTGCCAATATCTGCGTAAATGTTTGACATGAGAATTGCCGCACCACCAATAAGGGGGCATAACATTGGGTTAGCAACTAATTAAGAGATCTTGTGTTCAAGTCTCTGGGGATCCGTCGTATGTCCTCATGGATGCTGCCAATGTGGCATGACGTAAAATTACTATCCATCCATCCATCCATCTATCTAATTCAATGTTTCCATGTATGCTACCTACCTACCTACCTACCTACCTATCTATCTAATTCAATGTTTCCATGTATGCTACATCTTCAGGGAACTATGGCATAAGCCAAAGCTTTTACTGCAATAACAGAACACACCCTGTATGATATTTTAGTATAGTAAGTTTCTAATCAAAGATGAAATCGCCCTTGCCTAAATAAACAATAAGCATTAATCTGATCAGTTGAGAATTGGACCCAAACTTAGCCTGAAGATCAATTTTTTTTTAATTCTTTAACATAGATCAACATTCAAGTACAGAACTCACAACATGTGATACAATCTTTAGCCCTTCTTTTCCCTAACTTTATGCCATTTAAAAGAAATTTGAAGTGACTCAAGCCACCTTGCACCTCTAAGATCCGTCGTAGATCAAATAGTGACCATTCACATTCCACACGAAGCAATTTATATAACTGCTCATCTTTTTGAATAGGTACCTATACTACTTCTGAGTGTGTGCCATCCCCTGAATCTTGTATTTAAAAAACCCATTGCCACTTCAAACCTTCACGAACATGTATCCATCTTCTGTATTTAAATGTGATATAGAGAGTTTGCCTTCTTATGCAATACTTGAATTGCACTGTTTGTCCTATTAATTCTGCATTCTATATCATTATCCTCTGGATGCTTATATAATTGGATCCAGCATTCCTCGGGTAGAAGTGATAGCAAGGACTGATCTGAAATGGATGTAAGTCAATGAATTGAATATTGAAATAAAAATATCAATTAAAATTTGTAGCTTTACATGTATACAGATATCACCTATTGGGGCCCTTGCATCTCAGCACAACAGTGGTATCAGATTGAAACATTGCTGAAAGTGTTTCTCGCAAGGATTTGGGGTTAAAGTCTTGATTTTATTTGTAGTTGTACTACTAGAGGCAACATGCTTCCTCTTGAAGCAAAAGCTCTGTACCAGACAATAAACTTTGTCAACAAGATTCGCTAGTAGCCAGATGGTTGTTTATCTAAAATAGCTACGATCCAATTAACATCTTCACGATGGTATCGAGATTTGCTAAGATGGGGCGAATGCTGGAGAATAACTATGCAACATTGGCTAGAAACTGAGCTTGGAGCTCGAGATTTGCTGCAGACACGCGCTCCATAGCATGGTTGGCAGATTGAACAAAATTACTTGAAAGCACACCAATCCCGAAATTCTTGAAGTAGTCCATTCCATAGAGAAATACATGACAAGATCTAAATCAGGTAGATGGTCAAATATTCCAAGAGAAGAGATATATTACATAATAGGCAAGCAGAACTTGGTTGAAAATGAGGCTGATGTGTTCTTACACTGTTTAGCATATGAAGAGATAAAGAATAGGTTCTATATACAGGCTAATGATTTTTTATCACTGCTTCATAAGAACCTTGTGATACTTGTTCACTATTTTAGAGTTGTAGAGTCACATCGTTCACTTATACCAGAACTGTGAAAGAGTATTGCACATTTATCGCTCCATGACCTTCAAGGTCCAAGGTGGACGTGACAATAATACATTACATTACATATATGTGAGCCAATAGATGTATGCAAAGGTGTATTTGTGCAACCATACAAACTTCTATATTTTAAAGACTTTAATAAGTTCTAATGTATCTATGCATACACAAGAGCTTTAAACGACAAATGTATTTCCAAATTTTTCGAGTATCCGAGTATCCTCAGACACCAAACAAATCCATCCAGGTAAGTGAGCGCGTAAAGGAAGATGTTTAGAAGAAGAACCTAGTTAATTGGCTAAGAAAGGGAAATTTCTAACAAAAGCCAGAAAAGCTGCCATCGTTTAATGTTTAGAAGTTGATAGGCTAAGGAAGGAAACTTTCTAAGGGGTAAGAGAAAGATGCTAAGAAAAGCAGGGATCTTTTTTGAGATCCAGGCTGGCTTTTGGAAGGGGATAGAGGTGGCGGCTGGAGAAGGGGTTATAAGAGAGACAAAATACCTGTTAGATTGGGGTGGGGCGGAGATAATTGGACGAGCAATGTCGCGGTCTCAGGCACAAAACGTCTCCGTCCTGGGCGCGGGAGGCGAAACCGTGGTGCTGGGCCACGGGTTCGGCACAGACCAGTCTGTGTGGAGGCATATTGTGCCTCATTTGCTGGACGATTACCGGCTTGTGCTCTTCGATCTCGTTGGAGCCGGCACCACCAATCCTGCCCTTTATGACTTCGACAAATACTCTAACCTCCTCGGCTATGCCCAAGACCTCATCTCCCTCCTTCTCGACCTCCACATCACATCTTGCACTTACGTTGGCCATTGCTGTGCTGGCATGATCGGCTGCATCGCATCCGTTCTTCGTCCCGACCTCTTCTCTAAACTCATCCTACTCGGAACCACTCCTCGGTATCATACTTTCTCATTTTTGCTTTTATTTTTATTCATTTTAGTTATTTTTATTTTCATTTTTATTTTTCCTATTGCTGTCTTCCTTTCCTCCTCACTCTTCCACATTGCCCTTGCAGCTTCCTCAGCGATGTCAATTACCCTAGCGGATTTGAACAACCCGAGCTCGACCTCCTCCTTGACGCCATGACTTCTAACTATACAGCTTGGGTATCTGGATCTGCTCCATTGGCTGTTGCCAATGATATTCATTCGTCTCCACTCTGGAAATCAGTCGAACATTCTTCTCTATACGACCTGATATTGCATTACATGTAGTCAAGACAATTTTTAAGAGTGATATACGTGATATACTTCCCCAAGTTACTGTTCCATGCCATATCTTGCAAGGTGAGAAAGACTTTGCTTGCCCAGTTGTTATTGCTAGTTATTTAGCAAATCATCTTGGTGGTAAGACTACGATTCAATTCCTCCCTACTGAAAGCCATTTGCCTCATCTAACCAACCCGGATGTTGTTCTTCCAGTTTTACGGGCTCATCTTGCATTAACCCTCTAGAATTATCTCTTAGAAGAGTTTGGTAATTGTCTAAATCATTAGCAGACTAAATTTGTTATATATCTTAAGGTGCGATTTTTTTCTTTTCTCATATATAGTTTATTACCATGTATATGTGCAATGTATTTATATTTTAAACCACTACTGTAACAAGTGTACGTATAAAAAAACACGTGGCAAAAAACATGCAAATTTGATGACCATAAGCATCCAACCTCATTTCTCTAACATTTTGTATTGCTTCTAACTTAATATTTCCCCTTGGTAGTCAAGAGCCTAACTAACCCAAGGTTATACCGGACTAGGACTCGGTATAAATTTATACCATTCTAAAACCCTGACGTTTAGAACCTCGGCCCCCTACGGTATAAATTTATACCACGGTCATGAACGGGATAAATTTATACCGTGGCCTCGCCTGCCTAGAATTAATTGTTTCACAACTAGCCTTAGCCATTAAGCTGCTGCATCAACGGTCCTCAATTTTTAATAGGTGTGGGATCTGCAAGAAAGAATCTTCTGCATGTTTGAAGATGGTGAACTTAAAGAGCAAGCCAGCAGCGCTGGCACAAAACCAAAAAAAGTTTCTGAGTCGAAACAAAAAAACATGAGCATAGTGCCATGGACACAACTACAGGGCCTGAAGAGCAAAGAAATATTTGTGCGGCTTCTGGAAAAAGTTGTTGCCAAAGAATTTACTCTCGACGAAATGGCTAAGGAAGCTAAGACGTAAGGAGACTTTACTATGCACTGTACTCAATCCATGTCTAACTCTCTTCTTGGTTGCAGTCAGAAGGACATTGTCACATGCCAGTCGGAGTTAATGAAGCAACTAAATTTAGAAGACTGGGAGGAGTGCAAGCTTCTTTACCCGACATGTACAACGAGATAGTATAATACTGAGAACATCTTTGTCAACTTTAGTGGCTGGGTGAGTTTGTAAGAAGAACTGCTTTGTGCTTTTGTGCTTTTGTGCCACTGCCTTACTCCTTTCTTACAGAACAAGAAGAAAGGTCTGCCAGCAGGCTTCTTGAATCTGGTTCGAAGGGCAAAAGAGGAAAGGCAAAGATTAAAAGCCATCGAACGGCAAGGTGTAGCCAAAGCAGCGATTCGAGGGTGGCTACGAAAGATTTACAACATATGGCCAGGACTGCTTGTACAAAGGTGTACATGGTGACTGCACCAAACTAGGGACAATGTTGGATAAGCAGAACTTTACATTGTGCATAGCAGACATTCCCTATGGTTTTAAGATCCAGGACATTGTTTTTGATGATGAAGCCTTTACTCATGTGCAAGTAAAAGCATTTTTGGATGGTCTAAAGGACGTCACGTTGTCGGTAAATTGGAGAGTCATAATCTTTCACTCCGACCTTCAAACGATGTCTGTGTTAAAACCTGTTTCATTGGTCTGCAACGCCGGCTTTGAAAATTGCATCTGGTAAGCCTAGTTGCTTGCTTTTTGTAATTTAAAAAGATTATGCTGCACAAATTTATACTGCAGTCCTTGCTGTATAAATTTATACAGCAGGAACCCCGCGGTATAAATTTATACAGCAGGAGACCTGCGGTATAAATTTATACAGCAGTCCCTCGGCCGTATACATTTATACCATTTCCTCAAGACGTTCGACTAACCTTTTCTTTCTGCTCTAGGCTGAAGACAAACGTTAAAGGTCATGGTGGTGGTCCACGGTTAGTCAGCTGCTTCGAACATTTTCACATCGCTGACACCAAGAAGACCATGGTGCACTTTAACACTCAAGGTGAGAAGACCCCACCGTGCAATGCATTCCAATTCCCCGCCGTCTTACAGAAGCTGAGAGACCCGCAGAGGCAAGGCGCTGTGGTGTCTCACTACCAGAAACCCCAAAGGCTAATTAACAATCTGATACAATGGTTTTCACGCCCTGGGGACTGGGTTTTGGATGCTTTTTCAGGAACTGGCACCACAGCTATATGCGCTCTTAAGCAGGGGCGTAACGTGGTGTCAGTTGATATTGACCCAGACAAAATCAGCTTCATCAGGACTCGAATAAGCTCCTATGAGTCCTTTCCAGATGAAAATGAGGAATTATAGCAAAAAATGGTGCTGGGAATGTCAAAGGCACCTACACTGAAATCCAGCCTCCTATTACAGGAAGAAAAGACGAGGAGGTGGAGTTCGTAGACCTCGAACCAGTGGAGGTAGAGCCCCCCCAAGCAGCCAGTTCCAGTACCATTAGAATCAGAAGCAGGTGTCTCAGGCTTCGTGGCATCACAAGAAACAGAGCAAAAGGGAGATGCGAGCCCTTTAGACTGGGAGGAACCTCCCGTCGTATAAATTTATACCGACAGATTTCAATTTTAAAATGTCAGTATAGATTTGTACGAGGAACTGAATTTTATGTTCTCTAACGTTCGCATTAATGCCCTTTGTATTGTTTTGGAAATCCACTAAGAAATTTAAAATGGATTCTCTTATTCTGTCTCCAGCAGTGTCTAATTACAGCAACTACCACTTCTTTTCCACATACTTTATTTTTTACTTTTTGTAAATTACACTTTAATGGCATTTGCAGATTTATTGTACAAAAGGACACACTGCATATGCTTCCTTTTGAACAACAATTAATTTGTTGGTTCTTTAATATTTGCGTTAACCTCCTCAAAACAGTCTCTTTTTGATTTTTTTTTCCCATTACATTTCTATAAAAGTGCTTCTTTTTATGCGATTTATTGACCACCAAGTGTTCAACAATCTTTCCTGCTCCCTTTTTTGTCTCTTTTTTGAATTTTCAAAAATTTTCAAAGGAATCTTTCAAACGCACTTCTTAAATAAGTGCGTTTCGTTTTAAACCTTGTTACATGCTTATTTTTAATGGAACAAGAAAGCGATCCTAGTTAGCAATTCTTAGAAGCCTTTTTACCAAAAAATCGCTAATGGCTGGCATTCATCGTCAAGGCAACTTCTGTTCTTCAGGCGCTATGATTTTCTCTCTCTAGCGCCTTATGAAAAAGTTCATGCACCGGTAGTACCTTTTTGCCCATATCTGAAGCATCAGAAGTCAGATTGTAGTGTTTTTTGGTGCGTTGGAAAGATTACAACATGACCTTTTCGATGATGTATAAATTTGTAAGATTTCTCATTCATCTCAGCAGATTTTATACAATGGTGGATAGTGGATAGCCGCACACATGCGAAGTACACACGAAGGAAAATAAAGGGAATGTCTAATTATACAACTTGGACCCCATGAAATACAATGCTAATAGATGTTTGGTTTGTCTACCTGCTGAAAGCTTATCACCAGGATTAAAAAACCCAGCTCTTTCGGGTTTTCGAGGAAAAACCCTAGTGATAAGCCTTCGGCAAGGGGCTTGGACAAATATAAGGCTGAGAATTCGCTCCCAAAAAACCCACGAATGGAGAAGTCGAAGCTGTCGTCGCTTGACAACTTGTACCTACACATCACCAACACTAGAATTAATGTGACAAAACAAACCTCCCAAAGTGGAGGGGCTGATCACGCTTGCCACGTGATAACAAAAGAAAAACCTCTTCAAATAGAGGGGCTGGTCACGCATGCCAGACGACAAATACACTAAAAAATTAAGGGGAGAGGGGGGGGAGGGTGGGTTTCAAAGAATAGAGAATAAGGTACTGCTGAGAGAAGAGGAAGCGCCAATGAGACGTTGATGAAGAACCTCGCCTAATATATTGATCTCCCAACCAGAGAAAGCATGCAATGCATGCATGCGAGACATGCATGCTCGCCCCCTCTAGAATCTCGATTCGAGGGCTCGGATCGATGGGATTTTTGGCAGATGCGCAACTTTTTTGATCTGATTAATTCGGCCCTCTTAAGGATCTTGCATCGGTAGTATTTTTTTGCTCATATCTAATCGAAGTGTTCTTTAGGTTGGAAAGCTTACTGTGTGATCTTTTCAACATCGTGCATATTGTGGGGGGTTTGGTCACATGATTTATCTTGTAACTCTGCTCCATTTCGACCCTCTGGAGGCGATGACATTGCTCAAATTAAATAGTTAGGGCATGCTATTCTTCTTGGTGACTTCATCACTCGTACTGCTGCAATGCAAGCTACTCAGGTTATACTTGAGGATGCCCATGACCCTTTATGGATTTTGCTAATGATACAATTTTGCCACGTTCATCGCCTGATGCTAACAAACCTCATTCAATTATGTGAAGTCTTCGAGATGGTAATTTGCAATGGCTTAAAGCAATGGTCACATTCTAAAGGTGTTACATGTAGACAGGATAGGCAGGGAGGTGGTACTAGTATTGTTGATTATGTCATTTCCCAAGTGTGTGCCTTGGATCTCATTTCAGATTTTCGAATTGGCACAAGGTATAGAGATGAGGAGATAAATTTTGACCACTATCCACTTTATTTGTCATTAAAGAGGCAGCTTACACTTCTTTAACCCATTGCTATCCATGCTCTTGCTTCTCGCATTCGCTTGACCTATTTTAAATCTTTTGAATATGCACAGATATTAGCTCTTGCACTTGAAGGTTTTTTCGATTATCCAACTCTTCAAGAATATAATATTGCATTTTGCTTACTTCTGTTGTCTCCTGCTTTGGTATATGCGCTTGTGGTGCTGCTCACACTAGTAGAAAATCCTTTCCTAGAAATGCATGGTTCGATGCAGAATGTAAGCAGCTTAAAAAACACTTGCGAATGATCATTGAGTCAGATACACGTCATAATGCCATAAAAAATTATAAGTCTATGTTGAAACCCAAGAAGGCACGCTTTGTTGCTGAGCATCAGAAGCAAATGTTTGAATTGCTGCTATGTGAGCCTCGGACCTTCTGGCGCAAGATATTATATCAACCACATCCTACTCTTGGACATATTCCTATGCAACAATGGGATGAGCGATTGGTCCAATTATATGATTATCCTGGAATTCTTAATTCAATGCCTCCTTTGGTAGGTAATATTTTTCAATTCACAAAGGAGGAAGTCAAAGAAGGTCTGTGACATCTATCCAATGGCAAGTCTCTTGATCTTCAAGGTTTGCAAGCAGAATTACTTAAATGGGAGGGGGGGGAGGGGGTTGTTTGATATTGCTTCCAATCATCACTGCTCTTTTAAATCAAGCTTTGCAAGAAGGATTGTCAAAGACTTGGGCTATCAGTAAGGTTATACCAATTCAAAAAGCAAGTGATAAGAATGACCTTTCAAATTATCGCATATCATGGTCAGTTCCATGTTTTCCAAGCTCCTAGCCAATATTACTGAGAAGAAGTTGACATCATGGGTAGAATATACTGGTGTACGTGTTGTAGACAGGCAGGTTTTCATCCAAACGCGGAGGCCCACATCAGGCAACTTATGTATGTTGATGATGTTTTGCTTACGGCACATACCATTGCTAGAACGCAAGAACATTTACATGCTCTATACAGTTTTTCTAGAAACACAGGCCTACGTATTAATCTCCAAAAGATCAAGCTCTTGTTAGTTCAATCTTCTCGACATACTATTCTAACTTTGCAATATGATAGCCATGAAGTTGAAGTTGTAGATAGCTGCAAGTATCTTGGTGTAAAGTTCAGTAAGAACAAACTTTGGAAACAGTGTATTACCAAGTGTGTGACTGCTGACTGGAGAGCACTCTACGCAATGCAAAACAATTTTTTTCAAGCAGAGATTCATGATTGGTCACAGAAAGCCCACTTGTTTTGGGCTTTGGTAGAACCTATTTTACTGTATAGTTCTGCAATGCTTGCGAGAGTTGGAACGGCCGTGCAAAAGTCCTTTCTCATTTATAGCCTAGGAGTCAAAACTACGGTGCCGTATGCTATTCTTTTACAAGAGGTAGGTTTTGGGCCTCTTCAATATTCTGCCAGCGTCATCTCCACTATATCAGCAAGGTACATCACATAGATGATGATAGGTAGCCTCTTCTCGCACTTGCCATGGCTGAATCTCTGCAGCATTTGAAATGATGTTGGAAAGAGAATTGTAATGCATGGTCTATGCAACTGAAACACTACAAGGTGCTTGCTAGTTCTGATCCAGAGCTTTTGCAACAATATCTCGATGGTCGTTTTTCTCAGAAGATGTGGGATGCAATTACCTTAGCCCAAGTTAAAACTAGTCATTATCATGCACATATAAATCCCACTTCGGCACCAGGACCACAAGCTTATTTGCTTGCTTTCTTGTCAAGGGAAAAGCTTGTAGCTATTGCATCAATTTGCACAGGGTCCCACAAGCTACGGATTGAGACAGGCAGATGGGAGCGGCCACAATTGCCATGAGAAGTGAGATTATGTGCATGTTGTCAGTTACAGGTTATTGAAGATGAAAGCCATACTCTGCTAAGCTGTCCTGCTTTTGAGATGGTCAGGAATCGTTATTTGACTTTAGCATTCTATTCCACGCTTCCACAACTTCTCAGAACCCCCTCTGTGCATGATTTGGCATTATAGATACTTGAGATTCTGAATGAGCATCTTCAAATACTGAGCCCTCAGTAGTCATCATCGCCTACTCATATTTTCTTCTTGCTTGTCTAGTATCATCATTACTGCAAGGGTTTTCCTCTTGAAAACCTTTCGAGGCAGGGGTTTTTTAATCCTAGTAATAATGGTTGTACTAGGCCATTGTATGGTTCCCATGGCCTCATGGTCTTCATTCTATTCCTTCAACTTCTGAAAGCTCAACTGAACTTTGCCTTCTTGATGCTTCTTCTAATCCTGAAATTTCTCATTTTTTGGTGTGATTGGAAGGCAGAGTTGCAACTTTGGCAAAATTTTTGACAAATTTCCTATAGTATTCAGCTAGATCAAGAAATGGACATTCCTTGGGGATGACCATTCCACTACTGCTTGAACCTTTTCCAGATCAGTTGAAATTCCTTCTGACAAAATTATATGCCCAAACTGGTGCCAAGCAAATGAAGACTTTTGTTGCATGCACCCAGTCCTATCCAGCAAAGCCATTCTACTACTGGTCTTTTTTGTCCGAATTAACAATTTTTGTCTAGATTAACCACCTAGCTTATATCCGATCTCGGATTAACCACCCTGGCTGATACCAAATGTCCGGATTAACCATCTGCTTGTGTCCAAATTAATCATATCCGGAATAATATATATGGAGTTCCGTCCTATCGCCTTGAGCAGACCTGGAAAATCCGAATTGCGTACTACTTCTGCATGTGCTTTAGACAGACTCAATTTTTCTATAAAGAACTCAAATGAAAAAGTAATACTGCTAAAGCTTTAGAGACATCCTGCAAGCAAATCATCATGCATAACTTTGCATGATGCTAATGTGAAGAGTCTAAAAACTATCAATCACGGTTTTAAAAATCAAAATAACAATCTGCCAATCATCATTTTTCAGATTGATCCACTGAATATATCAACATCTGCCTGTTCAATTAAGGTACTTCTTGGACTTTAACTCGTGGAAATTATCCGCTTGTTGCATGCATCCAAATTATATAAATGGAATTTATACATGCTAGATGATTAATCCAAGTATGAGAGAGAGAGAGAGAGAGAGAGAGAGAGAGAGAGAGAGAGAGAGAGAGAGAGAGAGAGAGAGAGAGAGAGAGAGAGAGAGAGAGAGAGAGAGAGAGAGAGAGAGAGAGAGAGAGAGAGAGAGAGAGAGAGAGAGAGAGAGAGAGAGAGAGAGAGGAGAGAGAGAGGGGGGGAAGAAGGAGGGGGAGGGGTGGCGCAGGGAAGGAGGGAGGGAGGGAGGGAGAGATTTATTCAAAAAAGCATCTGTAGAACGATCATGGTGAAGGCGAGAAAGAAGCAGAAGATGCTAAGGAAGAATAGAGAGAGAGGGACATCAGTTTGAAGGAGCATATGTAGAACGAGCTAAGGAAGAATTAAATCATGATGACAATTGCCACTTGGGAATCAAAAGACAATTAAAAAACGTTGTTGTGAGAAGACACGATGACCACCCAAATGAAAATACTTCACTTACAATATAGCTCGTCCCGCTCAAGAATGACAATCTGATGGATGGGATTGTTGCGATTACTCAACTCATGGTTCAACAAGCATATAATATTGTTGTAAACATTGCTTCTAATCCTGTTGTCCTAACAAATAGCTCAATTCTTTTCAGGGATAGGTTCAATACTCCGTATGTTTTATATGCAATATGTATTATTCATATGATACGACACAAATTTGCCGTATAATACATAAAAATTACGGCAAAAAATAATTCCGGCGTCGGAAGATTTTCGCGTACGCGAAAGTTTTTTCGCGTACTCGAAACTGTGAAAACGGCGTACGCGAAAAAAAAATTGTGTACGCGCTTTATACTATTTCGCGTACGCGAAAGTTTTTTCGCATACGCGAAACAGTGAAAACCGCGTACGATTTTTTTTTTTCCCCTCTTCTTCTTTCGCGTATGAATTTGACATTTGAATTTCGCGTATGCGAAACCTTCTAAACTGCGTACGCGAAACAGTATAAAGCGCGTACGCAAAAGCAAATGGTTTGACCAAAACTGATCACCAATTCTTGATGGTATAGTCCTTGTTAGAGGAGTTGCTTTATTTGCATCTCACAAAATATAATGTTCGCTATCACTAGGACGGTCACTTCCCGTACAATCATCTACCAAGCCATGAAGGACACGTGGCAATGGTGTTCTTATAGCAACACCAGCTTCTAACGCTCTAATTTGTTTGCCCAACTTTATGGCCCCTTTTTTAGCTTCCCTATCTCCCTTCTTCTTCAATCTTTCCTTTTGTAGCACCTCTTTTGCATCTTTCTTTCATATTTTCTTTTCCTTTCCTCAGCCTTCTGTAACTTTAGCATTTCAGCTTCATGCTTTCATTTCTGCTCTCTATCTGCTACAACAAAAAATGCATCAGAAGTTACAAGTCATGTCAAGTTAACTGGTGTCTTCCTCTTTCTTGCCACATGTTGCAAAAGTTGTGGTTATGGATGGGACAAGATTAATGCTAGTAGCATCTGTTGCGGTCGAAACTCCGTTAACAACAAAAGTGAAAGTCAAAGGAATCAGGGATAGGTTCTGTACGTACGAAATCTAAATTTCTGACGTATAAAGTTAAAAAATACATATTTTTTTGAAAAAAACATACTTTACGTATTTTTTAGTCGTCGGCCGGGAAAAAAAAAAGGGGCAGACGCAAACCTTCTAAACATTAGAAGATGCGAAAACAAGAAAAACCACGACGCCGAAAAAAAAAAAAAAAAAAAGAAAAAATTGTGTTCACGTACGCGCTTTATACTGTTTCGCATACGCAGTTTAGAAGGTTTCACGTACGCGGTTTTCAAATTTCAAATTTGTAATTTTTTCCAACGCAACCAATGGGAATCACGAGCATGGGTTCACATGCATAGGTCAGATATGAAGACTTTGTGACTAGGCAAAGAAAAGAGATTGAGAGGAGTTTAAAGATACTCATAAATGAAGCACATGGGAATAGCTTATGTAAAACATTGCGCATTCACATATTTGGCAATGGCATAAGCAATGGCACATGCAGAAACTGATGTATGAATTGCTGGTGGAAACTATGGTTGCCAAGCTTGGCTGTGGGTGGATAGCTATGAGCAGATTCAGAACTTATCCTACTGCCTTTGCAAAAAAGTGGTATGTTATCTTAAGGACAAAACATTTTGGCTATTTGTTAAATTAGTTTGCCGTATTAGGCTTGCATAAAATCACCTAGAATGCCCTATCAAACTTGCGTGAAATAAAGCAAACACTTTGACGAGCGTTAAATTTTCATGAACCTAGATTATCTCTATCAAACCTGCATGAAATTTAGGGCAAAATAATGGAAGAAATACTATAGATATAGAATCAACTTGCTGGAATAAAGAGTTATGGCCATTTGATAAAACAAGCTCTCATCTCTTAGAGATGGAATTTGGTAGCACGGTGAGGGAACTCTGTCTATGTCCTTGTTGTAGAGGAGGCAGGTCAAGGATGAGATAACATGCAATGTGAAGGAAATATGAAAGGATATTGGCATTCAAGCTATTTCCTCAGAATTGTTGGCATTACCTGCTGGTCAACTTGGTAATACTTTCGAACTTGGTGGCAGAACATGTCGACAATTTGCCGATGTATTTGAAGCTCAGGCCAATGATGCATTACTTTTTTGTGGCGCTTCCAGTGTAGAGTGCCCCTATATGGACCCCATTGTTGTTGTTCCCTGCTTTCTGACCAACATGATGAAAATCTTCTTGTTCTGGGTACCTATGACGTTGTCATCAAGGTCTCCCCATTTGTTCCTCATTCCTAAGCATTTGTATCTTCAAAATTGAGATTCCTTTGGGGAACATGCACCAAAGATCAATAAATGGTCATATTGCAGGATGTTAATATTAGACATAAGCAATCACCACATATCTCCGCAGGAACACAACCCAGACTTGAAATGATGAACCCAATTAGTCTCTCGAAGAATGATTTCACGTTTCTCTATAGTGGAAATGATCTTACAGGCATTATGGCAGTCAATGCACATCCTCAAACTTTTTGTCACATGCAATGTTTGTCCTTGTGGCATATTGAGAAGGCCAAAAGCAATTGCTAACTTCTCTGCATGCCCACACAAAGCAGCTTCCTTTTCTTCACAAGAAATAGGTCTCAACACAAGATCCACATTTGGCATATAACCTTTATCCTTCAACCGAGAATTTAAAGTTTCTAAGATCGCTGAAATTTCCTCACTCTGATTATCCCCCACCACAAATTCATGAATCTTCTTGTTCACCTCTATTAGAGCCCTTGCAGGTACTTTCTTTGCACTCGCATGTTTTCTTAGCTCATCTATTCTTTCTGCATCCCTCCATCTCCCTCCAGTTGCATAAATGCTTCCCATGAGCACATATGAGATAGCATTTCGTGGATTAATCTGGACCAATTGTTGGAAAGATCTCAATGCAATATCTGTTTCCCCATATGTTTTACAAGCACTAAGCAATGCTGTCCATGTTTCTTCATTTGACAAAATTGGTAACGTTCTAAGAAGTTTCTCCGCTGCATACATGTGTCCTGAACGTGCAAGACTATCAATCATACAGGTATAATGATCTATGGTTGGTGTAATGCCATATCCTTCTCTCATCATTTTGAAACTTTCTTGGCTTTTTAGTGTCATACAGGCACGACTGCAGGCTGTGAGAAGGCATATGAATGTAACAGCATCTGGTATTATGCCCCTTCTTTGCATGTCCACAAAACATTGCACAGCCTTGTCACCTTCGTGATTAATCCCATATCCCCTTATCATGGCATTCCAGGATATGACATCTTGAACTGGCAGCCTGTCAAAAACTTTTCGTGCTTCTCTCGCTGAACCACATTTCCCATACATGTCAACCAAACTATTTCCAACATTAAGAATATTTTCAAACCCCTTTTCTACAACCTGGGAATGTAATTCTCGGCCCTTGCCTATCATTCCAATGCACCCACATGCTTTTAAAATGCACGCGTATGTAACAGCATCTGGAGATGCACCCTCCAGCTGCATCTGTTCGAAACATTTCAATGCTTCCCTGCCAAGCCCACGTTCAGCATATCCCGCAATTAATGCATTCCAAGAGATATCATCTTTGAAAGGCAGCTTATCAAAGATTTTCCTTGCCTCTTCAAGGACACCACATTTGACATACATGTCCACCAATGCACTGCCAATAAAAGGATCTATTTCCAATCCCCTTTTTGAAATGTTGCTGTGTATTTCACGACCCTTATCTATATCTCTTAAATTGCCACATGCCTTCAAACTATAGATGAATGTAACAGCATCTAGAAAGATTCCCTCCAGCTTCATCTGATCAACACATTTCAGCGCTTCAAGACCAGGCCCGTGTTCAGCATATCCTGCAATTAGTGACGTCCAAGATACATTATCCTGAAGTGGGAGATAGTCAAAAACTTCTTGCACTTCTCTAAGTGAGCCACACTTTGCGTACATGTCAACCAACGAGTTCCCAACAAAAATATCTCTTTCAAATCCACTTTGTATAACTTCAGCATGTAATTCTCGGCCCTTGTATATAGCTCCGACGCTGCCACAAGCTTTCAAGCCACAAACATAAGTCATAGCATCTGGTGACACTCCTTTCTGTTGCATCTGCTCAAAATGCTGCAATGCTTCCTGCCCACAATCATTCTCAGCATATCCTGCAATTAGTGCAGTCCAAGATATGACATCTTGGGCTGGGAGCTTGTTGAATGCATCCTGGGCTTCTGCGAGCAAGCCACATTTGGCATACATGCTGATCAAAGTATTTCCAACAAAAATATCACTTTCAAATCCCTGTTGGGCAATCTCCACATGGATCTGTCGACCCTCATCAGCATCTTTTATCCTGGTACAGGCCACGAGCATGGCTGTGAGTGTGTAGCTGCTAGGACTTATGCCATCTCCTAGCATTCTCCGGTACATGCCAAGAGCATGCCGTGATTCTTCACATCCAATATGTCCTAGTATCAGGGAAGTCCATGAATGCACGTTTTGATTCATCAACTTAATGAAGGCCTCCTGAGCATCCAGCAAACTTCCACACTGTATAAACATTGGAACAATGTGATTCCCGACTATTTTATGAGCTTCAAGCCCATTGTTGCATATGTACTCATATAGGCGTTTGGCATTTGCTAGATTTCTATTCTTTCTGCACTGTTGTAGCATATATACAAAACTCGCCATGCAAGGCAGCTTCTAAAAATATCAAATGCTTCATCCGGTCCTACAAGTTCTACACAAATTCATCCGGTCCTACAAGTTCTACACAAATTTCATCATGTCATACAAGTTCTACACATATTTCATTTTAACAATATAGAAATTAGTCACATTTTTTTTGCTGTGGTGTAATCTAATGCGGCGATATGAATCTCAAAAACTAAGGGAATAAAATATCTCAATTCAGATACCAAGAAGAAAGGAAACAAGAATTATTCAGTAGATCCGCGTGGAAGTACAACAAACTGAAACTGAGATGAACACACTGTTTAACCGCCCAACTGGGCTCACTGGGCTATGGCAATACTCTGGCTCAAGCACTTGGGCTTTCAGAAAGTCCTTTTGCACTGCCCCTCCGTAGCTAGCTTACTGAGCAGCAATTAAGACTGGCGTAAGAAGGGTTCGATTTAGTAACCGATCGCAAACTCTGGATAAGAGCAAGAAGACGTTCAAGGCTTACACAGGAGGTCGGCATGCAAGAGCTCTTCAGTTCTGCTCAATTTGGTCGTGGTCTCAATCGCTGCTGTTTCCGCTTCCCCCATCTGGTCGATGTCGGCCTCTTTTATAGCTTCATTTGCCTAACGGCGCCTATTTCGTTGTTCGGATTAATGCATCCCATGAATATTTTTACGCATACCTTTATATTAGAGGTTGACTTTGTGCTTTATGGTAAGGTATATTTTGGTTCGAAAAAATTGAGGTTAACCTTACGTTTTGTCCTGCAAAATTTGCCATATGTCCAGTTCTTGTTGAGATGAGCAGGACATGATGTCCTAAACAAATATTAATGAATTGGACTTTGTCCTACTAATTTTTGAAGAGTAGGATTTTGTCCTACTCTTTTTAAGGGGAGGATTTTTTAGTATATATATTTATAGTATACGAGAATTTGGCGCTGGCATGGGAGTCGAATTTTAATATGTCTCCTCTAAGTTTGAATGAAGTTTGTATAGCTTTTATTTAAGGAAGGTCAAAGTCGCAGTGACACTTACCATTAGAAAATAAGTTGTCTATGATCACTTCTCTGCTCAAGTAAAATGTGATAAACAAATGGGCTTGAAACCTGCTCTCTAAAGCATTCTGGAAGGCAGAAAAGAGAACTGAGCTGCAAAATTTGACCGAATGATCTTGCCCCAGGACATGGCTCCATCTTTATACTTCCTGTTCTTGGCAGAGCACAGGATTGCACCTCGGTTTGGAGTTTTGGTTCGAATTCCTCAGTTTGTGAGGAACATTTGGAGCTCCCATGTGCGGAAATTGGTGTTGCAGAAGAACCTACAAAAGAAAGACCCTAACATCCTCGCCAGAGCCCCCTTTTTCTTTTTCACGTTCGGAAGCAAAACCTTGCCTGCACAGCTATTCATGGGCTTGCTATTTTCTTTATCAACATGATCGAATCTGGCAAAGCCGTATATAGCGGGAGCGATATCCTTGAGATATGTGAAATCCGGCAGGGGCATTTCTTTCAGAAAAGAACTCATAGAGCAGAAAAGAAATAATAGAGCTCCGGCTTGCCTATGAAGAGCTGAGTCAGCACAGAAATTGAGCCCCTGCTCAGGAATTTTGGTGCAGAGCGGGCGTGCTCAGGGCATAGCCAGGGCTTCAAATGTAGAGATCAAGTCCGACGTCAAATTTATAGAACTAATCCTTTGGACCCACGTCATGCAATTCGGAAGTGCGAAGAACCTGGAATTGTTTAATTAATCGAAAGACTTGAATTGAACTGACTGACAAAGAATTAATTCCATACAAATTCAAAACAAACAAACAGTTTGAACTTAGAGACAAATGATTATGGCAAGGTGCGTGTCAAACTCTAAAAGAGTTGTTCCACAACTAGAATTCAAGAAGTGAAATTCCCAAGCTAATCTGCTTGGGTTTGGCTCTGGGCAGACAGAAATTTTAGCACCCCAAAGCTCTGAATTAGTGTTGACGACCCCAAATTTGCATGTGGATGCGTGCCAAATTCTAAAAAAGTTGCTCCACAATTAGGATTCAAGAAGCTAAATCCCAGTGCCAAAGAGGGCAAGAATACCCAGAAAAAAATTCTTCAGAAGCCGATTCTATAACCCTGTGTAATGGCCTTATCAATCAGAATTTGGGCTTCCAAATTCGATAAATAGTCCACAATTTTGGAGGCCTGAAAGGCGACTTTCTAGAGCAAAGCTTCCGCCCGAATTTGGCCGTAGACCACATCCTGAAATCTGGAATTTAGAGCTCCGAACAATCCCCATGCCTCCACGCCGGAACCCTCTTTCTAATGCCAAATGTAATTATTTTTGTGTTTTTTTCGCCTAAAATATTTATTTTCGGAATTTTTTTTTTTTTGCCTGAAAACTTCTTTTTTTTTCCCTACCAATCATATATATAGGAAAGATAACTTATCTTATATATAAAAATTCCCCTTTAAAATATTAACCAGAATGTTGGATTATCTTTTCTTTTTACATTTAAATATATATAAATCTAATTTTTCTCCCTCATTTTTTCCCTTTCTGGCCTCTTCGATGTACATGGACGGGAACAGAATAGGCAGATAGAACAGCAGAGAAGAGAAAGAGAGAGAAGGCGACCACTTCCTGCCCCATTCCGTCCATGGCCATGGCCCAATAACATACGCATGCGGTCCATTCAAGTTCCAACTATAGCCCAGACGTACAGGAAGTTTCCAATTTTTTATTCTTTTTGAGTTTCATTTTTCAATTGGAAACAAGAAAAGGACCTAGACAAGCAACGACACATTCATTTTTGCTTAACCAAAGCATTGCATTTTTGTGTATAAGATTTCATTATCTTTGTGGAATTTTTTGTTTTAAGGAAATTGGACTTTGTCCTATCAACCCTTTTAATTTGGATTTTTCCGGTCTGGTGGAAAATGTTCTTGGAATTTTTAAAGGAGTTTAAGCCTAAGGTTTCACGACTTTCCGGCTGCCAAATCTTTTTCCCGTTCTCCAAAAGTTCCAAAATATTTTTTTCTTCTGGGGCTAGAATAGCAAAGATAGTCTCGAAAAATACATGCTCTGCCCAGCTCAGCTCAAATATGGATCATCTTACTCATATTTCGTTGCTGCAATGTCGATACGCTGAATTCATGCAGAGCCTGTTTAATGAGGTGGGCTCTCTCAATTTCGCTTCATCTGATTTGGGTTCAATGCTAAGTTGGTTTGGGTGCAGGGGACCTTGGATGACCATGCAGCAGCTTCAAGACCCTGCTAATCCCAGTTTCGTGGCCGAAGTGTAACTCTTTTCTTTGGCGACTCTGAGAGAATTCTGGCCGAATTAACGCGTGCGCTGTATGTTATTCTTCCTCCAAAAATAACGTACATCATCATCATCATCATCATCATCATCATCATCATCATCGTCGTCGTATAATTTGACTATGGTTTTACAAAGAGCAGCAAGCGATCGACTTCAAGCAGATGGACGCCTACGTGCATCAACTGAAGGGAAGCAGTTCAAGGTATGGTTAGTATGGCTATAGCAGTTTAAAGCAAAGTAGTAAACCGAAGTAATGGGTTTTGGGTTTTGGCCCCATGCATCGGGCCTCACAGAAGAATTCGAGCCAAAGGCTTATTTTCTCATCCGAGATGCATCAGAGTCCGGCCAATCTTGCCGACATAGGGTTGCATCAGAGTTCGGCCAAGCTTGCCGACAGAGAGTTTTGCACATATAGATGCTATTTTTGCTTTCCGATTTTGGTTCGACCAGGTTTCTCTTTCATGTTCTTCATTCTTCTTTTCCTTTTGTATGACTTTTTAATCTTGTACTTCTCTAACTATGTGTTTTACATGGGTTTTTATAATGGTTTTGAACGAAGGAGACTGTAATGATTTTAAGCCCAGGAGAACGGAATGACATAGCTTAGTGGCCGGATTCTCTAGAGGCCCACGTTTATGCTATTAATCTGAATCTGGTGGCTGCTTTGCCAACATTTGCCACCCGATGTTGGTATTTGCATGTAGTGTTGTTCAAGAGTAGCACGAAGGGCCTAAAACACAGAGCTTTCTTGGCTAAACCTAATCAAGAGTGAAAGTCCTACTTGATGCACTGGCCACCATCATAAAATATTCAAGTTCAAGGTAATAGCATATTATGTGTCCCCATGTTCTGCATGATTGCCATACTTTGTTCATATTCCATATAAATTGCTTTGTAGTTTGGTTCATATAAATTACTCCATCCTCTTACTTTGTCTTCTAACTACAGAACAGTGGCTATACACCAAGAATAAGTGCTTATACACCAAGAATAAGTGCTGACTACACAGGACAATTCAAGTCTGAGTTCAATGGGTAGACCTAAGGTATGTCATTTTTTTTTAGTGTCTGCAATTGCCAGCTGAATTTAAAGCTTTCTATTGTAGTCTCTTCATGTATCTTCTTCTTTGGACAATATTTGATATTGGGACTGGTGCTTCTTGCATTCGCTGTAAAGATTTGGTCTATGTATGTATCTTCTTCTTTAGACAATATTTGATATTGGGACTGGTGCTTCTTGCAGTCGCTGTATGGATTTGGTCTATGTCTGGCAGTAAAGCCCAATATTTTCTTGGAATCACAGGGCATAGGTTGTGAGCCAAACACAGGCATTTCTTTTACGTTAGCAAGCAAATGCTTGCTTTTTATAAGTAATTTTTATCTCTTTTCTTCATCATCTACCATGTGTTCGCTGTAGAAAAACAAGAGTCGTGTCCAATTCTGAAGCAGCTATTGAGGTCTCATGTAGCAAACTATGTTTATCTCACATTTATCTTCCATGTGACTTCCATGGAGATCCATCTATGGCAGCGGCAAAAGTAAAATATTAATTTAGCAGATGGAAGATGCTATTTAGTTTATCATCCATTAGATGGGCTTGAAAGACCATTCGTAACACCTCCAGGTTTGCAATTTCATGTCAGTATGGTTGTTATAGTGGTGTATTATTCTATTTAGATAGCCCATTGTCCATTATTGTCTGCGATTTTGATGCAAGAATAGGTTCAAGCTTATATGAATGTGATTATTAGTTACAAGTACAAGTGTTGTCATTCTAGCTATTTATACATGCAAAGGCTAAATATCTAGAATACCGAACATTATCTTAAATCTTTTTGTATTAGATCTGTGGCAAAGTTATTTCAGGCTATTTAAGTTCCAATGGTAGGACATGTTGAAAGTAGTATTTTTTCTTTGTTTCATCTTCGAGGCAAGCTTGGTGTAATTGTTGTTTCTGTCGTTGCAGCGAGTGATCTAGGAACTCATGCAAAATTGTCTATTGTGCGTGAGCTCAGGTAAATGGAACTATTATTATGGTTTTGTGGCTTAAAGCCCCAAAAAATGGATGCCTCTAGATCTTAGTTTGTAAAGCAGTGCATCCACTACAGTGTGCAGAACCATTTGGAAAATGACATAATGTATAATGTGCATATTTCTATAGAAATCATAAAATCTATGCATATTTCTGCAGAAGCTTGCAGGTCTGAGTATTGCTTTGGCTCACATGACATATGTGCCACTTGGCCGAGTAAGTTATCTAGGTATAGATGGCATGAATTGTCCTTATCAGCATCCACTGCCGTCATCACATGCTACCAATGAAACCTCTTGGATTCTAGAAGGTGTACAGCTGGCCTTTTTTTAGGAGTTTTTGGCAAAGAAGGAATGTAATCTCTTATAAAATCTCCTGTACATTGCACAGACTTCCATATTTCAGAGGATCACTGCACTGCATATTTGCGAAGATTCAAACAGGGTTTATGTAATGGGTTATTTCTGCTCGAATCTTGGACCATTAATTGTGCAACCAATTTAAGGTGGAGCTTCTGCCTTTACACTTGGGTAAGTGTTTTTTTGCACCACTTCATTTCAGATTTATTGCTCATTAAAATGTGTGCTCTTGCCTGCTGTGTTTTTGAGAAAATGGGCAAAATAAAGATGTCTCTTAGTCAGCATGAGACTTTCCCTGACAGTTGTAGGTAGGGTAATATCTTAAACGTAGCTGCTTCTACTGAGAACCGTTTACAGGTCCTCTTTATATCATCAGATAAGTAGTTATTTAGTAGTCATGACCCAAAGATGATCTAAAATGTAATGGAGTACCATAGAAATATTCATCATTACAGAAATATTCTTCGTTCTCGGACATTGTTTGGGCTGAAGTTGGTGGTAATCCTTCGTTGCTATGCATTTAGATACAATGTTTTGGTTTGGGCTGGAGTTGGTGTATTAATTGTCGCTCCTGCTGAATCTAAATTGTAAGATCGAGCTCAAAATCTTTTGAAGAAATACTCTTCTATGATTGGCAGCTCCTTTGACACCTCTTTTGAAGCAGCACTCTTATAGGATTGGCAGCTTCTTTGTCACCATGGCCAAACCCAGGCTTCAGTGTGAGCACTATGAATGGTGCTATTGGACAACTGGGGGATATTGTTTTGGATATCGTTGACTTGAACAAAATGTACTTGCAGAACATGTGCGCAACATGTCTACAGGTGCAATGATACAGTTAAATATTTTCTTTTAAAACACGATCTCTTTCATTGGGAGGTGTTGCATTTCCTTCAGACTAGGCTCCGCGTAAAAACATGACTATGGAAGCTTCTGCACTAATGTTCTGAGCTCTCTTGCTTAACTGGAATGGAGCGACAAAGTTTGAAGATATAATCACTCTTTTGTAATGTGCAGATGCCTAAATGGCGAGCATGTCTGGCATTTTACAATCCCATCTATAAATCCATGGTGCAGATGCTTGAACTAAGAATGGGCATATTTATATCCAAGGTTTGCAATAGAGTAGCAGTTGCAGCCCATTATGATGTAAATACTTAACTCTGCAAAGGCAGAATATCAATTGGATCATTATGCAAAGATAGAATATCAACTGGATCATTGACTGGGATATAGTGATGTAGTCCAGCAAGTATGGCTACAGTTGGAGAGAATAATATGTATGTACTATTTAGGAAAGTATGGCTACAGTTGAAGAAAATGATATGCATATATCATTTGGAAATCCTAGCGTCGATACATAGATGGATATTAATTTCCAGAGATTCTTACTAATTTGACTGCTAGACCATGAATTCTTAATCTGATAGACATAGTTCAAACTATGCAGTTTAGATATTCTCATATACAGTTCCCTCCTTTTTGGAGATTTACTTCGTGCTACTGGTAAGTTATATCATGGTACATTTAGATCAAGGAGATCATGGTTCATTTCATTGCATACTTAGATCAAGGAGGCAAAGCAATCGTGACAAAGCGGAAAAAAGCATAGGGAATTGGGGCCTTGAAGATCTTGGTCTGGAATGTACATGGTGCATGCCAAGCTCGCTTTGACGCATCATATGAGACTTGGAAAGCAGCTGATCTGATTTTGATTGTAGAAACATGGCAACATCAAGCCAATTCACTTCCAGATTTATGCGGGTTCACACTAGCAGGAAATGCCTGGAATCACAAGAATAAAGAAGCTGGGAGGGGTCATGGAGGCCTTGCTGCATATGTAAAAACAGATTTGGTCAAAATGGTTACAATCCATTCAGTAGATGAAATGAAGCAATACATGTGGCTAAGATTAAATGGAAGCAGACCTCTGTTCATAGCAATTTGTTATTTTGCACCGCTCCATGCAAAGATTTACAAAGATGCTAAAATTGATCATAATGATCCATTTCGCAATCTTTGCTCAGATATAGTAGCTATTAGAGAACTTGGCGAAATCATAATCACAGGGGATCTCAATGCCCGTACCAGCAACGTGCAAGCTGCCAGTTTTGAAAATCTGCAAGATTTGCTTCTAGATGAAATCCATGAAGAGATCTATTCTCGTAAGTCTGCCGATGAAGAAATGAATGCTTTAGGCCACAAATTATTGGAGCTCTGCACCATTTGTGACCTTAAAATTTTGAATGGCACAAAGGCCTTTCCAAACTCAAATGGGTACACCTGCATTACTCATTCAGGAGCAAGCGTTGTGGATTATATCTTGGCACAAAAGAATAATTGCATATCCTCCTTCCAGGTCTTGGATAAAACCCCCGAATCTGATCATGCGCAGCTATGTTTCAATGTGGGATGCTTGCCCGTATCACCAGAAAACACCAATGTCTTTAAAGCAAGGCTGAAGTTAGATTTTAACAAAAAGAAGCAATATTGCAAGGCATTAGAAGCAAGAATTGCGGATACTGTATGGTCCATGAAACTAGAGCATGATGTCTCTCTATTTGCATAGATCCTCCTTGGTGTGGCCGAGGAAATCTTTGGCTACACTAAGCCAAGAAACAATAGGCGACCAAGAAACGGATGGTGGGATGCTGATTGCTCTGCAGCAAGGGCGCTGCTCCCAAAGACATGTATCTCCAAGCCGCACTGGTATAAAAAGCTCCTGAGGCAGAAGAAAAGGAAATATATGAAGCAGCAGCAAATAGTTATGTGCAGCAAATTGCGGGACAATCCAAAGATGTTCTGGAACAGCGTTCTAAAAAAAGGTAACGTATCTAGTTTAGGAGTAGATGAGCTTTACGAATTTGTGAAGGAAATATACTATGTGCAAAACGCCGAAGGGATGCCACAGATGATAGTGCCAGGGGACATGTTCTCCATGGAAGACGTTTCAGATGCATTGCAAGGAATGAAGAATGGAAAAGCTGCAGATTTACAGGGATTACACATTGAATTGATGAAATGGAGCGGAAAGAAAACATTGGAGGTTCTTACCAGGCTGCTCAACGCAGCTCTAAGCGAAGGGCTGCCCAAACATTGGAGAGAGAACAGAGTCCACCCCATTCATAAAGCCGGTGCTAAGGATGACGTGCGCAATTACAGAACTATATTGATTAGTTCCATCTTTGCTAAACTGATTGGTACAGTGCTGGAACAGAAGCTCACTCATTGGGCGGAAGAGAGCAATAAGAGATCCCCCTGCCAAGCAGGATTTAGAAGCAAACATAGCACATTAGATCATGCTCTGACACTCAGGGTGTTATTTGAGAAGGCAAGAGAGCCGAGGCAATCCTTATACCCAGCTTTCATCGATTTCTCCAAGGCTTTTGACATGGTACCCAGAAAGGGCTTAAGCGAAAGGATGAAACAAATAGGAGTGCCACAATCTATCCAAGGAGCAGTCGCGAATCTATACTCAGAGGTACTTGTCAAGCTTGATCAGGAAATGCATGCAAATATCAGGAGCACAATCGGGGTCCGGCAGGGATGCCCATTGTCTCCAACGTTATTCGGCTTGTACATTGATGAATTAGATACCTGGCTGAGAGACAGATGCCGATCAGGCATGCACATAGGTGATTATGTTCTGCAGCTCCTGTTATATGCCGACGATGTAGTGCTCATGGCAAATAGGAAAGAAGGTCTTCAAGAGCTCTTGGATAGTCTTGCTCTCTTCTGTGAAGCTCGTCATATGACAGTGAACTTGGCGAAATCCAAGATAATGATTGTTGGTACTTCAGATCGCCCATCATTTAGCTACAAGGGCAATGCGCTAGAGACAGTAAGCAGTTACAAATATCTGGGCTTAGACTTCTGCTGCAAATACAACTGGAAGGAATGCATAAACAGGAGGATTACAGGAGGTAAAACAGCCCTGTATGCCATGCTATCGAAGTGCCATAAGGCATCTATATCTGATTGGGGGCTCAAGAAATTACTGTTTAAGACTCTAGTACAGACGATCACTCTGTATGGTGCACCAATTTGGGGGCCCAGCCTCTCACAAAATCAATGGAAGCAGGTGGAAATGATTTTGAAGATTTTTTTGATGAACGAGCTAGGAGTGAAGCACCAAACGCCATATGCCATCATGCTTGCTGAGTCGGGGATGTTGCCTCTTGAGGCCGAAGCACTGTACCAATCAATAAACTTTGCAAATCGGGTGCTTGCTCAAGCATCACATAGGCTTTCCAGGCAAGCACTTGAGCTATCTAGTAATGGCTGGCACAAGAACCTTAAGGATTAGGCGGCTCGGTGGGGCATAACTGAGTCTAATTGGCCAGATAATGCAATCAGCGCAAGGGATTTGCTGCTCACTTTGGTCGTAGAAAGGCTTTGGAACAACAAAGGCTCTAGGATGGAATACTATGCAGCTGAGGTCAATCCTATGTTGATTTATTCAGAACAGGATTACCTGCAAGCACAGATACCTCGCTTCTTGAAACATGTCATTGCCAGGGCACGTACCTCTTCACATCATTTGAGAATTGAAACCGGGAGATGGCATGTTATCCCTCGTGATTCCAGGCTTTGCACGCTTTGTGATCTAGCTATGATCGAAGATGAAGACCATACTTTCACTAAATGCCCAGCATATACCGATATCAGAAGTAAGTTTGATGTCACAGCCACTAGTTTCCATTCTCTTCTTGATATGGAACCATTTAAATTAGGATAGTATCTGAAAACAGTGGAATCCCACCGCAGTTTATTATTGAAAATTGAATCATTGTAAATTTACTGCTCTATGGTCTCTTCAAGGCCCTTATGAGCACGATTAATACATTACATTACATTTATTACTGTTTTCAATTGCGTTGTAGATAATAGAGCCATATGCCAAGTACATGCTAGAGATTCTCATGATTCATAGCTTGAATTCTCAATCTGGTGGACAAAGTCATTTCATTATGACACTATTTGGAGATTTGCGTCGTTAGCGTGTCTCACGGGTAAAATATTTTGGTACATCTGTTGATGTTTTGCAATTGCATTGTAGATAATGGAGCCACATGCCAAGTACATGCTAGAAATTCCCATGATTTATTTGCTAGAGTCTGCATCCTCAATCTGGTGGACACAGTTCATTATGACACTATTTGGAGATTTGCATCACCATCTTGACGTGATCTCATGTGGTTGATCTCATGTAGAGCAACAATTTGAGACAAATGTTCATCTCCACTATATATAGCTTATTTATTTGTACAAAACCCAGCAGTTCAGTTGAGAACTGAACAAAGTATTACATCATGCTATTTGATAATCTTCACGTTAAAGCCAATGAATGATTGATGCAACTTCAACTACAGCTATAAAGGATGAATACAATTTTAGATGCCACTAGATACACTTATAACTATACTTTTGCTCTACAATATAATCTGGATGACGATGTTATTTATATATGACTTTGGCAAATCTCATACATTGTCGGGGTAATATCCCAAAGAATGCCTAGCATTTTTCATGCCTAACCTACATTATTCCAATGTTGTAAATTGCATTGCTCTTAAATTGTCGCTAAAGCTCACTTATCATTGTGCTCATCATTTCCCTTCGTATATAGCAATTAGCACCATCCATGAAACAATACGAATATTACTCCCATACTTATAGATTGTTTTGAGAATGAGCAATGTCATGATTCGTACACTAGCTTCTAAATCGAGAAAGACACATGGCTTTCTCTTAATGACAAGCTTCTAGCAATAGTTCATGATCTAGACATCTTATTCATTCCAACAAGATTGCTATGCAACACAATTTCATTCAAATCAATGTCATGTTGTGACTCTTTTGCTTCTGTGAAAAAATGGCACTACACAATACCCAACATAAGATATTATTGCTAAAGCCCAACACTTACTGCAATCATTTACAAACACGAAAGGGCTTCCTATGCTTCCATATTACCAAGCTCCAAACTCATAATTTGATAGATGTCTTTCTAATCAACGTTGTAACACACTCTTCAAGTAAAATAAAAAGAGTTTTGCAGTCTTTTCTAACGACAAAACCCCTTCTCTGCTTATTGCAAATCACTTACAAACATGAAGGTGCTTCCTATGCTTAATGGCATACCTTTCGATCTTAAACGATGCCTCTCACATCCACACTCATGTTTACATCTTCCTTCTCTTTTAGCATCATGTCAATACAAAAATTGCCACATTCTTCCATACTCTTCGGTAAATGGTTCTGCAACAAGAATTCGAGCTCACATCTTATGTGAACGAGACGTTGGTGTCGCGACTTGTACTGCATCTGCTGACTTGCGAAAGGATGCCATTGAAAGGTTGTCTCGACTGGATGTGATACGCAAAATGAAGAATAATATGAAAAAAAGACGAGTTACGGATACTCAAGAGCAGTGTCGAGCAGGAGCAGACAAAGATAACTATACCATCCCCCCTGTTGGGGCAGCATACCAATCAGAGGGTGGACTAGGGTCAATAGGTATAAGTACGGGAGAGCAGAGAATGATAGAGACAATTGAAATAGTGGAAAGACAGACGAAGCAACAGAGGGTTGATCATTGCTTGACATCAGAGCAACTGAAGAAGACGCAATTGAAGGTTGTAGAGGCATTTTTATATGCCGGGTTGTCTTCACATGTTTTGGAGCACAAAGAAATGAAAGAAGCCTTCCAAGAAGTTGCCAAAGCAGGACAGGCTTTTAGGTTGCCTTCATACAAGCATGCCAACAATAAAATGGTTGATGAAATACACGAAAAAATGGTCGAGAGGGTGGAGATGAAGTTGTGTCGTGTTACTGAAGCCAGGCCAGCCTCATTAGTGACTGATGGTTGGAGCAATGTAAACAAGGACCATCTTATAAACTTCATGATCGTGCATCCAGGGGGTTGAAGTATTTTTGAAAACCGTAGAAACCAAAACTGACCAAGTGACAGAAGATTGGATTTTTCAAAAAACAAAGGTTGTGATAGAGAGTTTTGGACCGAAGAGAATATTTCAGGTTGTAATGGATAATGCGTCAAATTGCAAGTTAGCAGTGGTCAAAGAAGGTTCACAAGGCCCATGATCGACTGTATTGTTCATACATAGTGGCCTATAGCATGGCAAGAACTATCAGCTGCCTCAAGGAATATCAGAGTGAAAGCATCGCGCATTCCCAATCTTGCTTTCACGCCTCTTTGAACAATGGAACTTAGAATGTAAACTAAGCTACATTGCCCAAAGAGGCGGGGAAAGAAAGATTGGGAAGTCTCGATGCTTTTACTCGTCAATCACATGATGAGTGATGAACCCCTCCACGCTTCGACCGCTAATCCCAATGGAATCTGTCCCTCTACATCAGACCCTTCTTTTCAGTGGTCACCATGATTTTATCTGTCATGTTGCTCAAAGGAAAGAAGGCCTGACAAGAGATCCAGATGTCAAAGGCATTATTGGCTCAAATATTTTGATTCAGAACTCGATGACCTTCCTGTTTCAGAATCGCAAGCAACCACTAGGCTTGATACATCCGCGGCCACAATGAAATAGAGTACCTCAAAAATCTTGTTACCTCTGCCCTTGTACAATCTACCACGACTCCGAAGGGGACACATTCTCTAATTTCAAGTCACAATGCTACTCAAGGTTCTCCATCAATAGCAGGAGATAGGATATTCCATGATTTGGTGCCTAACAACCGCTATACGAATGGACAAAGCTCAAGCCGCATTTTGGCTTGAAATTAAACAACGCAACTTGTATACGAGAACTTTCACCTCTAAAAAGAATGAGTTCTGCTCCACCTCCCATTTGGAGCCTCTTTCTATAATATAACCTAGCAAAGTAACTAAGCTACATTGATACAGAGAGGCCCCAAAAGAGAGCGAGAGCAAAGCTCGCTCTTTCTAAAGGAAACAAGAATTTCGAGAAATCTACATTGTTTGTCGCGAACAATATCAAGCCTGGTTAGTCGACTACCATCCCGAAGGGTGTGGAGAAGCCAAATCGCAGTTCAGGCTCACTCTCTTTTTTATTTTCCTGTTTGACAATATCTAAAGTGCCACCTAAAATGAGTGAGCAAACTCATCCTAGGGGGCACTTTAGATACATCAAACAGGACAAACAAAAAAAGACCATGCCGAGGTGAAGGAGATGGCAGCTAATCCAAGGAGTTCAGAGTGAAAGGTTCTAGAAAGGTTTATTTGAAATAATGTCATTATACCTTATTATCCATTCGCAAAATGATACAAGTCAAAATTTAATCTGTCTCAAAATTTAATCTGTCTCATTTTCATTGGTCTGTTGGATCAACCCAATCACCCTGCGGCCCTGGAGGTGGTGGTAGGAACTGGTTAATGTCTGGCACTACCTCTCCTTCGCGCGGCTCCTCCACTCCCCTCCATAATTCCATCTCCTGATAACTCTCAAAAGTATGCATTTGCTCATCCCTCCTGCGAGCGACTAGTTGTGGCAAAGCTGGCATGCGACCTTGCATATTTAATATGGCATATTGGAACTCAGGAAAAATCCATCTGTCTTGCATTGGACAGAAGCGGCTTTGCAACATCCAGTCAAGAACACATCGCATGTGCATACGATGCCCACACCCTAGAGTGTACCAGCCCACTGTGTCAGGTTGTCAGCACACAACACGCAATGTCTGTAGTCAACAACCTTTAGCTCTTCCCACTGGCTCTCATATAAATACTCGCGAGGGAGATAGGATATTGACTGCTCCGAAGTCACCCTAAAAGGGTCAGAGTCCAACGATCTTGTCAGGTTGCGCAAGTGATCTTGTTTTCCCTGAGGACCGTTGCCTCTCTGTTCAATGCCGCTAGTTGCCGTTTAGTGTCCTCTAATTCGGCAGCCATCTTCTCATACCCATCGGTACGGTCCTTTAAGCGTATATTCTCTTTGGAAAGGGTTAGGTTCTGACTTCTCTCATTCTCCAATTGGGCTCGAATATCTACAAGGTCATTCACGGCTCCAGCCGCGGCTACCCCTGCCACCTCCAAAAGTCGGATAGCGTCAGCAACCAGGTATGTAATGGTGATAGGCTCACCATGCGCCCCACTCTCCCTATCTTCCGATAGCTTAACCCTCTTGGTGCTGCCACTATCGCTTCCTTGCCTCCATTTTCTACTCCCATAATTTACGGGCACTTCCTTCACAAGCTCGTAGTATACTTGTTGCGCAAAACTCTTACTAAACTCACCATTGTGGGGTAAGTGTCCCTTCACTTGAACATGCCGCTCGACTGCTTTTGCTCGAACCACAGCAATCTTGCACTCGTGAGCTTTGTACTTACCCCTCCTACTAGGCCAATCTCTTTCAAATTCATTCTTGTCCAAATTTGTGATCACATCCTCGTACTCTGCTCCATGTGGACAATAGCCTGGCCCTGCCTCGCCAGCTACATTATGCACCTCTGTGATGGTGCAATTTTCTCTCTTAGAAATGTCATCCATCGCACGCAGCCTTCGTAACTCAGCCGTGCGATACTCGTTCGCTCTTGCATGTGCTGCTGCTCTCTCCATTTGCCGAGCAGCTGACATTTCAAGCTCATTCTCCATGCTTTGCAAGAAAGGAGAGGGGGTCCTCAATTGCGAAGGTAATGAACAATCATGATGACCCGAAGGCTCTCCATGCTGCTCCGATATGTCCACGTTGTGTGGAGATTGGTCGTGCTGTTCATGAGGTATAATTATAGTGCTGACTTGTATAGGTGTGCTTTGACTTCTGGTCTTTATAATTTTCGTTAGCTGCGACATATAAAAAAGCACATAATAAATAACACAAAAAACACACGAAAAGAAGAGCTAAGCTATACACATGGACAATAATTTCTCAAATAGCATCAAACAAGCGTTTAATGAATTTCTTTTGAATATTATATAGTACAAGAATGTTTGAATGTTAATTTATGGTCGTGTGAATAACAAAATATGCACGCTAAACGTGACTAGGACTAGCTTGGTCTACTGCGTCGTCCCCACCGTGGCCAAGTTGAAGAATCCAATCTGATTCCAATTGTGGCCTCGTGCACGGAATTGGAGAGCAATGAAAATTGCTCCGCATGGTGTCAAGTAGCTGGGCCAGATCAAATTTCTGTGTTTTGTCTCTCATTGACGACTCAACGCAATGTTTCAAATAGTCGCACATTCTCCGATGTTTGCCTTGCTGCTCCAGGCTTCCTATTGACTCCATGTAGGAGTGCTTACTAGCAAAATCAGCCAAGTAGTAGACAATGTACGCTGCCCCGTGCAAATCAAAGTCAACCCTTGGAGGCACTGTCTTTGAGCCACTACCAAAATAAAGATCATCGTGTATATATGGATGCCTGGCCCTTTCCATCTCAATTCTTTTCTTACCCTCGCCATCTAAACCCTTGTAATGCCATCGTTTTACCTCCACCCTTATATTTTATCCTACTACTAGTAAATTTTAATTGGTTGATATGTACGTATGTGCAAGGCCAAGGATGGGGAAACACATAAAAGGACCAAAACACGATTTATGATCTATAGCCCAGCTACTGCCAAAATGCGAGCACTTGGAGGCTAGCAGATTTAAAATGCATTGCACTTGTCCTAAGGTCGTGCTTTTTCAAAAGACAAGACCAATCGAGTGCTTACTAAAACATACGCCAATTCCTATATTGGTGTCGGACTTTCATCAACAACACCATCAGGAACTAGGGTATGAATTAGTAAAACATTCTCATAACCCTCGATAAGAGTACAACGCACATCTTTCGACACCGCATGACCAAGGCCAACAGCGGCATCAGGCGAGGGCTATACTTCTTAAAGAAGGAAAGACCCTAGTTGCCTTAAACTTCAGCAATGCCACCCACCCTCGGCATGGCGCAAATAAATGCGGCAATACCAGGCAAGGGGCACTGCCTACGCTCTTGGCAACACGAAACCCTAAGGCACTAGACCTAATTGGCACTACAATTGTCCTTTCAAAAGGGAGGGCAACAAAATTTTTCTTTTTTTTTTTTTTTTTTTTTTTTTTTTTTTTTAATTTTGGTCTTAAATTATTGTTTGTCTTAAATTATTGTTTTTTTTTTATTTTTTTTCTAAAATAGGCCAAGCTCAGCTCCACAGAACAAGGCGCTCACCATCGTCATGCCCCTTACACAGGGGGGGCAATAGGCGAGGGCCTAACTGAGGACCTTACCTGGCCTAACTATAAAAAAAAACAAGCTAAAAAGCCTAAAAACTAAGAAAAACAAAAAAAAAAAAAAATTGGTTTTTAAGGGACAAGTTGGGAGGTATGGCGCAGAAGATATCTTCTTTGCGGGGCAAAAACTGAAAAACCGCGCCGCATATATATATAAAAAAACTTCGCGTACGCGAAGACTTCAGTTTTGCGTACGCGAAACTTGATAAATAGCGACGTGAAGCGCCATCGATTTTTCGACGTCTGTGACGCTGGTTTTTCGCGATTCGCAGACGCGTAAAATTTTCGTGTCTGTGGAATGAAGTTTTCAGCGACGCGAAAACTCGATTTGAATTTTGAGAATGAAACATTTTCGCGTACGCGAAATTTTTTTTTTCCGGCTGGCAACCTTTAAATACGTTAATTACGTATTTCATTAAAAAATACGTATTTTTTAACTTTATACATCAAGAATTTGGATTTCGTACGTATAGAACCTATCCCTGCACAAACCGCAGAACATTGTAATACGAAAATAAAATGAATTATAATCTTGTCAAACTGATCTACATGCAAAATAGATGGGCAAGAACTAAAAAAAAAGGGCTATTCTGGGAAGGGACTCGCGAGAGACACAAAACCGGCCATCGGACTACCCCCTAAAAAGAAATTTGCCAAGGCAAAATAAAAGGGTAATGGCGACAACTTCTCATCGGGATAAAAAACCCCGCCCTTTCGGGTTTTCGAAAAAAACCCTAATGAGAAATGGTCGCCAACAACCTTGAATGTGTTGCCTGGAGAACGGAGAGAAACGAGTTGATGGCGAACGCAAAATAGAGCACGACCCCAGCAAACGGCGAAAGCCTCCCCCGAATGTGTCCATGGAGAACCGAAGGAGAGGGGTGATGGCGAACAGAAATAGAGCAGGACCCCAGCAGACGGCGGAAAACGGCGGAATCCTGCAAGCAATATCAAAAACTCCCAAAAGAACACCAGTAAATGGTCGAGAAAACAAAAAGACAAGCCGCACCAAGAAGGTCGAAAATGAAAACAGAGGAAAAAAGAACATACCGTAAAAGAGAGCATCACCCATAGGGTGGAAAAGCATCACCCAAAGCCAGTGGAGAACCATTATGTAAAACATGCATCACCATCGAGGTGGAAATAAACAAAGATAAAGCATCACCCAAATGGGTGGAGAACCATTATGTAAAAATATGCATCACCCCGAGGTGGAAATAAATAGCATCACCGGGGTGGAGAATAACACAACAAGAGGGCAATGGAACGTAAAACATAAGAATAGCAGGTATGATGGAACGTAAAACATAAGAATAGCAACACTCACAGGTGGAGAACAACAAAGAGGCATGAACAATAAAAAATACAAATGAAAAAGACTCATGCGCCACCATCAGCAGGGCGGGAAGGGAGGGAAGCCACGAAAGGAGAAGAAGAGCTATTGTGAGAAGACGCCGATAACCGAGCCAAAATGAAAATGGCCTAATATAGGCGCTCGTCCCTTCCCAGAATGGCGATCCGATGGCTCGGATCGATGGGATTCTGGGAAGGGACTCGCGAGAGACACAAAACCGGCCGACTACCAAAGGACTTCCTCAACTATAAGCCTAGTCGTTGCGAAACCTCCAGGTGAAGCCGATAGCAAGAAGATACTCCTGCCACCACCCCCGAGCAGTCGGATAGGATAAAGGACGCAGAGAGAAAGGAGAGGAGTGAAAAAGAGGGCCGCCGGACGGAGGATCGAAGAGATGATAGGAACCGGTAGAAATTAGGCGCTGAAGGATATTGATGGGGCATGCGAATGAAGGCAAGCGAGCTAAAGAAATCGTATGACCACGGGCAAATTGGTCTCGTTTGGAGTGGCAAGAGGAGAAAGGAAACCAGGGTCCGAAAAGTTTGGAAGCTACACGTTGACGAGAACCAGCAGCGCGAGCGAGCCGTGGGGGAGAAAAGAAAGCTGAAGAAGAAGAGCCGGAGGTGCCTGCTATGGACGGTATCAGCTCAATGACCTGAAAAAGGAAAGGACATTAGAGAAAAAACAATGGAAAGAAAAGCACGCCATGATGACGAAGCGCCCCGGCAACAAGGCGATGAAAAAACAAACCACGTTAACGCGTACAATGCACATATGATATGAATGCAGATCACGGACTGTCAATATTCGGGAAAAGAGGTCAAACCATAAACCAGATAAAGGAAGATGAATATCAAGAGTGGTAAGGTGAACCTAAAAAGCAACGTCTCAAAGCTTACCAATACAAGACAAACACCAACAGAATGAGCCAGCTCAGAGGAATGTCAATAAGAAAAAAGAGGTTGACAACAAGAAGTCTAAAGCAAAGAAGTTCATAATGAGGAGAGTGAAAATGCCAAGGTCCAGTTCAGGGTAGCATAGGAGAAATGTGTAGTGATGTCAGAAGACAAATACCATATGCAAAAAGCCATGAATAAAGGCCCCAATAGGAAAACAAACTTTGGCAAACGAGGGATGAGATCGAAGAAGAGAATGTAGACATACTAGCACCGAGCAAAAGGAAGGTCAAGAAGGAAACTAAAGGTAATTCGGAGCACAACGTAAAAGAAAAAATGAGGCGTAACTTCATAAACTATAAGCCCAGCCACCGCGAAACCGCCAGGTGTCGAGTCAGGTGACGAAGCGCGTAGCGAGTGTGAAACGAAGAGGAGTGCCAACGACCGTGAGCGCGAGAAGAATGGGAACATGTAGAAGGCACCCATTAACGATTAAGGAGAACAAGAATGTGCATAATGGTGAAGCGGCAAACTGCAAAACTACAAGCACCCAAATTGATGTGAGCGATTAGAAATGAGAAAAATCAACAATTCATGAAAAAAGAGGGGATAGCATCACCCGGGGGTTGGAGAAAAGCATCACCCAGCGGGTGGAAGAAAACACATGATAAACAGAAATTTGTGTCCAAATATAGCTAAATAGCAAATATGATGTATAAGGGTAGCACAATGCATAATGATAGCGAGCTACAAATGAAGTCCCCAAAAAAGACAATAAAGTTATGTTTTAAGCCCAAGGACAAATACGAGAAAAGAGGAATGCAAGCCAATGAACAAATCAACAAGAAAATAACCACAGACAAGAGCCCAACGGCTAGAAAAAGTGTAAAACACGATCGCCTTAATAACAACATGAACAATGCTATAATCCCCAAAACCACATCAGATTAGATACCGACAGAAAGCAGGATACGAAAAATGATCGAGTGAGCAGGGCAAAATAATGGACGAAGCTCCCCATAACTAAAAAATCAAGGAAAGAATATACAATATGAAAATACGACATGAAGTTTAAACCAATGAGGTGAATAGGCTTCAAAGGATAAATATGGTGCAAAAGAGCTCGCAAATGCAAAAACATGACAAAGTGCAAAAAACATGGCAAAGAGAAGAATGTGAAAGGTTGAATGAGTATAAGGAAGTGCCAAACGCAACATGCGGCGTATCCAGAAAAAGCTAAATAGCACAAATACAAATAACGTGTAATACTAAGGCCAGAAAACCATAAACTGAAAAGAACAATGGCAAGAACACAACGCCAAACGACAAGGTGCCAAATAGGAGTTAAAAGAGGTCAAACCATAAACCAGATAAAGGAAGATGAAGAAGAAGAAGAAGAGATTTTAACGTCATGCCACAAGGCAGCGTCCTATCGGACATATGACACTTTACAACACACCCAGATGGGTCCTGCCCCCACCACTTTACATTGCTGAAGTGGGTCCATCAAGAGTGCTAAGGTGGAAGTGGAATTCATGAGGTATGGTGTAAAAGAGCTCGCAAATGCAAAAACATGACAAAGTGCAAAAAACATGGCAAAGAGAAGAATGTGAAAGGTTGAATGAGTATAAGGAAGTGCCAAACGCAACATGCGACGTATCCAGAAAAAGCTAAATAGCACAAATACAAATGATGTGTAATACTAAGGCCAGAAAACCGAAAACTGAAAAGAACAATTGCAAGAAGACAACGCCAAATGACAAGGTGCCAAATAGGACTCGGTAGCCCCTAGCAACGAGGGTCATAAGATCACTAAGGGACATCGACATTATCTCTACATTGTCTCTACATTGGCTCAACATTGTTTCTATCAGGGACATATGTACACAGTCCAAAAGAGTCGATTCATGATAAATAACCAATCCCCCTATAGAAATGGAAAATACCCACATTCATGTATCTAGATAAAATTGAGTAAGCCACCACGTGATGAAAAAGTGGCAGAGATATCGGTCCACCAACCTAAAGCCCATAAAGAACCAATAGAAGAAAAATCATCGAACACATAAAGTGCATGTATCTAAGCAAAACGGAGGAGCCATAGCCCATAAAAAATCAATAGAATAAAAATCATCTAGCATATAGAAAAAATGCATGTATCTAAGCAAAATGAAGGAACCGCCATATGATACAAAAAATGTTTCCATTGATCGTATTCTAAGACAAGAAACCGTCAAAGAGTAGGTCCCATTATGTCTAGCAATGTCAAAGGCAACTCTAGATGCGAAAACAAGAAGAGAACCCGGTATAGTACCCACAAGAACCATCAAAAATCAATAATCATAAAAGAATACTACAAAGGAACTTACCATAGTAAATATGTGAACAACAAGCATCGACATGACCCTAAGCAAAAAACCCCCAACATATGTAATACTTGGAACACAAGCCATGTAGCAATATTGAAAATAACTAAGATGGCATACACAAGTCAGGTAACAATATTTAAACAACTGGCAACAGACATAAAAAGACAAAGTGCAACCTGGCAAATGTGGTGAATAAATCTCGGGCAATCAAAAGAATGAAACCATGAGAATGCAACATATAAAATAGAAAAACAACAGCACAGCCCGAGGAAACAACACATAGGCCACAGAAAAAAAACTAAAGTAAAAATGCGGGCCAGAACATAAACAAGAAAATCAACCGGAATAACCCAGACAACTGTTGAAGAGTGCGGTGCATCAAAAAACAAGATAAACCACAAGTGCAAAAAAGAAAACCCAACAACTATGGGAAACCTAGAATGTAGAAGATAATACCACCCGAATAACGTATACCACTTGAGCCAAGTGTAGTGCATCACACATAAGATACAAACACAAGTGCAAAAGATAAAACCCAAACCACTATGGGGAAATCCTAAACACAGAAAAGAATGCCACATAGAACCACATGGGAACCACAATATAAAAAATAACATACAAAAGAGATACATGTCGGGAAATAACACGCAATTGAGGCCAAACCAAGAGACTGCAACGTAGAATTATGAAAACAAGACAACATCCCAAGTAAACGACCACAAGACGAAAACGAGGTAAAAAGTGAGCCAGAACATAAACAAAAGAAAAACAGCGCGAGGAGAGCATAGACCCATTTAAATAGTATGGTGCATCGAATCCACGATAAAAACACAAGTGCAAAGAAGAAAAATCCGAAAACAACCATGAAAAAGCCTCAAATTCAAAGGATAATGTCACATATATAAAAACTAGATGTCCATCAACTTGGAAAAGGTAACATACGAAAGAGATAACATGGGAGGGAAAAACCACCCCCTAAAACAAAAGCCCCTAGATGCCTCATATTCTAATGCAATTATGAATAAGACATGAGAAAAACATAACAATCTAAAAACCCCGATAGGAAAAAGAGGACACCCAAATGATAGAAAATATAATGTAAATGTGACTAAGTAATTCCCTCAGGGGTATATGTAAAGGGGGCATAAGATAACCTATGTAACCATTATAAAAAATCAAAGGCTATGAAAAGGCCATGATAAGTAAAATAGGGAGCATAAGACAAATAGTAACCGATGGAGAAAATATGTTGAAAAGAGGAACAAACGCCAGATAAATGAGATGATCCAATGAATATAGGCAAATGATCATGCATATCGTAGAGTCAAAAGTCCCAGTAAGCACAAATGAGAAGAAAAAGATGCCAAACCCATATAATTAAATGCAAATACCAAACCCAATCCCCATGAACAATAGTTGAAAATAATTATGTAGGCAGCTAACTAAAACATAAAATACCAAACCCAATCCCCATGAACAATAGTTGAAAATAATTATGTAGGCAGCTAACTAAAACATAAAACGACTTGAACAATATAAAAATTGTGAGCTAAGGAAACATAAAAGGCTAAGAGACATGGACGAACCCAGAGCCACGAAACAAGTTCCACATTGGAACATACAAACGCAAAACAAGTTAACAAAACAAATTTCAAATCTTTCTGTGGGAAATCCGGAAAAAGAGAAACATACAGGATACTTACAGGGTCCAAAGCTACAACACCATGCAGAATATTGCCCTTGAAAATATTCAAACAGAGCAGACATATCGAAGCTGAGTCACTGAGGATGAAGCGAATTCGATGGAGCAGATTCGTTGTGAGAAGGAGCAGATTCGTCATGGGAAGGAGAAGCTCCGGAATTGGTTGCACCCGCCTCGGCAAGTTGCCCGTGTTGCTCGGATCTTCGACATGCACCACCGATAGCTCTGATACTGGAACGCAACGAGATGCTTTCCTGCAAGTTCCCTGGTCTTACCTTTTGCCTGACCGAGCCAAGCAGATCCCGCTCCGAGATCGAGTGCACATCGGAGAGCAAAACCATGGCCTGGAATGAATGAAGATGCATGCAAAGCCCCAAACTGCAGGAACGAGAATAGTGTGCAACAAAGCAAAAGGAGCCAAACACCCAGAACAAAACAGTATCGATCACATATGAAGCTCTGACAGAGCAGGAATTTCGATGGGAGAGGATCGATGGCGTTCCTAGGGAAATTATACAAAAGCTGAGCCGCATGTTTGTTGCTGCCTATTAGCTGCCAAATCCACAGGAGAAAAAAGGTAAGAGCAAACCATATGCGTGCCATCGCCGTGCGCTGCAGCCTCCTACAAGGGAAGAAAAGCAATCAGAAAGGGAAGGGAAAAGAAGAACTGCCATAGGTGTGCTCTGTCATCGCCATCTCCGGCTGCATGCTCGTCACGATAGCTGCTGGCCGACCTGCGGATAAAGGAGGAATGAAAAGACAGGAAAAGATCGCCACCATAGCCGCCTGTTTGTTGCCGAGTGGCCATCTCCACTCTGTAACCTGAAGTCGCTCCAGCGCCATCTGGAAGAATCGAGCTCCAAGGCATGGTCCGATATGAAAAAATCCTGAATCGACATGGCCCAATCTGTAAATCTGTTCAGAGAAAAAAGAAACGAAAATAACAAACAAGAAACAAGGGTCTGATCCAGCCCGAAAATTTGAAAACAACCATCCTTAGAAACAAGTGGAGCAGGGGTGAAATGAAATGCGAAGTCCAGAAGCCAACTGCGCAGAGGCCTGCTAAATGGACAAGCTCATACCTGAGAGGCCTGCTAGATGGACGAGCTCATACCTGCATCTGCACAAGTAGGATGGAGCATAGGAAAAATCCATGCATCCACGCAAGTCGCATGTAGCATATAGAGGAAGCGTCAACGAGGAATCGAAAAGAGACCGTGGCATGATCTACTTGGAGAAGAAGCTAGAAAGGATCAGGCAAGGTAAGCAACCGAAAGCAAAAGGGTATGGAAGAGGGAAGCCACGAGAGGAGAAGAAGAGCTGCTGTGAGAAGACGCCGATAACCGAGCCAAAATGAAAAAGGGCCTAATATAGGCGCTCGTCCCTTCCCAGAATGGCGATCCGATGGCTCGGATCGATGGGATTAAGCGATCTGACCAGAAATACTGATCTAACTTACAAAGAAAGAAATAGCCAAACTCCTTGATATATTCGTGCCTAAATCCAGGGTTTCGAGCATTCTCAAGCCATCCACATTATAGCCAGCTTGGTTTTCTTTATAGGTGGACGATGTTAATAGCGTTGGATTACATCGAGGTACATGAAAAATAGAGGAAAATTAGGGTTCGTTATGGACCCTGATATTTACGTAAACGAAATTTCTTCTTCGACCTCTTTGTAAAAAAAATCTTCTTCAACCTCTTACTTTGCAAAGGTGAATTCTTGTTCCGTGGAATTTTTCAAGCTTTGAAGCATTGGCCGATTTGGGATTATCTGCTATTTTGGGCACCATAAAATTCATCTCTGATTACCTGATAGCATAACATATCGCTGTTTATATCGACCACCATTGTCAAAAGGCACACTCCTCTTGGTCTCGCCTTCGTGGAGGAGAACAAGTTGTGGTTTTGAGACCTTCCATGGCAATATTACCTTAGAGCCCATCGAGTAGTTGAGGCCATCTTTCTTTGCTCTTTCCGAAATGTTCATTCAAGATTATTGGTGTTCGTTTGTTTGTTCATGTATACAACCTCTTCCCATCCCATCTCTTGACGTGTTCAAAATGCTACATTGTAATTGCCCTCTCTATTCTACGAATGGTTTCAATATAGGTTCTCCAAGATACAGATCCAAGTTTAGGTGTATCATTCCTTTATCTAAAAGCTTATATTCCATATTGTTACAACATTTTGAAAAGATGTTATGTCATGATCTGGTATCATGGACGGCATTGATTATGGGATATGCAGATAATAAGGAGGGCAAGATAGGCTTGAGATTGTTCGCATAGATGCGATCCATAGGCTGTGCTCCAGATGCCAGAACCTTCGTGGTTGTATTAAAGGCATGTGGCAACCCTGGAAAATGGGAGATATTTGCAGGTATGGACTAGAGTGATCCAGTTGTAGCAAATTCTCTTGTAGATTTTTATGCTAAATGTAGATGCATGGTTGATGCTCACGAGGTATTCAACTCAAACCCTAAAAAGGATACTATGATATGGAACATATTGAAAGCAGGATATAACTGCATAAGGAACATCATACGTGTTTGATCTATTTGATAGATTGCAGGATGAAGGTGTACATCCAAATGGCATCACATTTATCTCCATACTTACCATGTGCAGCCATGCTGGGAAAGGAAATGAGTATTTTCAGATCATGTACTCAAAGTATGGGATCAATCCTTATATTGACCACTATTCATGTATGGTTGATCTTCTTGGTCGGGCCAACCAGCTAAATCATGCAGCGGCAATGTTTAGATCATGCAGCCTCTGTGGTTCTTGTTTGCATTAGGTTCCATATTGTAAAGCCTTTTTATTCAATCAGTCTCCTAGCCACGACTTGAGTGAGTCTATGTGCACGATAGTTTTCCTGGAGGACGGTGAAACAATAGCATAGCCCAATCATTATCTCAAGAGAGCAGTATTTTATCATTGGCAAGATTGTGCTTATCACTTAAGTTTTTCCATACGAAAAGGGTTCCATGTGCTTTTCAGTCTTTGCACTGAATGGAAGATGTAATGCAATCTGCTTGTCCGGCTAGATTAGGTATCTGGAGATGGTTGCAAACCAAAAGAAACGATGTTATTTTGCTAATTTGTGTACAAATTGGACTTCTTTTTTACTGTTGTGGAATTCAATGATCTTTTTCCCTTGTGGGAATAGCTGTGGTAAAATTTACAGGACTCATGTGGTGAAAGAGGGGGACATGTCCGTGCAAGGAAATGATTCTATGCTAGAATACTAGTTATTGACTTGGCATCTGTTGGCTGCCATTGCAGTGAATTATACATATCCTTGATCCGTGAAGCAGTTTATACTAGTTGCAGGTTTTCGCCACACTTCTATACTTTGTTCGGTTGCAACTGGTGTTTCAATAATGCACTCTTTATGGAGACAAGCAATCGAACACATAAGCATAAGTAAGGTTTAATTAATTAATTTGTGTGCTGCTTTCACCTCTTCCTTGAATTGATGACAACCTTTTAGTGCATGGTGTATAACTCTGAGGTGAAAATTGTAAACTGGAAGTAGTTTAAGAAGTTGTTCAAGCACATATCTATGAAAAGTCTTATAACTTTCTTTGACAGGGGGCTTCAATTAAGACAGGTTATTTGCCTGGCATGGATACATGGTACGCGAAACTCACCCACGCCTGACGATGAAACAACTTTTGCGTTGGAAGATGAATTTTGGATTGATGACAACCTTTTAGTGCATGTGACAACCTTTTAGTGCATGATGCTTATTCTGAGGTGAAAATGGTAAACTGGAAGTAGTTTAAGGAGGAGTTCAAGCACATATCTATGAAAAGTCTAATAATTTTCTTTGATAGGGCACTTCAATAAAGACTGATTATCTCGATACATGGTACGACATTAAAACAGAAGCGCCATATGCTAAGCATTATAATCTCCCAGTTTCGTTAGAGTCGATAATGGTATTTTGGAGGGGGGGGAGGGGGGAGGGGAGGGTCGATTATTCCACTAAAGGAAATATTCCGCCGCAGTTCCTCACAGATGGAGAATGAATCGTATACTTTGGTAAGATATCTTTATTATCTATCATGCTCTTGGACTTGCTTCTTAATGTTTATATGTTCAGAGGGAGAATTATTTATTGATGATGGGAAGAGCTCTGCAAGAAATATATTATATAATATATGCGGAAAACATGGTAAATAATTCGAATTAAATAACTCGCAGTTCCTCGCAGATGGAGAATGATTCATATACTTTGGTAAGATGTTTTTATTATCTGTCATGCTCTTGGACTTGTTTTTTAATGTTTATATGTTCTTCTTTAGGTGGTAGTTCTAAATAGCATATATGAAGCAGAGGGAGAAATATTTATTGATGACAATAGAATAGAATAGTTTTTTTAACGTCCACGGAGACCAATAGGTCATGGGACCCATACAATGGGCTAGTACCATCATTACTACTAGGATTAAAAAACCCCTGCCTCGAAAGGTTTTCAAGGGAAAAACCTTTGCAGTAATGATGATACTAGACAAACAGAGATAATGACTACTGGGGGCTCAGTAATTGCAAGAAAATATATTATTATAACAAATGTAGAAAACTCTGCTTCTTCCATCAAATCTCTTTGAGCATATCACGTTTGTAGTTGTTGGTTGGTTCTTTGCCCTTTAGTAAATTGCATTTTAATGAAGCTTCAAATAGATAATCTAAGGATGAAGGTGCTTGATTATTGTACCATTCTATTTTATAGACTGGAAATTTAGCCTGACTAGATCTGAGTCATGTTTTGGAATATGCAGGTGACTTAAGATCATATATATTGGAGTGTTGCCACACTTGATCATATTCAAAAATATAGCTATGATGTTCTTCTATGCTGGTGACTTATATAATGCTGACTATCAACCTCGTTGGGATACGTTCGAAAAAATAGTTGTACCAACAGCAAGTGGGAAAATCATGAAATAGAATAGATTCCTTTCTTTACTAAATCATTCAGAGCCTACAATGCCCATTGGAAAAGCCCCATGAGTAAAGGGGGTCCAATTCCAATCTTTATTACTCTTTCAATGTTGCAAGTGCACCTGTTCTAATGCCTGGGCCGTATGTAGAATATCTAGCATTATAACAGGGGGTTTTTTTGTGATTTTATACGCTTTTTGGCATGGTTTTCCTATGATTTTAGTGTTGTATTCATTGGGCCATACTGAATAGTATTTCTAGAGTGCGGCTTTTTTGGAGTGTTGATCTGGATTACCTTCAACAATCTAACGGTTGTTATTTTGACCTTTTCATTCATATGCATGAGACGAGAAAAGTTCTGTTCTCTGAAAAGTTTTGGTGGTGGTGTTGTCGATCCGTCCTGTTCATCCGTCTTGCTCTGTCTTCATTCAACAGATTTGGTATGCCAATGCCAGATATTGCTTTTTTGTTTGCTTTTTTGTTTGCTAACAATGTTTTCTGTTTTAATCTTATTTGGAATATGTAGCATGAATATGGCGAAGAAGCATTCATAAAAAAAAACTGTTTTTGAATCTGTTTTACAGCGTTAGTTTCCTTTTTCTCATGATCTTAGATGTTTTGAATTTCATGATCTTAGATGTTTTGATTCTTAGATGTTTTAGATGTTTAGATGCTAGATATTGGCAGATATTCTTCTTCCTTGTTGTTTTATTTGCTCTTGCTTTCCAAATCCCGAAGCCTGCATGCAACTATCTAGCATGCAAAATTGGAGTTGCAATTGGAGCAGAATATGCCTGTCAGAAATTGGCCTCCATAGCTACATATTGCAGTTTATCTCTAAGTTTATCTTCCTCAACTTTACCTCTGAAAACCATTGGCCCTTCAGGCCGAAACTGGATCCATGACTCCACTTTGTTAAGAAAAGAATCTGCGTGACACAAATTGGCCTCCATAGCCAGATCTTGAAACCCCTGAATCCGAAACTGAATCCGAAACCATTCGCCCCTGAATCCGAAACTGGAGCTATGACTTCACATTGTTTTTTGCAGAATCTGCCTCACACAAATGGGCTGCCATAGCCAGATCTGCTGAACTTTTTTGCTGTAAACCCTCCGAAACCTCTATCTTATGTTTTTTCTAATATTTAGCAACACCACAGTTAGAATCGGCCCTGAGATCGCCCTATTCCATCGGTTATGCATGTCTCCAAGTAAGCAGCTGCCATCATCGATTCCACAAACCCTAACCGTGCCCTAATTCTGGCTGTCTCGAATTTTGGCTGTCTTGACCTTCGCTTTGCTCATGCCCTGTTTGTCTTCACCGTCTCATCCGTAGACGTTAAAATTTTCTTCCTTCCTAGGTTCTTAACTAATATCTTTGCTTCCTTTGCTTCCCTTTAAAATCTTAAATGTCGCCCTTCCTTTATATCTACTGCCCATTCTCCATTCCTCCATTCATTGCCTCCATTCGCACAGGGGCACATCATCTTCGAATTGAGACAGGCAGATGGATTGGTGAGCCACGCCAGGACAGGCTCTGTCAATGCTGCCAAATGGGAGTCATTGAGGATGAATCTCATACCCTTCAAAGTTGCCCAACATATGATCAAATTCGGACACGATATGCTGCGTTGGTCAGGCCTGGCCAGCCGTTACATGTGACATTGAGCACAACATCCGTACGGGTGCTGGGATCATATCTTCAGGAGGTTATGGACATGCGAGATCAGCTATGTCCTCGGGCACACACTTGACATGTATATAAACATTGATGTATACTTGTACAGTTTGACAGCATTCTTATTACTGCCACGGTTTTTCCCTCGAAAACCCTTCGGGGCGGGGGTTTTTTAACCCGGACAGTAATAAGTTTGCTGCGCTCCTTATGGGTCCCATAGGCCGATTGGCCTCAGTGGACGATAAAAAGTCATTCTCATTCTCATTCTCATTTAAGCTTCAAAATTTAAAATCTCACCCTTCCTTTCAATATCTACCATTATGGCCATTGTTTTAGTTTCTATGAAAACTCAAATGCTAAGCTTCAAAATTTAAAATCTCACCCTTCCTTTCAATATCTACCATTATGGCCATTGTTTTAGTTTCTATGCAAAAATAAAATGCTACAATATCTGGCAATATCTAACATTATAACATCTACTATATTAGTTTTTATGGTTTACTAGTATTAGAAGCTTGTGTACTCATATTATTACTACCATTACTAGTTATTAACAATTGTGTTGTTTTTTTTAATGCTAGACATTACATCTAGATATTACAATGAGACGAATGGCACGAAACAGACGAGGCCCAGGCTCAACATCACGAATGGGAGTCATCCAGGCATAAGGCATCACGTATGAGATAAATCACCCTGCACAAGAAAATGTCGTCGAAGCTGAAGAGGCGCAAATCAACAAAGATGTGTATCGCATCTTGAGCCGCTATCCATATTGAATGCTTCAAAATTGATATACTACTTTTACTATCTTCAATGACTAAATAAATTTATAAATAATATGTTTTTAAAGCGTATGTAATTAAATTACATTATGCTATAATATTATAGTTACTTAGGCTTCATATTAGTATTTGTTTTTATTTGTTATAATGCTACATATTGCTACATGTTTTACATTCGACATATTATTAATTACACAATATAACATCAACTCATCCAAGTGTGATGTAACGTTGTTTGTTTTTGGCCTGAAAGGGGCAAAAAAAATATTAACCTATAACAAAAACCATTACATTGCACGCCTTAAAATTAAATTCCCCCTTAAACCCCCTTTTGTTTGGGTGCATATTCACGCTGGGAGCCCTTATAATTATGTTTTGCACGTACAAAATCAACACCATATAGTATATTGCCTGAAATCTTATAGTATCTTGCAAATCTTGTTATACAGTATAACAAATTCTGTACATCCATACCCCACAACCGAGGAACTTTGTGTACGGTGTAGACTAAGGAATAAGGGGTGAATATGCCTATCCAACAGCTCTCGTTGCCCGGAGTCACCCCCGTGTGAATATGGGGTTTAAGGGAGAATTTAATTTTAAGGCATGCAATGTAATGGTTTTGGTTATAGGTTAATTATGGTGAGAGATCAGAGCAGTTTAGGTGTTTAAAGGTGACTTGATTTTCCAATTTCTCCTAACAATAGTATTTCAATATCAATAGCTTCGCTGTCTTGACAGAAGGATCTCAACAAAATTGATAGGGCAAGGACTCCTTGGCTAATTGTGATAGTACATGTACCATTGTATAACAGCAACTATCACCATCAGGGTGATGGGGAAGACACGATGCAATTGATGGAGACCCTACTAATTAAGCACAAAAGTTGATATTTTTATGGCAGATCATGTGCGTGCGTATGAATGCTGGGTAATGCAATTTTGACACTTCCCTTTTGAATAATACTCTTTGCTCCCCTCTTTTTCCTAAATCATTTTTATTTTAGGATCAAATGTATAAGGGTTGGTATAATCCTTGTGGAATGGTGCACATTACAATTAGAGATGGCGGCAACCGAGAAGGTCGATCCATGCAGTAAGTGTTCTTTCTCTGTAACGTCTGTTGGGTTGGATATGGATGCAGTGGCTCACTTCTTTACCGACACCATGCACATTATGAGTCCAGGCACCTTCACAGCGCAGAGAGTGGGTGCCAAGCGGCCTGATCGGCCTCGCCATCTATTGGTCCATTTCTTGGCACCACGAGATAGGCATTATGTTTTGCAACATGGCAGTCACCTCAAGGGTATGCACTTTTCGGTACAAGAGGGCCTATCTCCAGTCCAGTTAACTCGCTGGCGAGACGAGCTATGCAAAGTTCGCGAGGCCAGGCTCCAGAAGAAATGGGCGGTATATCAGGGAGGCTCGACAATTATTCTTGACCAGTGGCCTGCAAACCCCTGGTTGGGATATTCTTAGTTTCCCAGCATGAACAACCTTGATTTGATTTGGGCATTTGCCCTCAGCATGTATATTGTGTGGTGATGGGATCTTGCCCTCCTTTGTTCTGTGATGGGGGCTAGTCCCCTTTTGCTCGGTATATTTTGGACTTTGGTCCCCTGTTCTGTCGTCACGTGTCCAATGGAACGCTGCCTAGTGATGTGATGTTAAAATACTATACTTATCTTATCTTATCTTATCTTATCTTATCTTATCTTATCTTATCTTATCTCTGCTTATGCATTCAATCATATCATTTGCTAATATACTACAATTCATTCAAGTTGACAACTCATATTCTTGTTAAATAAAACAATTATATGTTTGGAACAAAATTTTGTCTACAACAAGTTGTAATTGGATATGACATAGGGAGACTATTTGATATGAGCATTCTAGTGTAACGGGCCCATGGTAGACCGCTCGAGTATTCGAACCTTGAATGTGCCTGTGGGGCGTTCCCGAGACACCGGCATAAATGGGTAGAAGTGACTACTCATAAACGTCTAGACAGTTTTGCCCAGTTGGTTAAGGGCATGTCGGTTAGGAACGTCACAGTTGGTATCAGAGCAGGTCTCGAGTTCGAGTCTCCATGGGTGCCTATATGCATGGGTAATTTGCAAAGACTTGGTAATCATTGTGACATGGTATAGCCTTGGATGCTCGAGGACGAGCATAGTTCTAGTGGGAGAGACTGTAACGGGCCCATGGTAGACCGCTCGAGTATTCGAACCTTGAATGTGCCTGTGGGGCGTTCCCGAGACACCGGCATAAATGGGTAGAAGTGACTACTCATAAACGTCTAGACGGTTTTGCCCAGTTGGTTAAGGGCATGTCGGTTAGGAACGTTACATCTAGTCTAGTCTCCTGCAACAGGTCACCTGAAAATACTACAGTAAATTCGGTTAATATTAGTTCATGGTCAATTAATGTAAATGAGGGATGCCATAGAATATTTGCGGCCTTTCCTAGAGGATGTATTTACGCAGTCATCATCTATGCATGGACGTGTTCAATTCGCAAGAAAGCTTCATTCGTGCTTGGCAGTATTAGGCCATGCATATCCTTCTAAAGGAGACGACTTACTGAAACTATTGGTAGACTACATTTAATATTACTCACATGAATCGCCGCAGGTATATGACTATTATTAGAATTAGGGCAACTACAAATAATCCACATTTTTTGCTTAAACAATTTAGATGCTGGTAATAAATATCTTCTTATAGTATATGTCACTAGTCATGTGCGCATCATAGGAGGTGGTTGCTATAAAGTAGCTATGGTATATGGCTTAGATTCTGCAATAGTAGATTTATTTTCTATTTGTAGTCATATGTTTTTTAAACCTTATATACAGAACTAATTTGGTAGGCTGCAATGCCATCAATTATGCAATGAAATTATTAACAAGAAACTCTCTCATGTGTGCTTCCTAAACAATCAAAGGTAGTCAACAAGAGGCTAAAGGCTCATTGCACTTAAATTTGAACCAATCTATGTTACAACTACACGTCTAAGGATGAACCTATAATAACCTTGTGGCTTAACATGAAGAGCATTTCTTTTAAGTATAACATATTAGCTTTCTTCACAGCTTATCTAAATTACAAGGTTAATGAAGGTAGGCGACCAGTGGTTAATGCTGGACAGGTATGTTGTGTTGTTATGCATAGTGGTTACAAGATGAAAGTATATGCACCATCACATCTTTGGATTATGTTGGACAGTTGAGTTGTTGAGTAGAGCACACGAATTTCTCTCTCTTATCTCCCTTTAGTGTTCCTTGTAGGAACAACACATATCTAACGTTAAACTTCTAGAAGATATTGAACATGACAAAAAACCATGGATAGTCAAGTCCAGTCTTTAAGTAAGCACAAACTTATGTTGGAGATTATTCATACATGGTGAATAGCTCTTATTTTCAAAGTGGGAATGTAAATCAGATTCTGCACATTTCTTTTCGGAGTTAACCACGGTTTCTTTGGTTGCTCAATTATAAGAGGCTCTGCCTTCTCAATCAATGCTAATTTCTCTTTCGGCACAGAGCAATTGCTGTAGGATTGCTCATCTTTTCCAAAAGCTTTTGCTAATGAAACTGCATCTTTTGAAGAAATTTTCTTTTTCATCACATTTCGGTGTTGAGCCCAAACACATCTACTTGTCTGACATGAACCAGTTCTGAATTCTTAAACAGTGCAAGAAGCCCATCAAGACTGAACAAATCATTTACAGAATATTTATCTGTTCTTGCATTTAGGGCAACATGAAGGCATGCCACACCCCACGCTTAAGAGTTCTTTCTATTTCTGACACAAAGAGGGCCGGAAACAGGGCATGATCCAACACATTAGAAAATTCAAAATCAAAGTTTTCGTCTGCAAAAGGATGCCTGTGCATATCACCTTTGATAACTAGGGGCAGTGCCAAAAGGAGATCAACGCCTATAGCATCTTGAATGCCATTTTCTTTCAGGGCCATAACTTCTTGCCCCACTCTGGATCCAATACACAAAGCTTTTCCTCCAGATTTCAACGAATTTTTCTTAGACAAATCCTGAAAGACGACAGCAAATTTATCTACCTTTCTTCTCCAATCTCTAGTTGTCCAGAGCTTTCCCAGCTTGGAATTCATAGTCTTTTTTAGTTAAAGACGCACATATTCATTATAGGAACCAAAATTAGAGCGTGGATGCACTCCAGTCACAGTTAAATTCTGAAAAATCTTCCCCCCATGGTTGCTATAGAGTTTTGAATCATAAACCACATACAGAAATGGTATAGTAAGTGCTACAGCCAAGGCAAAACTACGCACCAAAATGCCTCTGGCAGATAATCTTCTTGAAGAATGCAACTCCGGCGAGCCCATGGCGTGATTTAGAGAGCAAGAACTTCACTCTTGTGTTAAGGATTCTGGAAAATTAAGCAGATCTAATTGCAAGAAAGGTTTAGCGAGTACAGAACCTGGTTGCAGTATGTTTTCCACCCACCATAGCTCCGGTTGCGCGGTTAAAAGACTTTTCTGAAGAAGAAAAAGGGAATGGATTAAGACCACGTCTCCATCGCCATTTTTTGATGGAAGGCGCCATCCTCCTAGTCGTCTTCATCCGCCGGACTTCATAGCCATTCCACTCTGTTTACTTGGACTGTATTATAAATGACACTGGCTTCCAGAAATGCGTCTTGATGCCCGCCATAAAAGGTTATCAGGGTTATCAGAAATCCGAAATTAATGCAATAAATGCTATCAATGCAACGTGTCACATGCTCGTAATTTTTAAGGAACAAATTAGGCGAGAACAGAAATAGATACTGCATTAGATAGAAGGATAAGCTCAGAACAACTATATATTTCTGTGTAAAAGCACGTGTCGGACATAAGAATAATCAACAGTCTTGCATCTCATAGCTTTTCAAAGATATTAGCACTCACAACATGGTTACCTTAATCTAGAATCATCTCTGGTGTTCCCGGGAGTAGTAGAGCGGAAGTTTGCCATTTGGCGGGACTTCTTGGGTGTTGTAGATGGTGATGGTCGGTTTGTACAGCAGTAGAGTTGCAGTTTTTCTGTGAGTTTGTTGTGGAGTGTCGAGGTATCGCTGTCTCTTTGGGGCAGTTCTCCTTCCTCCTCACTTGCTTTGTAACATTACCATTCTTTTAATATATTGATGACACAGTTCTTCAAAAAAAAAAAAACAATAAGAGTCCAACTACGAAAATGCAATGAACCCTCCCTGACGTTGTGTGCCATGTGCCTAGTACATAAAATACAATAGATTACTATTGAGCGCATGGTAATTGCGAAGGCAAAAAATGCAAAAGGAATATTCTAATCAAGCCAACGGCCAAAAGGGATGGGCAAAGTCAGAATTTTCTCAAGCACACTTATTTTACATGAAAAAAAATGGCAAGAAGAAAATCCTTAACCTAGAATCATGTACGTGGCGGCTTGCAATCTATACAGTTAAGTGGAGTCATTATTGTATTCATTTTACTAATTAGAAATCCCATTCCTTCCGTACGTCTTCCATACGGATGCTGGGATCATACCTTTAGGAGGTCATGGATATGCGAGATCAGCTATGTCCTCGGGCACACACTTGACATGTATATATTATACATATATTTCATGATGATATATACATGTACATTTTGACAGCATTCTTATTAATGCCACGGTTTCCCCCTCAAAAACCCTTCGGGGCAGGGGTTTTTTAACCTGACTCTTTCATTGGATCCCATAGGCCGATTGGTCTTGCAAAATACCTTGTTCATTCTTACAAGCACAATCGTGTTCATTTTCAGTAGTTTGCCGCATTTGCTATTCATTTTGAGTAGTTTGCTGTATTTTTCGTATTTGTATTCTATATTTATTTTTTTCGAGCATGTCGTATCATATTCTGTATCCATATTTGGTAACTATCATCTGTGCTTGGGCCCTACATGAAGTGGTATCAAATGGCATATTTCGTAAAGCCACCTCCAAAAGATTTGCCCTTGGGGCAACCCGGACAAAATGTAAAGAAGAAGACAGTTGTTTTAATTACACAAAAGAAGCACAAGCAACGCAAATAGCAACCCTACCCCTAACTCAGCAACAAGGGCCACCTTTCTTCTGCTGGGAAACTGCTGAGGCGTCGAGCATAGATAGGTTGCCTCTTCATCGAGCCCATCTGGCCTTGCCCGACGTGGAGAATTTATTCAGCTCCACGTTGGGTGGGCGTAATACTCTATTATTTGCGTTTTTGCTAGTAATTCCGGTGATGGGCGGCTGTCAGGACACCCCCTCATATGTAAGCAAATTTTCATTTTTAAGTCCGGCATTCTGAATTGCTTGGTTTGTATCCAAAATTTCCTGGAAGAAATAGGGTTGTTTTTAACATGCAACAAAATGGCCCTGTTTTTGTACTTCTTGCCACAGAACAAAAAAATGCGTAAGGAAATTGAGGATATGATGATTCATTCTACATCTGGTAGTTCGGTTAGTGGTCCCTGCTGTTGAATGATGACACATTGCAACAATTCATGTTTTCAGATTTTTTTCTGGTCTTCCTATTCCACTTTCAATATAGTATTTTTTTTTCTTTGCAGGAAGTTGTGGAAGAGTTACGGGCCTTATTGTGCAAAGATCAACATGCAACTGCTTACCAGGTTCAATCGTGTTTGCTGTCATCTGCAGCCTCAAGCACTTCATGTGAATCTAAAGTCCACAAGGAACTCAGTGTGGGAAAACTCATCGTGCATGAGGGACAAGATGGATATAATCATGTTAGCAAGCTTCCAGATGCTATGGGGGAATTAAAAGAGAGCCAAGATGTTTTCATCTGGGATCTTGATGAGACATTGATTATCTTTCAGACATTGTCCAGTGGGAAATATGCCCAAATTTTTGAAGGTTCTAAGAATGTTAAGATGGGTAGCAAGCTCGGATGGAGATGGGAAAAACTTATTCTTGAAGTATGTGACCAGTATTTTTTTTATGAACAGGTACACAGCTTTGAAATGAACATGTCTTCTGTATAATTTGTATATATGTAAATTCATCCAGAATGTGGGTATGTACCATGCTGTGCTCCCTGCCTCGTCTTTTCTGTTGAATGTGCCCATGTGGTCTTTACTGTATTTTCATCCTTTGCAGTCTGAAATTTATAGGATGCCATGAACTCAGGTAGAGGACTTCAATGAACCAAATATTGATTCGTTAAAGGAACATGATGATGGAGTAGATTTATCCACATATAATTTTGCTTCGGATGGTATTAATCCTTGCGATGATTTGAAGAAACGCAAGCTTGCGTATAGGCATCGTCGTATAAAAGAACTATACTGCCAGGTATATCTGCAGATGCATTTTTCAAATTTGTAAAGTTTGCATGCTACATAATTAATAATGAACCTTCATGGTAGATACAAGTTTTTTGGGGCATTTCTCCATTTCAGGTTATTCACAAGGAAATGCATTTCAAGCTTTTACAAATGAAGCATTAAGGTGTGTTTGCTATTGTTTAAAGGCGTGCATCATGTATAGGATGGTTTATTTGTTCTGGTGGTTCGGCAATGCAGCCGTGAAGTAATATATTCGATTACTCAAAAATAAGAAGCCAAAATTTTTGCTTACATTTTTTAATTCTGGGCTGTCGAGACGAACAAGTCTCTGTGCGAGCACTAGTCTTATGCGGGCAGCTGCTATGATGCAAATTCTTCATACAAAGCCCACTATAGCAACTGGGTATGACTGGCTCCCAGAAGACGTGTACAATGAATCCATTGTGATTTGTCTGTAGGGCATCTCATGGTCTTAGGATTTGGTTTTATACACTGTTTTCCAAACGAACAATTACTTTACATTTCCAGACGTGATAATATGTAATTGTATTTTGCAGGACCCAAGAGACTTCCTTAGTACAGAACAGCTGCAGGAGTGGGAAGATCTATATACTGCTACTGACTGCTACACTGATGGGTGGCTTTCTGCAGGTGAGATTTGACTGCACATGTCTTCTAACAGCATTTTGATGATGCGTGCAGTCCTTTATATAAATATCTAATGCAGCATTATGGTCTTTTAATTATAAATAGTCACATAACCAGAAAACTCTTTGTCCATGTTCAGTAGTCTATCTAGATAATAGCAAGCATAAAACCGGTTATGATGTAATAAAGTTCATTTCTTTGCTACGTGCATGAAGATTGTCTTAAAAATATTTGTTTTCTCAATAGGGCGATCAATCCTAGATTCGTGTCGCAAAGACGGAAATATCAATGTCTTGGTAACATCGTGTACCCTTATTCCAAGCCTTGTGAAGTGCCTGCTTTTCAGAATTAGTACGTTTATCGACAGCTCTTATGGTAAGACATGCATCCCGTACTCAGAATGAAAGTTTTTCGGGCTTGGCTTTACAAAAGTGGCTTCTTGTTATCTATCATGTTAGAATGTTTTCCTGGGGGTTTCTAAATGCATTATACTTATGTTAGTATATTTTCCTGGAGGAATGTAAATGCATTATACCTGGTCCTTGAGGATAGCCATGTATTACAGTTTGGCAGTCAACATATACAGTTCTAACTGATTTGGCAGTCAACATATACAGTTCTAACTGATTTTTCTATGTATTAGTGTACAGCTCTCGAGAAATTGGCAAATTGGAATGCTTCAATCGAATCAAGGAGTGCTTTAAAACAAATTCTAGATTTTGTGTGATTGGAGATGGGCTGGATGAGTGTCAAGCTGCAGAGTATTTGAAATGGCCTTTTGTACGAGTAGAGCATAAGCCTAAATCAGAGGGTTACCTACCTGCTTTGTCTATGGAGACTTTAAACCAATATATGAGAGTCATATATGGGTAAGTTAGCGTATAGGGGGGGAAAAAAAAGAGTGGGGAAAACAAGAAAAACGGGAAAGGCAAAAAAGAGAGGGAAGGTACATGTATAGTTATTGCTTCTAAAGATTTAGGTACATGCTTTTCAAGTATGTCTTTTGGAAATGTCACATTTTTCTTAAAAACTAACACTCAATCAACGATTGCACGAAGGCTTTAATGCCAAGGGTGATTATCATTCGAGCTGCAGTTCTAAATGCTTGTAAGGACATTGGAAATTTGGGAAGGTCATTTTAAAAGCTTATACTTGCATCACACAAAGGCCCATCCTCTCCTCTAAGTGACGTTATGGTCCCAAGTTTTTCATGCACCATGAAAAAGGATTGACATTTTGATGTGATGTTGTGTAGTGGTGATGCCTTTCTATTTGTGCTAGTGCATCTCCATTTTACATTTGGCCTTTCTTTTCCAGTCTCCCTCGCCTCCCTTGGCCTTGGTCATTGTTCCTTGCACTGTGATTCGAATAATTTGTGGAGGTTGTTGGTTCCAGTTCTCCATTTGAAGTAGTTAATTCTTTTATTAGTTATGGATATATAATATATTGTTCATTTTCCCTTTCGCAATATGCTTTTGTTTTTTTAACGACATAGGAAAATACATCCAACACTCAACAATAGCAACATGCATTTATCAAATGCTTACATGTTTTATTATTGCCTAGGATTTAAAAACCCTCGTCCAGCAGGTTCCAGGCAACAAATCTTAGTAGTAATTTGAGGGCGAAATCTTAGCAGTAATAAACTTGTTGATAAACTATACAATTGGACATATCAGTTGAATGGACATAATTGAGCTTGCATGTCTAGCACCTCCTAGACATATGGTGTTAGTTCCATTATTGAAGTTGTATGTAATATCACATCTAGTTCCATTATTGAAGTTGTATGTAATATCACATCTAGTATTTGGTTAGGTGGTATAATAACAATAAATCTAGTATTTGGTTAGGTGTTATAATAACAATAAATCGTGTCCAAATAGGTGCAAATATTGCGCAATTATGAAGGGTTGATTACTCTTATTTGACAATATTGACAGATCTTGTTTTCTCATCTATTCGTCTCAATTTTGAAGTAGTGTGCCCCAATTTGAATGGATGCAATCATCCCGCGCTTCTTCATGGGCAAATACGTTAACATGTACTGCTGTGTGGACCCCTTGAAAGCGTGGGATTGATTTGACTTTTATAGTGTAATGTCTTTACCAACTTAAAAGCATAGGCATAAAAGCACATGTATAGGTATTGCTTGAGGCGATTATGATACTATTGTTTTGCACCTGTACGCACTGTTGTTCTTGCACATTCCATCTAGAGAGTCAAATGGCTCGCTTTTTCTTTCCAGCAGACTTTAAGGCGTTATGGGCTCATGGCCATTGTGTAGGCGAGGGTTGGAAGGCGAGGGTCTCCCATGTTTACCATCTTCTGACAATATATTATGTGACGTTCCAGAGCATCTCTTCTGTGGAAGAATTTGATATGTGACCATGGACTTAACTCCAGGTGCTCGAGTCAAAGACGTTCTTGGAACTTGTTCTAATTCATCATTGGCCCCTATAATTCTACTAAATATAGAGGGAATGACCAAAACCTTGAACAAGTGTGACTGATGGGACTAGTCATAATGCTTTGCTTTGTGGCAATTATTATGCATTGCATAGAAAACCTTCTAAGCTGTCGTTACCCATATCTGGATATAAGTATCCAAATACATGGTAGTAGTGAACTCAACTTCTAGGTATTTGTATATTTGCACCGCTCCTACTCTATGGTCTTGATAAGTGAAGCAAGGTTGCCTATGTTGCCTCGAAGATAAGACCAGGAGTACCTTGATCTTGGCCAAATTTACTTTCATTCTAGTGTGTTGGCACAAGGCACTCAGTGCACTTAGATGTTGTTGCTTGCCGGATATAAATCTATAACATGATAATCAGCCTATGTTCATCCCATAACTACTATAGAAATTAAAAGAAATATGAGTTCAAATTTTAATCTATCTGGTAATAAACAAGGTGGTGTCATACGATGTTTTGCTCTCATTGCAGGAAAAGCTACGTTAAGATGAATTTGACCAGGTGGTTCATATCACAAAGTTAGGGGGCAAGCTAGCTTGCATCCCAGGTAAGGGCCTTGTAGATTTGGGAAATTCAACCAGTCATGATCGCCGAGGATAGTGGAAACTTATCAATAATAGTCGTGATTACATTAGTCTCATGTAACTTTGTATGCTACAACTGAGAGACCATTACATATTGAAAAGCCCTGCATATTGTGTCTTTCACCCAGTCATGATAATGATAACAAAAATATATATTTCCTCCCAAAAACCATATAGATAAAGGCATCATTGCATCCACCCTCATCTATCACTACAACTGAGACTGCCCACGGTTCGGGGCTGGCATTAAGGATGGTCTGAGCAGATACTTTGTATTGATGCTATGGTCAGGCTGACAAGTACATAGCATGCCAGTTGTTTCCTATAAGAGGTGATTTGAGACAGAGAGTAGATAGAAAGATGTGTAGGATAATGTACAAGAACCAAAACTAGATTAGATGGAATAAACCAAAGGCATGAACCTGCATATAGTGGGTGTGCTCGAGACAAATGCTCACTTAGATGCGAAAGAAGCTGGACACTTATTTACGTTCATGATGCACATAGAGTCGAGGCATTGTTGCAGCTAGATGGGTTGGTGCTCACATACCAAACCCTCCCCGCTATATTTTAGTCTACTTTCGTACACCGCAAGACAAATTATATGGCATGTAGCATGGGAGTCACCTCAAGCCCACTCATTCCTCTGTGCATGAGAATCTTAAGTAGCTTCCTAGGGTCTGACAGCGTGTTCAAGCTCCAAGATCCACATTTTAACAATCGTATGGAGTAGTGTGGCGCACCTCTTTGAATCTTGATCTATAAAGAAAAGTATGCTGATGTGGTTTTCATATACTGATGGTATTGTATTCAATTCTTTGAAGCAAGTGAAGAATTTGTCCAGGGCATTGTTTCCTGATTTCTGTCACTTCTGTCACCATGTTCCTTTGGATGCATGGTAAAAATGATCTCATGCAAAACATCAGTTCAGAACTTAAAGGGAACCTGCAGTAGGCAGGAGTTTCAAATTTATGACACGTTATTATTAAATATGAATTTATTAGCAAGACACCTTTATGTGGCAATAAGGAAGGAAGGAAGGAAGGAAGGAAGGAAGGAAGGAAGGAAGGAAGGAAGGAAGGAAGGAAGGAAGGAAGGAAGGAACATGGCATGTTCTTGCACGAATGCAAGGAAGGAAAGACATACGACGACACATGGCATGTTCTTGCACGAATGCATGCAAGAAGCTAACATACTGGAGCAACTAGAACAACAAAACAAATGACAGCTTTTGGGCGTTTATGCCACTGGTGAGATCCTTTGCCGTGCTACAAGGTATGATGTTGTTATATATACTTAATTCTATAATATATCTACAGTATGTATTGTTTACAAATGTTTCATAAGTATTCTATGGTTTAAAGTGAGTTTTTTTATCCTCAATTTCATAATGCCATCTTTTATTGATCTAGGTCTTAGCTATAATTCAATTTACTGGATACAAGGGTTGGCTGATAATTACATGCCCATTTTAAACGTGTGGAGATCCTATCTTTCCAGTCCATAGAATTTTTGGGCAATAATTTCTTCCTTCTCATGCTCGATGCGCCGGCAGTAGTGGAGCGTGTTGTTGTACGAGGCGTTGGCCTTATGTGGGGGAACTATTTGATCTACTAAACACTATATGTGCCCGCAGCCTATCGGATTTGAAGATTCCTTGCTAGTTCCAAATTCTAGGTCTCCCGGCAGACATGTTGCTCCCAGAGTTTATAATGGCGATGGCCAATGGGTTAGGTACGTATATTTCTCATTCAATTGTTCGGGCGCCCAAGATTTGTGTCGCCTTATCTGCAAACAGTCTGTTACCGTCTTCGGTAACAGTCAAGAGTGGAGATTGGTACTTCCAGTTCCCCCTCAGACTCTTAAACGACGCTGAGAATGTTCCAGCACTTTAGGTTTTTGCAGGCTCAATTTCGGAGCACAGGCCCACCCCAGTGGAAGAGATTTCAAGGGAAAATATTCAGGCTCCATTACAAGCTCCTTGTGCAAAGAATCCACCTCAGGTTGTATCTTAGCCTGAGGTTGTAGGCCACGTCATTCTAATACTGACATGGTGCCTGGGGTTGACCCGGAGAGACATGATAACACTAGCTACATTGAGACTTTTGATATTGTCGTCTGGAAGCTGCATCATATTCAACAACTTCAGGAGTTAACGGAGCAGCAACAGTCCCCACATTTGCACTTGGGGTCGGCATATCCTCTGTCAGTACGACCTTCAGAGTTAGGCTTAATGGCCACCCATGACTCCACGGAGGGAATGGCCATCGACAAGGTGGCGCGGGTGCAATCTTGGGCTGACGAGACTGACCTAGCTATGGACTTCACTTTCACTGAAAATCCACTTGCACTTGTGCCACATGAGTCAGATCAAGATCCTATATCTCCAGTGAGACGAGGGCGAAAGAAGAAGCAATGAAGGAATTCCTCTTCTCAATAGTTCATATGGACAGAAAGATTTTGAGCTGGAATGTGCGCGGGATCCGCTCGTCACCTAGTAAGCGAACGAGAGTCGCATTGGCTATTCATAAGATTGGTCCAGATATTCTGTGTCTCCAGGAGCATAAGTGTCACAAAGGTGACATCCGTACACTTGTGGACATGTTTGGTCCACAGTACGCTATAGCAGTTTCCACCTCAGGCACTTCCAAAAGCGGGTCCGCCATTGCGTGGAAAATGAATGTTCATGTAACATTTACTCATGTCGACCGCTGGAGCAGATAAGGGAGGGCAAGAATGAAGGATTGTGAATGTCTATACTTACAATAATGCATGACAGAGGGAATCATTATGGGATGGGAGCATTATGGGCATCTTTGAGGAACAAGATCAGGGGCTAGATTCTCTACATCTGGCAAAGTCCTTTGGAGATTGTACTTTTACATGGTGCAATCAGTAGACAAGGGTAGGCTGGGCATATGCTAGATATGACAGATGCTATGTGCATACCCTGGTAATGGGTCTTTCATCCCATCTTAAGCAGCACAATATTGTGTCCACTGCGGTCTCTGACCATACTCCACAGTTGATTTCACATGGTCTCATTACAGTTAGACCTACGAGAACAATATTTAAATTAAATTCTAGGTGCTTGAAGGACGCTAATTTCTCTTGGAAATGCCAGTAGATATGTTCCGCACTTTTCGAGATAACTTTGGAATGTCAGGAATGATAAAGGCCCTAGCTGCTGTCAAATCATCCACAAAATCTTGGGGAAGACAGAAGGCTCAGCAAGAGCGTGAGGCATTAGATTCGTTATATCGAGAGCTTGAAACTCTCAGACTTCAACCTTCTGATGGAATACGGGAAAATGAGATATTGCACCTCATCGCAGCTGATGAATCTAAGAGAGCATCTCAGGCAAATGTGAAGGCGGAGAACACCTGGCTGAGAGAAGGTGATACCAATTCCAGAATGTTCTTCAGCGCAGCTCGACAAAAGAAATATGCAGTGTTAATGTCATCATTGAAAATGCCTAATGGCCAGATTCTTCATCTGCCCCCAGATATTAAACAGTTTGCATTTTAACATTCTCTCACTTCTTCCAGGAAAAAAGTTATTAGTATGGTGATGTCTTGGAAGAAATTGTGTTTAACAAGATATCATGCAATGTCTCAGTGGCCCCCCATAAATGCCCTGGTCTAGATGGTATTCTTATAGTTTTTCCAAGAATACTAGAAATGGCTAGAAGACTCAGTGTTGCAGACATATCAAGATCCTTTGAGAGCAGAGTCATTAAATTATAGACTTAACGTTGGCTGCATCTCACTAATTCCTGAGGTGAAAGATCCTAGTAACCATCTCTGATTAGCATCCGATTACATTACTGTCCTATGTATAAAAGGCAATTGGTAAAGCCCTATCTCTGAGACTTCTAGTGGTGCTAGTGGATTCTATCAAACCAATGCAACCTAGCTTTATTCCAGGAAGACATATCCTTAATAATGTCCGCTGGGACTTTATGAAGAGGATGATGCTAGCCTTTGGTTGTGGAGAGAGTTTCACAACTGGGTTCTAAAACTCCTTACTTTTGCTAGAGCCACTGTACTTTGTCATGGCGAGTCTTTGCCGATCTTCAATGTTGTCCGCGGAATTTGTCAAGGTTGCCCATTGGCTCCTTACTTATTCATGATTATTGCAAAAGCACTTTCTCAATTGCTAAACTCTGCTTTGGATGCAGGTGTCATAGAGGGTTTGAGGATGGCGGATGGGTCGCAACAAATTGGAAGTCAGTACGTCGATGATTCCCTTTTTTTTTTAACAAGCTGACGAGGTGAATTTGACAAACACAAAAGAGCTTTGGACACATTCTCTATCACGTCAGGCTGTCTAATAAACTGGACAAAATGCTCTGCATTGTGGCCTTCATCGGAGCCAATGCCCTCCATTTTGTCTAACTTCCCTTGGCTGGCATTGAAATTTTTGCCACAGATATTTTGGTAGGTTTGCGTCGACATCTCAATTGGTGAAAAGGTGGAATGCTCTCAATGGCCGGCAGAATTACTGTGGCAAAGTCTGTATTATGCTCCACGTATATTTATATGGCATCTGTCATCCTGGCTCTAGAGAACAAGATGCAAGAGATTTCCTCCATTGTCTGTAACTTCGTCTAGGAAGGTAATGAGGAAGGAGAGGTAGTTAAGGTTGCATGGTGGAAGTGTGTTCATCCCAAAGCCGCAAGAGGACTGGGGATCTTAGACCTTTCTCTCCATAGCAAGATCCTGATTTCAAAGTTTATTTGGAAAATCCTTAGGAATGAGTTTGACTCTCCTGGCATGGTACTGCTTTCTCAGTCTCTATCTCACTTGTTTTTCATAAGACTACTATTTTTGCGCGGCTTTCTTGGGCGTTATTCTCAGATATCAAGCCATATGTCAATGCCTCTCCATTTTTGAAGGGCCTTCTACGAGCCTGGAAGTAGGTTCGCCCATTGTTTGAGATCGATGACTCAAGTTGCATCCAGTTGACATTGTCGCCATGGTGGATCCCACTCGCCCGGAGTGCGTTACCATCTGTATTTGCCTCATATGTTGATCCTTATGGTCATAATATGGGGTTTATTCGGTGGAAGATTAATATTTTGATGGTCAATTGGCGCCTTAGCAATTATTCTGTGACAGGTTGACTTAAGGAATGGGACAGGGCGATCTGGCTCGAGTAACAAATAATCTTCCATTATACTCCCCACAAGGGACAGGACGGATATGGTGATGTAACTCGAAGATCGATCCCTCAAACTTTGTCAAGTCTTGCTATGAACTTCTGGCAATTAAGGATGAGTTGCCTCCCACAGATGGATGGGCTCTACAGCTTCCAGGAGACGATTGGGGTAAGATTTGGAGGTGGGCGTGGAACCCAATTTTGCCTTCTAACTCGCACTGATCCTTAAAGGGTGGACGCGTGGGTTCATAGGTATGTCCAATGTGCGGCATCCATATATAGACCCTGGAACAATATATGTTTTCGTGCACGGCATATAGTGGCATATACCTAGAATATGCCATAAACACATATGGACGAGAGTTTGCCCCCTTTAGGCTGGGTTCACATGCACCTTCACGACCATCACCATCACGTAAAAGGGCTCATTAGGTAAAAGTACTACTATACAAGAATTAAAATGGAGAGCTGAATTAAAATGGAGAGCTGAATGGAGAGCGATCGTTCGTTGAGGGGGGTAGTGCTATCTTAAATCCCGCTCAGAAAATGGAGGCGCCCAGCGAACAGGACATGGAAGCCCTCATCCGGGACCTAGAAGCGCTTGAAAAGGTAATGTGTTCCCCATTTCATTCTCGTTCCGCAATGCTCATCCTTGATTCTAAATTGTAGGAATATAATGATGTTAAGTGCGAGATCGCTTGTCTCAAGACATCTCTAGGAATTGAAACTCAAAAGCGTGAAGCGGCCGAGTGTTTGTGCGCAAGGCTAGAAGCAGGTATATATTCTTTGGTTTGGTTCTCTTTCTGCGATTTTTTTTTTCTCTGATTACTTTGTTAACTAGATAAGCAACGGCTCCTAAAATCACAAGAAGAAAGATTAAGCAATACAATACAGCAGGTACTTGAGGGCCTTTGATATAGTTTGAATGATTATAATGGCAAGAAATGATTGCAGCATGTTTGAATGGCTGAAAAGCTCGACTTTAGAAGCAAGTACCAGACTTTATGGCAGGAGGTAAAGTTGTCAAAGGATCAACATGGAGCACAGGAGAAGGCATGTTACTGCATCTTTTATCTTATGCAACACTTAATTTCTAACACAACACTTAATTCCAGTCGCTGATATTTTTTTAAACACAGGAATATGAGCAAGTTGTAGCAACTCTTAAAAAGCAGCATGAAATCGCACATGCAGCCTATGAAAAGAAAATCAGGTACGCATTTTCTGGCATTTGATATATGAGGACTTGGATATGGCCAAGAACTCGGGAAGAACATGTGTTTGGATAAGAATAAATAGGGAAGGAATTTTTGTACAAGACACCAACGCATCTCAGGGCAGGGTTTTATACCACTACTATATTTAGAGTATATAAAAGATAAGTCAGGAATGCGTAGCCCACATAAACGATGCTTGAATAAATTTTTTTTTGAAGAAACGACAGAGTGAATGGTATTTCTTTTCCCCATATCAGGCAGATGCAGAGTCAGCTGTCATTCAAGGAGGAAAATGTGTCTCGCCTTGAACAAGAGGTAGCACAGTTACATGTCGCTGCAGATATTTTAAAGCAAGAGGCAGAGCAAAGAGCTCATGATGACCATCTGAAATGTATGCTTCTTACTTGTTCAAAGGAGATTTGTGGTACAAAAGTGATTTCTTTGGTTTCACAGACATAAATGAGACCGAGAGCTTGAAGCAGAAATTGAAGGATGAGACAGAATCTACACAAAAACTGCAAAAGGAATTTGAAAGGCAAGAGCAATCCGGTAAGTGTTCTTTTTGGTTCCCAATCTTTAGTGCTGCTTGATATTTGCATATCCAATTTATCAGCTTTTGCATTGTTCTTGACAGCGTTAACAGAACGAACTCGTCTGGAGGGGCTTCTACGAGAATTGAGTTCAAACAGGCATGTTGGTGCTTTGAAACAAAAAGTCATGAAGTTGAGAAAAGAGAATGAAGATTTGAAGCACCAGTTGCTTCGTTCTGGGCATTAACTCCATAATGTTTTAATGTTAACCATCATGGGCTTTCGCATCCATCCGAAGAATTGATGCTTGCTAAAACCCCATGCTGAGGAGTGATTTTGTAGTGGTGGTCATGGTAGCCTACTCCAATAAAATAAATAACAGGATCAGTGATCACATTACTTGTAGCTACATGTTTATGTTTCCTTACCGCCTAAAGGACATTAAGTCAATAACGTTGTTTGTATTTCCAGTGTCAAAACGACACTAAAATGGAGACGCTGCATATGGTGTAGAAACGTACGCAATGTATAATTGTAGAGTTCTGATTATCAACATAGCGTATGTAGCTGATGTAATAAACTTTTTCCAGTAAGGAGAATCTTGGTATATCCTCTGACAGTCTTAGAAGCAAGGTCTAGTGCTCTACAAACTTGTGGTGGTTCTTTATCCATGACATAGGTTCAGCTTATTTCCGATCGGTTCATATGACCAAACCAAAATTCAATTATGAAACCCTTCTGGGAACGGAAAAGATGCTTGGAACCAATCCAGCCCTGCCGTCCAATCGTATCATGACACGTCTCATTGATCTTTCTCTGGAAATCGTGCAGGAATTTTACTCGTCGTTCTGCCATTTTTACCCTTTATTCTGTTATTTTCTGTTATTTTCGTGCTGGATTGGTTCCAGGCATCTTTTCCGGTAGGGGAAAAGTCCACGCTGGGTTGACCCTCTGGAATCAAGCCCGGAGGGACTTTCCCTTATTCGTATGCTTTGGAAATGCACGCAAGCCTCGGTTTAAATACCAACCTTTTAGAAACAAGACTTTATATGCATGGAACACAGGTTTTTGTAATTCAACCATAATGATTGGTCAGGAAGCAAATGTATGCTTTGGGTAGTTAGTGAGCTCACTACGCACCCTAAGAACACGTCTCCTTCTATGAAAGCAGTTGCAAATGTTGCTTGTTTGCATCCTAACCTAGAAGGAAAACTATATTGCATTTTGGATTGGCCAACATAGAGTATGTAGCTGCATTCATGAAATTTGCTATGTTTTAACCATAACAACATATAGATGCCTTTGGTATAGATTAGCCAACAGGACATTACATATTACTAAGAAAAGTACGAGGCAAAAACATAGACTTCTCATTGTTTGTATTGTGGATGATAGCAATAGCAATCACTTCATGGACGGTGATAATTCCATTTAATTAAAGTCGGTCTAGGATGATTCAAATTGAAAGCTATTAGAGTTTTATATTAGAAGAGAGGTGGTGACAATTCCATTTAATTAAAGTCGGTCTAGGAGGAGGAGGATATTCAAATTGAAAGCCATTAGAGTTTTATATTAGAAGAGAGGTGGTGACAAGTGTGATGGTGGTTAAATATTTCATAATTTGTATAAGAGGTGGGATGGGAGCTAGAATAGGTGGTCGGTTTTTTGGATTGCCCGTAGGGCAATTCTTGGGGGGTGTGGGGAGAGATCGATAGAGGCCACGATTAAAAAATATTGTAGCATATGCTTCGTCTACGACTGCGGGTTTTTGGGATTTGAGGGACACCTGAGGACAGGTAGACAGTGTGGATTTAATAGGAGTCTGGGTGGAAGGTGGAGATGCGATCTCTGCTTCCTGGCATTGCGTAGAGGTAGCGAAGCAGAGGGGAACTTCGTCCTCCTCAAATCGTGATAGATGGAAGGTGGATTCTTTGAGCCACAACAGGTTTTTTTTAAACTCAGGCATAGCAGTAGCGTGGAACACCTATCCTTTATTTAAGCCAAACAAGGAGCGATTTAGGCTGAGTCTAAAGGCTGAAGTGTTTCAAACCGTCACCATACTTGCAACAACGGCCATAGTGGCTGCCTTGTTTTGAAAAAGCCGACGGGTTTAAGATTTAGGGTTTATCTTGCTTGTTCACCATTTCCGACAAAGATGCATCTTTCCAAGCTCTTGCAGGCAGCTTCCACTGTAAAGGTGCCCACCACAGCTTCAAGAGCTGTAAAAGAAACTTGTTTTTTATCCACTTCCATTTGTCAGGTGTGTTTTTTTTTCAAGTATGTGCTAAAACAGACACTTGACGTGGCATGCTATCTCACCACCCAACCACGAGCACTCAGCCAAAACACAGCCCTCCTGAGCTCTTCCCTGAGCAACTATATAGCATGCACGCCCTTTAGTCCTCCTTTGGACCATACCATCCTTTGGACCAAAGGCCAAAGAGGAAGGGATGATATATACCAAGGACGTGGAAAGGCCTTGGGCCTTTTTGGGCCACGTGGGCCTTTGGCCTTTGGTCCAAAGGAAGGGATGGTCCAAAGGAGGACCAAAGGGCGTGCATGCTATATAGTTGCTCAGGGAAGAGCTCAGGAGGGCTGTGTTTTGGCTGAGAGCTCGTGGTTGGGTGGTGAGATAGCATGCCACGTCAAGTGTCTGTTTTATGTGCACTGCAATTAAGTTTTCATCTTGATTCTTTTGGTTGATTCTTTCTCGCATCTGGTGAAAGGGAAGTTGTATTTACAGGCCCAGAGATAAAGAAATGATTATGGAACGAGGTTGGTTTTCCGAAATCCATCATCGCATTACACTGCCCAAGCTGCCAGATTTTCTTCAGCTCCAGCCCCAGCTGTAGAGGAAGTCACAAAAGATAGAGATATAAAATTGCCAGAGGATTATGCGAAGCCTCCTCCATCAGGAGCTACTGAGCCAGTGTCTAAGGACAAGGATGCAGAAGCTAAAGCCAGCAATGCTTCTGGAACGGATGATGAAATTTTGAAGCTTAAGAAAGAAATTGAGAGTGTAAAGTGGATGCTTCGTGAAAAATATTCTTTGGTATGGAGGGAGAGAAGTCGATTAATGAATTAAAGAATAAACTGGTTCAGAACTATGCAGAAACAGAGAACATCAGGGAGCGAGCCCGAAGAGAGGCAGAGAACACCAAGAAGTTCTCAATCCAGGTACTGTCTAGACGGTATTAACTTTGTTGTCTTTTTTTGGATGATAGAGTATATGTTAGCTGCAGAACCTGGTGCTCCTGCAGGCATGAGCGGAAGTGTAGGCAAATTCATCTTTACATTTGGTAGGGTGAGTTCTAGTCAGATAGATAGTTAACATATAAAATTGCTACATTTCAATCAAATGGTTTATGAATATCTTAAAGACATACCTAATGACAGTTTTATGCTTGTAGAGTTTTGCAAAAAAATTGTTGGACATTGCAGATAATTTAGAAAGTCCTGCAACTGTCGTTCCTGACATTAAAAACTCCTCTGAATTGATCAAAGATGTTGCAGTAGTGCGGAAGCAGCTACAAACATTGTTAGAAGGCATGAAGATGACAGAGAATCAGCTTTTGAAGGTTGACATCTTTGTTCTATTATAGAAGTCTCTAGGTCTTGTCACTTTTAATCTTGTCCAATGAATCCATCATTTTTTTTATCTTAAAGAAAAATGGTAAGCGTATGATGCAAAACTAACATGTAACCACTTTTTAACATCTAATCATGCACCCCATCATGCACTCTTTTCATGCATCTTTACTCAATATTTGGTGTGTTCTTATTTTTATGCTTGTTGCCACTATTAATGTTTGACTGATATGCTATTTTATCATGCTTCAGACTTTCAAAAAATTTGGCATTGAGAAGTTTAATCCTATTGATGAGCTATTTGATCCAAATGCTCACCTTGCAGTCTGTGAAGTGGACGAACCAATAAAAGATGCTGGTTCCGTAGCTGTTGTGTTTAAGGTAGTCCTCAGGGTTTTTTTCTGCCATGGTTTTAATTTTTGAGCACCAGTTTCTACAGAGCAGAAATGTAGAATGTGCAGCTGTTTCTAATCATGGGTTATTTCATATTCTGTAGGCTGGATACATCCTGCATGAAAGAGTAATTCGTCTTGCAGAGGTGGCTGTAGCAAAGGGGCAGCCAGATGCAACGTGCAAAGGAACAAGCGGAACCACATTCAAGAACAGTAAATGCGGCTCCAAAGGCTGAAACAACTGCTGCAAAAGGACCAGATTCAAAGACAGGGAATGCGACTTCAAAGAGTAAAGCAACTGCTACAAAAGGACAAATAGAAGCAGATACAAAAACAATGATATGAGATAGAATTATTGCTTAAAACTCTAAAGCACATTTTGAGCTTTCAAGCAATCACTCATTCGTGGACAGGTAGTAGCTTGCAGAATACATTTTTGTGTATAGAGAAGATAAATTTTCTTTTGTGATTTGATAATAATGCTGAGTAATATACATTAAACTTCTATTTGATGGGGGAGTAATGAAAATGCTAAATGCTAGTGCATAGGGTATAACTCATATATCTACAAATGGGATTGTGCATGTGAAACAAACTTTGTGTCACATCCGGAGTCTTTCCCTACTTTTAGGAACTCTTTGAAGCCATAACAATTGATTGTGTGCCATTGCAATTGATTGTAATTGCAATTGATTGTGTGCCATTGCAATTGAATGTAACTGCTTTTACCTCAATTAGGACTATTGTTCCATGGTGATTCTCTCCCTACTTTATGCAGTCTCTTTAAAACCAGGACTGGGTAGAAGCATAAAAGGGTGATTGAATTTTTTTGTATATTAATGTAGAAAATAGAACTGGGTTAAAGTATTTGTAATGTACATTTTGAATTTTACATGGAGTTGCCGACGTCCAGTATTCTCCATAATTATACCAAATTCTCCCGAAATCTTGGCGCACATTTTAAACTTTCCTCAATCGATCAAACATGGCTCCGGATTCTACCTCAAGGAAAACTTGCCCCAAATCGATTTTAGCTGCTCCTAAATCGAACAAGGTCAAGAATCAAATGTATCTTGAAGAAATTGAAATCCCTTTCCTTCAAGCAGTAATACAAATCTGGTTAATAATCTGATTTTTTGTGCAGGATGTTGTATCCCCTTTCTGCAGAATGGATCGATGTCTTAAAGCACCAGTTGAAGAAGAATAGAATAGAATAGAATAGAATAGTTTTTTTAACGTCCACGGAGACCAATAGATCATGGAAACTATGGAAGAAGGATTAGACTCTCATGCAAGCACTTCGAGGTCAGCAAAGGGTTCAGATTTCAATCCTCCTGTTGATGAAGTTTCGGAAAGCACTGTTACAACCAGACAAAGAAAATCGAAACAAAGGGTTTGTAGGGGTGGATACGTGACAAAGTCAATTAGAAGAAAGGTGAATGCTGCTGTAAATCTCATAATGAATGAGGTATCTAATTTGACTCCAAAACAGCAAAGTATATTTGCAAGAAGATTATTGCAGGACAAAAGATTGCAATTCCTATTTGAGCCAGTCATTGGAAGGCCTCAAGAGGGTATCGTGAAAACAGATCTGGTAAAAATAGCAATGACAAACTTGCTGCAAAGCATTATGTACTATCTATGGTAGTTGGAGAGGAAGGAGAATTACAGAAGACTTCATTAGCAGCTAAGTTGCTGAAAATACATCCTAGAAATATGAAACTAGCAGTGGAGAGAAGGAAAAGAATGTCACTAGGTGGAACAAATCTGTGGGCATTAGCAGGTCGAAATCCAAGAACAAATACTATAGATCAGGCTATGAAGGATATAGTTGCTCAGTTGTGGTTAGATAACTCAAAGGTTTCACCAAAAATTAGAGATGTCATGAAGAAGAGGACACAACCAATTCAATATATTGACATTACACAGGTACGAGCTGCTCTGTAATTTAGCTGTAATTGCATCTTTTTTTGCAGAATGAAGATGTTTTTTATTTTGTAACACTGATGTAAAGTTTGTAACAGATTTCTTTACTTTTTGAATGTAATGTAGATGCAGTCTGCACTAGTTTGCTCTACATGGAAATGTCAAATTATTCCATGGCAACACGTACATGTATATTTGTTTACATGTATATTCTGGATGTATTGTAGATGTAGGCAGTAACTAAGAAGAAATTAGTGTGGAGATATATTAATTGTCAAGAAATTATGTGACTTCATAGTAAATGAAATAAAATTCATGTCAGAATATACATGTATGTGTGGGAGTTTAGGGTCTTGAATATGTAAAAGATTTGTATGTAATGTAATGTAATGTAATATAATGAGGTGACTAATTTTATTTAACTGTAATTTTACAGGCTGAATTATTCCAGAATTTTGTGGATCAGTATCCAGAGGTTCGGATTGGGCTTAGGCAATTTGAATACTTAAAACCTTCTTGCATTAGAAAACTAAAGGAAAGAAACACATATTGCGTGAAACATGAGCAATCAGATATGTACAAGCAGACATTTAATTTGATGAGGTCAAGACTCCATGAAAATTGTTCGTGCAATTGTGGTGTGTGCGCATGGGATATGTCAAGCCAAGAACAAGACATTTGATAATGTTAGCACATTTTGGAGGGCTATGGTATGTGACAGAGCAGCAGGCAACGAGTGGCATAAGCTATAATGTATTAAATCAGATTGTGGAAATTGTGGGAAACAATTAATTGAGTTGTGTCCAAGAGAATACAATGAGCAGATTGATCAAACGCTTGATTGGCAAGTCTATGGTTACGTTAATGAGCCCTCGAAGAAAGGAACTTCACGAAGACTAAAGCTAATTGACAAGAAAGGCAGTTCCAGTAATATGTTGGATGACATGTTTGATCATATGTCGAAGTTTGTATATCATAACTTTGTGGCACATTGGCAGAGCAAACAATTCAAGGAATCCATGAAGAGTCTTCGTGATGATACCGTATTATCAGTTGTTGATTTCTCGGAGAAATATACTTTGAAGCCATTCAACGAGATTCAAGCACAACATTGGTACAATGAACAAATCAGCATATTGGTCCACATCACGATGTTCAAGGTAAAGGGTAAAATGAGGAAATGTGTGCACTTCTTTATTTCAGATGACAAAATACAGGCACTAGTATCAGGCTTGAGAGTCATGTAAAACCTGTTCAATATTTAACTTGAATTTGGCACTTGAATTTGGAAGTACAGATATAAGAAACATGTTTGGTATTTAGTTTGCAACTCATGCAACTCGAATTTAGCACAAGTGTTTGCAATAACAGACCTGAACCATGCAAGACTTGTTTAGTGTAATGATCTCGGCCAGCTTACCAATACCTGCACGAGAGACCGTGTAATGATACTTGTGAAAGAAAATACCTCGGGCTCTCAAGCTGGATGCAGAATCCTGAAAAATCAACTGGCCAAGCATTGTTTGTGCACACTAGTAATGCTGAAACTATTCCTTCGAGGCATTAAGGAATATTCCTTTCAAGGCGTTAAGGAATATTCCTGTCAAGGCATTAAGGAATATTCCTGTCAATGTGATAAGGAATATTCCTTTCAAGGCATTAAGCAATATTCCTTTCAATGCATTATGGAATATTCCTTTTGAGACATTAAAGAATATTCCATTGAATGCAATAAGGAATATTCCCTTCAAGGCATTAAGGAATATTCCCTTCAAGGCATTAAAGAATATTTCTTTGAATGCAATAAGGAATATTCCTTTCAAGGCATTAAGGAATATTCCTGTCAATGCATTAAGGAATATTCCTTTCAATGTAATAAGGAATATTCCCTTCGAGGCATTAAGGAATATTCCTTTCAAGGCATTAAGGAATAGTCCTGTCAAGACATTAAGGAATATTCCTTTCAATGTAATAAGGAATATTCCTTTCAAGGCATTAACGAATATTCCTTTCAAGGCATTAAGGAACATTGATCTCATTACGGAATATTCCCTCTCAAGGCATCAAGGAATATTCCTTTCAAGGCATCAGGGAATATTCCTTCCGAGGCATTAAGGAGTATTCCTTTTAATTCAATAAGGAATATTCCTTTCACGGCGTTAAGGAATATTCCTTTCAAGGCATTAAGGAACATTCATCTCATTACGGAATATTCCCTCTCAAGGCATCAAGGAATACTCCTTTCAAGGCATCAGGGAATATTCCTTTTGAGGCATTAAGGAATATTCCTTTGAATGCAATAAGGAATATTCATTTCAAGGCGTTAAGGAATATTCCTGTCAAGGCATTAAGGAATATTCCTTAAAATTCGTTATGAAATATTCCCTTCGAGGCATTGAGGAATATTCCTTTCAAGGCATTAAGGAATATTCCTGTCAAGGCATTAAGGAATATTCCTTTCAATGTAATACGAATATTCCTTTCATTCAAGGCATTAAGGATATTCCATTCCAAATGCAATAAGGAATGTACAAAAATGCAATTTGTACTTCTATTTGTGTAAGGTTTCAAAGGTTACATAATATCACACATATTTGTAGAAGGGTTTTTCACAAAACATATCACAATGGGGCACGTCAATGATAATGTTTCTCTGGTGATGATAATGTGTCCAATAGCTTCCATTTCAACAACCTCTTTCTCGTGCACTCCATGAAAAGTTGGTGTTCTAGAATGTGAGCTTGTTTGTCGGCTCTCTCTAGCACCACACTCTACAATACAAGGATGCATGAATTTAGCAAGCACTTAAGCATAGAAAACTCAACATGCTTTCACCAGTTTTAAATCCATAAAGCAATTTCAGGTTGGAGGTATCATTGTATTTCTATTAGTATCAACTCAACATGCATGAACACACTTGCACCTTTGAAGCAAATCACTAATATAACTCGAAACAATCAAGTAACTGTTTTGATTGACCAAAAAGTGTACAAGGCTTCTTTAAATAAGAAATCAGAAGTTTCAGATCCATTTACTGGACAATACAAGAACAACATTTGAAGAAGCTTCATCTACCCGAGGACTGCTGGCTAATACGTTCTTTCGGATTGGCATCACAATGCGTGACCAAAGCATCTATTAGAAATTGTCGCCGTCGTGTATGTATTCATGAGAGAACCATTTAGATGTAATCTGTGACATCAATAAATAAGGTTAGAAATATTTAAAGGAACATGAGATGCAGTACATACAAGGGAAGCCATACAACTTACTTCCATATCTGTACCAGAGACAAGAGCTTTAACATATTTGTGATCCCATCACATACAACCCACATGATGTTAAATCGGGCTGCTGTGACACCTCTACTTGCTGAATCCGATTAACATTATTTCTCTTCATGAAATCGACGCCTCTAGATACTTGACCGATCGATAGGGTTAACATTTGTGTGTGCAGCCTACATATCACAAAATTTAGCAGACCGAAATAGCGAAGAAAAGCAAAGCAACAACTTAAAGTATTACATACCCTTTGATTGCTTTCTCGTTCGTCGCATAACCTGTAAGAGGATTCACGACATGAATTGCTGGTGCAGGTAGGATCTTGGAATCAGATGGTGTGAGCGTAAAAACAGCCAGGATATGATGGCATTTAGCTACCACAATCCCCTTCATCCCTGATTTCACTATTTCAATGACATTCAGTGATCTTCAGCTGATTCACTCTTTCTTTTGCTGCTGGTAGCTTCTCTAAACCTTATATAGTTGTAAGCAAGATAAAAAAAGATTTTGCTCTTCCACTTGGAAGGCAATGTCTCATACTGGATTAGATTAAGGTTAATATTAGAGACAAGGAATAGCAACAAATACAACTCGGTTACAACCAGGTTATTACCTGCCATAAAGATCCACTAAGCGGCTACTCATTTTAGAGTTAGTTGCACATAAAATTGCTATGTGTCGATGCAACCACTTTTCGGTTCAATGGACGGACAGTTCTTGAATGGCGTGAATGGCGTGAATTCCACAAGTTTATCCTTGTCATCATTTCTGTTATCAGATCCAAGATGTTAGTGTCATATTAGCAATTGATCCATGACAATAAAGCATAAATTGATACCTTCCAATCTCAAGTTTCCGATTGGTTTAGACCCCGCAAAACGAGTAAAATCTAATAAGCTACTGAAGTATAACTAAGTAAATGTAAGCTAGCAATTACCGTTTTGCAGCAGATGTCCCTGCTCTAGTTTGCACTCTCTTTTTTCCAGCTATTTTGGCATCAGCTTTGACCATAAATTTTTTGTTGCCTTGGCTGCAATTTCCAAGGCTTCTTCAACATCATCTGGCTCCATTGAATCGTCGCAAGTCTCTGAAGTAAAGAAAATGCTTCATTCTAATGTTTTGAAAGCAAAACAAAAAAAGGAAACACGTACCTACCAAAGAACAAGACTTTTCCTCAACTTGAACTTCAACAACAGCTTCAGGACTGTTTTCAATGTCGTCACCAACATCTTCAGTAATTTTATCTGTAAACACGTCAATGTAAGTTTCAAAATACAAAAAAAAAAAAAAGAAACTCTGAAGAGGAGAAAGAATTACTTTCTGGGCTTTCAGCTTGTTGCTGCAATAGTAGCATCTCGGCTTCAACAGCTGGGATCTCTTTTTGGAAAACAACCTCTGCAAAATATTGAACATTAGTGAACTCTAACTACAACAGATGCGATCTTAATATAATCAGACTGTAATCACCCTACCTTCCACAATTTCTGAAGTTTTATCCAAGTACCCCTCGGTCTCCAAATCCTGCACTGGTTGCTTATGAGTTGTTGCAATTCTCAAGGTGATGTAGATGTGGATGGACTTCCAACATCGATAGCAGCAGCATCTTTTGTGCCAGGTTCAGCAATTGGGATGTCTGAGAATGGTAAATGCAACCCCTTCCCAACAACATCCTTCTTTTCACCTACAACATAAGATTTTGCTATATTCAGAACTTAAGCATAGTGCACGAAACATGAATTGTTTAGTTTACTTGCAGTTTTAGTTCTTACTTTCTTGATACTACCCATATCTGCATTGACAATTGGGATCATAAGCAAATAAGAAATGTAAACACTTGATTCAGATTCAAAGGGAGATGTAGAGTAGATAGAAGCAAAATCTGCAGAAAAAACAATCAGATGCAAATCAAAACAGAACAAATGTTAATTAGATGCAAGTAGGTTTTTACTACAGGCAAAATTTCTGCTGATAATGTAATGACAAAATAGAAGTACATTAGTGTGCATAGCTATCAGAATGTAAAGGAAAACTAAATACTAAATTCAAATGCATTTCAGAACATATGTAAAATGTAAAGAACAAAATATTTTATCAATACACCCTATCAAATACATCATTCAGCATTGAATGTAAAGGAAAATCAAATACTAAATTCATATGCATTTCAGATCACATGTAAATGCAAAGTACAGTCATATGCAATACACCCTATCAATACACCCTGTAAAGGAATTCCAGAAAAGCACTTCATGGCACATGTAAATGTAAAGAACAGAAGCAAATACATTTCCTCAGACAAAACCACGCCAAATCAAATGCTAATACAGTTATATACATGATGGAAACTAACTACATCTAAGTACACTCAAACTAATTATGTAATGAAAATAGAAATAGATGTACCTTGAGAAGGGATTCCTAAGCAGTGCCGCAGGTCCTCGGACCATGAACAATCATGTACACATGTATTCGTCGTTGAAACCCTGAATACAAGACAAAATAGACAATATGTATGACCACAAAGTGGAGATATTACCATGGTCGAGTCAAGGCAATCATTGCAGCTGCTGCAAGTATTGGTAATATGTGAGGATGAAGCGCTCATTAGGGCGGATTTGGGGTCTCAAAATGGCCTCCTATCAGCCATTCCACGTCATATTTCCGCTCCTTTTTTCCCATGCCACCTAGGATACCAAAATCTCATCATTACAGATTTACTTGGAATATTCTCCCGGAATAAGGGGGATCGTGCATTCATGGCGCCATATGTATTTAATTCTGTTGGTTGTCAGACAGACTGATGCAACACGTGGCGCTTCTAAAAAGCCACTTGCATTATAGCATACCGGCAACTCATGACGGTGTCTCTTGGTTTGTCAGATACCAAGCGTGCGCATCACCGATTCTTGTCTTGCGCTATTTTCATTTAGAGGCCATGGCTATACAAGCTTCCCACCTTCTACATTTCAAAATTTGAATGTGTAGGTTGAAGCTTTGTATCAGACTTTCATTTCGAGGCGCTGCGATTGCGCCTTAAAAGTTCGTAAACCGGGATCTTTACTTCATCCCAATACAGGCTTCCCGCCCCCCTACAATTCGAATTTTGAATTTGCTTAATGTATAAAAGCATGGATTGTAGGAGAATGGAGTTTTCGATTTCCATATGCACGTTGCAAATTTCAAAAACGAGGTTAGTACGGACGTTCGGCTCACACGAAGCGAATTGTGCTGGGGCATACAAATTGTACACCTTCATTTCGCGCCGTGCGATCCACGCAGTATGGAAGCTCCAAATGATGTGTGGATAAGGATCCAACTGACTCACGAATATGCTCCAGTCTTCAATCGCAAAAAAGGAGGTCTAAAAAATAAGAACTTAGACCTCGACGTGTTGCGTCTTGCAGGCTCAAAAAGTGTCGACATCTGGGCGGATGGCAGTTTATATCCATTGGATCCGTTGAGTGGCAAGAAACTGTCATTTCGGGACGTTTCAAGTTTAGTCCGATTTTGTGGTGACGGTAACTCTGGCCTCCTGGGATATTGTGAGAGGATGAAGGCATTCGGAATCGAATACAGTTCCTTGAGATGAGCTGCTTCCGATTGTCACAAGAGAATTATAACTTAAACCAGCAGCTCTTTTTTCTCTTGCTTCATTACTCCACTATAATGAAGGAAAGGAATGACGGCTTGGGGAGGGAAACTTCTTTGAGATACGAAGTGGACAAGTCCAAATTGGTGATAGGGCAGCTGCAAGAAAAGATCCAAGAGCTCAAAAGAGCAAACTTTGGGCTTCAATGTAGGTTAAAGAATTTGAAGAAAACACCCCTTGGCTTGCGAGAAAGGAAGAAGCACTTTCGATCGATATAGAGGAACTGAAGTTTGGATCAGGTGCATTCAGACGCAGGGTCACGGCCACAAGGTCCGTTTACAACACTAGCAAAGGCCAATTAAGATCTGGGGAAACTAGAAGCAATCTTGGTTACGTAGTGAAGAACCTAGCGACAAACGGGGAGATAGTGGACATGATTTGTCAGCCCTACAACTCTTCTCTCAAGAAGATGGAATTGGAAATGGTACTAGGAGAGATCTACAAGAAGTTAGAAGCGACAGATGTACAGACTGTTTGTGATGATGTAGGCATCAGTAGGCTTGGTTACCGTTCTCTATTCAAGCCATTCCACGAAGCGTTGAAAAGAATGGGCACAAAAAAAGTATTCGCTCCACGTCCACAAATTGTCGAGAATACAAGGGTTACTAGGACAAAGATAGTGTATGCCATATTAGGAGAGATGAACCACGTTGAATGTGCTGGTCCTGCCATAGCCATAAAAGATAAGAATGGCAAGGATTGTTGTGATATAGTTGGAATGAATGAATGCAATAATCTTTGGGTTGACCTGGTTACTCTCTTACAATTCCTTGTCAAATATTATGACTTAACAGTTGCAGAAACTAATGGTGAGATTGAAGTTTGCATAAAATTGGATGAAATGGAGCTGGCCAAGTTTGAGTATGAGAGGGTATCCGTTGTCATCATGAATAGAGCAATTGAGAATGCAATTGCACATGCTAAATCAAAGAGCAACAAGAATAATAAAAAAGATGTAGAGGTGACGGACGAGGAGAAGAAGCGTGCCGAAAGATGGTTCTCATGTCAATCTGAAGATGACACTTGGTGGTTAGGTCTCTTTAAAGTTCAGAAAGAAACCCACGAGGTATTGAAATGGGTGTTCAATCAAACTGACATCCCGAGTCTAATATCTAGATTCGAGGGAGGGGAAAAATTGCAAGTAGATCACTATGGATCTTACAAAGTAATTTTTCACTTGGCGTCTGATTTAAAAACTGAGAAAGCAATGTACAATATAAGTGGAGGAGGACAAGGAACATGCAAAAGTTATGCATCTTTGCAATCATGCAAAGGAAGTCAAATCTTTGGAAAGACTGTTTCAACCTTGTCCCTTAACCAAGCAAATGCTCCTAATAGAGGAGAAGAAGATCCCAAGTTCCATGGCATTTTCCCCATTCCATTAGAGAGGGTTCATATCGCACTTTGCGGCTTTGTGAGAATCATCGACAAGATAATATTTTTGAGCTGCGATTCGTGTGGAACATTTTGAGACAAGAAGAGAAGAGAGGAAGGAATTCGTAGAGTTGAACATGTTCTATCGAAGCGAGGTGTTTGCATGGTGGCAATGTAAGATTAGAGCTTCGATGAGAAAGCAGGCGGGAAGAACAAGTGTGCCTCGTAAGGTGTCAATTGGAGGGGTGAAAGCTTCGATGCTTCATAAAGATTCATAGAGAGGCTCGAGCGGAAACCGGATGGGAGAAAAGGTCTATGAATTTGGAAAATTCTTTGGTTGATGCGAGCAGGACCCGCCTGAGATGGCGTTCGTTCGGCATTGAGGAAAAAAAAAGCATGGGATGCATTGTCTGAATTGTTCCCATACATTCAGAGAATGGACCTCACAAGAGAAGATGCAGAAATGTTTGTGCAAGCGAATAACAAATTTATTAGAGCTTTCATAGACGCATGGGGAGAGAGTGAAGTCGCGCACTACTTGCACATCTTTTGGGCTCATGCACCTTGGTTTTTTAGGAAGTATGGAAGCCTAGCAGTGTGGAGTGCACAAGGCATGGAGAAGTCGCATAAACAAGCTAAAATAGCCTTTCATCGTAACACTCAAAGAGGGGGTGGAAATGTGGGAACCAACCCTCTAAGACAGATGACAGAGTGGTTTTATAGAAGGGCGATGGCTAAATATGACAAGAAGGTCGCTTTAAGGAGCAACCCAGAAGTCATAAACACCATTGACATAATGCTGAAGAGAAAATGGAAAGTTGCTTCGCAAAATTCTAGGGCCCCACTAGCATCGCAACTGTGGAGATCTAAGAGACAAAGAATCGGTAAAGTATACTTGTAATGTGTAGCATGTTCACACGGCCTTGAAGTACTTGCCTCCAACCTTGTTTGCACAACCTGTAGCCGGCGTCGTGTGATCTTATTTGTATCATCTGGTAGCGAGCGATGGAGTTCGCTATTGCTTGTATTTATGTGGCTTCGGCGTCGTGTGAAGCTTTACAAGATAATAATAAAAAAGGTTACTTTTGATTAAAGTTGTGAAAAATGTTACATTGAAAAACAAAATACAACGACTCATTGTTGCTCCAGTGCGAGCTCTTCTTCATTATCTTCATCATCATCATCAGCTCCATCCTCGTCTTCGTCTTCATCTCTTCTCCTCAAGCGAGCAATCACCCTATCCAAACGTTCCTCCAATCGTCCACCATCTCTTTGTACATGTCCCGCTCGTCCCAATAGCACAACGTGTTCTTTACAATTAGCAACCTTGTTCTTTGTCATAACCACCTCGGTCGCGGTTGTTGGGGCATCCCCCTCCGTCCGACCTTCTATTCGACCGCTTTGATTTGCCTCTCCACGGCTACTGAAGCATGAGAAGGTTGAATTCATTCTCTTCTTCTTTCTGCTGAATTGTAACGGCGTTTTCCTTTAGAAAATCATCTTGCTCCTTCAACCTCTTCATTAGAACACCCAACACTATGTCAGAAGGGAGTTCTATCCTCTTGCGTTTTCCTTTATCAGCGGTTGAGGATGTGGAGGCCATAGATGACAAATGGGAGGGACGTTAAGATTATAGAAGTGAGGAGCAAAGACTCTAACCGGTGGAAGGAGCGCAATGCAAGGACCTCAATTTATACATATTAGCGATTGAATATATTAAACACAGTCGGCTGCTGTCGCACGTGTCGAGCGGATTCTGTCGGTTGTCCGCTAGAAGACATTAATGGTACTGTCCGCTGGAACACATTAATAACTATTCTAACTACACTCTATCACACCACGCGAAATCTGCACACGCGCTTTAAAACCCCATGAAGGGTTTCGCTTCGTGTGATCTGTCTTGTCATTCTCTCTACCACGGATATTGAAAATTAAAAATAGGAAACGTAATATTCGGCACATTTGTCAAAAACTTTTCCCATTGAGAAACAAAATAATTACAAACATTAAAAAAAAAAAACCCGCCCCTCTAGGAGGAGCCCGATGCCTATGATCGCCGGGCAAGCTCTTCCTGGAGGGCAGTGATAATCTTTTTCTGCTCCTCCAACATGATTGCCTGCCCCGCAACCACGTTCTCATAGTCTGCAATCTTATCTTCTCGCTCATTGAGTTGAGCTCAGGCAGCCTCGCCCGCTTCGATGCGGCCCTAAGACTCTCTTGGAGGTTAGATCTCGTGGCGCGCAATTCGCGGTCTATGGCAGCCCGCTGATTGTCGCGCACTAAAATCACCTCCCTATAGAAGGCGGCCTTGTCCTCTGCCGCAACCAGCTTGGCGACGTCTTCATCATTCTTTTCTTTCAGAAGGCGGATCCGTTCCTCCGCTTCAGCACGAATGTTCTTAATTTCCTTGAACAGAACTTGAGACAAGATCTCGGCAGGGATGGAACTGGAGCTGGAGGCCATTGAAAGTGATGGGAGAACAGGAGAGATGGCTAAGGGCGGATGTGGTAGAACAGGAGATGGCGGATAGGAGAAGACAAAGGCCTCCGAGGTTTTATATGGAAACTAGAGATACGTTGGAATCTACGGTTGCGAGTACCGATAAAGTTGTGTAATAATCCTACGAGGCGAAATTATAGCATGCAATCAGGCAACGGTAGCCTATGTTCGCATCATGGGATCCGTCATATCCTAGCCGTACTGTATGCAGGCCGTACAAAAGACAGTGTTATTGTGGCAGCGCATGCCACGTCCTTGGCATGACGTTGTCATCCACATGCCACGTATGTGAATAGACGTTGTCATCCACATGCCACGTGCTTTGGGTGCTGGCGCTTGCCAATCCTAGATATGACTAATTCGCATTTACCTGCAAGTTATCACATAATCTAGCTAGATATTTGTGTTACATATAGTTTTCCATTAATAAATTGGGAATTTATACATACAACGAGGTGTACGTTATGGAGATCATACGACGCGAAATCCATTGATTGCTACCTAATTGCAAGCGGCATTTTGCGTCGTGTGATCTTTTAATAAAACAAAACAAGTGTTTGGGGTCTGGGTTCGGGAACTCCTGCAAGACAACCCTCTGTGAGGACCCTTGGATCTAACAGGAGAATCCGGGGGACTATATCACGCGGGATTTGCACGAAAAGAACAAGAAGAAGAAAACAGAACAAAAGAGAACAATGAGAGGAAAATGATAAGCTTCCTTGATATCAATGATGAACATACATGAGCTCTCGCAATCGAGAGAAGGCTGAAGAGAGACAAGACTCAAAACTCATCTAAAACTCATGTGCTAGCTCTACTCATATATATAGTACAATGGCCTTTGGCCCAATATAGACACTCGGACTGATCTCGGTGCCGACTCCTGGAAGGAGGCCTGATTTGCAGGAATGTTGGCGGTGCCTCTTGAAGTGCCTAGAACCACGCTGACGCTGACGCAGGCGGTGACGGGTCATCACTTGTCGCGGCGCCTCTTGGTAGCAGACCCAGGTTTTGACTGCGTGGTCTGCTGCTTGGTCTTCTGCGGGGCCTTGGACGACTGACCCGTGCCTGTCTGTGGATCCTTGGACTTGACTTGGTCCGTCGTATGCATGAATAGTCCTGTACCAGGAGGCACAGGACTAACACTCCCCCCCCACCAAACGACACTCAGGGTGAAGAAAAGGAGGAAGTGTTTCAGAGGGCGGGAAGCCATCAGTCTGAAAGTGATCCTCACGGGAGTGAGGACGGGCACCATTATGGTACTTGCCAATGAGATCCTGGCGTATTTGAAGAGCAGGAGGAGTGTTTTGCCCAAGGGCAGGATCGGCGTCAATGAGAAAATGAGAGCGCACCATGTCTTCAAGGGCAGCATGGGCGTCAGAAGAAACAAACTGGCATTCCATGAGTAGGCAGGTCTGGAGACCGAAGGCACTGACACTGGCATTTGGATTGCAGTGAAAGATGGGACGCTGCCGATTCAAGGAGCTGAGCAGGATGCATTTGAGAGCAGCACAGAAACCAGCTTGAAGGTGGACTGAAGGATCTGGGGAGGTGGCGGCATTCTGCAAGAAGGTGTCAAGACCATGAAGTGCATCAGCAGGGCGTTGCCAACCACGCTCATTTGCAATATAGATCCAATTGATGGTGTTATCAAGAGTGGCACCATCCTCCCAAGTGGAGCGGCGAACAAAACGGGTATCCCACCGGAGATCCGTCGAGATCTGAGGTGGAGTCCATCCAGCATGGCCATCCATGACCTTTGTCCAAAAGGGGAGACGCCAATCAGAGGTCAGGAACCTGGGGCGTGGAGGAACACCCAGGGAAGCATAGGGAGAGGGGATCATGCCCGTGGGCATGGGCTGCTGAGCCTGCTCCCTGAATTCTCGGACAAGAGCCGGATCAAGAGCTTTGCACCAATGGTCCCAAACAGAAGCAGGGAGCTGGGAGTTGACAGGAGGGCTATCCCAACCCGTGGGGACTGTCTTGCTATCCAGAAGAGCACGCAGTTGATTGTAACCTGCCAGGTGCTGCATATAAACTTGTGCAAAGGGAAGATCCTCGGGATGGCCCAGATACTTCCTTATCTGTTGCAGCGCTTCAGCTTGCCAGAGAGGCAAATGATGAGCAAGCTCCGGCATGTACTCTTGATGAAGAGCATGTGTCTGATCATGATCAGACAGATAGGGGTTGTTATCCAAAAGCAACCATTGAAGTGTGGGGTCTCCCTGAAAGTTCTGATGTGGCCCATCTCGAAATTTGTCCTGTGTATCAGCCAGATAGAAATCATGAAAAATGTACGCCATTGGTTGAACAACTCTGAAGGTGATCATATCCGGATCGTCACAGTGAATGAGATCAAAGACTAAAAGGGCACAAAATAAACCTTTGTCTTCAACAGAGAGGTCTGGCCAGATCCGAAGAAAATCTGCAGTGCGCAGGGGAACATCAACGGGACCATCAGCTGTATGCCACTTCAGAAGAAAGAGGTGGCGGCGGGCAATCACATAATCCAGATAACTGGAAGGAATAGGGAAGTCAACAGGCAGGTTGAGAGCAATGGTAACATAGCCTTCAAGTTTGGTCTGAGCCTCATCAGCAGACTGAATAGCTTGCTGTAGCTGTTGTTCGAGGTCACGGAGCCGGTTCTCCTTTTCTAACAGAAGGCGTGATTGGTCACGGACCCGTTTCTGAGAAGTTGTGACATGGGAGGAGGATTGCCCAGGAACATTGAGGCGGAGCCTGGCAATCTCAGCGTCATCAAGAACTTTCTGTTTCTGAGCCGCCTGAAGCTGATCTTGGAGAGATGTGAGCTGAGAGGTCTGCGTGGAAAGCTGAGCTTCCAAAGAGGTGTAAGGTCTTGAGCTTGAGTGTTGTAATGCCGAGAGAGCTCTGTATACAGCGTGTCCAGTTTGGCAATGTTTTTATCCTTGTCAACCAAGAGAGTCTCTCTTGCCTTGACCTGCTCCGATAATTCCTGAATGGTGGTCTGCAATTGAGCCTGCTGATCGGCAAGCAGACTATTCTGACTTTGGGCAGCCTTGAGATCTTCACGGGCCTGTAAAAGAGCCTCGTGCTTGTCTTGAAGCTGGGTCTCCAGAGTATTCACTTGCGTGGTAGCAGCTTGAAGGTCACGGTGAACCGCGTCGGAGGCCTCCAGGGCCGTTTGAACCCCATTCATGAGAGCTTCTTGGGATTCTTGGAACTTGAGAGCAGCAGCTTGAGCATCCTGCTGATATTGGTACAAAAGCTGGCGAGGGTGCGGAGGCGGAGGGGCCTGCTGTTGCCGTGTTTGTGACGTTTGTGAGACATGATGAGAACTGGAGGGCCTTGTTTCTGTAGAGGAGGAGGAGACAGTGACATGCGTGGTGTTATGCTGGACATGAGCAGAAGAAGAAGGGCGTGAAGTGCCAACTGGTTGATTTTGAGGAAGGGAATGAAAGGACTGTTGAGTGGAAGCATGAGAATGAGGAGGTGAGGGAGGAAAGTAATGACAGATGAGGGCTTGAAGATGGCCTCCCACGGAAACTTCACAGATAGAAGTGGCAGCCCGAAGACGGTCAACTTCTTGGAGAAGACGGTAGAACAACAATTGGGGCCAATCAATGTGGTGGTTGGAGCGAGTAGCAGTGATCACCATATTATAGAAAGGCTTATTGATATGGGTGTTCTTGATAGAATACCCAAGGAACTTGCGCCACAGAAACTTAACAAAAGTTTCATGGGGCTTGTCAATATTTGTCAGGCGATGCACGTTTGCTTGATAAGCAGGAGCACCAAACTCAGTGACATCTAGATCCTGTATGGCAGACCAAGATAAACAAGAGGTTTGCAAAGGAATATGGAATACCTCAGAAATCAGGTGCTGAGTCAGCAAAATGGTGGTGCCATCGACCACACTAGTGTAGCCCTGCGGGCTGTTGACGATATGAGCGAGGAACTGCTTCAACTGGTCTGGATTGGGAGCCGGAAGTTCCATTTGTGAGAATTCGTAAAGCTTCTGGCGTTCGGCGACTTCTCGATTCGGGCCAACAAGGGTTTCACGGAAAGTGGGAGTCAAGAAAGATACTGACTCAAACAGAGCCGGTTCCCTGGGAGCAGTAGCCTGAAGTGTAGGAAATTTTGGTGCAGCCATGGCAAAGAGCTTCAAAAAGAATGGTGATGCTAAGGCGGAGAGCGGAGACAGAAGACGAAGGCGCAGAGAGACGAAAAGGTTTAGGGCGCGCAAATGTGGGCGAAGGGGCATGATGAGGGCGAAGCTGCAACCGTTGATGGGGTCAGGTGTCGAAAGATGCCAAGGAGGCGATTGAGAGGCAAAAATTTGGCTAAGTCCCCAAACAACAAAGGGAGAAGTAATGAACGGTGGAGATGAGGCGTGAGAGAATGATGGGATGTGACAGGTGGCCAAAGGACACACATTAATGTTCGACGGGCGTGAAAATAAGGAATGGCATTTAATGCTGGCAACTCAAAGTGGGATATTGTGTCAGAAGGTACCATGGCTAGATATGCGGCGGGAGAAAAGATTCTCATTTTAGAAACAGCCTTGCATTGCAAACACGTTGGCGATTTTTGTGATTGGTCCACGTCGACAAGAAGTTCCTCGGTTGGCTATATAAGACAAACCGGGAGTGAAGCGAAGACACCCGATGGCGCTCAGTATGTCTGCTGCTGGTTTGCATGACAAATGCACTATGCCTTCCAACTGCCTGGAGTGGATTACGTGCAAAATGGACTGTCTGGACCTCTGGCGGTGCCACAATCGTGGCATTGCTATGGACGGGTGGTGTGCCGGCATGGCTGAGCATGCCGATCCCCACACCAACGGGATGGAGGTGATTCTGCACCTGCGCTGGGACCCTGAGCACAACTGGTACCACATCCTGCATATCACCTCTGCTCCGAACCCGGAGTAGAGGGTTTTTCTTCTTAGGACTTAGTGGATAGGGCTCTGAGCCCGTTTTTGTATATAGGGCAGTGCCCCTAGCGGAAATAGCTGGGCTGTGCCCACATTTTGTAAAAATTTCCACCTATAATATAAATATGCCGCTGGTTTAGTCACGATCTGTTGTGTTCGTGTCTGGAATAGCATCTGTTTGTTGATTTTCACTTTCTGTGGTATGAAATGTTTTGAGGCGAAAGCCATTAACCAGTGTAGGTAATGGAGTTCCATCTAATTCAGCCAGCTGGAAAACGCTGGGTTGAACCACTTGAGCAATTTGATAAGGGCCAAGCCATCGAAACTTTAGTTTACCCGGAAAATTTTTGTACCGAGAATCATAAAGAAGAACCAAATCTCCTTCCTTGAATGTTTTTGTCTTCAAACGTTTGTCATGTAAAGATTTTTGCAACCGTTGTCCATGAAGAACCCGAATATAAGCATCCCTTCTAAGTTCATCCAACTGTTCCAATTGATAAACCCGTTCTTTGAGTGCAGCAGGCGGATTATGGGCAGTAGCCAGTTGAAAACGGAGAGTTGGGAGAATGTACTCAAAAGGCATGAGAGCTTCTTGACCATAAACCAATTTGAAAGGAGTGTGACCAGTAGCATTGTAAGCCCAAAGAACAGTAGGAAGTTTGTTTTGCCAGTCAGTGCGAGAAGCGTCACAGATTTTCTTGAGAATGGTGACCAGAGTTTTGTTGGTGCTTTCAGCTAAACCGTTCCCTTGAGGATAGTAAGGTGTGCTCTTGTGATGATGTATCAGGAGATAATCCGTCAGCTCCTTGATGGTATGATTGATAAAATGGACACCACGATCACTGACCAGCTCCGTGGGGCAGCCGAATCGCGTGATGATTTGTTGATAGATGACCTTGGCTGTGCTTGTCGCAGTGTTGTCTGGAAGTGCGCAAGCTTCCGCCCATTTGGTAGCGTAGTCAGTGAGAACCAGAATGTAGCGGGCACGGGTGTGCCGCGCAGGAGGATCAATGGGTCCCACAAAATCCATTCCCCATTTCTTTGAAGGGAAGGGCGTGGCAACCCGGCGTCAAGGGAAGAGCGTCACGGGCCGTGGGCCATCCCACACGCTGGCAAGCATCACACGTGCGGGCGTGGGCGTGAGCGTCTTTGAAGAGCGTGGGCCAAAAATAACCAGCAAGAAGAATTTTGCGTGCCGTGGTGTCACCATGAAAATGACCACCATCGAGCCCTTCATGGGCTTCTCGAACAATATCTGGGACCTCATGAGGGAGAACACAGCGTCGAAGGATGGTATCCTTACCCTTTTTGTAAAGATGGCCTGCAACCATGGTGTAGTCACGGACCCACGCGGAGAAATTGATATCGACGGGATTGTCGCTGGCGGAGAGAGCGTGGCGTCCCCTCGGTGGAAGAGCGCTGTGAGGAGATATCTGCTGAAAGTCATGAAACCAATGAGGTGTTGCCGTGGACGAAAAAGAGTTGAGCGTCGGGAAAGGCGCCCGAGACTCCAAAGTGGAGGGATCATCCGTGTGGATGCGTGAAAGATAATCCAGACAACATGAGATTTGCGGCCTTGTGAACAATTTCAAAAGGTGCAAATTCTTGCAGAAGGAGGACCCAACGAGCAATGCGGCCCGTGGGCGTGGATTTGTTGATCAAATAAAGAAGTGCCTGGTGGTCAACAAAGAATTTGATCTGACTGCCCAAAAGATAGTGACGGAAGCGTTGGACTTGAGAAAATTAAACCCAAGGCTTTCGCCCGTATGGAGAGTAGTTGGCTTTCAGCCAGAATTGAGTTTCCTATTTGGCGTAGCGGTTTGGTTTGTCAGAGTGTGCGCATCATATTCTTGAGAAAGAACAGCTCCAATAGCAAAGGCCGAGACATCGACATGAACATGAAAGGGCTTGTCCCATTGAGGAGGAACAAGAACCGGGCCCGAAAGTAAGCAAAAGCTTCAATCGTTGGAAAGCAAAGATCCGCTGGGAATTCCAAGCCCGTGTGGATTCATCACCCGTGAGTTTATGAATGGGATCTGCAATGGCTGCGAGTCCAGGAATGAAAGTGGAGTAATAATTGACCTTACCCAAGAAAGAGCGTGTTTCCTTGATATTGGCTGGTGCTTGAGCCTTGAGCACACAGCTTATTTTGGCAGGATCCGTGGTGATACCTGCTTTGCTGACCACATGTCCCAACAGGAACACACGGTGACGAAAAGGTGCATTTTCGGGATTGAGACTAATGCCTGGGACTCATCACATTTACGAAAGACGAGTTCCAATTTATCCAAATGGTCAGCCATGGAACTGTAGGCAGAGAAGTCATCTTGAAAAATTTGCAAGAAGGGATTTTCCTTCATAAAATCATGAAAAACTGAGAGCATGATACGTTGAAACGTGGATGGAGAGTTTGATAATCCAAAAGGAACCACCTTGTAGGCAAAAGTGCCCCACGGGGTGGTGAAGGTAGTCTTGAGTTGATCGATTCTTTGATTGAGATCGATTGTAGCCGAAAAAACCATCCATGAAGGAGTACATCTCATGTCCAAAGAACCTCTTCCGAACAGTGCGGTGAAGGAAGGGAAGTGGAAAATGATCACGCCCGTGGCTTTGATTGAGCTTTCGGTAGTCCACGCAAACGCCGGATCTTACCATTGTGTTTGAGTGCAATGACGATGGGGCTCACCCATTGAGAATGTTTGACCTCATAGATCAAACTGCAAAGAAGGAGTTTGTCAATTTCCGCCTTGATGCGATCACGGTAATTGGGGTTGATCCATAATGGACGTGCATCAGATTTGGTAGGAATGGTGAGTTCCCCCAAGGTTTTGTTGATCCCCCGAAGATCTCTCAGAACTCCGGCGAAAATGTGTTTGAACTTTTGAAGAGCGTGACGGTACCTTACGATAGGGTGTCGGAAGATTTGCAGCAATCGGAGGACGGTGATTGTTGCCTACGTCCACAATCTCGACGCCGAGTCCGAAATATGGGGATAACTTCCGTGTCCCGGACGATATGAGCAGGAGGTTGAAGCATAACGGGATGCGTGGCACTCTGCGTGGTGAAAAAGAGAGGTTGCCGAAGTTTCCTCGCGCAGGTTGCTTCATGACGGTGTGTACATCTACGAGAGCGCGGGAGGTTCAAAGATCCGAAAAGTGATCAACACGTTGGATTCGATTGCAAGGAGCCGTGTAAGGGTCAAGCAAAGCAGCCACGGCCTGGTCCCGATCAAGAGTCATTTCGCCCCAAGGATCAGCATATTCGGGTAGGATGACGAGGGGCGACTTCGCGGTGGAGCCCCGAACTTGATAGATATTACGGGCGCCCCGGAATCGGTGTCGGAGAGAGAGGGTTCAGCATTGTCGCCGGAAATGATTTTGCCTCGTTTCCAAGTCCATGGTGGCATTGAGGTGACCATCTGTGATGACTAACTAATCCGTGGCCCAGTAATGGATACTCTTGGCCTGGCGGAGAAATGGTCTGCCGACCAACATTTCATAATCACCTGGATCTTCTCCAGCCTTCCAAACACCAAATTCCAAGGGGAATCTCGAGATCACCAATGTTTGATGAAGAAGAAGAGGACGCCTTGAGGTCTCGTGGATGTGGCCATTGGCCAATTTGATGTCATATGGGGCACGCGATAGAGTTGTTTGATGCCCATTTGTTTTGCGGAGTTTATCCGTGATGAGATTGACCGCGCTACCTCCGCCAATTTGAACATGATTGACTTGTTGATTGCCCACCGTGGCATGTACTTTGTGGGAGTAGAGGTAGCAAAGCCCCAACCAAAACAATCGGGAGTGGTAACCGGTCCTTGAGAGCAGACGAGTTTCAAAATTGTGGCCAAACTTAAAGGAATTTTGATTTTGGCTAGCTCCTCTTGGAGTTCCAGAGGCACATGAGAAAAAGGATCTGCTGGATCCACGGGTGCTGGAGTGCGTGGTAATGAAGCAGCAACTTCTTTGAGTAGGTCAACCTCGGCAGCTATATTTGGATAGGTCTGAGAGCGTGGAGGTTGAGACGTGGAAGGTGCTTCTTGTCTTTGTTGAGCTCGAGTAGTGGCATGAACATTAGCCAACGTGCGGCCTTCAGCAGCTTGCATGAGGTTCAAAATGCTTTGGCGAACTTTAGGCATAACATGCGGCATGAGTTTCTCCAAGTCAGGTGCAAAGTGAACCTTTTTTTCTTCTTCATGAGGAATGGTGTCGACGGCAAAGGCAGGTTGCGTGTCATTAGGAATAATGGTTAAGGGACGTGACGCCCTGGTCTGGCGTGAAACCAAACCAACCCAATTTGATGGTCATCTTGGAGGATTAAGAGCCCGAAAAATTTCTTCTGTGCTTGTTGATCCATCCGAGGTTGATTGGCGGGAGCTGGTTGATAGCGTGATTGCCGAGGGCGCGAGGTGGCTTAGAAAGAACAGGGACGCCGGGCCTTGTTTGCCATTAGCAATCCAGAGTTGGTAAGCCGTGAGGCGGACCGATGTGGTCTGATTTGTGCCAGGAAGCTGCACCTGAACTTGTGGAAGTTGAGGACACGCCGTGGTGGTATGACCCCATTCTTGACAGTGATAACACTGAGCTTTTGAAGGATCAAAAGGAGGACGTGTGTTGGGTCCCCGTTGTTGCTCTTGTTGCTGATAGAGTTGATTGGGTGGCGCCTGCAGTGGTGGCTGCTGATATTGCGATTGGTGCTGAGGTGTGGTTTGCACTTGATAAACCATCTTGTTGCGGAAAGGTGTAGGATGAGTGCGAGTGCACTCTTCCGTGGCATGATCGCACATGTTGCATCTTTTACAATGAGGCGGGCCATTGGTGGAGTTGCACTCATTCGCCAAGTGGCCTTGATATTTGCAGATATGGCACCAGATCTGACTGCGATGCGGATTGGCGTGTTGAGGTTGAACAGCAGTCTGGGGAACCATGACGGGTGGAATGAAAGGGAGCTCCTGAAGAGCCACGCCACGGGAGGAAACATTGACTGAGTGATTGACAATCTTGGCGCAGTATTGGTCATGAGGCGGATAGGCTGGAGGAAGTCCTTGGAGAAACCGGACCAAGATCCGGCTCGTGTGGGGTACTCCTTGAGTTTCTTTGAAGCGAGAATGTGAAGTCGATCGCAAAAATCCCCGGCGGACTCAGTGGGCTCTTGTTGAAGGTCATTGAGTTGCTTGAGATGAAGCTGATCATCATCCGTGGTCCCATAGTGAGAAAGAAAAGCAGTTCTCATTTCTGACCAATCTTGTTTCCAGTGGCTTTTGTTGGACATGAGCCATTGATGAGGGGAGCCACGCAGCGTTGTGGAAAAGATGTGGAATTTCAGTTGAGGTTGCGCATGACCATTCAGGACAGCCAGAGCCTCAAATTCTTCCATGTGGGCCTGAGCACTTTGGTCTAAGGGTTTGCCTTTCGTGTTGCCAAAGGTGGGATAAGTCAGCTTAAGGGTCTGAAAGGTAGAGGTGAAAGTGCTTGGCTGGACAGGAACGGTATAGTGAGTATATTGAGGTGGAGTTGGAGGTGGTATGGTGCCGGAAAGACCCTGCTGAAGGGGTGGCTGAGGTGGAGGTACTGGAGGTGCCTGATCATTGGTTTTGAGGTCTGTAAGATTGTAAACAGGAAGAGCGGTGGGAAAGGTAGGGAAGGGAAAGTCCTGTTGAGGAGCAAAAGAGACATGTGGATATCCTTGCCCACCCGGGGGAGATGATGGTTGTGAAGGCAGAGGCGTATGGCCAGACGAATGATGGATGTAGGCATATGAAAGTAAGGTTGAGAAGGTGGAGCCTGATAGGGCTCCTGATAGTGATGAGGTGACTGAGGCTGTGAGCAATGTTTGCACGCTTGAGGTGGGGAATTTGGACGAGACATGACACGAGGGGTGGGTGGCGCCGACTGAGCCCTAGACCGAATGTGGCCTCCCTCAATGTCATAAGCAGATCCATACATGTCACGAACAGCTTCCCTTCGATGATGGCGCTCCAAGCGAGACGCCGTCTGGGAAAGGAGTTCTTCTGGCGTGAAGTTTCGGACAGACATTGCGACAGAAGAAAGGAAAATCGAATCAGACCCGGCAGCGGCGACAGTGTTTGGGGTCTGGGTTCGGGAACTCCTGCAAGACAGCCCTCTGTGAGGACCCTTGGATCTAACAGGAGAATCCGGGGGACTATGTCACGCGGGATTTGCAAGAAAAGAACAAGAAGAAGAAAACAGAACAAAAGAGAACAATGAGAGGAAAATGATAAGCTTCCTTGATATCAATGATGAACATACATGAGCTCTCGCAATCGAGAGAAGGATGAAGAGAGACAAGACTCAAAACTCATCTAAAACTCATGTGCTAGCTCTACTCATATATATAGTACAATGGCCTTTGGCCCAATATAGACACTCGGACTGATCTCGGTGCCGACTCCTTGAAGGAGGCCTGATTTGCAGGAATGTTGGCGGTGCCTCTTGAAGTGCCTAGAACCACGCTGACGCTGACGCAGGCGGTGACGGGTCATCACTTGTCGCGGCGCCTCTTGGTAGCAGACCCAGGTTTTGACTGCGTGGTCTGCTGCTTGGTCTTCTGCGGGGCCTTGGACGACTGACCCGTGCCTGTCTGTGGATCCTTGGACTTGACTTGGTCCGTCGTATGTATGAATAGTCCTGTCCCAGGAGGCACAGGACTAACAACAAGAGAACAGATAGAAGCAAGAAATAGAGAAAACGTTTCTTTGAAACAAAAAATATATAGATACAATGGCTAGGGATCTTCATGATCCTGTAGCTGATTTTGATGATCCTGTAGCTGAAGCCATAAAGCTGCATTCTCATCCTCCGCAACTCGAAGCTTCTTCTCCATATCTTCTAACGCCTGCGAAATATTGTGTGCAGTTAAAACTGCCTCGACCCTACGGCTATTGGCCTCTCGGTACCTGGTGAGTGTTGCCGCGAGCTCAATGTCTCGCTCATGCAGCAGCCCCCTCGTGAATTCTAACCTGTCGACCGCCTCGATCTTCTCGGCGACGAGACGGCTGTTTTCGTCGTGAATCTCCTTGAATCTCTTCATCACCACTGCAAGGGTGATGTCCACGGGCAGCTCTGGGCGCGGTCGCTTGCTGGAGGAGGATGAAGATGCCATCGGAGCAGAAGGCGGAAGGCGAAAGTAGAAGATGAGCAGAAGGCGGAAGGCGGAAGAGGATCGGAGGTCGAAGGCAAGATAGAAGGTCTTCTATTTATAACATAGATTTCGTAGTAGCTTGAGTCACACGAGTTGCTTCTCGCGTCGTATGAGGAATAAATAAATTAATTGTTTTTTTCCAATAATATTTCATTTCTTCGAGAGAAATATCACAGGACGCGAAAACCTAGATATGACAGAAAATCAGACTGATGTATTTCGCGTGATGTGAATAAATACAAATAAAATAATTTTTATTGTTAAGGGAAAATCTCCCTTTCAAGACAGAATTCAAGACCTTGGACTTGGCCCGAAGGCCTTCATCAACACACAAACTAAGACACTTAACTCCGTCTCTCACCCAGAATTAAGATAATCAAAAGCACACTTACATCCACACTTACATTACAAGAACATCACAAAAGATACTCAAACTGCACTTCTTTATTGAAATTGACAAGATACAACAAGAACACCCACATGATCATGGTCTTCAACTAATGATCTCTCTCTCACTCCATACATGACCCCCTTTAGTCATGTAAAATGCCTATTTATAAACAAGAATGGTCTAGGTGGCAATGACATGGTAGTGATGTGGCACATGACATGGACCAAGGGTAGTTTTTGTGTTTCTTCTTTGTGCCTTTTCCCATGGATCAATGACATGGCAATGATGTGGGAGGATCACTGACATGGACCAATAGGAATATGAATAACATTTGATGATGTGGACCCATGCCAATAATGATAGTGTCTTCAAATTTAATAGCCATAGTGCTAATGCATTCAAAGGGTGGAAAACCCCTAACATATTTCCCCCAAACTTTTGATGAGAACCTCGGTTCTCATCACTCTTCCCAATGGAATGTTTGATTTTTACTTTGGGTTTTGGTTCTTGTTGAAGCAAGGTGCCATAATGAATAAGCATATTTTTCTTTGTCAAGAAATCATCTATAAAGTTTCCTTGTTGGTCTATATGGCCCTGTTCATAACAATTTGCCCATATGAATGGATTTGCCTTGAACTTGGATTGCTCAAGATAAATCATATCTTTAGCATTCTTCATGCCATACTTGTTTGCATTCTTTATGTTTTGGAGTTCTTTAATGTGAGGTCCTGTAGTGACATTAAATTTTGGGACCACTTTTTCATTTGATAACATATTGCTCTCTTTATATATAAGATTCTCTCTTTGAAGTTCTTTAAGGATTGGAGGTATTCTCACAATATTATAGATAGCAACATTTGTTGCCAAATTTTCATCATCTGTAACATGTATTTCAATCGCTTGAGCGCAAGTTTTTCCTCAATCCAAGTTTCCACCTTGCTTCCATACAGTGGATGATCAAACATATATTTGATTTCATTGCAATCAAATATCCTCTCAATTTCCTCTTTGAAGAATTCTAATTCATTTATATTCCCATTTTGAAGCTCTTGAGTTTCTATAGGATTATCAAGGATCAGTTCATCATTTTCTATTTTTGATGCCTCAATCTCATTGCTTATAGATTTGCCACATTCACCTGAATTTACATAGTCACATGTACTATGCATCTTATGACAACTTTCTTGAAGTATATATTCCTCCATTTCTTTAATCCCTTGTGCCTCATTATACACATAGGGCTCTAGTTCTAGTTCATCATGCTTCATAGCACCTAGAACTCTAGTAACCACAAATGACTCTCTCATTTGCTTGGTTTAATGTAGGAGGGTTTTCTAGTTGTAACATCTGGCATACTTCAAATGGAAATCCATTAATATACCATTCAACAATGTCTTCTTCATGTGGCCTAGGTTGCATTTCTGCAACTATATCTTGAATTCTCAAAGCAAACTCTCGAGGATGTTCTCCTTCCTCGATTTTAATTGCATCCAATATTTTTCTACATTCTCTGTAAGATAATTCTTCTTGGAACATGGAAATAAAATAACTTTTTATTTCATTCCATGTATACATAGAGTCAATATTTGAGTACATCAGGTTAGCGGCTACACCCTGCAAGGTTGTTGGGAAGATCAACACCCTTATAGAGTCTTCGTCATGCCCATTTAACATGCTTAGAGCCTCGAATTGCTTTACATGAGTTTTTGCTCTGACCTTGTTAGGATCATCATGATCATAGAAGGAATATTTTAAAGCCATTTTTTCACGTTTGTTTTCAAATTATATTTGTTTTGAAGTAATTTGAAATGCAAGACGAAAAATCTAGCTCTCAAATTATGTTTGTTTTGAAGTAATTTGAAATGCAAGACGAAAAATCCACTTTATGAGTATTTTTGCTCAAAATTTGTGTTAAGCTAGGTTCAAATCTAGCTCGTACATTTCAAAATCCACTTTATGAGTATTTTTGCTCAAAATATGTGTTAAGCTAGATTTGAACCAATGACTTTGTAGTTTCCAAACAAAGCCTTTACCAATTATCCACCATATACATTCTTAACATTTATCTCAACGTTTAGACTTTTTATGTTAAACTCTTTGTTTTTTTCTTTTTTCTTCCCCTTTTTTTTTTTTTTTCGCTACTACTAAATGCTTGCTACGGCCGGCGGTTAGGGTATGGTGCAACGAAGGCAGACAGAAGGGTTAGGCAGCTGTGGGAGATGATTAGGGTCGGATTTTGTCTTGCAGGTCCGTGAATGGAGATGGCGGTTCAGGGTGAGGCAGAAAGGCAAACAAAGTTATGGCAGTATGATTTATGGCCTGGGCGAATCAACCGATTCCTCACCTCTATTTTTGTTTTTTTTCAAGTTCCATCTTTAACAGAGGCGGTTTTTTTTTGGCAGAAGAATAGCGACTATGGCTGATGATTAGGGCTTCGGATTTCTTAGGCAGTGTCTTCTTGAACTAGGGCAGCGTGTATATCATTAGAATTAGAGCAAAAAGACCAATTTTTCTTTGCAGGGATTGTAAACACAGATCATAGAGGCTATGGTGCCATATTGTCTTGTTTGTAGAGCTTTCAGAATAATGACACGTACTGTCTCAAACAAAACAAGGTAAGTATTACCGCTACACTCTGTAGCTTTCTTTCTGATAAATTTCTTGTGCTTTGTTTCTTATAAATTTTAGGAACTCCAGCATGTTGGGTCCCTACAAAAGTTGAAAAAGAAACTTTGTTCAATATGACACTTCTGTGCGATTCATTCTTGGAATCCAGAATTGTTTTGTAACAAATGTTTTGGACAAATATGCTCCTTTCCTCTCTTTCTTATGCACAAGACAAGAATGTGCTTTACAGATTTTTAGATTTATGCAATGTATAATGTTTGTTCTGGAAACCATTTGAGTTTATATAAATATAGAGATTTGAACTCTATATCTTGGATTGATCAATACAAGAAATCAATCTTGGCCCGAAGGCCTTCATCAACACACAAACTAAGACACTTAACTCCGTCTCTCACCCAGAATTAAGATAATCAAAAGCACACTTACATCCACACTTACATTACAAGAACATCACAAAAGATACTCAAACTGCACTTCTTTATTGAAATTGACAAGATACAACAAGAACACCCACATGATCATGGTCTTCAACTAATGATCTCTCTCTCACTCCATACATGATCCCCTTTAGTCATGTAAAATGCCTATTTATAAACAAGAATGGTCTAGGTGGCAATGACATGGTAGTGATGTGGCACATGACATGGACCAAGGGTAGTTTTTGTGTTTCTTCTTTGTGCCTTTACCCATGGATCAATGACATGGCAATGATGTGGGAGGATCACTGACATGGACCAATAGGAATATGAATAACATTTGATGATGTGGACCCATGCCAATAATGATAGTGTCTTCAAATTTAATAGCCATAGTGCTAATGCATTCAAAGGGTGGAAAACCCCTAACATATTTCCCCCAAACTTTTGATGAGAACCTCGGTTCTCATCACTCTTCCCAATGGAATGTTTGATTTTTACTTTGGGTTTTGGTTCTTGTTGAAGCAAGGTGCCATAATGAATAAGCATATTTTTCTTTGTCAAGAAATCATCTATAAAGTTTCCTTGTTGGTCACAAACTCTCACTTTGATAACATATAGATTCTCATCTAAGAAATAAGCTTGAAACATTCCAATAATCATTCAAGTAGAATGAGAACTCACCCAAGCACTCTCCAAATATGCACTCCAATTCACCTCAGAAGCCTCTTCCGTTGCTTGGATCTCTACAGAAGTTGCTAGATATGAGCAAATTGATTAGAATGGATTAAAATGCAATGCATTTGCCGTAAATAGGATCAGAATCAATGAGATTTCTCACCAGGAGGACCTGTGGCAGCCATGATAAAAGCTTTGAACCGAAAGCCACGGGCAGAAAACCCGAGCAAATTGATGCTCTCTAATCCAAAACGACCCATTTAGGGTCTCGAAAACCGTTGCACTTAGGTGCGGCAAGAAGTTCTGGTCAAAACGGTTGCAAGCCGCTTGACCCAATTCGATTTTGCTTACGTTCTTGCTTAATTAGGTTTTCTTAATGAAATTTGCTTAAGACATTCATTATTGTTTAGCCCTTATTATATTATTACGTGAGGGAGACAAAATGCATTTGAAAACACATGAACAATATTACGACAACAACCTCTTCTATTCAAATCTCCCTAAAAACAACAACGTACTTGCTCCTTATATAGTTTCAACAAACAATCTCCACCGTTCATAGTTTTGCCACATGGCGCAAGCACAATAACTTCAACCTTTAAATATTAAAGTCTACTTTTAAATTCCAACTTCTAACATCTACTTTATCCTAGTAACTTCAATAGTCATTTTCATAATTCAGAAACCTAAGTGCGATGTCGTTTGAAGTGCCGATCTTCATCACGTTCGTCGTCTTCATCTAGATCGAACATGGCCTCTAACACCGCATTCTCAGCTTCCTCGGTTGCTTGCGTCTCCACATCTTCCTCTTTGTTTCTCTTATCATTATTCCCCATTTTTGTGGAGAGCAATCGCTCTCCACCTTCACGCAGCATCAGCAAGTGAACATGCCTGTAATTCTGGTAGAATGTATAAATCTCTTTTCGTCGCTTACCCTGGGCTGCAGCTTTAGGATCAGAATATGCCGAAGAAGCATTAATGAGAAATCCTGTTTCAGCCATCTTCTCAAATAAAGCAATAAGTAAAGATGGTAAATGATTTGCCTTCAAGAATAGCGCAGTGTCCATCTTTGTTTTCCTGCAAGACAAGTTTGGATTGATATTGATCAATGTGTCCTTAGCACTAGCATGTGGAGTGATGATAATTTCCAGCAACTTAGCAAATTTTGCCGCTTCAAAAACAATTGGGTCTGGACTGAACTGTGCTGTTTTCACAAAAGCTTGTAAATTATGAACTATGGTTCTTGTATCAGACCAATCTTGACCAGGAATTATAACCCAATTGGATTTGTTTTCAGTCAAGGGAAACCTGCGTCGGAACCTAGGATCAAAGTTAGCACTGTTTTGCAAAGCTGCTGGTGCATTCTGGAAGTAAGTAGATGTCTCAGGATCAGCTAAGAAATTCTTCCTCCACTCACCAGAAGTAGCAGGTTTATATAATGGTAGAGACAAGAAACTTTCAGGACATGCAACGACAGATTTTAATGGCGATGTTTGCAGGTCAGCAACCTTAGCTCTAAGTCTCATATTTTCAGATTTTACCTCATCAAGGGTTTTGACAAGCTTTTGGGATTTCTCCCGGAAATTAGCTTTTTGCTGCTCAAATTGTTGAATGATAGCATTTGCACGATCAGCTTGCTGCTGGACATTAGTACATTTAAAAGCAAAAAGCTCAGCATCTTCTTTCTTGGTTTGAAGTTCAACTTCTAAACTTGTAATCTTGGTAAGAAGAACAGTATTTTGCTGCTGTAAATCAGCAATCTGTGTGTCCTTTTCAGCTGTTATCTCTTCAATAAACTTTTGTTGGATGTTGAAAAACTGAAGGATCTTTTGATTGACTAATTCCTGAGGCTCTTGAGGTACGGTTTGGACATGGAAAACTGCCTCAGCTGGTGCTTCTTGTGGCTGAATCATCTCTACTGGTGTATCTTCCTGTTCACATGAAAGATAGTCAAAAATAAGTTGTAAGTGAACTTTACATAATTGAGCACATGGGCTGCTTTCAAACCGATTGCCTAAAGCATAAACAAGTTGGGAATGAACAACCATGGCCCAAGGAATTTCTAAACCATGTATGGCTTGAAAAATATAAGCAAACCATCTATTAGCAGAATATGAAGTTAAGGATGTTAATTTTGCATTCAAATGTGCTAGCAAACTCTTATATTGTGGCAGCGCATCCTTGATGTTGTATCCTTGATCTTCTTGCTTGATTCCATACTTTTGCCAAGCTACAAATTGATGAACTAAAATGGCGGGAGCATTGGGTAACTTTAAAGCCTTTTCCACCAATGATGGTGTCAATTGGATCGAATCAGTTGATTGAGTGAATCCATAATACGTGCTAGGGTCATAGGAAGTAAGAAATTCTGAAATTAAGCCCTCTGATGGTATAGGCATAGAAATACACACAAAGGACATTAATTTTGCTTTTTCTAATAGTGTAATAGCATTATGATCCAGTTTGGGTAATGTAGGATTGAGAGAAAATGATCTTTTGCAAGAACCTTTTGGAATAATTGGAATAAGAAACTGGCGCCTCCAAGATCTTTTTTGGAGTTGATATCGTGTCCTACTTTGCTCTTTAACAAGGTTGTTATAAAATAATCTTCCTCGTTTCATAATCTGTTCACCTTGTACTATGCAAAACAGAATTTTATGTGGGGGCCAAAATCCCAAATGATATAAAGCATTCATAAATTGGACTTCAGAAATCAAATTCCCACCATTGTTCCATGATTTCTTAGCATCTGTGGATAAACATGGAGTGAAAAGTAACTTCAGAATACCATTCTGATTTTGAACTTGTTAGCACGCCAGCCTAACCAAGCCTGCAACCTTCCTTGCAATTCTAGCCTATCCACGTATCACCTCCACCTCATCAAAAACTGATGTGGCAATAGCTATCACCATTAGATCTTCATTTTGCAAGATCTAGGGCTATGAAAATTAGAAAAGGCCTAAAAATATATACGGAGAATAGAATGGGTGCCGATTCCTGCACCGCTTCTCTTCCCTGCTTTAATTTTCTCCTTCGGTCTGTCACTTTCCCTCTAGTTTTTTTTTCCCCTTCTCTATGTGCGGGAGTGGGCTTTTGCTTTCGTTTTTTTTTTTCCGTTTCTGGCATGCAGATATGACGAGCCAGTGCTCTTCCCTTTCGCTCAACAACCAGTGGCCATAGCCAAGGTTCTGCAGTCGGATACATCGGCCTATTGAAGCTGTTTCTTCGGCATTAGAATATGCAAGAGGTTATCTTGCTTCCTTCGTTTTTTTCTCTAACACTTTCTATTACAGGGTTTGATTTGGTTGGCCTGCGCTAACTCTAGAATGGCCAGTCATGTGACCGACCTGGAGGTTCTTTTGCAGGGTTTTGGCTCTGCCATGGCCGGCTATATGATTGGCCTCAATCCTTGCAAGGTCAACCTCAACTTGCTATGGCAATGCGTTTTTGACCGGCCTGCATTTTCAAATTCGCTGCTTGAATGCGGCTTTAAGAACCTCCACCAGAGTTCATGGCCGACCATGTGTTTTTCTTGATGTGTAATCTGTTTCTCCTGTTTTGCTGTAACATTTGATATTTTTAATCGTTTATTTAGTATAATCCTTGTTATTCTTGGGCTCTTCGTAATCTCCTGGCATGACCCACTTACTTTTGAAATTGATCTTGATCTTGATTCCCTGATAAGCTCACTGGCTTGGCAGATCTGACATGACCTATTTAACCTTGAGCAGATTATCTAGGACTCATTCAACCTTTGAGCTGTCATCGAAATGTAATTTGCTGCCAAATATCCTATTTTCCTGATGGGCTTCCCTTAGCTTGGCAGTAAATTTGCTGCCAATTACCCTATTATCCTGATGGTCCACCTAGCTTGGTACGACCCTACAAATAGTTTTGTTTTTTGGAGCAGTTTTCTAATAAATGATTTGATGTGAATGGTAGGATAATAATTGTTGTCGCATTCATATATAGCCAGCACTTGATGCTAGCTTGATTGCTGAGCTAGACTTTTAAGGATTATCAGTAGTATTCATGTTTTCTGGCCAACATTTGGCACTAAAATTTTAGGAGATTCAAGCCCATGTATTCTGTCTATCATCGTCTGTATCTCCTAACTTCTTGTTAAACTCTGGTTCTAATATATTTTCAATTCCAAGGCTCTCTGCCATATTCCATACTCTATTGGAAATTTCAATCTTATCTATATCTGTTATTTTTTAAGACCGTATCATGCCATGGCTTCCAGAAAAAGCTGCTCTGTGAATCTTGGTGAGTTTATACAAAATATCTTGGACTGCCAATTGTTTGTTTGTCCTTATTACTTGCTCTATGAGCTACATTCTCTTCAAACAAAAAGCTCGGCCCCTATCAAACCCCATCCGTTTCTTGTCGGTACTTTCTTGTCAGATCATTTTTGCTCTTTTTGGTGGTATGACATTATATTTGCAAGATGGTTTGGTAGTAAGGAATCCTGCAAAGAAATCTACCATGGAAATAGGGTTTGCATTGGGTATAGGTGGAACGTGCTTGCGCAGGATGATACTGAAGTCTGTGCATCTGCATAAATCTCTGCTACCTCACGGGTTTCCTACAATGGAGTGATATGAAGAAAATCAAAGCCTGTGATGACCATAGGTTCGTGACAAAGCGCAGAAAAACATGGAGATCGTTTCTCTCTGGACCACATTTTCTTTAAAGACATTAGACAGAGGTACTTCCTCATTTAATTGTTATCGTATCCTTTACAGTCTATATGCAAGTTCAGTTTAGTTTATTGTTCTCTTTCTGCTCAATCTACCGAATCTGGAATCATAAAGTAGAACTTTTTGACCCTCTTCAAAATTTTTCAACTTTTGTCTTCGATCTTCCCAAGCTTTCCTCCGATGTTTTGCAACCTGTTGTGACCAAATTGATCTTTGTCGGTTCTTATCCAAAGCTTCCAGCTTGTATAGTCTATTTTGTAAAGACTCTACATCACCTAATCTATGATGAATAGCAACCCGTAACGAAGGTGTTACAAATTCGAAAGGCATCACTGCCTCTATACCATATGCAAGCTGGAAAGGTGTGTGGCCTGTAACAGATTTATAGCTAGTTCGATATGCCCATAAAACTGCTGGAAGCTTAGCTTCCCAATCTATTCTTGATGATTCACAAACTTTTTTTAAGATTGTAGAAAGAACCTTATTCGTGGATTCTGCTTGGCCATTTGCACGGGGATAATATGGAGTGGACTTCCTGTGCATGATTAGGAAGTCTCGAGTGAGGATTTCCACCGTCTCATTAATAAAATGTCCACCACGGTCTGATACCAATTCGATTGGGCAGCCAAATCTAGTGATAACTTGCTGATATAACACTTTAGCAACGCTTCGAGCCGTGTTATCTTTCAAAGCTCGAGCCTCAGCCCATTTCGTATGGTAGTCTGTTAGAACAAGAATGTATTGTGCCCGTGTCCGAACTGCCGGTGGAGAGATTGGGCCTACAAAATCCATTCCCCATTTTTCAAATGGTCCAAGGGGCATAATTGGATTGAGTGGCATATAACCTCGTTGAGATGGCTTACCAATTCTTTGGCAAATATCGCAGGTCTTGGCAAAGAGATAAACATCTTTAAACAATGTGGGCCACCAAAAACCAGATTGTAAAACCTTTCTTGCTGTTAAATCAGCAGAGAAGTGGCCACCTCCTATTCCCTCATGAGCTTCACGTACAATATCATGAGTTTCGTGAGGTAATACACACCTTCGCAACACATAATCTTTGCCTCTTTTATATAAGTTTCCTGAAATCAAAACATATGGCTGAACTTTGCGCAAGAAATCACGTCTTTGGACAACGTCCATTTGTTCGGAAAATTTTCCACTTGTAAGATATTCAGCAATGCCTGCATACCATGGAGGTATTGCATTAACTTGAAATAGTTTCACATCTGGTAAATCATCATGAATTCCAGTCGGTTCCTCACCATTTGGCAATCTGGACAAATGGTCAGGAATGGTGTGGGCAGAACCTGGCTTAAGAACAATTTGAAAGTTAAACTCTTGTAATATAAGTAGCCATCGTGTTATCCGTCCAGTTGCACATGGTTTATTGATCAAGTACAATAAGGCCTGATGGTCAACATAAAAGATGAACCTATTTCCAAGTAAATAGTGATTTAAACTTTTGCACAAAGATAAACCATTGCAAGTGCTTCCCTTTCTGTTGTGGAATAATTCCTTTCCGCTTGATTAAGCTGCTTGCTAGCATAGTGAATAGGTTGGTCTCTAGAACCATCTTGTTGTTGCGTTAGCACAACACCAACTGCTGTTTTAGATGCGTCCGTATGGACGTGGAATTCTTTATCCCATACAGGCGTAACTAAGATAGGCGCTTTTGCTAGAATCATTTTAAGCTTTTGGAAAGCGTCTTGACATTCTGATGTCCATTTAAATTCTGTTTTTACACCTGTAAGCTTATTCAATGGAGATGCAATTTGTGCGATATTTTCTCCAAACTTTCTGTAATAATTGATCTTCCCCAAGAATCTCTTTAGTTGGGTAATATTACTTGGTGGTGGCATCTCCAAAATAACTTTTATTTTGTCTGGGTCTGTAAGTAATCCTTCCTTGCATACTATATGACCAAGTAAAATACCATGTCCAACAAGGAAAACACACTTATCAGGATTCAAAGACACTCCATACTGCCGGCATCTTTCAAAACATTTCCGGAGCTTAGTTAAATGGTCACCCCAATCACTATAAACTGTGAAATCATCAAGGAATATCTCCATGAAATTTCCAATGTAACCCTTGAAGATTTGTAACATTACTCGTTGAAATATGGAAGGTGCATTGCTAAGCCCAAAGGGCATTACACAATATGCATAAGTGCCAAATTGGGTGATAAATGTGGTTTTGAGCTGATCATCTGGGTGAATACGTACTTGGTTGTATCCACTAAACCCATCTAAGAATGAAAAACATTCATTCCCAGCTACATTCTCTAAAACTTGGTCTGTGAATGGTAAAGGAAAGTGATCCTTTTCGGTGACTGCATTAAGTCTTCTAAAATCCACGCATATGCGCAATTTTCCATTCTTCTTTTTTACAATGACAATAGGGGACACCCACTCGCTTATTTCAACCTCGTAAATAAAGCCCACTTCCAAAAGATTGTCAATTTCAGTTTTGACACTAAGAGCATAGTTTGGATTCATACGATAAGCCCGTTGATAAATGGGTTTAGCATTAGCCATTAATGGAATACGCATTTGGCAAACTTGGGGATCTATACCACGCAAATCATGGTAACTCCATGCAAAAACATCTCTATATTCTTGTAAGAGATGTGTGGCCTCTTGAAGCAAAGTTGGTGGTAGATGTGCACCAACTCTAATCAACTTCTTTTGTTCTTCCGTTCCAAGATTGATCTCTTGTACTTCTGGAGTACCTAAATAAGGAATTAAGTTATTCCCTTGCAATGTGTGAGCTGGTTGGGGCTGTAAAACCATAGTACCCTGATGTACTTGTGTAAATTTAGTGGGATAATCTGTCACCTGTTCCACCATATAACAGGTTTGTGAATCTAGTGGGGGCTGATCTTCTTCCGACACTTCCATATTAAAATTGTCTTCTTCATTTGGTTCTTCGAAAATATTTTGCTCATTAAACTCTTGGGAGTCTATACATAGACGAAGCTTCCCATTCTTTTTCTTAACAACCTGTACCTCTGGGGAGATTGTCAGGCCATCATGTACTTGTTCAATCATGAAACAAGTTTCTGATTCAGAGGTATATTCTTCAAATTCAGTAATGTTAAAAAAATTCTCATCTTCATCTTCCTCATCATAGATTCCCTCTTCTTCCTCACTATCAGAAAAGGACATTTCATCACCCAATAGTGGTTAAACCTGTCGGTAAATTAATTTTTGCCACTTTTCCTTGTTTGGTTAATGTAATGGTGTTACTAGACCAGTCATGTACTACTTTAGCAGCCCTTAACCAAGGTCTACCTAGTAATAATTGGTAATCCATGGCATGAGGTTGTGTTTCCAAGACTACAAAGTCCTGTTCAAATTGCAGATCACCAAGGAAAAAGGATATGTCCTTGAGTATGCCTAAGGGTACAACTTTTCTATGATCTGCCATCTTAACATCAAATGGAGCTTTATGTAATTGATTCAGCTTTAGCTTCTTTCTTAAAGTGTTTGTCATTATGTTGACACCGGCACCTCCATCCAAAGGTACCCTTGAGATTTGCATTCCCATTATTACTACTGTAACCACCGGATTTTGTTTATCGGCTGGCTCAGTCTTATATGTTGAAACTAGATCTTTCAGTTGCAACAACTCATTGGGTATGCCTAAGTTAGGCACATATCTTCCAAGCATAAGTAATGGTATAGACACCATGGTATCTTGAATTTCTTGGTTTAACTTGACAACTTCTTCTGGTACATGCCCAGAAACAGCCTCAATTGCTTTCAGTCCAGGGAAGTACTTAGTGACCACCTTAAGAGGTGTAGGAATCATTAAACGTTGTACTTGTTTCTTAATCCTTTCCATGTCATTTATGGAATCATCATTAGTTTCATCATTAGTTTCATGCATGCTATTTTCTATGCCACTATTTTGAATATTTTCAATCTGATCCTTCACATTGTCATAAATTTCTTGCTCTTGCTGAATGTTTGGGTATCTTTGTTCTTTCTTATTAGATAATGAAGACCTAATTTCAGGGATTTGGATTCCTTGCTGTCTAGCTCTTTGCCTAGTAACAGCATTGACATCCTCAGCATAATCAAGAATTACCATTCTTGCATCTTGAGCCTTAGTTCCAGAACTACTCTCTCTAGAGTTAGAATCTGTGGAACTCTTTCGTTCCCTTTTTGGCTGCCTACAATTGCGGGAGATATGACCTTTCTCCCCACAATTCCAGCACTCAACTATCCTTTCGTCTTTTTTATCTCGTCCTTGTGGAGAAACAATAAATGTTTCTGCCACACTTTTACCCTTGTTCTTTGCATTGAACCGACAATCTTTTGTATTGTGATTGCTCATATCACATATATGACAATACCTCTTATCTAGATTTGTACGACACTCAGTGGCATAATGTCCAGGTTTTGAACATCTCGTACACCACACGTAACTTCTTTTCTGTTCACCTAATGAAATCTTCTTCATATCTTCTTCTATTGCTTGAAGCTTACTTTGCATCTCTTTTACTCCTTTAATCTCTTGAGATACTTTCTTTTGTACCAACGAATCTAATTCAGGTTTGTACTTGTCTTTTTCTGAGCCAAAAATGCCAATAACCACTGCAGCCCTTGTAACTGCCTTTTCCAATGTATTTAAGTCTTCTAATTCCAGTTGCTGCCTTATGCGCAAAGGAAATCCTTCTACAAACCATGCAACTATATCGCTTGTTCGTGGTTTTGGATCCATTTGGTTTACCAACTCTAAAACTCTCATGGAAAAATGCCTTGGATGCTCATTGGGCCTGATTTGGATACAACGAAGTTCATCCCTAAGCTCTTTGTCAGTTAGAGTAGTTTGGAATAAACTCAAAAAAGTAGTTTTCATGTCATTCCATGAAGTAAAGATGGTCTGTAAATTGCTGATCCAGTCAGCAGGTTTACCTTCCAAAGTGGTAGAGAAAAGACTTATCCTCTGATCGTCAGAGTCTTGTCCATTAAGGACACTAATTTTCTCAAATTGGCAAACATGCGTTTTGGCTTGAGCCTCAGATATTTTTCCAGAGCCATATTTGGGATAATCAATATAAGGTTTTGATGTAAGTTTGGTTCCCATTGAAAATATGCCTTGAATGTCAGGCAATATTTCAGACTGTCTTTCTAAAGCTAATCTTTTAAGCTCCCTCTTTTCTCGTCTTTCTGCTCTTTCAAGCTCTTGCTTGAGTCTAATTTCTTCTCGCTTTTTGCGTTCTTCAGCCAAACTCTTATACATTAACTCTTTCAAGCATCATTGCATATGCTTGCTGGCCTAAATTCACTAAAATGTAAGGTGTTAATCACCCCAAAATTCTCTGTATCAGAATTTTTTCTGTGCAGACCTGTTATAGGTTGCACCTAATAACTCAAGATTTCCTTTGAGTTAGTGGCTGAAATTTGGCCACATGATAGATTGCTCGAATATCTAATTGCCCACCAAGTTTCATGAGAATCTAAGAACTTTAACTTGGTCAAATTACTACTGTATCAGGTCAGAATTTCAGCCTGTTCTTCTTTGCAAAATAGAATTGGAAAAGCTAAGGAGAGTCCCGGCAACGGAACCAAAAATGTTAACAAATTCTCACTTTGATAACATATAGATTCTCATCTAAGAAATAAGCTTGAAACATTCCAATAATCATTCAAGTAGAATGAGAACTCACCCAAGCACTCTCCAAATATGCACTCCAATTCACCTCAGAAGCCTCTTCCGTTGCTTGGATCTCTACAGAAGTTGCTAGATATGAGCAAATTGATTAGAATGGATTAAAATGCAATGCATTTGCCGTAAATAGGATCAGAATCAATGAGATTTCTCACCAGGAGGACCTGTGGCAGCCATGATAAAAGCTTTGAACCGAAAGCCTGGAGCAGGAAACCCTGAGCAAATTGATGCTCTCTAATCCAAAACGACCCATTTAGGGTCTGAAAACCGTTGCACTTAGGTGCGGCAAGAAGTTCTGGTCAAAACAGTTGCAAGCCGCTTGACCCAATTCGATTTTGCTTACGTTCTTGCTTAATTAGGTTTTCTTAATGAAATTTGCTTAAGACATTCATTATTGTTTAGCCCTTATTATATTATTACGTGAGGGAGACAAAATGCATTTGAAAACACATGAACAATATTACGACAACAACCTCTTCTATTCAAATCTCCCTAAAAACAACAACGTACTTGCTCCTTATATAGTTTCAACAAACAATCTCCACCGTTCATAGTTTTGCCACATGGCGCAAGCACAATAACTTCAACCTTTAAATATTAAAGTCTACTTTTAAATTCCAACTTCTAACATCTACTTTATCCTAGTAACTTCAATAGTCATTTTCATAATTCAGAAACCTAAGTGCGATGTCGTTTGAAGTGCCGATCTTCATCACGTTCGTCGTCTTCATCTAGATCGAACATGGCCTCTAACACCGCATTCTCAGCTTCCTCGGTTGCTTGCGTCTCCACATCTTCCTCTTTGTTTCTCTTATCATTTATTAGTAATTTCGGTAATACAATCTATACATAAATAATTTTACCGATACAAGTTGGAAAATATATAACTTCCAATTTTTCAAGCTTCGTCGTCAATTTCATGCTCTTTCAATCCCCTGCCGCACTGATCCAACAAGGCAATGACTTCCATGTTATCGACCCCAGCTTCCAACCTTGGGTGAGTCAAACCAGCAGCTAAAAAATTTAACATATTGCTCGCCCGCAGACCGGCTTGATCGTCAAAATATTGTAGCACAACATCCCGCCAAATTGCTATCACCCTTTCAGTGTTTGATGCCAATTGGGAATGGTTCCCGAATATGCATAATGCACGGATGTAATAGACAAACTCTGCACCTTTTGGACTGAAAGTTCTGCTGAAGATGATTATCTCCCCATTAACGAATCTTGAGATATATCGTAACAATGTAGAGTCCTTCAATCTTTCCTGTCCCCCGCGTGCATGTCGGCATGGAAAATCATCTACTTCCCACAAATAAGAACTCTCAAGCTTATCTTCTTCACATTTCTCCTCATCTATGAGGCTTATGCTGTCGTGATTGACTGAAGGGCCTGCCAAACCTGTAGATCCTGTTGGCAGCTTTGCACGGAGACGCTGGAATTCTTCTTCCGTTGGTAGATTCGCCTCCTCTTGAGCAAATCGAGACTCCAGCCTCGCATAGGCTTCTTTAAGCTTTATAGCATTGATGGTATAAGAAGACACTTCAAACATCTCTTTGTCCAAATCCTCTTCAAAATCTAGGCCTAGGTTTACCCATTCGGCCAAGGTACTGATAAGCTCGTCTTCCCTAGCACACATTCGTAACAAAGACGGGTTCCTCAGTATATCACTTAGCAATAGGTATTCTTTGCCTTCCACTAAAATTGGCGTTATGTCAGACAACTTCTTTTCATCCTCATCCTCATCCTCATCCTCATCCTCATCCTCATCCTCATCCTCATCCTCATCCTCATCACCTTTGAATCATCTTCCTCCTCCTGGTTCACCCAAGGCCGGTCGTCCGGTTTGAAACTCCTACATTCTTGCTCTTCTTCTTGTAGATCTATCTCCATTTCTACGTCATAGTCGGCATCATCACACATAACCCGACCCTCCTTGGCTTAAAGATTTCATTGTTTCCAGTGTATCTTCGGGTTTGGGCGAGCGAATGCAATAACTAGCATATGCAAACGGCAAAGAGAAATAAGATACCTTCTTAAGTACAAGGACGCAAGCGGGAGGAGCCCGTTCTTGCAAAGATTCTTGAAAAACATCTTCGCTGTTTGCAAATGGGAAGCCGCCTCCTCTAGAGCTGGTTTTGGAATCCACGAGCCAGGGACATCTGCAAAGGACGTGCGCTGAGACCAAGCGGTCCGGGTGAAAGCTAAAGCAACCTCGCGATAGCATCCAAGCTCGCTACTGTTTGCCATGATGTCCAACTCCTTGCAATAGAACGGATAAATCGCAGTCGGGGGAACTTCCTTGTTGTCATGTGGGGCGGATGCATACCATTCCAGGAACTTCACATAACAATCCATGGCGAAGCAGACGACGAAAGCAAGAAGATGTTTAGGAGCGGTAAGGCGCTGTCACTTCTGAACTCAAGTAGCCGTTGTCGATTATGAAAGGGGACACAGCCGTTGTGGGGAGATTTGTCCGTACATTTTAGGGTTAGGGTTAGGGTTGGATCACACGACGCGAAAACTACTATGTGCAACAAAAAAGCACAATGCTTGCTGCGCGTCGTGTGATCCTCACGTATAACATTAAAAAAAAAAAAAATACAAAGTGCGAACCTAGGCTTCTAAGAAAGAAATGGACTAAGAGATTAAGCTTATAAAGCCATTACATTAAAGAATATTATACATATGAAAAAAACACAAAGGCACTTCACGGCCTTTTTTCTGGGGGGTCTTTCTTCTTGTTGTATTCAGCCATAAAATTTTGACCATAGTACTCGGGATCCCTTATGCGTAAGACGAGTGCATATCCTTGGTCCTCGAACAGACCGACACCAACTGCTTCCGAAGCCATTTGAAGAGCATTTAAGGCAGTTGCTTGAATTCTGTAACTGGTATGATGTATCGCACCACACTCTTGCAGAATCTCTTTCACGAGCCTGGCAAATGGGAGACGCGGAATGACCATCTCAGTGCTCTTCTGATACTTCTTAATCTCGCGAAGCGCTTTAATGCCAGGCTTCGTCTTCCGCTTCCGGCCACTACCCTCACCCACCCCAGCATTTGGAGACTGTTGCTCGGCCGACTCTTTCGGCCGTCTCCTCACATTTCTGGTCGCCTTCCCCTTTCTGGCGTTGGGCCTCCTCCTTTGATTTGAAGGTCCTGGCGCCTCCACAGGAGGAGCAGGAGGAGTAGTAAGAGCAAGATGAGGCGGCTGCCCAATAATTAATCTGGCGTCATATTCTGCTCCCCGGTCTCTCACATTTTCATCTTCCGTCTCCGAACCGAAGTGCACCTCCCTACTTATTCTGGAGCTGCTTCTCCCGCCGTCTGTCATGCGGATTTCTTTTCCGGGTCTTCTGTTAGGCATGGTCGGAGGAGGAGAATCTCTATTAGAGACTTCAGATTCAGATGAAGGAGGTGGACTAATGTAATCACCTGGCCTTATACCACCTGGATGGATCCTTGCAGTTTGCTTAGTTCTTGCCATGGCTTCTCAGCGGATGGCGCTTTATACTACGAACACTGACAAAAATAGACAACTAGCAAGAGATAAATAGTAAAAAATAGAAGTTAAAGTAAAATATGATGGTAACTTTTTTAAATAATTGTACGGAACCCTAAAAAAATATCGGACAAAATACGGAACCCTAAAAAAACATCGGACAAAAACACAAATAAAAAACTGAGATTCAAAGCGCTAGGCGATAGACAATTTCTTGTTGATCGCGAACTCACTAAACTTTACATTTCCCTCTTGCCTGTAACCAACCCTAATGCCATCAATGAAATAATGGAAGTCGTTAGCAATCTCCTCTGTCTCCATTAGCACTCTTAGCTCTGATAATGGCCATTCGCTTTCCATGGTGGCTGTATAAATGACTTCCTCCCCTCGCCATACTTTCGAATATCCACCGACGGAAAGTGTCCGTTATGGTCCTCAAACGGCTCCCAAAAAGTTGTGCGACCACTCTTTTTCTCGTTTCCTTCGTTCTAGTTGACAATTAACATTATAAATATTGTTTTGGAAGAAAGTATATCGAACTTAAAGGAGGACTTAACTTCGCGGACCTCTGTTAGTTGATCGGGATGATTCGTGGAATCAACATCCCGTGTCGGAACCAAAAATAAGCCATCCACAAAATCGGCAGGGAGGAGAAAGCACGTATATGTCTTCGGAGCTTTTCGAACTTCCTGCGCCATCTGGAATATGTTAGCAAATACCTCAAACGGTGTGAAGATTTTGAAACTCATCCTCACCGCCTCTGTTTGACATTCCGCTTGCACCTCGTCAGCCATGCATTTCTTCATTGCAATTACATTGTTCTCATTAATCTATGGCTTACAAAGTTCACTTAAAGGGGCAATTCAACCCCGGTATCAAGCTTCGGTTTTCTCGACCTTTACGTTATAATCATGTCCAGTAAAACCGGATGCCTATACCCCGCAAAGGTCACGGCATCCATACCTTTGAAAAGGACAATTAGATGTCTATGTGATACACGACAAGTACACTACTAATACTTTCGGTAGGAATGACATCCACGACGCCCGATAAACATAAACCCGCGCACAATAAATTTGTTTGTAAAAACGTATCAACGAAAGAAATGAAAAGATAAGGAGATCACACGACGCGAAACTATCTCTACGCAGTTAAGTAGCTGACAGATAGCTTCGCGTCGTGTGATCCGATTAAGGTGGTTACCATTTGCGGGCAATTTTGGGAAGTCGTTTTTGGTGGAGATTAGCTCTTTGGCCATATCAAAAGGGGTATATGCATGTCGTGATTGTTATACTTTCCACTTTCCGGCCGCTAGAATTCAACTTGAACTCTTTTATCCTACCTATCCAATGTGTCCAAGACGCCCTGATCGCCTTTGTCGCTTAACTCTATGCTCGCCCCTCGTTGATGGCATCATACTCACCCACTAACCTATTGAGACAAAACCCCCATTTCTTCACCTTGGGAGTTACGTAAATGGGGCAAGAACACGTAAAATTACAGGAGACATGGATTGCGGATGAGGAGTGAAGGCGAGAGGATGGATGCGCGTAGAGGCACCGGAGTGACAAGATCTGAAGTTTGGCGCCAAAATTTGACAAGGGAGTTGGTGACGCCGGCGATTGGGGCGGTCAAAGTCACCATTATTTTGGAAGCGTGGCGACTCTAAAAAATCTGAGCCATTAAAATGGTTGCAATAAAAGCGCAGGCATCCCCTATGAAAATACGCCATGTGGATGCCAAGTAAGCCTGCTCATCCTTCTACCTGCCAAGTAATACTGACTTTCGTAAAAAAGGCGCAAACCTGATTGGTCCTGGCAAATCTGACGTGGAAATCTTTAACCCAAGATATGGGTCATTTTGAGACCCCAAATCCGCCCTAATGCCGTCTTGCTGCGAGTATGGGAGCGGGCTGCAGGCCCATCGGGTCTGATCTTTCCAAATGCTTAGTCATCTCCTTTATTCTATTCTCACAGTTGGAATTAACTTCCAAATCCTTGCTGATTTTTTCAATGGCAGCTTCTAATTCTTGTAAATCAGCCTTTAAACAATCAATGGGAATCATTATAAGAGCATCTAAGTCAGCAATATAACTTGATTTCTCCTCCTCTAAGTGGGATGCCAAAGCCATTTGCACATCAGTTGGCTTCCTGCTTGCTTTTAAACCTGCCATAATGCTGAACTGCTCACATATTTGTGCATCTTTATTCTGCACAAGTCTTGTCAAGAAGCTCTTATCACTCTCATGCTTCAACAATTCAATTTCTATTGTTTTCTTTTTCTCTTTTAAAGTCTGTATTTCATCAAGCATGGAGGCAGAATCTAATGCTCTTCTTTCCCTCCACCTTTTCATCATTTCCAACTGCTGCCCCAATCCTACCTGAGGCATACATTTAGTAGCTTTAACATTGGAAGACTTTACTGTAGCTAATTCTCACAGTCGATTCTTTTTTGAGAGCCTTTTGAATGAAGACTTGCACTTGCTTTCACCTCATCCCAATCAATGCTTACTCCTTTTTAATGAAGTACATATGCTCGGGCAAAATACAATGGAATGTGATGATTTGCAATGTCCTTCCTACAAAAAACGTGCTCATACACAGGAAAAAAATCTGCCATCCAAATAGGCTTAATCCTGCACTCTTGATAACCCCTAACGGCGGGGGCTTTGAACCCCAAACATCCCGCACTATTTGCACTAGCCCCGGAAATATGCTATCAAAATTGTTGCTCCTAAGTGCCTGATGCTTACCTTGTCAAACTTCGCAAGCAAGACCTCCCGACCAAGAAGACCCACTCTTGAGTTTTTGGTGGCGGTTCTAGTGGGAGACCTTGGCATGGGCTTTCTGTGTTTGTTTGCGAGGAGATTTTCTTCGAGATGTCTTTGTTCCAAGCGGCTTCATCATGATCTCTTCCCTGGTGCTTCAGCTCTCTGAAAATGCAAGCTTTTGGCTATGGAGGTCCTGATCTTGGCTATGGAGGTTCGAATATGGATGTCAAGCTTTCGACTATGGAGGTTCGAGCGGGAGGGAGGTTGAACAGAGAGCGGGAGGAGAGTTCAAAATTATTTGCCCTATTAATGATTCATTCCAAGAACAATAATTTCTGGGGGGAGGGATTTCCTTACATTTTGAATTTGTAAATGTAAAATACGGGCACTTTTTTTGCCCACCCTTTCATGCTTCTACCCGACTATTTGCTTTCATATTGCATTAAGACTGTTGGGTTATATTGTATCTTTAGAATTTGAGGTGGTCTATACGATCTTTAGAATTTTAAACAGAAAAAACTTAGGTTCTTTGGGCTTCCCCTATTAACTTATATTTGTATTTTTGAGTGTTGAAACAAAATCAACTTTTTTCATGTCCTATCTTTTGTAGAATACTTTTTCATCTCCATTTCAATAATTTCTTCAATCTTTGTTGTTCCAACATTTTTCTTGCTTCAATACTTTGCTTAAGTGTTCTTATTTGTTGCTTTCTTTTGCCTTTTGTCCCGTCATTTGGGCTTTTTTTGTTCTATCTTTTGTCTAAGATGGGAATTTGCCTCAATTGCAAGAAAAGTAGAGAGTCTTTTTGGGTTGCTCGAAGGGTAAACCCGAGGGAGGTTCTGATGTTTAATGAATATCCTTTGAATATACTTAATGAATGGTGTAGATTAGTGTGGAGGAAGGAATAAGAGGAGACTATGCCAATTGGAGGGCCAGAAATAATAGACAGAAAAAGGATGTTTTTTGCATTTGTTTCCAAATTGGGTTCTTCGGAATATGCTTGGAACTATAAGATTGCATGCGTACATCATTTGAAACGCATCCATTTCGGAACGAAGGAGAATTGTGGTGTCTGACTAGTTTTGTGGGGTCGTCCTTAGTTTTTCGCTATCACTACGTGTTATGCTTATTTAAACTATTGAATTTGAAGTGATCTGGATGATTTTCTCTTTCCTTAGGTCAAATCAAGAAGACAGTTTCTTTTGCCTCATCGAAAGGGTGTAAGGGTCAGTGTTGGTTTATCAAAGTTTTTTCGCATGGAAGGGCAGCTTTTGCAGCCAAACACGTCGTTTTTTCTGAAGTGGGTTGGACGTGAACGAGTCTTTGATCAATCATATGAAACGTATGACACATTCTATTTATAGACGATAAGAGTTCAGTAACTGGTGTTGTGCATACCACGATTTAACCTTGTGGGGGTTGATTTTACTACGGTATAGAGGGCAACCCTCTGTTGCGTCAACAACTTTTTTCTATTGAGAGTAAGGCCATTTGCTCATTTTCTAGTCTCTGTAGCCTATAAGGTTAAGTGTTGTGCCTTTTCATATTGTGAGTTTGCTGAAAAATTATAAACAAATTGAGTATTAACTAAAATTTGTGTCATCTAATTCGCATATATTTCCGGCATTGAAGCCGCAAAAGCAAAATATAAGAAGTAAAAGGTTAATTGTTGTGCCTTTTCATGTTGTGAGTTTGCTGAAAAATTATAAAAAAGTTGAGCATTAACTAAAATTTGTGTCATCTAATTCACATATATTTCAGGCAATAAAGCCACAAATCACCATAAAGGATCCCATTTTTGTAAAGCAAAACATAAGAAGTAAATTGATCACAATGTAACAAATATGTACCGTCTGATTCTCATATTTCTAATATGATACCACACGTGTTGTAAAACTGCATGTTTCATGTATCGAAGTCATATTTTCTTGACCAACAACTGCATGTTTCGTGTATCAGAGTCATATTTTGTTGACCTTTCATAATGCCCTATTGTGATCTATATACTTCCAGTTGCATAGTCATCACAACAGTGCAAAAATGTCTACGTATCATGTAACGTTCCTAACCGACATGCCCTTAACCAACTAGGCAAAACCGTCTAGACATTTATGAGTAGTCGCTTCTACCCATTTATGCCGGTGTCTCGGGAACGCCCCACAGGCACATTCAAGGTTCGAATACTCGAGCGGTCTACCATGGGCCCGTTACATATCAACAGGTCTTCCAACGGGCAACCCATTGATGCGTTAACAGCTTGTTGATTGAGTTCTTGTATGCAATTTTCCTTTTTCTTTTTGAAGAACGTTTTACCATTTTATAGTACAAATAAGTATACATTAAAAAAATAGTGGTAAACTAACATCATTTACTAAAGGTAAGAAAGCTTTCCAAAAAACCGCTTTGTCTGAAGGTCTCGTTGTAGTGATTGAAAAGGACTGGGAAATTTGCATGTCGATGTTGCTTCCAAAATCTCGATAAACAAGAAATGTGTTTTGACTAGGACTATTGAAGCAGCCCCAACAAAATCCTCTAACTACTGAAACAAGCATTGAACTCAAGTCTGAACTAGCGCCAATTTTGCACAAACCGCAAAGCAATGCTCAATTGTTTAATATGGTGGGTCATCTCACTCCATCCTTTCTTTCTCTTAAACATAGAATTCTTTTTGAAATCTTTTGTTGCAGGACCTCCTTGGAATGTTTGATATCCCTTTGATGTCAAAAAGCCTGCAAGGCACGAGAAAAACACGTGACTTGTAAGATCACCTTGCATGTTCTTTCTCATGCTAAATTAAACCAGCAAAATAGCAACACCACGTTGGCTTTGAGGCACACAAGTTTGTGGAGTGTTGATTCACATGATGTCCAGTTCAATCGAATGAAGGGTTAATACACATGTCCAAGGTTATGTTCCGTGACCCACTAGGACCTTGAAATTTTTGGAAATTACCTTGTTGGTTTACTTGCAAGAACCTCGTTTGTGTTGTTCGAATGACTATCTTTGATCCGTTGACAGAATTCGGGTTCTGTGGATGACGTATTTAGCCTCCTAGGTGTCGGATGTCATCCATAGTTAAACCCACAAACGGCAATGCCACTCGCGGCAAACGCCCCGCGTGGCAATGCCTGTGGTTTACCACAGGTAACTGGGTGGGTTGCCTAGTGCATTTCTAGTGCAGTGCTGGAAATCACCTACAGTCAGTACGGCAACACGAATCCGACATGTACAATCCAACGTGGCATTACATAGACCTATTCAACGAAACCTCGAAGCCCTCACATTTATTTTAGGGTTTAATGTTTGACCATGGCTTCCTCCGTTCGTTTCCTTCCTTCTAAGCTTGGATTTGCAAGATCTGGAGGCCTAGACATTGGAAAGTGTTCTGGGTTTACTGGTTTTAGTGGCCTGTTTATTGCAAGGGCGGCGACTTCCAGAAATGTATTTGAAAATGGTAATAATGATGAATATAACCATTATCAGGTTTTAGGATTGAATCAGAGCGCCACATCTCAAGATGTCAAGATTGCTTTTCGGCAGCTTGTTCATAAGGTATGTGTCTGCAGAAATTTGAAGTTCTTGTGATGCGATTCCATTTGATGTGCCTATGTTCAGATTTTTTTGATGCTTCTTTTATAGAGAATAAGATTTCGAATTTGAGAGTCGTTTTATCTGGATAAGGAAATGAATAGAAGGTTAAACACTATGTCTAACATCAGTTGGTTGAACTTTGTCCCCGTACCAATCAATGATTTATGAGTTGGGAAGCTCTTATTCTGATAGGCCTAAGAATTTGCTATAGCATAGTCTCTGATTTATGAAATGTAAGTGTTATATACTAAGGCACAATGATAATGACAGGTTTCCATGTGCAGTACCATCCTGATGTCAATAAAAGAGATGGAGCAGATGTCATATTTAAGAAAATTCGGCATGCTTATGAGGTAGGGCCATTCAGAATATTGTCCTTGCATAATTTCTTAAGATTATTTAACGTAAACGTGTGTGTCTTATGTCAGGTGTTATCAAATGCAGCAAGCAGACGCGAATATGACAGGTCCTTGAGGGAACTATCTTTGAGAAGGGAATATGATCAGTTTGCGGAGCCCTTCGAAAAGGAAAAGTATTATTACCCAAAACAAGGTGGAAAAGTTTACAGCAGAATGGAGCATAGCAAGTCTACATTTCAAAACACAGAGCAGACGTATAGAAATAAACAGGTCAGTTTTGATGCTTTAATCAGATGATTCTACATACACATGCTGAAGTATTGAGGTATTATATGTGTGGACACAGGTGCCCAAAGATGATGTATATGAGAAGGAAAATGTTGAGCTTCCAAATGGCAGATCATTTCGGAGTAAATTCAATAGAAATAGGCAACGTGCAGCATATAACAATAAGGATGTGTATCAAAGACATGATAATTATTATGCTAATTATTTTGACGATAACGTTGGGAGTGACCTGCTCCGTCTCCAAAACTGCATAACTGAAGCATTATTTGGTCTTTGGATTTTGGCATTGGCTCGCCACATTCATATTGTTCAGAATGCCTTGACGTTGTTTGTGGTGTTCATGGTTTCAAGGCGGCAACTTTGTGTTGGATACAAGGTAGCATTCGTTTTGTCATGGCTTATTGGAGGTGGTGGTGGACTTAGCTTGGCATTCATGTTGCTTTTCACAAGCTGGACATTGGGATCTGCTTATGGTGTTCCAGCAGCTGTCTACATGTCTGGCATTTGGCTTAATTGCAGGCATTGTTTTCCTTTACCAACCATTGTGGTGATGATAATGGCTTATCAATGCATTCAGCAGCAACCCTCAGTTCAATAGGGGGACAGTTCTAGTAAAGAATCGTTTGTATTGTTTTCACTTGGACTAAAAGGCAAAATGCATTTGATAAAATATTACAAGATGAAATCAATTACCTGTTTCTGAAACAGGTGGTTTTTATCAATGTAGAGTTGCTGCATATAGTAGGAAATGGCAGGCTACTCTCTAAGAGCCTTTTTGGATTCAAAAAGCTAAGTATTTTGTTTAAATAATTTAGAGGATGCGAGAAGTTGAATCAAAAGAATGCAACCTAATACATAATTTAGATTATACATTACATATCACACCTTCACGATCTTTTGGTGGCTTCAGAATGCTCTCGATTGCTCTCTTCAATTCTGGTGGTTTGCGTTCATAGACTCGGCAAAGCTTGGCGCAAGTACAGAAAATCCGAGACCAAAGCAAAATCGCCGCTGCTAATTTTTTCCAAGGATCCTGGTAAGTAGCTGTCTAGTAACAATGCCCAACCTTTTGTCGGGTACGAAACCTGATCCTAACCTTTTGTCATCTACGAAACCCGATCCTGCTGCTCATTCAAAGAAAGATTGTCGACTTCTCAACAGTCCAAAGGACAACCAGTAAATCATGTAGAAAAAACTGAAAAGAAGAGCGCCGTAATGCTTTTCCTTCCCATGGGCTACGTACTTACGCGAATAAACTACGTCACAACAAACGTAAGTATCTTGCAAGCTAGCACAACCAGATGACCTACACTTCATCTTGCAAGCCATGGCAAGTTGGAACTCCGAGGTCAATCAGGTCAATTCAATCCTCGAATTTATTTTATTTGTAAGTTTTGAGTATTGTCTTGAGCAGTTTATTGATAGCAAATTAGAAAAACTGAAGACATTGTGGTAGGAAATTGCTGTAAGTCTTTAAACATAAAGAATTAACTTAAAAAAATAAATGTTTATAAAATCTAGCTCTAAGTTTAGTTTAATGTTATTGCATGGCTGAAATGGGAGTAGACACTTGACACAGACTAGCAGTGGTCTTGAGTGAAGCACTTTGCTGGGAATGAATATTGTTATATTTTTGGTTAGCCACAGTCATAGACATTAGATAATTAGAGCAATGAACTTAAAAAACATGTGTTCCCTGTGTCATGATACTCATAAATAAACTTAATTGTTGTAATGAGAGTAGTTTGATATCATAATAACCAGTCCCATTACGTTGGCAAATGCTTTTTCCCAAATTTTGGTTGGGAGAAAAAAAACAAGGTGCTACGCACGGAGGGTTGCCCTCAGTGGCCTGAGGGTGTGTTTGCATGTTTTTTTTATTTTGTCTAAATTTGTCTAGCGACATGCCTAATCTCGTAGCAAAGAATCTTATTCCACTATTTAAAACCTCGCATTTAATTAGAAAGCAAAATGGTTCTATTTGTACGTCGACAAGTGGAGGAAGTATGGGCTCCTACATTTTGTATGCATCAAGTAGTGAATAAATTTTAGAATAAACCCTATACTATTGTTTAAGCTGTGCCTAAGGACTCTCAAAACTTTTGGGCTTCATCAACAACAAATGTTAAAGATTTAGTAATGCAAAAATTATACATGTAAGAATAGTTCATTTTGTATCTAAACAATGTGAAGAATGTTATATAAGGATCAATTTTCTTGCTCCTAATTTCAAACTCTCATGCATGCACTCTCCATAGAATTGTATGCACTCTCCATCGAATTGTACTATTCTTGCATCATGAGAGGCAAGTTTTCCTTCACTTGTTAATCGTTCTTTTTAATAGAATGTAATGTGAATTATTTTTTTAACAGAATGTAATGTGATGGCACTCAATGTATGATGGTTTTAGACATTTGAATACTTTTATATTTAGCATGATGGTGCTCATTTGCTCCTTTATAGTTAGAACCTTAAAGCAATTGATGTGGAACTTAAACTCTGCAATAGGCACAAAAGTCTAAGCTACCGTGAGCTTATTAAGACTGAGTAAGAGGAAAAACAATTGCTATTCTATTCATCCTATGTTCACCCTAATCAAGGGCATTGAAACATAAAAAAAAAAAAAAAAAAATGCTAAGAGAGCGGGGTTGAGGCAAAGGAAAGAATTATAAAATATTAATGTGTGCTAATATGTTCACAGAAGGAACAAAGAAGAGCAAAATTTTGTTTTACCTTAGAAATTCAATGCAAAGCTGTGAATTTTTGTGTCTCTTGGTTGCGGCACGTTTTGAACCGGCTACATTTGCAGCGTCTTGTTCGGCTGGAAGTCCGCCGTCGTGATCGGCGACACGATCGACAGTTGCTTCCTGTCCTTGATCTGCGAGAGCATCACGTACAGCAGCCCGGGCGTGAACGCCCTCCTCACGACCATGATCGCGTTGCCTTCTATCGTGGAGCTCTGGCTCTTGTGCCCCGTCATGGCGTACGCGAGCGCGAGCGGGAACGTCTTCTTGAAGATGGTCCTGGGCCCCTGGGGCCTGTACTCGACCAGCGTTCGCTTGACGTGCATGTGGTGGAGGGAGTCGTCGATGTGGACGATGATGCCTATCGGTTCCCGCCCGCTTTCGCCGATCTCTACGTCTGACCGTGTTCCGCCCGTTAGTTGACCACTTCTCGGTATGTCGATGTTGGTGGACGATTAGGACCACCGCATCCCGGCGGCGTACGTAAGGTATCCGGTGGAGCGGCCGGGTCGTCGGTCCATTTGCTCATCCGATCTTTCGGCGTCGCGTTATCCGCACTTTCGTACCTGCGTGGACGTCATTGGGAACATCTTGATTATGGCCATCGCGTTGTAATGCCGGACGTCCTGGTGGTGGGTGCACAGCACCGTGGTGTTTCGGTCGATCTTGCGGAGCGCCTCCTCCCTGTCGATGATGTGGGGCCCCAACGTTTGCGCGAGCTCGGCCTGGGTCGGCGGCCTCTCTCTTATGGCGTTGAGGAAGGTTACGTATTCCGGGTCGGTGGCGTGCCTGATGGACTGCGTCAGGTGGTACTTCTTCGCTCGCACGAAGTGGGGGCTGTTGGCGAGGGGAGTAAAAAAAAAGGAAGGCTACCAAACAGGTTTTTGTTTAGTCTGTATTTTTTCCATGGGGTCTCATAATGTGGGATTTCTATTTGTTCTTATTCTCTTTGTATCAAATATGTTTAGGCTTGGGAGCTTTTACTAGAAGAGATTAAACAATCATCTCCTGCGCCGGCTTCATCGAGCTCCAAAAGGTTTACATTAGGCAGTGCTCACATGCGACATTTGAATTTGTGCGGAATGGAACCAGAGACGTACATAAAAGGTTGGGAGACGAAGAAGGAGATGGATGAGTTTACCGATTTGGCAAAGAAGAAGAGGGCGAGTCTTACAAAGGAGAACAGCGACGGCCCCGCAGATGGTATGTGCAACAGTGGTTTCTTTTTCTTTCCCTTTTTTGAGTTTTGGTTGTGTTAATGCGACTTTAGTTGTCATTTGCAGGTTTCTTGAAGTTCTTTTTAAGGTCGCAAAATGTTGAGTGCGATTACGATGCTTTAGGGAAGGATGAGGCTACCGAGTTGTTGGGTAGTGTTACCAAAGGCGTTAACGGTTACCAATGTGCAATGCTGTACTTTGGTTACAATGTGACTATTTCCGAATTGATGGAGATGCAAAACAGTCAAGCACAGAAGTTGATGTCAAGATTAATGCAAATGTATGGGCATGACCATAAGGCAAAAAATCCGATGACAATAGAGAAAGTTACCTATCAAATTAATCCTGTAATTGCGGTCGAGCTTTTCGGGAACAAAGATTTTTTCCCGAGTCCAACAGACGTTGGTAACACTTGATGTAACTGAATTATAGTTTTCTGAACAATAACGTTTGATAATGATAGTTAATGATAATGACAATTGATAATGTTTGATAATGTTTTCATAGATAATAATAGGATGCAATTTTTCGTTTACTATAGCACCAGCTTCTTTATTATTTATACATGCAAAATTTTGCTTTTGCAGACAATGACTGCATGATATTGAAACCTATTTATATCTATTGCACTACATGTGTGGGGAGGGAGATGAAATATATAGGGCAATCATCGAATCCTTGGAAACGTATGAAACAACATATGAAGAAGCCAAATAAGAAAATGGCTAAAGATGTTGAGAAGTATGGATGCATTTTGAACATGTTTCAGTTTGAGATATTGGGTCATGCCGCCAATCGAGACGAGGCGAACATATTAGAAAAGCAATTTATACGGGAGTTTAACACTGTTTTGAATGGCTATAACAATTCGCGTGGCAACCCTTCAAGTTCAAAAAAAATTTGGTATTTGAGAAGAAATGGGAAATTATAAAATAAAACGACGTGACATGTAGGGTGCTGAATGTGTTGAGATTTGATACGACCTAACAGCTGTGTGGCATATATGAATGAGGTACATATATGGTTAATAAATTAGTTTTGTCCAATCCATGTAAGTTTTATTTAGTGGATCAACACTCTTACACTTTGTATGTGCTATTCCAAAGCACAAGTTTGAAATGGCGGATTTAAATAGCAACAATAATGCTAGGCATAACATGGAGTTAGAAATGGCTTGTGAGGTGTGTGTGCATTTTATTGCCAAATATTAATGGGCTTCATTTTTCGAATCTTGCACTTTTAAAGACAAAGGGGAGCATTTAACCCTATAGATTTAAGAGAACAACTCATTATTAGCATGGAATGGAACAGGCAGCTTCGTCCATTACCTAAATTATCCTTCCTATTCATACTCTTACAATCTAAAGGTTGCAATATGCCATCTATTATCCCATAAAATAGGAAAATAGGAACGAAACAACCACAACACAACTTGCCATGCACCTTGTAATGAACATATTAACCTGTACGCAAGCGAAACAGCCCCCATGTGCTTTCCATTCAAGTTCACACACAAGTCAATAGGACTTTAATTTCCTGGCTGGCAATAAAGTATAAGGAAATACAGAATTGTGTTAACAAAATTGTGCGTATTTTCACAGCCGTGCTATAACAGCTTCAACTTCAGCTGGAGTATAGAGATGGAATTTTGGTGCAACCTTGGCAATATTACAATATTACAGGCATAATTAGAGCTCGATATAAGTGAAGCCGCATGGACCAGTCCCAAATTTAGCTTGCATTGTGTATAAAGCTTTCTTTCCACCAACAATCCTCTTATCTACGGCCGTATTCCATCTGTAATTTTCTGTTATCTCAATTCCCAAATATTTATAGCTATGAACACGTTCAATGGGCTTACCTTTAATCTGAAAAACATGTTTTTTCCTCGTGCCAAACATCATAATTTTTGTCTTGTCGAGATTGACTACCATTCCTGCTTGATCGCAAAAGGATGATAATACCTCTATATGTTGTTGCAAGCCTTCTGTTGTTCGTGCAAGGAGCACTATGTCGTCTGCATATAGAAGAAGCATGATAAGGTATCCTGCGAGCACTACTCCGTCATAGCAATTTATGTTAAGCCACCCTTCGACTTCATCAATATAGATGCCAAATAACGTTGGAGATGCAGGACAGCCCTGTTTAACACCAAGATTACTGATTATTTGCTTATCACATTTCTTATTCAATGGAGTGCTCAATTCAGCAAGCACTCTCTCATATAACCTTGCTACAGCAAGTTGCAGTCCCTTAGGAACATTAATAGCATCTAATCTATCCATAAGTTTTTTTCTGGGTACAGTATCAAATGCTCTTTTCAAGTCCACAAAGCATGCATACATTGCCCTATTTATTCCCTTAGACTTCTCAATGACTACTCTTATTGTCGCTAGATGGTCTCTAGTGGAGTAACCTGTACGAAAGCCGGCTTGCCCAATAGCTCTAATATCCTGATCGTCAGCCCATCTAGATAACTTATGTTCCACCGTTGTCCCAAAAAGCTTTGCCATAAGACTGCTTATCGTGACCGTGCGATAGTTGCTTGCTTTCGTTTTATCCCCACCTTTATGGATAGGAACGATACGACTTAACTGCCACTCCTTCGGATAATAAAGCAATTGTATTTATTTGAAATCATAGATAGCTTGTCTAAAGGGAAGACCTTGTTTGGTTGCCCCGCTCCTGGCATAACTTGTATATGCCTATGAAAAGTTAAAACGAAGTTGTTTGACATTTGTGGAGTGGGACAACTCGTCTATTTAAAATTATTTAAACAAGAAAGATGCTTATCTGTAAAAGGCGAGTACTACATCTGGACTAGAACCGCTTGAAATACCACAGGTCAAAATTGCCATAGAGATGCTGCCTAGCTGATTGTGATGCAGGCGTGAAACAAAGGACCAAATATTTGGAGCAGGACACCATTTAGCAGATGCAAAAGCCTGGCTGTGATGCACAAGGATCAACATATCTGAAGTAAAACTCAATAACAGATGCAAAACCTTAGTTGGTTGTCATGGAGATGTGCAAGCAAGGGCTATATATTTAAGCAGAAAGCCGAGTGACTGGTTTTTGAGGCAACCGGATCAAAATGCAAATTGCTTTTCCATTTCTTGTTGTATGACGACCCTAACAAGAAACAACTTAACAGTCCTTCGTTGGATCAGCACCCGCTGATTGAGACCACAACAAAGTGCTTGTTCTCTGGCTAACAACCCTAAAAGAGCATGAACTGAAGAACATCGCCAGAGTACCATAAACGGCCCAAATTCATGCAAAAATGTGATGGAATGAAAACAAACTGAAATGACGGACTAAGAGGCAAGAAGCTTACCATCTTTAACAGGCTGCAGCCGTGTTCCATTTGGTTTAAAATCTTTTCCCTTTGCGTTAGATTTATTCATTCATGATGAGATGCAATTCAAAGAGCTGCTTCATACCATACCCTAGACTGCCCTAGATTCTCAAAGATTTTATGAAGGTTCTTCTAGATTCCTTTAGACTTTATGAGATTCCCTTAGATTTTGTTAGATTCTCCTAGCTTCTCATCTCCATAAAAGGTAACATATATACCTGTGTCTCAACACGAGCATGTTCAACTAAAGTACGAGCATCTGCTGTGAGACCACTCATAGCACAGCCAATATGTTCATCAATTTCCATGATCTTTTCAACACTCTTTGGCTCCTGCAAGATGTAAAAAAAGATTTAATAAAACGCCAACGTGTCTTTGGCTTAAGAAAACTGCAGAAAATACCAACCATCAAGGGGGAAGTTATTCACTTTTCCACTGCAAGGACTACTCCTTGTTTCGTTCTCAGCCCTATGTTTGTTGAACCAAGCCTTGAGAAAAATGCATTTATGAATAGCTTGTATGCATCAACAAAGGATAAAACATAAGTATGTCCCCAAACCGCATATAAATTTCAAGAATTAGCAACCGGCAACAATACAAGAATCGGGTCGAATGATCTCCAAAATTAACAGCCCCGAATATACATGTGCACACAAATGACGGTAGTTTTAAAGAATTGTTCCGTAAAGCGTGTTCCAAGCTGGCATCTTATTAGCATCATGTAAGAATCTTATGCATGCGGGGAAGCAAAGAAGTTATATGCATGCAGGGAAGCACGTGGTTATAACCCAAGAAATCATGGCTAAACTATTGCGCCCTGGATGTACTAACAGGGTAAGTGTACAGAATGGATACACTCAGCAAGCTCATTCCAATGTACACCAAGTTGGCAATTTATCTTATCTTACATATGTGAATAGAAGTTATACCTTAATTGCCTCAATGGCATACTCCACTTGAAACAGTCTACCTTTTGGAAAGAATGTATTTACTCCCTTGTCATACTCGCTCCTACAACATGTCGGAACTCAATTAGAAACAAGCTATCTAGCATTTAAAAAAAATGTAAGTGGTTCAATCTACTATATAATAACACGAAAATGGTAGAGGTACCTACCAAAAGACCCTACAATTCTTTTTTACACCGTAATATGCGAAATATAAATGCATCAAAGAGAGGACAGAAAAATGCGTTAAGAAAACTGCAGAAAATACCAACCATCAAGGGGGAAGTTATTCACTTTTCCACTGCAAGGACTACTCCTTGTTTCGTTCTCAGGCCTACTGCTGTTGAACCAAGCTGCAGAAAAATGCATTTATGAATAGCTTGTATGCATCAACAAAGGATAAAACATAAGTATGTCCCCAAACCGCATATAAATTTAATTAATTAGCAACCGGCAACAATCTGAAGAATCGGTCGAATGATCTCCAAAATTAAAGGCCCGAATATACATGTGCACACAAATGACAAGTAGTTTTAAAGAATTGTTCGTAAAGCGTATTCCAAGCCTGGCATCTTATTAGCATCATGTAAGAATCTTATGCATGCGAGGAAGCAATGAAGTTATATGCATGCGGGAAGCACGAAGTTATAACCCAAGAAATCATGGCTAAACTATTGCTACGGATGTACTAACAGGGTAAGTGTACAGAATGGATACATTCAGCAAGCTCATTCCAATGTACACCAAGTTGGCAATTTATCTTATCTTACATATGTGAATAGAAGTTATACCTTAATTGCCTCAATGGCATACTCCACTTGAAACAGTCTACCTTCTAGAAAGAATGTATTTACTCCCTTGTCATACTCGCTCCTACAACATGTCGGAACTCAATTAGAAACAAGCTATCTAGCATTTAAAAAAATGTAAGTGGTTCAATCTACTATATAATAACACGAAAATGGTAGAGCTACCTACCAAAAGACCCTACAATTCTTTTTTACACCGTAATATGCGAAATATAAATGCATCAAAGAGAGGACAGAAAAATGCGTTCTCCGTAAGTACAACTTACTCTGCTTAACAATTTCCACACTGAATTTTCAAACATAATATTTTTAGGGAAATTTTGCATTGCAACTGATGTTCTATTTCTTCAATATCCTCAATTTCTTGCGCATTCTCATTCTTCCAAGCTGTTAGATCTTTCGAGCTGGGAAGATTTACTCTTCATCATGCCGTAGTTTTTACCATTTTCCTCAGTATAAAGTCCAGAATCGCAGACCGCTACTTATTCATAATAGTTTTGATCAACTTCCAAAAAGGAACAGGCATCCGGAACACGGTCGCGAACAGGCACTTGCCCTAAACGGCAGGAAGAAAAGAAAGAAAACCACGAAAGCTTGGTAGATCTCCGGCAGGCAAATACTTGCTTTTCTAATTTCCCTGACCCTATGATCAGAAAATAACGAATCGGACGGCTAGAAAAGAAAATAGTCGACGTGGCACGACACGTGGCATAGCTCAGAACGCAGGAAATCGTGCAGGGGGGGTTAGGCAACCCTGCTAAAAAAAAAAAAAAAGAGATAGAAACATAACAACATAGAATATCGCAATAGTAAAGAAATATTGTGCAGATCTAAGAATGATTCATAGTAGCATATACGAAGCAACTGATTTGCATAATATAATTTATGAGTCAACCATCCAGGTTGGTGGAACATATAACAACTTAAAACAGAGAAAAGTAGATAGATGTCACCAAGAAGCTAGCTTCCGAAGTTTAATCTTGCAGATTTGAGCAGTAATTTTTGCTCATTGAACATCATGGAAAACACCACATGGAGGGATAAGTCCGGTTACCTGCAGTGGAACCAAACGCAAGTTAGCCTGAGAAGGGTAAATGCGTAAGCCACAAACAGGTAAGCAGTGAACTCATCCGGCTTAACGCCTTTCACCATAAAACGAACACGTAATAATAATAAGAGACAGCAGTTAAGAAAATGACTTCTGAAATTGATACAACGGAAATAGAGAGAGTTTAGATTATCAGTGCAAACTGCTGCAAGAACATTTATGTAAGTAGAAATCAGGATAAATATTCCACGAATCCACCTTCAAGGTTAGTGTACAGCTCATGAAACAGTTTCAGGAAATTTCTGATGTCCAGACTTAAGAGACAGCAGTTAAGAAAATGAATAATAAGAGACAGCAGTTAAGAAAATGAATTCTGAAATTGATACAATGGAAATAGAGAGAGTTTAGATTATCAGTGCAAACTGCTGCAAGAACATTTATGTAAGTAGAAATCAGGATAAATATTCCACAAATCCACCTTCAAGGTTAGTGTACAGCTCATGAAACAATTTCAGGAAATTTATGATTTCCAGACTTAAGTTGTCTATTCCCATGATCTTCAATCCGTTGAAAAACTTACACAAAAGCATTTTTCAGCGCGTTTAATTTGGTGGCAGCATAGAAGGCTACATGTTTTATCTTGCAAGTAAAAGACGAAGCTAAAATTCACATCCTGATTATACCCATATCATGTAAAAAACAAATATTACTCAATCGGCAGAAGATTTTAGCACACCAAGGCAATAACTACACAGTTAATCATGTAGCAGAATAAGTTAAACCTAAAGAGTTATGGTTTAACTTTAGGAGACATGTAATATAGCAAAGATTAAGAGGGAACAGATAGACAAGAAATATTAAATTGTGCACGGCTAAGAGAAAGGTCCATAAGCTAAATTGTGCAATAAGCACAATTGGGGCAAGCGCGGTTGAGGCAATAAGCAAATCGGTCAGTTCCAACACGACAACCTCAATGGTAACTTCTATATACCAGTATGGTTAGCAGTGGTCAGCAGCTTAGATAGTCTGGGAGTAAGAGAATTAGCTGCTGCACATGTAAGCATGTGTATGTTGTTCCAAGCTCAAGCAATCGGGAATCTGAAGATGTAAAATCCATAAGTCTAGATATTTTAGAAGACTGATCTGAGTTTATAATGGAACCAAAAAACTAAAGTGGCAATAAGTACAACACTGTGCCAAATGACTGAGCAACCTAAGATAGCATAGGAAACAGTGCATAGCAGATTATGTTGGACAAGACGGTTAACATTTTGGATAACAGAAATGAGCATGATTACTCAAACCAAAGGAGAAAGATCCCTGCTCAAAAAACTGTGAACTGGAAGCTAGAATTAAATGTACAGGCCTGAAAATCCATAATATAAGATAACAGAAAATGAGTGGAGCATTAGATCATATTTACAGGGTTAGAGAAGAGAAATTATAGGAAAAGAAGTAGAGCATCAGATCTTGAAATGGCAAGCTAAAAATAGTGGATCTATTAATTTATGCAAGGAACACAGTGAAAAATAAAGGTCTAGAAGGGTGCACCCAAAGACAATTATGATAACAGAGAAGGAAATGAATATGATGCTAAGTTTACAACTAGACTTAAGAAATATTAGAAATACTAGACTTCAGAATTACTGGTTGCATATAAATAAAAAAAAGTAGCAGTATGGGTTACGTTTGAACTCCATGTCAAATGCTTGAGGCTTAAGTTGGCTATTATGTGGAACAGAGCTATTAATTGTAGGAAAATTTAAATTATAGAGAGACATGATCAACAACACTTAAAATATAAAGAAGTATGTTGTCCGATTCGCTGTGTTGCCATTATGCATAAGTATGTCTGCGACTCGAACAGCTAGACCATCAAGATAGACTGAGAATCTATAAGCAAGCATTCAAGAGGATCCGGATTGTTTGCTCCATTGATTCTTTCGCAACATGATGCACTGAGCCAATGCCGATTGCCTTCCAAAAATTGCAGCCATTGCCTTCCAGAAATTGCGGCCATTCTGAATATGAGCTAGCATGAAATAAGGGAAGGTCGACTGAGCTATTTAGGCATAGAGATACACCAACGGCCATCTTTACTAGAATAAGAGTAAGGCAGACGGCATTGTGCAGATCGGAATGGAAGATACGAAGGTAGACTCCGCTGCCATCGTGAACAACTAAGGTAATTCTGAAACCCTAAAGGAGAGAAGCACTATTTCGAAAATAAATGAATATCAGGGCTTCTTGTCACAATGAAAAAAAGTCCATATTGCTAAAATTGTAACTACTACTCAAATTGCCTGATAATTATTTGGCGAAAACTGGCAAAGATATTTATCAAAGGACATTTCTGCTTATTGGTTAGCATGACCTAACCTCCTGGAGTTTAAATGCTTAAAGAATACTAAAAGATGCCAGATGTTTAAAGTTCCACGGGTCTATGGTATAGGATATGTGTCTAGAACATTCTTTGGTATAGGATATGTGTCTAAGACAGTTTGTTACCAAGCACCACAGGGGGCAAGCTTTTATGAAGATTCATCAGTCTATTATTTAACATTAATAAGTTACATACCAAATCCAATGGTCAAAATTCAGCCTATTATTCAACATACGTAATAGTTGCAGTCTACTATTCAATATTCATAAAAAAAAAAAAAAAAAAACATAGCTCTTGTAGATGCAAGAGTGTGGTATGTTTGTATGCACTTTCATATTTAGGTCCAAAACCATATGCTTTCATATGCACTAAATATTTGATCCAAGGCGCATCTAATCTCAGAACTCAATCTCTTTAGTAAATCAATCTGTTTCTTTGGTTTCTTTGATTTTAAAGGCCTCCATATTGGGTTTTTTGGAGCAGCTCATTCTTATAAGCTTCTCTAAATAGAGTGCAACACAACAAAATATTACAACTCAATCACACTGCCCCAAGTACCGGCCCTTTTACTGTGCTAAGAAACTCCAATCTTCAAATCTTAACTCAAATTCTGGCTCCTACAAGGGAAAATCGTGACTGAACCTTCCTGCCCGTTACATTGTGGAGCCACTTAAACACTCAACACATGTTCTCTCCAGAAATAATGGAATTTTGGCTGGTTATCTCCAATTTTCAAAGTTGTTCTCTTGCTATACCTCAAAATTAATTCTCAAAGTTGTTCTCCCGCTCTACCTCAAAGTTATACCATAAATAGCCCACAGCAGATACATATAGTGAAAAGAGAATAAATAAAGGGCCAAAGTCTCTTTCTTCCTGTACATTTCATTTCATTTAATAAACCATCTCTAGATGGAATGTTACAACTTTACAAGAAGAACTCGATAATGATCATGTTAAGATTCTAACGGACCTGTAGGACAGCTTTGGCATTATCTACAACGCCCTCCATATTTCCGTCTTGTTGAAGAATGTAGTTTAGCCTTCAGAGACGTAACCTTCTTGTGATCGAAACTTGCAACCACCACTGGGTCGAAGCCCTTGAATGCAGCTCTAAAGCACAGAAGAATTGTCAGAATCGGGGACAAAATTAGGAGGGAGAAGAGTTTTGTTCCGCTCCAAAGGACAAAAGATTAAACTGTTGCAGGTACTCACCGATATTGCTCATGTTTTGCTACAATGGAAGACCAGCTGTGCTCTGCTTGGGCTCCTGCTAAGATCAACAGCTCAAAAAGATTCCTGTACAGGAAACAAAACACAAACTGGTCAACCTCCATCAGATATTGAAATGCAACATGAAAAGAAAAGAAAAAACAAATTAAGTTCGTACTTGTCATCCTGAACAGGAATTCCCCATTCATCATCGTGATAAGCTACATAGGCTGGGTCTGCAGCAAAATCACGGGAAATTTGGCATTCAATTCACATTGAAAAGGAAATCAGATTGGCAGCATTACATTATTGGTTAATGTGACGTTCCACGTATTTATACGGTATACGTATAAATATACTGACACGTCACGTAGTAGGCATACGCCACCGTGGGGTATGTTAACCTAGGGGGTTGACCTAAAAGGGATTAATTTAGCTATGCTAAATTAATAAAACCTAATTAAGGGTATTTTTGTCTTAATTAACCTAATTAGTTTAATTAGTTAATTAATGACATGCCACCTGGCCCAAATCGATTGGGCAAGGCAGGGTTTCCAATTGGGACACCCAAATTAGGGCTTTGGGGCCCCAATTCGAATTAGGAGCAATTGGAGATGGAGGGGGAGGAGCAGCAGCCAGGCACCCTTCAGCAAATCGAGATGGAGCCATCCCAAGCCCGATTCGACGGTTAGTCTGTAGCTTAGCTGTGTTATCTGTAGGGTAGCGCCCATGTTGGGCACTTGTTGTGTGTATTTCTTCTGTTTCTCTGTGTTCTCTATGCTTTACCTGTAGGAACTAACCCTTGATTGCAAAGGTGAGTTCTCCTTATCTCTGATTCTGTACTTGCTCTTAAATGATGGATTGATAGTTCTTTGCTTAGTTAGCACTCTGAAGATGGGGGATTACGGGGGGGTAGAGACCTCTGAGCCATGTATTGTAGTATGCTCCTAGATAGAGCCCTGTATTATTCCCATTAGTTGCGGCCTGTGCACAGGAGACCACCGAGTTGTGGATGCTATGGAATTGCTTAGCACCAGAGAAGGGACGCAGTGGTGAAGTGGGGGTGGGGTCTTGCACGAACAAAAAAGGCTCCTGGGACTCCTACAGTGGGCTAGGCCTAATAGTCGTCACGTAGAGGGCCGGGTATGGGTCTGACACTCCCTGGGTATGGAGGTGTGACCCGTATGGGGCACCTGGTACTTTGCCTAGATTTAGGGGAGTAAGTCGGGTACGGATGCGGGGGTCGCTGATGCGGCACGTATTCTCTAGCTCACCCATGGAACCGCTGTGATCCTGGAAGGGGACGCTTCCCCGACCTGCCTCATCGGACAGGTCTTCATGAAACCTGGAGTAGGCTCGAAGGGTGACACCTTGAGTCTGCGTCTCCGGAAGGCTATAGTGATCCCATAGCATGATTCGACTCATCTGCAAAGTGTGCACAGGAGGGGCGGATGGAGTGGACAACCCTAGCCACTGTTCTATGCCAGCCAACGCCAGGTTATACCTCTGTCTGTTGATCTCTTGAGACCGAGCCGTCAGTCCATCCTCACAGGAGTCTGAACCGGGGTAGAACCTGGGGTTTGGGGTGTTTTCCTTAGGATTAGATGCATATTCTTTGCCGTTAGTACTTGGATGGATGTGCCACCCTTCGTGGTGGTTATTTATATATGATTTATGCTGTGTGCTAACATGTATTCACGCTTCCGCAACTTAGGAGTCCCATTGAAGGCGTGGGCCGAATGACACCTCCGTGTCCTTCACCCGGGCATCTCTCTACGGATGGTCCGAGTTAGACGGAGGGCCCTGCTCATGGTGAGCTGATTGCCATGGGAGGGGGAAGTCCCTGTATGTATACGTCACACACAGTGGTATCAGAGCATGATCTTGGTAGACCAAATCATTGCACTGGCCATGTACTAACACGCTAGACCGATAAGTAGAGAGGATAGCTCTAGAGTACTTTTAGATCTCTTGAATAGTATGGTTGATGTGTTTGTTAGCAAGTCAGGTTTGTGGGTGTGTAAGTTTAATTAGTTGTAAAGTATGTGTATAATTGTCTTGGTTGTACTTCATGGGGTGCGGATCGGGCGCGCAAGGGCAAGGTGCCACGGGACCTCAGGAATGACCTACGGACGACATGGGACAGCAGTCGAGCGAGTGTGGACCGCACGAAATCGGCCGAAACCCTAATGGGCGGGCAGGGGGTACCTGGGGTTCCCTAGCGCGGGTAGCAAGGTCGGGGTAATAGGTGCCCGCAGACCTAAAAAACCAAAAAAAAAAAAAAAAAAAAAAAAAAAAACCGGGCTTGAACTAGCCTAAACTAACGCAAACATCAGCATTGGTCAATCCCTTTGCTGTCTTATCTGGCCATACTCGGACTGTTACATCAGAGATGGTACCAATCTTTCCTGGTAAATGGTCTCATGTTATCCTGTATCCAATAACTCGACGGTTCTAACCAACATGAACAAGATGCCTTTACAACCTATGGTCAAACATGTCAATGCAATCCAATTCAACTGCCTCTAATTAATGGGAGAACCAAAATACTTATTCAATATGTTATTAGTAGAACAATATCATGCCATCAAGGTATTAATTAAGTTCAAATAAATCTTTGTACTTATTCAATAGTTTGAGTAAAAATGAGGCAATATGTCTATGCGACAACATTATGCAAGATCAAATCCTAATGGCCTGCTAAAGGCAAACCCTGTCCAGATTAAGGCTTAGACCCCAAAATATCCTAGCAAATGTTATGCTTTTGCGCATGTCTTTTAAATTAATAATGAATGTTCTTTTCAACCCAATTCTGCTATCTGCATACTTGTTCAACATTAGAGATTTGTATTCACTACTGCCTATTATAACTTATGGAAGATACATGCCCAAATTAGAGTCATGACGTTTATTTATATTGGTTAAACTTCTTACACCATCTACTTCTTATGACCTTGCCCTTATTCTTTATGTCTGTGCAAGGCTGGCAGCTAAGCATATTTAAACCCCAACACATATGCTTATGTTTTTGCTAGAGAACATCAAAAAGAAAGTTTCGTTCTTACAAAAGTGCTATCACATGTCACACAGCAGCAAATACAGACATTATACCAAAGCCTAACTATGCAGAAGCTTAACCAAATAAAACTTGGATATTCGTTCATGTTTTTCCTGTCGTAATCATCCACATTAGACTTTATTTAACAAAAAACTGTTATTATAAATAGATGTACAGCTATAAATCTGCAATATTTCAGCTGTAGATAACATAAAATAGGGGCCATTTACCAGCCAAGCTTTGTCCAAAAATATGCAAACCATTGCCTTAGATTCAGTATTCATTCTTAAAACTATAAAGTTTAGAGATATGGACCTCTAACTAGAAGGATGGCTTAGCATGTACATTACTAAAATCTGAGTTTTTTATCTCCAATGAAGACTGAGCGATAAATTACCTTGTTCCAAGTATAAAACAGTAGAAATGTAGATTTGAAACATAGAGACAGTCAAGCTTAAATAGTATTAAGCAACCCTTTCATCATTACAATCTTCAGGATCTCTTCGATTGCATTGTTCCAAGCTCCAACGTAACCAAGACAGACAAAAGGAAAACATTAGGAAGAGAAGCCCGTACCTGCAGCCAACCAATACATAATTAGCCATAGACTGGGTAAAAATGCAAGGGCCAAAAGGTACCTTAGGCTTCTCGGTTATTAACCGTTTGCCTAATGTAATCCTTTTGTCCCAAGTTAGAAAGAGCCATGAACAAGAAATATATAACAAAATTCAAGGATAAATCATACAGACGAAAGAGTAGATGTTTTTTCAAAATACTACACTGTATCTTACTGTTTGTAGCCTTTAATCTTCATCCCTATCAACTACACAGTCAGGTTTATGCAATAAGAAAAATATTAGACCATATTCTAGTGCGCAAGCATTATCTCTTCAACTGCACTTGGCTTGCAGAATGTATCCAAGAAAATCCCAAGATATACTTCCACTGTACAAACCATTTGGTTTTAAACTCTCAACTAAGCTTAATGCTTAAAAAATACATGATTATCCTCTGTATCAAAGCTCAGGTCTATTTGTAGCAATAACATAATGTTAAAGCTCATTTTGCTGATCAAATATCCAATACAAACTAGAGTTAAGTCTGCATAATGCAGCAATTTACCTCCCTTGTTCTCACTCTTTGGATTTACATAAGATCAACAGCAAATAGAGGAACTCTGCTATTAAATCATTGGATCCCTAGTTTACACGATTTATGCTCACAACCTATCTTAAAGCAGAGTGTATCCATCTATTAATTTGCAGAATATATCCCTATGATCTGGTTCAACCCAAGCAGCATTCAAGAATCTTTTAACTAGAAGTTCACATTTTTCCTGAAAAATCCATTGCCTAAGTTGGCTTTATTTAATCAGAGACCCAAAATCAGCAAGCAAATGGCAATCTTCAGCCTTTTAGCAGAGCTATTGCATCAATACCGGTGCTCTTGCAACTCTACTATATGGCCATTTAGCTATCCAAACACAATAAAGCACTAAAATACCTGATTATTTTCAGTGTCAGATCCTATATCATCTTCAGTTTGAGTTTCTGGCACAGATTGAGATGGATCTGCATGGCCATGCTTAAAAGGGCCACGAAATTTCTTGCTGGGTGGATGGCTACCACTCCCAAACTTTCCACGATTACCATAGCCATCCATCTTGTAATGCTGTCCAACCCTGTTTTTTGCATGCAAAATGCTGAAATTGCTTCTAACGGCGCCACAACAATTCCCTTATCAGAAATACGAAGTAATCTGCAGTGTTCTTGAACAAAAGCGTCCAAGGGAAACTTTGCCCGGGAAAACCAGTCAACGTAAAATTCCTTCATTAAGTATGGCATGCAAAGATTTTTGGGGGGACTATCCAACTAGAATATTTGTGAAAGAATGTGTCAGGCTCCAAGATCGCCTCCAAACATAAATGCCGATCATAAACATGGTGTGGAGAAACCCTAAGTCTTGGGGTTCGATCTATTCCGGCCTGTATTTTTATGATAATAATTATTTCTAAGGTCTAGCATAGAGTTCGAAAGGAACCAAAGTAAATATTTTTATGCCAAATTAAAACTTTCCATTTTATATACACCCTTGCCAGCTTATAGTTCATCAGCACATTGCTTAAAAAAAACCCCTTAGACGTTTTGGAGCAGGATGTCTCCCCACATTTAAGGTGTGCATCCAAACTTCATTGCACACATATACTCTAATTGCTAACCATCCATGGCCCCTATATAGATAAGAGCTTTTAAGACTATGCTTTGGCCTATATGAAATGTGAACTTAGAACACCATAATGGCATGCAAACTTAGAACACCATAATGGCATGTTTATAAAACCAAAAAAAAAAAAAAAAGTGTTTATTTTGACCTTTTTCCCCCTCGTTTCGAACACGTGACCTCCCACTTCTAACCCACCAGTCTTTCCATTTTGCCAACTCTTTTAATGTAGAATATATATGTTCTCTCCCTTTGTTATACAGATCTAACATTCTGTTTTGTCTAGTTAAACATTCTTTTAAGCAAAAGGTACATCATGGGATTGAACCCCTGACCTTTCACACCCAAGCCAACACCTTTACCAATGAGCCAACTTTCTCTTTATGTAATGTTTATGTTTTATATTTATTCTTATAAGAAATTTATCGCGGCGGCCTTTCTTACAAAAAATTTATCGCGGCGGCCTTGGCCGCCGCGAACATTTCTCTTTTTTAAAACTGTGCAGTTGGACCCCAGTTAACGTCCAACATTCTCTTCTGCAATGGCCAAGTGATTCTAGATTGATGTGAAGCAACTTCGTAAGATCTTACATTCTAACTCTAATTTAGAAATTACAAAATGGGAGAATATTTACCTTGCATGCAATTAGTGAAGCAGAAGAGAAGCGCTCACAATAGCTCTTCAAGTGCTCTCAATGCGTCGAGACAATAAGAAGGCCTTCTATTTATAAGATGGAGTTTTGTTGGATGATCGACACACATGACTAATCTAGGGCTATATTTATGCCAAGTGCCTATATCACAACTCGCATGTAATCATTAATATCATTCGATATATATTTCATATCCATAATTATCTTAAAATGGATATCATTAAGATTCTATATATATTGGGTTTGATATCTTCTAACAAATTTGCCAATGGCCGCAATAAATGCAAAGTGCACACATGTCGTGCTTTGATAATTCTCAATAAATGCAAAGCGTATTAATGGCCGCAATAAATGCAAAGTGCACACATGTCGTGCTTTGATAATTCGCAATAAATGCAAAGCGTATTAATGGCGCAATAAATGCAAAGTGCACACATGTCGTGCTTTGATAATTCGCAATAAATGCAAAGCGTATTAATGGCCGCAATAAATGCAAAGCGTATTAATAGCCGCAATAAATGCAAAGTGCACACATGTCGTGCTTTGATAGTTCGCAATAAATGCAAAGCGTATTAATGGCCGCAATAAATGCAAAGCGTATTAATGGCCGCAATAAATGCAAGGTGCACACATGTCGTGCTTTGATAATTCGCAATAAATTCAAAGCGTATTAATGGCCACAAAAAAATGCAAAGTGTATTAATGGCCGCAATAAATGCAAAGTGCACAAATCTGCCATAAATGCGATGAATGCAACGTGTCATTCTATGGTAATGCTCATATCTTCCTCCGCCATAAATGCTCATAAATGCCTCAAATCTGAAATTAATGCCATAAATGCCTCAATGCAACGTGTCATGCTCTCCTAATTTGTAAGGAAGAAATTACGTGCGAACACAAAAATGTATCTGCCTTATAATACAAGAAATTTATCGCGGCGGCCAAGGCCGCCGCGAACATTTCTCTTCATCTATCTCGTCTACATGTCCAAAAACATACATGATTTAGACCTGCATTTTCTCACCTTGTGTTCTAGAACAAAATAATGCGTGATTAAGAAGTGAGAACGTAAAGTTATTGCCTTTCCAAACCTGTGAAACTAGACCCATTATGTTTATTAACGAACATCTATTAATACGATGTTGTGAAACACGCTCGGATTAGAGATACCTTTGTCTCCCCATGAGTATATTGGAACTATAAATGGTTCGTAGACAGCATTCGATATGACAGATTTCTAACAACACATACATGTTATATTAATCTAGTTCTTAGACGTTAAACCAGCAAGGCTAGTGTTGCAACATAGATCACCATTGACTATTGGTCTAAAGCTTTTCTTAGTTTTTTCAATGATTCCTTGATGCCTTATAGATCATTACAACTTTACTATTCAAACAACTCAAATCTCCCTTCCCTTTGAATTCCTCTCACCCCATGTCCAAGACTTCCCAGATGCAAGCCCTTGTTGAAAAATATTGCTAAATTATTTCATTATCTACATTTTTCTCTCAATTCTTTCGCCGCGCTTTCCCGGCGATTTTGAGAATCTATAATCCGGTCACTGTCAGCCTGTAAATTTTAAAACTAGGAAGCCTCTTTCCGACGCCGACAATAATGTCTTCAGTTTTATATTCAACGGTCCCGATCCAATCACCTTGCAATCCGTCGTACCATTCCACCTGTCCAGCCCCCGTGCCAGCACCCGCCTTGATGACGCCACGTGCCTGGTCTAATCCTCGCCGTCGCCAGCTCATGTCGCCGACAGCAATCTCTCTCGCGCTCTTCTTCTCCCTCCTTTCAAGCCGTTTTGTGCTTGCAAATCCGGTGGATCTATCCTTGCATTCTTTTTATTTCATCACAATAGGTAAATCTAAATCCCTTCAGCTATGGCGGGATGCCGGATGATGCACTTCTTAAGCCTCTCTTGGGCCGCATTATTTCTCTGCTCATTCCCAGATTTTGTTTCTGCTTCTTAATCCGACAGTTTATCAGCTCCTGCATCAAGTTCCGTTCTAGCAGCGTTGCTTGAGTCGCATTATACAGATATGGTGGAGCTCATTGAAGCAGCTGGGCTCTTGCATTTGTTAGAAGGTACAGTTTCTAACGGAAATGTGACAATTTTTGCATTTGAGAATGAATATTTTGAGTGTCAATTTGATTCAGAGTTCAAGGCTTATTTGTTGCAACCCGCCAATTTGAAGGCTCTTCAGAGAGTGTTAAAATGCCATGTAATAGATCAACGGATTGGTTCTGCAGAGTGGAAAAACTGGACTATTGTTTCTTTATCAAATGATCCCTTTCATATTTCACAGCAAGAAAATGAGTTTAAGGTAGAAAGATTTAGCTTAGTTTCTCCAGATTCTATTATTAGGGACGATGGCATTGTGCATGGAATCTATGGAATATTAATTCTCGAGGCAGTGGAAAAAGCACACAGTGCCAAAAGATTAAAAAACGTGGAGCCTGCTCTGTTTCCAACAGGGGCTCCCGTATTGGATCTGTCAGCCATCCTAGGTGCTTTAATGCGGTTTTCGGCTCTGGTCCGGTGAAGCCAAAATTTCTTCCAGAGATGCTTTCCAATTGGGCATTTAATTTGAACAGCGAAAAATGGGTTCGGTTTGCACATTCAATGTAAACTCCCATAGCAAAAATTGGGGTTTTTATGTGTCGATCAGTGGCAAAATCTGACTTCCTTGGCGAAACCAATTTCCATGCTGCGATTCGAGCATGCATCAGAAAACATTTAACATGTATGCAATGGGATTCATCATGGCAAATCCTTGCTAGGTCAACTGCGGAACCATTCTGGTGGAGATGTTTGTACCCTTTTTTTTCTAAAACTTGCTTTGTGACTCCAAAATTTTTCGGAAGCTCCTCTGAGCATTTTTCCATCCACGTTTTATGATGGCCTGGTTATCCTTGCTTCCGGCAGAGGATGGTTCTTGAAGCAATGCATTCTTCGTACTCATCATTCTTGAGGCGATAGAATTCCAAACCTTTGGCAGTGAGGCGATGTCAGTGCCGGAGGGAAAAGGACGATCTATGGCGGTGGCAGCATACACGGTGGAGATCATCTCGCTGAAAACGTGGCTTTTCAACACCAATTTAGATTGCGGCGGAGAAAAAATTGAGGAGAACAAAAAAAAGGAAAATAAGAACCTCGATTATATATGTGTAGAAAATAGAATAGAATAGAATAGTTTTTTTAACGTCCACGGAGACCAATAGGTCATGGGACCCATACAATGGGCTAGTACAATCATTACTACTAGGATTAAAAAACCCCTGCCTCGAAAGGTTTTCAAGGGAAAAACCTTTGCAGTAATGATGATACTAGACAAGCTTAGATAATGACTACTGAGGGCTCAGTAATTGCAGACGTTTATCTAGAACCTCAAGTATGTATAATGCCAAGTCATGCACAGATGGTGCGCTGAGAAGTTGTGGAAGCGTGGAATGGAATGCTAAGGTCGAAAAATGATTCCGGACTATCTCAAAAGCAGGGCAACTCAGAAGAGTATGGCTTTCATCTTCAATAACCTGTAACTGGCAACAGGCACATAGTCTCGCTTCTCGCGGCAATTGCGGCCGCTCCCATCTACCTGTCTCAATCCGTAGCCTGTGGGACCCCGTGCGAATTGATGCAATAGCTACAAGCTTGTTCCTGGACAATGAAGCAAGCAAATAAGCTTGGGGCCCTGGTGCCAAAGTGGGATTTATGTGTGCATGATAATGACCAGTTTTCACTTGGGCCAAAGTAATCAAGGCCCCATATCTTTTGAGAAAAACGACCATTAAGATATTGTTGCAAAAGCTCGGGATCGAAACCGGCAAGCATCGTGAAGGCTCGCGGTTTTCAATCGGGCAAACCATGTAGTGCAATGCTCTTTCCAACATCGTTTCAAACGCTGAGGAGATTCAGCCATGGCAAGTGCAAGAACAGGATACCTAACATCATCCATGTGGTGCACCTTGCAGATATAGTGGAGATGGCGCTTCATGGCAGAATGTTGAAGAGGCCAAAAACCTGTCTCTTGTAAAAGAATAGCATAGGGCACCGTTGTTTTAACTCCAAGGCTGTAAGTGAGAAAGGACTTTTGCACTCCAAGCTCTCCCAAGCACTAGCACTAATGGCAGGCCCCCACACTTCAGAACCATACAGTAAAACAGGCTCTACCAAAGCCCCAAACAAGTGGGCTTTCCGTGGCCAATCATGAATTTCTGCGCGAAAACAATTGTTTTGCATTGCATAGAGTGCTCTCCATCCAGCAGCCACCCGCTTGGTAATACACTGTTCCCAAAGTGTGTTCTTACAGAATTCTACACCAAGATACTTGTAGCTATCCACAACTTCAACTTCGCGGCTATCATAGTGCATAGGGGGAAGGATACATATCTAATGTTTTATTTCTAGACCACAACTCTTTTAAAAGAAAGAGGCATATTGTGGGATTCAACCCTTGACCTCCTACAACCAAGCCAACTCCCTTACCAATGGGCTAAGTTCCTCTATCAAGGAATATAATAGTTCTCATTTTATTGATAGTGGCTCTGTTTTCTATTTAAATTAGAAGACTACCTTCCATAGACACATGTTGTGGTAGCAACAACTCCACCGGAGCAAGCTCTCTCGCCATAGCCGCCGGAGTAAGCAGTCTTGCCATAGCTACGGGAGTCGACCTCTCTCTCCCATAGTCGACCAGATAACTGTTAACCATATATAAAGCTAGTATCCCCTAGGAATAAACCGACCAAATGAAACGACGTAATCTAGCAAGTCCACCCAACTTGTTATGATAATATCAACTCACTTGGTGGGACTAATTCCGGAATTTAAGTAACAACGACAGGGCAACTCTCTAGAATAGCAGCATGTGTTATATCCTTCGATATTCTTTAAGCGACGATAATAATGTCAAGTTATCGGCGTTCCTCGACCTACAACTTTAATTATTTTTCCTTTGATAGATGCCTTGATAACACAATTTCTTCGGGCCTTGCCATGATTCAACCCATACCACATTCATATGCTTTATATTAGACCTTATTCGACGTTATATAAGTAATGTTTTATAGACATAATTATAATTAACGTTGTCTCTCTCTAGTGTCTAAACCTTGACTCGTCTCATTTCCCAGAGAAAGGATCTCTTCTCGCCCAACCAACTAGGGACTGCCATGCAGCACCCTTCTAGCTAGACCATGGGTAGCTTTAATCCTACCACCCTTCACTACTTCTTCTCAATTGTCATGTTCTTTTTATGGACCATTTCCCCAGACCACGATACATACCCTGTAATACGTAATGAGTGCTTGTGTTAGACCCCTACAATAGTGTTAACACCTTCATTCTAAATCAATCCCGGCTACAAACTTTAGTATTATTTTGTGCCAAACCTCACCGCCTATATGGCTGTGAATAATTATCTGCGCCACATGCCGTCAAATTGATAGCTGTCTACCCTCTTTTGGTGTTCTTCCACCCTAATGGACCAATGGCATCCAACCATTGTTGACTAATCACCTCCTTCTAGGATATCTAGATATGGTTGAGGCAAAGTATTTCCAACCATTATTTTAGTGCCTAAACGTCCTTAGGTTCCGCAAATGACCTTACATATGCCCAAGCAATTATGTGAGTATCATAGAGCATAGTACTATCCAAAGACCTCTCAAGATAGGCCTCTTCTATTAAGAGCTCTTGTGTTCAAGTCTCTGGGGATCCGTCATATGCCCGCATGGACGCTGCCAATCTGGCATCACGTATAAGTGCTATCTACCTATCTATTTATTTATTTATTACAAATGTCCTTGGTGAAGTCCTAGGACATGGAAGTCTTCTTCCTTAACCCTTACACCAAATCTTTAAAGAGTTTTTCAGCTCTTGCTGCCTTTCAAGCCGCACGTATATCTTTGCATGTTAGCAAAGACTACCCTTCATGCTAGGTAATGACCTTCCGATCCACATTGCTAAATATCATTATTAAGGGTCCTTCATTCCTTATCTTCTTCAATATCTATTCTACGACGATGGCCGATTTTAATATCCCGGCCCTTACGCCTGGCATAGCGTACACAATTCAGCCTTTGGCTGCGACCTTTATTCAGTAGAGCCACCAATCCAATTACTCCTCTACGTATCCATTAACCGTCTTGGGGCTTCTAAGCCGCTATGATATGTTCCCTATATTGTTAACCCACCTATCATTGGGGGTTATGATCCAACGTTGTCCTACATCCTAGCAATGTTAGCCATTATATTTCTCTGTCATGATGTTATGACACTATTGTGGCATTACAAATGACTTTGCATCCTCATTTAAGCCATAGTCATGCCCTAGGAGCGGGTGAGCCTTCGTATAAATCGTGAATTACCTGGAGTCATCAAGGTGCCTGCCTGGTATTTTGTGAGCCTTTCTACAATTACCTATTGTGACATAACCCGGACTTGTATCCCTGTTCGAGTCCTATGTATCCTAACATACACCTCGATGTAACCCATGCTGTTCACCAAGTGTCTCTAGCAAGTAACTGCTATTTGCTACCTATCCTGGAATTGTATTATTATATTATTCGACCCCCTCATCGTAAGCTTTATTCTATTGGCCATTGACATTTATTTCAAGTGCCATGTGGAGATATGTTTATTATGTACATACCATGTACACATACGATAAACATCTTAGGGAGGTAATCTAGGTGGCGAGACAAGGAGAGAAAGACGAGCGTATCCTAAAGTTACTGATGAAGGGTCTGGAGATACGTTCGAAATGTGAAAACGACCGTCAATCCGTTACATTGCTCTGCTCTAACTTAGCTAAACTATAACCGTGGTAGTTCTTTCAAACAAACCCATTGCCTATGTAACTTTATGATGTGGCTGCGCCACCTACTTCCCAAATGGACAGGGGCCAACTTTATGTTGGACTTGTATATGTTGCCTATATTTTGACACGGTCTCTAGCTATTTCAACCATTCCTTTAGCACCTTATGGTACTTTAACCCCGTACATAAACTTTATTTTCCCCATGGGATTATGCCATAATTCCAAAGGTTTCTACCACAGTCAAAGGCCTTCTCTAAAGGTTCCTTCACTTAATTATCCTTTGTGTTTCGCCATGCTTTGTCACAACTAACCTATTTTCTTAAGTTACCATATGGACTTCAGCTTTTGATCAGCTTCAAATGCTGCCGTATTTGGCTCCCTCATAATGAAGTGGAGGTACTGAAACCTCCTGGTCTTTTAATAGGAAAACCCAATGTTTCAACCTTCGTTAGTAACCGCCATATGATTATCCAATTCCTTACCCTCTTAAGACTTTCAAAGTCATAATCTCTAACGGGTCTATGCCTCAAGGCAATGGATCCTCCAGCTTCTACTTCAGTACCTACAATTGGTTCCCACGAGTAGGGTAACTCTTAGGATATATGGACTATTGGTCTATATATAATCTCACCCCTTGTAATCTATAGACCTCGTCTTGATTTTTATAGGGACTTGGAATTGCTATGTATTGCCTCTTCTCGGTTATCCCTAAAGGTATAATCGCCAAAGTCGTCGTACTCCTTCTTTTCTTCCATCAGGGGGATGCGATATTTTACGCATCTTATTCCCAAAACCGTATAAATGCTCTCAGCTTATAACGCTGAAGTAATTCATTGGTATCTAGAACCTTTGAGTAGTTAAGCTCTCATTATCGGTTATTTTGACACCCTTCCAACCATCCTCGGGGTGTTTTTGAATGTAACATCACCGTATATGCTAGACTTACTCTAGCTATTTTCACTGATTTAAACTCTTTCCATATCCCTTAGTACGACATATCTAGGATAGTCAATTCTAACCATGGGGATACCTTGAGTGCGTATCTCTGGTGGATCATACCTTAACCCAATATCTTCGTATATAAGCATATCATTATGCTTCTTCTGTAAACATTGTCACGTAATATTCCACCAGCCTCGTACGAATATTTTACTATCTTCCAATATGACCCACATCCGAATATCACAATCGACATCCTCGATGTTCTCACTAGTGTAGTATTTAATACTACTAACTCCTTCTGACATCCAAGATCACTACGTTGTTATTATGTGATATACTAACATGCGTGTACCAACCCTACGTCTAGACTCATATGTAACTAGTTGACATAGCCCCCTAGCTATGTTCATATGTCCCGCGATTGTATTTCCTCAACTTGCCTTGATCCTCAAGCTCTAGTCACAAATTCCACAGGGGCAGATGCCATCCTAAGTTCCTAGTGGACATGTTTTAACGTCTGGTATAAGAACTCTTATTTTCATTACTTCTGTATTCATATGGAATGTGAACTAAAAGTTCTATTATACACCCTATCTTTTTTTTATTTAGTTACGTTTTACCATTAAATGGTCCTAGTACACTTATGCCAACGCGGAGCTACTCCTCGGGATACGCACATGATACCAAGTCCAGAGCACATCCTCCTTGGTGAGATGTTCATTGGGCGCCTACCTCGTTCATACTCCAGACTTTGGTCTATTCAAAGTGTCCCTCCAAATTCTCTATTTTTTGAAAACGTTGTTTACCACTTCTTTCAAGCACCTCTTGTCACACACTGGCCTTCTGGGTGCATTACTTGCCTCCCTAGTGTATCATTAGTTGAAGGTCAACTTTCCTTCATACTCTAGCTTCAGCAAAGCTCCAACATACTTTGTAGCTTTTAGACGGTTGCACCTTCTGCTAGCAATTACCATCTTCCATTCCAGCAATCTTCCAGCATGCTTATTCCTGCCTTCGTTCAGTTCGACCTCCACTCTCTTGACCTTGTGTGGAAACTACGTTCCACACTATTGTCCAATCTGTTATCCGGCATCTCGATGCTCCCAACCGACATAAGATGTGGCCATTCCCTTAAATTATACCATGCATAATGGTCATGCATTTGGCCAACGTCATTAAGCGTATTCACGTGGCTACATGGTCTTCTTAGTCATCCATAATCTTGCATCTTCATTTCATGCCTCATAAACGTCAATCTCCTTACGAAACACAATGTATGTGTAATTTTATAATCCATACTTTATGGATCAACATCCTCATACCACGTTAGTCTCTATCGTTCCGTGAATCATACCCCGATTCAAGTAGAAATACCTATACAATGTCGGGTCCACATTCTATACCTTTACCACCATTGTCGAAACCTACACTTCTAAAGTGATCTCTCTTTCAAAAGCTGGGTACTTATAATCCAGTTTCCACCTTAGTATAGCACCTCTCTGACGTGATCTATGGTAGATAATCATAAACCACTTCTTCATCGGATCTATGGTGCTATATCCAGTCTCCTTTTACGTACAATGGCAATATATACCGCACGATAAATCAATCCTCGTAATTAGTACGCCCAGTGTTTCAATCAGATAACAAACATCGTCATACCAATTTCTCGAGTAACCATCCAAAATAAGGATACCTTACCACTCCTTATTCCCAACGTTTAGCACTTCTACTTCAAGCAAGAACCCAGGATCTGCTTAACCTTCATTATATAATAGCCTCAACAAGCATCGGTTAGGTGTGCTCATGTGAGGTAAAGCTCGTTTTAGTATTAGTTCACCTCGAAATCCCGTTGGTCAATTAACCTAGGGAACCATCTGTTATTCTATTTTACAGCATTATCAGATACAAGCCTTAGATCCATGATTTTAGATTTAGCTCCACAAAGGTTTTACCCATGGTTACTTAAAGCCAACAATATAGCAATTGGCGTTTTACACCTTAGAACTTTATTTGAAATCAAACCAACATTTAAATCAACAATGTAGTCTCATTTCCTAAGGGTCTTCACCCCTCGCGTATCAGGGTCAGGCTATCAGTTACAGCTAGGTGTAAACTGTGGATCGAAAGTGTCAGTGTGGAAACATTAAAGATACTCAAAAGGGAAAAACTCTTTAAACACATAGTCAAATATAATAGAAGGATATAATTATGTATGTCTTACACAAACTCCTAAGGGAATAACGAAACTAAGGGGATATGGGAAAAGTTCTTTGAGAGAGTTAACGCGACCGAGCAAGAGAAACTGCAAGCCATGGATACCTATTTAGATGAACAAGCTCAAGTTTGGTGGCAAGGTCGCAGATTGATGCAGCCTGAAGTTAACTCATGGGCAGTTTTCCGTAGTGCATTTGAAGCCCATTACCTGCCTGCAAACTATTACAGGATATTGCAAAAAGAATGGGACCTTGTTAAGCAGGATGATGGTGAAACAGTGTCCGAATATTACATGAAATTTAGTCATCTAGGTTCACAAGTTAGGAACTTGGGTGAACAGGAACTCTTAAGGAAGTTCGTGAATGGGTTGAGGGAGGACATATTTGCAGAGTTAGATCTTATTGAACCAGTCAACATGGAAGATGCAATTAAGAAAGCAGGAGCTGCAGAACGAAAGTTGAACCCCAAGGCTCGTAATTTAGTTATATGGGAGGGAGCGCCTTCTCGTGAACAAAAAAGACCAAAGCGTGAAAATTTTGAAAATAGAAGAGATAAGAAAAATAAAAGGGGCCGTGAAGAGCGTAAGACCAGGTTCAATGGGAGGAATGGAAAACGCTCTAATAATGGACAAAAGCCCAAACAAGAACAGAGTAAAGAGCCTAAGACTGGATGTTATAATTGTGGAGGTCCGCATTATCAATCCGAAGAATACAGCTCCGGCAGATAAAAATACAAAGAAAGTGCAGTTTAAAGAGCCGCCGCCTAAGGAAAGGCAAGTTGCTCAATCTCACCATGTGGAAGATAGACCCGAAACTTCCAGGGAAGGAGAGGAAAGAAATAAAGGAAAGCTTGCAGCCATTGAGCAGGAAAAAGGGAGACTGCAAATTGCATATCTAAAGAATTTATCAGAAGACGATACAGGGTCTTCGAAAGCATGGTTGTTTAAAATGAAAGGTTCAGTAAAAGGTCAAGATGTGACCGTTTTACTTGATGATGGTTCAACACATGATTTTATCTCGCAGGACTTGGTGTACAAATTAGGATTACCTATTTGTGATTTGCAAACAAAAATCACAGTGGTGCAGGGTTTGAAAGGTCCTAGGAACCAGTGTGATAAATATGTAGTAGCTCCCATCCAAATAGGGCAGTATTTTGAAGAAAGAGTTTTGATTATGGCCCCTCTAGGAACTATGGATGTGATATTAGGAATTGGATGGCGAGAACAGTATGATGCCTGACCTAATTACAGGGAAAAGACAATAACTATAATGGTTGAAGGACAACCTTTGAAGTTGTGTACAGATTCCACATCTCAAGCTGAACCCCTACTGACATACTCTGAAACTAAGAAGTTAATACAGGGCGAAGCTGAATCATACTTTATTTACTTAAGAAACTCTGACCCTCCATCACAGGTGCCTCTCAAGTTGTACAGTTTCCTGAAACAGTTTGACGATCTCTTCAAGGATGAGGAAACTTTAGATCTACCACCTCATCGCCCTGAGGATCATGCAATACAGTTGCAAGAAAACGCCCAACCTCCAAATAGGGCACCTTATAGAGTCAGCCATTTCGAGAAATTAGAGCTTGAGAAACAAATAGCAGAGATGTTAGAACGACAGCTAATACGGCCAAGCTGTTCACCTTTTGGAGCGCCCGTTATTCTTATCAAAAAGAAAGATAAGGGATATAGAATGTGTGTGGATTATAGAGCTCTCAATAAGTTGACTGTTAAGGATAGATTCTCAGTACCCAGGGCCGATGATTTATTTGATGAATTACGAGGTGCCTGCATATTTAGCAAAATTGACTTGAAATCAGGATATCATCAAATCCGAATAAAGGAAGAAGACATTGGTAAAACGGCGTTCAGAACAACTTTTGGTCATTATGAGTTCCGTGTAATGCCTTTTGGTCTGACCAATGCTCCGGCAACTTTTTGCCGTCTTATGGGGAGAGTTCTAGCACCCCTATTAGGGAGAAGTAGTCTTCTTTGACGATATACTTATATATAGTAGAACTATTGAGGAGCATAAGCAACACCTTCAACAGGTTTTTGACCTTCTGAGGCAAAATAAGTTGTTTGTTAATGAGTCCAAAAGCAGATTCTTTATGCAAGAAGTTGGATATTTAGGTCATATCATATCCAAAGAAGGCATACGGATGGATCCCGAAAAGATTAGGGTTATTATTGATTGGCCACGGCCTGAAAACCTCAAGGACTTACGATCTTTTGTGCAGTTGTGCAGTTACTATCGAAGATTTGTGAAGGATTTTGCAAAAATAACCCTTCCTCTTAGCAGGTTTTTGAAGAAAGATACCCCCTTTGTTTGGAATCCGGTAAGCCTGCCGGATTAGTACAGCCTTTGCCTATTCCAGAAAAACCATGGAAGCATATCACCATGGATTTTATTCAAGGGTTACCAAAGACTGTTCACAAGAATGATCAAATTTGGACAGTAGTAGACAGGTTGTCTAAACAGGCTCATTTTATTCCTTGTAAATCTAGCATGACTGCTCCGCAAGCAAGCAAGATTTTCTTGAAGGAAATATTTAAGGTCCATGGGATGCCAGATGCAATCATAACAGATAGGGATCCCCTATTCTGTAGTAAATTTTGGGGTGGACTTATGAAAAACTTAGGCACGACTTTAAAGTTTTCCACTGCATATCATCCCCAAACGGATGGTCAGTCTGAGGTTGTTAATCGAGTTATTGAAGATATGCTGAGATCTTATGTTGCTGAAAGGAAAAGCCAGTGGGAAGAATATCTTTATCTATTGGAGTTTGCCTATAATAACACGGTGCACTCAGTTACCCAAAGAACTCCTTTTGAAGTAGTATATAGATATTCTTTGGAATCTCCAATTGCGAAACTAGGTGGAGAAGTACCTGCTTCCGATGAAGCCACTACAGACTTTGCAGATATCTTGCGAGAGGTAAAGGCGCGAATCCAGAAAAGTCAGGAATTGATGGCTTCCAAACTTGCAAAGAAACGAAAAAGGGGTCAATGGGTTTGGATTCATCTTCCAAAGAAGCGTCTACGGAAGATGGGTAATCGGTATGTAAAACTGGCCCCTAGGTATTATGGTCCATTCCAAGTTGACAATAAAGTCGGTGAGAATGCTTATCGTTTACATTTATATGGGAAATGGACTAACTTGCACCCAGTTCTTAATGTGGGAATTCTAAAACCCTATAAGGGAAGTGAAATTTCTCCTGAGATTTTGCAGAGAATGGAGCAAACGGAACCTCCCAACATTAAAATGATGAAGAGGTGTTGGAGCCGGAGAAAATATTGACACATCAAGATAAGGAGACTAGAAGTTCCTCTTATCGAAGGTATCTCGTGAAATTTAAATTTCATCCGTCCACCGATGTGGTATGGTATTCTAAGACTCAATTAAAAGAATATAATTCCTTGGTGGAAGAATATGAAAGAACTTTGCAAGAATAATAGGCAAAGTTCACAGACCTTCAAACATTATATTTGGAATTCCATATTATTATATTTGCAATTGCTTTATCTAAATACGTAAGTATTGCTATGCATAGTATTATTAAGTTCTTTACCAACGATTGTAAAGATGTTAAGACCTCTAACTGAATTGAGGTCATCCCTAACGGAAAAGGGAACGAAAATCCTCTAAAGGAATTGAGGTAAGGGAACGAAAATCCTCTAAAGGAATTGAGGTCATTTCTAACTGAATTGAAATGAGAAATCCGTAACCTCTAAAGGAACCGAGGTTATCGAATTAAATATCCTTAGACGAATAAGGATAGACGATTATTTCCCTCGAAGTTAACGCGGACGTTTAACCTCGGGAAGGGAAGGATTGTTACGGCTTAAAGCCAGCTTGGGGGAGTGGCTCAGGCAAAAACGCAACTGGAGTTAGAGTTTCAAGGTCTAGTAAATAAATCATAAAGGGTAATTTATTTAATATTAGATATTAGACATTAGAGGGGTAGTTTAAAAACTATAAAAACCAATGGTTCAAGTATAAGATAAATGCTGGGCGGCTGATATCGGGTCACACAGCCGAAAATAGTCCGCTCATATCAGAGCTTCCGGAAATTGATGGAAAAAGGTCGATTTGGTCCAGCCACAGATTGGAATCTGGATATTTCTGGTCGGATCACAGCTAAATCGGATCCCTGACCTTTTAGAAAGATATTTAGGGCCGAAAAAGGGCAACTCAGAAATAGGATATTTCTGACTATAAAAGTAACTGCTATCTTCTGTTCTAGACATAGGAATCCGGATTGAGCGCCCTAAAGAAACCTTCCGCCTTGTAATGTTCTGTGTTGAGTGATCTTGTCTCTAGTGCTTGGTGATCTGGTTGCGATCTAAAAGGCAGGATAACGATTTCCTGCTAAACAAGCCTGGCCCGGTTGGGTGGTTAAACTCTTCTAAAGATTGAAGTGGTGCTTCCATTAGTATTTAGTAGTTTGATTTGGTTAGCTTTCCTTCATTGTATCATAGGGAATGTAGATCTATGCCCAAAAAATGCACATATGTGTAAAAAATGCACATACTTATGAATCCATCTACAGATGCACTCTAAAAATAAATGCATGTACATCTATTTGCAGATGTAGACTCCATTAGATACATGTACAACTGATACTTCTGCAGTTCAAGCCCAAAAATAAAAGCATCAATAAACAAGCAAATATATGCCTATGTACCTCTGCTTACAGATGTACACTAAAAGTTATACATGTACAAGGAATAGCAATGCACTGAAAGCCATACATGTAGAACTATGTAGATTACAATAACAAATATGAATTAAGAGAAATATAAGTTTAAATTTTGAGAGTAATGCATACCTTTCATAGCAGGGAAACCAAGCTGAATTCGAATGCCCTCATCCCAGATGCAATCTTTTATGCAATTCTGTTTTTCATGGAACAGATAACACAAGCAGAAGAGGCAATAAGCATCTCTGCATGGAGCTAGCAGCAACAAACCAGATTTGCCAAAGCCTTGGCCACAACAGGTACATGAACTGAATGTGATGAACTGCTCTATAGAAGTAGCTCCTACAGGGGTACAGCCTCGGGTGCAGAACAATAGGTCCTGCTCTCCCCATGAAATCCAAAATCTGTGAATGCCTTTGCTGAACCAATTCAATGCAATTAAGTTTTTCCTTTGCTTGTTCAATTGAGATTCTCAATTTCTGTAGTTGCTTCCTGCAAACCAATGTCTAGCTTAGAAGAGTGCTGCTCTTTCTCATGTCTACTCATAACCAAGTCTTCCAACTTGTACTTCAACACTCCGAAGCTAACTTGATTTCCAGCAGGATCCTGGGACAATTTGTCAAATTCCAATTTTGTCTCATCTATTTTTTGGGAAATCTGCTGCAGATCTTCAGATAGCATATCCTTTCTACCCTCAATCCGGCTGATGACCTTCAATGCATCCCTCCTTTTTGCTTCCAGTGCTTCTACTTCATTCAATAGGTTAGTTTTCTCCTCCGACACGTGCTTAAGTAACTGCTTTATTGTGTCAACATCTGATCTAGAATAACCCAGAGCTCTAATATTCTGCAGCAATACGGTGTCCTGTTTGATATTTGAGGATTTACCTGTTGTAGGGTCCTCTGTGATTTATGAAGTTTTGGCAAGATCTTTGGCGGTCCTAGCCACGTCCATCCAATCAACAAGCCGTCCCTTCAAGTGAAGAGCAAATGCTCTGGCAAAATAGGTAGAAATATAATGGTTTGTAACCTGTTTCTTGCCATAAACCAATTCATAATATTTAAAAAAATCATCTTTCCATGCGTTCTGGATTCTCCCTTCCTTGAATCCTCTTCTATTTTTTGGAGCTTCACTCCATACCTCGTTCATAACATTCTCTAGGTTGGGTATGTGGGCCTCGGCATGTTTATCACGGAGGTCTTTGGCTTGGATCACATCAGAACCCAAACGTTTACTCTTTGAGGTAAGATTCCACTGCCGGAAGCACTGGCTTCTTGCTTCGGCTGTGGTGATGAGCAAGCACTGATCTGGGGGTGTTTTGGGCCATAGCTAGATCAAGAATTTGTGATCGGAATGCAAGCAGAGAAGGCAGGGGCGGGATAGTGAATGAGAGGCAAACCAGGAAAGAATTTGGTAAAGAATTTTGAAATCCGAAAATGGTGCGGTTCCAGAGTGGTGGATAGCATTAATCATGGTAGTTACTAGCGGATCATGATGACAATTATTCCAAAAATGTGCATTCGGTACATATGTACATGTACAAAAAGGGCTACATTTATAGACACCCTTTCATGCTTTTACCCAAGAAGCCATAGCTCTTGTTTTTTACGAAGCCATAGAGAAGGAAAGGGTTGTGAAACCAAACCTAGAAATGCCGAGGAAAAAGAGGGACGAAATTCCCCTCTACTTTGCTTCACTGCCTCTAGCGCTGCAAAGAAGCCAGAGATCGTATCTCCACCTTCCATCCAGACTCCCATAAAATCCACACTGTCTAACTATCCTCAGGTGTCCCTCAAATCCCAAAACTACACAGCCATAGATAAAGAATATGCTGCAATATTCTCAAATCGTGGCCCTCTATCCATCCCTCCCCACACCCCCCAAGGATTGCCCTATAGGCAACCCAAAAAATGCAACAGAAGTGTATAATTTGTTTTTTTTTTTTTTTTTAAATGCTTAAAAGCCTAAATTCCATGACCTAGTGGTAAGAGCATGTTTTTTCAATCCAGAGGTGCTGGGTTCGATGCCGTATGTATCCTTTTTTACAATGAACTTTCATATATTTTGAATTAATAATGGAATCGCCATGAAGCCCCAAAATTTGTTGAAGACTAAAGAGGTTGAAGATATATCTATGTGAGTTTCAAAACACTATCTATGTGAGTTTCGAATGTCAAAATTGATATTTTTTATATGAAGATGATCATGTTATTTTCAATGAGATTATCTATCTTCCAACAAGACTATTTATTCTCCAACAGGCGTATTCAAGAAAAAAAAATCATATTATGAAGATCCATCTAATTTTTTATTTCTGACCAAGTAGAGAAAACCCACAAACATTACTTTCCAATAAGTTATTTGAAGTCCAATAATTGAAGATCAGGACACAATGGTCGGTATTTTTGTTTTTGCAATCTAATCAAGGCTAATGTTTGAATTCCTCCATTATTTGAAGGCGTTGATAAAAGTTGTACAAGTTTTAGTTGTTATTTTAGTGATTATGGATGGCTTGATGAATATGACTGACCTAGAAAAGGCAGCAGCACCACATGACCAATGTAAGTTGTTTGAGAGAAGTTGTGGAGAGGGGATAGAGCACCATACCAAGCAGAGAGCAAGGTTGCGACTGACCTAGATGGGACTTGCCACCTTATGGTTGATGAAAATGAAGTGATGTTAGAAGCTTTTAGTATTTCTTTTCCTTGGAAAACTTTTCGAGATGCTTTTGAAGGCATGAAGACATTTGGATATTGGAATTTTGTTAAGTTATGATGCTACTTTTATGATCTACTTTTGACGACCAAGTTGAAGACATGAAGATCAAATAGAACATTTTTGAAGAATTCATCGGGACGATGAATATCTTGAGGGGGAATAATGTTATGTGCTTTATCTTGACTATTTTTGTATAATGTGCTTAAATTTGCGAAATGAATGGATAAATGAAGAACTATATGGGTGTAATTTGGAGAAAATATAAAAAATATGCAAATATTGTGGAGGAAGCATGAGAAGGATTATTTATGTGGAACCTATAGGCTTGAAGAAGTATTAAAGTCCTTAAGAAATATTTTCAATGGTTGATAAGTTGATGATGTGTCATGAATCTGAAGGAGCATGGTAGTTGCAAGGAGCTTAGATGGCCTAGGTTTGACATTGAGATGGCAAGATCTAGTGAACTTATGGTAGTTAATTTAGATCTAAGATTGTGATTTGCCTACATCTAGTGGCTAGGATTAAGTGGAGTTTTGTATAAGATAGCCAAAATTCATGTTGAAGGGAGGCCCAATTTTGGAAGATGACATCTGGGCAAAGTTCTTGAAGTTGTGAGTATCTTTCTTGATCAGTTGATTATTATTATATTGAAGTATGATATTTTGAATATGATTATGTGATTCTCTCATTATTATCTCAATTTCTCTAATCTCACATAAAGTTTATGAATTGGTGCAAGAATTTATGATGGTATGAATGATGTACGATGCCAGTAGAGCGAGGCTTAGCCTATCTCATATACCTTGAGATTTGCTTTGGTTCTTTGGTCTTGCGTTTGCCTTGAGTGCGTTGACCAAGCTAACAGTGGTCTGTAGGTGTTGGAATTCCTCTTCTGTGTTCTTTTCTTGCATTGTAAGCAAAGCAGGCATTCATTGTCTTATATTCTTCTTCCTTGTGCAGCACCTAAGGTACTTGTTCTTCCTGGCTCTTGTATTGTAGCTTTAGTTAGGGGTAGGATGTCTTTGAAGGAGGTTGCAAGGAAGGGTAAGGGAGTTGCTGGGTTTGTTCCTCCATCTCCCAGTTCTCTAAAAATCTGTAGTTCTTGTGTTAGATAGATAGGATTGAGGAGCAATTAATGTCAGTATGACGTTGGGGCTCTCAGGTCAAGATGACCCTAGAAGTTTCTATGATTCTTTGTCTGCTTTTTGTGGCAAGAGTTGTTTGACAGGGGCAATTGCTCTTGAACGGGGTGCATCTGTGAATCATTTGCATTGCCAATCTGTTAATCCAACCGCTAACTTGATGCTGCAATTAGACATGTGCAGACTGGTCTGCCCATGAATTAGTGATTGAGTTTGCCCATGAACTTGTGAACATGAGTTTCCTTTTGTGTCTGTAAATAAGCTCTTTTTGTTTTAGTGGCTGTTGCAACACATGTTGTTGTATATAGTGCGAGTTCTGTAAAATGAGGCCAAGGGTATAGCAGTTATACCTGCTCTGGGATTGTTGCTATATCTAGGTGAGCGTGGGCATCTTGCTGGGATTCAACTCCCCAAAATCAATATCTTGTGCTTGTTTTCTTTTGCAGATTTTATACAATTATGGATGGGAGTAATCATTCTGATGTCAGTGATTACTCCCATCATTAAGCTTATGTGGATGTAATTTCAGTTATTTGATTATTGAGATAAGGCTGGAGCATTGACATCGTGTTGGGGTTCGATCCTCAAGCTCTATTCTATATGTGGTTTGGAGAAGTGTAGTGCATTGTTGTATTGAATGGTTGACAACCATTATATTGGTTTTTTAAATCTCCATTGACCTCATGGGGTCAAAACACGATTGTTTGACCCCATCTTGATTTCGAACAAATGGCTTGTATGCCTCTAGAGGGTATATCCTATGGGATATACCACGATCCAATGGCCCTGAAAAATCTAGAGGCATCCTAAACAAAAATTTTGGTCTAGACAATTTACAATACAAATGTCAAAATGGATGCAAATTATCTAGCCACGCATGTCCTATCCAAATTTCTTGTTGATGCTTAGCTCTGTGCAATTGCATATACATTACAATGCATTAAAATTCACAAAGACTGGAAGTATGCAAAGGGTGGTTTTAAGAAAAGGAGCTTAGGGCACTTTGATTTTTGAGTTTGCCATGCCATGTGAAACAAAGGCATAAAACGACCTTGATTTCCTGACTTCAAAACTCATAACAAGACAAACCAAGAAGAATCATCATCACAACATGACAAAACCATTCAAGCAGAGAGACAAACTGAGTAACTAATTTGGATTAATTTGGAATTCAGAAGTAGAAGTCCTCGAAGAAAGGAGAGGCGCGCCCGCCATGTCATGAGAAATAGGAAAAAATTAGCACAATAGGGATGGCCATTTTGCCACATCCAGAAGGCACCTTGGATTTCCAGGCTAATGGGGATGAGCCCTTACTATGCATTTTGGATTTCCAGACTATAATGTGTGCCCAATCAAAAACCGTTGTAACTTATGATTGTTGAAGGTTTTGAAATAGTAGAATGCTGATGCTGGCATCTCCGTTTTGCTAAGAAACGGTATAAAAGGTTTTTGCAATTGTTAAGGGCTAGATAAAAGCGCGAAACAGAATACGGCCGTATTCTCTATAGAATACGGCGAATACGCAAATAAAAAAAAAAACCGTATTCGAAAAATACATACGCCGTATTCAAAGTGTAAAACAGAATACGCCCGTATTCTGGAGAATACGGGCCCAAATACGGCCGTATTCAGTGTTTAATGAAAAAAATTCAACGCAAAGGGGCTTCTTTTTGTTTTCTTTCTCTCTCTGTTGTTTCGGCGGCGCCCGACCTTCTTTTGGAGCAAATAAGGCAGCGTCGAGTACCCCTGGATTTGAATACACGAAAGCTACTGAAGTGCTTGCTCGTAAGTCAACAATCCTTGACTCTTAGAAAGCAGATACGAGAACGAGAAGGCTGATATTCATAGGTCTGATGTAATCCAGAGATCCATTAAAGAACCGATTGGCGAGGATAAGGTTAGCAGCATCAGTTGGATGGAAGGGGTCCCAAAAAATGTATTCTTTCCTGTTACTGCACAGATTTGAAATAGGCATACATGATAAGAGCCCATTAAGTCGTCCAAGGCCACAGCATCCTCTATCAGTAACCTTAAAACCTGCAGGTAAACAAACCCAGTTCATATAAAAATTTCTTTTCCTTGCTTAAATTTCTTAGCCCATCTAAACCTGTAAGCCTGTAAACCAATACAGAACTTATTGGTGATTATGTTATAGTTTTAAGCTTTCATTTGTTGTATCTTGTATGAGCAGACGATGGGTAATTGGCCAGATGGTTATGCTTGAGTTGGATCCGGCGAGCCTAAATTTACTTATTAAATCAGAGTCCCAATTGGTGGAGTTAATTGCTGCCTAAGGTAATTTTATTTACTTCTTTAGTCTGCATCAATTGAACTGGCTGCTTGATAAGCTTGCATTCTATCGCTGGCACAAAAGTATAGACGTAATTTCATTTAATTGCCATGTAACCTTGGCCAATTATTTACTCTACAGCAAGGTGTTGATGTAAAAAATATCGGGTGTCTTGTTGCTTTCCACAAGATTGTGCACAGGAAATGCATATGATCAATTTTAAAGGCTGTGGGTGATGGTAGTAATGTTTCCACCATATGTTATCTAGAACGGGGTGGGAACATTTGTTTCATAGATTCTGGCACCACAATCACTTTGCTTCTCATCTGTCTAGATCTTCTCCCAAATATCAAGTATGGTGGAGCTTTTTTTAGTATTTGTAGATATTAATGAAAAGCTTATGCAGGCCACACAATATCTCTAATGTATGATGCATGCTGGCTCTGCAAGCTCGGAAAATAGACAGGCTTGATTGCTTTTTGTTCGGGACTGGTGTTTCGGAGTTCCAACTGCTGGGATTTATTGGTCAGTCCAGCACTCACGAGGGAGCTTATGCTGATTTTCATGGCTATTGGAGGGCTATGTGATCCAAGCAACTTCACCTTTGTTCCGCAGTGCAACATATGATTTGTGGGCACTAGTCTGGAAAGAGGAATTTATCATAAGATCGTTTCAAGTTCCAAATCTAGTGATCCTTGATAGCGAATGAAGCCAAGGAAAATGTTGTTTTGGCTCTCAAGCACCTCTCTCAATTACATTTGCTGAATGAAATTGCCCAGGAGACATCCTTTTGCTGATGCAAAGTTGTAAAGATGTATGGTAAATGGTAAAAGTGGACATTGAAAGTATGCTTTCTTCTTTCATCATTAAAGTATCTCATTATTTTTGTCTGGATGAGGTTCACCGAAAAGTCTTTATTATATTTTGTCATTGGTGGTGTGGACTACTCAGACTTTACCCTGTTTGGTTATTGTGAAATGAAGGGATGAAAGGTGGACATTGTATGCATTTCCTTCCTTATGTATGCATGCTTTTTGCTTACAGGTCACCGGAATCTCTAGCTTTTTGAGTTACTTTTATGTTTTAATATGATAAATTTTACTTTTATGTTTTTTTCCCTTAATGTTGTTATTATTGCAATAGAAGAATTTACAGTTTTCATATTTAAAAAATAGAGATTAAGCTGAAAAGATCAAGCTGAAAAGATCAAGTACAAATATGATGTTTTATGGATCTAAGAGAATATTCTGTATTCTCCGTATGCATATTTCACGTATTCGTATTCTGTATTCATTTTTGGGTCCCCGTATTATTTCCGTATGCGTATTATGTCCAGAAGGCGCTTGGGCCCTGGCAGATGGCGACCAGTGATCGTCAAGTTTGGAATAGGTAATTCTTGCCGGCAGGAAATTTCGGGGCGAAAGCCCTGGCGAGCGGCGGCAGCCGCGAGCCTGGGCGCGCGCCCTGAAATTTCCTGCCGGCAAGAATTTCTTGACGAAATAAACGCCGCCTTGATATTTCCGGCTGTCCAAATTTTTTTCCGGCGACATTTTGGCACCAAAAAATCAGGAAAGCATCGACAGAAAGTTTCAGGTTTAAAAAACAAGGCAAAAAAGCCGAAATATCAAGGCGGCGTAAACCGTTAATTAGCTGTACTCCTTGCACTCCTTGCAGAAGCTCTATACCGCCTAGCACCAAACGGTCGGAATTCTGGTCTGTTCACATGCATAAAACGCCCTGGCGAGTTGCTATCTCTGTAATTGCTGAGCTCTCTGGACAAAACACGGGCACCGGACTTCTTCCTTGTTATATAGTTTTCTTTCCTCAGCTGCATATTTCGTTTTCGGTATTCTTTAAACGTTTGTGTTCGTGCTTCATTCTCCACTCTGCTTATATCATCGAAAAGGGTAATAATTTAAATCCTTCTCGCAAAAGCTTCAGAATCTGCAAAAGCAATTAGATCTTGTCTTGTAGGAAACCTTGTTTCTTCATCTACCAAGAATATCCGTTCGCATTCCGATATCAAAGAAAATATATTCCGGTTCTACCTAACACAGTATAATCTTCATCATTTTCTACTTGCAATCCTCAAGGTGCTGAGTCCGTTACCAAAAAGACTCGAAACAAATACAACATGAGCTTTGGCATTTACTTCTTCATTTAAGATCTATTTCCAACTCCAGGGCAGCAATTTTGCTTTCGGAAGCATGGCTATGGTGCCGCTTTTTGTCTCCATAGACTCATCACGGAATCCTAATGGTTCTGAAGACATAGCAGACTTTCGACTTCCACCTTCTCGGTTAATTGATGCAGAAACAACAGAGGTAATTAATTATTCCTTAGCATTCTAGATGTATTATATCCACGAATGGTTTGATCCTTAGCTGTCCAAGTAGTTGTCATTCTGTCTGTTGAATCATAGTTGTCATTCTGTCTGTTGAATCCGGATTATTCTCCTGTTTTGGGCACAGACGACCTGATAATAATTTAAGACTTAAATTATTTTGTTCATTAATCAAAGAAATATATCTATGTCAGTGAAAACATCTGAAACTCTCACTTTCGACCGTTACCGAGACTTGTTTCTGATTATTTTCTCGCATTACCGCTGACGGATCTAGATTGTGAGCCCAATTCCTGTAAGGAAATTGTTAAGTGCTGGTTATAACCTCTTTGATTCATTTATTTTCATCTTGGAGGGTTTAGGGCAGGGCCAGATTCAGGGTAACCAGACTTGCTGTGGGCATGCTGCCCTTGTCATCTGCATCGCAGGCCTCTGAATTCCGGCATACAGGCCAGTGTGACCTTAGATCCATGGGCATTGGAATGTAATTGGGGTTCAATTCCCCAGGCCCAGATCGGATGCAAAAAGGACCTCCCAGATACGGTTTACCAATGTAAAAGGCGGGCTCAGGAAATTTCAGTCGTGCAATGAAAGCTTGCCAGTGACGTCGTGTGATCTCATGCTGCGGATTGTTCTTGATTCTTTGCGCTGACATCAGAGGATATTTCAGAATTTATTTAAGACAGACACGTCAGGATTTAATCAGGCAAAATTTCCTCTGCAGTCTGGCTAGAAAAGAGACGGGAAGGGACATGCATGTTGGAAAAATATGTAAATGCAGTTTTGAAAGCAGACACCCTCCAGATTCCAATGCAACATAGATGCTCAATTCATCAATTACCATTCACTTCATTGTGTTTGAATTCAACTCTTATTGTAGGTCAAAACTAAAAATAACATCGGACGATATCGTACACATTACCAATCAATAAGGCCTCAAATTACTCTGAAGATGCCTTCAACAAAGAGTGCTCTTTCAATATACATCTATGCTTCATGAAAAAGAACTGGCCATGTACCAGTTAAACAACCATCATTTCCTCTCCTCTATGTTACAAATGAGAAATAAATATACATATACACAGCTTGGTAAACACAAAAACTCTGAGATGATGAATATATGCCGGTGCCCCACACCAGCTGCCGGGTTGAATGACTTTCATCAGATTGGCTTTCACAGGATAGTGAGATGAGGAGAACAGGAAAATCATTTATGAGGTACACGCTCTCTCTTTGGAGTCCTGCTCCATTAAGTGACCACGTCAAGAACTTTGTTACCATGATTCATACGTAAATTTGTCCCACGCATCCTGCATAACACAAAGCAGACAGTTATGTCGTATAACTTTGCCCATCGCTATCTGAGCTAAGTCTAGTGTCCCAGGTCGATTTACAGATCAAACAAAGTGTGCTGCACAATAGGTCCAGGTTCCATGCGTGAGCAATAAATTCGCTTATCATACTGGTACGAATGTATTGTTCTGACAATCACCCAGCTAAATACATCCTCAACAAGGAATCGATGCTTCTAATTTTGTTCAAGACATCTGATGAAACATATGTCTAGAGGCATGCTCCATTGGAAGAGAGGCTTTCTCACACATTTGCATGTAAGAGCACTATTATTGCATTTCTTAATACCCTACACTAGTTTGATTGGGAGCAGTTACAAGAATGGACGCACTCTCAAACAGGATACACTCTCAACACCCAGTACATTACAGTGGTCACCAAGAATAGGATACACAACCAAAAAGAAAGATTCGATATAAAGAAAGTTGTAAACCTATATTCATTGAGCATGTACATGTATACCTGGATAACATCAAAGACTTTTTGTGCAAGATATTTCTGTTCCACAGTGGCACCTTTCTGTTGTACTTTATCAGGATGAAGGCAAAGTGCAACCTTTTTATAAGCCTTTTTCACAGCCACTGGATCTATGATATCAGTTAGTGAGATTGCCTTCCATCCAGCCTCTGGCCATAATATCTGAATAGATTCATGAAATTAAAAAGCCAAATCAGACAACTAGACATTGCAGCAATGAACGGAATTTAATATAACCCTGACTGTGTAGAAACCCCAAATGGACTATCCTACAACAGCATATGCTGCTACCCAAGCAAATGCTTCTCAAGATTTTATCTCAAAGCAGGCTTTCTCTATAAAATAAAACAGGATGGTCTTAGCCACAGCTCTTGCATGCAACTGTGGAGCACTATTAGGCTGGGCTGCAGTGAGAAGAAGTCTGGATCTGTCAATGTTTTGCCATTGTATATGTCTGGCATATGCTGGACTATAATTTATGATACAATATATGCCCACCAAGTATGTGATTATTGTTGTCACAATGGGCTACTTTCAAGGAAGTAAGCTAATAGGCACTTTTGTATACATTTAACAGGAAAAAGAAGATAAAATCAAGGTTGGAGTCAAATTAATTACTTTGCTCTTTGATGAGAATACGAAGCTTTGGCTTGCAGGTTTTAGTAGTGCTTGCATCAACGGAGTCGCTTGTGTACTAGAAGACGACCTATCCAGTATAAGAGATGGAATCTCACTCTAGGAGCAGTCGCATTTTACAAGAATTCCAGTCTGAGCCCTCGATAAACTTTCTCAAACATGATATTTTCCTTTACTGTTTAAATTCTTTTTCTTTGAAGATCTTTGACAAGAAACTTACATATTGTAAAGTTGAAATCAATGCACGAACATTGCCCTGCTTTCCAGCTACCCACTGGCAAATAGCAGCATCCAAATCCTCTGCTACACTCTGCAACCATTCAATGATTCATTCATGTACCCAAAATGGAAAGACAATCATGCAAATCTGCATATTTATTATAAGTCATATAAAGGGATGTAAGGCACAAGTTCTAAATAAGGATATTCTCTAATTCTCGTCTCCAGTTTGTGAAAGATAAAATGCAGCACACGTTATGATGATAGCACTTGCAATCCAATGCACCTCTAGCATAGACACTTGGCAAGGCAATGGAATAGACAATTTCAGAGATGCCCAGCTGCCTTTGACAAAGGAGTGGAATGACCTACTTCGAACAAAATTAACTACAAGTTGTACGTGTGTACAGCATTTGCAATTATCAAAATCTGTAATATACGAAGCCACTGAATATATAAAGTATGGAGGAAAACGGAAGGTAGTCTTGGGTGAGCATTGCATGGAATATGCTTGAAAAATTACAAAAATCTTGTGATAAAACAGCTTGCCATTGAACAAAGCAACCGGTATTGCATAGGGATATTGCATAGCGCTATTGCATAGCAATTTTTGTTTATCATTCTTACACATCTCATAAATATCCTTTTAGTTTCTTCAATTATTCAATTGAAGGTCATTAATACTTGTCAAGCGGCTCTCTACCATGCTCAGTAAATGTCTTTTAACCACAAAACGTATTTTGCATTTGAAGACATTCGAGGGTTGACCCGTTTGCATCTCAAGATGAAAGTCCCTTCTTTGTTATTAACACAATTAAGTCTCATCAAGTGGTTTAATAACCCAAGAATCAGGCAGCAAATGGCCAAACAGAAGGTGTTTACCACAAGAATATACTAGATAGCTACGAACACAAAAAAAATCTGACACCGATCACAAACAAATCAAGAAAAATGAAAGTACCCTAACATAGAGCAGCTCGCCACTCTATCGAATGCCCAAGATCCAAAAACAGGGACCAATTCCTTTGTAAATTGCTACTACGCAAGTGAAATTTAGCGCCAAGTATGGCACTGTTGAGAATGTCGGACATGGTAATAGAATAATTTCGGCATGCTTCAAAATTTATTACTGATGTTATATTTTTGTTTGAAATGACACTGCCAATGACATGAGAACATTAATCAAAAATATTTATCCGAAGAATCTAAACAATACAAGAAACGCTTATTCAAACATCCAAAGAAAACAAATATCCTTTCCTAAAGAACATATCAAACATAGCAGACTGAAAAAAATCATTTATTACAACCCACAAAACGACAAGTCCCTTTTCTGCGTGCTCGTACATAAGAACAAACAGAAAAGCTTTTAAATAGAAGGAAGGAAAGTTACATGTTTTCCTGCTTGCTCTTTGGATGAGATGTTTGCCTGCAGACATGATATAACATCAGTCTTAAGACTTGAATATTCAAAAGCTCCAGTACCCAGAAAATCAAAACCCTCCTTTGTAGATGGATGCCAGCACAAGCAATCGAAGCTACAGATTTCATTTTAAAGACTAAAGCACAAGTGAAATAAAAACCTTCCAATATCACAAAAATCCCCTTGCTCTTTGATTAAGTTTTGGATTAAGTTTTATGGTCTATAAATGCATTACTCTTAAAACCTCACAAATGTGAAATCTCCGCTAAATAGAATATTCTCCAGTAAAAAAATACCCATACATAAAGCAAAGCTTGAGAGCACACGAAGATCAACCATAACATGAAACAGAAAGGCTAAACACAGATAAACAATGTGGTGATGATGATGTGTCCTCGTCAAATTAATAGTGCTAGTTCTGATCTATAACATGTTTAATCTCACGTTAAAGTCATGCACTTAGGTATGCAATAGACGCCGTTGAGAAGCCACACAGAATGAAAGATGCATAACTTTCAGAGCAGCTGAAAAATAAGCGAAGAGAATAGCTCACACAATGATGGATTTTGAGTAAATTATGTCAGAAAAGTATAGAATGCATATTCACGGCATAAGAACACATAGAATATCGCAATTCAAAATGAGAAGACCATAGCATACCTTAATCCCAGTGTTCTTTGCAGATGATTCTTCCTCGTCCATCCGTACTTTGGTCCCATTTTCCTCATTTGATGATTCGCTTTGACAATCATCTTTCAGAAATAAAAACGATAAGCACAATTAGCATAGACAATGAAGTTTTAAGCCTTATCTAGATTTGTCTCTCTGCAATTTTATTTATCCAAAAGAAATCTTCCATGCCCCCATCTCAACCTTAGAAGAAAAAAAATACGTACTGTAAACATCTAGGATAGTAGCAATTGTGTCTCTCCTGGTGGTAGTTACACTCACATTTGATTCTTTTATATATGTCCAAAGAAAGGATCATCCAGAAGTACTCCTGACTATTGACAGCTTACTTGTTCCCAAACAAGGACAGTGTGCTGCTTTCTCCCCAAATGAGTTTCCAGTCAGCATTCCATGTTCCTTAGGTTTATGCATTACATTAGTGAAAACTTACCTACATGTCGATTTCCAAATAATTTTTTTTCCAAAAATAGTAAAAATTGCCTTTACAAAATAAGAACGTTAAAAAAGCCAACACCAGCATATCAGACAAATTATTTTAGTCTACATTCGTACTGCATTTACTGATTTAAACGGCCTTTAAACAGAAACAGGTAATCTTACCTTGAGAAGTTGTATTCCTGAATGATGCATCCAAACCTCCTTTAAATCCAAATAGATTATCCTGCAAGCTGCACTGACTCAGAATTTGGAAATGACAAATATGGCAATATAGGCACAACAAAGACAGCCATAGACCTAAGCACTGGAGAAAAATTACCTTGAAGACACCTTCATATTCAGAAAAAACTGAAGTTTGTGATTGCTTGACCCTTCCCAAAAAATGCCTGCTGGGTGCAGCTTTATTTCTTGAATCATCATCCAATTCATCTAGAGGAACTTTTGTGACATCTTCCAACTCAACAGCAGCATTGCGAATTTTCATCCTGTCATGGACTTCCTGAACGAGAATTTTAAAAGACTTCCTCTCTCTTAAATCTTTCCTTAGAATACTTTCTACTCTATCCTGTTCACATGAAGGTTCTTTCCCTATCTCATCCGTTCCACACTTGCCATTTCCTAGCATGCCATTTTCGTTATAGGAAGAGTTTACAGGTTGTGAATGCTGCTTTTGAATGCAAGCGTCATTCACTTCTGGTTCATCTGTCGATTCCCCTGTCCCCTTAGAACACATATGCTCCCTTCCAACAGACATGCAAGGAGAAAATGCAGACGCATCTTTCACTTCCGAAGGAACATAGGATGCATGAGAAACAGAAGTGCCACTACAGCTTGAACCTGACCAACACGGACTTGAACCACATATTAAATCTTGTAGGCTAGAATTTTCTTCACATATCAAGTCATCCAAATCCTTGATAGTATATTCCCTGAAGGATTCTGTCTCTAAAATTTCAGAGATTTGGTTCTCACTAAATATCTCAAGCTTTCTCCTACGTATTGAATTCCTGTGATTAGATTCAAGTGATGGAGCTGGCCTTGTTGGTGGTCTTACAATAGATGGTTCTGTCACAAGTTGCACATGATCGACAGTCACCCATTGAGCTTGACTTGCCCCGACATCCCTTCCAGGACTAACATGCATCTGCTCAATCCCAGAGTGAACATGAATATGCTCAATTCCATTTTCTTCATATAAAAAACCCTCCTCCTTAAAAGAACTACTGGTGGTTGTCGGCCCTGAAGAAGTTTCCAAGAAATTTTCTGTGTCCAAAACATCAGCCCTAGTGTCACCCATTTCAACCCTATTAGCTACTTCTGGTGTGTAAAAGTCATTTGGCGACATCCTCTCAGGAGAATCGCTACTGCTGGAAGCAAGGTATTGACTAGCAGCTTCGTTTTGTACATTGAAGGCATCAATAGTTTTTGATGATGTATGTACATGTGACGTACCTCTGAGATGCATTGCTCCTTGCACAGTATTCATAGAAAATGATGAAGCAGATGAAGCTGAACATGAAATGCTGTTAGGAAACTGGTCTTTCCTGTCACATGGCATTACAATAATATCAGGAGAAATTTTTCGAATGCCCTTGGGGTGCCATTTTCACCTATTCCTACTATTGCAATTAGGAGTTTCAAGTCATACAACTTAAACAAAAGTACAATAGACAAACTTCCAAAATCAGCTAATCCATGCTCCTGAGAGCGGATTGTTATTATTAAAAGAAACTTGAAACACACAACATTCTAAAATAAAATCATGGAATGAATTATGAAAAAAATATAGCAAGTCACTTTTCACAACCAAATATTGTACAATGACCTACTTATTTTTATTCATTTTCTTCCAGCAGTATGCATTTAGGCCACCTTCAAATAACAAAATGCATGCATGCAGAAGCAGAAAGGCCAGCCAGCAAGAAACAAACAATCTTTTGGAGGGCCCAGAAATGTAAGACAATAACTTTCTCCCTGTGTATTTGATATACAATGCAGCCCCCCAAATTTAACGATTAAATATACATCATATTTGATTTTATTGCTGGGAGCTTGTTCTATGAAGAGGCAGAACTTCATCAAACTGATCATGCTCAATAAGGGCAACCAGATTAAGAAAATGGTAGTGATGATTGAATATGTTTTCTTATTTAACAGATTAGAGAAACTCACATTTGAAATTGCGGTGCACGATGAGCTTGTTTCTCCATTTGAGGGGACAAATTAGGAGACTTTGATTTCACAGACCGGCCTGGACTAGGTGACTCTGAAGCAGTTTTTCTCGATGACTTCCCAGAACATCGTAAGAAATCTCGAAGAATCATTGTTTTACCTGCAAGTGCATCCTCACAGGCAACTGCAGTTGCGTGTTTTCTCAACTTACCCCCTGGTGGTCCACCAAAAACCTCAGTATCATCAGATGGTGGATCAAAAACAGGTAGCTCTGAAGGTCTGGAGGACGTTTTGACGATTGGGGTTCGAAAAACATCATCATGAAGTGATCCTGCAGATTGCTGGCCACCATAATTTGGAACCAAGTACCTGGGAGGGCCTCCAAAAACATCATCATACACCCTAATTCCTTGTGGAGCTCTGCCTCCACTACAAACCGGACTGTTAGTTCCAGATGGTCTACAAGAATTGCAACAAGAACTTTTGATCCTCACACCAGATGTAAAAGAATGTTTTGACCCACTTACTGCTCCATCGGAAATAAAAGAACCTACCCCGGCTTTACTTCGACAACTGCTACTTCCACTTCCAGCTCCATTAAGTCCTTTAGACACCTTAATCTCAATCCCTTCAACACTTCTGCCACTACCAGCATTGCTAGAAAGGAAAAAACCACCTCCATCTGAATCAGGAGCTTCAAAAACTGGCAATTCAGCCCCATCTGCAAAGCCTGGTCGATTCATGGCCTTATAGTGCAAGAGAAAGAAAGCGGAATGGCTCGTCGGAAAGGGCAGAGAGAGCAGCCATAGCTAGGGCAAAAAACCACGATGGATACTGCAGATTTGGAATGGAAAATAGAGAGAAATCATACGAAGTTGCATGCAGGAAAAAAATTGTGCATGAAGGGGATGGTCCCCCTGCCTGGCGTTCCACGTGAGTGGCAGATATCCCTGTTTCTCTTTTCAGACCGGACCGCGAGTCCACGTCATCATGCCACGTGGGTCCCTCGCATTTGCCAATGGCCCTTATGGGTCTTTTTCTATTATTCAGACCATGAGTTCTTTATGCTAGTGGGTTCCATACCTCCTAGTGCTTGCTCTCCTTTTCTGTTTTCATTGACAAACATTGCTCTCCCTCTTCTTCTCTTCTGTAGATAAGATTTGTATGGCACCCCCTGCGCTACTTCTCACTTTTCTAGCCACTCCTTCTGTCTGTTAATGTTCCTTTTTTCTTCGTACTAAAATGCCAAATCTGGTCTCCCTTTTTTCTCCTATTGAAGATGCCAAATCTGATCATCCCGGTGGATCTCGATGGATCATCACCTTGTCTTTACTGTAAAGAACACATCTTTGCCTTCTCTTTTGTCTTTAATGCCACCTTCTTATCCCTATCTATGTGTTATTTTCTCCACTTTAACTTTTTTTGGCATCTTTTTAGTAAAATAGCAGCAGAAAAATGTCCTCAAATATGTAAAGAACACTAAGTTGATAAAACTATTAGGAATGGAAGTCGGTCCTATTTTCTTTTATGGTTCTGATCATATTAAGGATATTGTGGAATGGATGTTGTCCTATTTTTGTTTTATGACTGCAATCTTATTAAGGATATTGCAAAATGTTTCTATTCCACTGGTAATTATGTTATGATCGTAACCTATGCCATCTTAAAACTACTTAAGATTATAGCTTAAGTTTTTTTAGGTTCTTGTAAAATTTAGTGGCGTTGTAAGCGGACTGTATTTTAATACCATTAACACATAATACATTAACACCTAAAAGTCAAAAAAGAAAATCAAATAACTGAATCGAACTACATTCACAAGTTGAAAAACAACCCCCCTGGTTCTTTTCAAATGCTTCTAAATGGTCAAAGGATCTCAAAGATGGGTTGCAGCAAAGTTCCTACACAAAAAGCATGTTCCACGCCTCCAAGAGGCAGAATCCCTTGTAGTGCATCAAATCAAGCACTCCAAGCACCGAGGGTTGGGTAGAGAGCCGAATTTACAGCTTCTGCTCACCCCTGGACTGATTCAATCTCTCCTCCATCATTTTGGCTCATTGGGAGTCTATTCGGCCGCTGTCACAGTCCCGAAGCTTTCCTTCGATGGTTTGGGTTTGCCCACCCAATCGGGTGATGCCACTTTACACTTCAATAACATTTCATTTCCTTACCTAAAGGTTTAATGTTATTGACTTTGTTCTTGCCCCATGTTCATAACATATCTCCCCCCTTCGAATCCTTGGTCCCCAAGGATCGTGGAAGCTTTTTCTTATGTGTACTTCTAAAACCCATTCCCTGGGTCAACCCATGACCATAGTTTCGTCAATCTAGTTGTGATGGTTTTCTCACCTTGGATTAGAGTGGAAGCCCAACTTTTACCTTAGTTCACATCCAGTGCAACTAAGTACCTGATTCCCGTCAAATTGCTAGTGCAAATTTAGTATTCTTGATCCTTGATCTAAGAATACCATGCTACAAAAGATTCAGTATCTTCATGCTTATCGTCAAATACAGTGGTAACAACAATAGATCTACTCGAATGTAAGTATTAGTAAGCTTATACAATCCTACCGCCTTGTAGACTCAGACTTTGTTCTTTCATCAAAGATCTTTATTAGTCCTATTACAATAGAATAAAATCTCCATAATTAAACTATACACCAATTATGGCTAATTGGTTCATGTATTTTCCCATGAATTTCAATTGGATTCTTTATCACAATACCTAGATTTGATTCTCATGCTCCAAGCATTATCAAGAATCCAGGATAAGCCCCCTTTTGGTTTTATCATGTCGAATACCAATAGCGTATCCCTTAAGAATGGCATTCTATATGTAAAACACAATACAATTTCTAGTGTAATGTTTGGTAGGGTTCAACAATATGCAATGTTCAAACTTAATCCCAGATTAAGTCTTCTGCACATTATCTATTACAACTTATAAACCCAGGCGCATACATATATGCACTACTTTGGTCATATGGAGGGGTGGTTCAGACTCTTTTCTTTATGGATAACTATTTGTATGCCTGCCTGCCAGGACAACACCATTCTTCTAAAAAATCTCTTTCTTGAATTTACAACCTATACATCCTTCTTATGTGAACCCAATGTTTTGGGTTTCACATTCACATTCACATTCAATTCGCTACCCATTTTTCTTAAAAAAGCTTGTGATAATTCTAATAATCAATCTACCTTCATCAAACATATTCTAGACCACTCTGTAGTAAGTTTGATGTTGTTATTGCATTCCACCTTGCTTATTCTTTCCTGAGGCGAGAAAAACATTTTCCTCCCTCTTTCAAAAAGTTAGCTAATCAAGCAATCCTGGGGCCTCCGCCTAACGGTGTCATCCCATGTTTCCTCCTAGAATCAACATAGGAGGAATTTTAATGCTATTTGCACCCAATTTACAACCTAATATAGAGTTTATCTAATATTCAGCTTGGATGATACACTTATAAGAGTTTTGGCCCCTTCCTAAGCCTTGCTTATAGGAGTATTTGACTCCACTCCCTAAGCCCTGCTTGTAGGAGGTTTGACTCCATTCCATAAGCCCTGCTTAGAGTTTTGACCACTCCCTAAGCCCCGCTTATAGGAATTTTGAACACTTTCTAAGCCCTGCTTATAGGAGCTTTTAAAGCCATATGCTTATATCGCAAAATAAATTGTGAATTCCTAGATAATCAAATTTCATGGTTAGTACTCAAATAAACATGCATAAGCATTTCAAGCAACAATTTTTACAATTGACATTTGACCAGTTAATCATAATCAGATTTCATTCTAATCATAATGTTCTCCCAGAGACAACACCATCTCTTGGTCCTTAAAATCTCTTCAACCTATACTTATCTTGTAAGAGATAACTTATAACTCTTCACATAAAGCCATAGACCTTTGTTTTTGCTAGTCGAAGTTGTTAACTTCAAGTTCAGCTTACAACAACCTAAATTGGATTTATCCCAACCGCTAATTGCTGTGGGGTTTCTTACCTAATTGTTGAATAGAGTTGTCGTAGGCACACACTTATTAACAACATATGCTGGCTACATTCCATTGTTTCTAACACTAGTGGACAATTGGTAGAGGTATATTTCTATAGAGGTTATTCTATAATAGCAAACACCCTAGGTAGTTTGTGTGACGTCCCCTACTCGTATACGGTGCACTCACCGTATACAACCAGGAGTTCATCCCCCATACCAGCTCCGTGCCGATACAGGGCCCTCCACATGACACTGCAACCGTAACGGGTTCCAGTGGGAAGAGTGGAAGGGTCATTGCACCCCGTCTCCCTCAGGGCCTACCTAGCTGCGGAAGCGTAAACATACATGTCAGTAGCACATACATCAACATCATATGACCATCGCGAAGGATGATCCTCCACATATCCGCATAGGCTAAGATCAAGACATCACATAGGGAATCCTACCCAAGGCTCGCACCACGGGGATGGACCGACAAGCTTGGGTCTCCGAGTTCATTGCGCATGTAATTCATGGCAATGGATTTGGGCGGCATAAGAACATGGCCTAGGGTTGTCCACTCCATCCGCCCCTCCCCGTGCACACTTTGCGAGTAGGTGAAAAGTGTTGGGACTCGATCAGAGCCGCACGGGATGCATAGCCGAGGGGGCTATATCCCCGGGTTACATCTCCCCGCCCGATGGGGGCGGTAGGGATCTCTCCCTCCGCAGATCTACAATGCTGACTCTGTGTGACTAGAGGGCCACCGCCTCGTATTCGACTTGAACTCAATGGAAGGTCATATTCACCACCTCACGAGTAATGAGCCCATGCCTTGCCCACACGCAGGTGGCAAGCCATTAGACCTAGTCACAAAGTGACCCCGGCAGCATTACTAACACACCATAGGGGTCGCTCAAGAGTCGAACATGAACCTCCTTATAAGCCGCCCGCCCCTTCACCCACAACCCGGTGTGGCTCTTGTGCACGTGCCGCATCTACAAGGTGTGCTAGAGAGGCTACTCTAGGAGCATCAACTACAAAGCTTTAGGTCTCTACCCCCTTCCCAATACAAGGAGTTCACAGAGATACATCATCCATATACATCACGGAAGAACTAAAGAACAAGATCTAATCTATATCATAGAGTTAGGTTCTTTAGTTAGAATCGCTATCTAGAGTTCTAGAGGGCTGCTATGGGCAGTCTAATAGGCTAAACCCTTGATTCAATGCCTAAAATAGGGTTTAGACTATCTAATTGGCCAAATACCTGATCCTTGAGGGGCTCCTCCCCGACTGAGCTCGACCATCCTCACAAAACGCCAATCTCGAGGAACTAAGGATGCAATTCTCCCAAAAGTAGTTCGGGATGCGGTTTTGGCCGTTGAGGAGGCACCAAAGCAGTTCTAAAGCCCTAAAATCGAAAAATTAGGTTAGTTAGGGTTTCCAACCCTATATAGACAAGGGGTGGCTAGGGTTTCCAATTATCCCTTTTGGCATGTGGGATAATTGGTAATGGGCCCACTTGCCTTTAAGGGCTAGGTGGCCAAATGTGCCCACATGGAAATGTGTGCACATTAATGAATGTGTACATTGGAAAATGTGCACATTAATTGCACCTATGGGTATGGCCCACTTGGCATCAAGTGGCCACATGGAAATGTGTGCCCACATTAATGTGTACATTGGAAAATGTGCACATTAATACTAATGCACATTCTTAGCAAGTTGCCCCCTAGGGGCTACCCACTTGGCTATACGCGTTGGCGCATACCGCCAATCGGGGTGGCGGTATGGCGTGACGTGGCAAAGACAATATACGCCCCGGGAGCGATATAATCGTGGCCGAACGCCACATTCTCCCCACCTTGAAATGATGTCGCCCCGCAAAGATCGTGGTTCTCCCCACCTTGGGATCTTCCTAACCTGCAATCAACCTGATGCATACGATATACTACTATAATACTTACACATTTATTACGATTACCTTAAGGTAATACTTTTATCACATTATTATATTATAAAATAACTTATCAATTCACTACATTACTAACAGATTACTCCAACATTCCCTTAACATTACTATTAAGTTTATCAAAATTTTAAAATTACGTCCGAGGCACTCTTCATTCCTTGCAACACATTCCAACAAAATTTGTGTTGCAAGTCTTCGTAGTCCGACCTCCTTGCCCTCCGGAGCGCTCTACTGGCCTGCAGGTCGACACTACGTTAGTACCATTTAATTATTAATTAAAATTTTTGGTTATATGGTGACCACCCCACCTATCTACATGGATGCATGGCTAATCTCCCGGCATAGGAAGAGGGTGAATCTTCCATTATGGCCGCGGAGACAGCGCCTACATGCCTATATGCCGCTCATGCCTACACCTCTAGTTGCCCGGGTGGAGGATATCCTTTCGCGGGGGGCTGAAGGATAGATTCCTCCTATCAAAGCATATATGGGGCTAAAGGTGCTTTTCCTATCAATGCATTCCTCAATGACCTCCTTTCTTCGAGGTCGCCTACTTCGTGGGGACGTAAGTAGACTTTCTAATCTACCTTCCACTTCGCCCAAAGCGGAAACGCGGTCATGCCTACATTGACATTACACCACGCCCTAGAGATCACCGTAGTGGTCCCATCATCGGTAACAACGATGCACCCATACTAAGCGTATGTGGCACGCGTGAGATTAATCTTAACTATACAAGAATTAACCTACACAAATCGACATGCCCGAGCCGATTTCTTGAGATGACCTTGCCGTCCCATTGCTCCATAAACCGTGGGTACCGCTTTACTAAATCTTTCTTAAGTACCCACGCATGCCTTCCACCGGTAAGTGTTTCCACTTGACCAAATATCGAGGAATTTCGATCTCCTCGTTTTCTTGAAAGCTTTATCAAGAATCAATGCTCGAACTATTTCCCGTTTGTTCCTCGCATCATTTCCAACGTTGGCATAATCCAAGACTTCGCCCGGATTTGGGGTGTGCTTCTTCAAAGCAAACTCACGCGGAAGACCTTATGAATCTTTAGGTGTGTCCGGCAAGTCTAGCTTGTAGGCTTGATTGCCTAGTTTCTCGACTATTCTCAAAGGTCCAGCCCACCTTGGAGCAAGCTTCTTGCAATTGCCGATCCCGAAGCCACCGCTTCACCTTAATCTTGAGCCAAACATCATCTCCAACTTTGAACTCTCTTTACTGTTCGATGCTTGTCTACGATGCTCTTTTGATCGACTTCTTTGCCGCTAGCAGATAGCCACGAACTTCCTCTACAAGCCGCCGTGATATCGGCCAACATCCGCCGCGAAACTTCCACTTTTGACACGGGGTTGTGCCAAGTGTGCGGAGTTAGGCAATCGATAGCCGTGAATTGATCATAAACGGCCATATTTGGGATGATTCCCGCTTGGTGCTATTGTATGCAAACTCCACCAAGTGAATAAATTCTTCCCACATACCTTGCTTATTCCGGACATAGTTTCGTAGCATGTCCTCTAAAATCCTCGTTGGTCCGCCTCCATCCGCCATCCGCCTCGAGGATGATATGCGTGCTCATGGATAGCTTCGCCCGGATCGCCGCAAAGAGGTCTTGCCAAAAGGCGCTCATGAACTTCTGGATCCCCTGCCGGAGATGATCTCCCTTGGCATGCCATGAAGCCCGAAGATCTCTTTGGTGAAGAGCTTTCTTTGTATCCATGGTCAGATGTGTGGTTACGCAAGGCACAAAATGTGCCATCTTCGACAACTTGTCGACCACTACCATTAAGGCATCCTTGCCTCTCGGCCGTTTTTGGGAGTCCCGTGATGAAATCCATGCCGATTACCTCCCACTTAGCGTTTGGCACCGCTAATGGCTCTAATGCCCCCGGAATTAAGCCGCTCGCCTTCGCCCTCAGCGGGCATAGCCGACATTCCTTGATGTAGCGAGCTATTTGCTTCTTCATTCCTGGCCAATAATAGCTGCTGCGCAGACTTTGAAATATGTTTTCATGAATCCCGCATGGCCAGCTATTGGGCTGTTAGCGCGTGTCATGGAGGATCAACTTCCTTACACCGATGATTCGGCACGCACAACTTGTTCTTATGGTATAACGGGTTGCCTTCCTTCTTATAATGCTTGAAGGCCTCCCGCTCTTTATCCTGTTTCTAGCCTCCTTAGAAAGGCTTGCCCATACTTCCTTGAAATCCACGCCCGTTGGCAAGGACTCTTCAATCCTCTTACCAAAGTCATTTGGAGAGCGCCGAAATTGCATTGCAATGCACTCTAGTTGTCGGGGATGCCTTGAAAGCATCTGCTACCACATTGAGCTTCCCGGCTTGTAGACTATATCAAAGTCATATTCTTCGAGGAACTCCATCCATCTCATTTGCCTCAGATTAAGGTGTGGTTGCGTGAATACATATTGAGGCTCGATGGTGGGATCAATTGGAACTTCCTTCCCAAGAGATAATGCCTCCATATTCTTAATGCCCTCGACAACCGCAAGCAACTCCTGATCGTGCGTTGGGTAGCTGCCTCTCGGCCGCGTTCATCTTCCCGGAATCATACGCTACCACACGCTCTTCTTGCATAAGCACCGCACTGTAGCTATCTTACTGCATCCGATGCTACAAGCTTATCTTTCTCAGTCCGGTCCGCAGGTTAAGATCGGGGCTGTTGTTAAAGCTTCCTTCAACAATTCCAACCCCTTTTGGGCTTTCTTGTGCCAATGCTCTACCCAATCTTTCACCTTCTACGCCCTCGTCGGGTCCGTTAGCGGGGCTGCTATCTTAGCAAAGTTCTTTCTGAACTTCCTGTAGTACCGCTAAGTAGGAAACTTCGACTTCATGCACATTCTTGGGCGCCCCTTTGAATGGCGGCTTCAATCTTGGCGGGTCTGTTGAGATGCCTACGCTGAGATCACATGACCTAGATACTCCACCTTTTTCGCAAGGCGGCGACACCGACAACTTGGCGTACAACTGGTGCCTCTTCAACTTTTCTAGCACCCTTCTCAAGTGTTGTACGTGCTCTTCAAGGGATCTGCTATACACCAAAATGTCGTCAAAGAAAACAATCACAAAGGTGTCGGGAACTCCTCGAAGATATCGTTCATGAGCCTCATGAACGCGTTAGTGGGGCATTTGATAAGCCGAAAGGCATTCGTGAACTCATAATGCCCATACCGCGTAAGAAGGCGGTCTTATGGATGTCTTCTTCCTTTATCCTGATCTGATGATAACCTGACCTTAAGTCGATTTTGGAGAAGATCTTTGCACCTTGGAGCTGATCCATCAAGTCGTCTGATCTTGGAAGCGCATACTTGTTCTTAATGGTGTGCTTATTCAACTGTCTATAGTCTATGCACATTCTCAAGGATCCATCCTTCTTCTTGACAAAAAGAATGGGCGCTTCCAAACGGGCGTAGACGCTTAGGTCTAATGAAACCTAGGTCGAAAGCAGCTCCCCGCAGAATCGCTTCTTCAGCTCCGATAACTCCCCGTGTTGTCATTCTATATGGAGCCTTGCTTGTTGGCTTTGTTCCCCGGTTCGAAAGTGCTATCTCGCACTCGACTCCCCTATAAGGAGGGAGAGCGCTTGATCTCATCCGAAAGAGGTCATGGAACTCCGCGGATTAGCCGAGATACTTGCCCGGCAACTTGCCGAGCGCGTTGTCTTCTTTGCTTCCTTCCGATTCCGGCTCACTAATCTCAAGCTTGAAGATGTATGCCACTTGCTCACTCTTGATGCACTTGAACAATTGTTTAGAAGACATGCACCGCATGATGGGAACAACTTCCTTACTGTTATCTCAATGATCTTGCCGTCGGGCGTTGGGAAGGTCACCTTCCGCTTTCCAATCGATAATGGCCCTGCCGCCCAAGGTACTCCATTCCTATGATCAAGTCATACTTTCCAATGCCCATTACTTCTGCTCCCATCCGGATATTAATCCCCGCAAGTCGATGTCGGTTAATTCTCTTGCCCGCCCCCGCCTTCATCGCACCACTTGCTAAAACAACGGGTCTTGGTTTTGACTTTAGCGGCTTCAACTTCAACATCCGAACCATTCGGGGATGCAAAGTTATGGCTACTTCCTCGAAGTCTATCAAGACTATGAAGGACTTAGCTTTAGCCTTCCCTACCGTGGAAATTACCTTATCCGCTCTCTGCTTGCTCAGATCTATTGCGGCAAAGATGTGACACTCACCCCGAATGTAGTCGCTGGGCCTCTTCGCCGTCGCCGTCCGACACTGGCGGCCCCAATCTCCCAACTCCGCTAGAGCTGCACTCATGACGTAGGGGGGGCTTTTGTCGCCCTATGGCCCTACTGAAGCACTCAAGCACAACCGCTTTTCTATGCACTCCCCGCCTCTTTTCCTTGGGCATCGCTTGCAAAAGGATTGCACCGCTTTGGAGTAGTTCGACTTCTCCCGCTTGTCCTTGAAGGACACTGCTTCTTCTCCCCGCCGCTTCCCCGGTTCCCACCATATTGGGTTCTAGCTGGACACGGACTGGCTGCCACTGGGGCTATAGCTTCCTGTCGCCTTGCCTTTCTCCCCGAAGTAGTCTTTGCTTGTGCCCGCTATTCCGAGGTCCCGACCCCGCAAGCTTATAGCCTTGGATTACGCTTCGATATCTTGTCCTAGGGTTTATTGCTCTCACAAGCTTGCGGATCTCCTCATTCAGCCCCTCGATATAGCTTTTCATGCGATGCTTCTCTCCCAACCCGGCAGACATACTGACCTTAGCCTCATGAATTCCTCTCAGATATTTCTGAACTGATTTGTTGCCTTGCCGCAACCGGGAAAAACTGCTGCATCATGCTTTGGACTTATGTTCCCTTGGAACGTAATGGCGCTTTGAAGGCTTTAGCAAACTTTCTCGAACTTACAAGCATCCCCTGCTTAAGCCGTGTGCCTTTGCATACCCCTTCCACCAAATCCGAAGCGGCTCCTTTCAAGTTGGCTGTTGCAACTCGCCTTTGTCCTTATCCTTCATGCCATAAGCATTTCCGTACTCTCGCTCATCTCGCCCAGCCATGCCTCTCGCTTCCAAGCCCGACCTGTTCTCCCAGAAGCTGTTCCAGTTCAGGGCCTTCCATACATTGCCCAGTCGCGGAATCTACCTTCTTCTCGGTAGTGGGAGGCCCGGTATCTCTTTGTCGTCCCTGCGGGCGTTCTCTGCCTTTCCTCTGCTCGTTCTCGAGCACGCTCTTCCTCTTCCTCAGTGGATGAGTGCGAACTTGAGTCGGAAGATTAGGACTGGGGATCTCCTTCTCTTGCTCCTCTTCTTGTCCCTTCCTTCCCTCCGAGCCGATGCTTGCGGCAACTGAGCATTGCCCACCGAACCCACTCCTGCTTGCACGGACAGTAATGCCTTTATCTGCTCCAGATCCGTCCTCATCCGGGCTATCCCCGCCTCTGGGGTCATGGGTTCCCTATCTTCAAATAGGTTCCTTGCCGGGTGGTCTGGGCGGGTTTGCTCTTCTATAAGGTCTCGCAGCTTGTCGTTCCCCTGGCTTTAGCCCTCTAGCCGCATCCACAAGTGATTAATGGCTATATGGTTAGTTCCATTTGTTTTCTTGCATTGTTTATGTTTGTTGGTATAATTGTGGGGCAAAATACATCAACAAAACATTTAAAGTGCAGCAGAATTGTATTTATATATCATGTAATATTTTAGATACAAAAAGTCTCCGGGATCAAGAGTCTAACTAGTCTTGAAATCGCCGGTAAGACGGGTTGTCTTCAAGAAACTTCTTAACTTGGGCCGCCCCTACCGAAAGTGACCCAAGTTCCCGATGATGCTTGCCGGCGAGCCTCCCCGGATGGCTCTCACCGTGTCTTCTACTCTCATGGCGATTCGGATGTAAGGGCCGCAGCCACCGCTAATCTCCCCGACGTCGGTGGGGATGGCGAAGTCGAAGAGGTCAAGTGCCATTGCCCTCTTGACTAAGACAAAGATAGTCGACATTTGCCGCTATTCGAGCATGCTTGCCGTAAGCCTGAGAGTGCAATCAGCATAAACACTCCTTCTTAAGCCCACGGGGACTGAACTTGCGGTGAATTACCGCTATTCTCCCATCCATCGCAAAGCGGGTAAGTAGTACCCGAAGCGACTGGTCGTTGTGTGTCGCCGAAGCTTCTCCGCTTGTTTGGCCTCCACCAAAGGCCGGCGTGCAACTCGCCGACCTCTACGCCGCTGAGCTCCTCTGTAGTCTTCAACCAGCGATTCGAGCCTCCCGAGGTCGATTCCTTCTCCTTTGGCAAGGGTGATATTGAAGGACCCGGCATTAGGATACTCGCGGGTCTTCCCACGGATCCCCATCTCCGCTCTTGGAGGGCGAGGAACTCCTCCTCTCGCTGGCAGCTCCCGCTCGTCCATCGGTTGCCTTATGCCGCCAGGGGCGGATATGGGAGGTCGTCTCCCTGTGGTAGGTGTCGGACTCCCTCACTTGAAGCGGGAAGTCGATGCTCCCGGACGATGAAGTCGCCCAGTCGATCTGCCGCAGGTTGGTGGAGCAGTTCGTCCAACTGAGCTCCCTCTCCCCGCATTGAGGGGGAGGTTCTGGATGTCGGTGAGGAGTAGATACTCCTCTCCGCCGATGATGATAGGGGCTAGGCTTGTGATGCCTAGCCCGAGTGGGGGAGCAACTTCGATGCCCCGGCTCGCTCGAAATTGATCACCTCCTCGCTCTCCTTGGCGCCGTTCTTCGGTCCTCGAGTCGAGCTCGTGTATCCTTCGTCGTCAGACTCTTCTTCATCCTCTCTTGCTTCTCGTTCTTGTTGATACCGCAGCTGACATTTGCTCTTCCTCTCGCTTTCGGCTATGGGGTCTACCTCCATCGGAGGGATAGAGGTTGCCCCCATCGGGTTCTCGGGCGGTGGGATAAGAAGATGGCTAGGGCGGGCGGTGTAAGAGAAGTACTTGGTCCCCGTTGGTTGTCCGGACCATGTAATCGGGTAGCCTCTGCGCCTTTATTAGTCAAGTACTTGGCGATGTTGGGGACATCGCCCAAGGCTGCTTGAAGGGATGGGCGGGAACTAAGTATCCTATGCAAGGGGGACTTGGACAAGGGAGGGTCCTACCCTAGCCTGAAATTCCACTAGCACCCGCCTATATGCCGGGTTGCATTCAGCCAGAGCTTGATGTCAATTTCTTTCACAAAGACTTGGAAGATGTCGTTGACATCCGCCCAAGCAGATGGGCATGGGCGCTGCACCATCGCCCAAATCAGCAAAGTGGCCATTGATCTAGCAAGGAAGGGAGTATCAAACGGATGCGTAGCGCCTCGAGGGAGTTGAAAGATCGCCTAAGCAAAATTGGGGGGTTTAATTTGCGGTGGTACCAATTGAGAAATGGGGAACTTATTTATAGGAAAGGGAAAACCCTAATTTTTGGAAGACTTAGAATTTATCGATTAGGCAATTCTAACCTATTAAGTGATGCAATTGCAAGTTTGAAGTATATTTCTAGGGCTTGAGCATGCTAAGGAGAGCTCTTGAACTTATTGTGCAATTTGGAGATCATTTAGTGAAGAAATGCGAGGGGTCTCACACGTCGCCCAGCCCCGATTCCTAAAATGTAGAAATCTGGCCCCGGGCGCCGACGTGTGAGGCATGGGTCCTAATTGGGCTAGGATTACTCAATTTAGGTGATCTAAGGCTGTAATTCTACTAAACTCATCGAAAGTTAGGCAGAATTGACCCCTTACTTGGTCGATTTGGAGCTGTTTTGGGCATTTTTGGGCATGGTCTCACGACGTTGCGCCCCCGATTTCTAAAATGTAGAAATCGTCTGGGGCGACGTGTGAGACATCGCCTCAATTTTGCTCAAAACTCCAATTTAATTGAAACAAAAGCTAGGGATCGATATCTTGACCTATTTAAACAAGGTTTAACACTTTATTTACACAAAAAATTTCTTTATATTAACAAAATTTTTCCGGTTATTTACAAAACTCAAGGTCGTTCAGCCCTTGATGTGCCCGGGCAAGATACATATCCGCCTCATGAGGGTAACCCTCTTCAAGGCACCGCAAGTGGCCGTTGAATCTTCAAAATGTTTCACTAAGTGGGCTTTCGCCGCCTCTTGCAAACACAAAGAACATCTCGCCTGCCACGCAGCATGTATGCGTGTTGTATTCTTGAATGACCAGCGGACGACTGTGACATTGAACGGGCCACCGGGAATCAGGAGTCCGTAACTCTTCTGGAAGTGGCGGATCTCCTTGAGTGCCCTATCTTCCTCCTGTTTCTTCTTGCTCCGCTTCTTCCCGGGTGCTCGTGGGGGCTTGGGCTTTGGTGGAGGTGGCTTTAGTGTCTGGCTCTTCGTCGGGTGCCCGCCTTCAATCGTTCTCACCCGGTGCTCCTGGTAATAGGTGTTGTAGGCCTCCCACTTCGCCATATATGCGTCGTGCTCCCTGATCCTCTTCTGATAGACCTTTAAGGGGTCTATCACATAGGCTTCCCGCTGCGGCCGTGGGGTCTTGACTCTATCCCACGTCGGAAATGGTGGGGCCTTCGCCACCTGCCCGGCCTCCTCCTGCTCTTGGGCCGATACGCCGTGTACCTCTTCCTCTACAACGGGGGCTTTGAAGAGCTTGCCCGTCTGCGCCCGCCGCGTAGTCTTGGTCAGAATCGTGGTAGTGGGCGGGGTCTCCTTTCCCGACGACTCGTTGATGACAAGGTTCTCTGCCCTCTTCCCAACCTTGACCAGCTTCCTCTTGCCCGCCTTGATGGCCTTGGCCCTCCTCTTCTTGGATCCGCCGGCGTCTTCCTGACCCTTTGATCTCTGCTCCGTGGCGCTTTTGACCGTACTTTGTGGGCGAAGCGCGCGAGGTCGGCCTCTTCTTAGGGGTGAGTTCGGTGGCTGCTCCTCTCCCCACGCCTCCTCCCCGCAGTGGATCTCACCGGGTTGTTCTTGGCCTATTGGTGGGTTCGCTTTGTTCCCTCTGCTCCTCCGTGGGTTGGCGCCCCCCGGTGTTGCTCCCGCCTCCCCGCTTCACGCCTCCCTGCCGTGCAATTTCGTTGAGGATCTCGGTCCATGACGTCCGTCCGGTCGTCCTCCAAGATCTCGTGGTGGTCGCTCGGTCCCCCGATTCCTCGCTCGGCGAAGATCCGTCGGCGTGGAGAGAGGCGTTCCCGAAGAATCCTATGAAAAAGGCGAACCGCCGGGCATTTGGAGGATCCGGCTTCGGCTAGGCTTCCTTGCGATGCGCCCGTCGCGGGCCATCATTTTACTTGTTTCGTCGATTGGAGCTACGCCCGTAAGATCGCCTTGACAATACGGCGAAGTTCTCGGGAAGGACGGGGGAAAAATGGGAGGGGTCCAGTTCTATTTATAGGGCCAATTTTAGGTCAACTTTTAAACTACCTTTTGGGTTGTCTAAGGCATCTAAAACACCTAATTAAGCAAGGTCTCACGCTTGTTTCCAGCCCGATTCCTAGAATCTAGAAACCCGTCCCCGGCGCGACGACGGTGAGACATGGTGGGGCCCACTATTAAATTAACATGTAACATGCTAAATCTACTAATTCTTAGCTTAAATTTAGAATTATCAAGGTATTTTACTGTAATTTACAACTTTTTTGGTGTCAAAGCCGAATGTTCAAGACGTTGCGCCAAAGCCCGATTTCTAAAATGTAGAAATCATGTCCGGCGCGACGTGTGAGACCACCCTACTTTTTGGATGTTGGCTCATCAATTTTTAGTCTTTTTACGTTTCTATTCATTTTAACTGTTACTAGCTTAGCATGAACTACAAAAATGAGAAAAAATTTTCTCATTTTTCGAGGTTTGAGGATCCTATCAAGTTAGTGCTATCTTTGGGAACATGGCTGCTTTGCTCTTGGTCTCCAAGAACATAGCTCGATACCATCGCGGACGTCCCCTACTGTATACGGTGCACTCACCGTATACAACCGTGAGTTCATCCCCATACCGCCTCGTCTTGCGATACTGGGGCTCCCTCCACATGACACCGCAACCGTAAACGGGTTCCAAAGTGGGAAGAGTGGAAGGGTCATTGCACCCCGCCTCCCTCGGGGCCTACCTAGGCGCGAAGCGTAAACATACATGTCGGTAGCACATACATCAACATCATATGACCATCGCTGAAGGATGATCCTCCACATATCTGCAAGATAGGCCTAAGATCAAGACATCACATAGGGAATCCTACCCAAGGCTCGCATTAATGCGGGATGGACCGACAAGCTTGGGTCTCCGAGTTCATTGCGCATGTAATTCATGGCAATGGATTTGGCCGGCATAAGAACATGGCCTAGGGTTGTCCACTCCATCCGCCCCCCCCCTGTGCACACTTTGCGAGTAGGCTGAAAAGTGTTGGGACTGGACCAGAGCCCTCACGGATGCATAGCCGAGGGGGCTATATCCCGGGTTACATCTCCCGCCCGATGGGGCGTGTAGGGATCTCTCCCTCCGAGAGATCTACAATGCCGACTCGTGTGACTAGAGGGCCTTTGCCTCGATTCGACTTGAACTCAATGGAAGGTCATATTCACCACCTCACGAAGTGTCGAGCCCATGCCTTGCCCACACGCAGGTGGCAAGCCATTAGACCTAGTCACGGGGACCCCCAGCTAGCACTAACACACCATAGGGGTCGTTCAAGAGTCGTAACATGAACCTCCTTATAAGCCGGCCCGCCCCTTCACCCACAACCAGGTGTGGCTCTTGTGCACAGGCCGCATCTACAGTGTGCTAGAGAGGCTACTCTAGGAGCATCAACTACAAAGCTTTAGGTCTCTACCCCCCTTCCCAATACAAGGAGTTCACAGAGATACATCATCCATATACATCACAGAAGAACTAAAGAACAAGATCTAATCTATATCATAGAGTTAGGTTCTTTAGTTAGAATCGCTATCTAGAGTTCTAGAGGGCTGCTATGGGCGCCTAATAGGCTAAACCCTCGATTCAATGCCTAAAAATAGGGTTTAGACTATCTAATTGGCCAAATACCTGATCCTTGAGGGGCTCCTCGACCGAAGCTCGACCATCCTCACAAAACGCCGAATCTCGAGGAACTAAGGATGCAATTCTCCCAGGCAGAGTCTGGGATGCGGTTTTGGCTGTTGAGGCAGCCAAAACAGAGTTCTAAAGCCCTAAAATCGAAAATTAGGTTAGTTAGAGTTTCCAACCCTATATAGACAAGGGGGTGGCTAGGGTTTCCAATTATCCCCTTTTGGCATGTGGGATAATTGGTAATGGGCCCACTTGCCTTTAAGGGCTAGGTGGCCAAATGTGCCCACATGGAAATGTGTGCACATTAATGAATGTGTACATTGGAAAATGTGCACATTAATTGCACCTATGGGTATGGCCCACTTGGCATCAAGTGGCCACATGGAAATGTGTGCCCACATTAATGTGTACATTGGAAAATGTGCACATTAATACTAATGCACATTCTTAGCAAGTTGCCCCCTAGGGGCTACCCACTTGGCTATACGTTGGCGTACACGTCAATCGGGGTGGCGTGTACGCGTGACGTGGCAGTACAATATACGTCCTGGGAGCGTATACTGTGCTGGAACGTCACAGTTTGCCCTTTCAACCTTAGATACTCTTAGAGGAATGAAATCCTTGTCTGTCGCAATGCAATTAAACAATTATAGTTGCTAATATTTCCCAACTTTCAGGTCATGCATAAAATGCACCTCTATTCCCAAGCTTTCCTTAATGGATTCACATTGAACCTAGCCTATAGGTGTTAATTCATCAACCCTTTGTGACGTTCCAATATAATATACGGTACATATACGTATATTTTACTGCCACGTCACTAGTACATGTCGACCTTGACAACATATACATGGCAACCGTAAAAGGTCGCACCCTAGGGGGCAACTTCTCATGTTGCACATGCCTTTAAAATGTGCATATAACCCCATTTTGTCCACGTGGCAAGGCCCTACATGACCTTTTGACCCTAACCCTAAAAGGGTCATGTAAAAGAGACTGGAACCCTAAACTTTTCTTTCTCGGATTCCAGTCTCCAAGAGCTTGCCTCACCAAGCACTTGCACCATTCCTGCCTACCAGACACTGCGAAGCCCACTTTGTGCAATAGATCTTCCGAACTCGCTCGTCTTCAGCCTGAACAGGAGCATGGATGCCTTCCGAGGAGCTAGAACAAGCCAAGGATCAGGTGGATGGCTATTTTGTTGCGCAATGCTGACTTCCAGTTCGGAATTAGGCCGAGTTAGTATGTTAGATTAGCCTTAGAGGCCCTTATAGATTCTAAGATCTCAGCCTCTAATGAAAGAACCTAACTATGTATGTTTGCTAGATTGATTAGATGATATTCTATTGTTCTGTTCTATGGATGATTATGGTTGAATTTTGTGCTCTTATGTATTGGGAAGGGGTGCCAACAGTCCAGAGTTGTATTGTGCTCTTATGTATTGGGAATTTTGTGCCAACAATCCAGAGTGTACACTCCCTCTTCTCGCCTTGCGAGTCGAGAAGAAGGCCTGTACTTCCTGGACTGTTGGCAAGCTGAGGTATTCTCAACTCGCCACTCCCTTCTGCATGTCTCCTGCAGTGGAGGATATGCTGTGAGTTAGAAATGCAGATTTTGTGAAGCAATTCCTATTCTTAGTTCTTAGTGGGAGAAAAACATTCCTAGTTATGTTCTGTTATGAAACATTCTTAGACAGTTTAGCTATATCTTTTGTGAATCTCTTCTGTTAATGCTCTGCAATATCTTACTTCCTAACACCTGTCTCTGATGATTTATATGTCGGTTGCTTGCTACTACTCTTACCACTATTCTCACTTGTGTCTGTACAATGTATTCAATTCAACCACAAGCAAGAAAAAGATAACAAAAATAGAAAACAATACAAAAGGAAAACAGATAACAGAGAGATTAGTGAGATTAATGAGAAAACAGAGAACAGTGGAGACAAATGAGATTAATGAGAAAACAGAGAACAGTACAGAGAAATGAGATTAAAAAAGGGTATGATATTACAAAAACATACCTGGAAGATTTGCTGGATGAGGAGGAGGCTTCCGTGTTCGATTCCATGTGGGTATAGTCGTTTAAAGCGTGAATAAGGATTTGTCTGGTCGTAAATTGTATCGTGGATTAATAAGAGCCTCTAACAAATGTAATATAAGTAAAAATGCAAGAAAGGACTTACGTAAAACTAAAAAGCATCAATAAAAAGGGCCTCACTTTCTTCTCGAGCAAGAACGCCTTCCGCCGAACACTCAATCTGCTGAGAACTTTGGCCGGAAGCGCCCCGATCCGTCGACCAAAGGCGTCATAAGATGGCCTTGAATGGTTTCGGTTCGATCGATCGCCCGATCGAAAAAGCGGGCGCTTTAAGGAAAATACTGAGCTCGAAGAGTGATCGAGAAAACAGGGGAGGAAGAATGGTGGGGGGGAGAGGAAGAGGGTGATTAAGCACTCGGCCGCACCCTCGAACCCCTCGAAAAGTGCAATAATAAACTTCATGTCGGCGTGTGGGCCATGCCCTCCATGGCGGTAAAGTGGATTCTGTCGACATGGCCACGCTTTCAGTCTCTGAGGAGGCGCCACGTGGCCATGACAAGATATTAAAGGTTAGGTTATATGTTTATATATGTTATCTTATATATTTAATATGGTTTCAATGGTTGAATAGTTTCAATGGTTATATATGGTTACAATGTTTACATATGGTTTACAATGAGTATGGTTGTATGGTTTAATATGGTTATATGATTTTAGTTAATATGGTTGTATGATTTAATATGGTTATATTTAATATGTTTGTATGGTTTTATATGGTTCATATGGTCATATTTGTGGTGTTTGGGGCTATATGGTTTTAATGTGAGCTTTTTCATTCAGGGAGCATGTGAGATGAGTAAAATGGACCCAAGGAAGTCCAGCAGAGGCCATTGCCCTAGGCTCCAATGGAGGAAGATGGGTTGCCTTTTGTTGCACCCTTGCAACCAGACGGTATTTGCAGAGGGCATAATAACTGCAGTACAATGTGGATGACCTCGTGCAGATAAGGTCCCAATACATTGGACAGCTTCAAAAAGATAGGATTAATTTCATTTACTCCTTGTGTAGGAATTCCAGCTATGATGAAAACACAGGACGGCTACTATATCAATTGAGGGGCATGAATGTATGTATGAGAGCATTGAGATGGATTCTTGGGGTGAGCAAGTCTTCATTTTACAGATACTGGGAGCAGGTTAGAAAAGGACACAGTTTGTTCCAACATGGTAATGCACTCACTTTGAAACCTAGAGCAAATACTCTCAAGGCCATTGCAGTCTTCGAGAGCTTTGTGAGATACATGTCTCAATCTATGCCCCACAAGTCGAAGGTGAACGAGCACGGTGTGCGAGTGGTGCAAAGAGTGTTGCCACAACACTATATCCAAAAGGAGTGCCCTAAGGAGGTCAACTCCATCCCCGAAACCCATTGGAGGTAGGCCTCTTTCTCAATCATATTTCAGCAAGTTATGGAGCACTCACTTCTCAGACGTGAGTGTCCTACAACACATGCCATTCTCAAAGTGCAACACTTGCATTCAACTCAAGGATACATTTGCATCAACCGCAATAGAGAAAGAAAGAATGGCAATTAGGGAGCAATTTGCAGATCACCAAAGGGACCAAATATCATGTAGACAGTTGTATTGGCAGTGGAGAACATTTTCTGAGATGCAGTCGGACAAATTTTTGTGTATAATTCATGATAAGATGGACCAACACAAGACTTTCTTGCCAAAGCTAGATCCTTTACCCAAGCGTTGTCAAAACGCTTTTCAGATGAAAGTAAGTCTGGCGGGTGTATTAACACATGGTCATGGAACTGGAACATATGGTCATTTTGTGCTTGATCTATGGAGAGATGATCCAAACTTCCATGTGAGCTCTATTTTCAAGTGCCTGAGAACACTAGAGAAAGGATCGATAGAAGGGAGGAGGTATTCCCCTTCAGCACCCATTTTTGAGGCTTTGATGGATGATCAACCGCTTTGTTACCAAAGGCAGATAAAAAAGCTCACATCCAAGGTGTCTAGTGAATCAAGGAGGACTTGGGATGATTTCCCTTACTTGAGAAAATCACCGAGGAGCTATGTGTTGGGTTGGACAACCGTTGGAAAGAAAACAAGAATAGATGGATGTTTGGGGCAATGTCATACTTGGACAAAGAAAGTGGGAGTATTCAAAGTTGTGAAAGTGGGATTCATGATGGTTGGGCATACGCATGATGATATAGATGGATTCTTTGGAACTTTCAGAAAACGTGACCACTCTCCCTGAACTAATGGATGTGTTTGAGAGCTGCATTGACCCCAACCCAATGACTTTCTTGATGGATGAGGTTGCAGATTGGAAATCATTTGTAGAGGGATACTTGCTAGATGGTAAGGGGTTGATTGAGGACACACAAAGCCACTTCAGTTCAAGTTTTGGGTTAGGGATGGAATACCAATCATGCAATATAAGTGGAGACCAGGTGACAAGTTGTGGATGCCTGTACAAGGTATCGAGTTGTGGCAAAGGGGTGATGCTGGTGAAGTTCTCATTCCTAAAGGGCAGCCAAAACCACTACCTCCCTTCAAGACAGTCAAAGACTCTAGCCAACTAGTGAAGGGCATCAAGGATTACATAACGCACTGGGATGATGTTCGAAATGGAAAGCACACCTCCACTCTTAAGAAAAATCAAATGGACTTTCTAATCAATTACTGGGAGAAAGTTGTGACATGCTTAGAAACTGAACAGCCATGTGGGAGGGAGCTAAGAGATGGGTTCTTGCCAGAGTCAAGATGGGAGGGTTCTCAAGGTGCAAGCACGTCTAAGAATGCTCACTTGGGTCCCAACAAGGGTTCCAAGTGGTTTGTGGGAAGTAAGGCCTCAAAGCCGAAGTGGTTTGATCTTCCTGAGTGGGATCCCTTTGAGGACATCAAGGAAGGATACTTTGTGCTAATAAGGCCTGATGATGAGGACTGTCCAATATGGTTAGGGGTGGCACTCTCTGATGTAACCACGACTATGCCTGATGGAGAGGAGTTGCGTCCTGGATTCTAAATTCAATATTGGGAGCCCATTGGGAGACACAAGAAGGGCAACTTGAAGGAGCAATACACTGACTGCTGGGAGAAGAAGTGGAGGGCAAATTATGCTGACCCTCAAAGGAGGGAATTGGTGGAGTGTGTGGTATGGTCATATCCAAGTTCTCACATTGCAAAGGACAACACACACAAGATCCCAAAAAGGGAGATGGACAAGGCCATGAGCAACCTCCATGCTATATCATTGTATGAGGGTACATAATATTGAGAAGTTTGAAAACTTTCTCAATTAGTGGTTTGTAAAATTTATGAGGAAAACAAGTAACCCAATTCTATGTGTGTCATGTGTAATTCTATTCAAGCAATCAATTCAGAAATTTCTTTTATGGTGTGTGAGTCCCATTTTCAGTCCGAGTCCCAAAATTCAAGATTTGTCCCACTTTAATTAAATACGACTTAAAGGCCTTAGTAGATTATGCACCTAGTTAGCCTCCATAATTCCCAAATAATTGCATCCTGTGGATAAGAGCCCGTCTGGCTGTGGGTGGCGGGGCTAGACCAGCGTATAAGGAGGACATGTTCTATTACAGATTGATCCCTCTGGTGTGTAAAGCCTAATTGGGACCTTAGCGGGCTAGGTCTGATGGTTTTCCATTGAGTGTGGGCAAGGCATGGGCTCGACACCTCTTGGGTCAATGGGGTTCAAGTCGTAGACGAGCAACTAGCCACCTATAATGGGCATGCGTGCCTCTAGAGGGAGTGATCTTCTCCTATCTCATCGATACTGGGGAGATGCAACCCAGAAGTAGCCCTTTGGTTATGCACCCAGCAGGCTACGGTCAAGTCCCAAGACTTATCAGCCTATTCTGCAAAGTATGCACAGGAGAGGTGGATGAAGCGGACTACCCAACGATCATATTCTATGCTAGCCAAGCCCATTGTTATGAACTCTGTCCGCTTTGACCTCTGGAGACCCGAACTGTCAGTCGATCCCCTTGAGTTTGAGCCTTGGGTAGGAATCCCCTTATTTTGATGATATTGATGCAGTTGATGCAGATGTGCTGGTGAGCTACCCTTCGAGGTGGAACTATATGTATATGATGTCATGTGCTTACATTTGTTTACGCTTCTGCAGCTAGGTCAATCCCTAGGGCAATCGAGTTCTTGTTGGTTAGCAAGGATTCGATGTTAGGTGGACGGGCTCTGTCAGCATGTACGTTGGCAAGAGGGATGAACTCCGGTTCTTATACGATGGGAGCATCGTATATGAGCAGGGGAGAGCAATGATCTTGGAGGACCAAGATCAAATACTGGCCATTTTTCCAATTAGTACTAACAGTTAGAAATTCCATCTTGGAGATAATATTCCAATGAGCCTCAAAAAAAATGGGAGAATTTTTTTTTTTTTTTTTCATCTTAGAAGATAAGCTAAGCTAGTAATAGTTAGCAAAAGTAGAGTTGTAAATTATAATAGAACCAAAAATTTTGGCCACTAGAGAGTGACTACTCACAGAGTGCGCCTGGGGCCTTAGCTAAAATTTAGCTTGGGGCTCTCGCGCATTGTATGAGTATTTGACCATAGTTCGCCAAGAAATATACATAATTAGAGTAATCCGATAGCATAAAGAGGCTTAAAATCAAATTTTAAGCTAGGAAAACCTGTTATACCCCTAAGAATGTGTCTAGAAAACATAAATTTAAGTTAAGAAAGAGTGACTACTCACAGAGTGCGCCCAGGGACTTAGCTAAAATTTAGCTCAGGGCTCTTGCGCACTGTGTGAGTAGTGAGAATAAAGTTTGCCTTAGGGAACCAGATATTTCAAGCCAGCAAATAATGATGTTTTAAATAGTCAGATAACATGAAATAGAAACCCTAAAACTCCCAAACCTATAAATAGTACCTTAGGGTTCCTCATTTGTACCTTAACCTCCTTAGTTGCTTAGCTCCGATCTGCAAGCCGATTTTAAGGCACCAGTGAGGTGATTGAGGCAATATCAGCTATGGCTCATACCAAACAAACTGCTAAAGTATTTATGGAAGGCGGCACAAGCAGCATCCAAGTTCTCGCTGCTGAACAAAAGGCGAGGGAGACGCGAGAACGCGGAAGAATTGAAGATTCCCAAAACTTGAATCCAGAGCAACGAAATCAAGAACAGAAAGATCAAGGCCAAAAAAACTAGCAGCAAAACCCTGACACCCAACAGGACAACAAACACAATGAAGATGACCAAGATGAACAAACTGCATGCGAAAGATTCAGAGAAGGAAGAGGGGAAAGAAGAAAAGAAGATTAGCAGAGAGGGAAGAATTTGCCCGACAGAGGGTCGAGAAGGGCAAGCATCCACTCCCGATGACAACACCAAAAAGGAAGACAAAGAAGATATCCAACAAGGAGATGAAGATTACAGAGAGGAAGCTCGATAGATCCCCATCTTCATCTCCAGACTCTGAGTCAGAGGATGATGCTTGGAGGATACCCCGCCAGACACAATAAACAGGACCCTCCAATCCATACAATGAGGAAACAGAGGCACCATCTCCCTACCCAGCCTGAACTAAACCAATTATGGACCTCAAGAAGCCAAACAAGCCGGCACGAGAGTTGTATGTACTCAACTCAAGCACGAGCAAGAGTACAAGAAGAAGATGGCGGACTACAAGGAGTACATGAAGATGTACGAGGCTTACGCCAAGTATTACCAAGAACACAAGGCCCGGTACGTGGAAAGAGAAAGGCCCACGAAAGAAAACATCCTGACGCCAACCCCCAAAAGACTGGCACCTTTGAAGAAGCCCATGAAGAGATTGTCTTATTATCATCTGCATTCTCAAGATTGACACTAGAAATAGTTGCATGTTCTAAACCACAATCTAAAACTTCCCCAGATTGAATTTCTTTCAACAATGATCTCAAACTCACCCTAAAAAATGGATCTTCGTTCTGGATATTCTGGATTTTTTCATCTGCCATATCTAAGAATACATCTTTCTTCTCCATTTTTCAGAAATGTGCTTGACACTGTAGACTTACCAAAATAATACTGAGCAAAAGAATGAGGAACTCCCTCTACATGTTTCCACCATTTGAGCATTTGAAAAGATTCCCTTCAGCATTAATGAAGTGGTTGGTTATTATTAGAATTACTCATCGGTTACGGGAAAAGGCGTCAACGTAATCAATCTTATACAATTTATCAAACCACAAATTCATTTCTTAAACCACAAATACAAGCTATACTTTTAAGCTATTTGGAGGGGGGGAGGACACCAAAATTGATCCACTATAGCGTGAATCCACCCTCCACAGCCCCATACCAGATACTATTGCAGGAAACAGGTTTCTTGCCTCTTCAAAGAGGAGCCCTTGACAGACACCTGGTCTACTTCCAGAAGGTGGTCAGCATGGACGATATTCGTCTCCCTCACCTCGCTTACATTATGGCAATGGGGCCTCAACGCCTAAAAGCCTGCTGGCGGGAAAAGAGAGCTCAGTGGCTGGCCAGATGGAATGTGCAGGAGACAGGTGCGTCCAAGTGCAAATGGAGGCAGACCGCTGCAGTCTTAGACAATGTGACGTTCCCGCACAGTATACGGTCCCAGGACGTATATTGTACTGCCTCATCACGCATACACGCTATCCCGATTGACGTGTACGCCGACGTGTAGCTAAGCAACCCTAGGGGGCAACTTGCAAGTGTGTGCACATTAATTCATATGTACATTTATTCATGTGTACACATTTATCCATGTGTACACTTTAGCCACTTAATTAAATAGGCAAGTGGGCCACACCCATTTATCCCACATGCTCAAGGGATAATGGAAGCCCTAGCCCTAACCCTTAGTCTATATAAGGTATATGAAACCCTAACTTTCCATTTTCGTCCACAGCCTTCTAGAACTCCGTTTTGCTTGCTCCAAGAGCCAATCTTGACTCCCGAAGTCTGTCCGAGCAGACTAGCTCATCAGGTTCCCTTTCTAGCTTCATCTTCAAGCAGTTATGCAGCATGGATGCATTCAGAGCAGGACTTTTGCTGACTATTGCGGCCTCTATCTGGCTACTGCTCAACAGAACAAAGAAGAGCCTCTTCCCAATGTCTTTCCTAAATTTCTGCATTCGCTACTTCTAAATTGCTATGCTAAGGCATGTCTCCTATTACAGAATTTACGAAAAAGTGAATGATAGATGGGAGGTTTGTGTGAGCTTAAGCGACGGACAGTTTCAGCAGGTATGCTTATTTGCATTTAAACTTGGACACCTTACTGTTTGCACAATTTTAATGAATCTCATTGCGGAGGTAAGCTTTGTCAACAGCATTGCCACAATTAGAGGTGGCAGTCATGTAGCAGCCGTGACTGATCAGATTACAAGGCATATCATGACATTTGTAAACAAAAAGAACAAAAACTCCGGAGTGAAGGCATTTCAGATAAAGAATCATTTGTGGATCTTTGTCAATTGTTTGGTTGCCAATCCTGCCTTCGATTCTCAAGCTAAGGAAACTCTGACAACCCGTCCGAGTGCATTTGGATCAAAGTGTGAACTGACTCCTGAGTTCTCGAAAAAAGGTAATGCATAATTAGGTTTAAATGCTTCTAATTACCTTATCTCCTTTGTAGTCATAACATCTACTGAATGGGAGGTCTGAACGTTTCAAGCCAGGGATCAGGTATTTTGCCAATTCAATAGTCTAAACCGCCTCCCAGACATATAGTAAGTAGGTTTAGCCTATTGATTTGCCCATAGCAGCCATCTAGACCTCCAGATACCAAGCCATAACTAAAGAACCTAACTCTGTGGTTTAGATTAAATCTTATTCTTTAGTTCCTCTATGATATGTATGTGGTGATGATTTCTGTGGACTCATTGTATTGGGAAGGGGGTAGAGGCCTTAAAGCCTAGTAGTTGATGCTCCTAGCTAGCCCTCTTTAATGCACTATTAAATTCGGTCTGTGTACAAGAGCCACACCTGGTTGTGGGTGGAGGGGCCAGACTGGCTTACAAGGAGGTTCATGTCCTGACTCATGATCACGTCCCTCTGGTAGTGAAGCCTATCGGGGACTACAGTGTACTAGACCTAATGCTCTGCCACTGCGTGCGAGCTTTGCATGGGTTTGACACTCTTGGGGTGGTGGACACCTTCCATGGAGTTCAGTCGAGTACGGGCAGTAGCCCTCTAGTCACCTTGAGTCAGCATGCCAACCTCTGGTGGGAGTGATCCCTACCTGCCCCATCAAGACTGGGGAGATGCAACCCAGTAATAGCCCCTTTGGCTATGCACCCAGCGGGCTACAGTCAGGTCCCAAGCAGCAAATACATATAATGCAATAAAACAAATAAAGCTAACCGTAAGGCTATGATCTACTTGTGTATGCAGCCAGAGGTCTAGGAACAGCTGAACAAGAGCGAGAAGTCCATAGAGATGAACAGATGCTGGCCAGGCTGCACCCAGCAAGGAACCTGTACGAAGAATTCGGTCCCATGACTCCCGAAGAGGAGATGACACAGATGAGATCGGACCTTCAAGAAATAAAGGCCTTTTTGGCAGCACAAGCAGGAGTTGGCCCAGATGACAACGTCCAGTTGCCGCAAGCACCACCTCGAAAGGCGGGAAAGGATAAGAAGAAGAGCAAGAGAAGGAAGTCCCCAAGCACGGACTCCTCCAACACAAGCTCAGATTCGGACTCCGATTCCGAGGAAGAGCGGAACAGGTGCAGGACCATAGAGATGGCAGACCCAAGGACACAAAGACCTCAGACTACCAGAAGAAAGTAGATTCGGCGCTGAGTAACGTATGGAAGGCAAGAAAGCTTGAACAGTTCTCAGGGGACAGTCGGTCAGGCATGGAGGCAGAGGCTTGGCTGGACGAGATGATGGAATATGGGAATGCAGGACAAAGACAAAGGCAGGGTGGCAACAGCCAATCTCAAGGGCGCAACTCGCATTTGGTGGAAGGGATACGCCAAAGCACATGGACTGAGCCGAGACAGCTGCAGGTTCAAGAAATTTTCAAAGGCATTCAAGCGCCACTATGTGCCAAGGGAGCACAAATGTCACATGATGCAGCAATTCTATCGGCTCCCGGGGGGTTCACCTCTATGTAAAGGGGATATGGCATGTGCGTTCCAGGGGTCGGGAGAAACCCCTCCGTATACGGCTCGCCCCCCATAGAAACCCCTATGTATACAGTCTGGTATTGGTGAAAAATGATACCTGATTCCATACTTTTACGCCTAGTCCAATCCCCATTGACCCTGCCCTTAACCGTATTTTTACGTCAAGTATATCACTAATGTAGCCTACCCTCTACCTTACATTTACATTCAACCTCCAAATTTTGCAAGCTTCACTAGAGTTTGAGATTGTCTGTCCTGGCGTTACCCAGGCCCAAAACACTAATCCTGGTATTCAATATGAGCAAGTATCAAATTAAGAATCCCAGCAATCTTTATTGGGATATGGTGAAGAAGATTGTTCTCTCAAATCTAAACAATATACTTACCAATTATCGATGCTGAGATGCGGTTATTAGATAGTTAATTAAATCAAAGCAAGGATGCTACACCATAGGGACCCGATGAAGAGGATTGATGTCTCAAATCCCAAAGCACTAGCACCTGGCACCGCTATAAGCGAGCCCTCACGAATGCCAAAGAAAATAAATCAATCAAGGTTTGTAGACTAGAATTATTATAAAGAGTTAATTCAGCAACAAGAGCTTATATCAAGGAACTATAAGTGTGCCTTGGTTTTTCAAGTCTTAAACCAAATGCACGTTATGTGACACCTAGCAGAGAGATAAATAGACTGCTAAGTTAGAACAACACTCAGTACATTCTGGTAACAAATCAAGTACAATCTTCATGCCTGATGTAATTAAGACACATTTAAAACTATGTATTTCACAGGTAGTGCAAGGCATAGAACCAAATTATGTTTTTATGCCAGATGTAGTTATATGCGTAGTCATGTAGAAAGCATAACAAAGTATTTAAGTTAAGCTGGGCAACCAACTGATTCCGGAATGATATTACCCAATCTACAATTCCACATGTTTTTCCTTTGAAAGTGTTCTTTTCCATGATTTTGAGCACTGAACGCTGAGACAAAAGGATTCACATTGTTATGACCTTTACTAAAAAGTCTAATATCCCCAGGCAAATCTAATATAGCAGTTGCCCCGCCATTTTTTACAGATTTGACCTTGCACCAATATACAGTAAACGTGTAAATGTGTGCCCGGCTTGCATTTACTAGACCTTGCATTTACTAGACCTTGCTAATATACAGTTCCAAGAGCAAGTAATGAAAATAGACAATTGTGTTTTGCTTTAATGAATGATATGAAATGACTAGTCAAACATTATTATCATTGATCCTATTGAGGTATTCTTGTTCCCGGCTTCTCATTACTGAGAGGCTGTATGCGGATAGCTTCACTGCCATGGCTTTCAAATAATGCTGAATGTATTCCTATGCTCCTGTCTAATCTAACTACCTTTATGTTTTAACATTTTGAAATGCTATAGGGATTACATCACTTTGAAGGGTTGCATGTCCGTGAGTATAGAGCACTGCCATGAGGTTCCACTGATGCCGACAATGCTGCAGACAACACTCCTAGGTTTCTGTTAGTCCAGATGTCCAAGGCATTACATGCCCAATTAGTGTTATCATTCACATTGGTTTTGCCTTGCACAACTTCATTGACTGAAACCGCAATTTGAGATGTTTTCTCTCCTAGATTGAAAAGTGCAACGTAAAATTCACCTGACAATACAGCTTGTCAAGAAAGAGTTGATTTTGCCTGCCATCCACTCTATACTGAGTGTGACCAAAAATTAATGGAAACCAAAGGAAAGAGAATAAATACCATCAGACCCACGAGCAGACCATACACGAGTAACGTTCTCTTGTGTATACATAACTGCACATAGCCCGGTACTCTTACTGAGAAGTTTGCCATTAGGTGTTAATTGCCACATCTGCAACAACAATGGTTTAACAGATTGAACATGCAACTGGCATCTATATGGGAAGAGATATGAGAAGCCAAGAAGACCTGGCGTCGATTGTGAGCACATGGACCAAGACGTTTACTTCTGAAGGAATCCAAGGTTGTTGCTGTTCAGCCATGAGGATCCACACAGGCTGTTCCCAAATTCGACATCCATACATGGGCCTGACCAACCTCGGAACTGAAATCATCATCCCTGCAAGGCCATGTTGATTAATAACAGTAGCAAATATAGAGCTTAAAGTTTATATGCCTCCAGCCAACCCAAAGATAAAGCTGGGAATGATACATACAAGGAGCTTTCATGATCCAGTATTGTTGTCCAGTTCATGCATCCTTGCATTATCCTAGATTTTCGTGTGGACCAACAAAGCTGATTGTCATGAGTTGACCTTTGCAAAGTCCATTGAGTGTTACTTGCCTTCTTACAGTTGACTGTAGTGAGTACAGGAACAGCTTCATTACCAGAAACTGTCCCAGAAGAAATCTGAGATGACAAAGTACACGAGATTCACTTTCGCATGCATAGGTCTGCAAATCTACACATATCTAGAATATACACATCACACATGAGAACGATCTGATCACCTCAGAAGTAGTATAGAGGTAGATTGAATAAATAAGACATGCTGGTTTCCATCAGAGTTATTCACTTGTGGCAGCACACCCATAAGATCATCAGAGCAAATAATGCATTAATTCAGCAGAACTTTAAGCAAAGTATGTGCTCTGATTTTAGAAAAAAGGGGCCTAAGGAGGATTATTATTATCTTATACACTCCCAAGGACTTCTATCAGAATAAAGGCACCAACAAAAATATGTAAATACAAATTGTGTTTTGAAGAGAGGTCGTTGCAGTATTTCCCTTCACCGCTTGGAGTTTTTGAACCAAGTCTCTGCCATATCACATCCTAAACAGCACAAGGTGGGATTTATATGTTACCTGCAGCCAAATCAAACCATATGTTAGCCTAAAAAGGGTAAACATGCAGCAGCTAGCAGGTAAGCAAAATAAGTCCCAGTTTTTATCCGTTTCCTTATGTGTCTTAAGATAAAAAATCTTAAAACCTGCACCCGAAATGCTCAAAACCTGCACCAAATCTTGCATATTCATTAAGAAAATTTCGAACCTGAGATGAAGCGTCTTCATTAGCAGGAGACAGTTCCTCTTGGACTGAAATCGTGACCACATGATCATCCTATAAGGATTTTGCTCCAACATTTATGGCGGTTGCCCTCATTGTGTTAGCTCAAATCCCATATATTCAAGATGATTGCAGCATCACGGCCGAAAACTTGTAGCACAGACCCAGAAATCCAGACCCAAGTTTTCTGAGGCAAAAACTGTACAGGGAAAAAAAAAAATTAAAAACATACCTCCGGAAATCCAAGGACCCTTAAACCTATCTGCCCGGCAACCAGCAACGCATCTAACCCCCTTAACGTATTTCTAAGTGCATACCCTGCAGGAAAACCGCTCCTCAAACCGTGGAAATACAGCAGCTCCGGCGCCAAAACGTGGGAGACACCTTAAGTATACGTACCTCAAAAACTCAAAAAAACCCCTTCATCGCCCACGCACATGTTTTGTACGGAAAAAAGAGGTGAACCCCCCGGGTATCGGCTAGAGCTGGGCAACAAGTCAGTGCAGAAATACACAGAAGAGTTCATGAAACTAAGGCTTTATGTGCCGAAGCTGAGTGAACTCCATGCAGTGGAAGGGTACATCGAGGGATTGAACGATGAGATAAGGAAGCTGGTAAGAGCAATCAACCCTCGAACAAAGATCGAAGCTGAGTCGAAAAGCGGTCGACTGCAAGGAGGATCCGCCCCGTAACAAAGGCGTAAAACAAAGCAGTACTATCAGGATAAGGGCAAAGCAGCGGGAAGTTATAACCCTATAACAGCTAGTCCAGGACCAGCAAAAGCTCCATACAGTGGCAATTATGGGAAGCAGCAGGAAAAGAAACAGGTATCCTTCGAAGATAAGTAGGAAGGGTCAAACTACTCGAAAGCGGTGTGATCCTTCTTACAAGCAATGCCTAAAGAGAAGAGGCAGGAGTGCATTGAGAAACAGCTCTGCTTCAGGTGCTTCCAACCAGGCCACAGAACAGCAAACTGCCCTTTTGTCATGAATGTGGCATTAGCAGAGTTGGGTGGATGGGAGACTCCCTCTGACGACGACGACGGAGAAGCACGCGACTTCATTCAGGGTGAGTGACATTTTTGCTGCCATAGATTCAGACCAAGCAGAAAATCAGTATCATGTAATCTCCACAGTAGGGAAGGCCAAGGCCAAATCTTTCATAGTCCTGATAGATTTGGGGAGCACCCACAACTTTGCGTCTCCAAGAATGGTTGAGATGTTGAAGCTCAAGCCGTTGAAGTCAAAAGCCAAGACCCGTGGTGTTAGCAAGTGGGGCAGTGAGACACACGTCAGGCAAGAGGATAAATTTCGACATCGACTTGCCAGGGATCAACATTCAAATGGGGGCAGAAGGGATGAGCATCGGGAAGTATGATTTGATAATAGGAATGGAGTATCTTGGACCAGCAGGAGCCATCATTGATTGTGGGAAGCGAAAGGTGACCCTCACGGCGCCCAACGGCAAAATCATGGAAATTACAGGTAAGGAAGTTGTTCCTATCATGCAGTGTATGTCTAGTAAACGGCTGCTCAAGTGCATAAAGAGCAAGCAGGTAGCATATATCTTCAAGCTTCAGATCGAAGAGCCCGAATCAGAAGAAAGCAAGGAAGATAAGGTGCTCAGCAAATTGCCAAAGCAGATAGCTAAGTTGGTAAAGGAGTTCCATGATCTCTTTCCAGACGAGATCAAGCAGATTCCTCCTTACAAGGGAGTCGAGTGTGAGATAGCACCCGAACCAGGTACGAAGCCGACGAGCAAGGCTCCGTACAGAATGAGACGCAAGAGCTGACCGAGTTGAAGAAGCAATTGCAGGAGTTGCTTGACCTAGGGTTCATTAGACCTAGCGTCTCACCATTTGGGGCATCCATCCTTTTTGTGAAGAAGAAGGATGGCAGCTTGAGGATGTGCATAGATTACAGGCAGCTGAACAAGCACACCATTAAGAATAAGTATGCACTCCCCAGATCGGACAACCTGATGGATTAGCTCCAAGGGGTGAAGGTTTTCTCCAAGATAGACCTGAGGTCGGGGTACCACCAGATCAGGATTAAGGAAGAAGACGTCCACAAAATAGCATTCAGGACCATGTATGGGCATTACGAGTTCACCGTAATGCCGTTTGGCTTGTCAAATGCCCCAGCAACATTCATGAGGCTTATGAATGACATCTTCAGGGAGTTTTTGGATACTTTTGTCATAGTATTCTTTGATGATATTCTGGTGTATAGCAGATCCCTGGAAGAACACGTACAACACCTAAGGAAAGTGCTCGAGAAGCTAAGGAGGCACCAGTTGTACACTAAGTTGTCGAAGTGCCACTTCGCAACGGAGAGGGTAGAATGTCTGAGGCATGTGATCTCATCGGAGGGGATTTCAACAGATCCTGCCAAGATTGAAGCAGTCATATAGTGGCCGGCACCAAAGAACATCCACGAGGTCAGAATCTTTCTTGGCCTAGCAGGGTACTACAGGAAGTTCGTGAAGAACTTTGCAAAAATAGCAGCCCCGCTAACGGATTTGACGAGGGCAGAAAAAGTAAAGGATTGGGCAGATCACTGGCAGAAGAAAGCCCAAGCAGGATTCGAGATGTTGAAGGAAGCTTTGACAACCGCCCCCGTCGTGACCCTGCCAGACCCAGAGAAGGATAAACTTGTGGCGACGGATGCAAGTAAGATTGCCACAGGTGCAGTGTTGATGCAAGAAGAGCGAGTAGTGGCTTATGACTCGCGGAAGATGAACAACGCCGAAACGCGCTACCCGACTCATGATCAGGAGTTGCTTGCAGTTGTCAGAGCACTAAGAATTTGGAGGCACTACCTGTTGGGGAGGAAGTTCCAGTTGGACACAGACCATTAGAGCCTCCAATACGTGTTCATGCAACCACATCTCAACCTGAGGCGCGAAGGTGGATGGAGTTCCTCGAAGAATATGACTTTGATATAGTTTATAAGCCGGGGAAGCTCAATGTGGTAGCAGATGCGCTTTCAAGGCATCCTCTGACAACAAGAGTCCACTGCAATGCAATCTCGACGCTCACCAGTGACTTTGGAAAGAAGATCGAAGAAACCTTGCCGACAGATGCAGACTTCAAGGAAGTGTGGGCGAGCTTGTGCAAGGAGGCAAGAACAGATAAGGAGAGGGAGACCTTCAAGAATTTTAAGAAGGAAGGTAACCTTTTGTACCATAAGAATAAGTTGTATGTGCATGAATCATCGGGAGTGAGGAGCTTGATTCTCCACGACACCCACAACAGTCCAATAGCTGGCCACGCAGGATTTATGAAGACATATTTCAAAGTGCACAGCAGTTATTATTGGCCAGGGATGAAGAAGCAGATAGCTCGCTACATCAAAGAGTGTCAGCTGTGTCAGCAGACGAAGGCAGAGCAGCTTCAAATTCCAGGAGTATTGGAACCATTAGCAGTGCCGAACGATAAGTGGGAAGTCATCAGTATGGACTTCATAACAGGGCTCTCGAGGATAGCAAGAGGAAAAGATGCCCTGATGGCACACTTTGTGCCTTGCAGAACTACTGACACAGCTTTGGATACAGCAGCTCTCTTCACCAAGGAAATCTTCAGGCTCCATGGTATGCCGAGAGAGATCATCTCCGACAGAGACCCGAAGTTCATGAGTGCCTTTTGGCAGGATCTTTTTGCGACGATTCAGACGAAGCTGTCCATGAGCACGGCCTATCATCCTCAAACGGATGGGCAAACAGAACGGATCAACAGAATCTTGAAAAATATGCTAAGAAACTATGTCTGGAACAAGCAGAGTAAGTGGGAAGAGTATATTCAATTGGTTGAGTTTGCTTATAATAGCACCAAGCAGGAATCATCCCAGATGTCGCCGTTCATGATCAACTACGGCTACCAATGTCTAACTCCAGACACTTGGCACAATCCTGTGTCAAAGGTAGAAGTTTCGCAGGAAATGTTGGCCGTCATGCAGCAGCTGGTAGAAGAAGTCCGAGGATATCTTCTTGCAGCAAGGAGTTGACAAAAGAGCGTCGCCGACAAGCACCGGACGGTCAGAGAGTTCCAGGTTGGCGACAACGTCTGGCTCAAGATCAAAGTGAAGCAGGCAAAACTCGGCATCGGAAATTGTAAGAAGCTTGCTCCAAGTTGGGCTAGCCCTTTCAGAATAGACAAGAGAGTAGGTAACCAATCCTACAAGTTAGAGCTGCCAGCACACCTAAAGATTCATAAAGTCTTCCACGTGAGTCTGTTGAAGAAGCATACTCCAAATCCAGAAGAAGTCTTGGACACGCCAACGTTGTTGGAAATGACAGAAGAGTAGTTGGAGATAGTCCCAGAATTGATTCTTGATAAAGCCTTCAAGAAAATAAGGAGATCAGAGTTTCTCCAATATTTGGTCAAGTGGAAACACTTGCCGGTGGAAGACGCGACATGGGTACTTAAGAAGGACCTGATAAGGCAGTACCTGCAGTTCATGGAGCAATGGGACGGCAAGGTCATCTTCGAAGTAATCGGCTCAGGCATGTCGATTCATGTTTAGATTAATTGATGTGTAGTTAAAATTAATCTACGCATGCAGCCTATGCTATGTATGGGTCGCATGCGTTGTTACCGATGATAAGACCACTACGGTGATCTCTAGGATGTGGTGTAATGTCATTGTAGGCATGACCGCGGTTTTGCTTGGATTAGTTAGAAGGTAGATTAAAAAGTCTACTTCCGTCTCACGAAAGTAGATAACCTCGAGAGATAAGAGGCCATTCAGGCATGCATTGATAGGAAAGCACCTCTAGTCAATGTCTACGGGGAGGACGCCATCCTTCACGCCCAAGGCAACTAAAGGTGTAGGCATGAGTGTCATCCTAGGCATTATAGGGCGCTATCTCCACGGCCACGATGGAAGAAGCATCCTCTTCCTACGCCGGGAGATTAGTCATGCATCCATTTAGTTAATTAGATGGATGGTTACCTTATAACCATAATTCTATTAATAATTAAAATGGTACTAACGTAGTGTCGACCTGCAGGCCAATAGAGCGCTCTGGAGGGCAAGGAGGTCGAGCTACAAAGACTTGCAACACAATTTTGTTGGAATGTGTTGCAAGGAATGAAGAGTACCTCGAAGGATAATTGTATATGAAATTGTTGAATTTTGATAAACTTAAATGTTGTATTAAGTGAGACTAATAAGTACCTTACTTTGATAGAGTTATGAATTGATAAGTTATTTGGGATAATGTAATGTCGTAGTAATGTTTTAAATATATTACCTTAGAGTAATTCTCAATAATTGTGTAAGTATAGTAATAATAAATTGTATGCATCAAGTTGGTTGCAGGACAAGAAGATCCCAAGGTGGGGAGACCCACGATGCTGCGGACAGCATCATTTCAAGGTGGGGAGAATATGACGTTCCAGCACAGTATACGGTCCCAGGACGTATACTGTACTGCCTCGTCACGCATACACGCCTTTCCGATTGACGTGTACGCCGACGTGTAGCTAAGCAAGTAGCACCCTAGGGGGCAACTTGCAAGTGTGTGCACATGTGTACATTTATTCATGTGTACACATTTATCCATGTGTACATTTTAGCCACTTAATTAAATAGGCAAGTGGGCCACACCCATTTATCCCACATGCTCAAGGGATAATGGAAGCCCTAGCCCTAACCCTTAGTCTATATAAGGTATATGAAACTCTAACTTTCCATTTTCGTCCACAGCCTTCTAGAACTCCATTTTGCTTGCTCCAAGAGCCAATCTTGACTCCCGAAGTCTGTCCGAGCAGCCTAGCTCATCAGCTTCCCTTTCTAACTTCATCTTCAAGCAGTTCTGCAGCATGGATGCATTCAGAGCAGGAGGAGCAAGCCAGGGATCAGGTATTTTGCCAATTCAATAGTCTAAACCGCCTCCCAGACATAGAGTAAGTAGGTTTAGCCTATTGATTTGCCCATAGCAGCCATCTAGACCTCTAGATACCAAGCCATAACTAAAGAACCTAACTCTGTGATTTAGATTAAATCTTATTCTTTAGTTCCTCTATGATATGTATGTGATGATGATCTCTGTGGACTCATTGTATTGGGAAGGGGGGTAGAGGCCTTAACACTAGAGTTGTCCCTTGATGGACCATAAATGGTTCATTTGTACAGTTCGCTTTAAAATTCATATAAAATCAATGACATAAAATTCAGTTAAACCCTTTCTACATGTTAATATATGGCAGTCAGGAAAAATAGTTAAAAATGCATATACCCCCAAAATTGAAAGTTATGTTTAGGTGAATCAAGGGGGGTCAAGTCCAGTTTGCTTCATGTTTACATAATGTAAAACTGTCTCAATAAAAGGATTTTTTTGATTTTTTTCATTATAATGGTATTTTTCTATACGAGATAAGGATTAACACACAAAAAACCTTGTTCCAATCCGAAGTCTAGAAAGGAAGATATAGCCAGTCAAACATGACAGGGTCAAAACAGTTTTCTGTCTTCTGTGGACCAATAATGGTTCCCAGAAGGCTGTTTCAATTAAAATTCTATAACTTTTGCATGAAAATGATTTTTTACTTCAAATTTGGTATATAAGTACTTGACTAATTGGTCCACGCATAAAAAATATTTGTTGGGCTGTAATTTGAAGCTTCAGCTTTAACTTATAATAACACTTTTAAGTAACTTTTAATTGATGTCTATTTTGTTATATTTGAAAGAAATTTATTGAAATAGTATGTCATTGAAAAAATAATATATGAATGCTTGTATGGATATGAGACCAATGAAAAAACAAGTAAAGAAAAAGAGAAAAAGGCACGATCATGATAAATCAATAAAGGTTTCTGTACATAAGACCATTACTGGTCCACAGGTTCATTTTAAATCAATAACTTCTTTACCTTATTGGATCTCAAGCCGAATTTTAGGATATTAGTATTTCATGAGATCCTCTATCAATAAAAAATATTTATTGCTAGGTTTGGGCTAAAACTTCTAGTATTAGTTCCAAGTTATCATCAAATATTTTCCATATTTGATCTCTAGATTTGTGCCTTGAAAATGAACTTCAAACACCATATTTCAAAGCTTCCCAAAGTTAAGATAGCAATGCAAGATGAACCAAGGAAAAATATGAAAAGATATGCCTAAAGAAGATCAAGATAGACTGCTATGCCGATGCCAATTATTGGTCCACATGACCTCTCATTTAAAAGTTAAGAACATCATCATCTTAATCAATTCTTTAGAATATAGTTTATATCACATTATATATGATAAGGAGGATTGTCTATCTAAAAGGTGATATCGGAGCACAAAAATTAAGTAGTTACGGGCTACTTTGAATGTATGAGAAAGTCCACTTATACCTTTCAAAGATTATCTTATAGACGATGAGAAATCATAATATCATTGTAGGGAACAAAATGAATAGAGCCAATGCAAATAAATAGAGAAATTTTCTCAATCCAGTTGGTTTAATCCTGGACCTATACATAGTCCATGCTTATTTATATTCAAATCTTGTATATAATATATTATCCTAACATGAAATTTGAGATATATATTGCCAACAAAGGTTCAAATTTACAAAATTTATAGCCTATCATAAAAGTTGATCTACATGTACTATGGTCCTACTTAGACTACAACATTTTGGAGCAGCCACACATTGTCTAACTTTATAATATTGGAAAGTAAGTAGGTTTCTTCATTTTTTTTCCCTAATAAGACCACAACAAGAATCTCAATATCCCTTTTTATCATACATTGCGCCATTTCAAAGGCTTATGGAAGAATTATAGTGCAATAAGTTAATTTTTGAGATGAACTAGAAAAACAGGTACGGAAAGTTTTTTGATCTATTTATTTATAGTCATGGCTAAAGTTCGTGATATTGTCCTCTATTCATCAATAACTATCACTACCTACATTATTGTTGAGTTTTAGACCTATAAAGGTATAATCAATGCACTTTGGAACATTTCTTTGTGTTCATCCTGTTATATTAGAGCTCGTTTAGATCTAGATAATGCATGGTTATACCCTAGTTACACTATATTTATGTTGATAAAGTAAATTCCTACATAGAGTTGATTAGAATGCATCATTTACTATCCTTATGAGACTTATGGATGGGATTTATTGAAACACTTTAACCCATATTTTTATTTTGAATTCTGTACAATAATTTCTTTAGTTAATAACGATACTAATAAAACATATAAACATAAAAAAAATTCTTTGGACTATAGGTTACCTAGTTAAGGACTCATTGTCACAAAGATTAAGTCAAAACTTGTAATAATAAGAGAGAAATAATTCTTGAACCTCATGCAGCATTTTTAAGCAAAATAGGGTTTGACGACTTCAATTAAAATCAAATGATAGTGGCAAAATATGGAAACATGTAAATTGATATGTTTTATCATAATACATCAATTAATTTCATATTTAGCAAGGTTTAGACACTTTTCTGCTAGAAAATTGAAGAATGCAGTTCTAGAGTGCTGTAAAAACTGCCAAATTCTTCAAAGTTTGAACAATCATACCAATATAAAGGTGTATCCAATGGTCATGAAATTCTCATAGCTCGTTAAGAATCAAGTGAAGACTCAAATAGTGGTGCTATATTTTAAAATTAAAATTTATCTTGTGAGATATATGGCAGGGGGTATGGTGGACCATTTCTGGTCCATGGACCAGAAATGGTCCCCGGGACAACTCTAGTGTTAAAGCCTAGTAATTGATGCTCCTAGCTAGCCCTCTTTAATGCACTATTAAATTCGGCCTGTGTACAAGAGCCACACCTGGTTGTGGGTGGAGGGGCCAGACTGGCTTACAAGGAGGTTCATGTCCTGACTCATGATCACGTCCCTCTGGTAGTAAAGCCTATCGGGGACTACAGTGTACTAGACCTAATGCTCTGCCACTGCGTGCGGGCTTTGCATGGGTTCGACACTCTTGGGGTGGTGGACACCTTCCATGGAGTTCAGTCGAGTACGGGCAGTAGCCCTCTAGTCATCTTGCGTCAGCATGCCAACCTCTGGTGGGAGTGATCCCTACCTGCCCCATCGGGACTGGGGAGATGCAACCCAGGAATAGCCCCTTGGCTATGCACCCGGCGGGCTACAGTCAGGTCCCAACACTTTTCAACCTACTCTACAAAGTGTGCACAGGAGGGGCGGATGGAGTGGACTACCCTAAGCCATGCTCTTATGCCAGCCAAATCCATTGCCATGAATTTTGTCTGCAATGACTTCTAGAGGACCAAGCCGTCAGTCATCCCTCTTGAGTCTGAGCCTTAGGTAGAATCTCCATATGTGATGTGCTGATCTTTGTCTATGCAGATATGTGGTGAGCCATCCTTCGTGATGGTCATGTGATATTGATGTATGTATACTGACATGTATGTTTGCGTTTCCGTAGCTAGGTAGGCCCTGAGGGAGACAGGGTAAAATGACCCCTTCATTCTTCCCACTGGAACTCATCAAGGTTGCAGTGATACGTGGAGGGCCTTGTATTAGCATGGAGCTGGTATGAGAAATGAACTCCTGTTTGTATACGATGAATGCACCGTATATGAGTAGGGGACGTCACAGACAGTACCTTGACGTATGCTTCCTTAGTAAGCTATGGAATGCCAGCACCCTTGAACAGGTCAAGACGGCACATTATCAATGCCACATAAATCCCAGGTTAGAGCGGGGCCTGCAATGCTACTTGCGCACTCATCTACCCATGAAAAAGCAGCAGATCCATTGCCTCTATCCGCACAGGTGCACACCATCTCCGAATTGAAACAGGGAGATGGGTTGGGGAGCTACGTCAGGAGAGGCTTTGTCAACGCTGCCAGGTTGGAGCTGTCACACTCACCCCGGTTTTTGGTCCACTGTTGAAAACATCAGTTTTGGTAGGTCTACATGTCCTGTTTTCAAAGAATCCTACATGTGGATTTGTGGAGGTATGGTTTTGTTCGATAATGGTGTTCTTTTTTTAGTGGACTAAAACATCCACTGTTGTTTTGTAGTTTCTTCTATTGTGACATGTCATTTTATAATACAATCCACTATAGGAAAGAATACTTGAATTTCTACATGTCTAATAATTCTATTGTCACATGTCTTTATAGATGTAGGAAATAATATTTGATTCTCTACATGTCCTATACTTCCATTCACATGTCTTTATAGTAGTAGGACAGAGTACTTTATTTACTAAGGCATTGTAGGAAAGAATACATGAATTACGACATGTGTAATACTTCTATTGTCACATGTCTTTATAGAAGTAGGAAAGAATACTTGATTCTCTACATGTCGTATGCTTCCATGTCACATGTCTTTATAGTAGTAGGATGAGTACTTTATTTGCTAAGGCATTGTAGGAAAGAATACATGAATTACGACATGTGTAATACTTCTATTGTCACATGTCTTTATAGAAGTAGGAAAGCATACTTGATTCTCTACATGTCCTATCCTTCCATATCACGGGTCTTTATAGTGGTAGGACCAGTACTTGATTTGCTACATGTGATGATGCGTGCATGATCACATGTCCTTATACTAGTTTTCCATGTAAGACAAGTTACTTCAACTACTTCAATTACTTAACGCCTATTTTTGCATAACAAAACCATCAAGAATTTGATTTGTATTCCTTGAGGGGGTGCGGGACCCATTTGCAACAAATCCCTAAGCATTAATGTCATAGGACCCGCATAAGATCCTAACAATATCCTAACATTTTGGATATTGTTAGAGAAAGACCATTAAACCACGCCTACATTTTTGCATAACAAACCATTAAGAATTGTGAGATGTATTTCTTTATGGAGGAAAGGACCATTGCAACAAATCCCCAAGCATTAAAATGGCAAGACCATGCAATATCCTAACATTATTCCCCATTTTGGATATCGTTAGTGGAACACCATTAAACCGTTCCTACATCTTGGTATAATTTAGACCATTAAGAATTTGAGATGTAATTGTTTATGGGGAATAGGACCATTGCAACAAATCCCCAAGCATTATAAAATGGCAAGACTACGCAATATCCTAACATTATCCCCCCATTTTGGATATCATTAGTGGAACACCATTAAACCATGCCTATATCTAGTTGGTACTAAGGTTAGCTATAGACGATCCAATAGTTATCCACGTCATCCAATGGTTTTAATTGTATCTAATTTATCTTATCCAATGGTTCTTTCTAAGAATGCAATGGTTCTTTGAAAAACAAGATAACTTATTGCACTTAGATGATTTGCACTAAGAATCCAATGGTTTTGAAAAACAAGATAACTTATTGCATTTAGGCGATTTGCACTAAGAATCCAATGGTTCTTTGAAAAACAAGATAACTTATTGCACTTAGGCGATTTTCACTAAGAATCCCATGGTTCTTTGAAAAACAAGATAACTTATTGCACTTAGGCGATTTGCACTAAGAATTAGAGATGTAATTGTTGGAGCCATCAAGCAAAATACCCGACTAACACCTTAAACCTAAACACAAACTCGGGAAAACCTTGCTCGGGAAAACCTTGCTTAGAGTCATGTGCATGAAGGTATCGAGCTCCCCGCATGGTAATCCTCTAAACTAGTGGCTAGGCGTTATAGTTTGGCAGCTCCCCAATTCAAACAATTGCATCAAAATATCTTTGTCATACTTACGCATAGGAATCCTTTAAATCGTTGACTAACCTTCCTAAGGAGTATGGATGCAATAGAATTGACAATTCCTATTTGAAACACTTAACTATCCATTTGGCACTACTTAATTTGTTTATACGAAATTATTTTCTCGGTCTAAGACTTAGTGTGATTTATCTAGGCGATGGTGAAAATTAGTTGCTCGTGTCCTATCGAGGAAAGTTCACCCTACCCAGAATGCTTAGTAACTTTCTTTGCGGTCTTATCCACTAACTTTCTTCAGTATTTAGATTAGTGGGTAATTCCTAACTATCTAATTCTTTCTCATTGTAACTTCCTTTTTAAGATACTTTGTTTGAGGATTTCTCAATATGCTTATGGATGATATTGCATTATGCATATGTAGGTTTTTTGATGACTATATTGGGTGGAAAGACTATCTCTTAAGGGCCTTTATTCTTTGGGTCGAACTGCTTACGGAAGGTTTTAGGGCTCCGTCTTAAGGCGTCAACGCCCTCCCACTACCTCATGACATTGTGCAAGATCCTGGTCCAATCGGCTGGGGTATGGCCTCCAAAGCGTAAACCACGATGCGTTGCTAGGTTATTGTAGGGTTTACGTTATGGAGGTCGAAGTTTTATTCGATTGCACCCGAGACATGGTCGAGAAGCTGCGATTGAAAACAAGAAGCAATAAGCCCGGCGAAATGGGGTTTGGATTTTACCGAGGCGGGCTTTCTTACCGGTGCTCCTCGGAGGGCAAATGTGCGATGCCTCCCTTCGAGCCCGGTTTCCCTATCCGGCCGTTGAATTCTCCATTCAAGTAACTTGCGAAAGGGCTCAAAAATTCAAGATCTGTCAGGAGAACATATCAAACCGCAAAGCGTCCTGCAATCGGCCAGGTGTAGAAACGCAAGTGTTTTGTCGTTCGAGGCGTTACAAAGGCTCGGAATGGAGATTTGACTTAGCCATATCGTGCGAAACAACGAAATTACCCTAGGGACCAAGTTACATGGTCATTTTTTTGCACAAAAGAAACACGAACCCTCTACATGGCGTGATGCGCACCCTACGCTAAGGACAATTCACTACGAACATGTTGGACATGAGCTACTTTGGCTTAGGGGGGCGGGGGTGGTCTTACGCCCACGAAACTTGGTCTCGGGGTAATGTCGATGTTTGAGTCCGTTGGCAAAGTCGGATCACAGTTCAGGGGTGGGATAGTTGCCGTCAGGTGGCCGGGGACCCTCCGGAGAGGACTTTTGGGTCGAACTTCTTACGGAAGGTTTTAGGGCTCCGTCTTCTGGCGTCAACGCCCTCCCACTACCTCATGATATTGTGCAAGATCCTGGTCCAATCTGGCTAGGGTATGGCCTCCAAAACATAAACCCTGTGCAATGCTAGGTTATTGTAGGGTTTACGTTATGGAGGTCGAGTTTTATTCGATTGCACACGAGACATGGTCGAGAAGGCTGCGGTTGAAAACAAGAAGCAATAAGCCCGGCGAAATGGGGTTTGGATTTACCGAGGCGGGGCTTTCCTACCGGTGCTCCTCGGGAGGGCAAATGTCGATGCCTCCCTTCCGGGGCCGGTTTCCCTATCCGGCCGTTGAATTCTCCATTCAAGTAACTTGCTTCGGCAGGCTCAAAAAATTCAAGATCTGTCCGGGAGAACATATCAAACCGCAAAGCGTCCTGCAGTCGACCGTGTAGAAACCCAAGTGTTTTGTCGTTCGGGCAGTACAAAGGCTCGGAATGGAGATTTGACTTAGCCATATCGTCAAAGCGGTGAAATTACCCTAGGGACCAAGTTACGGTCATTTTTGCAGAAAAAAAAAACGAACCCTCTACATGGCGGTATTACGCACCCTACGCTAAGGACAATTCACTACGAACATGTTGGACATGAGCTACTTTGGCGCTTAGGGGGGCGGGGGTGGTCTTCGCCCCGAAACTTGGTCTCGAGGGTAATGTCGATGTTTGAGTCCGTTGGCGAGTCGGATCACGGTTCCGGGGTGGGATAGTTGCCCGTCGTGGCGGGGACCCCTCGGAGAGGACCTTTGGGTCGAACTTCTTACGGAAGGTTTTAGGGCTCCGTCTTACGGCGTCAATGCCCTCCCACTACCTCATGACATTGTGCAAGATCACGGTCCAATCGGCTGGGGTATGGCCTCCAAAACATAAACCACGTGCAATGCTAGGTTATTGTAGGGTTTACGTTATGGAGGTCGAGTTTTATTCGATTGCACACGAGACATGGTGAGAAGCTGCGATTAAAAACAAGAAGCAATAAGCCCGGCGAAATGGGGTTTGGATTTATCCTCCTCCCGATTGTCGCGCAATTAGAAGTCAAGAACACATTTTGTAGTAGCAATTTTTTTTGGAATGATTAGGGATCGCCAATAGATCCAAAGTCACGTTATTTCGGTTGCCATGGCTCCGCATGCATGTTGAAAAAGGTACACGGGTCCCAAGTGCAAGTGACCACGTTTTGGCCTCCATAGCGTAAACCCTACAATAACACGGCAAGACCACGGGGTTTTGCGTTTTGGAGGCCATACCCTAGCTAGATTGGACCAGGATCTTGCACAATGTCATGAGGTAGTGGGGGGCGTTGATGCGGAAAGGCGGAGCCCTAAAACCTTCGGAAGTAGTTTGACCCAAAGGTCCTCTCCCGGAGGGTCCACGGCCTGAGCGGGCAATTCTCCCACCCGGGCGTGATCGACTCGCCAAGCGAACTTCGAAACATCGACATTACCACGGAGACCAAGTTTAGGTGGGCGAAGACCACCCTGCTCAGGAAGCGCCAAAGTAGCTCACGTCCAACACGTTAAGTAGTGAATTGGCCTTAGCGGAGGGTGCGAGAATCTTTGCCATGTAGAGGGTTCGTGTTTCTTTTTGCTGCAAAAATGACCGGTGTAACTTGGTCTCTAGGGTAATTTCCTTTGTTTGAGGCGACATGGCGAAGTCAAATCTCCATTTAAGTCTTTGTCTTGCTTGCCCGAACGACAAAACACTTGGGTTTCTACACGGTCGACTGCAGGACACTTTGCGGTTTGATATGTTATCCCAGACACATCTTGAATTTTTTTGAGCCTGTTCGAAGCAAGTTACTTGAATGGAGAATTCAATGGTCGGATAGGGGAAACCAGGGTTAGGAAGGGAGGCAGCGGCATTTGCCCTCCAGGAGGAGCACCGGTAGGAAAGCACTGCCGGTAACCTTTGTGATGCAGGTCTCACGGGGTCGGCCACCTAGGCTATAACATGCCACCTAGGCTCCAACATGCCACCTAGGCTCCAACATGCCACCTAGGCTCCAACATGCCACCTGAGCTCCAACATGCCACGTGAGCTCCAACATGCCAAGTTGGCTCCAACGTGCCACCTACGCTCAAGCATGCCAAGGTGGCTCAAATATGCCACCTAGGCTCCAACATGCCAAGGTGGCTTCAACATGCCATGTAGGCTCCAGCGTGCCAACTAGGGCTCCAACATGCCTCATGAGCTCTAGCATGCCACCTGGGCTCCAGCGTGCCACCTAGGCTCCAACATGCCACCTCGGCTCCTAACATGCCAAGGTGGCTCCAACATGCCACCTAGGCTCAAAGCGTGCCAAGGTGGCTCAAACATCACCACCTAGGCTCCAACATGCCACCCACGGCTCCAACATGCCCGTGGGCTCCAACATGCCACCTAGCATGCCACCTAGGCTCCAACATGCCACACGGGCTCCAACATGCCAAGTGAGCTCCAACATGCCCGCGTGAGCTCCAACATGCCAAGGTGGCTCCAGCGTGCCACCTAGGCTCAAAGCGTGCCAAGGTGGCTCAAATATACCACCTAGGCTCCAACATGCCACTTAGGCTCCAACATGCCAAATAGGCTCCAACATGCCTCGTGAGCTCTAGCATGCCACCTAGGCTCCAACGTGCCACCTGGGCTCCAACATGCCACCTAGGCTCAAGCGTGCCAAGGTGGCTCAAACATGCCACCTAGGCTCCAACATGCCACATAGGCTCCAACATGCCACCTTAGGCTCCAACATGCCACCTAGCATGCCATCTAGGCTCCAACATGCCTCCAACATGCCACGTGAGCTCCAACATGCCAAGGTGGCTCCAGCGTGCCACCTAGGCCCAAAGCGTGCCAAGGTGGCTCAAATATACCACCTATGCTCCAACATGCCACGTAGGCTCCAACATGCCACGTAGGCTCCAACATGCCAACTAGGCTCCAACATGCCACCTAGGCCCAAATATGCCAAGGTGGCTCAAACATGCCGTGGGCTCCAACATGCCACCTAGGCTCCAGCGTGCCAAGGTGGCCCAAACATGCCGTGGGTTCCAAAATGCCACCTAGTTGGCTCAAACATGTCCGCCGAGCTCCAACATGCCACCTAGGCTCCAACATGCCACCTAGGCTCCAACATGACACCTAGGCTCCAACATGCCACCTAGGCTCCAACATGCCACCTAGACTCGGACATGCCAAGGTGGCTCAAACATCTTGTATGGGGCTCCAACATGCCACCTAGGCTAAAACATGCCAAGGTGGCTCAAATATACCACCTAGGTTCCAACATGCTCAAACATGCCTGTGGGCTCCAACATGCCACCTAGGCTAAAACATGCCATGGTGGCTAAAACATGCCACCTAGTCTCCAACATGTCACATAGTCGAACATGCCACCTAGGCTCCAACATGCCACATAGTCTCCAGCGTGCCACCTAGGCTCCAACATGCCACCTAGGCCCAAATATGCCAAGGTGGCTCAAACATCCACGTGGGCTCCAACATGCCACCTAGGCTCCAGCGTGCCAAGGTGGCCCAAACATGCATATGCCACATGGGTTCCAACATGCCAACTAGTTGGGTCAAACATTCCAAGGTGGCTCAAACATGCCACAAAGGGCTCCAACATGCCACCTAGGCTCCAACATGCCACCTAAGATGCCAAGGTGCCTCAAACATGCCCCGCGGGCTCCAACATGCCACCTAGGCTCAAGCATGCCACCTAGGCTCCAACATGCCACCTAAGTCGATGTTAAGGTCTATTAGAAGAGCCAATTTATGGATTGCGGGGAGATGCCCATTCGTTGCGGGGATCATATGGAGAGGACATTTGAGACAAACTACTTTCCAAAAGGTGTTAAGGGTCCGTCTTAAAGCGTCAACACCGATCCCTCTAAGTGATGATACTATGCAAGATCTGTCCCAAAGCGACTAATGATTGTCTACTTCCACACCAGTGCGTCTCGAGAAAAAATATGATGCATGCACGTGAGTTAAGCGGATCATGCAGCGGCGGTGGCCGTAAACATTCAAAATCTTGAGCACACATTCCATAGCACAGACCCTATTTTTTCTTCACTTTCGTAAAGACCTACAAAGACCTATAAATTCCGGTTGAGGGAAAATCGTGTGTCGACCAAAATCCGAAATCTTGATTTTCTTGGGCGAGAAACGAGAGCGACAATTTGGCATCTTTGGATGGTTAAATTGCAAAATTTGGGCCGGACGATTTGCATAGTCTAGCTTTGGCTTGATTACATGTCTAGCTTTGCAATTTAACCGTCACACTTAAGTCTAGCATTGGCTTGATTACAAAAATAATAAACCTATATTGTATATTTTCGATGAAAAGCAATAAAGAAAGCATCCTATTTAGCTTGTCGTGATGGGGCGAGATGAGCGGCCTAGATTGCGATCTAGGCCCTATCATCCTATTGGTTTGCCATTAGCGGGCCAGCCGATCGTGTTTTCTTTCGCCTTACGCCAATGGGTGGCTATGGCGATGGCCGGCTATCTGTTTTCTTTCCATACTGCCTAGTTTTGCACGGTGCTCCTACTCAATGGCTGGCTATGGTGATGGCGCCCTATCTTTTCCCTTTGCTTTCGGCAAATCCGGCGTGGCGGCTATGGCGATGGCAAGCTTTGATTGTTTACAAAAATAAAGATGAATGGGACCAGCGCTCTAGATGCCCAAGCGAACATCTGAATCCGTCTTCCAACATGTTTTCGGGTTCCATCAAGTAAATCCGGCATGCTTGTTTATTACGTAACCAGCATATCTCACGTAGATGATATGCGCGAGGCCATATTCTTGCGCAGGATGGGATTTGAAATAACAACATTTAGGCGCCTCGGGGCGAGATCTTCCAAGCGCATCAGCCTTTGCATTTAGACTATGCATCCGATGCTGTTCATGTCCATCTTTTCCATTTGCTTTAGCAAATCCGGCGGCGTCCTTGCGACAATCAAGATCTTTGATTCGGTTGTTTGTGGCGGCTCTTAGGTTTACGCAAAACCTAGCTCACGGAAATAATGCATGTATCACGGTAAGAAAGGCAAGCGCCCATCTGGCTGCTATTCACTTCATGAAGTAAGCCTCCGACCCTAGTATGGCTCGGCGAGTTTCTTTTCGATATTTAGATCCAGCCTAAAATGGCTCTGCCGAAGTTTTATTATTGGATTTAATCTTCATTGGGGGGCGCAGCGAGAGGATCATGTTGCTAAACCCGGTTTATCTGATTGTAAGAAAGTAAGGAAGTTTTTTTGTCTGTTTGATTACGTATTTGTTTACATATGATCGTGTGATTTGGTGCCTCTTATGTCCAATGCGAGAAGCTCCACGGATTTTATTTTACTTGAAAATCTTTGGCCGGATTGGCTATGGTGGATATCCTTTATGGCGAGAAATGCCGGCCGATCTGCATGCCTTTGAAACTTCGGATATGGAATGCTAAGGTGCTCATTTTGCATTTCCACAGGCTAAACGGGCTATTTCTAAGCGAGGCTTGTTGATTCGTGCAACCTTGCTGCTTCTGGAGACTCCCATGGCTGCAACCTTAGCTTCTGCTGAGCTATTATTCTCGGGTAATACTATTTTTGTTTTCTTGTTCTTTATTTCACTTTTTGTCTTGCATGCCCTTTGTCCTTTTCATTTTGAAGCCAAAATTTTCTTGGAGAACTAAGATTCCACAATGAAGCAGGGCATTGGGGTATGGCTTGCATATATTTGGATAGCACAACATATTTTAGTGGAGGGAATAGCTCGGATCGAGCATTCAAGCGAAGTGACCCGGCCACAAAGTAATCGGGTCAATACCACGGCTAATTGAAAGCAGTTGCAATCAAATTGATGTTAAAGTGATGTTCCACTTGATTTAATGTTTTTAAAACTTTTGAAATCAATTTAAGTTGATGTTTTGAACCTTAAGGAAACCTTGGTTCCCCGAAAATAATCTTCACGAAATGTTTTGAACTTTAAATGTTTTGCCTAAGTTAAACCCGGTGAAGCGGAGTCAAAATTTGGATTGCAACTTACAATGCCTTTTATGGACTTGTTTGGGTTCGATTCCCAAAAGAATTCAATGATATTGAAGTTATATGAGAAACAAAAATATTTAATATATTGATTTTCAAAATGTGGTTATTTTTTAACCACTATTGTTTTTAATTAATTTAAAAAAAAACTATGTATTGTTAGTAAATTGAAAAAAAAAGGCCATAGGTAGTTTTATTGATTTTTTTTGCAAAATAACACTTGAAACAACGTGTGTTTTGTTGATAAAAACAACACTTCTCAACGCCTTTTTATTTTCTCGTGTTCTTTTTTTTTACACTTTCATTTATAGCATTGTAATTTAATTCTTTCGATGTTGTAATTTAGTTTTTCATGTGGATTTCTTGAAAAATTATGTATGTTTTTAGGAAAATAATGTCAACAAAAAAACTACAAGTAGAGAAAAAAAAAAAAAACACTGCATAGAAAGGAAAAAACAAGCTGTCTGTTTTTTAGTTTTCCACATGTAAGAATATTCAAATCTAGATGTGTTATTTAGAAGACAAACAACGATTGGCTCCTCAAAAACAATAGTCAAGAAAAAAAACCACACGTTGACAAAAATCTGCTAAAAAACTCTTGACAAAAAAAAAAGGACACGTTGACCAAAAAATAAAAGGTGCCAAAAAACCACCGGTGGAAATTTTGCCAAAACCACTTTGTCTCTTTGTGCAAATCCGGATAAGCGACCCGCGTGGACTTTGGGGCCATTTCTTTGTTGTTTTTTGGCATAAAACAACACTTCCGTACAACTAAAAAACAACTGTGGACCAAAAATTGGGGTCAGTGTGTGTGGAAGATGAATGCCACATCCTTCAGAGTTGCCTATTTGGACACGCTACGCTGTACCCATGAAAAAGCGCAGATCCATTGCCTCTATCCGCACAGGTGCACACCATCTCCGAATTGAAACAGGAAGATGGGTTGGGGAGCTGCGTCGAGGAGAAGGCTTTGTCAACTTGCCCGGGTTGGGCCGTGGAACACGAATGCCACATCCTTGAGTTGCCTATTTGGACCGCCTTCTGGTTGGCTGGTTCATCCCGGCGGGCCCTACATGAGATCTTTGAGTAGGAGCTCGGTACGGATGTTAGGCTCATACATTCAAGAGATCATGGATCGCCGAGATCAGCTTGGTCCTCAGGCCCCTCATCTGATGCATGTACATATTTCTGTCTATATTTGTATTTGTTTTTGTATCTGTATAGTTTGACACCAAGCCTATTCCTGTCACGATTTTTCCCCCAAACAACCCTTTAGGGCGGGGAGGGGAGTTTTTAACTTGAGGCGATATCGCTTGCTGCGCCTCTTTGTTGGGTCCCATAGGCCAATTGGTGTAACGGACCCATGGGAGACCCTTCGAGTAGATCTTGGTGTTGCGTTCCCAAACACCAAACATAAATGGGTAGAAGCGACTACTCATAAGCGTTTAGGCGGTTTTGCCCAGTTGGTTAGGGGCATGTGATGCGAGGGCGAACATAGTTCTAGTGGGAGAGATTGTAGCGGACCCATGGGAGGCTGCCGGAGTAGATCTTGGTGTTGCGTTCACGAGACAGGCATAAATGGTAGGAACAACTACTCATAAATGTCTAAACGGTTTTGCCCGGTTGGCTAAGGGCATGTCGGTTAGGAAACGTTACAATTGGTCTCAAGTGGATGATAAAAAATTCTATTCTATTCTATTCTCTCGATCCTATCAAACAATTGCTTCTACCTTCTAGGCATGAAATTCGTTACTCTGAAACCTCAAGAAAGGAATATGCTCAATGAAAGTGATCACAATTTTTGGCTCAATAATTAGTGTATAGAATCTAGTTATAACATCTAAAATGCATGTTGTGGTTCATCGGCATTCCTTGTGATAACATGTTTCCCTACGATGTATACGGTCGCGAGTATTACCGTCATGGGAAACTTCGTCATTACAAGGATGGTGCTTTGGTACTCTTTACTTTTGTAATAATAAAATACAAAATAATATCTATCTATCTATCTATCTATCTATCTATCTATCTATCTATCTATCTATCTATCTATCTATCTATCTATCTATCTATCTATCTATCTATCTATCTATCTATCTATCTATCTATCTATCTATCTATCTATCTAGGTTTTTGTTCTGCTTAATCATGGCCGCGTTGTTTGTCAATGCATGTCTTTCAAAAATAAAATAAGAAAAGGTTGTCATGTCTTGTAATTACATGTTTCCCACATTGTATGCTACAAAGTCAGTATCATACATCATGAGAAACAAGTATTTACAAGATAGGTGCATGCATATATCTATCAAGTGAGACACATCACCTTCAAACATTATGCTCTGCTCTGCTGAATCACGGCCACATTGTTTTGCCAGCGCCTATGGTTCAAAACAAAATAAGAAAAGGTGTTTATGTCGTGTTTTCTAATGTATGCTACAAAGTCTATATCCTACATTTGGGAAGCATATATTTACAAGGTAGGCATGCCTCTTTAGTAAAACACATCGAGGCAAACAGCAATGTAGCATAATAGCGGGGGTTTCCCTTGTTTTTTTGTACCTTTTTCCCTATGGTTTTCATATGATTGTTTGTAAAGTATTTTATGGGACATACTAATGCATTATATCTAGAGTCTTGCGCATATGCTCTAATAAATTTTCATCACATTTTTCAATGGTTAACTTATGAACATGCAATATTTTCATATTTTAGGGTTCTCTACTTCAATATTCCTAGTTTCTTTTACATGCAAGTATCGAGGACCATGAGGTTAGGGTTTTCTGTTGCTATCAGCGAGGAGGCGGAGCGCATCCAGAAGCAGCAGTTCTTCTTCATTCGGCTTCTATTGGCCGAGAATCCTTCAATGCTCTAATTTTTTGGTCCATGTGCTTCCGGAGTTTGATGAAGGAAAGCGGAGTTGAAAGGCGTCTAGAAGGACAAAATCAAAAGGAGGAGGCTCTCTAATGTTTGAGGGGTTCCCGGAGTGGCGATATACTTGAGGGATGGTGTAACAGAGATAGTTTCTTCTTCATTCGGCTTCCATAGTCTGGCGAATCCTTCAATGCTCTAATTTTGGTCCATGTGCTTAATGAGGTTTGATGAAGGAAAAGCGGAGTTCAGAAAGGCGTCTAGAAGGACACAATCAAAGGAGGAGGAAGCCTCCCAAAAAGCATTCCACGGTGTTGGAAGTTGTTCCTTATTTTTCGAGGTTAGTATAATCTAGATTGTGTTTCTTTCGGTTTGCTTAATCCAAGTTAACAAACCGGATATGAGCTTCTTGGTAGCAGGAAGACCGGAGAGGAGCTCATGTTTCCATAATAGGTGGTTATGCCCAGCGTGGAAATATGCTTGAAGCTGTGTATATGTTCTTACAAATGAAAAAGCGGGGCTTCCGCCAAATGATATCACATTTCTTCTTTGTTTTTAGTGCATGTTCCAAGGATAGAGCTTTATTAAAAAGGCGGGCAAATTCATCTTAGGAGCTCTTAAAGACTGGATCAAGGATGGATATCTTTTTGGGAAATTGTATTGTTGCCATGTATATAAAATTTGTTGTATTAGTGACACTTTCCAAATATTCAGGGGATGCCCATTCATGATGTTGTTTCTTGGAATGCATTAATATCTGGATATGCGAGAATATGGAGATGCAAGGGAGCATTCAATCTCTTTACGTCAATGCTTTTCGGGTTATGCGAGCATGGCTATGCTAATGAGGCTACGAATATCTGAAGGGAATGCTTCAAGATAGCTTTAGACACGATAATGTGACCTTTGTTTCTATTACGGGTTCATGTAGCAATGGTGGACTAGCAGGATGATGGTCTATATTACTTTGTATCCATCTCTCAAGTTTTTTTTGAGATTAAACACATGGCGATCATTATTCATCCCGCGAGGAGGAAATTCACCGTCTATGTTAGGGACACGGCTAACACTATCCGAATTACGCCAAATGAGAATTGGTGAAGATATTACTGATTCTCGATCAATCCTGCTTAAATACGCCCTCAAACTCGAGGGAGGGAAAGGCGGACGTTACATAGGGCACCACTATACGATCAAAGCGGTTCATAGGTTGCAAATGCTTTACAGGGCCAAAAGAGATCGGGACCTCTTTTACGCTGGTGTGGCGAATCAAGGTGTTCATCAATTTCTAAAGGGTTCATCAATTGGGCAGGGACCCTTTGTCATCATAGTCGTCGAAGCAGGTGTTCTTGTGGGCCTATCGGGAATCACGATTCCATTATAAACAAATATTATGCTAGATATTCGCGACCATAGCTACTAAGGATGTTATCGAGTTGCGGCGATACACCGGGGATGGTGTAGCGGGATAGTTCTTCTTTTTTCGCCCTGCTTGGGGATGGTGTAGCCGTGGGGATAGTTCTTCTTCATTCACTTCCATGGTGCGGATGGTTTGATGGAAACAAATCAACCAGATTTGAAAATAGCATTATCTTAAACCACTATCCACTTTAAGTGCTCAAAACTATTATAATACCTTTGCTATTTTCAATAACTCAATAAATTTCTAAATAAAATGCTTTTATAGCATATATAATTATATTACATTATGCTTTAATATTATAGTTACTCATGTTTCATTTTACTATATTCCTTTTTTTCCTTAATCTTTGCATATTACATAGCATATTGCTACATGTTTTAAATGTCTTTTTATATTCTCCCGTCATTTTTTTTTTTTGGCCCGAGAAAGGGACAAAAATTTTTAGTATAATATCGACCACCGTAACTACATTTGACATTAATAAATATAACCATTGGTTCTAACACATTTAAAATTAAAAATCCCCTTAAAAACCCCTTTGGTTTGGGTGCATATTCTACCCGGTGGCGTAGGGGTGAGAGCCCTCATAATAATTGTATTTTGAGCGTCTGAAATCAACACCATATAGTATTGGGTTGAAATCTTATAGTATTTTAGCGTGAGATCTTATTATCACGGTATAGCAAAATCTTATACTTGCATACCCACAAACGAGGAACTTTACGTGCGATTATAGATTAAAGAATAAAGGGGTGAATATGCCCATCATCCAATTTCGATTGCCGGTCACCAGATGTGAATATGCACCCAAACCAAAGACTAGAGACAAATAATGTTAGATCCAATAGTTATATTCAATATTTCAGTAGTTATAATGTTGAATATTTCTCTACTAAAAAATAGTTATACTACTTTGCTAAATTGTAGGCGTATTTGTTTTACTTAACATGCATTGGTTCAAAACTAAAATAAAGGAACATGTCCATGTGCCGCTTAATGCTTGCGGTTATGTGTTTTCACTTTACTTAGGGTCATGTAATTACTTATTCCATTCACATATTGGCCTATATGGTAAGTTCCTTTGTAGTATTATTTTACATTTATTGATTTTTGATGGTTCTTATATGAGTACTATATCTAGGGTTCTCTTCTTGTTTTCATCTAGAGTTGCCTTTGACATTTGCTAGACATAATGGGACCTACTCTTTGGCGGTTTCTTGTCTTAGAATACGATCCAATGGAAACATTTTTTGTATCATGTGGTGGTTTCCTTCATTTTAGCAGATACATGCATTTTCTATGTGCTAGATGATTTTATTCTATTGATTTTTATGGGCTATGGTTCCTCCGTTTGTAGATACATACATTTTATGTGTTCGATGATTTTTCTTCTATTGGGGTGATGTTCTTCTCCATCCCTTTTGCATCACTATATTTGTGTTTGGCCTTTATATTTACCCGCAATTTTACCCCGTTTATCACGTTTTTCTTCCACATTTGGGTGATGCTTTTCTCTCCACCCCACGGGTGATCATCCTCTCTTTTTCTTTGGTGTTTGATTTTTTTTTCTCATTTCATCGCTCCACCTCCTTTTGAGTGCTTATTAGTTTCTGCGGTTTGCGCTTATGCATTATGCACGTTCAGCGCATTCTCCCTTATCGCTCATGGGTGCCTTACATGTTCCATTTCTTCGGCGCTTGGTCATTGGCGCTCCTTTGATCTCACCACCATTTCGTTAGCCGTTGTGCGGTTAGACCCACAGGTTTTTAATTGGTAATTTTAACGCAGTTTATCGGTTAAGCCTCATTTTATTGTTGCGCTCCATTAAGCTTCGTGCCGTGACCAACTCAATGCTTGGAACAGCTTGGCGACTCTCTCTCTCTCTCTCTCTCTCTCTCTCTCTCTCTCATCTCAAAACATGGTAAACGGTGTTACAGGCGTGGCTGCCTGCCAGCTCCCAAACATAAACAAGCATATAAAACATGGATGCCCGGCTGGCGATATGTTTTGGTTTAAAAACTTGCGGTTTATGAAATTCGGGAACAAAGGAATGTAATCCTCCTGGTGACTTTTAATGCCCGGGGTAATTTACAAAACAACTTTCCTTTGGAAATAAAAATCCCGCCATTTTGGAGCCCATGGCGAAGCCGAACGGACAATACAATGTGGTAAAGAGGTCAAAGATCAGGTGATTACCAAGGCGGGAAGGCAATTTACGAACATGTGTAGCGGCGCCAAATCTCTTGATGCGCAATGGGGTAAGTAAATTTCGACCGCAATCAAGAATACTGCGGAATGAGGAAGCTGTGAATTATCTTTGCTATGTCGAAACATCATAGATTAAACACTAGCTTCCGCGATGGGGAAAGCCATGGAATCGAGGATCCTTTGCCCACTTTACTTTTTTAGCCTACAAATGAATATACACAACGTCCATTCACATAATAGAAACGAGAGATATTCCATGAAGTCCACATCGCAAGCGCATTACAAGAGTTGTGTGTGGAAAGAAAGGTAGCAACTATCGATTAGGGGAGGCCAGCCTCCATGAGATAAATCGATCATTAACAAAGATCTTTGGATGAAGCGGCATGTGAGATCTTCCCGCACCTATCAGGAGGCTTTTGAAAAGGGTGCATACATGCAAATCACATGGACCGATTTGGAATCTTGGGAATGCAAAGAAATTTTAAACTATTGTGATCTTGCTTGGTAAGCATGAGATAAAACTTTATCTATATATAAGCGTGTGAAAGAAAGAAAAGGTGTTATCTACTTGGCGGCAACTCCTGATTATGCAGGCGATATTTGGAGGAAGCCTTGAAATCATTTTAGCAAGAGGCTTAAAAGCGGAGAAGTCATGGAACATACGCTTTGGATTCATCGATCTATGGAATTATGTAAAACTTCAGCTATACCACTTTGTGAAAATTTATGAGAGGATGAAGCCTATGCGGATCAGATCGACAATCACAATAGAGAAGAAGTGGAGGAAGGTATAGCATCCACGGCAGCGGTAAAGCTCGGATCTTTGGGGTCTTGACCGAGAACATCTAAAATAGGCGGGGTCTGATATACATTCCATAATAAACGATATTATGTTTAACAAAGCTGACATACCAAAGGTTTTCAGAATGGTGTAAAAGCAGTGGTACACGTACACAAAAGGAGGATCGAGACATAATGGGTATGCAACTATCGAAACAATCTTGGTAAAGTAGTCTATTTAAAAAACTATTTGCTACCACATCTTGGAGAAAAAAGCTGAAGTGTTTGGTGAGATTCAACCAAAGAAAGCGGGAATCCCAAAATTTGGTTTCCAGAAGCGGAAGATCCACGATGAACCACCTTCTTTGACCTTAAGGCCTATTTGACAAGGTAAAAGGATCAAAAAAACAGTATATATGGCTTTTGTAGACTTTAAGAAACCTTTGACAAGGTTCCACGGGACAAGTGTGGAGAAGATTAGAGATCTTTGGATTCCCTTGGATTTAAATCATGCGATCCAGTGCTATATGGAAAGGTATTGGTGTACTCTCTCTCAGCGTTCTCATTGGAAGATGTAGAAGGAATTGAGAGTAACATCGAGAATGAAAACAAGGATATCCGTATCCCCAACGTTATTTGGTATCATATTCATTGTGATTTGGCGGTGGTTACATGAGCATTGTCCGAAGGTATAGAATTACATGGATATGTGATCAATTATTGATATATCGCAATGATGTTATTATTCTTGCAAGGTCAAAGGCGGATCACGGCTGTTTGGACAACTGGCGGCATTTGTGAGAGAAACGAGGGATGCGAGTAAACTTGGAAAAGAGCGGTCTGATGGCGGTGTTAGGTGCTCTAAGACAATCCAATTTCCAGTTTTAGGGCAGTCTAGGTAAATGTCGTGAATCATATAAATACACAGGTCTTATCTTTAGCGAGAAACCAATTTGGAATGCTTGTATTTAAAAGAAGAATAGAAGGCGCCGAAGGCATTATATGCTCTCTGAGTATGTGTAGAAGATCACACCTTTGGTCATAGCAACAAGTTTATTTCATTCATTGGTCTGCGGGGAATGTGGTGTTGTATGGCTGTTTTGAAATTTGGGGACCAAGCCTCCCTCAATGTCTATGGGATGATCTTGACAGGAATTCTTAAGAAGTTTTTCGCTTGGAGCTAGGTGTTAAAACCAAGCGCCATATCCTATGATCTTTGTGCGAAAGTGGATTATTACCTCTAGAAGGAGAAGCCATCATCGGATGCATTTCTACCTTAAGAAGGTACTTGTTATGGAAAATACCGCATTTATATAATGCTCTATTATCAAAGCGAGATAAAAGGCTACTACATTGATGTGAAGAAATGGTTGAGTAAGTGGAGGATATTAGGAGAAGTGATCACGAGGATTGGTGTTTAGGAAGTGGCTATCTCGGATAGAATCCATAAGAAGATATGGGCCCAACCAATGACTAAAAGATGATATTATCCCCGGTTACACATGCAAATCCCAATTTAAACCCGAAGCGCATTTAAATGAAAAATATATCTATCCGGAAAAGACATGCCATTTGTAGGATCACAGGCTCCCACATCACTTGGGGATTGAGGTAGGGAGATGGGGACATGTCATCCCAGAGATCCGAATCTTTGGTTTGTAACAGGACCGGGTAGAAGATGAAGATCGCACTACTTAGATGCAGGTCATATGTGGATATTAGGGAGGAGCATGGCCTATCACATGAGAATCTCAATCACTATTCACCTTGGATGGAGATACTTTAGGGAAGTATGTGATTGAACTAACTTCTTGAATATCCGGGACTCTGGCGGATGGATACAAGCAGCAGGAGGATATGCAGTAGACTTGGGTGAAGTGATGAGCTAGATGAGGACTGGGGGCTGCTCTATTGTTTATGATATCATTTGATGATTGTTGTCTAATAGGCCTTTGGGGCCTCCCATGGGCACATAATACACTTTCTTTCTTTCTTTCTCTCTCTCTCTCTCTCTCTCTCTCTCTCTCTCTCTCTCTCTCTCTCTCTCTCTCTCTCTCTCTCTCTCTCCTCTCTCTCTCTCTCTCTCTCTCTCTCTCTCTCTCTCTTCTCTTCTCTCTCTCTCTCTATTCTATTCCTATTCTATTAAAATTCTTTTTGTCTTCTATTCGACCTTTTCGTCCCATTCAAGTATTTTGTGACATGTTTTCCCACCTCTTTTGTCCTTTGTGGCTAAATTTTGTATATGTATATTCTATATTTGGTTTTTAATTATCTTTGGGTTTTTGAATATTTGGGGGTTGTGTTTAAAAGATTTTTTCTTCTTTTTTGGCATGATCATCGGGGAGCTCTAGTGTTTTTGGTTGGTTTGTTGGCTTTAAGCGCACTTATTTGTTGCTTCACAAGTTATATTTTCTATTCTTGAACATGGGTGTGAGGTGATATTGTTGTTGCACCAATTTTATGGTTTGGGACTTCTTTGTTTTCGTTAGCTCCACTTTGTCTGATTTCCGGGAGGCTGATTTTTAGATACATAGCTTTGCTCCCTATATTTGATATTACGTACTCATTTTGTTGCAAGTTCGAGGCGTTGCTTTATTAGACATGGTTGACTTTTCATGTTCTTTTTAGCCTAGTTTTTTATCATTCTTCCCGTTTCCTTCGTTTTGTTGCTTTCGATATCACGGGGTCCCACATGTTGAGGTTAGGTACTCTCCACGTTCTTTGGCGGTCACTGGTACTCTGGCGCTCGTGCGTGGTGTGCGACTCTATAACATCTCCATGTTTCTCGTTAGATCTTTATGTCTATGCATTTTTACATTCCTATCATTAAGTTTTTCCTCTTTGCCTTATTATCTAGGTTACTTGTTATTCTTCCTTCTTATTTATGCGTTATTGTTTTATTCTTTTTGGGGATCCATGATGAAGGAGGTTCCTTTGTTGGCTTATCTCCCTCTAGATATTGGCCCACATGTTGGAAGGAATAATAGCCACATTCTTGGACTTAGGTCCGTAGCCACGATCCGGACTTGATTAGAATCGTATTCAAATTGATCCGGCTATCTTTAGGGCCCTTCGTGATTCATCCTGCATTGGCGTCCTTTTCTTTCATTGTTTTTGTTAGCTAATGTTCATACTTTTTTGGGGTGTAGTGATGCAGATCCATATAGCGGCGCTTCGGCTCTTGCTTCTTCTTCAACTTAACTTTTCTCCACATTTCGCTTCAGCGGCGGACATAAATGTCCGGCAGAAGCTTCCCTCAGCAACAGACGGTTTTGGACTACGGACACGCTACCCCGCCCTCCAGGCACGGAGACCGCGGGGCTCATAGGTTTCTTTGCTTCGCTTGCGCCGTTAAATACCCTGGCAGTCACTATCCCTTGGCGCCTCGGCGCCCTCTTTGCTCCACTCGCCAGCACCTCGTCAGCGCATCTCGATTTGCGCCCGAAGTTGAGTGGCGGAAGTATCTTCTTTAAACCCATCCGTCAGTCAGTACTCATACCTTTCGTAGGCGGGCCTCGGCGGCCCCGCCACTCGGGGGTTCCACATGATCTTTGGCGCTCATGGTGTTTCCGCTCCTCTTCTTCTCCTCCGCTATGTTGCTTTGCGACCAACTCCATACACAGCGGTTCCTGGTTTTCTGATGAGGGTTTTACACTTTATAGCGGATCTTTTCTATTGGTATGCTCATTACATATCTTTAGCATATTTGCTATTTGGCTCTATCTAGATAGGATGCATATTAGTTTTGGCAGCTTTGCATTGAGATTTTAAAAGCGGGGTTTTATTTTGGATTATCTTTCATTTTATGCTTCTTTTTCATTTAGATATGGGGTGTCCCCTGCGTTGTTGTCCACAAGGTATTATATTGGGCACATTCTAATTTGTGCATGGTGTTGCTCTTTAACTTTATGCGGATATCTTTTTATATTGCGTTTGGCACCATTGAAGATTACAGACATGGGTTTCTATTGGATCATTTTTTCAGCACATGCTTCTCTTTATCTAGACATGGCGTGTCTTCACGTTTGTTATACACACACAAAATTTGTTATATTAAGGCACATTCTAATGGCCAATTTTAGTTTGTTCGTGTTCTTGATAATTCTTTTTTATGGTTTTACATTGATGCTTATCTTTCTCTAGATATGTAGCATTTTTTTTATGGGTAGTTTTTTGTTGGGTGGTCTTTGTTTATTTCCTTAGTGATAGTACGACATTCATGTCTATTTATCATCTTTAGTGATGTTGTAAATAACATTGTCTAGCATTATTTTTGCAATGCATATTTCTTTTTCATTGATTGTTATCCACGTTGGGTGGCGGCTTTTTTCCACCATGGTGGTGATGCTATATCCACTGCCCGGTGATCTTTGTTTATTTCCACCTCGGGTGGCATGTATTTCTTTTCACGTGGTGTTTTCCGCGGTTGGGTGATGCATAATTGTTTTCTACCGTTGGGTGATGCTATCTCCACTGCCGGGTGATGATCTTTGTTTATTTCCCCTCGAGGGGGGACACATATTTCTTTCTCGTTGTTTTTCCACGCGTTGGGTGATGCTCTTCTCCCCCAGCTGGGGGTGATGCTCTCTTTTTACGCCACATGTTGAATTTTCTCTAACCATTCCGCGGGTGTTTTGGGGTTCTTTGTGTTGCTTGCGGGGTTTCGTAGCCATCGGCTTATAGTTAAGGAAGTTCTTTGGTGATCGGCGGTTTGTGTCTCTTACTTGAGTCCTTTCGAGAATATAGCATCGATCCGAGGCCATCGGATGCGCCCATTACAAGGAAAGGGCAGCACTACTAAAAACTATTTCCTCTTTGCCGGACGGTTGCCGGCGTCTTCTCCACGGCAGCTCTTCTTCCTATTCTGGGCACCACTCCCTTCCCACACGTGCTGGCAGGGGGCATGAGTTGCTTTTCTCTCGGCAGCTCCGCGGGTATTTTAAGGGTTTTTGTGTTGCTTGCGAACCCATCTTAAGGGTCCTGCTATGTTTTGTTGGCCAATGGCATAAATATGCCGGTTTTCCGTTGCTTAGAACAGGTTGTTGGCGACCATTTCTCATTAGGGTTTTCCTCGAAAACCCGAAGAAGGCGAGGTTTTATCAGGTGAGAAGTTGTAAGCCATTACCTATATTGCTGTGCACATTTCTTTGCAGGGGCGTCCGATATTGTTCCTATGATGGCTACCCCTCTCTATTCTTCAAACATTGTATCTTCTATTTCTTTGTGATGAATGACAAGCCTTAAATATTCTAAGAGATGTTTTATTCAGTCCCACCTTGCTTAGGAATTCACGATCTTTAAAGGGAAGACTAAGTGCATATTTTTTGGCGTACCCAAACTTGTGGGGCACCACAATTCTGATTTTAACGCAAGGTTACATGGAGGCAGAGCAATTACAACCCGATTCTTTCTACCTATAACTTGACAACACACTACAAGGGAGAGAACAAGAATGGACACTCTTTGCTTATTGTACCATGTACTTGTGGAGTTTGGGGATCTTAGGAAAGGTAAAAGCTTCAGTTTCTTACTTGGGCCACACTCCACGATCAAATAGGTAGGATGTTAGTAGGATTTTAGTGCGCCTTAGAAAGAACAAGGCTTTTTGTCTTCCACTACCTAGTTGTTGAGATCCTTACCTCCCCACCATTCCGATGGATTGTAGACTTCTCGAAAGAAGAGGCTTTGCTGATTTCCCGAGAGAGAGTTTGTTTCTCTCAGCGTTCAGGATAGAACAAGTTGTGAAGACAAGTTGGATGATCTTACCTTTCAACATCACATCAAGTTCTACTTGGCAGAGAAGTACGGACAAAGCTGCTACAGGGGAAGAAGTACACCACAACTAGGGTAGGTCCACTAGAGAGTTGCGCTTTCTTAAATTTGTTCGGACACTTGTTTCGCCGGCGTGCTAAACGGCCTGCCGAAATTTTAAGGAGTCCAAGCGAAGAAAAAGCACGGTGACATCCCTAAAAGCCATTGAAAATGCGATTTCTCGGAGCTTTACTTCTTAGAAAGAAGGCCGGATGTGGTGGAGAAATTTCTTTTCTTGAGCAAATTGTTTGCAAAACCTAAGCAAAAGGCAGATTCTGAGAACCATTTCAATGGCTAACACGCTGTCAATCGGAACCAGCGGATCCTAGTAATGCTCAATGGCACACTGCGATGAGAAGGTGAGGGGCGGGAGTCATGTACCTGGCGGACTAAGACGGGAATGAGCGCAAAGTGATATACGAAGTACCAAAGGTATCTTGATTGCTCTCTTCAATGAGAGGAAGATGACAAAGGTCGACCTTTTGAATAACAAAAAGCACTTAATCGGTCAGGAGAGGAAGGCGTAACTAAGCTCAGATTCGGTAAACCCAACCACTAATCACGGGTCCACATGTTGTTTTTAATGTAGTTTTTGCTAAAAACAACACTCCTCGATGGTGTTTTTGTCAGATTGCTAGAAGCGTGCAGAATTTTTGTAAATTTTATACATGTAGTTTTTTGTTAAAAGTCTACAGGCAGGTTTCAATCCATATCTACATGGGTGCGTGTGTGTCTACATGTTGTTTTTAGAAGTAGATGTGGTTTTCAAGTGTTGTTTTTCTAAAAATAGACATGTGGTTCTTAATAAAACCTAAAAAGGTCCACATGTAGTTTTTAACTATTGTTTTGTATATGAAAAAAGCACTAAAAACTACGATATAGAATTTTAATCCAATTTTTAAACTATCGTAGTTTTCTTTGTTTTATGGGTTACTTAGGGGCAAGCCCTCGTGTCGGGACATAGCATATTCTAGGTATATATGTCCGGTATATACCAAGAATATGTCGATAATTTGCTCCAAACTTGCTATGGGGTACTTGGAATTCGGTGGTTTCTTTATTGTGGGAGGCGACTTGAAGCAGAGCTACTTAGGCAATGGATTAGCCTTCTTATTTCAGAATCTCTGAAGCCTGGGATTCCAGTTTAGCCAGGACTAATATATTTTATCGTATCGGTCCCGAGGAAGATGGTGGGCAAGAGAGGCTGTTGGGTGAGGAAGGTTTGGGGCAAAAGGTTCTTTAAGCATCTCAAGGATGTATGATGGTTCATATCTATGTAGATCTTGGTGTGTCTATTTCTAGTTTTGCACATATTTGCTACAACGCTAGAATATATAGTTGCGAGATATGACAAGCAATTAAATCACGACTCAAAAATCGTTTCTTTTCCCTACTGCGTGGCTATTATTTTAATATTATATCGCGGTTGGCGAGGTGGATGCTTGATTCTGGAAATGCAGGTCGGCTTATACGAGGAGCGTGTATGACTCTTGAAGGGCTGAAACAACCTCCACGAATGCGCGAAGCGAGAGCGTTGGGGTAGAAGTAGATAAAATTATAAGCGGGAGAAATATTTCAAATTCTGACAATCCACATCTTTGAGGGTGACGAAGAGATAAAAAGGTAATACCATTACAAGATGATGTAGAATCAAAAATAAATAGTTATTGAAGACAGTGTAAGGAGGCCGAAAGAAAAGCAAAGAAAAAGAAAGCAATAGAGAGGTTGCAAGATATAGGAAGGAAAGTTTGAAAATTAAGAGGTGGTATTCTTTGGAAGGATGATGGGACAATTGGAGTTGTACGTAGATTTCTTTGCTCACCAAGCATATCCCCGGCGATGCCGAGACCCAGCTACAAGTTAAGAGACTTACTTATAAAATTAGCTTTAAGTAGATGTATATATATATACTTTTGGCCCAAACGACCCCCCGGCGAGAGGAATTGCATACAGCGGGCATCTTCGCGAGTTTTGGATGGTAGAACACGAAATTGCTTTTTAGCGTGTGCGACGTGTTTGTTTGTTATTATTTTACTTATGCAGTTATCGTGCTGGGAGGATATGGGCGTATTTGAAACGGTATGTCAAATTCACAGTATTACCGTGGCTTTTAGTGGTGTGTGATGACATGGGTGTAGTAGCTCAGCGATAAAAGCATTAGATCGTCTTTGTGGTTTACTGAAGCATACTTTTTGTCACAATTACATATATGCGGAGGCAATCCCGAGCAGCGGGAGGTTGATGCTGTGATGTCATTGAGGGGCGCTTGATTAATGAGGTTTGGTGGTGTATAAAATGGTATTTTTAGCGGCAATCATACGGGTGAAGACAAGGTTTGAAAATGCTATGGAATGGGAATTGATTTAGCATGAGCATGAGGGATGGTATTGTAGAGGTCGTTATAGTTTTATGGGAATAAATGTTGCATTTTTAAAAGTTTGTTTAGGCTCCGCAGGGTATGAGCATACCATTATGTTGACGTTCTGGGGTTGAAGGTGGATATTGTACTTTGAAATTTGTGAAAGTAGTTTCATCTGTGTTGTGGCGTTTTTGTCGTCAGGCTATTGTAGATCATTACTTGGGAGGTTTGTTTCTGTGTGGTATTTGTGTTTTGTGGGCATCATCAATTTCGGGACTTAAGGTGCTTATGTTTAGGGCATTATGGTCGTTGATAGTCATCTTCTTTGGGGATGAATTTCGGAGCCGTTGATTAGGTGTAACTTCACTAAAGATACATTGAGACCTTCCCATGACGTCATACATGGGTGGGTGAACGTTCAACATGGAGGATATTGTTTGGTTTCCCTGGGATTATAGTATGCCGGTTTGGATACGGTGATGAGGAGTTTAGAAGGCATGGGGATTAAGCCATGATCAGCCATGTGAGCCAGAATTTTCAATTTGAGAACGGCCCATTTAGTAAGCAGTATATTTGGCGAGATCACTACGTATGAGTAAACCAATATTTTGTGTAGTTTTAGGGATACATAATATTTATTCTGCCCACGGATTAATTGTCAGATTGTTTAATCTTCTTACCGCAGATTTACATTGTTGCTATTGATGGCTGTGTTAGTCCTTATTTTTGAGCTGGTACATTGCTTGCATATAACTTACCCATATTTGTAAGTAGCCCCAGAGTTGGCTTCCACATACAACTTATACCTCTCCCCTAATTGGGGACTATTATAAACGAGAAGAAAAAAGAAGGAAAACAATTGCTGGATTATTAAGCTCTACGGAATATGTACCTTACGGTATTGATTACCACTATTACATCATATTTGCACCGCTCTTATTAAGTATCGGCGGGAGTCCCAAAAATTTAGCCGAGTATATTTGAGAATCCAGCCTTTTCTAGAGTGAGAAGGATTAAGAGCTTGCGCTACATGAATTCTGCGTAGTCTACTGACCAAAGAGTACTTTCCTATGCGCGATATACGGGTATGTGAAAGTGTCTCAGCGATGAAGAAGAAAATATGTGGAAGAGGTTTTTGGCGGCGTCAAATATCGCAGGACTAGTTAGCAATAACAAATATACAATTCATTAAACGTGTAACTATGAGACTCATTTCTTGTTATGGTGAGTGCTCGATCTTTGTACCTTCATATTTTGAATGGATAGGGAAAACCTTAATGTTTTGATGTGTGACATTGCCTTGCGGAAATTACAGCGCAAAAAGTGGGATCATATAAGCTTTCATGATTTTTGTTCCCCAGGTTTGGCGGCTTGAGCACAAGGTATGAAAACTTCTTTTCTAATTTGTGACAATATGTCCAATAGTGGAAATAAGACAACGAGAAGAATAAATGGTTAGGGGATTAGATATAGGTCGAGGGCCAGATGCATCCTAAAAAGAACTTCGTGCTTAGCTGAAGAGCCGGTAGATGGCTTGGCGTAGCAATTTATTTCTTTTGCTTTTGCTTTTGTGAATCTTTGCCACCTTTCCTCTCTTAAATATTATCTTGAACATTTTGCTTAGTGAAATGGGGATATTCACGAGGTGAGTGCGGGCGATGGTGAAAGCGTCTTTGAAGGAATTTGTGAAAGAGCATCAGGATATGCAACTACATCCAGCGCAAGGGCCATCCTATGGAATTGATATTCTAATTGATGATACCTTTCAACCCTAAACTTTTAGAGGTATATTGCTCTTCTTATTTTCTTTCACGTGTCAAAATAATTTGGAATGTTTTCTTCTCTTCCTAGGTTACATATTGTCCCGGTGTATGATGTTCAAAAGCGTCTTGGTAGGGAGGTGATGAAAGGTCTTGATTTTTTTTTGCTGTATTTTATTATCTTTTTTCTCAACATGTAGAAACATGGAGTGTTCTATGATTGTTTAATTCTTTCTTATCGGATGTTCATTTTAATCAGGGCCTTTCTTCAAAGTGTGAGAAATTGACCTAGGATAGTTATTAAATTGGCTATGTTTGCAAAGAGATAATACAAAGCTATTTTGCACCCACCTATGTTATTCTAAAAATGGCATGTGTTCATGTTTGATTGAAGTACATGATGCCCGTGTTGAATGAGTCACCGGGGATGAGGAAAAGGGGTGGAATAGTACTCTATAATGGACACTAGGTGCGTAAACACAAGAAATCTATTCTATTTATAAAAGAAGTTTGTCACGGTTAATTTTGATGCATCAATCGGAGGTTCAAATAGAGTCTTAAGGGAGATATTAATAACCAAGCATTTGATGCACAAAATCTGGAGGGAGTTCAAATAGAGTCATAAGTAGTAACTGAAATTTGCTATACCTTTGTACAAAGAAAAGTTGGGATATACAAATCGAAGTTGCTCCACCGAGTTAGAAGTGCTACACAAACAAAGGCGTTTTTGTTTGAATAATTTAAAGATTGGTGCATGATTGACCACCTACCTCATAGTTGAGCGTCATCAACATCTACATTTCGATTATCATTGTTTCACGCCACATTTATCTCGTTAGCATCTTATTTATCTATCTATATATATTTATGAAATCAAATAAAATAGGTTGTCATTTTTATTCGCGACAAACCTTACATAGGCTTATCTTTTCCACATTGTAGCAAATTCATGCACTTCCAATTGGGAACTACAAAGTTGGCTATTCATCTTCATATACATGCATGCTTGTTATATTTGTTATCAAGAAAATACAAAAAAATATCACGAGATTGGTGTTGAACCACCCATGATATATTGATGGCCTCCAACCACGGTACAAAAGCTGAAACAAAATGAGCATCCCTATCAATGCTTCATGGGGAGACAACATATTTATTCAAGGTAACTACAAAGGAAACTCTGGTTGCACAGCCCTAGCGATTGATGGATGGAATATTCTTGTATTATTCTATGGAGCGAACTACATCATCTCTTACATTTAGATGGGCCACTTCACCTCCGGGCCATAAAAGGGCAACCCCGTCTTGTGACACCTTGTTCTTTAACTATGTTGTTTCTAAATTTTGTTTTCTTAAAAAAGTGATATGTGTTTTTTTAGGAAGAATGTGGTTTTTGTAAACTCATTGTTTCTAAGTGTTGTTTTCTTAATAAAATGATATGTGTTTTTAAGAAGAATGTGGTTTTTTAACTCATTTGTTTTCTAAGTGTTGTTTTCTTAACAAAATGGCCAGGATGCTTTTTTAAAAAAAAGTAGTTTTAATTATGTTATTTCTAGTTGTTGTTTTCTTAAAAAAAAATGATATGTTTTTTTTTAACTATGTTTATTTCTAAGTGTGGTTTTAAAAATAAGCTTGTTGTTTTCATCAACATGTGGTTGTATAAAATAAGCAGTTTCAAAGTGTTATTTTTGTGAAAAAACATGGTTTTGAATTAAAATATGCAAGTGTTATTTTTGTTTTGTTTTCTAAAAGCAAGGCGTGGTTTTGAATTGAAAATCTAGAAACCATTGGAAAATATATACCTTTATTTTTTTCAAGATTATTTTCAACAAAACTTGTTTCTTTCATCAATCACAATGAAACAAATTTAGAAATACAATCATTCTAAACAAGATTTAAACATCTTACGTTAGATGGCAAAAGCCAAAGCGGCATGGTGAAAAGTTTGCCAAGAACTTCACGAAAAAAAAGCAATTATCCACTTTTGAAGTTAGAGACTTTTTGAGGGTAGAAACCCGACCATTAGGCGTTTTGCGGCCGGGCAGTACAAGATTTGGCGGCAAAACTTGCCCACAAATCACTAAAACCCTCTGCGCTTCACATCTCCTAAAGTGACAAAAAATTGCCATATTCTTGAAAAAAGCAATGACAAAGCGTTGGCAGAAATGCCACACCATTTAAAATGAACACTGAATCTTGCACCCGACTAATTTTTAAGCAGTTGATTCCTTACCAATCTTTCGGGATTTAACACTTGCCCTTTACGCGTGCGCGCCCCTTCTCTGAGAGTCCATTTTGAAGAGCATTTTTATGCCCTAGTAGCATGTTGAGCCGCGATGTCATGTTTTGAGCCTAGTAGCATGTTTGATATCATGTAGCATATCCTATGTCACGCTCAATCCTATGACAAACAAATCACGGGCCTTCCAAAAAAGGCATATTTCCCAAGCAAAACTGGCAGCTTGGTCACTAAATTAGACTGGACAGGCCCCTGACACCCATGTCATCATACGTTATGGCGAAGGTGCCCAAGTCGATAATCGCGATCAATCGAAAATGATTGTAGCGAAACTGCGTTGCGGTTGGATTGAAATACGAGGAAAGCGAAATACCACAACTTGAAATTACGCAAGCAAGAAGAGTAGCTACTGCCGCTAAACAGCTGCGCCGGGAGGAAGCGTAAAGTTTGAACCCCTACTAAAGGCCCGGTTCGAAAACCTCAAAATGAAGCCACCACTTGTGCAAAACCGGACACCACTGTATTGAGTCGGCTAAGAGGCAGAAAAAGGGATAATCACGGCAGGAAGTATTGGGATTCAAGAGATTAAGCCGGGCGCTTGCACAAAGAAATACAAGGCAAAATCATATTTTCTTGCCTATATAGGCGTGAAGATCCTTTTAACAGCCGGGGTAAAGAAATCGAATCTCCTCCAAAGAAGGCGTGCCATGATACGCGCCGGGAGATTCTCCACTCTACTTTGGATTACGCATATGTACCCTCGTACCGCGAACCACGCAGATTAATCCCCTTATGTACTCGCGATTAACGGCACAAGTCAGGTAGGCGTCGGTTACTTACCAGACCTACTTGAGAATCAACACTGCCATGGCAGCAGCATGCGAAGAACTCAACCATTCCACTGCCTAAATTGTGAGAACAGCACCTCGAGGCGGGGCGGTTGGCGGCGGTGGGCGCACTGCTTTGTTGCTCCAGCGGGACTCCCGAAATACGGCAGAGTGGCGTGCATAGCATCCACTCCAAAGTTGCAGGGGACGGCGAAGGCCATGCTAAAGTACCTTCTAAAAATTCTTCGAACAAAGTCAGTCAATGTCGACCATTTGGAACAACAAAACCTAATTCTTGAATTGACAATATAACAATTTCATCACGAATACATCCACAAACCATCAAATCTTATGTCACACACCACCCCAAACAACATTTTGGAAACCTAATTGAGCAAAGATTTTTTTTTGAAGGGCGACAAGCTTTATTCACCAACCTAAAACCGGGAGCAACATAAAATGCAAAGGCAGGTTTAACCCGTGGACAAGCCGATCAGAAGCAGAGCACAACCACACCTTTATCAAAAGAATGAATCACGAGAAGGTAAGTTATGCGGATCGGTTTTCTTCTCTTGATCAAGAGAAGAACAATTGTAAACCATAACAATTTTTATTTTTACTTGAAGAAGAACAATCTCATCTCTGCGATATCCTAAGCCCTTAAAGATAAACAACCTCCTTCTCTTCGGATTGACCAAAAGCGATACACATGCGAGATGAAAATCTGCCGTTTAGTAGTCTGGGCCAAACGCTCGGGATAGATAATGCCAAGCAAAATTTCTTTGGCTGGTGGTACCGAGATTCTGGCATAACCAAAGGGCCAGCGCAGGTAACCGCGAAGAAAAACAATGCTGTTTCTCAGCCTTTGCTGACGCCGGGGCGGAGCTGCGAGATTGATTATCCATTTATGGACCCCAACTTTGTTGGCTAGGGGCGTCACCGCCGGATACTTGCCACCACGAAACTACTTTGGGATGAAGCCGACTTATCCATACCCATATCAACACTTGCTGCGGGGTTTGAGATGCCTATTCAAGATGGGATCTCAGGTACCCAAAAGCGATTTGCCCGCACGGAGAATTTCTAAACCGCCACGGAGTGGATATCATGGCAACCCCATGGAGCTACCTCAATCGTGGACCCGAGGAATCACCATTGGCAACAATGCGGCAATATGATTCAGTTATACTGTCCCATCCGTACATAAGAACTTTGTTAAATGCTTCCCATGAACGCTTGGTTTCTCAACCAGGCGCAATCTTCGTTCTTCGAACATGCGTCGTTGTGTCTTTGGATGAACAACCACACTTAGAGGCTTTATTCTCCCCGGTATCGCTGTGGAATCCACCGCATGGAGTGAACGGCCCGAAGGCAATGCCTCGGGATAATATGGAAAGGGCACGTGATTATTTTGGCGGCAAAAGCAACCCCTTTAGAAGGGAGAAGCATTAGGATCTGGGATGCATATGATAAAGCAAAGCCAAGAAAGGGAGGGGCTTAATGGTGTATATGAAATGGGAGACAATCTTGAATCATTTGCACCAACAACCTCGGGCCGGGAGAATCATCCTTACCAATGAAAATCCTCCAAATGAACTTTGATATCATCACCTTGCTTTGGAGGTGAAAATCCAACATACCAAGACCACCAGGTACCTTAGGTCTAATGCATTTAAGCCCAAGCTACCTTGACCACCGCTCTAACTCATTTCCACCCCCAAATAAAATTTCGACAATGCGCACAATCTCCTCCATCTTTGCTAGCAGACTAATAGGCCGAGCGCCATGTAGGGCATGGTATTACTAAAGAACACATTTAGCCATGATGATTCTCACAGGGCATGGAGCCGGTTTAGGCGTATTCCACCAAAACAAGTGCTTTGCAGCCACTAATGATTTCATCCCAAGCATCCCCGGCGGTCGTGAATTCAAAGCCCAGGATACCAAAAGCAACTTTGTGGTATTGCCATCGCGAAGAATCTTCCATGGATAGTCAAAAATACGGGAGGGATGGGACTATCAACGTCCCCAAAAGGCGTACATTTTGCCTCCCTAAAGAACTCGATGCTAAGGAGAATGTGTCCCAATAAGCTTAGCATTCACGAAGATTCCGGCGCAAGGCAATTAGGAACAAAAAGTGTCGCTCGGCATATTGGTTACATACCTCTTGAGAACCATAGATTCGGTGGGGGCCTTGAATAATGCCATCTTGGGTAGCCCGCGGAGGAAGGGACAATACTTACGCCACAATTGTGAAAAGCAAGGGTGCAAGGGACAACCTTGTAGAGATTCCTCTACCACTACAAAATATAAAAAACACCTAATTGAGCAAAGATGACATATTTGAGCTAAGATATCTTCTTTTTTAAAGGATGCCTTGTCCATATGAGCACGCATGGCATGTTTTGACCCACATGGCGTATTTAATTGCGTATGTTGGAGCCAACCTTGTGACATGATAGATCTAGAGGCACAACATTTACACCATAAAAAGATAACTTATGAAATCAATTTGAACCATTGAAAATATTTCACTAGAAATGGCATTTTTAGGCCAATTATCTTTGAATTGGGTGCGGGTGCCATCTTAGGAGCCCCGGGTGGGGTGTTTGAGCCATCTTAGCATATTTGGAGCCCACCAAGGTGCGTTATGTTTGAGGCAATCTTGGCATGTTTTAAAATTGGCCTATTACATTTTCTATCTAAAGTGCATGAGAATGCTATGTCCTACCAAGGCATTAGGTAGAAGCTACTTCGAGGGTTGAGGATGAAGGGACTACTCTGAGGTTCACACCTTCTTCATCTCCCCACCGGATAATGCTTCCCGGACTCCTAAGAGTTATATAGAAAGGCGTGAGTACAAAAGAAAGCTAGGATAAAGAATAGAATAGAATAGGGAATAGAATAGAATATGATTTTGTAGATCCCGGGAGACCAAGCATTTCTATAGGACCCAGTACAAAGAGTATCGGCCCGAATTTACTACCGGGATTAAAAAACCCGCTCAGAAGGGTTTTAGGAAAAACTTAGTAGCAATAAGGATCTTTGACATACTGAGGTTAATGTCGGACGAGGGGGCATAAAAGAGTCAGCGTATCCATTACCTCAGGGTCACGATCCCAACAAGCCCTCTGAGGTGTTAGGTAAGCTCATGCAAGGCGATGGGGCATAACTAGCAGAGCATCTTAGAGGCGGATGTTTGGTATGCCCATCTTGCAGACGGAGGTGACTTTCATCCTCAATGAAGCCCTTTAGCCGGCCAGCGGCCAGGACTCATCCTCCATAGCGGCTCCGAATCCATCTCCCTATCTCAATCACGGAGGTGGTGTGCACATAATGCGAATGGAAACAATCACTCACAAGCTTTTTCATGGGTAGATGGGTCGATTGAGGGAGTGGGTAATGGGCCCCTCGTGAGCATGGGATTAAACTGTATCGATAATTTGCCACCTTGACATGTGGCGGGGGCCTCTGCATCCCAAAGCTTGGCCATGAAGCAAGCATCAAGAATCTTGCTTCAATGGCGGTAGCGTTCCTTCCCCACACTCACCGGTTTTGGTCCCTTTTGAAAACATGGGTTTGGTAAGGTCTACATGTCCTGTTTTCAAAAGAATCCTACATGGATTTGTGGAGGTATGGTTTGTTCGATAATGGTGTTCTTTTTTTAGTGGACTAAAACATCCACTGTTGTTTTGTAGTTTCTTCTATTGTGACATGTCATTTTATAATACAATCCACTGTAGGAAAGAATACTTGAATTTCTACATGTCTAATAATTCTATTGTCACATGTCTTTATAGATGTAGGAAATAATATTTGATTCTCTACATGTCCTATACTTCCATTCACATGTCTTTATAGTAGTAGGACGAGTACTTTTATTTACTAAGGCATTGTAGGAAAGAATACATGAATTACGACATGTGTAATACTTCTATTGTCACATGTCTTTATAGAAGTAGGAAAGAATACTTGATTCTCTACATGTCGATGCTTCCATGTCACATGTCTTTATAGTAGTAGGACATAGTACTTTATTTGCTAAGGCATTGTAGGAAAGAATACATGAATTACGACATGTGTAATACTTCTATTGTCACATGTCTTTATAGAAGTAGGAAAGCATACTTGATTCTCTACATGTCCTATCCTTCCATATCACGGGTCTTTATAGTGGTAGGACGTAGTACTTGATTTGCTACATGTGATGCACGCATGATCACATGTCCTTATACTAGTTTTCCATGTAAGACAAGTTACTTCAACTACTTCAATTACTTAACGCCTATTTTTGCATAACAAAACCATCAAGAATTTGATTTGTATTCCTTGAGGGGTGCAGGACCGCTGCAACAAATCCCTAAGCATTAATGTCATAGGACCATCAAAAGATCCTAACAATATCCTAACATTTTGGATATTGTTAGAGAAAGACCATTAAACCACGCCACATTTTTGCATAACAAACCATTAAGAATTGTGAGATGTATTTCTTTATGGAGGAAAGGACCATTGCAACAAATCCCCAAGCATTAAAATGGCAAGACCATGCAATATCCTAACATTATTCCCCCATTTTGGATATCGTTAGTGGAACACCATTAAACCGTTCCTACATCTTGGTATAATTTAGACCATTAAGAATTTGAGATGTAATTGTTTATGGGGAATAGGACCATTGCAACAAATCCCCAAGCATTATAAAATGGCAAGACTAATGCTAATATCCTAACATTATCCCCCCATTTTGGATATCATTAGTGGAACACCATTAAACCATGCCTATATCTAGTTGGTACTAAGGTTCGCTATAGACGATCCAATAGTTATCCACGTCATCCAATGGTTTTAATTGTATCTAATTTATCTTATCCAATGGTTCTTTCTAAGAATGCAATGGTTCTTTGAAAACAAGATAACTTATTGCACTTAGATGATTTGCACTAAGAATCCAATGGTTTTTTGAAAAACAATATAACTTATTGCATTTAGACGATTTGCACTAAGAATCCAATGGTTCTTTGAAAAACAAGATAACTTATTGCACTTAGACGATTTTCACTAAGAATCCCATGGTTCTTTGAAAAACAAGATAACTTATTGCACTTAGACGATTTGCACTAAGAATTAGAGATGTAATTGTTGGAGCCATCAAGCAAAAATACCACAGCCTAACACCTTAAACCTAAACACAAACTCTCGAAAAAACCTTGCTCTGAAAAACCTTTGCTTCCGAAGTCATGTGCATGAAGGTATCGAGTTCTCCTCCGATGGTAATCCTCTAAACTAGTGGCTAGACGTTATAGTTTGGCAGCCCCCAATTCCAAACAATTGCATCAAAATATCTTTGTCATACTTCTCAAGATAGGAATCCTTTAAATCGCTGACTAACCTTCCTAAGGAGTATGGATGCAATAGAATTGACAATTCCTATTTGAAACACTTAACTATCCATTTGGCACTACTTAATTTGTTTATCTCAAATTATTTTCTGGCCTAAGACTTAGTGTGATTTATCTAGACGATGGTGAAAATTAGTTGCTCGTGGTCCTATCGTGAAAGTTCACCCCAAACCGTAATCAGAATAACCTTACCGCAGCCTTATCCACTAACTTTCTTCATTTAGATTAGTGGGTAATTCCTAACTATCTAATTCTTTCTCATTGTAACTTCCTTTTTAAGATACTTTGTTTGAGGATTTCTCAATATGCTTATGGATGATATTGCATTATGCATATGTAGGTTTTGCAGCGCCTATATTGGGTGGAAAGACTATCTCTTAAGGGCCTTTATTCTTTGGGTCGAATCGCTTCGAAGGTTTTAGGGTTCGCCTTCTCAAGGCCAACGCCTCCCACTACCTCATGACATTGTGCAAGATCCCGTCCAATCGGTTAGGTATGGCCTCCAAAACGTAAACCCCCGGGCGCTGCTAGGTTATTGTAGGGTTTACGCTTATGGAGGTCGAAGTTTATTCGCTTGCACCCGAGACATGGTCGAAAGCCGCAGCTGAAAACAAGAAGCAATAGAAACCCTTTAAATGGGGTTTGGATTTACCGAGGCGGTGCTTTCTTACCGGTGCTCCTCCCGAGGGCAAATGTCGCTGCCTCCCTTCCTGAGCCCGGCTTCCCTATCCCAATCGCTGAATTCTCCATTCAAGTAACTTGCTTCGGAAAGGCTCAAAAAATTCAAGATCTGTCCGGAGAACATATCAAACCGCAAAGCGCCCCGCAATGACCGTAGAAACGCTAAGTGTTTTGTCGCTCGGCAAGCATAAAGGGTTCTAATGGAGATTTGACTTCGCCATATCGTTCTAAACAACGAAATTACCCTAGGGACCAAGTTACATGGTCATTTTTGCAAAGAAAAGAAACACGAACCCTCTACATGGCAAAGAGATTCTTCGCACCTAAAGGACAATTCACTACTTAACATGTTGGACATGAGCTACTTTGGCGCTTAAGGTGGGTGGTCTTCGCCCACCAAACTTGGTCTCCGTGGTAATGTCGATGTTTCGAGTCCGCTGGCAAAGTCGATCACATTCCCGGGGTGGGATAGTTGCCCGCCCTGTAGGCCGTGGACCCTCCGCAGAGGACTTTTGGGTCAAACTTTTCCTCGAAGGTTTTAGGGCCGCCTTTCAAGGCCAACGCCTCCCACTACCTCATGATATTGTGCAAGATCCTGGTCCAATCGGCTGAGGGTATGGCCTCCAAAAACATAAACCCCGGCTGGCAATGCTAGGTTATTGTAGGGTTTACGCTATGGAGGTCGAAGTTTTATTCGTTTGCACCGAGACATGGTCGAGAAGCCAGCAGCTTGAAAACAAGAAGCAATAGAAACCTAACGAAATGGGGTTTGGATTTACCGAGGCAGCTTTTCCTACTACAGCCTCCTCCGAGGGCAAATGTCGTGCCTCCCTTCCCGAGCCCTTTCCCTATCCCAATCGCTTGAATTCTCCATTCAAGTAACTTGCTTCGCGGGCTCAAAAATTCAAGATCCGTCCCCGAGAACATATCAAACCGCCAAAGCCCCCCGCAATCGATCGTAGAAACCCAAGTGTTTTTGTCGCTCGGCATAAAGGTTCTAATGGAGATTTGACTTCGCCATATCGTCCAAACAAATAAATTACCCTAGGGACCAAGTTACACCTGGCCATTTTTTGCAGCAAAAGAAACACGAACCCTCTACATGGCGCTGATTCGCACCCTCCGCTAAGGACAATTCACTACGAACATGTTGGACATGAGCTACTTTGGCCCTGGGCGGGTGGTCTTCGCCTACCTAAACTTGGTCTCCGTGGTAATGTCGATGTTTCGAGTCCGCTGGCGAGTCGCATCACGCCACCGGTGGGATAGTTGCCCGCCCCGGGCCGTGGACCCTCCAGAGGACCTTTGGGTCGAACTTCTTCGAAGGTTTTAGGGCTCCGCCTTCAAGGCCAATGCCCTCCCACTACCTCATGACATTGTGCAAGATCCTGGTCCAATGGCTGGGGTATGGCCTCCAAAACATAAACCCCGTGTGCAATGCTAGGTTATTGTAGGGTTTACGTTATGGAGGTCGAAGTTTTTATTCGATTGCACCCGAGACATGGTCGAAGCCGCAGCTAAAAACAAGAAGCAATAGAAACCCATTTAAATGGGGTTTGGATTTATCCTCCTCCCAATGTCGCAATTAGAAGTCAAGAACACATTTTGTAGTAGCAAAGTTTTTTGGAATGATTCGGGATCGCCAATAGATCCAAAGTCTCATTATTTCAGTTGCCATGGCTTCGCATGCATGTTCGAAAAAGGTACACCAGTCCCAAGTGCAAGTGACCACGCTTTGGCCTCCATAACGTAAACCCTACAATAACCCGGCAAGACACGTTTGCGTTTTGGAGGCCATACCCCTAGCTAGATTGGACCAGGATCTTGCACAATGTCATGAGGTAGTGGGAGGGCGCTGATGCCGTAAGATCGGAGCCCCAAAACCTTCCGTAAGTAGTTTGACCCAAAGGTCCTCTCTGAGGGTCCCTCGGCCACGACGGGCAATTCTCCCACCCCGAACTGCGGATCTGACCGCCAACCAACTCAAACATCGACATTACCCCGAGACCAAGTTTCGCGGGCGTAAGACCACCCCTCGCCCCTAAGCGCCAAAGTAGCTCACGCCCAACACGCTCAGAGAATTGGCCTTAGCGGAGGGTGCGTAATCACCGCCATGTAGAGGGTTCGTGGTTTCTTTTGCTGCAAAAATGACCGTAACTTGGTCTCTAGGGTAATTTCAATCGCTTCGCAGACGACATGGCTAAGTCAAATCTCCATTCCGAGTCTTTGTATCGCCCGAACGACAAAACACTTGGGTTTCTACACCTGACCGGGACACTTTTATGTTTGATATGTTATCCCGCATAATATCTTGAATTTTTTTGAGCCTGCTCGGAGCAAGTTACTTGAATGGAGAATTCAATGGTCGGATAGGGAAACCGGGTTCCGGGAAGGGAGGCACTGGCATTTGCCCTCCCAGAGGAGCACCGTAGGAAAGCCCCCGCCTCGGTAACCTTTGTGATGCCACCCTCCGGTCCGCCACCTAGGCTATAACATGCCACCTAGGCTCCAACATGCCACCGGGCTCCAACATGCCACCTAGGCTCCAACATGCCACCTGGGCTCCAACATGCCACGTGAGCTCCAACATGCCAAGTTGGCTCCAACGTGCCACCCACGCCAAGCATGCCAAGGTGGCTCAAATATGCCACCTAGGCTCCAACATGCCAAGGTGGCTTCAACATGCCATGTAGGCTCCAACGTGCCAACTAGGCTCCAACATGCCTCATGAGCTCTAGCATGCCACCTAGGCTCCAACGCGCCACCTAGGCTCCAACATGCCACCTTCTTTAAACATGCCAAGGTGGCTCCAACATGCCACCTAGGCTCAAGCGTGCCAAGGTGGCTCAAACATGCCACCTAGGCTCCAACATGCCACCTACGCTCCAACATGCCACGTGGGCTCCAACATGCCACCTAGCATGCCACCTAGGCTCCAACATGCCACCGGGCTCCAACATGCCAAGTGAGCTCCAACATGCCACGTGAGCTCCAACATGCCAAGGTGGCTCCAACGTGCCACCTAGGCTCAAGCGTGCCAAGGTGGCTCAAATATGCCACCTAGGCTCCAACATGCCACATAGGCTCCAACATGCCAACTAGGCTCCAACATGCCTCGTGAGCTCTAGCATGCCACCTAGGCTCCAACGTGCCACCTGGCTCCAACATGCCACCTAGGCTCAATCGTGCCAAGTTGGCTCAAACATGCCACCTAGGCTCCAACATGCCACCTAGGCTCCAACATGCCACCTTAGGCTCCAACATGCCACCTAGCATGCCATCTAGGCTCCAACATGCCTCCAACATGCCACGTGAGCTCCAACATGCCAAGGTGGCTCCAACGTGCCACCTAGGCCCAAGCGTGCCAAGGTGGCTCAAATATGCCACCTATGCTCCAACATGCCACGTAGGCTCCAACATGCCACGTAGGCTCCAACATGCCAACTAGGCTCCAACATGCCACCTAGGCCCAAATATGCCAAGGTGGCTCAAACATGCCACGTGGGCTCCAACATGCCACCTAGGCTCCAACGCGCCAAGGTGGCCCAAACATGCCAATGGGTTCCAAAATGCCACCTAGTTGGCTCAAACATGTCACGCGAGCTCCAACATGCCACCTAGGCTCCAACATGCCACCTAGGCTCCAACATGACACCTAGGCTCCAACATGCCACCTAGGCTCCAACATGCCACCTAGACTCGCATGCCAAGGTGGCTCAAACATGCCGCCAAGCAGTTCCAACATGCCACCTAGGCTAAAACATGCCAAGGTGGCTCAAATATGCCACCTAGGTTCCAACATGCTCAAACATGCCCTGGGCTCCAACATGCCACCTAGGCTAAAACATGCCATGGTGGCTAAAACATGCCACCTAGTCTCCAACATGTCACATAGTCTCAACATGCCACCTAGGCTCCAACATGCCACATAGTCTCCAACGTGCCACCTAGGGCTCCAACATGCCACCTAGGCCCAAATATGCCAAGGTGGCTCAAACATGCCACGGCTCAACATGCCACCTAGGCTCCAACGTGCCAAGGTGGCCCAAACATGCATATGCCACATGGGTTCCAACATGCCAACTAGTTGGGTCAAACATTCCAAGGTGGCTCAAACATGCCACAAGGGCTCCAACATGCCACCTAGGCTCCAACATGCCACCTAAGATGCCAAGGTGCCTCAAACATGCCACGCTGGCCCAACATGCCACCTAGGCTCAAGCATGCCACCTAGGCTCCAACATGCCACCTAAGTCGATGTTCTGAGTCTATTAGAAGAGCCAATTTATGGATTGCGGGAGATGCCCATTCGCTGCCGATCATATGGAGAGGACATTTGAGACAAACTACTTTCCAAAAGGTGTTAAGGGTCCGTCTTAAAGGCCAACACCGCCCCCTCTAAGTGATGATACTATGCAAGATCCTGTCCAAAACGACTAATGATTGTCTACTTCCACACCAGGTCTGTCTCGAGAAAAAAATATGATGCATGCCTGTGAGTTAACTGGATCATGCAACGACGGTGGCCGTAAACATTCAAAATCTTCAGAGCACACATTCCATAGCACGCACCTATTTTTCTTCACTTTTCGTAAAGACCTACAAAGACCTATAAATTCCAGTTGAGGAAAATCGTGGTTTACCAAAATCCGAAATCTTGATTTTCTTGGACGTAACGAGAACCGACAATTTGGCATGCTGGATGGTTAAATTGCAAAGCTGGACGGACGATTTGCATAGTCTAGCTTTGGCTTGATTACATGTCTAGCTTTGCAATTTAACCGTCACACTTAAGTCTAGCATTGGCTTGATTACAAAAAATAATAAACCTATATTGTATATTTTCGATGAAAAGCAATAAAGAAAGCATCCTATTTAATCTGGTCGTGATGGGGAGATGAACGGCCTAGATTGCGATCTAGGCCCTATCATCCTATTGGTTTGCCATTAATCCAGCCGATCAGTGTTTTCTTTCCCGCCTTTACGCAATGGGTGGCTATGGCGATGGCCTATCTGCTTTTCTTTCCCGCCGCCTAGTTTGCACGGTGCTCCTACTCAATAGGCGGCTATGGTGATGGCGCCTATCTTTTCCCTTTGCTCAAGAAATCCGGCAAAGAAAATGGCGGCGATGGCAAGCTTTGATTGTTTACAAAAATAAAGATGAATCCGGACATTTTGCTCTAGATGCCCAAGCGAACATACGATCCGTCTTCCAACATGTTTTCGTGTTCCATCAAGTAAATCCCAGGCATGCTTGTTTATTCAGAACCAAAGATATCTCCTGTAGATGATATGCACAGCCATATTTATGCCAGGATGGGATTTGAAATAACAACATTTAGGCGCCTCAGGGCAGATCTTCCAACTGCATCTGGCACTGCATTTAGACTATGCATCCGGTCTGTTCATGTCCATCTTTTCCATTTGCTTAGCAAATCCGGCAAATGTCCTTTGACAATCAAGATGTCGATTCGCTTGTTTGTGGCGCTCTTAGGTTTCTGCAAAACCTAGCTCTGGAAATAATGCATGTATCTGGTAAGAAAGGCAAACGCCATACTGCTGCTATTCACTTCATGAAGTCGCCTCCAAATAGTATGGCTCGACGAGTTTCTTTCGATATTTAGATCCAGCCTAAAATGGCTCTGCGCCGAAGTTTTATTATGCCGCTTAATCTTCATTGGGGCGCCGCGAACAGAGGATCATGTTGCTAAACCGCATATACGATTGTAAGAAAGTAAGGAAGTTTTTGTCCGCTTGATTCTCATTTGTTTACATATGATCGTGTGATTTGGTGCCTCTTATGTCCAATGCGAAGCTCCTCCGGATTTTATTTTACTTGAAAAATGCCGGGCGGATTGGCTATGGTGGATATCCTTTATGGCGTAAATGCCACCGATCCGCATGCCTTTGAAACTTCGGATATGGAATGCTAAGGTGCTCATTTTGCATTTCCCCGGCTAGACGGGCTATTTCTAGGCGAGCCCGCTTGATTCGCGGCAACCTTGCCTGCTGGCAGACTCCCATGGTCGCAACCTTAGCTTCGCAGAGCTATTATTCTCGTGTAATACTATTTTTTTTTTCTTGTTCTTTATTTCACTTTTTTTTTGTCTTGCATGCCACTGTCCTTTTCATTTTTGAAGCCAAAATTTTCTTGGAGAACTAAGATTCCACAATGAACAGGGCATTCGGGTATGGCTTGCATATATTTGGATAGCACAACATATTTTAGTGGAGGGAATAGCTCCAGATCGAGCATTCAAGGAAGCTGACCAGCACAAAGTAATCGGGTCAATACCCTGGCTAATTGAAACAGTTGCAATCAAATTGATGTTAAAGTGATGTTCCACTTGATTTAATGTTTTTAAAACTTTTGAAATCAATTTAAGTTGATGTTTTGAACCTTAAGGGAAACCTTGGTTCCCCTGAAAATAATCTTCTGAAATGTTTTGAACTTTAAATGTTTTTGCCTAAGTTAAACCAGTGAAACGGAGTCAAAATTTGGATTGCAACTTACAATGCCTTTTATGGACTTGTTTGGGTTCGATTCCCAAAAGAATTCAATGATATTGAAGTTATATGAGAAACAAAAATATTTAATATATTGATTTTCAAAATGTGGTTATTTTTTTTAACCACTATTGTTTTTAATTAATTTAAAAAAAAACTATGTATTGTTAGTAAATTGAAAAAAAGGCCATAGGTAGTTTTATTGATTTTTTTGCAAAATAACACTTGAAACAACGTGTCTTTTGTTGATAAAAACAACACTTCTCAACGTCGCTTTTTATTTTCTACGTGTTCTTTTTTTTTTTACACTTTCATTTATAGCATTGTAATTTAATTCTTCACGTGTTGTAATTTAGTTTTTCATGTGGATTTCTTGAAAAATTATGTATGTTTTTAAGGGAAAATAATGTCAACTTAAAAAACTACAAGTAGAGAAAAAAAAAACAACACGCATAGAAAAGGAAAAAACAACTGTCTGTTTTAGTTTTCCACATGTAAGAATATTCAAATCTAGATGTGTTATTTAGAAGACAAACAACGATTGGCTCCTCCAAAAACAATAGTCAAGAAAAAACCACACGTTGACAAAAATCTGCTAAAAAACAACAAAAAAAAAAAGGACACGTTGACCAAAAAATAAAAAGGTGCCAAAAAACCACCGTGGGAAATTTTGCCAAAAAACCACTGTCTCTTTGTGCAAATCCGGATAAACGGGCCACGTGGACTTTTGGGGCCATTTTGCTGTTGTTTTTGGCATAAAACAACACTTCCGTACAACTAAAAAACAACTGTGGACCAAAAATTGGGGTCAGTGTGTGTGGAAGATGAATGCCACATCCTTCAGAGTTGCCTATTTGACACGCCACTGTACTCCATGAAAAGCGCAGATCCATTGCCTCTATCCGCACAGGTGCACACCATCTCCGAATTGAAACAGGAAGATGGGTTGGGGAGCTGCGTCAGGAGAGGCTTTGTCAACGCTGCCAGGTTGGAGCTGTGGAACACGAATGCCACATCCTTCAGAGTTGCCTATTTGGACACGCTACGCTGAGCTGGTTCATCCTGGCCAGGCCCTACATGAGATGCTGAGTAGGAGCTCGGTACGGATGTTAGGCTCATACATTCAAGAGATCATGGATCGCCGAGATCAGCTTGGTCCTCAGGCCCCTCATCTGATGCATGTACATATTTCTGTCTATATTTGTATTTGTTTTTGTATCTGTATAGTTTGACACCAAGCCTATTCCTGTCACGATTTTTCCCCCAAACAACCCTTTAGGGCGGGGAGGGAGTTTTTTAACGCAGGCAGTAATACGCTTGCTGCGCCTCTTTGTTGGGTCCCATAGGCCAATTGGTGTAACGGACCCATGGGAGACCGCTCGAGTAGATCTTGGTGTTGCGTTCCCAAACACCGACATAAATGGGTAGAAGCGACTACTCATAAACGTTTAGACGGTTTTGCCCAGTTGGTTAAGGGCATGTGATGCCCGAGGACGAGCATAGTTCTAGTGGGAGAGATTGTAACGGACCCATGGGAGACTGCTCGAGTAGATCTTGGTGTTGCGTTCACGAGACACCGGCATAAATGGGTAGGAACAACTACTCATAAATGTCTAGACGGTTTTGCCCAGTTGGCTAAGGGCATGTCGGTTAGGAACGTTACAATTGGTCTCCGTGGATGATAAAAATTCTATTCTATTCTATTCTCTCAGTCTATCAAACAATTGCTTCTACCTTCTAGACGCAAATTCTCGTACTCTGAAACCTCAAGAAAGGAATATGCTCAATCGAAAGTGATCACAATTTTTTCGCTCAATAATTAGTGTATAGAATCTAGTTATAACATCTAAAATGCAGCTGTGGTTCATCGGCATTCCTTGTGATAACATGTTTCCTACGATGTATACACAGTGCGAGTATTACACGTCATGGGAAACTCGTCATTACAAGGATGGTGCTTGGTACTCTTTACTTTTGTAATAATAAAATACAAAATAATATCTATCTATCTATCTATCTATCTATCTATCTATCTATCTATCTATCTATCTATCTATCTATCTATCTATCTATCTATCTATCTATCTATCTATCTATCTATCTATCTATCTATCTATCTATCTATCTATCTAGGTTTTTGTTCTGCTTAATCATGGCCGCGTTGTTTGTCAATGCATGTCTTTCAAAAATAAAATAAGAAAAGGTTGTCATGTCTTGTAATTACATGTTTCCCACATTGTATGCTACAAAGTCAGTATCATACATCATGAGAAACAAGTATTTACAAGATAGGTGCATGCATATATCTATCAAGTGAGACACATCACCTTCAAACATTATGCTCTGCTCTGCTGAATCACGGCCACATTGTTTTGCCAGCGCCTATGGTTCAAAACAAAATAAGAAAAGGTGTTTATGTCGTGTTTTCTAATGTATGCTACAAAGTCTATATCCTACATTTGGGAAGCATATATTTACAAGGTAGACGCATGCCTCTTTAGTAAAACACATCACGAGCAAGCAATATGTAGCATAATAACAGGGGGTTTCCCTTGTATTTTTGTACCTTTTTCCCTATGGTTTTCATATGATTGTTTGTCGTATTTTATGGGACATACTAATGCGTATATCTAGAGTGCGCATATGCTCTAATAAATTTTCATCACATTTTTCAATGGTTAACCCCTTGAACATGCAATATTTTCATATTTTAGGGTTCTCTACTTCAATATTCCTAGTTTCTTTTACATGCAAGTATCGAGGACCATGAGGTTAGGGTTTTCTGTTGCTATCAGCGAGGAAGCGGCCGCATCCAGAAGCAGCAGTTCTTCTTCATTCGGCTTCTATAGTCTGGCGAATCCTTCAATGCTCTAATTTTTGGTCCATGTGCTTACTGAGTTTGATGAAGGAAAACGGAGTTGCAGAAGACGTCTAGAAGGACAAAATCAAAGGAGGAGGAGGCTCTCTAATGTTTCAGGGTTCTGGAGTCTGGCGATATAACAGGGATGGTGTAACCGAGATAGTTTCTTCTTCATTCGGCTTCCATAGTCTGGCGAATCCTTCAATGCTCTAATTTTGGTCCATGTGCTTAATGAGTTTGATGAAGGAAAACGGAGTTGCAGAAGACGTCTAGAAGGACACAATCAAAGGAGGAGGAAGCCTCCCCAAAAAGCATTCCCTGGTGTTGGAAGTTGTTCCTTATTTTCAGGTTAGTATAATCTAGATTGTGTTTCTTTCAGTTTGCTTAATCCAAGTTAACAAACCAGATATGAGCTTCTTGGTAACAGAAGACCAGAGAGGAGCTCATGTTTCCATAATAGGTGGTTATGCCCAACGTGGAAATAGCACTGAAACTGTGTATATGTTCTTACAAATGAAAGAGCAGGGCTTCCTGCCAAATGATATCACATTTCTTGCTGTTTTTAGTGCATGTTCCAAGGATAGAGCTTTATTAAAAGGCAGGCAAATTCATGCCGAGCTCTTAAAGACTGGATCAAGGATGGATATCTTTTTGGGAAATTGTATTGTTGCCATGTATGCCAAATGTTGTTGTATTAGTGACACTTTCCAAATATTCAAGGGGATGCCCATTCATGATGTTGTTTCTTGGAATGCATTAATATCTGGATATGCAGAATATGGAGATGCAAGGGGAGCATTCAATCTCTTTACGTCAATGCTTTCAGGTTATGCAGAGCATGGCTATGCTAATGAGGCTCTGAATGTCCTGAAGGGAATGCTTCAAGATGGCTTTAGACCTGATAATGTGACCTTTGTTTCTATTCTGGGTTCATGTAGCAATGGTGGACTAACAGATGATGGTCTATATTACTTTGTATCCATCTCTCAAGTTTTTGAGATTAAACCTGTGGCCGATCATTATTCATCCCAGCTCACAGAGGAAATTCACCGTCTATGTTAGAGGACCTGGCTAACACTATCCGTTACGCAAATGAGAATTGGTGAAGATATTACAGATTCTCTGATCAATCCTGCTTAAGCTCTGCCACTCAAACTCCAGGGAAAGAAAGGCAGCCGTTACATAGGGCACCACTATCTGATCAAGCAGTTCATAGGTTGCAAATGCTTTTACAGGCCAAAAGAGATCCGGACCTCTTTTACGCTAGTGTGGCGAATCAAGGTGTTCATCAATTTCTAAAGGGTTCATCAATTGGGCAAGGACTGGCACTGTCATCATAGTCGTCAGAAACAGGTGTTCTTGTGGGCCTATCGGGAATGCAGATTCCATTATAAACAAATATTATGCTAGATATTCACGGCCATAGCTACAAAGGATGTTATCAGGAGTCTGGCGATACACCAGGGATGGTGTAGCCGAGATAGTTTCTTCTTTATTCGGCATACAACAGGGATGGTGTAGCCGAGATAGTTTCTTCTTCATTCAGCTTCCATAGTCTGGCAGACTGTTTGATAGGCAAATCAACCAAGATTTGTATCGTATCTTAAACCACTATCCACTTTAAGTGCTCCAAAACTATTATAATACCTTTGCTATTTTCAATAACTCAATAAATTTCTAAATAAAATGCTTTTATAGCATATATAATTATATTACATTATGCTTTAATATTATAGTTACTCATGTTTCATTTTACTATATTCCCTTTTTTTCCTTAATGCTGCATATTACATAACGCATATTGCTACATGTTTTAAATGTCTTTTATATTCTCACGTCTGTTTTTTTTTTATGGCCCGAAGGGCCAAAATTTTTTTTTTAGTATAATATCCAACACATAACTACCATTGACATTAATAAATATAACCATTGGTTCTAACACATTTAAATTAAAATCCCCCTTAAACCCCCTTTGGTTTGGGTGCATATTCACACGGGGGGTGACGTAGGGCAGCGAGAGCCCTCATAATTGTATTTTGAACGTACGAAATCAACACCATATAGTATTCCGGTTGAAATCTTATAGTATTTTGCGAATCTTATTATACGGTATAGCAAATCTTATACTTGCATACCCCACAAACGAGGAACTTTACGTACGGTGTAGATTAAAGAATAAGGGGTGAATATGCCCATCCAACAGCTCTCGTTGCCCGGAGTCACCCCCCGTGTGAATATGCACCCAAACCAAAGGGGGTTTAAGGGGGATTTTAATTTAAATGTGTTAGATCCAATGGTTATATTTATTAATTTCAATGGTAGTTATGTGTTGGATATTATACTAAAAAAAATGGTTATACTCTACTTTGCTAAATTGTGGCTGTGTTGTTTGCCAACATCTGTGGTTCAAACTAAAATAAGAGAACATGTCCATGCCATGTCTTGCAGTTATGTGTTTTTCCACATGCTACGAAGTTAGTATCATACATTATGGGAAACACATATTTATAGGTGCATGCATATACCTCTCTAGTAGAATACATCACCTTCAAATATTATGCTCTACTCTGTTGAATTGCGGCTGTATTTAGCTACATATATTATTTAAAAATAGTTGCTTAGTTAGACATTAATCTTTGCTATTAAATGACTGGTGAAGGCCATCAAAATTGCCAGAATGTTGCCATCGAGCTGATCATTGATTTTGTTGCTCGGTACAAAGGGAGGGTCTCAAATGAATGATTCTCCATAGTAGAAGTGTAGCTGAAGAAAAAGTGTACAACTTCAATATGCACTACAATATGCCCTTTCTAGTCAAAGTTTTAATCGTCTCGTTGGAAGTTATCCTCATACTAGGGATACCGTTGCCCTATATGGAACTAGAGATGAACACTGTGTGAAGCTCGAGGCTCTTTCAGCATATGGCCGGCGGAGATATATATAAAGATTGCTTAGACTCATCTGAGTTTTTGACTTCTCAAGTACAGATCAAGCACCTTCGCTAGGAGGATGCACTCAATACTTTCTCATAGGATAATGGAGTGCGTGACAATTCGGCCAAGACCAAGGTGCTTTGTATATCATCTTTGCGACAAAAAAGGCATCCTTGCTTCATTTATCAAGGTCATAATGTGGCAGTAGTATATACGTATAAGTACCTGGGAATGGAGTTCACTACTACCATGTTCTGGGATGCTTCTATTCGACAATGGGTGACGACAAGCTGGATTGCTTTATATGCAATGAAAAATAACTATTACAGAGCAGAGCTACATAACTAGTTTCACTAGTTAGACCTGTTCAGGTGTTAGTGAGCCAATTCTTTTATATGGAGTGAAAGTATGGGCTCGAATATATCACTTGCCACTTGGGATGACTTTTTTTTTTTTTTTTTTTTTTTGGGGAGGGGGGGTGCATGGGAGGGGTATTTATGGACGGTAATAGGTTTGTTGTGTTCTCCGTTTAGATCCCATAGCCATTTTTTATCTCAGTGGATGGAAAAAACCAATTCTTTTCTATTTAAGTGGTGGGATTAAAGACAATGATTCTAGAACAATGTATTCTCACCCAAATTGCAACTTATATTGCAGTGGATATATTTAAAGGACATGTTTGCAAGCATGTGGTTATTTGTGCATAGAGCATGAATAGCGTTAGGACATGTTTGCAAGCATGTGGTAATTTGTGCATAGAGCATCAATAGCGTTAGGACATGTTTGCAAGCATGTAGTAATTTGTGCATAGGCGTTAGGTATGTTATATGATGCAAAGTTATTCTTATATGTAAACCTTGGCCATTTTTAAGTATTTAAACTTCATATATCATGCTCACTTGTATAATCATAGTCTATAGGTCTTGATGTCAATGCTAAAAGGGCTAGAAGCACCAGGGTGAAAATTAATTGCTTTCAACGTGCAGTTCCTTTTGAAAGACATAATAAAATAAGATGTCCACTATAATATGCATTGGACTCTTAAATTGCACCCCTGCAATAAGTGCATCCATTCACTCTATTTCTTGTTATTGAAACGCCACAATCTGAATGAATACCTTAGTTGGACACTTTCTTGGAGAAGCTTCCATGGATTAATTTAAATGCAAAGGTAATTGCAGGTAGTTGGTTGATTATTCCAGACATGCTTTTAAAAAGGGCATTGTGTTCCATAAGTTGAATATTTCAAGGGCCAATAAGTACAAGTGTTGTGGAGACTTTTAGAGCCTATGGGAAAATCTCCGAATGAAAATATATATAGTCCTTACAGTAAAAACATGAGAATCTAATGGAAAATACTGGAAGCTTTCCTGCCAGTGCTAATACTGTACCTTTGGTTCAAGTACATGTGGCTGGTTTGACAAACTCAAAGATGAAAGTAGAAATGGCTATAACATGACGGCGTCTGATATATATACGACGCTCTGAACAATTCTTGTAGATAAGACGCTTCTTTACATTTTAAAAGTATTTTACTTGGGGCATGCTTTTGACTACTTACATAAATGACGTGTTCATGGCACAACTTGTGAAGAAGATGTAAGGTTACCTTTAATATTGTGATGTGGCACAATCCCAAGGGTTGGTAATTCTATAGAAAACGGTCATGATTCTGCCACGATATCATATTAAGAATAGAATAAAATAGAATAGATTTGATTTTTAAGGAAATTTAATTTCACCGGGAGCAGGAAGCATCCTCAGTATTTTTTTTGGAATGATTTGTTGAATTCAACTCCAACAAATTCGCTCCACTTGACTGAATGGCAATTAAATTTTTGTTAAAAATGTGGGGTCGAAAAAGTCAGATATAGATTTCTCTAAATACTAAAAGAGACATGCATTCAAGAACATTTGCTATTACATTGATTGACATACTACAAGCCCTCTCCTTTGCCGGAGCTCCAGATCTATCTCAAAACGCTTTTGCCTTCTTTTTTGCTCCCACAATGAGGTTTGTGATTAGTCTACAGTTACTCTATTAGCAACATGTTTTCTGAATTATAAAATTTCGCCTCTTCTGCAGTTAAAAGTTTCTCTCTGATGCCATGGTAATATCAATTTATTCATCAACATTTCATCTTGCATGTTTGAGGTATATTTTTAATGCTTAAGTCGCTGTGAACTTGCAGGGAATCCGTGACAGATGGATAAGAATGGGGATATGCTTGGTGTTGGGATTATCATTGTTCTTTGCTGTTGGTACAGCTCGTACAGCTTCAAATGATGGTAAGCATATTTTTATTCACACACTACATCAGAATAACATGTCTTGTGAATAAGCTTTACTTAAAATTCTGCTTCGAACTTCAATCAGTTGCAGCGCTTCAGGCCTTTAGAAAAAATGTTCAAGACTCTGGAAATTTTCTTTCCAGCTGGACTGGAAATGATCCTTGCGGAAATGGTACTGGCACAAGTTGGAATGGAGTGTACTGTAAAGCAGATTCTAATGGCACGTACCATGTCACAGAATTGTAAGTCCGCTCTCCAGATTTGTTATTTTGCTGCATTCAAAACGCAGAAACAAAAGAGCAATGATCTTTTTCATGGTCTTACATCACCACTTTGGCCATGCTGAGATAACTGAACTAAAAGACCTGGTGTTCTAACAAAATAATTCTAGTGGTGTTTGTGTTGCATATAAGACCAGAGAGCAGGAATTAAATCCAAATTCATTTCTCACAATCTTGTCCAGGAATTGTTTAATGTTCATTGTTGTTCAAATATAAACTCTGATTAGATGATAGTTCCTGCAATTAGCTATTTGAATATATATGATAGGATACAGAAGCATGTCCAAAGCATAAGGCCACAGCTTGATTAGTCATGCCTGATGGGCCAGGGACCATATGAAATGTGGACCTTAAATTTAAAATCATGTAACTAGTGATTATGTCTAAGAAATAAAACAAGCACTGGTATTCAACATTTTAATTCCTTCAACAAACTTTTAATACATGGTTGGAAGTGCGCTAATTGTCTAATTCTATTTGAATATCTGGTGCTGTTTTAGAATAAGATATGCGTGAGTGTTGATGGCTTACATCAATATCTGGTGACTCATACAGGCGACTTCTTCGGCGTGGGTTGGTGGGCACATTAGCACCAGAGCTTGGGAACTTGTCAAGCCTTGAAATCTTGTAAGTGGTTTTCAGAACAAGAGGCTATCTTAAAACGTTATCAGTAATACATTTCTCCTTATAATGTGGTAATACTCTTAGATATATTTTACTTTACAAATGACACACCTATATTTTGCTTTACAAATGACGTGATATGACTATCATGCAGGGATGTAATGTGGAACAATATTAGTGGAAGCATACCATCTTCGATTGGCAGGCTTCAAAACTTAACGCTTTTGTAAGCACCTTAGTAGCCTATGTATTCCAGCCAATATGATGTGCAAATCTTTCCAAGTTCCTTGATAGTTGTTGAGTTTACAGATTGGTGAATGGAAATAAGTTAACTGGGGAGCTTCCATCAGAGCTTGGGAATCTTCAAAATTTGGACCGCATACAAATTGATGAGAATAAAATTTCAGGACCCATACCATCTACATTTGGGAACCTTGTTAAAGTGAAACATTTGTAAGTTTTCCCCTTTCATGGTATTCAAATTGTGCCCAATTATTTTTCATTCTAATGTATTCTTTTGTTTTTTGTTTTATTGCAGCCATATGAATAATAATTCTCTAAGTGGAAGCATTCCTAAAGAGCTTGGGAAGCTCCCAAAAATTGTTCACATGTAAGTCCATTTCCCAGTTCTTGCCATTTTTAGTTGTATACTGGATATTTTAATTGCATGTCGTTGTGATTATAACCCTCGAGTCGAAGATAGAAAGAAATACAAAAGACACGAGTTTTTAAAACTTATGGCCATTTGAGACTAAATTACAGTAGGCCATATTAAGACGCCCTTTCCTTTAAAACCTTTCCAATCTTTAATCTCTACTTAGCCACAAGGACCCATTAAGTAGATGGTGTGGTTCTTCGGGAAAAAAAGGGGAGGGCAGAGATTGCTGAGTATTCCCGAAATTAACAAGCATTAGATTTCGAACATTTCAGTCTGGAACGTTTCCAGTTCCATATTTGTCATATGTGAGACTAACCTTTGGTTAAAATTTGAACCACTCATTAGTGCTGCTTCGCCTGTCGTGCCTTTTGAAAATCTACTCTTGCAGAAATTGCCATGGAAATAGTTTTGCAGAAATTGCCATGGAAATCTACTTTTGCATTCCCATGGAAATAGTTTTGTTTGTTTGACTTGAAGGGTAATGGTTGGATTACAAAGGAAGTCCTTTTTTTTGTGGGTTGTGCGCCCTACGTTCCATTGGACTGCAATTTGTTAGCAAAGGCCACTGTTCCATTGCAGTTTTTTAGCAAAGAACATTCTACTCTCTAAAGTAAAATCTCTGATTGTTGCTGCCTCGACTGTAATTAGTCAAAACTTAGGATTGTGACCTTAGTAATATCTTCTAGATTCGCAATTTAAGGTGAAAGGGTTTAGGAATTGAGTTGAATTGACTTGTATTGTCCGTAGAGCCTAAAAGTTTGCAATCAAATGCCTTATCTTCCTCTAGATTAGCAAGTCAAAATATATGTGTTGTGTTTCACGAGGGCCCAATGATATCTCTTCATAAAGTATTTTTCTCTACAACCTTAAAGAGTTCTAAATGTAAGATATTCATCAAACCCTTTTTTGGTAGAGGTAATGTGCACGGGCAAGCCCTTACGCAGGGTATCGCTAGGCTAAGCCCTTACGCAGGGTATATCGCTAGGCTCGTACCCTGCGTAAGGGCCTGCCCAGGCACATTCCCCCACGTAATGAGCGGGTCAGGAAATTTCATGACGTGGCACCCAGAATGATAGACACGTGGAAGAAAGCAACAAAGTCAGAACACACCCCTACATTACTTGTGATGTAATATAGGCCTGAAATTCACTAAAATTTCATGGCCCCTCACATTACGTATTACGTATTCAACTAATCAATTTGTATTTGCCCCAAAACAAGTTTGATAGAATGACATGGAAATCATTAATATGGATCTTGGTACCTCAACCTAACATATACTAACTTGTCTACATCACATAAAAAATAATCTGGTTTAAATAATTAAACCGTTATATAAAACTTCTGCGATGAACAAGCCTATTTTGTGCTTTTGGCAACACAATTTTCAATTTCAAATGGCATATATATAATGCCTTGTTAAAATTCCATCATTTATTAGAAACAAAACAAAATATATGGCTCCTTGTTAGGGACAGGGTGTAGATTTTGTTTTTGTGAAGGATAGGGATCGATTTATTTCTTACCATTACATCCACAAATTGGAAGTTGGGTCTCCCTTTTGCGCTACGATGTTGCCTTAATGTCTTGGGCCTCGTCATTTAGGCCCGTGTTGCAATCTCAGCCGCACTTTACAGGCTTGCTATATCATGTAACATTTTTGCCCGTTTTGTTATGAATGTTATGAAATTACAATATTTTATGGCCCTAACATGATAGATACTGCCACCTGTACGCCTGCCTCATGGTCTCTGGCTTCCTTGCTTCTCCGACGTTAAGGCTGATAACGTTCTTTAATGAGGCGTTATGGCCCATCCAAAATGGCCTCAGTGGCCATGTGGCCAGGAAATGCCGAGGGCGTACGACTGCATCGACTGTACTGCCGTACGACCTTGGCATTTCCTGGCCACTTGGCCGCCTCGCCCATTTTTCCTGGGCCATAACGCCTCATCAGAGGACGTTATCTAGTCCTTAACAACCTGGCCCTCAAGTTTTAATGCTGAGATCAAATCTCAGCCGTTGGTTGCAGTGGTGTTACCCACCATTAACACATTAAAAAGCCCATGAACACCTAAAGCCCATGAACACCTAGTTTGTTATGCGAAACGGCCATAAACACCTAGCTTGTTATGAAAACCACCATAAAACCACTACAAAACCACCATAACGCTCTCGGGCTCAAGTTGTTAAGGCGGATAACACCTTAGAACTCGGGTGTTATGCCCTACTATAACAAACTCGGCCCTCGTTGGCTCGAGTTTGTTATAGTAGGGCATAACACCGAGTTCCAGGGTGTTATCCCTCTCATAATTATTATCAACAATAATAATATCCATCGTTGATGGATGAAAACATAGATTTATATAATCTTAACCATTAAGACCGACTCCACAATTGGGGCATTCAACATGTCTTTTTATTTTTAGATAGACCCATTTTATGGGCAATAGGTACATATCCAATTCTTTTGAAATAAGGTTTACATAGTACCTCATTTCTTAACCATGCAATTTAATTGAGAAAACTATTTTATTTTGATATTTCTTTGGCTATGGCTCTTAAGTGGTCCACCATTGGTGCAGCCCCCTTTCCCTTAATAGAACAACTCTACCAATTTTTTACAATTTAGCAACTTAGTAGAAGTTTGTAACTATGCTACCAGCCATCTCAAAGGAACACTTTAGAGAGATGGTCATGTTGTCGTTACAAATATACCTATGGATGAGATGCCAAAGCAAAACATGAGTCTTAGGTAGCATTTACTTAGCACTTCTGCAATTCATATCAAGAATTTACTTACTATCCTTTATATCCTGAACTTTAATGTCACATATAAGTTTCCCGAGAGGAAGATTTATCTGCTAAGCAAGACCATATATTTCTTGTAAACTATAGTATTCTAGAATAGCAGCAATAACTTATGTATGTGATCGATAATACTTGGTTTTCGTCGTACATAACACATGTATATAGACATGTCCCAAATTGACTATCAGAGGGGAGGATGTTGCTCAAGGCTTACAACTATAAATCTACTTTCTAGAAATGAATTGCCTCGTGCTTTTGCTTGGTATCAATGTAGTATTCTCCACCTGCACCAAGTATCAAAGCACAAGAGCCGTAACCTTCAACATCTAATAAACTAATTCAACTTTAGCATTTTGTTTCCACTATGAAACATCACATTATATGTTGTCTGAAGGTGGTAAAATGGGAAACTCACGTTGTCCAAACTGCACCTACACAATGGCTATGGGTCCACAACACCTTAAATCTTGCTGGAAGGAGAAATGAACCATCTAGTTCTCTAGATGGGATGTGCAGGAACAAGAATGCATACAAGTAAATAAGAATGAGATCCAATTCAAGTAAATAAGAATGAGAGGATCCAATTATCTGAAACAGTATTTAGTATATGGACATATGTTTCATAAGCTAGCTTTAGGAAGATAGCGTTTTCAAGCTGGTAAAAACATCATACTACAAAAATCATATTAATCCCACGCTTGTCATGGTCCAACGATACATGCTAATATATTTATCCATGAGAAAATGTAGAGTGATTGCGACTATTTGCACAACCTCAGAATTGAGACATGCGGATGGGTCAGTCTGGAAGAGAGAGAAAGTTGGTCTGCGAATGCTGTCAACCAGGAGCTATTGAAGATGAGTGGTACAATTTTTAGAATCGCCCAGCATTTGCACCTACCCAATCACCAGTCACAATGTTGAGTTGGTTAAACCTAACCAATTGCTACATGTGATGCTGTGATGTTAAACATGGCTTCAGTGTTATATTCAAGTGATATTAGACATACGGTCTCAGTTGTGCCCCTGATTACTACTCACATGTAAAAATATACAGTTCATCAAAATTTACTGCCAAGGTTTTTTCCCTCGAAAACTCTTCGGGGCAGGATTTTTTAATTCTGGATAGTACTCGGCCGGCTATTTTTTGTTTCTTTGTTTGGTTCCATAGGCCATTTGGTCTCCAGAGTTCAGTTAAATTCATTCAGTTCTTTAAAATATTGCCGATAAGGATGCCAAGGTCTAGAGCTCTAATTTAGTCGACAAGGTGGAACTTGCTCTAGTATGCTTGAAACTGTCTCCAACAGCATGGAAAGAAGCAAATGGGGTTGGAGACCCTTACAAACAGAACGAGTTCTTCCCCCAAATCGTTCCCCTTCATTGATGGCACATCAATCTATTTCTTATAACTATCAATCTATTTCTTATAACTTATAGCAATAGCGAAAGCAGCAGCAACATTGGAAGCTATGAATTAACATAACAATTTTGAAACCCTAGGAATTAAACTCTAAGAAGCAGCAAAAACGACTTTGTAATGCGACTATGTATGGCGGCATGGAATGCGGGAGCTGATTCCAAGGGGCCTGCGACCGGCAGGAGCCAGGAGCGGCTTTGGAATCGGTGACCCACTTGCAAGCTACCACAACATGGCAACTCGCACTTCCAGGCTACCACAACATGGCATCTGGGAGGATGACCTGATGCTTACTTGCATCTGACCACTTGAGGGCAAAGTATGCTGGTGGGGTTAAAAAAAACGCGGCCATAGCACTTAGATCAGCACCCTGCACCTACTATTTTATCATAGTATTCCACTTCTTGTTCATTGGAGGAGTTACATATTTCTATTGATTACCTAATTACCATGTGCTAGTACCAGTAACATCCTAAACAAGATGCCATACGAGATGCTATATGCCATACGGGATGCTATATGAGGGCTGTCAGCATGTGTCCCGATGCCTGCTTTTGTACCCCACCAGCATACTTTTGCCCTTGAGTGGAATCCTTGAGCCGTTTTCCATTTCGGAGGTAGAAGCACTAGAAGAACAACAACTACGACACTGGAAGAAAAATTATGGCTATACTAGGGGAATTTTGCTGTTATTTTTTATTTTGCTATTTCTTTTGATGACTTGAAAGTTCTTTCGTGGAACAAAAGTTATGGCTATGGCTACACTAGGGATTTTTGCTGTTATTTTATTTTGCTATTTTTTCCTAATGACTTGAAAGTTCTTTCATGGAACATCTCAACGAATCTTTGCTAGAGGAATCATATATGCTTAGATTAAGTTTTTTTCAATTGAGCAAGGTATTTTTTCATCCTATTAGTAATGGACTTTATTCTTAAATATCTTACCTTTTTTGGGTTGCCCCAAGGGTATACCTATGGGGTGGAGGGTTAGGATTTGGCATATGCTACAGAATATTCGATTTGAATGCTGGGCATATGGCATGTTGGCGATTTAAAAGTGAGATTTTTTCTACTATTTCCCTTTTTTTTCTGTTCTGTTCTGTGCTCGGGTTTTTGAAGTGAAGTGATGGTTAACTGGGCTTCGATGGTTAAGTGGAAGTGTTGAGAAGCTAGTAGGGTTTTCAATAAAAAATGTTAAAGTGGTTACTTTTAGCTACATAGCTATGCTTCACCTTCATGAGGGTAACCTGCCTGTGACAACACCTTTTTTAAGATGTATTTCTTCTTTTCCTTTTGCTTTTTTCCACATAACAAGGGAGTTTGTTGTCTGCCACAATTGCTTCTCGTGGCTTAAGGTCAAATATATTTATGTTTAAGTAAGATCTATTCATGCTTTTTAAATGTTTTTTATATTTGCTATCTAGATAGATCTTCTTCTAAATTCACTGTAGCGTTGGATGTAGATACCTTGGGTATTCTACATTTACACATCTTGGTCATCACATCATTGATGACTATGCGTGCGTTTCTCTAGTAGATGGATTTAAAAGAAGAAATTAATAGATCACTTTTTACATCCACTTGAGAAGAAAAGTTATATTCAAGATACATTGCATTTTAGAAGGGACTCAAAGCCACTCATATGGAGACCAATTTTTGGTATTCTCCTAAAGCAAAGAAATGTACCAACAAGTAAAAAGTGAGTTTTTGTTAGTAACATTCTACATGCATTCAACAAAGCTTGAACGCCATTTGGCCATTGCATGAAAAGACATGAACATTGAATTATTCTAGGCTTTTAGCCTCAAACTTTGCACCTAACCGAAATTCATACTTATTATGGGGGCTTTAAAGACTATCGGATAGATTGGAGAAATGTTCAATGATGGGTTTTCTTGATTAGTTCATGGGTCGCTCTTTCTCTAGTTTGTTTGGATTGGATAATGATTTCAAATCATATAGCGTAAGAATTATTTGTAGAAGTTCTGTTTAGTGTTTCTAGTATGTATTCGGAAAAAAAAAAGGGACGATGCCAAATTACTCTTAGAAAATTGATTGTCTAACAATTTAGATACCATTTGGCTCGATAAACGAATGTTCTCATTCATTTCTATTCCATTTTCATAATTCCAATTTCATTTGAAAAAATTACTGACGTTTGCAATGCAGATTGTTTGACAACAATAATCTGACAGGAACTTTGCCAACAGAACTAGCAAATCTGTCGAAGACTCTTCTTATCTTGTAAAGTCAACTGATTATCTTCGATGCTTTTGGGTTTATCTAATTTTCTAATCAAAATGCCAATTTCCAGGCAGCTTGATAATAATAACTTTAGTGGTGCCAGTATTCCATCGGAGTATCAAAAGCTCACAAAATTGCTTAAGCTGTAAGATGCTCAAAACTTCAAAAAATTGCTAAAGTTGTAATTGTAACCTGGATGGCGTCCTTGCTGATTGTAATTGAGCATCTGCAGGAGCTTGAGGAACTGCAGTCTAGACGGGGCTGTTCCAGATCTCAGCAATATAAGTCAGCTAGGATACTTGTAAGTTTTCATCTGCAATAGTTTGATGAAGGCATAGCTTTTATTCGATTCTGATCATTATATCGATATTTCTTATGTTACAGGGATTTGGCCTACAATAAGTTAAGCGGTGAAATACCAACAACAAAGTTGTCATCGAATATAACATCAATGTAGAGTTCTTCAACCCATCTACATTAAGCTAATGAATACTTACGTTATATCTTCATCCTATTATAGTGAAACTTGTGGAGCAAAGAAGTAACAAATGGTTGAGGCGGTCACATAATTTGATTCTTATATTCATTGTTTCAACAATTCTGTAACTCCCATGTCTTGGTTCCCGTAATAACTGTAACTCTTGAATTTTTTTTCTATCGAGAAGCATCCTCCAGCTTTGAAATTCTCAGAAAAAGCTCTTGTGCATCTTGGGAAGACAATGCAACCTTCCCTCCCTTTGTAAAAGTGTTCTTCTAATTCAATCACCATCTTATGTCATGCCTCTGGCTCGCCTAGCATCAACTTCTGACAAATATGAAACAGATATGAGGAGAACTGAAACAATCCCAAAGCAATCCTTAGGTTATGGGAAAAATATATATGTAAATATTGGTCACCAGTTTAAAAATTTATTCTTGTTCGTTATAGATAGTGGATAGCTTTTTCAAGATTTTCAAATTCCAATTTCTGAAATTGTATGGCACTTCATTGCGCTCATGAAGTCGATGTTTTGCAGTGACTTGTCCAATAATAGGCTGACAGGGAATCTACCGTCAAGTTTCAGTGACCTACCAAACCTTCACTCACTGTAAGTAAAGCTCATAATGTCTAGCAAAAGAGATGTTGTATCATGCATCCATAATCTTAAATTCTAAAGATTTTAATCATGTAACTAAGGTACTGTTCGAGTAGTGTCACCCATTACTCCATACCTAAAGTAGGAAGGTTCATGCTGATACTATATTGTCCATTGTAATATATAACAAATTCCCCGATTCTCTCTTGTTTTCACCATCTAATTACCATTTCCCCCTTTCTCTGTTAGATTGATGGTCCATTGAAACGAGACTTTCTTTGTTTTCCATGTGTGTCTTCTCAAATTCTTAAGATCTTGGTTTTATTACTCATGTATACATCTTTGGTTGATTAAAAGCCAAAGGCTGTTTTTAATGCCATGGATTCTTATTTAAGTGCACGTGGAATCTTGCCTCGATTTTTTACTTTTAGCTGATAGAGCAGCAACATGGCCACTAACCAAGAACAGATACTCATGCGATTGCATATATGTCATCAGGATTTTACAAAACAACAACCTCACAGGCAATATAAGTGGAAATCTTGGTTCTGGAAACGAAAGTTCAAAAGTGGTTCTGTAAGTATATGATTGTTACATAGTAAGAAACTATTACTGCGTAGCTAGATGTTGGCATCCCGTTGAATTTTTAGTCTAATCTATGAGTGATGTGTGATTTTTCTGATCCTTTGCATTTACAAAACCTAACTGGGACTTTACATTCTGTAACATGGATAGCTTTGCATCTGCTTGTTCATGTTGCTTCAGAAAAGTTCTCAAGCCTGAACAAGGAAATAGAACCTTTTATTGCGAAAGTACTGAATCCTCTGACTGGGACTGCCTTCTGCAAACCTTCAATTTCATTTTCAATGTATTTTCTTTGCATTAATGATTGGACAGGCAGATGGAATGTATATATTATTCAGGCACTAGGCTACTGTTAGAAAAGTCGCAACATATTTTTGCCAACACCCTCCATTGTATCCCTGTGTATTCCTGATCATTTATTACGCTATCTTTGGGATGCTATTGTAAAATTGATTCTAACCTTTTCTTGGCAGAGACTTCCAATATAACAATTTCTCAATAGTGGCTGAGACTCTGATTTCAAGGGTTTCTTCAAATTTTAGCGTGTGGTACGTCCATAACGCCCATTGTCATTCACATCTCTACTAGCTAGTGTACTAGTCATGTTCGCAGTGGAATCTGATTTCCCTTTGGCACGTCTCCAGGTTATATGGAAATCCTTATTGTAACAACAATGCGAACAGTAAAGTCTGTAATGGCAGCAACACTGCAGCTGCTATTGTTAGTGCAGACAGTGGATCAAGTAACAACATATCACAATGTAATTCCAACACATGCAATTCTAATACTGATGAGCCAGTTCCAAAAGCAAAGACATGTATATGTCGGTCACCAGCCACTGTTAATTATCGACTGAAGAGCCCTGGATTTAAATTTTTTGATCGATATCGCGATGAATTTGAAAGTTATATTTCAAGGGGACTAAGTCTGGACTCAACACAGATATACATAGATTCCTATAAGTGGCAACCCGGGCCCAGATTACGTATGGACATCAAGATATTTTACTTAGATGCAAGTCAGAGCTTTCTCTCATGGAACTCAAATTTAACAGAACTGAAAAGAGTGTATGATATGTTTGCTGGATGGAAGATTCCTGATAGTGACACCTTTGGCCCTTACGAGTTCAATAACTTTACAATACCCAAAGATATTGATTCCAATGGTAAAATCCCGGCTTCTATTTATTCCTCTCTACTCTAAAAATTTTATTTTTCTTGCAAAAAATAATATAACAGGACTCCTTATTTATTTAACTCTTTGTCTGCAGAGTGGTACAATATCATTGGGAAATCATCAAAAAAAGGGCTCACTGTGGGTGCTGTGATTGGCATCGCAGCAGGAGTGATTATATTCACTGGTATTGTTGTGGTCGTACTGCTGGTGTGGTTATTACTTCCAAAACGTCGATTGGCTAATAGAAGACTTCAGCGTACGTATTCCTTGGCTTGACAAATATGACACGTATAAGTGTACAGTTTTCTTTGTACCTGCAAGTACCTTCGCCATGGTGGATTTGTCTTGCTTAGAAAATTTACTTGGATACTATCTTTTATTAAGTTCACTTTCATTGAGTTCCTATTTGATCAAAAGAATTCAATAACGTAAAAAATAGTTGCAGATAAAGAAGCTTCAGCACAAGTGATGAATGCTAAAAAATGCAAAGCGATTGCTAGAGATGTCATTTATCCTATGTCTCTAAACCTGATAAATTTCACTTTTAATAGAACACGGGAAGGAATCATGTCTACCCATCAAAGTGGCTGGTGTAAGATCATTTTCCTATGAAGAGTTGGAGAAAGCAACAGATTCATTCAACATTAGAAAAGAGATAGGTGAAGGTGGATATGGCAAGGTTTACAAGGCTGTAATTGAAAATGATCAAGTAGTTGCTATCAAGCGAGCTGGAACAGACTCAATGCAGGGTGGCAAAGAATTTTACAACGAGATAGAGCTACTCTCTCGAGTCCATCATCGCAATCTTGTTTCTTTGATTGGATACTGCAATGATGGGATTGAGCAGGTATGTTAAACTTTCACAATGAGAACAATTCGTAATGAGAACAATTGTAGGCTGTGAATAACCGAACGGGAAAGAATATTGATGTCTTTTCAATGCATTTCTCTCTCTCTCTCTAATAAATATGGACAAGCAGGTTAGGTTGTGCAGTCTCCTCAAATTTAATTAGTTGCTTTTGGCTGGATATTAAGTAGGAAAAGTGGAAATAGTAGCATTTTGAATGGAGCATAATTTGATTTTGTACTTTGGTTAAGCCACAAGCACTGGTCGTATGTATGTTATAATTTGTTTGTATTTCTTTAAAGCTCTTAATCTCGAAGTCACATCTTGATCATAACAAAATGTAGTCCTTTGAACACCTAATGCAAAAAAGTATAGGCTTTGTAAGGAGTTCTATAGACGCCATAGGCATGAATTGAACTTGATCTATCCATGGAACAAGGTCAGAGGGTTATGATGCTATAGGTATGGCTTGAACTTGGATGTATCCATGTAACAAGGTCAGGGGATTATGTACTTTCTTTGCCTTTCCCCACTTTCAATGTTCAATGTTTGAAGTGCTGATTATTATCTGATCTTACACGTTAAGCTCTGACATCTTTTTTGGCAGATGCTTGTATATGAGTACATAGGAGGGGGGACATTACGTGAAAATTTATCTTGTAAGTTAATTATGTCCATTCATATTGGTTATTATGTATCATTATGTTAATGATTCTGAAAGTTTTGGTTTTTTTATCTTGTAGTTTTGATGGAATAGACACGAACAATATTAACTTTTCTGGTAATGCAGCAACAAGTTCCAGCCTGACATTTCCAGCTCGTCTTCGTATTGCTTTAGGCTCTGCAAAGGGCATCTTATATTTGCATACTGAGGCAAATCCTCCTATCTTCCATCGTGATATCAAAGCAAGCAATATACTATTGGATGACAGAGGAAATGCAAAAGTTGCTGATTTTGGTTTGTCAAGATTAGCACCTGTTCCTGATGCTCAAGGGGCAGCACCTGGCCATGTTTCAACTATCGTAAAAGGAACCCCAGTAAGTATCTTAAAGCATTACGTTTTGTGCTTCACACCCCTTCATAGCTTCCCATCAAGAGATTGATTTATTCATGTGTTGCTTCTGTTTAACTCAATAAGAGTTTTTTAATCAATTACATTTTCCGTTTAGCTCAACTGACCTTATATTTTACCTGGTGCTTATGATATTGTGGTTGCAGGGCTATCTTGATCCAGAATACTTCTTAACTCGTCAGTTGACTGATAAAAGTGATGTCTACAGTTTTGGTGTAGTAATGCTAGAACTCCTAACAAGCATGCCTCCAATATCAGATGGGAAAAACATGGTGAGAGAGGTAAGTAAATACCCTATCAGAACATACTCGCACTGCTTTAGTGATTCTCATTTACTGCATTTCTTCCAGGTGAAAACTGCATATGGTTCTGGAAAAATATCAGTACTTCTGGATGGAAGTATGGGTCCTTATCCAGAAGACGCAATGGATTTATTCGTAAAGCTTGCATTATCTTGTGTTGAGAGTAATCCAGACGACCGTCCATCCATGGCCGAAGTTGTCAGAAGTTTGGAAGACATACTAAATTCTACGCCATGGGCTGACAGTTCAACAAACAATCTGGACACACCTGCAAATGAATCAAAATTTATAAATAGTCCATACAGGGAGGAAGAGCCAATGATCTCTAAAGGACATCCTAGCCAACCTGACAGTGGCCTATTTAGTCATGCTATGATAGATATTGCACCACGTTAGAGTATTTTTATTCTCCGTAATGTATAGAATAGAACCCTTTTTCTAACCATTCTTTTGTTTACCAAAGAATAAAGTATGTTAATCGTCTACATATGTTTGCCCATTTCTCACAATTTTCTTTATCTAATGACTTCAAATGCGTTCTACTAACATTGCATGGTTAAAGTTGATGGCTACAAAAATTCTTTGGGCCAAAAAGAAAATTTCAAATCATATGGACAATGCTATGAAATATAAGTTGGCAGGAGAGATGTTAGGGCAGGAATTCCCAAGTTTAAATACTGCGGGGTGTCAATGTTGATTGATGAGACCTGTTTGTTGAAAGATTGGTACCATAATCATCTATAAGATTTGGAGAGCCAATTATCAAAGTTTGTTGAGCTCTTTGTTACTAACAAAGCATTTATGTCCATTAGAAGAAAGCTTTAGCGGTTATATACTTGGCCAACTCATTTTGCCACCAAGTACACTTGTTTAGAAAGGCTGATCAAATGTCATGATTGGATCATTATCATCTTCAATCACATTGTGCCCTTTGACTATAGAAGAAAACATACCCAAAAAATCATCAAGATGCTCACGAACTTAGAGATTTGATTGTCGGTTAATACTGTTGGAAGGATTAGAGAATCTATGGGAGTGCATGAGGTCTGTTTATTGTGCCATAAGGACTCTAGATCCTAGTATGGCAAGCCTAGTAAGGTAGGTGTTGGCATTGCTAGAAGTACTGACTCTCAATCCAACACGAAGATCAAGGGAGGGAAGCAAGGGGAAAAGGAGATTGGACCTGGACGTCACCTCATGTGAGGGGGGATGCTTGATCCCACTAGTTTAATATTGTTTAGCATGAAAAGCTATATAAATTCCAACATCTTGCATCCGCCTCATCTGTTGTTCAGGGAATAAACTACTATTCGCATATTTCTATTTAGTCATAATGGCTTTAGTCAAATTGCTCGAAACTAATCCCAAAGCTTTCTGTGATTTAGCTGAACTCTTTAAAATTTTCCTCTCATACTTTCTAGCATTTAGCTAAACTAACCCGAAATTCATCCCAAAAATGTTTGAGATGTGGGTACAAAAAGCTTCAAGATAAAATTATTATATTTTTTCCAAATAGTTTTCATTTACTTGTGTCATTTTTTGTGTTGAATATGCTAAAAAAATGCCAACTAGCTAAGTCTAGACGACATAAATATTAATCACATGTTTTATTATCACCTAGAATTATTAATTAGCCTAAAACTCATTCCAAAAATCTCTATGGCTTAGCTAAACGTTACAAATTTTCACTCTCTTACTTTCTAGCATTTGAGTAAAGAGCTTGAAGGTTGGTGCAAGCACGAAAAAAGTTAAGATAAAATTATAAATTTTTCCTCCATTTTTTCCATTTACCTTTGCCAATATTTTTTGAAAATGTGCTAAAAATTGCCAGATTGCTAAATTTATCCCTTAAATTATTCCATGATGTTGTTTACAATGTATATTTATTATTTTGTATGTTGCGATAGTAAAGTTAAATTGTAAAGTGTGTTTTAAATACAGTACAAGTTCTCATTGTCCAAAATTATATAATGATGTCTTGTCATCATTATATGTCAAGACATTTTTATACTCGACATATCTAAATGTTTAATATTCATATGACCAAATCTACATGTTTAAAACGTACAAGATATTATACAATATTGTCATATTATATGCACCCTGGATTACCACAATCGTTGGATCTGTCGATCTTACGGCCTAGGCCATATGTTGGGGCCTTTGGGCACCTCTCATTTCGCTTATGGTCATTTATGAATTGAAGGCGTCTAAGATTTTAAAATATGAAATACGAGTTTGTCTAAGGTGCTGATGGAATATGGAACCTCTATACGGCTTCGTCTAAGGTTTTAGAATATGAATAGAATAGAAGATTGTTAAGTTCCAAATAAAATCTGATAAATTCTGATATGCCCTAAAAATCTGTCATAACAACTTCATTTGCCCCAAGAATTTGATATTCTGATGTGCACAAATTCTGATATGCTCTAAAATCTTATATAACATCTTCATTTGATTGATGTTTAGCATATATTACAAATTTGATACAACTGCCATTGCTCTAAAGTTTGGAATCCTAACTAAGTTCAGGGATTTCAACTTTCATAAAAATCAGATAAGAACATATTGGATATATTAACACAAATATAACATATTGCATACATTACAAATCTGAACATTGAATGATTCCAGAGCAATTCATGATAGTGATGCACAACATGTATTACAACAAAAGGGAATATCTACTTCCAATTCTTTCTCTTGCTTCTCCACTCATTTAGTTTATTCCTGCCATTCGATTCTGACCAAGCCCGTTGTCGACGTTTCTTCATAGCAGCTGCCATTCCATCATGCAAAATTGGCGAGGCACGTCTTGCCACATTCTCTTCTTGTCTTGCTAGCACTTCTCTATAGAACCATTGTCCCATTTGGACCAATGGATTGGATTGATGAGAAGTTAGATTAATGCCGCCACATTGAGTCTTCCTATTGAAGGCCATCTTGGCTTGCTTATGTGATTTTTCCATGCCTTGTGTGTTCCATATGGCCAAGCTACCATACTAAGGCCCATGTGCAAATATTATTGCACATAATGTGTAACTTCGCTCTCCCCACATGCATCTATGTATGCCTTTGTAAATGCATTAACAACAGCTCGGAATTCTAGCTTCTCTTCAGTAGTAAAGTACTGTTTTTGCGACAGCAAGTTTAAGCTGGACAAGGCATTCCATGCATGCCTTTCTTTGGTTCTTCCATTAGTGGTTTTGTCCATCTCTGCATCTACTAGTTTTTTCCCAAAGTCCCATACACCTATCTTGGTACTATCATTGCATAGAAAATGTTTTGCCCTCTCACCTCCAATAGACACCTTGGCTGGAACCGAGCTTCTTCCATTGGAGGACTGTCTAGTATCCTTCTCCAGCTTCACACATCCACCATGCAATCCTATAGTTGATAAGACTGTTTCCACTCGCTCAATAGCTTCTTTCCGTTGCTTCTCATTCTTAATGTTCCAGACAAAGCACTCTGAAAGCCAAATCATCTTTTCTACTATTCTAACAAGAGCATGCAGCGTACAAATGTGAACTCTTTCCAAGGGAATAGGCAAAATTGGGATCAGATCTTTATCCTTCATGGGTCTATCAGGTGCTAAACTCTAGTTACATTTGAGAGTACTCTTCGAGGGGCCATTTTTTGTTTCTTTCAAAGTCTCACAGCAATATATACAAGCACATTCTAGAAGTTTTTGCACTAGACGAACTAATATTATGCATGGCTTTCTCAGTTTCAAATCTGATGCCAAGTGAAAATTCATAAAAAAGGAACCAAACCCTTCAACACTAAGCTTCTTATCTTTATTATAGCTGTCCACAAGCATAGGTATACATGTCTGGTCAAAAACTTATTTCAGCACCTCATTGTTCTCCTTTTGAACTTGGAAAAGCCCCAACCACCATGTATGATCCTCGGATTGGATTGAGAACCACTCGGGGTCTCTATCCTTTCTCTTTAACATTCTTTGATGTTCATAATCTGCAGCAAATGCCAGACTCATAAGTGTCAAAGACACCCTTTCATACTTGACTTTATGGGTGAGTTCCATTTCATCAAGCTTCAAACATACCTCTAACTGGCTATTGTGAATGCTATCTTCATGTATATTATACAACTATGAATTTCAAAATGCTCTCGAGGTCAAACCACAAATTGTTTCTCTCATTGCGACTTATAATTTTGTTGTCATTGGACTTCTTAGGCACTGATTTAGTAAATGGTGCTTCACACTTAATGGAGTGCATTCCTCCAAGGATCTCTTCAACCATGGTGTTTCTCCTTGCCCTAACATGATTCACATGGTGTGGCCTTGGAACCATAACTTTATTTGTCCCAACCATGTTCAATGCATCCGAGAATTGCTTGAAGAGCAACCTATAAGCTGTTGTACTAATTCCAGCAGAACACATATGCTTTGAATTTTGTTTACGTCTATTTTAGAACTCACTTCATTAAGAAGCATGTCCATAACAAATTTCTTCAAATCAAAATTCTCGGGTGAATTTAACATTGAAATGATTTCATCTTTTGTGGCAATACTTCTCATAATGTTACCAACACTCTTCCTCACGCCTTCTTTGCCTTACTTGACTGTAGTACTTGTTTCATAGCATAAATTCTCTTTCGAGCAGCCCCACATTAAATATTAAGTGTTTCAATTGGCTTGAATTCCTTTATTCTTTCTCGTGCACCAAGAACAGTCCTCTTTGATCTCTCCAATCTCTTTTGCAGGACACAACACTGTTTCATATTCTTTCTAGCATCATTTACTGCTGAAATACTTGCAACCTCTGCTTTCTTGACACATTGCTCAAACATCATAATATCTTCTTCCAATTGAGAATTCCTTTTTGTTACCCGACTGATTTTCTTATCCTTTTCCCTTCTTTGCTGCTCTAACTGATTTCTCAATTTGCACAACTATGTCTCTCTCAAATGCAAGCAATATGATAAATTATTATTGTGAGGTACTAATTGCAAACTGTATTGTGCCAGGCTCTCGCAGTAGCCTAGCAGCCCTGACTTTCCCTCACAAACAAACCTTACAATGCTTGTTACACAATTGAAGTTTGGATATCTACCTGTGAATAGATTTCGTGGGTAAATTTTCCCTACTGTCCAGATATCAGCATGCTTGGCTCCACTTAATCTCAAAGCATTGTGTTCTTCTTTGCTAACAGTAGATTTTTCAAACTCTGATGAAGGCAAGTAATTCTAAATTGAACCATGGCAATGACAGCAGCTAGCAGAAACCATCTTAGAAGATTCGTTGTTCTTATGTATACTGAATTCAAAAGTTTTAGGTGCGGGAAATTCAAATTTGAACTACATCTCAAAATTTCTGAGCACTTGCAATGAGGGAAATTCAAATTTGAATTACAATTCAAATTTTTCCGACCAAATGCAATGAGGGAAATTCAAATTTGAACTACAATTCATAATTTTTGAGCACTTACAATGAGGGAAATTTGAATTCAAACTCGCACTTCCACATGAACCCTAAACCTTGGATCTCGAGCTCAAATCGTGCAGCTCCTGTTTATAAAACCCCCAGGCATCCAAACTGATTAGGGAGATCTCAGGACGATCTGAGAGACATGCCCGAGATCTCACGAAGTGATTCCCTAAATCCTAATCGAGATTTGCTCTTCCTACATTTTGCAAGTCTCTACCGTCAGAGAATCCCTTACAGGACAAGGGATCTGAGAGCCTACTACCAGGGTTTTTCCTCCCATGTGGGGGTTTTTTCATCCCAGTAGTAGGGACACATTGTATAGTAGCATTTGTCTTTTTGGTGTGGTTTTATCTGCTTTGTGTACTGCATGTACCGTCTCATAGGTCAAGTTTGGCCTCCGCGGACGTTAAAATATACTTCCTTCCTTCCTTCCTTCCTTCCTTCCTTCTCTCTCTAGAAATGACGTGGCCAAAAGGGATAGGTCTACGTGGGCTACATGGATACACTTGGATTCTACATTTATTAAGACTAAATACTCTCTAATATATTTAGGAAAATAGAAAAATTAAACCATAATTTTTCTTAGGGGGACATCTTGAGATCCCATATTTTCTCGAATGAAGACATGTTGCCATATGGCAATGGTACATTATAGGAATCATGTTGCATGTATTTATTTTTCCATCATTATATTATCTCGTATAACATCCACTCAAATACATGTTCCATATTTTTTACAGATTTGACGCTCCATCGTGCAAACTGTTTGATTTCATGCATAGCCAAATTTTGAAATAAGAGCATGATGGTAGGTTTCTCAAAAAGCCCATTTCTAATATTACTTTCACCATCTTAGATCGCACTTGGTCTTCCTCATCAAAATGAATCTTTGAGTAGTCACATCTGTTTTTATCTACAACTAATGCTTTTTTGCATGCTGCATGCTGGCTTCCAAACACCTTTGTGGAGATCCATTCTCACTTACATGTCTGCCCTTTTGCTCATAGCCCTTTTGCTCATTAATTTGCACATTGCATTATGCTAATTGTATTAGAATTGTAATGACTCTAGAACACAATGACGATCACCATAACACAATGATGCCTCTTTGCATTTGAATCATGTTTTTTTTTTGAAGGATAAAGAATTCTTATTTATAAGTGAAGCTTTACAAAGCTATATAGCAGATAGACACCCTCTGAACATGTTTGAAGAGGGGTAGCTAAAAAGCCCTTGTGTAGTCAGATATATAGGTTTGATGAATGTTTCCCAGACTAACATTTGAAGGGAAGCATCACCCTCAAATACACATTTAAACTTTCTTGGCTTATCAATAAGTATGTTCAGTGCTTGTGAACCTGTAACATATGCACCTTTTCCTAGAGTAAAAGAGTTCCGTCTCTTCCAAATAACCCATAATGCCCATGATCTGACAATATGAGAAGCGGTGCATTTTGGGACTGAACACTTTGCTGGATACATACTTAGGAGAAGGTTGGTAGTCCCCAATGCACTGTGAAACATATCCATACATCATACCCACACAACTTGCAGGTCCGTGCACCCTATTAGGCAATGTTCCAAAGATTCTTCTTCAATCTTTCATAGTGGGTAGAGTGGGCTTACATCGTGCTTGAATTTGGACACCCTACTATTTATCATAGGGGCCCTATAGACCACTTGCCATAATAATGAATTCACTCGGGGAGGTAGAAGTTTCATCCACGTACCTCTCCAGATTCCTTTCAGTTGTATCAATGACTTGCATATTCCATTGTGCTGGTAACAATATAGTGCCTTTAATTTTAAGCACTTGTAAGTTGATCTTACAAATGACCCCACATGTAGAGACTAGTCATGGCTCTAAGGTTTCTTGCTCGTACAATTAATGTGGTCTAGTAGACTCGCAGCAATGCATTCCCATATTGCCTTGTCCCTGCTCTGAAGGACAAAATTCTACTTGAAGGCTATCCATTCTATTAATTGGCCACCGTCATATCATGCTGCACATGAATCTATGCCACAATTGATCCACATTCTTACCACTCTAATGTGAATTGATATAGCCAGCAGACCGTTCTTGTTGTGATAATTGACTGCAATCCACCATGGCGGAGTGCTACTCACGTCGCAATTATTGAAATCTAACTTGAACAGCTTTTTCACCACATTCCATGCGGAGATGAGTTCTCTCAGGAATGGGGAAGCCTCGGTACTCGGTTTAAGGCCATAAAAGAGAGACCATGAAGACATAACTGTGCTGGTACCTTGGAGTGCTTGCAGGAAAACAATATGGCCTGTACTACGAGTTGAAGGCTTGGTGACTTTGTTTTCTCCTCTAGAATATTCCACATGAATTTAGCTACTAGTATTTTGCTTTATAAGGCTAAATCAATCACGTCTATTCATCATTCTTCCTTACCTCTTTTACATTTCCACCATGCTACTTTCATTAGCGCTCCTTCTTCGTTCCCTCCCCATACGAAGTTCTTGATTGTCCCTTCCATTTCTTTTACTTTCTCTGATGGAGCTATAAGGAGGGACGAAACGTAGATGTGAGTGCCGCACAATACGTGTTTCGCAACTATGATCCTTCTAGCCGTTGATAATTTTGCCACTCTCCACCAATTGAGATGCTTTTGTAATCCTAAAATCATCTTATCCCACACTTTTGTTGTGGGTACATTAATTCTCACTGGGATTCCCAGAAGATTAGAATACTCTCCTTCTTGTATGATTTTCCACGGGAGGCACTGTAAACAATTAGGATGTGGCCCTTCCCCGGCCCATTGTGCAGAACATTTTTTCCAGTTAATGAGGAATCCTAACGCTATAGAAAAAGTATCTAACAATTGACTAGCAGTTTTTAAATTGCTCTCCTCAACTAGCTTTTGTAAAGTCCAGTTTAATGTATGCCACTTTTTGACTTTTTTTCTTAGCCCAGTACATACCTTCAAAAGCAACTGCTATATTATGTATGATGTTTCTTCTCAGGAGGAATCCTGACTGAACGGACGAAATAATTTCCATTAGTATATTTTCTCTGGCATTCCCTTTTCTATTATCTTGTAAAATGCTGATAGCAATGTGATGGATCTCCAGTCATTGATAGTAGGTGGATCTTTACACTTTGGAATTAAAGTGATAAATCCTGTATTTAGTTTGGGATCCAAATATTCTGCTTGTAGAAAATCTGTATAGGCTGAGAGTACATCTATTTTAATCCATTCCCAATAAGTTTGAAAAAATTCTATTAGAATCCCATCCATCCCTGGACACTTCTTCTTATCAAGAGCGATAATTGCCTCATGCAAATCTTCTAAAGATAGTGGCCAATTTAACGCCTGATGTTGCTCATTTGTTATGAATGGAGACACCTTAGAAACCACTAACTGTTCAACTCATTTTGGAATGACATTTTTCTCTCTCCAGAGAAGCTTTAAAAATGATTATGAAGGAACTTATGTAGACCATCACAGCTTCTTAATGTTGATCCATCATCAAATGTGATACTAGATAATGCCATCGACCATCTCTTTTGCTTGGCTGCCTTAAAAAAGAACTTAGAGCACTTATCAGCTTGCATGAGCCATGTTAATCCTGTTTTGTTTCCGTTCTCGATTCTCCTCTACGTTTTTAATGTCCTCTAGTATTTTTTTCTCTTCTCTACTATCATTAAGGGCCGATGCTTGGAGAATAGTCAGCTGACTATATAATTTATCTAGAACTGCCCGATCCTCTTGTATCTTTGATCTACCCCACAATTTGGCAAATTGCTTAATGCTTATAAGTGCAGTCGTCAAGGCCTTCATGCCTGAATTTTGTACGAATGCCTCTTGCCAAATTTCTCTGCATTTGGCAGTAAAAGCAGGCTCTTTCAAATACCTCGTATTCAGTTTAAAAACTATCCTGAATACATTGTTCCTACCTTCTTAGCATGAGATTACCTGAGGATTTGATCAGATATAGCATTATCGGTGCAATTTACTCTGCGAGAGTCTTGTAATCCACATAGCATCTGTCATGTATTGAAAAGGTTTTGTGAGCTTACAGAGATGACTGTAAATCTAGGAAAGACAAAAGTCATGTGTTTGGTACTAGAAAAGTATGTAATTTATACTATGATGGACAGGTGGTGGAACAGGTACATAATTACAGATATTTGGGCCTAGAGGTAACAGATACTTATACGTGGAATGTTGCAGTGGACAAAAGTGTAAATGCAGGCAGAAGAGCACTATTTGGAATGCAGGCAAAATGTCGCACAATTCAATTGTGGGACTGGACTATGCGCCACCATTTGTATAGAGCACTCGTGCAACCAGTGGTTCTGTATGGTTGCCAAGTATGGGGACCAGGGCTATCTCGCAAGAAATGGAAAAGCATTGAATCTATACAGAAACGCTTTCTGATGGATGTAGAAAAACATCATGCTAAAGTTGAAGATTCGAAGTGGAGTTGAAGTATAAACACTACAAAAAAAAGGGGGCAAGCTAAATCTAAAGGTCAAGTGCATGAAAGTTTATGGTAAGCTTATCATTTGGGACCTTAGACCATTGAATATTTAAATTACTTATCTTGGAGGAAATATGGAATCAAAGGTCGTTTTTGGAGGCAAACGAGATTATGAATATGGCAAGTCCGGAGATCTGTGAAGTGGCCGAGGTAAGTTCCTAATCGGCCGAATCCATACCAGGCGGTTGGATTGGCCCTATAAATACAGAAGCAGAATGATGATTAGGGTAGAGTGATCGGATCTAGCTCATCTAAGATGAGGCTTGGGCTCTCGAGATATTTCTGTATTAATGTCAATGGTTTATACCATTGAAGTTGTTTGTTTGCTATAATCATATTGTCATATGATTATCTATTTCATGATATGATTTTGCAGTCACATATTTATATTGTCTAGTTAGTCTTTGATTTATCAACTGAAGATCTAAGTACTTAAGTTATCATTATTCTTCATTTGGTATCAGAGCTGGTTTTCTAATCATGACTACTAGACTGGGTGCTTCATTATTGAGTGCAGTTGAGGTGTTCAAGGGAACAGGAGGATTCCAAGTGTGGAAAGAAAAAATTAAAGAGGTGCTTGAAGTAGAAGGCTTATGGACATATGTTGGTGAGGATGCAGAGATCTTAGGAGTTGGGGAGGAGATCTTAGAAAATAAAATTAAATCAATTGAGGAGATTGAAGCTAAGAGTTATGCCATCAAATGCAAGATCAAGTACAATAAGGAGATGGACTGTGGTAGTTCTAAATTCTTCTACAGAACTGCTAGAAATAGATTGCTCAATAATTCCATTATTCAAGGCCAATCTGAGAATGGTACTAATATTGAAACCCCTTCTGAGATCAAGAAATTCTTTCATGATCAATATGCTGCCTTATTCAAAGAGAGTGACACTAATGCTCAAATTCTTTCCAAAAGGAATGCTTTTCTCTCTCAAATTTCTTAGATTATTCCTAATAATGACAGTTTAATGGAAGATTCCATTGCTGCCATTCCAACTGAGCAAGAAATCTACAGTGTTCTCATGAGTTTTAGTAAGGGCAAATCTCCTGGTCCAGATGGCATTCCTCCAGAGTTTTACATTCATTTCTGGGAGGTTCTAAAGCATGATATTGTCAAATTGGTTCATGGTTTCTGGAAGGCTGACCATTTGCACTCTTCCATCTCAGCTGGCTTTATCACTCTCATTCCTAAGGTTGACAAGCCTACTTCTTTCTCTGATTGGAGGCCTATCTCATTAACCAATTCCTCTTATAAATTGTGTGCCAAGATTATTGCTAACAGAGTGAAGCCTTTCCTTCAAAAATGCATTGATATCAAGCAATCTGCTTTCTTACCCAATAGATTCATCCTCGACAACTACATTGTGGCCATGGAGGGTTTGCACTGGAATAGAATATCTTCTCAGAATTGTGTTCTCCTAAAGTTAGATTTTAAGAGAGCCTTCGACTCTGTTAACTGGGACTTCTTAGAATTTGCTTTGAAAAGGATTGGTTTCCATCATAAAATCATCTCCTTGATATTTGGTCTTAACTCCATGGCAAATTCTGCAGTATTGATCAATGGCTCCCCTTCCACTTTCTTCAAATTAGCTTGAGGTGTTAGGCAAGGTTGCCCTCTATCTCCCTATTTATTCCTTGTTGTGGCTGAAATGCTAACTAAGGCAATTGTCTTTTATCAAAACAATGGATTTATTAAGGGCCTTGATCTTCCAGAAAATAATGGCAGTCTCATTATCTCTCAGTATGCAGATGATACTTTTGCTTTCCTAGACTCTAATTCTGAGAACATTGCAAAATTCCTGAATATTATTGATTCTTTCTCTTCTGCTTCTGGAATTTATTTGAACATTGGAAAAAGTATTATTATTGGTGACTCTCCCCATGATAATCTATGTGGCATTAAAATTCTAGATGCTATGCAAGCAACCAAGCTTTTAGGTATGCCTTTATCTCTCAATTCTAGTATTAAATGTCTCTGAGACCCTATCATTCAGAGAATTAGGAAAAAACTGAATTTTTTCAGAAACACTCTCTCTCTGGCTGGAAGAACCTTAATTGCAAACTCTGTTTTGTCAGCTTCCCATATTTACTTCTCCTCTGCTTTGGTGGCACCTAAATGTATTTACAATGAGCTGGAGAAAACCATTAGAAATTTCATTTGGAAAGGCTCACATTCAGTCAATTGGGACACTGTCACTCGAGCCAAAAAATATGGTGGCCTTGGTTGTAAAGACTTATATCTTCAAGCATGTGCATTGGCTGGAAAATGGTGGCCTTGGTTGTAAAGACTTATATCTTCAAGCATGTGCATTGGCTGGAAAATTTATTTGGAGAACTCTAGATGGAAACAATTCTGTAGCTTCAATTTTCATCAGATACTGGCTGAATTGCTCTTATGATTGATGAACATCCCTCAATAAAGCATTCCCTGCCTGAGTCTGCTTTCTGCATTTTACATCCAGGTACCAACACATCTCCTCTTATGCAAAACATGATTAGAGCTTGGAATGTTGTTCAAAATTGTTTTGATGAGCCTAGTGTGGAAGATCACCATATGAACTCTTCTCTGTTTTTTGGTCTGCTGGTTTCAAAGACAACAATGGGAATACTCTGGCTTTGAGACATCCCAAAATCTATAAAAAATGGCTTCATCATAGCATCACACATGTCAAGAATTTATATTCTAATGGGCATCTCATTTCATGGACCAATTTGAGGAGACTAATTCATGGCACTTCCAGTGATAAATCTGTCTACTTTCATTTCAGGAACATCCTTAACAATAATCTTAGTTTAACTGAAAGTGGCACTGGTCTGCTGTGGAAAATAAATGGGATCAACAAGTATAAAGTTAGCAAAGTCTATGCTCGACTGAATCACAAGATAACTCATGTAAAAGCCAGGACAAAGTGGTCTTTAACAGAAAATGAATGCCATAGTTTATTTAATAACACGTGGAATTCCTATTGTCCTCCTAAAGTAAATTACTTTGTCTAGTTGATTGCTCAAAAAAGTCTCCCAAATCTTGTGTCCTTGTCTAAGAGAAATTCTGCTATTAGGCCTACATGTCTCTCCAATTGCTCCAGTGATGAAACCATGCAACATATTTTTGAATGTCCTAAGCTTCTTCATTTTTGGACTTGGTTCTACAGTAAATTTGGTCACCATTTCTGTGTGCATAACCAACTTAACTTGTTAAAATGCATTCAGAATAATGATGCCTTCAAGAACACTATCATGTTTACTGCTCTATGGAACATTTGGAAAGTAAGGAATAGGAATGGCCATAAAAATTTCTCTACATTCTGGATTAAAATGCATTTTCAACTGGATCTAGAAGCTTTCGGTACTGCTCACAAAAGTAAATTTGCAGATTCTTATGACAGGAAATGGGATGCAATTGGTAAATTTATAGGTGGCTTTAACATTTTTGTTTCAGACCTTCATGTTATTAATTCTAATGCCCCTTTTTCTGATGTCATTGATAGAGTATCTGGAATTTCTCAAGGGTGAAGGCAGGAGCAAATTTGACACAATGTTAAGCTATCATGAAGCTACCTTGTATTGCAATAACACAGGTGTCACAGATTTTGAGCCTCCAGGGCCTAATGCATCAGCAGATGAAGTGAAACTCTACCAGGTCAGAATTAACAGTAATGAAAGCACATGGGCAAAGATATATTGTAGAGAGGTCGTACAGATGTATTGTATCTTCAACTTCCTGTTCATGTACCACTACTCTTTGACTGATAGGCAGCTCAACAGATACATGGAATTATACTATTCTCATAAGATGTTGGCTGACTTGTATGGTACACTGTTACTGCTGATGGGAAAAGAAGATATTCATTCCCTGCTGATGGAGAATGGATCAGAATTCAACAGTTATAAGTTTGGCACAGATAAAGGCTTCTACTGGGTCTACAACTCCATATTTGACCAGATAATGCAGAAATGAGCTACCATAGCCAAAACAAACATCACATTTTCACTTTCTCCTTTACATCCAAAATCCTGTCACACAGTCATCTGCTAATGCTCAATAATTTATCTAGTGCTTGTTTAACTTCATGCTCTAGCATTTTGCTTGGCTTTTTGTTCATGCAGGTTTATGGACTTTGCTTACAGCAGGGATTTGTGATTTTTGCTCCACCTTATAGGGCAAGATACTTCATATATTTACCTTGTTACTCAAACTTGGTGTAGCTGGTGCTAATTTCTTTCACAAACTTGAAGATACATATTATTATTTTTCTTCACAAACTTGTTTAACTTTGTTTAACTTTGGTGGCTGATAATGTGGATTTTTCCCACATGCCTTTAATTACTTAATGGAAAAAACACCTCTTACTCTCTCAAAAGAAAAAAAAAAAAAACTAGCAAAAAGGCGCAACAGTAGGCTTGGGCAGTATTAGGCTTGAATTCAGTTTCTCATTAGGAAAGCATGTAGAAGACAAATTATTTAGCTAAAAGAATTAGGAAAGCATATAGAAGACAAACAATTTAGCTAAAATGATATTAAAAATAGGCATTTATATATATTAAAACAAGTTCTTATAGACAAGGCTAGCAATCAAATTGAAAGGCTAGATTAAAGCAATAATTAAATAGATTAAATAGAATATGCATTTGTAGTAGGCAAATAAAATGTGTTTTTTTTTCTATTTTTTAACTTAGGACAAAGAAATTAATAATAAAGCTATTGTATGGGTGAATGAGATGTATCGTGTATAAATACTTCAGTTTTTCTTTATGTTGTTAGATTTTGCTGCTTCTTTTAAGATATCAATAGTTTCTTGTTTTGGATGGGTTGTCTATTGGATTCTTATAGCTGATACTGGTGGCTTGTCATTGTTGGATAAGTTTTTTATCTAATTGGTTTGCTTTTTTATTGGTTGGCTTTTTTATTATCGTTACCCTAAATAAAGCCTCGTATATTAAGGCAACATGCATAACAATTTAACAGAGTAATTGATTGTGCGGCATAATCCAATTGAGATAAAGCACTCAATGATGCTCCATGGGTTGCAGCTTGAGCAATTATGGTGCAATGGGATTCATGTAGAGGATATAAAATATATCTTATTTGAGTCTCTTATATATACATGTAAATGTGAAGATTTTGACATTCCTGACACAGATATCTGAGATAAATAAGTCGGATTGGAGTAGGATATTAGTTACAAATTTCAAGCAAGCACATGTTATGTTAATATGCCGTATCAAACATGAAGGTCGAGATTAATAGTGCTCAAAACCAGATGAGTACTCCGACACACTGGGGGCATTAGGAAAGGAGATTATTATTAGGGTTTCTAAAAAATTTCTTTGAAGGCATTTGGAACTTAGGGTTTTTTGTCTCCAGATTTTTAAGTTTCCAGGTATGTTTTCGTCTTCTAATGTCAGGGTCTGAACATCATCAAAAATCATAAAATACGAAGGAATGATTGAAAATCGCACTTTCACTACAAAAATTTAATGATTGTTGTAACAAATAGGCATGTCATCTACAATTAAATGAATACGCTCAATTATGCTTTTCTGAAAAATAAGAATCTCTCTGAGAGTGGCTGATTTAGAAATGAATGTAGCAGTCTTTCTGAGATCTTTAGACTTGTCATCTGCCCCCAATGAAGAAAGGGAGCCCTCGAATTTGTTTGTTCAGACTTTGCTCCTGTTGGGTTCAAACACGAACTTAATCAAGGAATCCCTTATAGACAGCATGTGGGGGAATCCCTTCTTAAACTTTGTGGCATCCATTTCATTGTTGCTGCGGGGTGCAACTAGCACTTTTGCCTGTTCTTCAAGTGTGAAATTGCTCCAGCTAAAATTAAGATCAATGTAAGTTCCAGATTCCTGTGCAGTTGCGCTTCACCATTTTAACAGCAATGGGAAGCAGCTCATCCAGAACTGTCATGCTGTTTGGAATGTTGACAACCTTGGAATATTGGGATATCTTAGTAATGAAATTGTGTGGAATTTTGCAGGTCTGCGGATATTGGCATGTGTACTCAAAGAGTGCAAACATATTCATAGTGTTTGAGAAGCTCCTCCACCTTTGCAACATCAACAGTATTGTGATCAATATCCAAACACAGGACGATATCAAAAGCATTAGTCATTCCAAACATAAGAAATAGCATTGGCTTTTAGAGATTAATATCAATTTTAGCAATTATTATAATGTGTACTTTTAACCCATCAGTATTATAGAAAGATCAGACTGGCAAATTTGCAGGCAGTCAGATCAAAATATGTCCAGCTTCTGGGATGTTTGCAAAATTCATCAAAGACACCATTCTGTTTGCCAATTAAACATCGGTAGCAACCAAAAGAAGGCAGCCCAAAACCATATGATATACAAAGGTGATGAGAAGCTTGTAGCACGAAGCGTTAAGTTACAAAGATGAAGGAAATATATGCCTTCTAGCAATTTTATGATTAAACATGGTCTCAACGAAAAGGGAATATATGCTAAGATCAAAGAAAAGGTGGAGTTAATTTGGTATTAATGGCAAGATGTCTCAGTTTTGCCAGCAAGCCCTAGTTCAGGAAAGACAGGTCTCAGGGAAAACTACGACGTTTATGTATTCTAAAATTAAGAAGTCTAAAGTATAGTACGAAGAAAGATCAAAGCACAACACGTAAAGTTTTGAAGCCCTGCCACAAATATAGATGCTAATGCCAACTATATGATAGATCAAGTTTCCTACCTATTCCTCTTTAGCTTCGGTTTTGCAGGTTTTCCAACAAGAAAATAGAAATAGAATCAAAGAAATAGAAGGCCAGAACATACCAGTCAATTCATTGATGACCAGTGTTTACATGGGAAACAATGGTGCATGTTATCCTGTAGCATTATGTCCTAACACTAGGTAAACAAACTAGTTTTCCTGCTGTAGATAAATTGGCATATTGTTTTATGCACGCAGAATTCCCCTAAATATTTTCTAAATTTGTAGATTAACAAAATAACTATGATGACCAAAATTAACATACCTGTAAAAGCCTCTGATGCCCTCTGTTCAAAATATAGAAATGAAGGAATGACTTATCCCTAAAGTTTGAAAATTGCCAGCTCGTGTCTGAAAATAATATCCATCAAAATTATCTCTTACCAATGGAATTGTTTGCAAGACCAAAAATTTGTAAACTGCAACAACTATTCTAAGCACCAAACAAAAATCTTAAATGCGTTCGGAGGAGCTATTGTTGCTCTTAGCAAATTCCCCAAAGAACACCCCCTAAGAATAAGTTCTTTGGCATAAACCGGCAAGCTATCCGTTAATGACAGAGCACTATTGGCTTTTTCCATTTCATGAGACATTGCGAGATGCAAAACGTCAAAATAGTAGCTTGGGATTCCATCTTTCTAATTTCCAAAAGCATAACACCAATCTTGAAACTTACGATGGTTCCAGCTTTTCGACCAAAAACCCACAAGCATCAAACCTTCATCCCATGGATAACCAAAGCTAGACCTGGCCTGCTTTTGTGTTGGAATCAAATAAAAACAATCAATACCCTTTGCATCCAAGCACCGGATATGAAAAATAAGAGCAGATAACTCATGAAACTAAGGATCAAGATAAGGGGCAATGAAGAAATGGAATAAATCGGCAAACAAAAAAACCACGCTCCTAGGTTAGGTCCGAGCACGTAATCGAAGAAGATAGAAGACTAGTTCTTGATGGCGGCCAGACATTTATTAATAAATACAAGGAAGGAAGACGAGGTCAAATTGTGGGCGCATTACGGCGAAGGCCATGGTACTCTGTCGTCATGGCTTGCTTGCGGAAACCTACGCTATGGTTCGATCATTCTGTAAAAAAAGATATCTTAAAGAGGTTCAAAGATCTCTGCCTGATGAAGGCTTGAGCACGACTGCAAGCATCTATCTGAGGGCGGGACGGGACGTTTCCAACCGGCATCGACTTTTTTATTTTTCTCCAACCCTACATTTTTTTAGATCAAAATCCAACGGCGTGTTCCGTGTCCATGTCAAATTTGTAGACAGGTGGATAGGCTAGGCTTCGAGATAATGCGCCACTCGAGGTTAGGCTGTTGCGCTAAAAAAACAAGGTGCTGCGCACGAGGGGTTGCCCTCTAGTGGCCCGAGAGTGTGTTTTCTTGTTTTCTATTTGGTTGTTCGTTCCTTAAGATTGAATTTGATTCTAATTTTTTTGTTTTTTCCATCTGATTTGTCTCTTTCAACCGCTTACCTTGATAAGGCATTGTAGCAGCCGCGACTCCTGGAAAGAACTTATTTTTAATCTGAATACTTTTCCTTGTTAATAGTCATGAATTCAAAAGCAAAGAACAGCTAAAGCATCAGCCTAAAGCATCAGCCTAGAAGTAGAGGGGTTTCTGTCAAATAAATATGCCTTTAAATGTTTTATTAATGACATATAAAGAAAAATTGAAATCTATCACATTAAAAAGAAATAAAAATCTAACATTGGCAGGCTATTGTACAGAATTTAAACGTATTCTATGCAGTAAACAATACTAAAGATATGCCCCAGTACAAATAGTAGAAACAGATAGTGTACGTCTTATTATAGAAAATGTTTGACCAAAGCCCTCCAATATGTGATATGCTGAAAGGACTTTTATTATTAGAAACAGACGGTCTAGGCCTTCTTATAGAAAATGTTACGATCAAAGCCCTCCAATGCATGACCTGCAGAAAGGACTTTTCTTATAAGGTCTCAAAAGGATGCATCTTCACGTGAAACTTTTCATTTCATGACATTTTTTTCCTACTGTCCATAGATCCATATAATAGTGTTTTCTGTTTTATTGCCTCAAAATATTCCAGGAATAATGGTGTGCAACAAAATCGAATAAAAATAGTTGATGCTCCTTAATTGTTATAGGATTCCAAAAATTCCCTTGAAGTTGAATTGACATAGAACCCTTGTGCATGAGCAGAGCAGAGCTTTTATTTTCCAGCAAAACAATATCTATGTAGATCAAATCCCAAGAATCCTCCAATGTGGGCCTAGATTAGTCATTGTATTAAAACAATTCCTTCCCAGGTCAATATTATAATGCATTTTGCAAGTATTCAGCAAAGTTGTCCATCTCATAATATTTGTTTCACCAATGGCCCAAAGCAAGCACTTTGCCAATGTTAGCCATCCTGCACGACCTACAGGTCAACCACACAAGTAGCATGAGTAATGGCTGGTGTCACACCATGATAACTTCCCATATATGTGAAATGCCAAATACCTTCATCAAGTAGCCCTGAAGGGCTGTATGAAATAAGAATGTTTACAAAAGATGCATCATTTGGCATATGTTCCAATTGCATCTCATCAAAACATTCTAAAGCAAGAAGACCACCTCCATGTTGGGCATATCCTGCTACCATTGCATCCCATGTTACCACATTCCTATTAAGCAGTTCTCAAAACACTTGATATTCCTATTAAGTAGTTCTCTAAACACGTGACGGGACTTCTCCATATTTTCACATTTGGCCTATATAGCAACCAAGGCGTTCCCCACAACAACATGTGAATAAAGACTAGTCTATGCCATACGAAGTGAAGCTTCCATGTCCTACTGCTCCTACAATGGCACGTGCCTTTATAACACTTAAAAAGGTAGCATCATCGGGCTCTAAGCCTTGTTTTGCATCTTCTCAAAATATTGCAGGGCCAACAAACCTTGTGGTTTTGGTAAATTGTTAAAAGCATCGCATGCCTCCTCAAGACTGCTAGCATCATGGCAAGACTAATATCTAAAAAGCATGTAAAAGAAGATGCAAGATTTTCAAGCTTGTTGTCGGCAAGGAAACATTGCTATTTACATTGTTTATACCCCTCTCCCCCTTTTCCAAATTTTAGGTGTGGAGGCCCCCACTTTAATGCGGAGGTGAGTTTTGGGTACCCCTTCTTTTGGCATCCCTTCTCAACAATTTCGTTAGAGGGCGAGCCTGGTCCGCACCCCGCTTAAGGGCTGCGGGCGCTCATTAGGGGTGGCCACATGATCATTTTTCTGCCTTCAACGGCAGATTTTGAGGCAAAAACGGAAGTGGAGGCCTCCATCTTGAAGTCGGAGGCCAGTTTTCAATCTTCCATTCTTGCAGGGGAGCATCCACAAAAATTAGTGCAATCTGCTGGTTCCCCTCTCTTCTGAAGCTCTTCCCCCTTTATTCTGCCACTCTTCACCTCTCTGGTATCCGCTCTCGTATGAAATTGAGATACGGAGGTGGAGGCAGCAAATATTGCATGTGGCCACCCCTATTGTCCCACGTAAAGTTAGGGGGAGAACATTTCGCTACCACATGGCGCCTTCATCAGCCAAAGAGAGGAAGCATGGGAGGAGAGGAAGCCAGCCGCAGGGGCTTACTTGTTTTAATATGGCCCTAAAATATGGTGATACTATCTTTCTGGCTATGTTGTGTATTGGCCAGCATCTACAACTATGTTGTGTAATGATTTTAAGAATCTGCCATGTAGGAATCTGGTCTCACGGGGAGCAATGATTGCTGAATGGATATATCCAAGTTTGAGCTTGTTATGGCATCCTTTGAAGACATGCAAGCAAAAGATATGACTTTCAGCACTATCCTTTGAAGCTGGATGATGTGACTTTCACCACTATCCTTTCTGCCTGCAGCCATGTAACTGTCATAATATTGTTCTACTATCTTAGCAACTTGAACATTTGTGCATTAAAAAAAGAAAAGAAAAAATGAGAGGAAATCCTTTTCTTGAATCGTTATTGACTATAGTAATAAAGACAAGTTTAAATCTTTGAACAAAGAGATGCAGGCAAAAGAATCAAATCACTGTAGAAATGCACAGAATTTTAAAGCTTTGTCTGAGGTGCTAAACTCCATGCTTCAAGTTATAGTATGAAAAAGAATTCTAATTGCTCAAGTCATCAATATAAAATTAATCAACCATCTCAAAGACCCTTGAAAAATGCCGGGGGCTCTGTAAGGTTATAATGAGATTAGCCAAGCCTCCATAAAAATGCATTCACTTAGTCATAAAATGCTCCCTACCCATGGAAGCCTTTCATGGAGTCTGCTCCTCGAATTGTTGAAGACATCAGAACCTCCGTGGTACTCTTCAATAAGAAGTAACATCATAGACCTACGCAAGCATCACGAAGTTTAATAAGAAACACAAAGGCCGCTGCCTCCCTAGAACCTTTCACAAATTCTAATCAAGTTGCGGGAAAAGTTTATGTCTAGTGCATCTCAGTACATAAGTTGCAACATTCACAAGTCGTAGATGGTGGAATGGTATTGGTTGGTCTCAAAATCGCCACTATCCGACATCAACAAATCAACCGAGACGGCAAATAATCGAAAAGTGACAAGGTAACCCATGAGCTGAAAACGAATTAAGGAGTCTGCCTGTTTGAACTTTTCCTCATTGATTGACATTGTTGTTTACCAGTTATAAAGACCAATAATTCATTGCTCTACAAGAGCTCCACGCTTAATCGGAAACAAAGACGCAAGAAAACACGCTTACCTTATTGTTCACTATAATCCAACAGTCAAACTGTATTATGACTCTTTACTTCAGCTTCTGTGTAGACCTTCGATGCCTGCAAGTTGGAGTTAAAACTTGGTTCTATGCCAATCCATACACAGCCAGAAGAGCTTATGCAAACTACAAAGACTGAGATGCCATGTAGAACTGTGCAAAGAGAAATATAACAGCTGAATGTATCAGAAAGTCTAGTGGCTAAACTTAACATACAAACATACAATTGATGCATCTGGTCACAGAAAACAAGACAAGCATAAAGTTATTACAAGAAGTTTTGCTCTACATAGGGGTCCTTCGACCTTGTCCGCACAATGCAACAAATGCAAAGCTTATTAGTATGCTCTCACAGCGAACTAGCAAGATTACACCAAAAGACTACTGGAAGGATATGCTTGTTGAATGTAGATGGTTTCTTCGGCATAGTAGTAGTAAAAAACGCATTATTATCTCTTCAAAACGGATACATGAGCAAATGTCAGAGGATGTCTACAATGTGAACCATACATATCTGTTAGTAAAGCTTCTAGGCCAGTGCAGTTTCTATAGGCTTGAAAACAGTTCAATCTCTTTAAAGGACTACATATCATTGGCGTGCAATATAAAAAAGATTTAAGCAACACGGAAAATACACCTTTTGCTATCATCACTAACAATATAACTTTTACGGGTTCAACCTCTTCAACCTTTCAAAACCAAAGGCTGGAAGTCCCTCTTAGGATAAATTAACACAACCTAAATTGCATCCAATGTTCAGAAGTTCTTGGATAAGATAAAGTACGTCCACATCCACGCCTTTGCACATTGTTTTGACCCCGTTGATTTCTTCGATCCTATAAACATGTTAGAAGAGTGAATTAAAGTGCATGTATAACTTTCAAACGTCAATAAAGACACATTATTTGCTTAAACAGAGCATTCTCGCTCTTACTGCAGCAGTTTAACAGTAAGAGCAGTTTAACGATTATGGCTTTTATTCCTTTCCTTGTTCTATGTCCTTTGCTTTGCCTCCTATGAATGATGGAGCAAAGGAAGACTGAGTGGTATTGCCACCTCTAGCACGCTCCCAAGGCTTGGGAAGTACAGAACAACTATGGCGGCATTGTTTTGCTATTTCTACTGAATTTTCTTCTTAGATATCATTGGGGGACATTGCTTTAGACTGTCAACAGAAGTATCCATGGAAATATTTAAACTAATCGTTGACGCCTTGTCTTGCTCATATATTTGACAACTGCCAAGATCCATACAAGCCTGCCTTTGATCATCGTAATGGCTCTCCTGAGAAGCCACATTGTTCTTGCTAGAGACAGAGCAACTACTTTCACCTAATAACTTTATGGAAGCAAGGTTGTGCAGATCCCCATCGTGATCAGTATATGAATCTGTACTTCTTATAGATGCCTGTGGGGAATTGGCACTAATCTGTTCTCTCTCCTAAACAATTCCCTCGATTCCCTTTGGTTGTTCACCAGCACTCGGACAAATTCTACTTCCAATCAAGACAAATTCAAATGAACAGGAAACAGCTGATGCTACTCTTTATAGCTTGGTTCTCTGAGTGACTTGTGGCCTGATATGCTATTGAAGTATTCATGCAACATGCAAATCAAATGCAAGGAACAAGCTTGAAAGGAAATCTATAACGATATATTTATCTGAGTTAGGCTGGCAACAGTTCGTCAGAGGCTGAGCTCAATTCGGTGGTTTGACCAGCTGAAACTAAGTAGCTCTATGATAATTAGGCAGAATTAAGAAAACAAAAGATAAGGAAATGGCATCCTGCCCCTGAATATCTTTCTTTCATTCCTCAGCCAATACAATCATATCTTCAGATTAGCAGGTAATAAATGGCTTTATAAACCATGATCATTTAATTGTCACAATGATTTGGCAATTATGCCAAACGAATCTTGTAAACAATGTGTTGATGTATTATATCACCTTCATCAAATAATTCTACGTAGGAAATAAAGTTTAAAACTACTGTCCAAAGGAACAAAGTTGGGCCATGGTATTGTCTGCTCTCTGGGGATTAAATCTAGAAATCTAAAAACCATCACATGTTACAGTTCTTTGGCCAGAATTTATAATTACTGGTACCTTTTAAGTGTATATTGGTGCACAACAACACACTCAATTGTTCAAAGAGCATAAATATTTAGCTCGCAATCAAGTGGGCATTTTTAAGCAGTTGCATAAGACAATCAATATACAAAGCAAACTGAGAATAAAACCTGCTGAAGATAATTGGGATCTGGAGGGCGCAAAAAATCCCTAGCAAACCATTGCTCCATCCTCGCCACCGCTCCAGATTGAAAGTGGATGTTGTTGAGCAAGGAGAGCAGTGACTTTGTGAGATGCTGGATCCAAAGTCCACAATGCTTGCATTGATATGCATCTCATCCTTGCTTTGTTGCCTGATTTGACTGTTGGCAGCTAAGGGAGCCACCAATGCTTACTTAGTAGCGCCCATCGAAAGACAGAGTGCGACATATGGCCATGGCAAAATCCGGAGTAAGCAAATTTGATAAGCAACCTTGCAGACCTAAATGCCCAAAAATATTCATATGTTTATAACTAAACATCGTCACAATGAAGAAGTTGCATATGTGCATCATGGCATAGATTTTTTGTCTGCAAGGTATTTATAACCGATGATTTACTAACATTTGGGTAGCCAATGAATCCAACCTGTTTATCGCTTTTCAGCCTTGCAAACTGCCTTAAAAATCAGAGAAAAGAACCCTGGAGAAGATAAGAAGATAAGATGAGACCAAATGATGCAACCCAAAGAGGCATTGCTAGTAGTGACAATATTACCTTGCCAAAACGGATCATAACACTAGTATGAAATGCAAGTGTCGGATATTCCCATGAAAGAACATGGAGCCAGCCGTTAGTCGCCCATGATGGCACCAGGTCACACTACACAAATGAACGTAAACAAAATGAGGGTTTCATTTTAAGACAGAACTATTTGAGATCAACCTTACCTTGTACGATAAGAATATAAGATGCTTGTGTTTGCAATTTTCGTGTAAATGCTTTTCAAAGCGGAAGCATCGAGTACCTTGAGGGTCGCGCGCATCTAACACCTACATAGTTCCAACTTGCATTACGCCATGCATAACCAAAACATAGCATGCCAGGATTAAATTTAGATGAAAGTGAAAGTTCTAGATTGTTTGCATAGTAAAGCTAAGAGAACAACTTCAAACGAACCTGATTATAAAGCTCTCCCCATACTCTCTTTCTTTGGCCTTTGTCAAACATGGTATGCCTCACTGAGTCTTGTAAACCTTCATCATTTCCTAGTTGCTCTCCCCGTTGATTAAAGCTTCCTGAATGCACATCATCAAACTGATCAGGGAACCATGGAATATGCTAATTTTCAAAATCAAAGTTCACCGTAGCTTACAAATTCTCACAATAACAATAAGAAACCTCCATGCTTTTTGCCGCCCTGATCTTAAGAAGACAAAAACGTAATATAGAGAAAAAAAAGATCGAATGAACATTAAGAATTGTACCATTGATTGCATTCATAGCATCTATGTTACATATCTAAGCAAAGATGTCGAATGCATGTACTATGAACATTTTTAAATTCAAGTAATATTCATATCACAGGTAGGTTGGACGGTACCTATCACCGTCGGCATGGCCACGAACTCAAATACTATTGAAAAGAGTTTTCATAAAATACTCTATCAAATGATAAGGAGAGTTGGCCCTCTTTCTCATCCTGAGATGCACACGAGACAAAAATTAGAGAACCCTATGACTGGAAGGGCCCTTCCCGCTATTCTCTGCAGTATCACTTCTATAACCTCGGGAACCATGGCCGGTTAGGCGGTTTGAACAGCATCGACCAGAAACAGGGGTGACCGCCAATTTACTTGTGACAGCCAGTTTTTAGCAGTTTTCGGCATATTCTGGGCATATCCTAGCATATACTCAGAATATACCAAAACCCCACATGAACAAGGGTTTGCCCCCCTAGGGGCAACCCAAAAAAAAAAAATACTGAGGTAATTCAAAACTCTGCTTTGCTTCAGACTTTAAATATCAGTGAAACTAAAGACAAAAATGATCTTTTTATTGTAGATTCGGGAGCTGAAAGATGCGTGATTAAAGATGGCAATGACCTAAAGGAGAAAACAAGAAGCATTTCTAGTTATATTCAGCTTGGAGATGGAAATCTGCAGCAAGTAGAGGAGTCAGGACTGTTAGAAATTTATGATCTGAATGGTCAACCAGTTGAACTCAAAAATATACTTTGTGTACCCTCAATGGTGAGGAATTTGGTTTCTGTTAGCCAACTTGTAGACTTAGGCTACAAAATCTGTGATGAAAAACAGCATTGTAATATTTTCCTTAAAGATGAATTGAAATTTATAGCCAAAAGATTTGGAAATTTATTTGCATTTGATAAAGCAAGAAGAAGGGTCAATAAATTTTACAGCCTTGTTATCAATCAAAAAATGGCATGAGAGGTTAGAACACACCCATATTAATAACATCAACTACATGATTAAGAAAGGGATGATTGTTGCAGAAATGGAAAAACATGAGAACTTCATTTGTGAGGGATGCATGTTAGGGAAACATACCAGGCTTAGCTTCAAGAAATCTACTAAAAGGGCACGAGGGGCTCTGGATCTTATCCATACTGATTTATGTGGGCCTATTAACATTACAATAGAACAGTTACAGGAGAAAAGAGTGAAGGTTGACTAAGGGATTTTATCTTCCCTGTTGCAAAATAGCAGGAAAGAGTGAAGGTTGAATGGGGATTTTATCTTCCCTGATGCAAAATAGCAAGGCTCTATAAAGGGGTAAATTTAAGGCCTTGATAATCTTGTTACAGAATAAGCTTGGAGGAAGTTGAGTTAAAGGTTTTTTTATATTCCTTAACCAAATTGACTGATATCTTTTAACAAAATGAGCTGAGAGAAAGTTGAGTTAAAGGATTTTATCTTTCTTAACTTTAGAACCAGCTTTAACAACATAAATGAGCTTTAGCATGAAAGGAAGGAAGGTACTTTTATCGTCCACGGAGACCAATCGGCCTATGGGACCCAATACAAAAACGCAGAAAGCGGATTATCGCCCGGATTAAAACCCCCACCCGAAGGGGTTTTCGAGGGAAAACCGGGCAAACAATCACCTGTGACAAACTAACGCACGAAATGCGAAAACACCCAAATATATCTGTCATGCACCGCACCCAGCAGATGCCTAATCAGCGGCGACAGCCAGGCGGGGCAAAGGTGACCTCGCAGTCCAAGACCTCACAGATATAAATGACCCCGGGGCACGCATCGGCGGTGTGTTCATCAGCAAATGTAAGGGCAAGTCCGGCCGCACTAAGGGGCATATCCGGTTCGATCGGATCAACTGGGCAACTCGGAAAGTGTGAGACTCATCCTCAATGGCACCCGCTTTGGCAAAGATCGACAGAGCTTTGTCTGGCGGGGCTCCCCAATCCACCCGCCTCTCCTCGGGACGAAGATGGTGGGCACCTGTCTGCGAATGGAGGCAATGAGTCTGGCTTTTTCGAGGGGCAAATGGGAATGCGGTAGAGCTGTGGGCCCCGGGCTAACACCGTGGTTGATGTGCTCCTTGTAATGGGCCGTTTTGACACCTCTCTAGAGCCGGGTCCCCGAGCTTGCCAAGGAAACAAGCGTCCTAGGTACTCCCACACAGTCACCACGATGATGCGCCGCGGTCCACACTGCGACGATCAGGCTCCCCGCGACGTTTAGTCTTGCGAACCACTGATCTCTCTTACCCCTCCAACAGGCCCTAAGCGGCTGCGGACTCATTGTCACAAGTAAACCAGGTGGGGAGCCGAGGCATCACCCATAGTAACCACCTTCTGAAAATAGACGAGCGTGTCTATCAAGGGCCTGCCAGGCGGCAAGTATCCGATTTCGCAGCGAGAATGATAGGGAACCCGAAGGTTTCACCCCAAGTGCCCGTGCCAAAATGCCTTCCGCGCACCGCTCCAAGTCATTCCATGTCGCCAAAGAGATCGACCGGGCCCCAAACCTCGACCCGTCTGGAAGGGCGGGCTCGACCCGGGAACAGATGTGACCGATGGCCCCAATCATAGAGCTCTGCTGGTGACTGTTGTTCTCGCATGGCATAAAGCGCTTTCCCACTTGTCACCCGGGTAGCGGATAGACGCCTCCCAGAGGCGGGGAGGGGAACTCCACCCCTAGATACTTGTAGGTGGGCGTGACGTCCACGAGGGCTGGCCCCGATATGTGAGTGCGCAGGAGGCATGGGGTGACGGAAGAGGATATGAGAACCACCACGGTCTTGGCGATTCACGCCGCATGTCGGTAGCGACAAAATGTGTCTAGGGCATCTAGGTGAGACTGCATAGCTGCTGGGGTGTGGGCCAGCCGAGGCCAACATCGTCCGCATAGATGAGCTGGCGGATGACCTAGTGCAAAAGTCGTATGCCATCCCCCCATGCTCGGAAGCTGGGGCTCTAACCGACAATGTAGAGGCCAAAAAGTGTTGGCGAGGGGGGGCAACCCCGCCGGACCCCGATACTACTGGGTGAATGCTTGGCCCGGCTACCGCATCCCGCCAAAACAACTCTCATACAACCTGTATATGGCATTCCCGCACGGGAGCTGGAGCCCCAGTTGACGCAGCTAGCCCACGCCTTTTCCCGGAACCAGTATCAAAAGCCTTCGCTAAGTCCACAAAGCGACAATACAAGTCCTGTCGATGATTCCTACTGTCTTCAATCGATTACCCTTGATGTAAAGATATGGTCAATCGTTGAGTGGCGGGGTCTAAAGCCCGCCTGTGTGGGGGCTCGCACATCCGCCGCCTCTTCCCGGGCCGGTCACCGCCGCTTCGAGAATGCCGATAACGGTTTGGCAAATCTTGAAATGACCATGATCGTCCGATAATTGGTAGGACAAAGGTGGGTCGCCCGCCTTGTGAATGGGAACAACCCCGCTTGTGGTCCATTGTCGGGAGACCTTCCCGCAATGCTCAAGGAAGCAGTAGTGAGGACCCGGCACAAGCGGCTGCCTGCCCATTTGAGTAACTTCGGCCTGATACCATCAAGGTCACCGCCTTCCCATTGGCCCGAGCCATTGCAGGCCCTCCTCAACATCCTCCTCCACGAGAACCAATGGGGGGCCATCCCGTGGGGGGGTATGGGCGTCTGGCGTCCCCTGGCGGGTCATAGAGCTGCTTTGCAAATCCGCTCCCACCGCCTCGGTGTGATGTCCCCCAGCCAAGGGCCGGCTGGCCTTGAAGCACTCTGCGCCAAAAGGTTCGAGGATGAGTGTCCAAAGAGTCGAACATCTCCCCTCGATGCTTGGCAAGGTGCCGCGCCTTTGTCTCCCTCAGATGGGCGCGGTACTGGTGTGGTGGCCTGCAAGCGGGTACCTGGATCCAGAATGTGACGGAGCTGCCACTTGCGTTCTTTACACTCCGCATCAAACCATCGGTTATGCGGGAATGTTGCCGGTGACCGAGCGGACGGCGGGGGAGGGGTCTCCAAAGCACCCCGTTGCATCCCGTAATAGCGAAGTCACCGGTTCCGCTACGCACGCTGCTCTAGTGTGGAGGTCCGCAGAATTACTGGGAGGGCGTCCATGAGCATCTCGGCGTAGTCCTTTGCCTACTCATAATCTAGTCTCAACTGAGGACGACGAGGGGCTGGCATAGTGGGGGTTCTGGCGGCTTGCCAAACCAAGTCCAAATAAAGTGGGAGGTGATCTGAGTCGACCTCCTCATCCCGACTGTCTGTGCCCACCCGGAAACGACTGACGAGATGCATATCTTGCGCAACTACGAGCACATAGTCTACCACACTAGACCCTCCCCCCTGATTGTCATGTCTGCATGTGCACTTGCGAGAATCGGGCCACTGTGACAGGCCATTGCAAATTACCAAGTCAAAAATAGCACATAGCAGGAGCAACTGTCTGCCAAAGCGAGTGACCTGGCTGTCATCCGATCCTCGCGGCCAGGTTGCTTCTGAAGCGTAAATTTGCTGGACATCGTCGGCCGAGGGGTCAAGTCGCATGGGCTGCTCTACTCCTGTCCGTGCATTGATGTCTCCAAGAAGGACGACCCTACCCAACTGCTGGTGCTGCTGTATGTCATCATATAGATCGACATAAGGGTCCATCCTATCCGCATCGGGGTGGCTGCGATAGAAGGTACTCTCTGCGTGAGGGAAATAACAAGCAGCTAGAAAAAGAGGGTTGCCACTGGCATTATGCACACGAACCCACAAGTACCGGTTGTGTCCTGCGGTTCCTCGAGGGTAACCCGGAATGTGCCAAGGCTGTCCGGTAGTAGCAAGCCACTCCACCATGACCCTCCGCCCCTGCATGTGCATTGAAGACCGAAAATGTTGGTAACCCTACAGATCGTAGCATGTGCCCAAAGATGCTCCCGCCTCCATGAGAAAGATGAGATCCATATCGGTTGCCACGGTGTTCAGGCTGTCCCCCTTCTGCCAAGGGAAGCCTCGACAATTCTATGAGACCACCCGAGGCACAATTCCTATTTGTCACCGGATGGTATCTGCAGACTGAGTCGCTGGGGAGGACGGGAAAGCGGAGGGCCGAGGAGAAGTAGATGGAGCCGGAGGCGCATGTGGTCGAGAGGGCATGGGTCATGAGGGAGCAGGAGTAGGAGCAGGAGAAGGGGGCTGTGGTAGGAGAAGCGGTAAGCGTGGCCACGTGTAGTCGCGGTTGGGGCCGTGGGGTCAAGCGATGAGCGTGTGCCGGAAAATGTGCATCCCGCCGAGCCAATCCCCGCGGCACCCCGGGGGCGAATGCCTCTGACCCTCGACAAGCTCCCGCCTCGCTGCGTGCTCCCTGCTGCATGGGTGTGAGGTCCCGGTCCCACGCCGTGGATGTCCCTTCAAAGATCCGCCCCGGGCGCAATATGGCATCACGCACTGTGCATCCGCAACCGTGAATATGACAATGCGGTCACGGCGGGGCGCCGAGCCCCATGACGGGCTACTCGAGAAATGTGAACTCGCCCTCGGAATGTCATCCGGACGAGAATGTATGTTCGATGTTGTGGGCTAGACTCTCCCCTGGCTTCCGCATGCCTCAACTACCAGACAGGGCCTCTCGCCAAGGCCCTCGAGTTCTCATGCGGCGGGTCAAAGGTGGGCGAAAATGGGTCCCCCGTGGCCGGGGTGGTGGTGGTGGCCGGGATGGCGTGGGGAGTGGCCGGGAGGCGGGGCAGCAAGGCGGGGCCCGGCCGGGCCGCGGGAGGCCGTGGCGGGGTAGCGGTGCGAGCGCATTCCATTTCAATGAAGTGAGCCACAGCTCTTGCGGGGCTTTGCTGCTGTATCCATCTCCTGCCTACTGCTTCTTTGCAGTGACTATGAACCTCGGCCGAGACCCTGGCTCTGTCTATGGATGGTTGCTTGCAACCCCCGAGCTCAAGCTCGGTAGCGGCGTGCTCGAGCCCCAACACTACCCTGCCGTCGAGGGGCGGGTTTGCTGCTCCAATCTTACTCTGAAGATTTCGAAGCTGTGTCTGGTTGTCTGCAAGAGCAGCCTGCGCTTCCTGTGCCATGGTGGTGGCTGCCTCCACCTCTGACTGAAGCCGAGACACCGTGACCATTGTCTCCTGCATTGCGCGCTCCTTCTCCTGTGTCATGGTGTCGGTGATGAACCACGAGTCTAGGCGGAGTCCGCATGTCGCAAACCTCTGCCTGGCTTTGTTGCGCTCGGCGTGCGGACCAAGGCCATCTTCCACATGCAGCGTGCGGGTCTCCAGATCTGTGATGCGGTTCTTCTCGACCACCATTTGCCTTTGGGGAATGTAGAAAAATATCATGCTAAAGTTGAAGATTCGAAGTGCAGTTGAAGTATAAACACTACAAAAGAAAAGGGGCAAGCTAAATCTAAAGGTGAAGTGCATGAAAGTTTATGGTAAGCTTATCATTTGGGACCTTAGACCATTGAATATTTGAATTACTTATATTGGAGGAAATATGGAATCAAAGGTCGTCTTTGGAGGCAAACGAGATTATGAATATGGCAAGTCCGGAGATCTGTGAAGCGGCCGAGGTAAGCTCCTAATCGGCCGAATCCATACCAGGTGGTTGGATTGGCCCTATAAATAAACAAGCAGGATGATGATTAGGGTAGAGTGATTGGATCTAGCTCATCAAAGATGAGGCTTGGGCTCTGGAGATATTTCTGTATTAATGTCAATGGTTTATACCATTGAACTTGTTTGTTTGCTATAATCATATTGTCATATGATTATCTATTTCATGATATGATTTTGAAGTCACATATTTATATTGTCTAGTTAGTCTTTGATTTATCAACTGAAGATCTAAGCACTTAAGTTATCATTATTCTTCATTTGGTATCAGAGCTGGTTTTCTAATCATGACTATTAGACTGGGTGCTTCATTATTGACTGCAGTTGAGGTGTTCAAGGGAACAGGAGGATTCCAAGTGTGGAAAGAAAAAATTAAAGAGGTGCTTGAAGTAGAAGGCTTATGGACATATGTTGGTGAGGATGCAGAGATAAATGAAGAAGTCAGTGATTCAAACAAAGGCACAGCAAAGGAGAAAACAAGTGATAGCACAAGCTCTGAAGTGACCAGCAAGGAGGTATATATCTGCAAAATTAATAGCGGCTAAAAGTATAATTACTGTGAAATTGGGATCTAGTATTCTGTTGAAGGTTAGAGGGATGATCCTGTTGACCGGGTTTTTGGCACCCGGTCAACATGAAAAGATTTGGGAAACAAAACCATTGGGGGGAGGGGTTGTTAAGAAATTGTGATATTGTAAAAGAGCTCAATATAAAGGCTCTTAAAAAATTATTAATGGTTGAAGAAGGGTGCATGTTCTATGGCCAGGATAAAGAGGCAAAAAAATGGAAGGCTATGATGAAGAGGCACAAATGGAGTGGCAAGATTAAGTGGTGCATATTGAAGGGTGGAGATGAAGAGGCAAGAATTATATAACTGTTTTGAGGAGCACGAGCTCCTCCTCTCTCCCTGCTCCACGATTTTGTGGAGGGTGGCGCCCTCCACATGATCTGGTGTAGAAGCCTCCCATGGTTCGAGACATGGGAGGATGATTTCCATTGTATTTCCATGCCAGTTCTTGATTATAAAAGAAGATTTTTGGGCCCATATTATTTTCTTATTCTTATTCCAATTCTGGTCAAGTATTTTGTTTTAATCTAGCAGCACCGGATGATCTTGATTTCTGCCTTTGAGGTCGAATGATGGGGGTGTGGGAAAATCCGCCATCATTACGGAGGTCCTACCGAGATCATGTTCTTCCCCGGGATCTGTTTTGGTGCTGCAGATTTATTTGGGACAGGAGATATATGCAACAATCTAATATTCAAAAGGATCTGCAGGGCTATGAAGCTAAAGCTAGCCTTATTTGCATCACTGGTCTCATATTGTTCTGTTCATTTCGGGCATCAGTTCTGTTGTACTCAGTTGTTTGTTCTTGTGCATATTTGGCTTGTCAGTTGTTGGCGTATTTTATAATCCAGGAGTACTCAATACTGCATATCTTGTTATCTATCTCTCACAGCTGGAATATCTGGATATGGATATGTTTCTGCAGATTTGTATGAGCAAATGGATGGTGAAGGCTGGGGCCGAAATCTCTTGACTGCATCCCTTCTTTGTGGCCAGTTGTTTCTTGTTTTCTGCTTCAACAACAGCGTTGCTATTGGTTCTGGTTCACAGCTGCATTGCCATTTGGATGCAATAATATGGGCCCGTCACTTTATTCTCACAGTCCTCGGTGGAAACAAGAAGACAGAAATTTATGCTCCTTAACTAAGTATTATGAGCAAAAATCCATACAACATATGATGTACCTTCTCTGAATCCTCGCTTCTGCTCTACTTTTCCCTTACCATTGTTTCTATCCAGAGATCAACAATGTTGTAGGCCTATCAAAACTCAGAATCGGCTGTGCTCAGAACCTATTTTTCCAATCTCCACAAACCTGGACAAATGCCTGCCGGATCCTGCGCTACTTGGATATTTTCTGCCGATTCTGCCTATACATATGCTAAAATCTATGAAAAGCCAGCGCTAATCTCTCGACCTTCATAGCTGCTGCCGAAATCTCTGCTGTGTTGCCCTATTATTCGTGTCCTGCCCTATTTATTCTAGGGAAAACTACCAAAATACCCCTATGAGTTTGTATAATTACCAAAATGCCCTTATGAGTTTCAAAATTACCAAAATGCCCTTGTGTATAGAAGGTGTGTAGGGGCATTTTGGTAATTTTGAAACTCATAAGGGCATTTTGGTAATTACACAAACTCATAGGGGTAGTTTGGTAGTTTTCCCTATCCGCCATTCTGCTTCTGCCATTACCGTCCACCATATCCGCCATTCTGTCCGCCTCAATCTGCAGCCAAAATCTCTGTTGTGTTGCCCTATACGTGCCCTAATATTTTCTGTACTGTAAATGACGACCATTGCCTCCTTATTTTTTATTTTTTATTTTCATGTCTCCTTTCTCGACCATTGCTTTTTCCTTGCTTAGCCCATTAAATCATGATACACAAATTTTTGTTTGGGCGTCCCTCTCCTAAAATTTGACCCCCTTCTCCTTACCTTGCCAAAAAGAATATATTTTCTTGACATTTGTCTCTACATTCATTTGAGCCTTTACCCAAAGCCCGAAATTACCATTGATTTTTTATTATCTTGGCATACAAATTACATGGTGTGAAGTTCACGAAAAAAAAGCTTTAAATATATTTTCGAATCATTTTGAAAGGTTTGGAGGGATCCGTTAAAACCCCCATCTTTAAAAAAGGTTTGGAGGGATCCGTTAAAACCCCCATCTTCAGAAAGGTTTGGAGAGATCCGTTAAAACCCCCATCTTTAAAAAAGGTTTGGAGGGATCCGTTAAAACCCCCATCTTCAGAAAGGTTTGGAGGGATCCGTTAAAACCCCCATCTTTGAATTATTTAGAAAGGTTTGGAGGGATCCGTTAAAACCCCCAGTTAGATCTTTTTTGTGCCAAAAAAGACTAACTTATTGTATTAAACATATGAAAATCTTTGAAGTAAGAGCGCCGAGGGGACCGGCTCATTTTTTGTTTGGGCGAGATGTTGAGCGGGTTTTTGGCACCCGGTCAACATGAAAAGATTTGGGAAACAAAACCATTGGGGGTTGTGAAGAAATTGTGATATTGTAAAAGAGCTCAATATAAAGGCTCTTAAAAAATTATTAATGGTTGAAGAAGGGTGCATGTTCTATGGCCAGGATAAAGAGGCAAAAAAATGGAAGGCTATGATGAAGAGGCATAAATGGAGTGGCAAGATTAAGTGGTGCATATTGAAGGGTGGAGATGAAGAGGCAAGAATTATATAACTGTTTTGAGGAGCACGAGCTCCTCCTCTCTCCCTGCTCCACGATTTTGTGGAGGGTGGCAGCCTCCACATGATCTGGTGTAGAAGCCTCCCATGGTTCAGAGACATGGGAGGATGATTTCCATTGTATTTCCATGCCAGTTCTTGATTATAAAAGAAGATTTTTGGGCCCATATTATTTTCTTATTCTTATTCCAATTCTGGTCAAGTATTTTGTTTTAATCTAGCAGCACCGGATGATCTTGATTTCTGCCTTTGAGGTCGAATGATGGGGGTGTGGGAAAACCCGCCATCAGATCCCTAGGGCTATTTGGAAATTCTTGATTAAAACATACGAAACAAAAACCTCATCTCAGCTCGATGTTCTGGATAGAAAACTCATATCACTAAGGTACAGTGAAAAGGATGATGGGACAGAATTTTTCCAGAGATTTGATAATCTCATAGCAGACTTGGAGGCAGCTGGGGTAACTATCACAAATGACCATCAGGTGATGACAATAGCAAGGGCCTTTCCAAACTATGAACAACTGTCTACATTAGTCAGGAATGTTGCAAAAAACACGGAGAAGGCAGAATTAATGGTTAGGACTGAGTTAGAACATAAATTCATAATTAAAGAACATGAAGAACATTCTGAAATATTATATGCTGGGAAAGGAAAAGCTAATGATAAGAAAATAGGGCCTTGTTACCATTGCAATAATTATGGCCATCTCAAACATAACTGCCCTAAGCTGGCAAGGGAAAACATATGTTACAATTGTGAAGGTTTAGGACATCAAGCAGCAAATTGCTCAAGTCCAAGAAATTTTGCAAAAGGAAGAGGAAGAGGAGAATTCAGAGATGAATCTAAAGGAAGATTTAACAATAGAGGAAGAGGAAGAGGAAGGAGTATTGCCAAAATTAATTTAACCAAGGAAGTTAACAATGAAGATGTGGAAGAGGTGGACAAAAACTACTGAGGTAATTCAAAACTCTGATTTGCTTCAGACTTTAAATATCAGTGAAACTAAAGACAAAAATGACCTTTTTATTGTAGATTCGGGAGCTGAAAGATGCGTGATTAAAGATGGCAATGACCTAAAGGAGAAAACAAGAAGCATTTCTAGTTATATTCAGCTTGGAGATGGAAATCTGCAGCAAGTAGAGGAGTCAGAACTGTTAGAAATTTATGATCTGAATGGTCAACCAGTTGAACTCAAAAATGTACTTTGTGTACCCTCAATGGTGAGGAATTTGGTTTCTGTTAGCCAACTTGTAGACTTAGGCTACAAAATCTGTTTTGAAAAACAGCATTGTAATATTTTCCTTAAAGATGAATTGAAATTTATAGCCAAAAGATTTGGAAATTTATTTGCATTTGATAAAGCAAGAAGAGAAGGGTCAATAAATTTTACAGCCTTGTTATCAATCAAAAAATGGCATGAGAGGTTAGGACACACCCATATTAATAACATCAACTACATGATTAAGAAAGGGATGATTGTTGCAGAAATGGAAAAACATGAGAACTTCATTTGTGAGGGATGCATGTTAGGGAAACATACCAGGCTTAGCTTCAGGAAATCTACTAAAAGGGCACGAGGGGCTCTGGATCTTATCCATACTGATTTATGTGGGCCTATTAACATTACAATAGAACAGTTACAGGAGAAAAGAGTGAAGGTTGACTAAGGGATTTTATCTTCCCTGTTGCAAAATAGCAGGAAAGAGTGAAGGTTGAATGGGGATTTTATCTTCCCTGATGCAAAATAGTAAGGCTCTATAAAGGGGTAAATTTAAGGCCTTGATAATCTTGTTACAGAATAAGCTTGGAGGAAGTTGAGTTAAAGGTTTTTTTATATTCCTTAACCAGTCTGGACTGATATCTTTTAACAAAATGAGCTGAGAGAAAGTTGAGCTAAAGGATTTTATCTTTCTTAACTTTAGAACCAGCTTTAACAACAGAAATGAGCTTTAGCATGAAAGGGGAATGTAGAAAAATATCATGCTAAAGTTGAAGATTCGAAGTGCAGTTGAAGTATAAACACTACAAAAGAAAAGGGGCAAGCTAAATCTAAAGATTAAGTGCATGAAAGTTTATGGTAAGCTTATCATTTGGGACCTTAGACCATTGAATATTTGAATTACTTATATTGGAGTAAATATGGAATCAAAGGTCGTTTTTGGAGACAAACGAGATTAATGTCAATGGTTTATACCATTGAACTTGTTTGTTTGCTATAATCATATTGTCATATGATTATCTATTTCATGATATGATTTTGAAGTCACATATTTATATTGTCTAGTTAGTCTTTGATTTATCAACTGAAGATCTAAGCACTTAAGTTATCATTATTCTTCATTTGGTATCAGAGCTGGTTTTCTAATCATGACTATTAGACTGGGTGCTTCATTATTGACTGCAGTTGAGGTGTTCAAGGGAACAGGAGGATTCCAAGTGTGGAAAGAAAAAATTAAAGAGGTGCTTGAAGTAGAAGGCTTATGGACATATGTTGGTGAGGATGCAGAGATAAATGAAGAAGTCAGTGATTCAAACAAAGGCACAGCAAAGGAGAAAACAAGTGACAGCACAAGCTCTGAAGTGACCAGCAAGGAGGTCTGCAAAATTAATAGCGGCTAAAAGTATAATTACTGTAAAATTGGGATCTAGTATTCTGTTGAAGGTTAGAGGGATGATCCCTAGGGCTATTTGGAAATTCTTGATTAAAACATATGAAACAAAAACCTCATCTCAGCTCGATGTGCTAGATAGAAAACTCAGATAACTAAGGTACAGTGAAAAGGATGATGGGACAGAATTTTTCTAGAGATTTGATAATCTCATAGCAGACTTGGAGGCAGCTGGGGTAACTATCACAAATGACCATCAGGTGATGACAATAGCAAGGGCCTTTTCAAACTATGAACAGCTGTCTACATTAGTCAGGAATGTTGCAAAAAACAGGGAGAAGGCAGAATTAATGGTTAGGACTGAGTTAGAACATAAATTCATAATTAAAGAACATGAAGAACATTCTGAAATATTATATGCTGGGAAAGGAAAAGCTAATGATAAGAAAATAGGGCCTTGTTACCATTGCAATAATTATGGCCATCTCAAACATAACTGCCCTAAGTTGGCAAGGGAAAACAGATGTTACAATTGTGAAGGTTTAGAACATCAAGCAGCAAATTGCTCAAGTCCAAGGAATTTTACAAAAGGAAGAGGAAAAGGAGAATTCAGAGATGAATCTAAAGGAAGATTTAACAATAGAGGAAGAGGAAGAGGAAGAGGAAGAGGAAGGAGTGTTGCCAAAAATTAATTTAACCAAGGAAGTTAACAATGAAGATGTGGAAGAGGTGGATGAAAATACTGAGGTAATTCAAAACTCTGATTTGCTTCAGACTTTAAATATCAGTGAAATTAAAGACAAAAATGATCTTTTTATTCTAGATTCGAGAGCTGAAAGATGCGTGATTAAAGATGGCAATGACCTAAAGGAGAAAACAAGAAGCATTTCTAGTTATATTCAGCTTGGAGATGGAAATTTGCAGCAAGTAGAGGAGTCAGGAATGTTAGAAATTTATGATCTGAATGGTCAACCAGTTGAACTCAAAAATGTACTTTGTGTACCCTCAATAGTGAGGAATTTGATTTCTGTTAGCCAACTTGTAGACTTAGCTACAAAATCTATTTTGAAAAACAACATTGTAATATTTTCCTTGAAGATGAATTGAAATTAGTTGGAAATTTATTAATCTATACCGTACATAAAGTTCCTCGTTTGTGGGGTATGCAAGTACAAAATTTGCTATACTGTATAACAAGATTCGCAAAATACTATAAGATTTCAAGCAGAATACTATATGGTGTTGATTTCGTACGTGCAAAATACAATTATGAAGGCTCTCGCTGCCCTACGTCACCCCCCGTGTGAATATGCACCTAAACCAAAGGGGGTTTAAGGGGGATTTTAATTTAAATGTGTTGGACCCAATGGTTGTGTTAATTAATGTCAATAGTAGTTATGTGTTGATTGTTAATGTCAATGGTTGTTATGTGTTGGTTGTTATGTGTTGGGGAATTTAATTTTTATATGTTGGATGTTAATGGTTTGTGTTGCAAAAAATTTTTTTTGGCCCCTTCAGGGCCTTAGGGACGTCCCCCCCCGGTGTGACAAAAACTTTAGAATTCAAACCAGAACAAAACTAGAATTCATTTGAGGCTTTCATCACCTGTAGCTTTTGAATTTGATCACAATAAAACAAATAGAACATAAGTAAAATTTACCATAAAGATAGAGCAGATTGATCCCTTATTCTGGAAGTCATAAAGTTTGCAACACAAAGAAAACCCCCTGTTATTATGCTACATATAACAATCAACATACAACTACCATTAACAATGTTAATAGAAACCATTGCATTTAACACATTTAAATTAAAACCCCCCTTAAACCCCCTTTCGTTTGGGTGCATATTCACACGGGGGGTTACTCCGGGCAACGAGAGCTGTCGGATGGGCATATTTGCCCTTTATTCCAAGATCTGGACCGCACATAGCGATCCTCGTTTGTGGGGTATGCATGTACAAGTTTTTGTATACTGTATATTAAAATTTGCAAAATACTATAAGGTTTGAGAGAATGTACTTAATGGTGTTAATTTTCTACGTGTATTGTAAATATATTTTTGGAGCTCTACGCCCCCGTAACCCCCTCGTGAATATGCACCCAAACGAAAGGGGGTTTAAGGGGGGTTTTAATTTAAATGTGTTAAATGCAATGGTTTCTATTAATATTGTTAATGGTAGTTGTATGTTGATTGTTATATTAAAAAAATTTTTGGGCCCTTCGGGCCCTATAGGTAAACTTTATGGGCCTAAATATTAATTACTAAAAAGCACAATAACATCAAGACAAACAAATTATTTCCGCAAAGCATTCATGAGCATAGCATCAATACAAAAGAAATGGCAATCATAACCGGCATTGGCATCCAATATCTAGCATTAAAACAAGATTAGCTTTCTATGTTGGAATTACGGCAGCTTTATGGTGCAAATGCTATCTTATAAATGTCCCCGAAATGGCAGTTTCAAGTTCTGGCTCTGTTCAAGCATCATAGAACCATATGCCCTCTCCACGGTACAGAGAACAAAAAACTCCAATACTTGATTGCTCCATGAAACATTTCTCTTTAATGTTAAGAATACATGGGGCGGTTTTCAAAAACAGAAAGATGCATCTATTTAGAACAACAATACCACTATCAAAAGATTTAAGTATGATAGTACCACAATTGAATGAGTTATCAGATTGAGCATCCACAATAAACTTCATTTCTTCTATAGCTAATAAATTCAAGTGTAGGTAGATCATTTTGATGATTGCATACCATTTACCTCATCTGTCGGGCACCGCATAAGCAATTCTTTGTATATGGGCGTTAGAAGGACCTAGTCTCAGAGGTTTTCACCCAAAGACCGAGATCAAGCTTTTGGTCCGGATCTGTCACACGGCTCAAACAAATGCAGATTGCACCCTCTCAAACGAATGCGAAAATGGTCCCTAAACAGGTTCCTCGGCTTCATCCCGAAAACCCATAATTTATCCAGTACAAATCTGAGCCTTCAAATATGATGAGCCTTCAAATATGATGGAGCATTGTTAAGAAACTTAGGAGACGCCTTTTACATCTGAAAATTTGGCGGTATGGCTAACAGAAAAGGGGTGAGGCCAGGCAAAGCTAACGAAAAGGGGGTTTGAGGCCGTGCAAAGAAACGAGGAAACGAATCGGTCTATTTATCAAAGACGATCAAAGCGTAGGGCTACTGACGCAAAACACGAGAGCCAAGATTCGGGAAAAATGTGGGCTGCCCGGAACCTGGCGGATTCGGATTTGCCACTATTTTTTAGCCTCCGCCATCTCCATGGCCGCCGGACTTCCTGATCAGAAAAAATCCCAAGCTTTTTGCTGTTAAAACGATGAGCTTCCAAACGCTCATAATATTTAAGAGCAGGCCCATCCCCGCCTTCTTGGCATGTTCACACGCACTGTGCTCTTCGCGAGACACCCTTTATTCTTTTGCGCTTAGGCACCGCTTCGAATTGAATTACGCTTCCCTTAAAGTCGCCCGAATTGTTATATCTCCCGTCTTTATGCCAATGAAATGAAGATTTTGATATAAGAACGAAATGTGAAAAGTGAAAAGTTAATGTCAGATCTGTTTAAAAACCTGTTGCGGCCATAGAAGCACGTTTGCCAGATCCCACATAAACAAGCAGCAGCCCAGCAGGTTCCCAGCAGGTTTTGTTCTTCCCAGCAAGTTTTGATCGCCCGAAGCCTTGAGATCCGCCATAGCCACATCTTAGAGATTTGCCGACTTTGGGTACCAAAATAATAAGCCATAGCCATGGAAGCCCAAAGCTCAAAAAATAGCTCCAGATTTGAATCCAGCAATCCCCAAGCACGAGTTGCAATCCCAAGCACTAGTTGCTCCTTTCCTACACAAACCCTAAAGCCCTAAAGTTTTTGTAGCCCTAAAGTTAAACCACAGCCTCGCAAATCAACGGTTAAAAATTGATGCACTCTAGAAATACTATTTAGTATGCGCACCCGAATACAGCCACAAAATCATAGAAAAACCATATAGAAAAGCGTATAAAATATCAAAAGTTAACCCCCTGTTATAATGCTACATATTGTTACTTCCGCTACAACTATTTCTCTTTCACAATGACACCATTGTTTATCAATCCATATGATTTTGGATGCTCCGTCTCTAGCTTAAAGGTAATGCATGATTCACCTTACGGTTTGATTAAAGTTCCAAACCTACAATATAAATGCATTGTTGTGGCCACTGCTTGACTGATCTACGTGACATGGAAAAGGGTGTGGAATAATCCGCATGTTGTGTGCATAAGAATCCATTTGTTGATTGAAGCTAAAGGCTGGCTACTATGAACAATCCAGCAGCCAGGAATATCCAAGAGTTGGAAGCAAACAGAGGGCCTAAACTTGAATCTGCAGCAAATCTTAGGAAGGAAACAAAAGGGGGTTTTGCAGCACTACATTGTAGAATCAGGAAACCAATACCTTGTAAAAAAAAAACATTATGCTAACTGAAGAAACATTAAAAAACAAATACTTTGTAAGTGTGAGCAAAAAATCCATCTCGTGGTAGTAAAATTCACTCCAGCAATAAGAATCCAAGAGGGCAAGTACACGTGCATATGCACACATGCACATACATGCACACATGCACATGCACTTGCACTTGCACTTGCACTTGCACATGCACATGCACAATACACATGCACATGCACATGCACACACATGCACATGCATGTGCACATGCACGCACAAACATATGCAGAGAAAGACAACAACCCTCGGATTGTTCCCATCAACGAAAATCAACGGCCCATAAATGGTGCACTCTAGAAATACTATTTAGTACACCTCAACGAATACAACAACGAAATCATAGAAAAACCATGTGAAAAAACGTATAAAAATCTAAAAGTAACCCCCTGTTATTGTGCTACATATGGGTCAATAAATTTTACAGCCTTGTTATCAATCAAAAAATGGCATGAGAGGTTAGGACACACCCATATTAATAACATCAACTACATGATTAAGAAAGGGATGATTGTTGCAGAAATGGAAAAACATGAGAACTTCATTTGTGAGGGATGCATGTTAGGGAAACATACCAGGCTTAGCTTCAAGAAATCTACTAAAAGGGCACGAGGGGCTCTGGATCTTATCCATACTGATTTACATGGGCCTATTAACATTACAAGTCTGACGAGAAAAAGGTTCTTTATTACTTTCATTGATGACTTCTCAAGGAAGACAAAATACTACATTCTCAGACACAAAGACCAAGCATTTGATGCATACAAAATATTTGAGCAAGAAGTTGAACGAGAAATAGGGAGGAAGAATCAAATGCATTAGATCAAACAGGGGTGGAGAATTCTTGTCAGGAGAGTTTAACAAATACTGCAAAAGCAAAGGGATAAGAAGGCAATTAACGTGTAGATACACCCCTCAACAAAATGGAATTGCTGAGAGGAAGAATTGGACAATTCTAGACGTTTGTCAGGTCCATGCTCAAGCAATCAGGGATGCCAAATTATTTATGGGATAAAGCAGTAAAAACAGCAGTACTGATCCAAAATAAACTCCCTTCAGCCTCCATAAAAGGTATGACACCAGAAGAAATGTGGGATGGGCATAAACCTACCTATGATATGTTCAAGATCTATGAATGTGTTGCTTATGTGCATGTTCCAAAGAAAATGAGGAAGAAACTCGATGACAGGTCAATCAAATGCTATCTTATAGGGTATGACGAGCCCTCTAAAGGATATATGCAAATAAAAAACAAATTTTGATAAGTAGAGATGTGATCTTTGATGAGACATGTGTCTACAAAGACAGGAATATTAGCTCAAAGATAAATGAGTCAAAAGAAGAAAAGGGTAAACTACAAAAGGAGGTACATTTTCAGAACACAGAGGCATATGAATTGGATGGTGAATTAAACGAATAACACACAGGGTGAAACAATGCAAGGGGAAATAGAACAGGAAGAACAATTGCTGCAAGGGAAAGTTGAAGACAATAATATTGAGGGAATTCAGAAGGAAGGTCAGATTTTAGCTAAAGATAAAGGAAGAAGAAAAACAGAGTTAGAAAAACTCAGGAAACAACTGGATATAGACTCATCAGAATATGGGAGAACAGAAAATGGCAAAAGTAGAAGAATAAACAAAGAGGCAGTAGACATCAATTATGTACTTGCTTTACTAGAACCCACCATTCCTCTAAGTTATGAAGAAGCAATTAAATCAGATTATTCTGAAGAATGGAAGCAGGCCATGTGGGAAGAAATGCAAGCATTTGCAAGAACAAACACCTATGAGGTAGTCGAGAAGCCAAAGGACAAGAATGTTATTGGAAGCAAATGGATTTACAAACTAAAAACATGTTTAAATGGTGAATTGAAGTTCAAGGCTCGACTTGTAGCACAGGGATTCACACAAAAGAAAGGATTGGATTATGAAGAGACATTATCTCCAATAGTCAAACTAACGAGCATAAGAATTCTGTTAGCATTTGCAAATGCAAACTGCCTGAAAGTACATCACATGGATGTAAGTACTGCATTCCTAAATGCTGAGCTTGATGAGGAAGTTTACATGAGACAAGCATGTGGTTTTGAAGTAAAACAAGAAGGCATGGTGTGGAGACTTAAACGAGCAGTCTATGGGTTAAAACAATCCCCAAGGATGTGGTATAACTGTATTGATCAGTATCTGCAAGAACAAGGATTTAAGAAATTTCTAAATGATGGAAATATTTATATTTTGAAATTCTCAGACAAAAAGACCAAGCATTTAATGCATACAAAATATTTGAGCAAGAAGTTGAACGAGAAACATGGAGGAAAAATCAAATGCATTAGATCAGACAGGGGTGGAGAATTCTTGTCAGGAGAGTTTAACAAATGCTGCAAAAGCAATTTGAACTGGAAAAATCAATTTTGCATTATTGCGTTATATGTGGACGACAATATTATGATTCCAAGTGATCCAGAGATATTGGAACATTGCAAGAAAATTCTTAAGAACAAGTTTCAAATGACAGATCTAGGGCAGTTGAAAAAATTCTTAGGAATGGATGTAAGCATAGATATGCATGACAAAAGGTTAACTATTACACAAAAAGGGAATATTGAAGGTATGCTCAAGAGGTGCAAGGTGTCAAAAACACCAATAGTGCAAGGTCATAGACTGTCCTCAGACATGAGTCCAAAGACAATGGCAGAATAGGAACAAATGGAAAGGGTGCCATACAGAGAATTGATAGGTTGTTTACTGCCAATAGTACCAGGCCAGATATTTCCTTCACTGTGAGTCTTCTTAAGCAGATTTACAAACAATCCAGGATACCAGCATTGGGCAGCTGCAAAAAGGATACTCAGATATCTAAAATATACTCAAACACATGGCTTAACTTTTAGCAATAGCAATCTAACTCTCACAGGGTATGCTGATGTAGATTGGGGAAGTGAAATTGACTCTAGAAAGTCAACTTCTGGATATTGTCTCATGATAGGTGGAGCCTCAGTTGCTTGGAAAAGCAAAAATCATGTGTGGCAATGTCTACAACATGATCCTCCAAACCTCTCTTTATTGAATAAAGTGCATGTTTCCTTATAACTGTTAAATTATTGAAAATCAAGCTAGATTTGCATACTATGTATCTAGTTAACAGAAGAACTAACGAGTCCTATTTTTTGTGCTGAAGCTAACCTAATCTTAGGGTTGCTAAATTCGATTTCTATACATTTTAAGGGGTGCAAGGTTTTGCAGTCATAGATATCCTCCAAACCTCTCTTTATTGAATAAAGTGCATGTTTCCTTATAACTGTTAAATTATTGAAAATCAAGCTAGATTTGCATACTATGTATCTAGTTAATAGAAGAACTAATGAGTCCTTAATCTTAGGGTTGCTAAATTCGATTTCTATACATTTTAAGGGGTGCAAGGTTTTGCAGTCATAGATGAAGAAATTGTGTTAGAATATATACTACATAATTTATATAAACTTGCAATATTGAATTTCGCATTGCGGAGGGGGGGGAGGGGGTTTCTGGGCTCTAAGATTTCGTTTCTTGTTTGGGCATGGATTGTGTGACTTTTTGTGAGTCGTTTGCATGGTATGGTGTAGATAACGTCCTGGCCTGAGGACGTTGATAAATATACCAGAAATAGAAGATATATTGATAGATACGGTGAGAAATCTCTGCTCACCACAGGTTACATATACTAAGAGGAGACACCGTTTCATGGTGTCGATCCACTCCAAAGGTCATCGTGACCTTTTGGATGTAAAATCACCAAGAAGATATTCCATAATTTAACAGACGTTACCCGAAAATTTTTTTTTGGGCCAATGAAAATGTCGAGGGTGTGCACGTAGTGCACGTCCGAGACATCTGCGTGCACACCCTCGACATTTTCATTGGCCCGAATTTTTTTTTTACGGTAACGTCCGAGGGCCAGTATATTATCGCCCTTAATGCCCTGGTTCGAGGGTCTTCACTGCGTAATCTGGTAGAAAAAGCTTCTGATTCTCCGGATTTCAAGTCTTTGAGCTCTGTTTTGCTCTATTTTGAGGTTTATTTTGCTCTGTTTTTTAGCTCTATTTTGTTGTATCTATTTCTGCCCTTCATCTCTTAGAATGGTTGGTCCTGTTAATGGGCACTTGCGCAACTCTGTTATCGGGTCGACTCAAGTTTTTATAGCCTGTTTGATCTCTGTTTAAATTTAAAAGCTTGTTTTTGTTGGCAGGGAAAGAGGCTTGCAAGGGAAGCTCTGCCCTATTTCGACAAAGCTCCAGAAATCCAAATTCTCAAACTCTCGAAGGCGTTAAGAATAGAATAGAATAGAATAGAATAGGTTTTTAGCGTCCACGGAGACCAATTGGCCTATGGGACCCAAACAAAGGAACCATGGTGTTGTGAAAATATTCTGTACATTATGGCAATATAATTTCAATACCATATGTTCGATCCACATAGACCATGTTTTTTTATTTTTAGTCAAAATGTTATTGGCCATTGATCTCGCACAATACCAGGAATATCCGACAGATCAATGACTGTGAAAGAAACCAAGAATAAAGCCCATAAAAAGAGTAATAAACAATACTTAGATAAAGGAATGGCAGCTTTCAGTTTGTACATTACAAAGAATAAATAGGCTAACGTGGTGCAATGTTTGTCAGAGCTTGACTAAATAGGCCACTGTCAGATAGGCTAGGATGTCCTTTAAAGATCATGGACTCTTCCTCCTTGTATGGGCTATTTATAAATCTCAATGCTTTTGCAGGTGTGTCCAAATCGTTCGTGGAACTGTCAGCCCATGGTGTACAATTTAGTATGCCTTCTAAACTTCTCACAACTTCGGTCATGGATGGACGGTCATCTGGATTACTCTCAATACAAGATAATGCCAGCTTTATGAATAGATCCATCGCTTCTTCTGGATAGGGACCCATACTTTCATCTAAGAGTAATGATATATTACCAGACTCATATGCAGTTTTCACCTGGAAGAAAGGTGGTATTAAATGAGAATCATTACAATATGATTATGTTCTGGAAGGGTATTTACTTACCTCTCTCACCATGTTCTTCCCTTCTGATATTGGATGCATGCTTGTTAGGAGTTCTAACAAAACTACACCAAAGCTGTAGACATCACTTTTATCAGTCAATTGACAAGTTAAGAAGTATTCTGGGTCAAGATAGCCCTGCAGTAATGATAGCATAAGTGCTTCAAGTATATAAGGACAATTGAGCAACATAAATCTTGTTGAATAGAAATTTTAATTGAGTGGGATAGAAGCTACATTTGAGTAAATCAGAATCTTGTTGGAAAGCTAAGAAGGGTTGTGAAGGGCAAAGATAATGATTCGGATGCTTACTGGAGTTCCTTTCACCAACGTTGAAACATAGTCTGGTGCTGCTCCTTGAACATCAGGAACACGTGCGAGTCTAGACAAACCAAAATCAGCAACTTTTGCATTTCCTCTTTCATCCAATAGTATATTGCTTGCTTTGATATCACGATGGAAGATAGGAGGATTTGCCTCAGTATGCAAATATAAGATGCCCTTTGCAGAGCCTAAAGCGATACGAAGACGAGCTAGAAATGTTAGGTTGGAACTTGTTGCTGCATTACCATAAAAGTTAGAATCCGTTAAGCTTCTCACAACAACACAACAAAATCAAAATTAAAATCAAAGCAGAGGACATAATCGTAAACACAGTGATATATAATAACCAGCATTCACTCTGAATGGGCATAATTAGTAAACTTACAAGATAAATTCTCACGTAATGTCCCTCCTCCTATGTATTCATATACAAGCATCTGCAAAACGAGTGTCATTACCATAACTGTAAAAAGCTTCACATTTAAGATCAAGTAATAATTGGGCACATTGAAAATTAAACATCTAAAACATGGAAAGTGTAAAAAAACCGAATTAAAGAATTTCTAAATATTAAATAGCACCCTGGCTTTGTTCATAAATGATAATGTATCCAAGTTCAACTCAACTCATGCCTCTGAGTGTTTACGAAATCCATGCTTTTTGCATTGGCTTTTCAAAGGCCTATATATTTTGTTATGATCAAGATGTAACTCGGGCCATATTTTTATGGCTAAATGAAAACTATGATATAAGACACATAAGAGTACCTATTTATCGCTTAACCAAGCTACAAAATCGAATTATGCTGCACCCTTGAATATATGTCATCTAATCCCTTAAACTTTTCCTACTTAGTATCCAGCTAGCAACAACTAATGAGATTTGAGGGGTCTATTGGGTGCACATCCGTGACTAAGTCCGTAGGCCTAAGTATGTATAGCCAAAGGTTGAGAGAAATGTATTGGAAATCAATCTTCTTTTCTCTACAGCAATTTATGGTACTATAATGTTCTCATTGTGAAGATTCCAATTTACCTGTTCCATCCCATCATTACAGTATCCAACCAAAGAGACAAGGTTGCGATGATGAACTCGGGAGAGTAGCTCTATCTCTGTGTAAAACTCCCTGGCTCCTTGCATTGTGTCTGCTCTAGCTCGCTTTATGGCAACTACTTCATTTTCAATTACCCCCATGTAAACCTTGCCATATCCACCTTCACCTATCTGCTTTCTACAGTTGAATGAATTTGTTGCCTTTTCCAGCTCTTCATAAGAAAATGATCGGATGCCAGCCACTTTGATGGGTAGAAATGTCTCTTTCCTACGCCCTGTTAAAAACTGAGTTTATCAGGTTACAGATATATACATAGATAACATCTCCTCGGTGCCTTCATTAGCAAATTATTATATGCTATATATCCTTTATCTGCTGCAACTATCTTTGACCTTATTGAGTTGCTTTCATCAAATTAGAACATATCAAGGAACTTAATGAGAAGATAAGTTCCAGCTCTGGAAGTTTTTCCAATATCGATTGATGTCATTGAAGGCATTTCTATGATATGAGAATGAGAATGATTTTTTTATCGTTGGCAAAGGTTACATACGGTTGACATTCTTACAAAGAAATGTGTGCTACTTATCAGTCATATCCTAGTCCAGCCGAGAAATACTTACGCAGAATTCTTTTAGCCAATTGATGTTTTGGAAGTAATAACCACACCAACACAACTATCACAGCAATACCAATAAATATAATCACTGCTACTGCAATGCCAATTACGGCACCCACATTCAGCTCCTTTTTTGACGATTTCCTAGTGATATCGTACCACTCTGCAGGGAAAGAGGCAAATAAACAAATAATTTTGTTATCTGCACAATAAATAAAATTTTAAGAGTAGACGGGAATAAACAAAGGCTGAGATGTTACCATTTTCATTAACATCCCTAGGTATTGTAAAGTTAATGAAGTCGTAGGGGCCAAATGTGTCATTATCAGGAATATCCCAGTCAGCGAATTTATCATACACTCTTTTCAGCTCTGATATATTTAAGTTCCATGAGGCAAAAGCTTGACTTGCATTTAAGTAAAATATCTTGATGTCCATAAGTAATCTAGGCCCGGCTTCCCATACATAGGAAGCTATATATATCTGTGTTAAATCCAGACCTAGTTCCTCCGACAGAAAGCTTTCAAAATCATCTCGATGCCGATCAAAGAATTTAAATCCAGGGCTCTTCAGTCGGTAATTGACAATGGCCGGTGACTTACATTGACATATCTTTGCCTTTGGAACTAGCTCATCAAAAGGATTATTGCATTGATCAGCACTACATTCCGATTTGCTGCTACTTGATCCACTATCTGCACTAACAACAACAGCTACATTGCTATTGTTACAAATACTACGTTCACTGTTGGTACAGTAAGGATTTCCATGTAACCTGGAGAGGTGCTAAAAGAGGCCAAGTTAGATTCGAATGGATATTACAACATGCACTAGCTACTGAAGATGTGAATGAAACAGGTGTCAAGCACACACCACACGCTAAAGTTTGCAGAAACTTTTGAAAGTAGAGCCTCATCTACTCCTGAAAAATTGTTATATTGGAAGTCCCTGCCAAATATATTATAGAAGCATTATTACAATATGCTAACATCGTGTGTGAACATGAAGTAAACATAGTGACGGAATGGACGTTTTAAACTATAAGCCTATTGCCTGGATAATATCTCTATTACGCCAACTGCCCAATCATAATTAAATGCAAAGAAATACATTTGAAATGCAATTAAAGCTCAGGAGAATAGAATAGAATAGGAGAAGGGAGTCCCAATAAGAGCGTCTAATCTAGTTTATCAGGCATTCTCGAACTAATGCTTTTATCCCCTTGTTATTTGGGCTTGAGAACATTTACATGAACGTATAGATGCAAAGCTATGCAGAGTACAGAGAATAGACCATGTAAACCTAAGAAGATATGTAACTGAGAATGTTGTTTAAGAATGCAAACAATTGAGATTTATAGTCAGACATTCATACCTTAGACCAAAATTAAATATCTGTTCTCATTAAAAACTAATGGTTCAATAATACCTAACTATCGTATACTTACAGAAGCACTTTAGAGCTTTCATTTCCAGAACCAATGTTTCCACTTATATTCCCTGTAAGGCTGTTGTTTTCCAAAATCCTGATGACACATAAGCAACAACGTAACATTAAGTATATTGTTCTTCTACTTCGTGAATATGTTGATGCCATATTAGCTTAAACTGAAAAACAAGGGTGAGACTCAACATGCTTTTAGATATTAACAATGGCATTTGACTTCTACGAATTAACAAGCCAAAACTATATGCATGAATGTTGGGGAAACCTTGGGGGTAATGAAGGTCTTTTTAGCTACCAGATTGCGAATTTCCGATTGAGTTAGTGCATGGCAGGAGAGTTTCTAGTAGATTTTTATATATTTTTCTACAAGGAATATACACATGTTCATTAGGTAATTTGAAAATGTACGCTTTAGAAGTTTCCAAACACCCATGAGCTAGGCATAAGAGAAAAAGAAATGGATTTTATTAGTTTGGGTATCATTGTTCTTCACTTGCCCCTCGCAAGAGGCGATTGATTTTTGAGGAGTATTTGGATGTGCACTCTTATGCTTAGGCAGGTTGCTTCACTCGGTGGGTCTCCGCTTATCCGCTGAGATTTTATTCCTGTCTCTGCATTTATACTTGTATTTGACTCTTTGATTGAATAAAGTCTGACGTCCTTCAACAAAAAATCTGAGGATCAAAGTGAGAAAGGAGGAAATGATAAATAGACTTAAGTACATGATAAAAGCTAACCCTAGGCTTGACAAATTGAAGACATGATATAACATCTCTTTACGTCATGGTAGCCACAATGAGCTTTACTTACAGAGAGCGCAAGTTTGGTAAGTCACTGAAACTTGATGGTAAACTCCCCGTCAACCTATTGTTAGATAGATCGCTGCAAAACATTGACTTCATAAGCACCACACGTTCCATTTGAAAACTTTGATTTTCACCATAACGTACATTAATTTTTTTAAGTCCTCGGATAGCTTCCTAGTTGAGCAAAAGATTAAAGATATGTCTTTCCAATTAATAATCCAAAGATTGATTTGATATGATTCTGGCTCTCTGCACATCTATTTCTAGGAGTTTGGAAGAACACTTATACTAAATAAGGATAAATTAAATAGATAGATTTTTAACGTCCACGGGAAAGGATGCATTTTCTTTGCATAGGAGCATTCTCAAAGCAGAAGGATGCTTCTAGATGATAATAGTAATAACAAGGAATTAATTACTTATTCGGTCTAATGGATCTTTGGGTCTCTAGTGGACATTGGTTATGGTCAAGACCAAGAAACCGAAATTGTGCAGATCGCCAACTTTCCTTTTGCATACTTAGATACATGATTTGATACATCTCTGCACTATTGGTATAAGTTTAATCTCTAAATATCTTTATCTTGTCTTTGACCTTGTTGCAGGTTGTCTTTGGAGTATTTGAGTGTAGGTGGATAGAATATCCTAATTCCAATAGTTACTGTGAAACGAATATCACGCTCAAATAATTGTCCGCCTCAACCATTTGCCACTTATGTATTTACGGCAATCACTATAGGATGAGTATAAACTACGAAGTTCTCATAAACTAATGTACATGGGTTGAAGAGCTCTACATTGATGTTATAGTTGATGATAACTTTGTTGTTGGTATCCCACCACTTAACTTATTGTAGGCCAGATCTCTGTAACATAAAAAAGAAAAACATCATTATAATGACGAAAACAAGTCAAATGTACACCTTCATCGGACTATTATAGATGACAGCTTACAAGTATGCTAGTTGAGTTATGTTGCTGAAATCTGGAAGAGACCCATCCAGACTGCAATTCCTCAAACTCCTGCGGATGCTTAGTGAAGTTGCTCAATTCCATTCAACAAGGAGAGGTAGAAATATTTAGAGCATCTTACAGCTTAAGCAATTTTTTGAAGTTCTGATACTCCAATGGAATACTGGCGCCACTAAAGTTATTATTATCAAGCTGCCTAAAAAGTTGGCATTTTGATAAGAAAATTAGGTCAATTCAAAAGTACATGAAAGTATTATATTTACATACAAGATAAGAAGAGTTGATAAATTTGCTAGTTCTGTTGGCAGAGTTCCCGTCAAATTATTGTTGTCGAACAATCTGAAGACAAATACAGTATTCATGCATTGCCAATGTCAAGTAAAGTTATTTGAAACACAGAGATAACAAAAAAGATCCCACCGTAAATTGATCTTGTGCCATTTAGTAAGTCTACCAATGTCTCAAGTGATATGGATGTGATAAACTTCTTCATGAGATTAAGTATGGCAAGGCTATAGCAAGCAACAAATTCATCATGCAAAGTTAATAGATGCTATTGTGATCCCATCTATGTCTCCTTTTGTATTTCAGTCATCACAACATCTGGGCATCTCCATTAAACACGAAAACCACAATACAACTTGACATCTCCACTAAGCACAAAAACCACAATACAATGCTGCCACAATACAATGATCAGTGAAACCGATTAAAAAAATCTGGCCCTTTCGAGTTTTCGAGGAAAAACCCTGACCATAATAGTGACACTAACCAATAGGGATCTAAACTGTACAAGTACAACAAACAGCTGAACAAATTGATCATGATGAAACAAGCAAAGTACATGCTCCTCTCCACAATGAGCCGGGTCGCAAGTCTTCAACCATACTCCAAACCATCATACTGGACTGCATCTCTGCATAGATTGATAATGCCCACAACCCCCATCTTCCTTTCTTGATATTTTGTTGCATCATGAAATGCGTTCGTGTTGTGCGGAAGATTTTGTTCACTACCATGTTTGGGAGAAGCAGCCTATGCCTTTGGCTTTTGGTTCGCGCTTTGAGGAATTTCCTTCCCTTCAGTTTCTCATCTCAATCCTGAAATTTTCTTTTACCTTCGTTTGTCCTTTCCTTCTTGCCTTTTCTTTTTATTTTTTCAACTTTTCTCTTACTTTTAAAAAATGTTGAATAAATAAATGCAATAATAATCATAGGAACACATCTTATAAATGCACCTGATTGGCCCAAACTTTCTGTGTGCATATGATAATTTGATATTAGTTCAAATGGATTATAGATTCTAACTTAGGATTGTCATAGTGCAAATATTATATTGCCATGTTGGATATAAGTTTGTGCCTTCTATTTCCATAGCTTTTTATGGTTGCCCTTATTTCTCAATATCCATATGTATATCTCGTCCTCGCCTCTTGTTATCAAAACATATATAATTGAGTTTGTAATTTTTCTTTTTTGTGGCGTTTAGAATTTTTCTGCGCCGCAATCTTTTATCATATTTCCCTGCCACGTTTTTTCTTGGAGTCGATCTGGGGCGTCCAACCTTACCCTTGCTTAAGATTTTTTTTAAGCTTTTGGTTCTGTTCCGGCAGTGAATGAAGCTTGGCTTATGGAGTTTGAGCTCATTTTTGCTGAACTCGACGTAAAAATTGACAAGATATTACGAAGACCTAGGGATTCGTGAGCTCCGGAAGTTGAAAACCAGATTTATGAAGCAGAGGGCAGATATTTGGGCGAAAAATGGGCTCGTTGGGTACTCTGGGAGTGGCGCTGACAGTAATATTTTTTATTCTGGCAGTTCTTCTTACAGCGGAGCTCTATTATCTTCTAGTTTGGAAAAGAAGGGGGCTTGATAATCGGGTTACAAATATAAGCCAAGATTCGGGTGCCAGATCTGTAGATCAAGCAGAAATTTCTCCTCCGGAAGACGTCCTCGATGCCGAAGCTTGCTGCAAAAATGGTTCCGATCGATTGGGAAGGTGATATCGATCTCTGTCAGATGCATTATCTGTTGGGTCCTCCTAGATTGCTTTTCACCATTAAGGAAGAAACAAAAGAAGATTTGGATTTTGAAGAGCTTAAATCTATTGTTGCCAAGAGCCAGAAAGCATCTGCCGATTCTACAGAGCCTGTAGACGGGCTTTATTCTGGCTTGTATTATGAAAAAGGGCTCTGCAAGGATCGGAAGGAAGGGATTAAATAGCCCAGCAGGATCGGATTGATGGGTTTGATGCAAAATGTGGCATAAACAAAGTGACTGATCAGAAAAATCAGAAAGGGATTGATCAGGAAGGGATTGATAGAAAACAGAGCCAAAACAGAGGAATATATCTGAAACAATTTGAGCGCCAACACAGAAGCAAGAATTTGCAAAGAACCAGATACCCATCTCGTGGGATTCTCTTCTATTTATAGAGATCCTAGAATACAACAAGCCTAATTAAGGCTCCACTAATTCTGTTACAACGTTCATATCCTAACTCTAAAAGTTCTCATTATAACCAGACATTCAGTTTCTATTTTAACACTCCCCCTGTCTGATTATAATGACGAAGCCACGCCAAGAGTGCTGCAATGTAGCTTGATGCAAAAAAACATGTTGTTGACCTCCTGTTATCTTGATCTCCAGCCCAATCCGCATCAACAAATGACACTAGTTTTACCATGGGATCATTTGAATCAGGTCCAGACAAAGCTTCTGCTACAGACACTGGTTCCAGAAACTCTGCCTGGAAGCATTCGAATATACATTTCTTTTCTATGTCTGTATCCCACCAGTTTCCATGAGATTTCTCAAATAGTAATTCCTGTTGAAGAGTCTCTGCCAGGGTTGCAGAGTACTTCTTGTTCTTCCATTCTAACCATCGTTGTGTAGGGTGATGCCCCCTAGCACTTCTTCTTACTTCATCATGAGCTGGCTTGTGGATCAGAACATGGACACTTCTAGCGTCATGTTCCTGTTCACTTGGAGCACTTGGTGCTGATTGCTATTGCCCTTTTGCCTTTTCCCCACTATGAATGTTCTGTGTTTCATCATGAATTTCTAACCACAGATTGGTATGTTCTTAATGCAAATTACTGTTCTCAATTTCCTGTGACAATCTTTGAGCTGCCCAAACTCATCAAACCTTACATTACTGCTCCGGATGATCTTTCTTGTCTCTAGATCCATCAACCTATATCCCTTACCCTCCCCGCAGTATCCAACAAAGATACACTTCCTAGATTTATCTGCCACCTTATCCCTTCTCTTTTCTTTTGGAACAAAAGTAAAAACTGGAGACCCAAATACCTTCAAATGTGCTAGATCCGGTTTAAACACCGCTCCAGACGTCCTCAGTGTTTTTCCCGGAACTGCTACAGTGGGTGCTCGGTTTTGAAGATAGCATGCAGTAAGTATGGCTTCAGCCCAAAAACGGTCTGACACCTTAGCCCATTTCATCATACTTAGTGCGCATTCCTTCAACGTTCTGATCTTTTGCTCTGCCACCCCATTCTCATAAGGATTAGACCGCTGCCTTCTAATTCCGTCCTGCTGTAAGCATTTAGTGAACTCTCCAGACACAAATTCTGTCCCATTGTCACTGCGGATGGCTTCAATCAGATGTCCAGTCTCCCTTTCAACTTGTTTCATCCAAATCTTGAATGTGGCTAGCACGTCACTTTTCTTGTGAATAAATACAAAGCTTTTCCTTGAGAAATCATCCACAATCACAAGGAAGTATTGACCATTCCCAAACGAACTGATTGAAATTTTTCCACTCAAATCTGTGTGCACCAACTGCATTAATTTTGTGGCTCTCGTACCTTTCCTCTTAGTCTTCTTTTGAGTATGTTTACTCATAATGCAACCTTCACACATATCAAGATTGCCAGCACAATCACACTCCATACCTGTGACCATGTTTCCATGTTGCAGCTTCTGCATTCTGCTCTGATTGATGTGGCCAAGTCTGCAATGCCAAAGATGCAAGTCTCTATCGGGTCCTCCAGCTGAAAAAGCGTACGATCCCTTGCATGATCCCTGTTGCTGGAATTCAACTAGTTTGTATAAGAGGCCCACTCTCACACCTTTCCCCACAACTCGCTTAGAATCATTCATCAAGAGCATCTCATTTTTCTGGAGACATGCTGTAATTTCCACATCCGCCAATTGGGCTAGGGAAATCAGATTTCGTGTAAGCCCCAGTACATACAGTACCTGTGTTATGTTTCTTAACCTATCGGCGAACCAAAAATTTACAGTGCCTGTTCCTGCAATCTTCAGACCTGAGGCTATCCCACTCACACTGCACTCCTGATCTTCTGCCTTAAAATTATGTAGCCTCTCCCTATTGTTTGTCATTACATGGGTAGCAGCTGAATCCAAGATCTAGACCTTTTCTTCAATTCCTGATACTGCCAAAGCTTCTGCTCCAGATGCTTCAACTTCAGCCACCAACCCTTGTGGCATATTGCATGTTTCACCATCATCCATGCTTGTTTCCTCATCACTATCTGATGTACTGTCTTCCCATCTTGTTTCAAGAAACCTCCTGTATTCTTGGGCAGAATTTCCCATTCCTTTGGGTTCAAGAAAGGCTAGGTTTGCCTCAGCTTCACTGTCTGCCTCCTTTTCAGATGGGCTGTCACTTTCTTTCGTGATATGAGCACTTGACGCACTTGAAGCACTCCCATTGCTCCACTTCTTCTTGGAAGAGTACGGTCTTGTTTTCACCTCTTTCTCCTTTTTCTGTTTCTTTTCCCCATCTTTCTTGGAATTGCAGTTCCTTGAAATGTGACTTTTTTCCCACACGTCTAGCACTCAAAATCTTTCTTTGTAGACCTGACATTGGCTACAAATGCCGTCTCCTCCTCTTCTTTCTTCAGCAGTTGTGAGGCCTGCAACACTGCACTAGTCACATCTTCACTTCTCAATGTACCACTTTGGCATCCCATGGCTTGTTTAAATGAAACATAAGAATTTGGCAGACTGGCTAAAATGGCCATAGCCAGATCTTCATCACTGATGTTATGCTTCAAGGCTCCTAACTGATCCGCCAAGCTCTCCATGTTACTGATGTGATCCGCCGGATCATCTCCATCTGCCATTTTTGCACTGAAAAACTTCTGCCATAAGAACAATTTTTGAGAGGTATTGTGAGTCTCAAACGTCTTCTTGAGACATTCCCAGCCCTCCTTAGCAGTTTCTTTGAGCCTCACCAGCGGAATCTGCCCATCCCGCAATCCAAACATCATGGACGTTTTTGCACGATTATCTTTCTTCTTTCATGCAGATAAAAGTGCCATGTCTTCAACAACTTCTCCATTTTCGTCATTCACCTCTGGTGCTTGGGGTCTTGGTTCATCCCCACTCACCACATCCCAAACGTCTCTTTCTTCCAAGACTGCTTGCATCTTCCAAAACCATACAGAGGCATTGGATCGATCCAGTTTCTCAAGATTCTTGAGATCCATTTGAAGCTTGTCCATCTCTAGAACTTTTCTCTTTCTACTTTGCACAACCTTCTCGTATCAAGGCTCTGATACCATGAAACAATTTGAGCGCCAACACAGAAGCAAGAATTTGCAAAGAACCAGATACCCATCTCGTGGGATTCTCTTCTATTTATAGAGATCCTAGAATACAACAAGCCTAATTAAGGCTCCACTAATTCTGTTACAACATTCATACCCTAACTCTAAAAGTTCTCATTATAACCAGACATTCAGTTTCTATTTTAACAATATCAAAATAATTGCGGTGCTGATCTGATAATGGCTCTGAACGGATTGATCGATCATCAAAATGGGTTTCCGAATGCATTCAAGAATGAAAACAGATGGATTGATCAAAAACAGGGGCAAAACAGAGCGATTGTTGTTGATCGAACAGGGGATGGTTTTGAAATTGGATCGAATGAACAGAGGAACGGAAGCAGAAAGATTGGAAGAAACAAGGATGGATTTAGCAGATCAGATAGAAATAATTTGCATGCCTTCGCCGGATTCAAGGTGCATTTCTGCAGCAGAGACCCTATTTGTGACACATCCGACATCCCCCGGTTCGTCTTTTGCTTCAGTATCTCCTCCGATGACTCCATTTCGAGAAACTGCGGCGGTTTTTCAAAGAAAATTTAGAGATTCGCCTCCATCTCCGCCATTAAATCCCATGCCGGTGATGCATAAGTCTATACTAAAGGCAATGCAACATAGCAACATAGATTTCATTAGTCATTGCAATATCACAACGGAATTTCTAACTCAATACATTGTTAGATGTTAATGCCCCCTTGCTCTGCAGCATTCGCATGTTGTGGATTCTGTTCGCTTCGATAGTGATCCATAGAAACATCAACTTAGTGCCTTGGACATTACCTCCATGAATGGCTCTATTTCTCAATAGATCAATAATTAGATTATCATTGAAGAAGTTGATTCCCCTCTTTATTGAATGAGTAGTAGCAGCTTTGATAACTTCGATTTAGGACCAAGCCACTCCGATAAGTTCTAAGAAAAGTTTTAATCTGATAACTTCGATTGAGGAACAAGCCACTCCGATAAATTCTAAGAAAAGTTCTAAGAGCATATTAGGTGCTAATATATTGAACTTATAAATTTGATATACAACTTTTTGATGGCATTACATTTTGACCTATGTCTGGGTGAGTCAACTTATGGTCTTGCACAACATACTCCTAAACTCGTGCCCCTAACAACTAGCATATAAAGCATTAGCTAACATAGGGAACGAGTAATTTAAAATAGTTAATGTTTGGAATCGCTCAAACTGGAATGGATTTCGAACGGCCATACTTATGTTAGGCCTAACTACTACAATTCAAACCAATAGTGAGTCAGTGGGGAAGAGAAATGTTCGCGGCGGCCTTGGCCGCCGCGATAAATTTCTTGTAGGCCTAAGTTTTGTGGACATTATTGAATGGGTTTATTTTTTTCCATTTTGGCTCTATCACAATGGGTACATTTTATGCTATCTTGACGTTGAGATGATGTTATGTTGAGGAGGTTTCAAGTTTTGGTGCCTACTATATATCTTCACACCTACTATCTTGCCTTCTCTAAGACTAGTAGCTTCTTCATCCATCGCCATTGTCATCACACCATTGTTTTCTTGCCTTTATCAACCCATTCTTGCATTTAGTCCACAATCTCTAGATTCCTTTTGAGACAGATTCCAAAATCTGTAAGCCATCCTGGTTGACTTTTATCAAGATGTGGCTTGTAGATGTTCAGCACCATGTTTGCAAGAAGCAGCCTACGCTTTTTGCTTTTAGTCCACGAACTCTCTGAGGATTTTCTTTCCCTTCTGCTTCTTTAAGGATATCATGCGAAAATCCTCGTGTTTTCTTGTGAAAAATTGTTGTAGTCCCAAGATTTGTTTACGAACACCTGTCATATACTATTTATCCAAATTAGTATTTCTCCTCCCTTCTTTAGTCCTCTCTTTTGTATCCTCGCTGTTGCAACTTTTTTGTCCGTCTCATTTTTTAGCTTGAAGTATTCTTGAATAAAAGGTCTCTTGAAGTGAGAGCAAAGAGACAAGCTGGCTTCAAAAAGAAGAAATCAATGACAGATGATTTGATTACTTTTAGGGCGACTACAGATGCTATTAAGAAAATGAAGAAGCCTCTTTTTGCATTATTTGTGGCCTTGACCAAGGCCTTCAACATGGTAAGGAGGAAAACCCATGGATCATACTAGAGGATATTGGAATGCCATGAGAAACTAACGGTGCAATTGTTTCCCCCCTAGTAAAGATTGCCAAGACACATTGTTGGTTAGTAATATTGGGATGAAACATTGCCAGCACATTTGTTAGTAATATTAGCGTGAAACAAGTGTAGAGCAATTTAAATTTTGGATAGCCAATATGGGGAACATTGGCACGCAAGTTGGAGGATACGGTTTGCTCATGCTATATGTAGATGGTGACGTAGTGTTTATCTCAACAAGCATGGCGAGGATGCAAAACATTTAGCTGTCTTATCTTCTTTGTACTTATGAAAGCAAATATGAGCAAAGCTAAGGTAGCATGGTGGGATGCAAAATATTTTTATCTTCTTTCTGCAACATCACAACTATGAAAGTAAATCTGGGCAAAATTGGAGACTAGAGATAAGGATATTAATTGGCACTACAAAAATGGAAAAAGTTGGCAAAAACATTATAGACATGTTGAGTCGAATGCAAAACAATGAGCCACTTGACTATAGTCAGAGATATGCAATTAATCAGTTGCCTGAGTCATAATGCAGAGTCTGGAAAAGGGTTGATACGCTGCCTAAGAAGAATGATTAGGCTGCCATTGATGAGGAGTTGATAAGAGAATGGATATGCGTAAGAATGCAATACAAAATGTGGTAAAGCACAAAAGTGCATGCATTAAGATGATCAATTATGGAGACACAATCAATCTCATGCTTCAATTAATAGCATATCTGTCTGAGATCATATAGCTATTCAAGAGACGTACAACTTCCCATACAATTCCCATCATCTAGAAGTAGAGGCAGATAGTGGGGCAATACCATCTGAGCAATGCATATGCAAGGTTTGTGGCACATAGTGATGAGGCTTACATGATCCTTCATTCCTGCTTATTAGAATGTACAACACTGCCACAATACTCTTGGCTCATTTTGGGTTTTGCTTTGGACTTTGACACAGATCATCAAAATATTCATTTGGAATATACTAAAAATGAGAGATGTATCAATCAAAGACTGTAAACATCTCTTAAAAGATTATGAGATTTTTTTTTTTTGGAAGGAAGCGAGCCTTTATTATTCAGAGAAAGTTAAAAGATTATGAGACTTGACTAGAATTGAATGGGTTTTATATGAGTGAAGAGGACTGATGCTATTTTTTGGAGCGCATTATGAATGATTTGAGAAACTCAATTATGATTGTTGCAATATCACTTTGGAGCGCGTTACTCAATTATGATTGTATATCAATTATAGACTTGGCTCTCTCTCTCTCTCTCTCTCCCTCCCTCCGGCCCTCCCTCTCTCTCCCTCCCCCCCTGGATGCTAGGGTTTATGTGGCAAAACTTCAACAAGCCATAACTTTCACATACGGTGTCAGATTATTATGTATTTGGGCTTATTACCTTTCCAACTGTATATGGCATGACCAGATTTGGATCCTTTTATCTATCTGTATTTATCGTTTTCTGGTCGGGTTCTTTTTTATTGATTAATATATGGCCAAGAAGAAAGCTCAACGGAGGTCTGCTTCTTGCGGGCCCCCTGATCGAGATGTTCCAGCCCTCTCAGCATCAGAGCTTGACTCTGGTGCCTTGCTTGCAGTGGAAATTGACTCTCCACTGACGAGTTTTGTTGATAAACTTGAAAGCTCTATGGAAAAATTGCTAGCCCTTTCTATGCAGCAGATGATGGAAGCTATGAAGGTTGATTTGATGGCAGCAATGCAGGAATCTCTAAAAGAAGCTGTAAACTCATTGACGAAGGATTTTAAAAAGGTTTATATGGAGAAGATGCAATTAGAGATGGAGAAATTTCGAGTGAGCATTCAATCAGAGCTTGAATAATTTAAGGAGAGCATGCGATCTGAAGTCCGTGAGATGATGCAAGAAGATGGAGATGTAGAAGATGAAGATACACATGATACTCTGACAATAGCGGCATTACACAGGTACAACAGCAACTCACTTCTTTCATAAAAGATCAACAGGATAGGAACAAAGCATTAGATTCATATATGGAAGAGCAAGAGAGGCAGAAAAGGGATATGAATATTCGCGTAGTTGGTCTACCAGAAGATACGAAGGAGAACACAATGGAGAATAGAATAGAATAGAATAGTTTTTAAGGTACATATGTTTATCAAATCCAAGTTAGATTTTGATGGTGATATAGTTGAGGCATTTCAGGTGGGCAAGTCCTTTGGTAACACGAGGCGTATTATTGTAAAATTTGCAAACAAGGAGAATAAGATGGGTGTCTTGAGAAAGCGGGCATTGTTAAGGGGGGAGAAGGTATGAATTAATGATGATCTGATAAAGGAACAATATATTGAGTAGAAACAGGAACTTCAGAAATTAAAAGATGCAAGGAAGAATGGTCGTAAGGCATTTTGGAGGAAGGGAGAGATTGTTGTGGAAGAAACGAATGTGGAAAATGTGGCTGCTGCATAGGAAACAGTGACCATCTGGTTTGCTTTCTGGAATATCAATACACTAAAGCAAGCAAAAGTTGACACTATGGGAGATAGTTTAAGTAATGTAGATGTAATATTCTTTTTTGAGACATGTGAAAATGAAGAGGTAGGGCTTCCTGAAAATGATGCATTCAGTATGGAATAAAAAGGAATGGAGGCTTAAAGGTTTTGGTGGCATTCCTTGCTATGTTAGACATGAATTTACACATGTAGTGATAGTCTTTGATAAAATGGCATCACTTCAATATATTTGGATTGAAATACCTGGACAATCCGGAAGATTTTATGTTGTTGGTTGCTACTTTCCACCAAGAGAATCTTGTGTGTACAGTTCTAATAATTTAAATAGGGATGATTCCTTTTCTCATTTGGAACAAGATATTCTAGCATTTGGTTCCACAGGTGATGTGCTTTTGCTAGGTGATTTTAATGGATGCACATCACAAAAACAAGCAACTATAATTAGTCCAGATGGAAATTCAGAATGGATGGAGATTCTTGATGAAGATGAGCTATCAATGTTTGGATTGCATAGACACTCTGATGACAGGATTAGATGGCCTAATCCACAAGGACGCCATGTTTTGGCATTATGTAGTGGCCTTGATATGATTATATGTAATGGTATAGCAAAATTTCCAAGTTCTGGAAAATGTACTTGCAGGAATGCAAGTGTGGTGGACTATATTTTAGCTAAGCCAGCATTTATTAATCAGATGGTCAATATTTCTATTGGCAGTGAAAGGATTGACTCGGATCATGTGCCAATTTGTGTTGCCGTATGTGCTTTAGGCACCTCGGCGCATGCTTCTCCATCTAATCCGAGCTCCAAAAATCAAGATGAGTTATGATAAGAACATTCTGTTTAAGGAATCCTGCGAGGAAAAAGTTTCATTGGTATTGTAGCCACAAGCAGCATTTGATATTAGTGACACTTTGATACGCTTGGTAATTGATACAGCAGCCATGTGCTTTAGCTCGCATTGGCAAAGGAAGATGCAATGGGTGGTTTGACCAAGAATGTAGAGAGAAAAGGCTGAGGTTTAAGAGGGCAAAAGGGGATGCAAAAATCAAAGAAAGGAAAGAATATATCAAATTGATTAAGAAAAAAAGTGCACATTTGCATAAAAAGCACTAGGAAATGGTAATGGACCTTCTTAAACATCCAAAATGATTTTGGGACGGGTTAAAGCTATATCAAAATGTCGGGGCTACATTGAATGTTGCAGCTCTTTTTGAGCAAATACAAAGATTGTACCACATTCCAAATGAGAATGAATCTTGCATGGACGGCAGGTATGATGGAGAGTATCTTTCATTCACTTTGGATGATATATGTTGTGGTTTACAAAGGTTGTCTAATAATAAAGCTGCTGATGTGGACGGTCTAGTAGCTAAAATGTTCAAGTGGGCGGGTGATGGAGTTGCTGCTATCTTGTTAAAATATTTTAATGCAGTGCTACGAGAGGGCTTCCCACAAGCATGGCAAATAAACAGAGTAGTTCCAATCCACAAAACAGGCGATGAATTGGATCCTTCTAATTATCGAATGATCATGGTTAGTAGTTTATATGCTAAACTTTTTGCAGTCATTCTAGATTCAAAAATTAGCATGTGGGCTGAGGATAATAATGCTAGAGCAGTGGAACAAGCTGGGTTCAGACCCATAAGGTCCACTATTGACCATTTGATCACTATGCGTGCAATGATAGATTCTGTTGTTGGAAAAAAGAAACCTCTATATGTTGCCTTCGTTGACTTTTCCAAGGGCTTTTGATATGGTGAATAGAAAAAATCTATGGGAAAGAATGGATAATTTAAGCATTCCTCTTGAATACTGCCAGTTGGACAGCTATATGAAAAGGTACTAGTTTAATTGTCCTTTCCATATGTAAATTCTTGTAATGATTTAATGGAGAGCAATGGGGGAGTAAAACAGGGGTATCCTCTATCGCCTACATTATTTGGTCTTTTTATAGACCAACTTGAATGTTGGATGCAGGACCATGGTGGAGATGGAACGCCTATAAATGGGCATGTTCTTATGTTACTTTTATATGCTGATGTTGTGGTATTTGTTATCTAGGAGCATACAGGGGTTGCAACGGCATTTGGATGCGCTTTCAATATTTTGTGATGCAAAAGGCATGCAAGTTAATATAAATAAGACCAAAGTGATTGTGTTTGGGGCAAACAAGACTGATCATTTAAAGTTCTATTATCAAGGTGAACTTGTAGAAATTACCAATAGCTACAAGTACCTTGGGATATTAGTGGATAAGAGTCCAAATTGGAACCAAGCAGTGGAGCAAAAAGCAAACGGTATCCTCAATGCACTGTATGCAATGCAGTGCAGATGTGCCAAAGCAGAGATATGTAACTTTAGCTTGAAAAGAATGCTTTATATAACACTGGTCCAATTTGTAGTTTTGTACGGATGTGAAGTATGGGGCCCTGGATTGGCATTGGAGACTTGGAAAAAGGTTGAGAAAGTTCAAAAGAAATTCTTTCGGTCTAAACTTGGAACAAAAATGCAAACTCCCTATGATATGATGTTAGCAAAATGTGGGATGCTTACACTGGACGCAGAGGCACTTTGTAGACTCCTTAATTACATCTATAAGGTATTGTATATTATGCTTGAAGAAAGTTTACTACGCTTGGCTTTGGAGGCGACACGGGTTAAGGGCTGGTTTGCTGATGCCACTCAGTGGATGGCACGATGGGGAATCCCATCGATCCGAGACATCGGATCGTCATTCTAGAATGGGACGAGCATGCATGTTTTGCATGCATGCGGGCGGCACATGCCCATTCTGGTTGGGAGTTCGCTATTTTAGGCGCGATTCTGCAGCAACATCTCATCGGCGCTTCCTCTTCTCTCTCAGCAGTACCTTATTCTCTGTGATTTGTTTCCCAGGCAGGGGAGGGGCTTCTCCCTGCTTGGTTTGGCCAATTTGGCGTTTCTTTCTTGCTGTCCTTTTCTGGCCTTTAGCCTTCGTCCTGTGACCTTCGTCCTCGATCCTAGTTTGTAAGGAAGTCCTTTGGTATTCGGGCGGTTTGTTGGTTTCATGCGAGTCCCATTCTAGAATCCCATCGATCCGAGACATCGGATCGTCATTCTAGAATGGAACGAGCATGCATGTTTTTCATGCATGCGGGCGGCGCATGCCCATTCTGGTTGGGAGTTCGCTATTTTAGGCGCCGATTAGCAGCAACATCTCATCGGGCGCTTCCTCTTCTCTCGCCAGCATACCTTATTCTCTCGTGAACCCACCCTCCCCTCCACTCGGGAGGTTTGTTTTGTCTTGTTGTTTTGTTGGTGCCGTGTGCTGAGCAAGCGAAGCGGCGTCTATTTCGACTTTTCCATTCGTGGGTTTTGGGAGCGTTTTTTATGCCTTGCGTTTGTCCAAGCCCCTTGCCGAAGGCTTATCACTAGGGTTTTTCCTCGAAAACCCGAAAGGGCGGGGTTTTTTAATCCCGGTGATAAGCTTTCGGCAGGTACACTAGCCCAATCTCTATTAGCATTGTAATTCGTTGGGGTCCAAATGATATAATTGGATTTTCCCTTTATTTTTGTGGGTAGTTCGCATGTGTGCGGCTACTCACTATCCACCATTGTAGAAAAATCTGCTGAGATGAATGAGAAGCAAGTCTAATCGGGCGGTTTGTTGGTTTAGCTTTGCATAAAGATGATATCCCCACATGGGTCAAAATGAATGTTCTTTATAGGACATGGAGAGATGGAGCAGTAAAAAGGGAGTTTAATAGGACCCATATTAATCCTACATTGCAGGAAGCAAAGTATGTGGCAGAGGGGATTTCCACGAAGCATAGGCATGCCATCTGCAGGATGAGGCTGAGCTCACATAGGCTTGGTGTTGAAGGGCAGGTGGAATGACATTCCTCACGAGCTTAGATTGTATAAGATATGTGAGGCAATACTTGAAGATGAGGAACATGTACTTCTATATTGCCATGCTTACATGTATATATATTTAAGAGAAGTATGATGTATGTGCTGACACGTTGATGGCTTTCTTTGATTTTCCAGGATCACATGTTGGGAGATGAGTAGTCTTATTAGGACATTAAATTATTTTGGTAGAGGTTCGAGGCCCCGTATATTCTAAAATCTTACGCAAAGCCGTATAGAGGTTCGATATTCCCTCAAAACCTTAGGCGAAAGCGTATTTCATATTTCAAAATCATAGGCACCTCCAATCATAAATGACTATAAACGAAACGAGAGGTGCTCACAGGCCCCAACATACGATCTGGGCCGTAGGATCGATGAATCCGACGACTATGGTAGTCTAGGGTGCACCTCATTTAGAATAAGACGGCAATACATAATGTGGTAAAGCACCAAAGTGCATGCATTAAGATGATCAATTATGGAGACACAATCAATCTAATGCATCAATTAATAGCATATCTGTCTGAGGTCATATACCTATTCAAGAGACGTACAATTTCCCATACAATTTCCATTGTCTAGAAGTAGAGGCAGATCAATGGGGCAATACCACACCTGAGTGATGCATATGCAGGGTTTGTGGCACATATGTAGTGGATGATGAGGCCTACATGATCCTTCATTCCTGCTTATTACAATGTACAACACTACCACAATACTCTTGGCTCATTTTGGGTTTTGCTTTGGACTTTGACACAGATGATCAAAATATTCGTTCGTAATATACTAAAAATGAGAGATGTATCAATCAAAGACTGTAAACATCTCTTAAAAGATTATGAGTTTTTTTTTTCTTTGAAGGAAGCGAGCCTTTATTATTCAGAGAAAGTTAAAAGATTATGAGATTTGAATAGAATTGAATGGGTTTTATATGAGTGAAGAGGACAATGATGCTATTTTTTGGAGCGCATTATGAATGATTTGAGAAACTCAATTACGATTGTGCAATATCAATTATAGACTTTGGAGCGCATTATGAATGATTTGAGAAACTCAATTATGATTGTTGCAATATCAATTATAGACCTGGCTCCCCCTCCCTCCCTCCCTCCCTCCCTCCCTCCCTCCCTCCCTCCCTCCCTCTCTCTCTCTCTCTCTCTCTCTCTCGATTTTCATATTGTTCATTCGCTTTGGCATCATAAAGGATGGAGACTTAGAGGATATGGAGGTGTGGCTTGCTATGTTCGTACAAGATTTAAAAATCTTGTTTCTTTAATAGTAAAGAATGATTCTAAGCAGTATTTTTGGATAGAGATACCAGGGAGGCAAGATAAGATATTTGTTGCAGGTTGCTATTTCCCACCTAGAGAATCACCAGTTTATGATATTGAGAACTTGGATAAAGATGACCCTTTCTTTCAGCTTGAACAGGATGCAACTGAACTGATGAATGCAGGCAATGTTTTGTTTATAGGCGATTTTAATGGTCGCATAGCAAAAAGGCAAGCAACTGTATTAAGTCCAGATGGGGACCCTTTGTGGATGGAAATGATGGACGAGAAAGCTTTAAGCATGCATGGGTGGAACCGAACTTCACATGATACTTACCGACGGGTGACGACCCAAGGCAACCATCTACTTAACATGTGCAGTGGCCTTAATCTAATAATATTTAATGGCATTTCTAAATTTCCTAGCATGGAAAATTGTACATGTAGGGAGGCAAGTGTAGTGGATTTTGTTATTGCTAGTGCTCATTTTGTCGATCAGGTTGCAGCAATGACTGTTGGAGATGTGCGTACTGAATCGGATCATGTGCCACTCTTTATTGAGGTTTATGTAAGTAGTATTTCTCAGGGAAAAAGCCATCCCCCTCTTCGGCATAATAAGATTAGATTGACATACAGGAAGCCTGAAACTTATAAGACCCAATGTGAGAAGTTGCTCTTGGAAATAGTTTGGCCATGTGATGCAGAAGGGGCAAGCGGGCTAATGACGAGGCTACTTATTAATGCTGCTGAAAAGTGTTTTAGTTCTAAGAGGAGGATGAAGGGCTTACCATGTAATGGCTGGTTTGATGCAGAATATAAGGAACAAAGACGGCTTTTCAAAATGGCAAGTAAGGACGATAAGAAGCATCTGAAAAAGGATTATGTTAGGTTGATCAAATCTAAGAAGAGAAATTTCATGCGACGGGAGCAGGAAGAGCTAGTTAAGGATCTCATAAATGAGCCAAAATAGTTTTGGAATAGATTGAAAAATCAGAAACAAGGGGAATTAAAGCTTGAAGTAGAGGCTTTCATGCACCAATTATGCAAGCTATATAATATGCCGGGAATAAACAACAGTTGCATTGATGGTGGGTATAATACCCTGGTGCTATCAGTTGAGGATGTCACAAATGGGTTACAAAAGCTTTCCAATGGGAAGGCAGCTGATGCGATGGGCCTAATGGCTGAGATGCTTAAATGGGGTGGTCCTGCAGTGGTAGAAAAAAATACAGAAATGCTTAACGCAGCATTACAAGAAGGTTTTCCACATTTGTGGCAGGTAAACAGAGTCACTCCGATTTATAAATCAGGGGATGAGTTAGATCCTGAAAATTATAGAATGGTAATGGTTAGTAATCTATATTCAAAACTATGTGCTACCATCCTAGAATAAAAAATCAGTTTATGAGCAGAAGGAAGTAATGTGAGTGCTATTGGGCAGGTTGGTTTTAGACCAAAGAGATCTATTACGGACCATTTGGTGACCTTTAGAGCAATGGCAGATGCTGTTAAAGAGAAAAAGAAGCCGTTATTTGCAGCTTTTGTAAATTTTGCGAAGGCCTTCGATACGGTGCCAAGAGAAAAATTGTGGGCACGCATGGAAAATATAGGGGACCCTAAGACATATAGACAAGCAATGGGTAGATTGTACGAGAAAGTGTGGGTCCAACTCACGTTTCCCTTGGTACATAAGTGTAAAGACTTGGTGGAGAGTAACATTGGAGTAAAACAGGGCTGCCCCTTATCGCCAACCTTTATTTGGTATGTTTATTGACGAATTGGAAACCTGGATTACTTAAATCACATGGGGGAGATACTTCATTAGCAAATTATGTTATTAAGATGTTATTGTATGCCGATGACATTGTGTTGGTATCCCGGACTTGTGAGGGAATGCAAAAACATTTGGATGTTTTGGCAGACTTTTGTGGTGCTACAGGTATGAAAGTGAACCTAAACAAAACAAAGATAGTGATTTTTGGAACAAATAAAGAGAATTTCTCTTTCTATTATAAGGGATACAAAGTTGAAATATCGAGTACATACAAGTATTTGGGTTTGATGGTGGACAAAAACTTCAAGTGGAACCAAACCATTGATCACAAGGTAGATGGGGGTTTGAAGGCTTTATTTTGCGCTCCAGAGGAAGTGTAAGGCAGTCGGCATTTGGAACTTTAGTTTAAAGAAAATGCTATATATTTCACTTGTTCAGACAGTTGTCTTGTATGGAAGTGAAGCTTGCGGGCCTGGATTATCTTTGGAGATGTGGAAAAGGGTAGAAAAAGTTCAAAAAAATTTCCACATTCAGAGTTAGGAGTTAAAATGCAGACTCCTTACGATATGATGCTGGCAGAGTGTGGATTACTTCCTCTTGAAAGCGAAGACCTATGTAAGTCTTTGGTTTACGTCAAGAAAATTCTTTATGATATGGATGCTAATAGTTTACCGCGTTTAGCTCTGGAAGAGAGCTCTCATAAAGGATGGTATGCGGATATGAAAAAATGGCTTGAAAAGTGGGGCATGAATATAGATGAGCTAAATAGTAACAATGACAGGATAAGGGAATGGGTAAGAGAAGCAGTGCTGAGGAAATTGTGAAGTAGTCCAGGCACAAAAAAGGAGTACTACCATGACATTATGAATCCAATGCTAAGGGAAATGTCCGGTTGTATGAGGAGACATCTAGGAAGATGAGACGCACGATCTGTAGAATGAGGCCTAGTTCCCACTATTTGGGAGGAGAGACAAGTCATTGAAAAGGAATTCCCCATGAGCTTAGAACCTGTAAGCTATGCGGAACAGGGGAGGTGGAGGATGAAGAACATATTATCTTGAAGTGCCCAGCCTACCAGTCTCTTAGGGATAGATATGCGATCAGTGTCACATCATTAATGCAATTTTTTGCTCTATCAGGTAAAAAAATTGGGAACTATTTGGTCGAAGCATTGCAATTAAGAGAAACTCTTGGTAAGACTCTTGATTTTTTACTTATAAATTTGAATGAGAATGAGAGAGACTAATGTGATTCTATCCGAGAACGCATTAGATGATATTGTGTATGATTTTGAATGTATCTTCTGAACGTCTTCTAGACCTGATGGTCTCACAGACGTAATAATCCAACAACATTTCATTTCCTCTCTCTCTCTCTACGCTAAAATAAAAACATGGTCCGAGGTTCATAATGTGAGAGCAACAGGGCAAGCTGGTTTTAGGGCGAGGAGGTTTACAACAGATCATTTGTTTACCATGAGAGCCATGATGGATTCAGTAGCTGGTAAGAAGAAACCTTTATATGCATTGTTTGTTGATTTCTCTAAAGCTTTTATTATGGTTGGAAGAGAACATTTGTGGGATACAATGTCAGCTCTTGGTATGCCTGTTGAGTATACGCATGCAGTGGCCAAACTTTATGATAAAGTATTGGTTCAGCTTTCTTTCCCATACACCAGTGATGAGTATGTTGAAAGCAATATGGGGGTTAAGCAGGGCTGCCCACTATCGCCCACACTTTTTGGTTTGTTCATATACCAACTGGAGGATTGGATCTGTCAAAATGGTGGTGATGGAACGCCTCTATATGGGTATGTTCTTCTGCTATTGTTGTATGCCAATGATGTTGTTCTATTATCTAGGAGTGTAGCGGGTCTACAAAAGCACTTGGATGCCCTTGAGGGATTTTGTGACATGAAAAGCATGCGGGTTCAACATGGCTAAAACCAAGGTTGTGGTGTTTGGAGCTACCAAGGTAAATCATGTAAAGGTATTTTAGAAAGGAGAGCCTGTTGACATTGTGGATAGTTATAAGTATCTTGGTCTAATTGTAGATAAAAGTCCCAACTGGAATGTTAGTGGAATATGGGATGCTCTCTTTGGAAGCGGAAGCACTTTGTAAGACTCTCCATTATGTGCATAAGGTGCTCTATGTCATGCCGAATGATAGTTTGCCAAGGTTGGCATTGGAGGAGACACGCACGAAAGGATGGTTTGGGGACATAGAGGGGTGGCTAGCCAGATGGGGGATGCATATGGATGATTTGGAAAATTAAGGATAATATACGAGGTTGGGTTGTGGATAATGTAACCCGTATGTGCTGGAGAGAAGGTGCGGTTAAGAAGGAGTTCTACAGGGTCCATATCAATCCCATGCTACAAGGGGCCAGTTACTTACACGAACACATTTCTGTTAAACACAGACATGTTATATGTAGGATGAGGTTAAGCTCACACAGGCTTGGGGTGGAGTTGGGGAGATGGAGTAATATTCCACATGAGCTTAGGTCGTGCAAGTTGTGTGACTGTAGGACTCTTGAGGATGAGGCACATGTGCTACTTCACTGTTCATCATATGCCACATTGCGTGCTAAACATGGTATGAAAGCTTATACACTTGCTGAATTTTTTGACTACCCTGGGGGTGTGATTGGGGCGTATATACTTGCTGTTTTGGACCATAGAGAAAGATGCTTGAAAGCAATGGATGTAAAAGAGGAGGACGGGGAAGAGATTGAGGGGGTTACTGCATTATTATCCGATGATGCATTAGATGAACTTTTCTATAATTACTAATGCACTGGTTTGGACGTCTCATAGGCCTGGCGGTCTCACAGACGTAATAATACAATTTCATTTCATCTCTCTCTCTCTCTCTCTCTCTCTCTCTCTCTCTCTCTCTCTCTCTCTCTCTCTCTCTCTCTCTCTCTCTCTCTCTCTCTCTCTCTCTCTCTCTCTCTCTCTCTCTCTCTCTCTCTCTCTCTCTCTCTCTCTCTCTCTCTCTCTCTCTCTCTCTCTCTCTCTCTCTCTCTCTCTCTCTCTCTCTCTCTCTCCTAGAAAGGAAATCTAGAAAGGGCGGGGGTCTTCCAAGGGAGGGTCCGTCGCTGTAAGTAGCCCCAAGAGTTACGCTGCAGCAGTAAGTCCCAAGAAAGGTAAAAATGAAGGCAAGAATATGGCAGAAGGCAAAGTGTCGGTTGAGACAGATCTCGCAGTTCCAAACGATGGCGACTTGGTGCAGAGAACCAGGAGCAGGAATCAGCAGAAAAAGATTAAAGAAAAACTTGGGCAGGAGGATGTCGGCAGTGATTCCGACAGCTCCTTCTCAGCCATTGACGTAAATAGGGGAGCTCCAGTCACGGGTTTTGCTGCAACAGGGGCTGAGGGCGATGCTCTACTTCCAGGCATGGTCGGTTTTGCTGCAACAGGGCCCGAGGGCACTGCTCTGTTTCCTAATTTCGACCCCACAGCAGTTCTGCAACCAGGGAATTTGTTTGTGGGAGCTGCTCCAAATTCGTTTGGAATCCAGGCTGGGAACGTACAGACTGCAGCAAATCTAGTTGGAGGCAGAAAACAGAGTATGGCTGCACACTCAGGGCAGAGTTTCGGATTTGGGGCTGCACAAAACACCATGATACAAGGGCAAGAAACCGGGTTGCAGTTTATGATTTGCCAAATGCTAAATGAACTGGCTGCATCAAGAACCATGATGATGAAATTGTTCGAGATGATGGAGCAGTCCAGACAAGAAGCAGCGGCAAGGGAAACGGAGATGCTCAGGCTCTTACAAGGTATGACTGAAGCTTTTTCTACAATTAAATCGGAAAATGCCAGTATTAAGAGCCAGCTAGCAAATTTAAAAGACATGGGAATGCCGCAGCAGCAGTATTATGAAGGTATGGATGAACCGGGAAAAGAAACCTTTGTGCAGGTTGTAACAAAGCTCCATGATCGAGTTAATGATTTAGTCGAGAAGCAAGAGAGACAGAAAAACGCTTTGAATGTTCGCATTGCAGGATTACCTGAAAGTGATAATGAATATGTAGCAAAATAACAGGGGGTTCTAGGGGGATTTGATATAGATATAATTCTTAAAATCATAGACCATATCCCTAAAACAATTCAATGGGTTATTATAAAAAAAAACATAGATTTAAGATAAAAAATAGTCACATGAGCTCACTGGTTAGATTGGTTAAAGTAGTCTTATTAGGACATTGAGTTATTTTGGTAGAGGTTCGAATCCCCGTATTTCATATCTAAAAGCTTAAGCGAAACCGTATAGAGGCTCGATATACCATCAAAACCTTAGGGAAACTCGTATTCGACATCTTAAAATCATAGGCGTCCCCAATCATAATTGAGCATAATCGAAACGAGAGGTGTCCAGAGGCTCCAACATACAGTCTGGGCCGTCGGATTGACAGATCCGACGACTGTGGTAGTCCAGGGTGCACCTCGTTTAGAATATCACTAGAGATCTTGTAGAGGACCTCTTCACCCAGAAAATGAAAGTGCCATCCGTAGGTATTCTAGAGGCCTACAGGGTAGGAAAGAAGAATGGATATAATAGGAATGTATTGGTGAGGTTTGCAAGTGAAGGAGATAAGATGAATGTCCTGAGACAACGCAAATCACTAAGCGGGGAGAACATTTGGATAAATGAAGACTTGACACAAATGCAATATGAGCAAAAGAAGGGAGAAATACAGAAAATGAAGGAAGCAAGAAAGGAGGGAAAAAAGGTTTCTTGGAGAGGGGACAAGGTGGTGATCGAAAATACATTTGAATAGGAACTAGAGACCATCAGAGTCATGGCATGGAACATTAACCATTTGACCAGCAAAAAAGTTGAGACTATGGCGGATGTTCTAGCATCAATCGACATGGTATTTTTCTCAGAAACTTGGGAGCATGAAGAAAGTGGTTTGCCGGAGATTCAAGGTTTTAGTGTTGTACACTCAGTATGGAACAAAAAAGGATGGCGTAGAAGAGGATACGGTGGGATTGCTTGTTACATTAAAAAAGAAATGGCACACTTGGCTAAGGTGGTAAAAAAAAAGGGGAATCTAAACAATATATTTGGGTGGAGCTGCCTGGGAAGCACCGAAAAATCTTCTTTGCTGGATGCTATTAAAAAGAAGCACATACCAAAAGTACAATCTGGATACAGACGATCCGTTCCAGCAACTAGAGCAGGACAGTTTGGGCCTTATGGGTTTAGGGGATATTGTCTTAATCGGGGATTTCAATGGTAGAACGGCAGGGAAGCAAGCGTCAATGGTTAGTAACGCTGGGGATCCCATCTGGATGGATCAACTTGAGGCTCATGAGCTGGAGGCTGCTGGGTGGAAGCGAGCTTCCATGGATGAAGACAGGTGGCCTACTCCTATGGGAACGCATGTCTTGAATATGTGTTGTAGTTTGGATCTGCTTATTTATAATGGCATTAGAAGTTTCTCTAGCACAGACCGATGTACATGCAGGGGGAAAAGTATTGTAGATTACTTTATTGCATCAAAACAGTTTATAGAACAAGTTCAGGATTTGTACATCCCGGAAGCAAGAAGTGAATCAGATCATGTACCTATAATAGCACATGTGAGGATTGCAGGATCCACAGGAGCATCAGAACAACAAAGAGAATATGGCATACATATTAACAAATGGAAGGCTGAGAAATATCAGGCATACTATGAAGCAAAAGTGGCAAATGCAGTTTGGCCACAAAGTGCCGCTGGGAAAAGGTTTTGACCTCGCTGGTACTGGAAGCAGCAAGCACATGTTTTAACTCAGGGCGCAAGAAAAAAGGATTACCTTGCAAAGGGTGGTTTGATGAGGAATGCCAACACAAAAGAAAACAATATAAAAGTGCTCATGGTCTGGAGCGAGTACGACTAATCAAAGAGTTTAAAACTCTCACCAAATGCAAAAAAAGGGAATTTGTACGGCACAAACAACATGAGCTAGTTGTAGATCTACTGAGAGATCCACAAAAATTTTGGAAACGCATGAAACAAGGCAAGCAAACCCAGCAGCACTTAAAGGTGGAAGATCTCATTGCACAGGTAAAGAAGCTTTATCACGTGAATGGCATCACACAAGAACTGAATGGTATTACAACAGATCTTGTATTCACATCTGAGGATGTGCAGCAAGGGCTAGAAAAGCTAGCGAATGGAAAAGCGGCAGATACCATGGGACTGGTGGCCAAAATGCTCAAATGGGCAGGAGAGGGGGTCCAAGGAAAAATAACTGAAATGTTTAATGTGGCAGCGCAAGAAGGGTTCCCAAAAACATGGCAGATCAATAGGGTGGTTCCCATACATAAGTCGGGAAGTGAAACGGAAGCAAGTAACTATCGCATGATTATGGTGAGCAATCTCTTCGCAAAACTTTTTGCAACCATTGTAGAGCATAAGATAAGTGTTTGGACAGAGACGCATGATGTACGTGCTAAAGGGCAGGCAGGCTTTAGGCCGAAAAAATCCACAATAGACCATTTGGTAACATTCAGGGCTATGATGGATTCAGTGAAAGGAACTCGAAAACCGTTATTTGCAGGCTTTGTTGACTTTACTAAAGCATTTGATCTAGTGAGTAGAGATAAGCTGTGGGAAAGCATGGACAGAATTGATGTGCCTAGTCACCTAAGGAGCGCAGTGAAACTGTTATACGAGAAGGTGTTGGTGCAGCTCTCCTTCCCATACATTGGAGAGTGTGATGAACAGGTGGAGAGTAATATAGGAGTGAAGCAGGGCTGCCCCGTATCCCCTACTATGTTTGGCATTTTTATTGATGACCTAGAAAGCTGGATAACCACTCTTGGGTGGCACCCAAGTAACGGGGGTATGCTATAATGATTCTCGCTATATGCCGATGACATAGTTCGCTTTGGCGCTAGATGAGAGAGGGATGCAAAAACATTTAGATGTTCTAGCATCTTTCTGCGAGACAACGGGGATGCAGGTAAACTTGATGAAGACTAAGATTGTGCTGTTTGGGACCACACTGGATCAGAATTTTACATTCACATACAAGGGAGACAGGGTCGAAATAACACAGACATACAAATACTTGGGGCTGATTGTAGATAAACACTTCAGATGGAATCAAGCAGTGGAACAACGGGTAAATGGGGGGCTAAAGGCTCTATTAAGCTATGCGTAAAAGTGCTTGGCAAGCGTAAACTGGAGATTTGAATTAAAAAAGATGCTCTTTAAAACCCTTGTACAGGCTGTAGTATTATATGGATGTGAGATATGGGGGCCAGGACTATCTTTAGAACTATGGCAAAAGATTGAGAAGATACAAAAGAAATTTCTACGCACTGAGCTTGGAGTCAAAGTACAAACACCATATGAGATGATGCTGGCGGAATGTGGCATGATGCCCTTGGAATGTGAGGCCCTGTGCCGATATTTGGGATATTTAAGTAAGCTCGGAGGTCTAGAAGAAAACAGTTACCCAAGGTTAGCATTGAGGGAAACGTTCAAGAAAGGGTGGTATGCGGATGGCTTGACCTGGATGCACAAATGGGGACTTAAGATAGAAGACCTCGGTGTTAACAAAAACAGAATTTATGAATGGGTTAAGGAGACGGCACTGGCAAGGATCTGGTATAGTCCAGGAGTGAAAATGTCACACTATAGGGAGAAGATGAACCCGTCCTTGCAAGAAATGAGCTATCTCAATGAGAGCATTTCCATGAGCAAGAGGCACGCAATATGTAGAATGCGGTTGAGTGCACATCACCTAGGGGTGGAAGTAGGACGATGGTACAATATACCACGGGAATACCGAACATGTCGGATGTGTGGAGCAGATCAGGTAGAAGATGAAGAACATGCAATCATTCATTGCCCAGCGTACCAAACTCTGAGGGATGCCCTTGGCATACACATAAGCAGCATGCAACAGTTTTTTGATATGCCAGCTACAATAGCGGGTAGCTTCCTGATTGATTTGATGCAGATGAGAGAGGCAGGAATTAAGGCTATAGAAATGTACTTGACAGACGAGGAAAGAGAGGAAAGTGATGACGATCCTCACGAGGGGTTGTCAGATGATAACTAGAAATCTATATTATGTAATTGGTCTTATAGACCTGATGGTCTCAAAAAGACGCAATAAAACACATTACTTCACTTCACTTCTCTCTGGAAGTGCAAATCTGCTGATTTGTAATGGGCTGCTGAAATTCCCAGGCTCTTTTAAAAACACATGCCGGATGCGTAGTACAGTAGATTACTTGGTAATCTCGGAGGGAGCTAGTGAATGCATCAGCAGATTCGTGGTTGGTAAGGAGGAGATAGAATCTGATCACTGTCCATTAATGTTTACATTAAAAGCAATAATATACCAAGGCAGCGCGGAGCATACAAAAATTAGAAATTACATGTTAAATCATAATTTGAAAGGAGGATATAAAAGTCTGGTGGAACAGGGACTTCTTGACAGTACTTGGATGGGGGATCTAAATCAGCTTAGTCAACAACTAGTGGAGATGCTTGATGGGGCAGCCACAGAGATATTCGTGCCACTTAGAGTGCGAATGGGACTGCCATGCAAAGCATGGTTTGATGCAGAATGTAGGAGTGCAAAACTGAAATGGAGGAAAGCGAGTCCAGATTTGAAAGCATTATATAAAAAACAGTATAAAGGCGTGGTTAGAAGAAAGAAAAGGAGATATATAGAGAGAAGGCAGCGAGATCTTTGTGGCAAATTCATGGAGGAGCCGAAGTGCTTCTGGAATGAATTAAAAGGGTATAAGAAGGCCGATGTACCACTTGATGCAAATGCGCTATGGCAACATGTTAAGAATTTATATTATCATGAAGGAGTGCACGAGGATGCTTGTAAAAAACAATCAGCATTAAATATATCAGAAGAGGAGGTGAGAATCAGCTTGAAATCAATGGCAAATGGCAAAGCCCGTGATGCACAAGGATTAGGTGCAGAATGTTCACTTGAAGTGGGCAGGAACTAAACTAAGGCCACTACTTGTGAAGATGATGAATGAAGCTCTAAAGAGCGGATTCCCAGAGGCCTGGAACATGAACCGAGTTGTACCAATTTACAAAGGCGGGTCTAAGGATGATGCGAATAATTATAGGACTATTATGGTCAGCAATATCTTTGCGAAATTATTTGCAACAATCATGCAGAAGAAACTGGAAAAATGGACAGAAACTCATAACAAACGAGCAGAATCTCAAGCAGGGTTTCGGGCTGGGAGATCAACATTGGACCATCTACTGGTACTTAAAACTGTTTTTGATAAGACAAAGGGTTCAAAGAAACCGGTTTTTCTGACATTTGTAGATTTTAAGAAGGCTTTTGACAAAGTCCCAAGAAACCAGTTATGGGAACGAATGCAGGCATTAAATGTTCCACAAGACCTCCAAAATGCAGTAAGGATCTTATATGAGCAGGTATTGGTTCAGTTATCATTTCCTTTTTTCTTCAAAGAGCAAATGGGTGTATTAATAGTAACATGGGAGTGAAGCAGGGATGCCCGATGTCACCTACATTGTTTGGCATCTTTATCGACAGCCTTGAAGCCTGGTTGAAGGATCATAGCCCAGGAGGGATGGAAATAAATGGTTATGTGATCCAGTTGTTGATGTATGCAGACGATGTAGTCCTCATTTCACGTTCTAAAACTCAAATGCGAAAGAACACCTAAACAGTTTGGCTACTTTTTTGTGACCGCGACGGAATGCAAGTGAATTTGGAAAAGACGCGCATGTGATGACAAAGAGGGGCTACTTTGAAACAAGAGCAGAGCTTTGAATATAAAGAGACCAAGGTAACAGTATGTGACACATATAAATATTTGGGACTTATTTTTCACAGGAACCACCGATGGAACACTTGTATCGCACAGAGGATAACCGGAGGTCAGAAGGCATTGTACGCTTTGCAAAGCATGTGCAGGAGGATTCACCTATGGTCCTGGGACCTAAAGGTAAAACTATTTAAAGCTTTAGTGCAAAGTGTAATTCTTTATGGATGTGAGATCTGGGGGCCTAGCCTTCCTCAATGTTTGTGGAAAGATATTGAGCAAGTGTTGAAAAAAAATTTTTACGCTTGGAATTAGGAATAAAGGCACAGACTCCATATACCATGATGTTAACAGAAAGCGGATTCTTACCATTGGAGGGTGAAGCCCTTATTAGATGTGTCATATACATGAGAAAAGTATTGATGATGGATAATTCCAGGATGACTTATCAGGCATTGATAGCTTCAGAAGAAAAAGGTATATGGCATGATGTCAAGAGATGGCTATATAAATGGGGAATTCTGTGGGATGAGATGATGGCAATAGACCCGAATGATATAAGAGCGTGGTTATCAGAACAGATATTTAAAAAACTATGGTCCCAACCGAAGACAAAGATGCTTCTTTATCGGCTGAATATTAATCCAAAGCTGGAGCCAGCGAGATACCTACAGGATAATCTCTCTATCAAAAAGAGACACGCAATCTGCAGAACAAGATTGAGCTCCCATCATTTGGGGGTCGAGGTAGGGAGATGGGGTGATATAATTCCAAGAGATAAGAGATACTGTAGAATGTGTGATAAGGGGAGAGTAGAAGATGAATGTCATGCATTGCTTGAATGTGAGGCATATGAGACACTTAGGAATGCTTATGATATATATTTTTCCGGTCTTCCTACACTATTTATAGTCCATGGGGATATTCTCGGGAAGTACATAATAGAGCTTCTAGAACACATGAAGGTATGTCTAGATACTCTACAGGGATATATCATTGAGGATGAAGAGGATATATTGAGTGAGAGTGATGAGCTGGATGAGGATGCAGAAACTCATCTACTATTCTATGATGATATATGAATACTTGTTGTCTAATAGGCCTTAGAGGCCTCCCACAGACATAATAAACTCTCTCTCTCTCTCTCTCTCTCTCTCTCTAAACTCTCTCTCTCTCTCTCTCTCTCTCTCTCTCTCTCTCTCTCTCTCTCTCTCTCTCTCTCTCTCTCTCTCTCTCTCCTCTCTCTCTCTCTCTCTCTCTACCTACCCTGGACGCTAGGGTTTGTGTGGCAAAACTTGAGACCATAACTTTCACATATGGTGTTAGATTATTATATATTTGGGCTCATTAAAAAGCTGATTTGGAGACCTTCCCAAGCATATATGGCATGACCAAGTTTGGATCCTTTTAGCTATCTGTATTTGCCATTTTTTAGTCGGGTTCTTTTTTGTTGATTAATATACGGCCAAGAAGAAAGCTCAACAGGGGTCTGCTTCTTGTGGGTCCCCTGATCGAGATGTTCCAGCCCTTTTAGCATCAGAGCTTAACACTGGTGCCTTGCTTGCAGCGGAAAATGAGTCTCCACTGACGAGTTTTGTTGATAAACTTGAAAGCTTTATGGAAAAATCGCTAGTCCTTTCTATGCAGCAGATGATGGAAGCTATGAAGGTTGATTTGATGGCAACAATGCAGGAATCTCTAAAAGAAGCTGTAAACTCATTGATGAAGGATTTTAAAAAGGTTTATACGGAGCAAATGCAATTAGAGATGGAGAAATTTCGAGTGAGCATTCAATTAGAGCTTGAATAATTTAAAGAGAGCATGCGATCTGAAGTCCGCGAGATGCAAAAAATGAAGATAACACACGATATTCTAACAGATATTCTAACAATAGCGGCATTATACAGGTACAACATCAGCTCACTTCTTTCATAAAAGATCAACAGGATAGGAACAAAGCATTAGATTCATTTATGGAAGAGCAAGAAAGACAAAAAAAGGCTATGAACATTCGCATAGTTGGTCTACCAGAAGATACGAAGGAGGACACAAAGGAGAAGGTAAACATATTTATCAAATCTAAGTTAGATTTTGATGGTGATATAGTTGAGGCATTTTGGGTGGACAAACCCTTTGGTAACACGAGGTATATTATTGTGAAATTTGCAAATAAGGAGAATAAGATAGGTATCTTGAGCAAGCGGGCATTGTAAAGGGGAGAGAAGGTATGAATTAATAGTGATCTGACAAGAACAATATGTTGAGTAGAAACAGGAACTTCAGAAATTAAAAGATGCACCAAGAATGGTCCACATATTGTTGTGGAAGAAAGGAATGTGGAAAATGCAGCTGCTGCATAGGAAACAGTGATCGTCAGGTTTGCTTGCTGGAATATCAATACACTAAAGCATGGGGTCTAAAATGATCCATTCAGTATGGAATAAAAAAGAATGGAGGCTTAAAGGTTTCGGTGGCATTGCTTGCTACTTTAGACATGAATTTACACATTTAGTGATAGTTTTGGATAAAATGGCATCATTTCAGTATATTTGGATTGAAATACTGGACAATCTGGAAGATTTTATGTTGCTGGTTGCTACTTTCCACCAAGAGGATCTCGTGTGCACAGTTCTGATAATTTAGATACGGATGATCCCTTTTCTCATTTGGAACAAGATATTCTAGCATTTCGTTCCACAGGTGATGTGCTTTTGCTAGGTGATTTTAATGAACGCACGGCACAAAAACAAACAGCTATAGTTAGTCCAAATGGAAATTCAGAATGGATAGAGATGCTTGATAAAGATGAGCTATCAATGTCTGGATGGTATAGACACTCTAATGATAGGATTAGATGGCCTAATCCACAAGGAGACCATGTTTTGGCATTATGTAATGACCTTGATATGATTATATGTAATGGTATAGCAAAATTTCCTACTTGCAGGAATGCAAGTGTGGTGGACTATATTTTAGCGAAGCTAGTATTTATTAATCAGATGGTCAATATTTCTATTGGCAGTGAAAGGATTGAGTCAGATCATTTGCCAATTTTTGTTGTCGTACGTGCTTTAGGCACCTCGCATGCTCCTCCATCTAATCCAAGCTCCTAAAATCAAGATTAGTTATGATAAGAACATTCTGTTTAAAAAAATCCAGTGAGGAAAAGGTTTCATCCGTATTGTGGCCACAAGCAGCATCTGAGATTAGTGACACTTTGACATGCTTGGTAATTGATACAGCAGCCATGTGCTTTCGCTCGCATAGGCAAAGGAAGGGATGCAATGGATGGTTTGACCAAGAATATAGAGAGCAAAGGCTGAGGTTTAAGAGGGCAAAAGGGGATGCAAAAATTAAAGAAACGATATATCAAATTGGTTAAGAAAGAAAAAAGGGCACATCTGCATAAAAAGCATCAGGAAATGGTAATGGATCTTTTTAAACATCCAAAAAGATTTTGGGACAGGTTAAAGCCATATCAAAATGTCGGGGCTACACTGAATGTTGTAGCTCTTTTTGAGCAAATACAAAGGTTGTACCACATTCCAGTTTACAAAAGTTGTCTTATAATAAAGCCGATGATGCGGACGATCTAGTTGCTGAAATGTTCAAGTGGGCAGGTGATGGAGTTGCTGCGTGCAAGTGGCAGGTGATACATGCAAGTGGGCAGGTGATGCGTGCAATGATAGATTCTGTTGTTGGAAAAAAGAAAAACCCCTATATGTTGCCTTCGTTGACTTCTCCAAGGCTTTTGATATGGTGAATAGAAAAAATCTATGGGAAAGAATGGATGATTAATGGATGATTTAAGCATTCCTGTTGAATACAGACAAGCAGTTGGAAAGCTATATGAAAATGTACTAGTTTGATTGTCCTTTCCATATGTAAATTCTTGTAATGATTTAATGGAGAGCAATGGGGGAGCAAAACAGGGGTGTCCTCTATCGCCTACATTATTTTATCTTTTTATGGACCAACTTGAATGCTGGATGCAGGACCATGGTGGAGATGGAATGCCTATAGATGGGTATATTCTTATGTTACTTTTATATGCTGATGATGTGGCATTCTTATCTAGGAGCATACAAGGGTTGCAACGACATTTGGATGCGCTTTCATTTGTGATGCAAAAGGCATGCAAGTCGATATGGGTAAGACCAAAGTGATTGTGTTTGGGGCAAACAAGACTGATTATTTAAAGTTCTATTACCAAGGTGAACTTGTAGAAATTACCAATATTTACAAATACCTTGGGATATTAGTAGATAAGAGTCCAAATTGGAACCAAGCAATGGAGCAAAAAGTAAACGGTGGCCTCAAAGCACTGTATGCAATGCAACGCAGATGTGCCAAAGCATAGATATGGAACTTTAGCTTGAAAAGAATGCTTTATATAACACTGGTCCAATCTGTAGTTTTGTATGGATGTGAAGTATGGGGTCCTGGATTGGCATTAGAGGCTTGGAAAAAGGTTGAGAAAGTTCATAAGAAATTCTTTTGGTCTGAACTTGGAACAAAAATGCAAACTCCCTATGATATGATGTTAGCAGAATGTGGGATGCTTACACTGGAAAAGGCGCTTTTCAGACTCCTTAATTACGTCTATAAGGTATTGTATATTATGCTAGAAGAAAGTTTACCACGCTTGGCTTTGGAGGAGACACGGGCTAATGTCTGGTTTGCTGATGCCACTCAATGGATGGCACGATAGGGGATGAATATTTATGATTTAGCTTTGCATAAAGATGATATCCCCACATGGGTCAAAATGAATGTTCTTCATAGGACATGGAGAAATGGAGCAGTAAAGAAGGAGTTTTATAGGACCCATATTAATCCTACATTGCAGGAAGCAAAGTATGTGGCAGAGGGGATTTCCACGAAGCATAGGCATGCTGCAGGATGAGGCTGAGCTCACATAGGCTTGGTGTTGAAGTAGGCAGGTGGAGTGACATTCCTCACGAGCTTAGATTGTGTAAGATATGTGAGGCAGGGATACTTGAAGATGAAAAACATGTACTTCTACATTGCCATGCTTACAGAGATATTCGAGAGAAGTATGATGTGTGTGCTGACACGTTGATGGCTTTCTTTGAACGCCTCGTTGTGAAAGTGGCCATGCAATATAAAGTTGGTGGGGGAAGGACCCACTTCAGCAATGTAAAGTGGTGGGGGCAGGACCCATCTGGGTGTGTTGTAAAGTGTCACATGTCCGATAGGATGCTGCCTTGTGGCGTGACGTTAAAATCTCTTCTTCTTCTTTGATTTTCCAAGATCACATGTTGGGAGATGTATCATTGATATTTTAGATAGATAGATAGATAGATAGTATTTTAACGTCACGCCACTAGGCAGCATCCAACTGGACATGTGACCACACACCACACTACATTGCTCGGTTGGGCCCTGCCCCCAACCACCTTACATTGCGTCTGTTAGGATATGACCCCCAACAGTACCGAGTGTGATTCTTCTTTAAACTGAATTTCCATATATTTGCCTTCACACATCGTCTTTGCATTGCGAAGAAAGCTTTGAGCCCACCATTTATTCGTTGTTCCGCTGTCTGGTTCCATCTGAAATGCTTATCCACCACTAGGCCAAGATATTTATAGGAGGGAGGGCGGGAGGGAGGGAGAGAGAGCAAGTTAAATAATATGGACGAAGATAGTTACCCATTGTTGGCCTTAAAGGAATCATATGAAAAGGGGTGGTATGTGGACGGGCTGGTCTGGCTAAAGAAATGGGGAATTAATAATGAGAACCTAGGGGGCAACAAAGATCGGATTAAGGAATGGATAGAGGAAATGGTGTTGAACAGGTTATGGGGCCAATCGGGTACAAAGATGGTGCACTACAGAGAGCTCATGAACCCGCGGTTGCAAGAAATGAGTTATTTGCATGAAAACATTTCCACAAAAAAGAGGCACAGTATTTGTAGAATGAGAATGAGTGCACACCACCTCGAGGTAGAGGTTGGGAGATGGTACTTGATTTCCCATGAGCATAGAGTGTGCAGAGTATGTGGGTCGAGCGAGGTTGAAGATGAAGAACACGTGATTCTGAGATGTCCAACCTACCAAGCTTTAAGGGGGAGATTTGGTATAGATGTGCCTAATCTCCTCGTGTTCTTTGAGCTACCACCATAGTCCATAGTTTCTTTTGGATGTATTACAGATGCACGAAACTATGTGAAATGCCAGTAAGAAACTGATTGGCGAGGAAGAGGAAGAGGAAGAGGAAGAGGAAGAGGAAGAGGAAGAGGAAGAGGAAGAGGAAGAGGAAGAGGAAGAGGAAGAGGAAGAGGATAGAGAGCCTAATGACGAGGAACTTGATTGCAAGTGCTTGTCACATGATGTTGTTTTTTATTATGAAACTGCATTTTCGTGACGTCTAAATAGACGTGATGGTCTCAACAGACAAGACAATACACTTCACCCCTCCCTCCCTCCCTCCCTCCCTGTCCTAGGATCTTGGCATCCTAGGACCTTTGGCCCCTGGTATCCTTGTAGGGGGTGGTGCTCCTTGAAGAGGGAGCGTCGTATGTCCTAAAGGATGCTGGCTTGTGCTACTGACAGTAAAAATACATCTCTCTCTCTCTCTCCCCTCCCTCCCTCCCTCCCTCCCCAAAAAAGAAAGTTCGAAAGAAATTCTTTTGATCTGAACTTGGAACAAAAATGCAAACTCCCTATGATATGATGTTAGCAGAATGTGGGATGTTTACATTGGAAGCAGAGGCGCTTTGCATACTCCTTAATTATGTCTATAAAGTGTTGTATATTATGCCTGAAGAAAGTTTATTATGCTTGGTTTTGGAGGAGACACGGGCTAAGGGCTGGTTTACTGATGCCACTCAGTGAATGGCACGATGGAGGATGAATATTTATGATTTAGCTTTGCATAAAGATGATATCCGCACATGGGTGGAAATGAATGTTCTTCATAGGACATGGAGAGATCGAGCAGTAAAAAAGGAGTTTTATAGGACCCATATTAATCCTACATTGCAAGAGGAAAAGTACTTGGCAGAGGGGATTTCCACAAAATATAGACATGCCATCTGTAGGATGAGGCTGAGCTCACATAGGCTTGGTGTGAAGTAGGCAGGCGGAATGACATTCCTCACGAGTTTAGATTGTGTAAGATATATGAGGCAGGGATACTTGAAGATGAGGAACATATATTTTTACATTGCCATGCTTACAGAGATATTCGAGAGAAGTATGATGTATGTGCTGACACGTTGATGGCTTTCTTTGATTTTCCAGGACCACGTATTGTGAGAGCGTAGGGATGATGTTTTAAGAACCTTAAAAGTAGATGAGTTAGAGATAGGAGAGACTAATTAGAGGATGCATTAGATGATTTGTTTTATGACGTTGAATGTACAAGTTGAATGTCTTGTATATAGACCTGGCGGTCTCACAGATGTAATAAATTTCATTTCATTTCATTTCTTTCTCTGTGCAGTTTGCTGTCTAGTCCTTTTGATTAGCAACTGTGAGGTTTGTCTTCAAGTCTCAATAGAGACATTTAGCGAACTGTCATATGTGAGGTCTTATCCCAAGTCTCAATAGGAGCATTTAGAGGACCGTCATATATCCTACAAGATGCTGCCATTGTGGTGTGACAAGAATCAATCTGAGAAAGGAGAGAGGGGAAATCATCAAGTTGAGAGTCACGTCACTTCTACATCAGTTAGAGGCATCTTACCTAGGTCTAATCTAGTTCTATATGTTTCTGTTTGAAATGACTGAGTGAATGAATTAATGAATGTTTTTAATCGTCCACAGAGGCCAATGGCCTATGGGATCCAATACAAGAGCGCAATAGGCATATTACTGCCGAGGTTAAAAAAACCCCCGCCCCAAAGTGTTTTCGAAGGAAAAACCAGGGCAGCAATAAGACTGCTGACAAACTGTATAATTATACGTACATATGAAGGATTTTCTGCCCATCAAGTAAACAAAAAAAAATAAAATACTCTAATCTAGGCTTATGATCACAATCATATGAAATGAGAAGATGCAAGTCTACAACTAAAGTTACAAGAATATGAAAATGCACTTACATGTGAATAATCTTTGGTAGCTTCCCAAGTTCTTTAGGAATGCTTCCACTTAGAGAATTATTGTTCATATGGCTGCAAATAACTAACAATTAAAAGGCGTTATTAGAATTTGAAAAATTAGAGAAGAATAATTCTTACAAATGTTTCACTTCAATAAGGTCTCCAAATGTAGATGGTATGGGTCCTGAAATTTTGTTCTCATCAATTTGTATACGGGTCAGATTTTTAAGATTCCCAAGCTCTGGTGGCAATTCTCCAGTTAAATTATTGCCGTTCACCAGTCTGTCAAACTCGAAAACCATCAAAGACCTTGAAATTTTTGAACATGTTGTTGGTGGAATTACATATTGCAGGTTCTTACAACATCTCTAAGTTTTGAAGCTTGCCAAAAGAAGAAGGTATGCTTCCACTAATATTGTTCCACCCGACATCCCTGTATGATAGTCATATAATATCATTTGTAAAATAAAATTCAAAGCCCTTATCAAAGAGAAATTTGTAAGATAAGATACAAGGACAAATTAGTTGATAATTGCTTACAAATATTCAAGTTTTGTCAAGTTCCCAAGCTCTGGTGCTAAGGTGCCCACCAACTTACGCCGCATGAGACTTCTGTAATGCGAGCCACCGACTCAAATGCCAAATTTTCTAATCCTATACAATAATATATCTATTGTGTCTTTTGTTTGGGCCCCATAGGCTACTTGACCTCCATAGAATAGAGTAGAGTAGAGTAGAGTAGAGTAGAGTAGAGTAGAGTAGAGTAGAACAGAACAGAACAGAACAGAACAGAACAGAACAAAACAGAACAGAACAAAACAAAACAAAACAAAACAAAACAGGGTGGGTTCATAGGAGCGAGTTAAATTCAATTAAGTTACAAAAAAAATAATAATTCATTTCACACCTTCCCCGCTCGTGGCGGTCAAGGAGAGTTACTTTTATATCAGATTTAATTTTAAAGTTGTGGTTCACACATGATTCATTATGTTAATTTTTAATGGTTTCTTAAAAACTTTAAATTTTTAGTCCTAATATTAACCTCTTCCTGAGAGCACACTTAAGAGGGTTAAGGAAAAAAAGAAATTGGTCGCCGCTAAGATAACAACTTATGTGAACTTGGTTTTAATAAAATCCATTATGTTAGCCAGTAACAGCATTATCTATGTGAATCTCTTTTTAATTGGCTTCAATATGTTAGCCACTAACTTATTGTATATATGACATTTTCTTTTAATCAAAATCTGTTATATTAAATTTTAACATAATGGTTAGCGTGGACTGCAAAATCATAACAGCTAAGATGTAAAAACTTTAAGGTTTTTCTATAGCATCTAATTATCTGAGTTGAATTTTAAGTCCACGTTTATCTTTTGCTGGTTTTACATATGGCCCATATTTATGTAATATAAAACTTTCTAAATATAAATGGCTTCAAGCTCTATAGTGCAAATAGATGATGCTATATAACAAAGTTCTGAACATATGTTCATACTACTAAATGATTATCCATTGTTGCCTTATCAAGAAGTTGTTATGACTAATCGGATTGTAGCCTTATGCTTCAAACTTGATTCTATATTCTAAAATAGTTTGGTGCTATCTATCATAGTTGTGGCTAGTTTACTTATAGTCCAACAAATAAACATCATGTGATTCCAATGCAATCTTGGATAAGGCCCAGTAAATGAAATTGGACTTAAAGATTCTTTTTAAATATATGATCTGTGGTCTTATATGCTTTATGTTCTGTGGAATACAAAACCAGAATTCCTTGATATAATGTCAGGTTTTTTTATTCTTTTGATTATGCTATACTAGATTTCCTTAGGATGACAAAAATGGCGATGTCACATTATCTTTATTTGGATAGAAAAAGGTAATATACATGGAGGTAAGACTTACAATCCTGTAACACGGAATGTGCCATTAGAATCTGCTTCACATTCCAACCCATTCCAACTTGTGTTTATGCCATTCCCACAAGGATCATTTCCAGTCCAGCTAGAAAGAAAATCTCTAGGGTCTTCCACATTCTTTTTAAAGGCCCGAAGTGCTTCAACTGATTGAATTTGGACGCCATGTACCGACAAGAAAGAACAATGATAACCACAACACCAAGGACATGCACAATCTCTCTTTTTTTTTTTTTTTTTTTTTTGTAATTTACTAAGGAAATATATACTTACCATCATTTGAATTTGTAAGTGATGTACCAACAACAAAGAACAATGATAACCCCAACATCAAGGGCATGCTCATTCTTATCCATGCTTCATAGATTCTTTGCAATTTATTGCTAATAAAGCCTTGAAAATAGACCTTAAATCTGGAACAAGCAATATAATAACTAAATGAGTAATATCATGAAGAAAGAAGCGTAAAAAACTGTAATTATAGAAGAGGAAATCTATCTAGTAGGAGACATATCTTTAATAAGATAAATGTGATAAATAAAAAAAAGGGTAGTTAAGAGATGAAACACAAGCCTCATTGTGAGAGTAAAGGAGCAGGCAAAAGCATTTGGATCGAATTTCAAACTCTGTCAAGAAACCTTTATTATCAAATTCCATATCTGACTTTTCCAACCACCAAATTTGTTATTTTAAAACATTGACATCTTCAATCCAAGAATACTATTTTTCCAACCACCAAATTTGTTATTTTAAAACATTGACATCTTCAATCCAAGAATACTATATGAAGCCAAATATGTTGGATGTTTGACAAATTAAGAATCTTTTATAGAAACCTAATGTGGCTCAATTAGTATGAAGTCCTTGCATGCGTCATTCACGTAGATCGTGAAAGCTATAATAGGTGTAACTTAACATTGACATCTTCAATCCAACAGTACTCATGTAAAGCCAAGTATATTGATTGCTTGATAATTTAAGAATCTTTTATAAGAAATTTAATTTTACGCAATTAATATGATGTCATCGCATGCATCATTCTTGTAGATTGTAAAAATTATAATATTTGTAACTTTAAAACCTTGACATCTTCACTCCAAGAGCAATATGTACAGCCACATATGTTGGATGTTTGACAATTTAAGAATCATCTAAAAGAAATCTATTGCGGTCTAACTAAGATGAAGTCCTTGCATATGTCATTTGTGTATAGCGTGAAAATTACGTGTCCAATAGTAAAATTAAGAAAATAATTATATAAAATATATGAAAAGCGTTTACAATATCATCATGGAAATTAGAAGGATCTATATACTTCATTCCATGTGAAAGTGGACCATCTATCAAGAACTTGATGCATGCTAGGAGTGTGCACGTCTAGAATAGGCGTCTACATTTTTACGATTCTATATAAATTAAGATTTTATCTAGATAGTTATATTTGCCACTGTAGATGTATGGATACGTCAAACACATATAGCTACATGCACTTGGAATAACAAATGGTTTAGTGGCCCCTGCGAGTCATTTCGCCTAAATCACCGATTCTCTCTTGGTTGGACCTGGGTAGGATGAGCTAACTATATAGTAGGTGTAGATTTGCCATTTTGTAGCAATTTTGGAATATTCAGTTCGTATGAGACATACCAACATTTTTGTTTCCATTTGAAGGATATTGGCTAAGAAATGGTCATTTAAAGTATAGGACATTCTTTAGACGACTTGGTCGTTGGATCCGTCCATTGTATGGCTCAGTTTGCATGTTGGGTCCTTTGAGCACCTCTCGTTTCGACTATGGTCATCTATGATTGGGGATGCCTATGATTCTATAAAATACAGGTATGCCCAAGGTTTTGGAATATGAAATATGGAGACTCATCTCAACATAGATTCGCCTAAGGTTTTAGAACATGAAATACGGTTCGAGATGAGACATACCAACATTTTTGTTTCCATTTGAATTCCACAAATGAAGGATATTGGCTAAGAAATGGTCATTTAAAGTATAGGACATTCTTTAGACGACTTGGTCGTTGGATCCGTCCATTGTATGGCTCAGTTTGCATGTTGGGTCCTTTGAGCACCTCTCGTTTCGACTATGGTCATCTATGATTGGGGATGCCTATGATTCTATAAAATACAGGTATGCCCAAGGTTTTGGAATATGAAATATGGAGACTCATCTCAACATAGATTCGCCTAAGGTTTTAGAACATGAAATACGGAGACTCGAACCTCTACCAAAATGATTCAATATCCTATCAAGAATGCTTTAACTTATGCAACTAGCGAGCTCTTGCTTAATTTTTCTATGGAATCTATGCTTATTTCTTTTATAGAGGTGCACCCTGAACTACCCTGGTCGTCGGATCCGTCCATCCCACGGCCCATATCATATATTGGGGCCTTTGAATGCTTCTCATTTTGACTATGGTCATTTATGATTGGGGGCGCCTATTGAAATATAAAATATGGATTTACCTAAGGTTGAAAGAAAAATGAAATACAGAGACTCATTTTTATATGGGTTCATCCAAGGCTTTAGAATATGAAATACGGAGACTCATTATAAAAATAATTCATTATTCTATCAAGAATGCTTTAACCAATCCACCTAGCAAACCAACTTGTTTTTTTTCTACTGAATCTGTATTTCTTTTTTCCATTGTTTTTCAATCATAAACCAATTCAATTGCTTTAAGATTATGGTCTACTGCCTCAGGAATGCATCCATATCAAATCCCCCTGTTGTGTGGTCAAGCCATGGGGAAAATCAATTTTCCGACCCAAAAACTAGGCAAAAGATGTGATTTTTGCATGGTTAAATGTTGAAAAATGGAGCAAAACTTTGTTATATGGCAAGTCTTTGTATTTGACCATAATATATCTTGATTGTGGCAACTAATGTCAAATGCTAGTGTGTATGATGGAACACTAGCATGATACTACATTCTAGGGAAAGGTCCTTGCAGAACAACATCCGAGTGAAGTGAAGTTCCATTGAGCTGAATGAATGAAAATACAATGACCCACAGGGGTACCCACAATGAGGCCCCAACATGAGTGAATACGAGCGAAAAAATCCAACAATGACGCCAGCAATATAACAAGGATCAAAACATATAACTAGGCCCATGGCCCACAAAGTTCCCGAACCCAAAACCGCATCCAAACTCCGTCCAAGTCAAAATTGAATAGACCAAAGTTGCACCTCGCAACCCCTCAAATGTCGGCTCCCAACCCCCGCACAACAAGAAGGGGTAGAAGTGAACTACAACCGCAACCACCTCGAAACCGCTGAAAATCGGCTATCACCTCAGTGTCTAGAAAGAGGATCGCGCCGAACTGCAAAACACAATCACATAGATGGTTAACATGAAAAGGGTAGGAGCCCTATGGCCAAGCATGCATCATGCTCAAAACGGCAAGCAAAGCACAAGCATCTGACGAGAAAAATAGCAGAGTAGAGAAATTATAAAGAATCATTGGAAGCGACGTTGCTACGCCGAGATAGAGAGAAAATATATAGATACACTAGGCCCAACCACAAGGGTCTTTTCCTCAGTGCCCTCTCGAAGCCACAAAGCTAATCCAGGAAGAGAAAATAGACACATCCAATAAAAGAACCTTTTGGAGCCTACCTAAGAGAGAATAAAAGCACGACCAATGGGAAAAAATCCGAGAGAAAACCCCACGGGAAAAGAGAGCAAGAGAGGAAATATACACAAGAGAAAATATACACAAGAATATACAAAACAGGATCGAGAAGTCATCAAGAATCGTCGGAAGCTACATTGCTACGCCGAGATAGAGAGAAACACATATAGAGATATCTGGAGACATCCTGTATATTGCGATGGGCGATGGGCGATGGAGAATAGTGATGACATGTAAGTATCTAAGCTCAATCATAGATATTATAAAATTATAGATTATAGATTGTTATAATAGACGCCGGTTAGAAGAAATGTTTCTGTTTCTGTTTTTGACCTCCGAGATATGAGTATCTCAGAAGGGTTTGGTATGAATATGGGGAAAACAAAATAGAGAAAATAGGTCGAAACAAAAGGGCGAGAGTCACGATCCAAGTGCAGATGCAGAGGCGTAAAAAGGGGAGAATCGCTATTTCATGGAATTACATGGAAGCATATGAAAGATGGAGGAGATCCCGGCTTCCGGCGAAATTCAAAATTACAGAACCGTTAGAAAGATCCGCATTTAATTTAATTTAATTTAATTAAATCTAAATTAACTTAAGGTGAGGGGGGAGGACGGTATATAATATATAATATAATTTAATCTTATAAACTAATTTAATTTTAGCTCGTTTAACGAAGCTATACGTAATTTAATCCAATTTAAAAATTCTAGCGATTAAAGGATTGGAAAAAAATAATAGTAAGTAATGTTAAAATATTAAAAATGGTACACAAAGGTACAAATTATAAAAGGAATGAGAATGAGAATGAGAATGATTTTTTATCGTCCACTGAGGCCAATTGGCCTATGGGACCCATAAGGAGCGCAGCAAACTTATTACTGTCTAGGTTAAAAAACCCCCGCCTCGAAGGATTTTTGAGGGAAAAACCGTGGCAGTAATAAGAATGCTGTCAAACTGTACAAGTATACATCAATTTTTATATACATGTCAAGTGTGTGCCCGAGGACATAGCTGATCTCGCATGTCCATAACCTCCTGAAGATATGATCCCCACCGCATGCGGATCGCGTGCTCAATGTCACATGTAACGGCCGGCCGCGGACGACCAACTCGAAGATATCGTGTCCGGATTTGATCATATCTTTGGGCAACTTTGAAGGGTATGAGATTCATCCTCAATGACTCCCATTTGGCAGCATTGACAGAGCCTGTCCTAGCGTGGCTCACCAATCCATCTGCCTGTCTCAATTCGAAGATGATGTGCCCCTGTGCGAATGGAGGCAATAAGTCTGCGCCTTTTCATGGGCAAGTGGGTACGCAGGTAGCATTGCGGGCCTCGTTCCAATATGGGATTTATGTGGCGCTGGTAGTGTGCTGTCTTGACCTGTTCAAGAGCATTGGCATCCCAAAGCTTGCTGAGGAAGCAATCGTCAAGATATTGCCTCAAGCTATGGCGATCTGCGCTGTTTTGCACATGTATGCACATGTGCTCCCGCACATTCCATCTAGCCAACCATTGAGCTCTCTTTTCCCTCCAAAGAGGCCTTGAGCGCTCAAAGGCTCCATTGCCATGATATAAGCTAGTTTAGGGGAGACGAGCATCGTCCATATTGACCACCTTCCGAAAATAGACAATGTGGCGATCAAGGGCCGCCCTCAAGAGGCAAGAATCACGCCTCCCTGCAAGAGAATTTGATATGGGACTGTGGACTTCACCCCTAGTGCTTTCATACTAAGAAGGCTTTACGGACTTGCTCCAAGTCATTCCAAGTAGCAAGTGATACTCTTGGGCCCCATACTTCCACCCCGTATAAAAGGACAGGCTCCACTAAGACCTTGAACAAAGGCGTGGTGATGGGCCCAATCATACAACTCGGCTCTATGACTATTGTTTTGCATTGCATATAGTGCCTTCTAGCCCGCCCGTCACTGTAGCCATATGGATGTGTCCCGATGCATAGTAGAAGGAAACTCCACTCCCAAATATTTGTATGTGGATGCAACTTCCACATTTTGGCCTCGATGGCGGAAGGAGGGGACCCTCTACCGACGGAAGATGATATGAAAACCACCTTAGTCTTGGCGGGTTGACGCCGCATATCGGGCCGCTTTGTGTCCGGGGCATCGAGATGTCGCTTGCATGTCCGCTGGTGTGTAAGCTAGGAGGTCCACATCATCAAAGATATATTAACCTGTCGATGATCGATAGAGAAGGTGAGCTCCATCGCCCCCATTATCGGCAACCCGACTCTCCGAATTGATCAATGTAAAGCCCAAACAATGTTGGGGAGAGGGCATCCCCGACGAACCCCGACATCTTGCTATCAAATGGTTGGCTTGTCCAACGCAACCAGAGCATCTTTCGTTATAGCACGCATTAATGCATTCTCGCAAATCTCACAGGAAACCCCGGTACCGCTCTTGCCTTGCCCATAGTTTTTCCCCCGGCCACGATGTCAAACGCCGCAAAATCCACAAAGCAACAATATAGATCCCGGCGGGCGGTTCCCGCTTGCTCTTCAATCGAAGTTCGCAACGTGAAGATGTGGTCAATGGTTGAGTGCCGGGGGTTTGAATCCGCCTCGAAAGTGAGGGCCCGCACCTCTGGCGCCTCCTCCCCGCCCCAGTCAAGCTGCCGCCGAGAATTCCAAAGAAGCGATTTTGCAAACACCGAATCCCGACCATGATTGTTCGATAATTGGGTCAGGCAAGTGTGGGTCACCCGCCTTTATATATGGGAATGCTATTGGTCCACCGCAATGAAACCTTCCTCGTAATGCCTTGTTGAACAAGGCGGTCGTAAGATCGGTATTATGGACGGCCCCGCCCATGGTCGCAATTACGCCGCATACCATCCAAGTCCGGGCTTTCCCATTGGCAAGACGCCGCAAGCCTTGTTCCACGTCCGAATCGTGATTTCCAAAGACCGGGCCTTCTTGCAAGGGTAATGCTTTGCATGTGCACCCCGAGGGTCGATATAGCTGTTGCAAGTATTGTCTCCACCGCCGGGAGTGATATTCCCCGTGGGTCGTACTAGCTTTCTAAGAACCCTTCACCGAAGGTCCCGGGATGACGTTCAGAGGTAAAACATTTCCCTTTGATCTTGTTGCAATGTACCTAGCTTTCTTAGCTTTAAGGAAGATGCGGTACTGTCTGACTGCATGTGGACGTAAAGCAGGGTCTGTGACTTGGCAGAGCCAGCGTTTGTGTTCCTTGCACTCTGCATCAAACCATTGATTACGTGGGAAGGTTGTGTTCACGGAGGTCCGTCCGCGGTGGCTTATCCCAAAGCACCTCTCTCACCGATCCTAAGCACATCGGTCCCGATCGTCTGTCTTTGCTCTAGTGTAGGATATTGCAAAATTTCTGCCAGGTCATCTATAAGCATCTGGGCATAAAGCCCCTGCATGTTCATAATCCAATCGCAGCTGAGGCATGTGAGGAGTTGTTGCACCGGGGGTTCGCACAACCTGCCAAGCCAACTTCAAGTAAGGAGGGGGTAACGTGGCAAATTGGGGGCGAGCGCGAGGATATGAGAATCATATTTTCTAATGTGTGGGGGGAGGGGGGTTAATAACTAAAACCAGCCCGTAGTAATCATTACAAGCGCCAGACCTATGGGGGAAGGGAAGTAATGAGGAAATCATTATGGATGTGGAGCTAGAAAGGAATGGTACGAATGTCAGAGCAACAGGCAGCAAACAGGTGGCGAATACACGTATACGATAGAATTAGGACAGGATAAGACAAGACTAGCAATTAAAGCCGGCGGGCGTAATGAAAACGCGGGAATTCAGACAGATTTCGTAACCCTAATAGGATATAATTAGAAGAAGGTGAAGAGAGAAGATCCGTTCTCGAGCGCCTCAAGCTCAAGTTCTCAAGCTCAAGTTCTATTAGCTCTCACAGCGTCAGGAACCTCTCTAGCTCCACCTTCAGTGCAACGCCAAACCCAGCGCCAACATATTCTTGTGCCAGCAATGGATAAAGGGAAAAGGATCATCCGAGATGAAGACAAGGAAAGGAGATCAGCCGAGAAGCGTCCGAGATCAGGAGTGCCGGGTGACCTTACCGTCCCTTACAATCCAGATCTTGAAGATATGAATCCCTGGTGTATCTGTGACCCAGATTGCATATGTTTGGAAAAGGGTTTAGGTTCATGCATAAGTTGTGGACGTGTGCACTGCTTGTTCTGCGACCGCATACACCACGCGCAATGAAGGATGTCGGATACAGCCTTGGTCTCTTAGGGGTACTTGGAGTGATGTCGGATAAAAACGACACAGTGCGGCGCCAAGATCTAGATAGGGTGATGCAGTGTTTTCATAGGCTTCAAATGCATGCAACGATACAAAAATCTGCCCGATATCAGCACAATCTCTTGGTCGGCGACTATGGCAAAGTTTGCATCTACTGCTGCGAGAAGAACCCGGTTGATTTCTTATGCCAAGCTTTCTGCCATAGAAATCTGGAAAAGGTTCAGAACATTGGGGAGCCATCAACGGGAAAGGAGCAGAAGAAGAAGTAGATCTAAAACGATGAAATATTGAGGCAAATCGGAATGGAGGGAAAAGTGGAGGAGGCTAGAGGTGGTTAGGGAGCAACTTTAGTATGTTAGGTTGTTTTTCCTCGGTTCTTTTTGTTTTCTTTTTTTGTTTCTTCTTGTTATATCCCCTACTGCTTTCGGTTTTGTTTATGTATACCTCCTGAATCAACACTCTCCTTAAAATATGATTCGGAAGTGATCCCTGTCATCTACTAAAGAAGAACAACTGTAACAGCCAGCGGCTGAGAGTTCTGCATAGAAGAAATGAAATACCAGGCTCCAAGCGTGGTTGAATGAATGTATTTAAGTTATATGAATATGATTGTATTATCTCACTTTTGAGAGCTTCTCTGGAATAGTGAATTGGAATTTATGATTATCAAAGGTGAAGTAGCTTCATTATATAACCTGAATTGTTTGCATATGATGATAAAATTGATAATAGTATGAAACATTATGTTCCATGACAAAATGGTGGGGGAATTGCGGACGTCTTTGTACGCTACAAGAATATATCAGAACCCAACAATCATGTGGCAAAGTCAGAAAATGAACCATGCCGCGGCAAAGATCGAATTAGAACAAAAAAGGTGGCAAACATGTCGAAGCCAAAAATATAAGATGAAAGGTGACAGATAAGTCAAGGACAAGGATACTATACCAAACTAATCAGACCCGAAAAAGATCGACCTCGGCAAACAGACGGAGAAGATTGAATAATAATAAAAGAGACGGGTGGAATAATTACGGGCATTTTGAAATTCAAATTAAAACGGTAATTTTGATAAAAATACCGTTTAGAAGGAGGAGATATATAGTCCTAAGGGGACAACACGAATACCTTACAAGAGAGAGTCTAGTAAGAGCGCACTGCCCATTAGTCACCACAGAACTTTCATGCTTTCTTGCAAACAAGAGCTATGGCCGACAGTATCATCAACAGCACCCAGCAGAGGAGAGCAGATGCGGCAAGAGCGCCAGCGAGCCAACAGGATCTTAAGGATTTCCTAGCACAAATGGAATCAAAGATCCCGAACATGGATGCACTTAACGTGCTGGCGGAGATGTGCAACAGTAACAAAATAGCCATCGCTAGCATGGACGTGAGAGTGGGAGGCGTGGAGAAGACGAACGAAGAAATGCAACGCAGAATGAACGAGATCGAAGAGGAGAAAGCAAAGATTCTGCAAAGGTTGGTTGAATTAGAGAAATCAAATGTTGAACTGGATGCATGGGAGTCTTTTGATAGGATAAAGCTACATTTAATGGAATATGATGAGCAAAGTAAAATTAAGCATGATGTTAGACTAATTGGGATAGCAGAGAGACCTAATGAGGATATATATCGAGTTACTGCAGAAGTGTTAAAGACAGTATTCAAGGAACACAGGAGCGTCATTGTCAAGGCTCTGCGGTCAGGACAGTGGAGGGGGAGATCGAGGCATATAAACCTGACACTGAGAGACATGGCAACCAAGGAAAGAATCTTGCGGATGGGATCCAGATTGAGGAATGGAATCAAAGTACAGGAGTCCCTAACGGTGATGCAGCGACAGGGGCTACACATGGAATTAGCCAAAGCCAGGGAATTGAATCAAGCAGGGATACAGGCGGGGGTCAAGAATGGCAAGGTCTACCTCCACAAGAGAGGAAGAGAACAAGTGACCCAACCGCAAGAACAACCAGTGCGGATGCAAGGGATACCAAAAGCAACGGAAGCAGAAAAGGAAAAGGAAAACATACACCCCTTGAAGGCAGTACAACAGGGGCAGGAGAACAGATTGCAAGGGGAGGCACTGAGGGCGATCGCGTTAGAAGGGAACCAGAGAAAGAAACGAAGGCGGGGGAAACGAAGACCGCACACCACAAACAGGGTTCGGGGGGCCAACTCCGACAATGAAGACCATAGGGAGACCAAGAAGAATAGGCAGTGGTACAGAAAACATGGAAACCCCGAAGGAGCAACCTCGGGGGAAAAGACGCTGACATTATGGTACTGGAACTGCACCGGGTACCCGTGGGATGATGGAGAAAGACTAGAAAATGCCCACGGCTGCGACATAATATGCTTAGCAGAAACATGGGAGCATAACGTCAAAAGGCTGCCAGAGGAAGAAGGGTACCAACTGTTCACGTGCTGGAAAGACAAGGATTTCAAGATAGGAGGGGAAGTGCAGGTTTGGCCTGTTATATAAAGAATAATGTAGTTAACAGTGCATGTTGTTACATTCAGATGTCAATAAAAGATATACTAGTAATGGTGCCCAGCGTTGCTGGGTATAATTTGGAACTTTATTAGAAACCTGCATATAGCCTTCTAGACCATTGTAACTGCGCATTTGCATAGAATAACTTCTAGGCCATTGGATCATTTTGAGAACATGTAGATTGCAAGTGACCATGTCTATGAGGTGTTGATATTGTGTACTGAATCTCATATAGTCACTCTTTTGTTGCTTGTATATGAATGTGGATGTGTTGTGTTGTGTTGTCCGGGGGGAGGGGGGGGGCATACATGGGGCGATTTAGGTGAGATCCTATTCTAATGGGGATTTGATCTTTCATTTACTCCTGTGATCCGGCAGTCCAGTATGGATGTGTTGTGAACAACACCATACCTTTTGAAGGCATTGAATTCTATAGTGCGACCTTAGACAATTCTTTCGTTGTGTATAGCACCTTATCTATAGCTACCTTTATAAGTTCTTTGCATCTATAATTAGAGCTACTTTAAAATCTACTTAGATATTATTAATCGTGTGTGTGAATAAAATGTGAAACATGTGTCATGACTCTACATATATTAGAGTAGGCATACATGGGATACATATATTCAACAAAATCCATGAAGCATTGTTTTGAACAATTAATAAGTATGTTGCAAAACAATGGTCTTGGGGTAAAGAAAAAGAGAATTTTATTAGACCCGTGGGCCAAACTGATAAAAAGTGAGCAAGCCATTTTCCCACGCTTCCATTCCCATTCATAGTTACGAAGGGCCAAACTGGTAAGGAGTGAGCAAGTCCTTATCCTACACTTCGTTTCATGTTTGTAGTTACAGTGAATTATTGTCTGACGCTTCCATTCATGTCTGTAATTACAATGGTCCATTTTGTTGTACATGTATGTGTGCTAAAGTATATGATCAACTCTTCTTTAGGAAGTCTCAAATCCACATATCTTCCTAGGCTCATAACTGGCTAAACTTTACTTGGTATTCTAGTGTTAAATTTTTATAAAAAAGAAATTTTATTTTAAAGCTTTGGACACATGGCATAGAAAAATGTCAGCGAAATTTCCACATTAAATTATGTTCTCAAAAGACATTGCATGGAAGAATGTTAGGAGAATTTCAAGATCAAATTATGTTCTTAGGTTTGAGTGAACACAACCATCTCATCATAACACAATACTTCCTTTTACATTAACCATATCATCATAACACAACACTTCCCTTTACAATGTGTTTATATCGTAGAACTGAACAGAGCTTCTGCTTCAAATTAGCATATATTGATGCAACAACAAATATATACAATGGTCCAGCTTTGCTATTCTGCTTAAAATTCGACCAACATTGGAGCATTAAGGAGAGAATGAAGCATTGTAATGGAACTTTTGTGCCCTTGCTAGCCCAACAACAGACACCAAGAGGGCTATTATAAGGATAGCTGCAAAGACCTCCACCACACACACCGAATTGAAACTTCAATTGAACTCTATAAGTGGGAAAGGCCTAAGCAGTGTGCGCACACTTGAAGACTTAAGAAATGGAATGAATATTTATAAATGCAAATTAGATTCACCGCTTGCAGATGTTGTTTGTTCTTTTCCAATCGCAAGAATCTCCCTTTCAAGCAACAACCACAATTTGCTGATTGTTAGAACAAATTTGACATGCAAACAGAGTTTCCTGTCTCAATCTCCTTTTGATAGACAAACTATATACAGAGGCAAGCAAGCATAATGGAATCTCCCCGCTCTCCCCTTCTATCACTGTTTGCAACTCCCTAGTCACCTTCTCGGTTACTGCCTGAATTCAAAGGCGACTAGAAAAAAAAAGGTAGAGCGGGGAACTTCATTGAATCAAAGCCAAAGGCAACAAATTCGGCAAATGTAGCAAACACAGAAATAATTCCATCATTGCGTTGTCTCAAAATCAGTGAACCCTAATATGAAAATGATCTTCACAACGCAAAAAAGTGAATGCCAGGCTCGTTCTTATTTGATATCTACTATGCTACAAAACTTGTATGGCCAGCCAAGAAGTCATTTCCTTAGAAACCACTAAAAGAGCGGGACGCTGAATAGATGACCCACCAATCTCCCAATATCCCAATCACCACCATGGTCTGCGAAATGCTGCTCACTCTGGCTGTGCAAAAGAGTATATTGTCTTCAACTTCTACTTGGTTAAACTTATAGACTTGATTTAACTGCACAGACACAATATCGCATTTAGGGTGATGTTGACTGATGGAATCAGAGAGTATCAACCTACCTGAGCTTTCAATCGGTCCCATCCACTCTTCTATCTGCAGTTACACTGGATGAGTTCTTTAAGGATAAATTAGTTCATCTACATGTTCATCCAAATGAAAATATCATGCCAGGGTATCATCTTCACATATTATAAAACTTCTAACAAATGTGAAGATGAAGGTTACCTGCTGAAGCCAGACATGTATGGAAGATGGTGCTGGCTTGGTAGTCCACTATGTGCAGCCACTCTTCAATAATTCGTCTCCAAGTCCAACAATTCGTATGGATCTTCACCTACATAAGGGCAGACCTGCCCCTTAACTCAGCTTGGATATAGTGCAAAAGCAGAGTTTTACCTGCTCGGCTCGGCCAGAAACTCTCAACCTGTTGCTACTGCTGGCATTGGTTTGCAGCATCCGCTGCAGAAGAACGAAAGTGCTTTTGAGGCGAACCCTATAACTCGATATCCAATCCAGAGGCGATCTGGGCCTTAAATTTTAAGGGCTGAACTTCTTTGGCATATATAATAAATCTTTGCATAAAGAAGATCCTTCATAGAAAAGGGCAGTGTCCATCTCTAGAACAGGCAGCAGGGCGTCGAATAGGGTTTGGGCTTGGCTGCCATTGTCAACCATCTCCAGAACAGGCAGCAGGGCTTAAAGCAGAAGGGTTACAACTACTTCTGCATCAGTTCCACATCGAATCAAAACATGCAGTTTAGCCAAATCATGGCTATCAGGTCATACTGCCTGTTTTGTCCATGTTGAGCAAGAACCCTATCTGCAGTATCGGCCCATGACTACCAGACCATCATATTTTCCGCAAAGATTCAAAATCACCAGTAAGATTTTTCTAAACATCTTGCATTCCAGTTTTTGCTAGTCAGAGCACGACCTTCAGGCAGCGCATGGTCTTCAACAGATCTCGATTCAAAATCACCAGTAAGATTTCTGTAAACATCTTGCACTCCACTTTTTGCTAGCCAGAGCATGGCCTTCAGGCATCTCATGGTCTTCACCAGATCTCCGTTCCTCTGCAGATCGCTCACCTTCTGGAGACCCGAGCTTCTGGATCGAAAACAAAAAAAAAAAGTTTTTTGAGTGTCCACCGTTGATCTGGCCTGGTCAAATTTAGCCGTCGAATTTAGGGCATGATGGAACACCGGATAACATTATAATATAGGATGGTCTTGAATATCCAATTGAAAAATAAACAAGAAATATTTCTGATAATTACATATTATCCGCCAAACAGTGATAAGCTGGAATTGCTGGACTTAGGGAAAAATATAATGAGATGGAAAGAACAGGGACCAATGGTACTAGTAGGAGACTTAAACACTAGAACCAGCAGGAACAGTCACAAAGCACACAAATAGAGGAGAAAGATGGCCAGATAACATACACAACAAGGGCAGAGGAATGGCAGAGAGACACGGAGGATAAGGCAGAGGATAATGCTAAAGGTGAATTACTGCTGGAAGTCTGCACGGCAACGGGAATGATCATAGCTAATGGAGTAAAGAAATGGAGGGGATCAGGGGGTTTTACAAGTCAGAATGCACACGGTAAGAGCGTAGTGGACTACGTAATCTTGAATGACCAAGCAGCAGGAAGAATAGAAGGACTAGTGCTACAGGAGTGGCCGACAGGAAAAAGAGAAAGCCACAGAACGATCCAGCTAACAATCAGAATAGATGGGGCACCACAGATTGATAGCACAGGAAGGAAGGAGGATAATAAGGACAGCATGAGGATCCAATTCCAAGAGAAATACGCAGAAACATTCATACACACAATCAGAGAGAAAATGGGAAAATGGGATTGGGAAAGACACAGCGCGAACGACAATGGAAACACCCTCAATGACATCATGGTAAGAGTAGCGACAGAGGTGTTTGGGAAAAGGATCAAAACTAGAAAGAACAGGGCATTCAGAGCATCAGTATGGTATGCTGATGAGTGTAGAGAGTAAAAAAGGAAAACAAAAGGACACAGAGGAAAGGAGACATACCAGAAAGAAAAGGCAGCATACTTAAGATTACTAAAGAAGAAACGATATAATAACCTGCTACAACACCAATGGTATATGGGAAAATTGTTAAAGAAACAGCCTCGGAAAGGGAAAATCTTTTCTTAGGGTCTTTTTACTTGGGCATATTGGTCTTTTTCTCACTACCATTAATATATTGTTCCCTTTTTCACTAATTTTACTTGCTAGTTTGTCACAATTTTTAAAAAGTTGGAAGGTTTACTATCACCTACTACTACTTACTATTTGTTTTGCCTAGATCATAATGCACATTTAGATTGTTACAACAATTGTATTACCTTATTTTAAGACTAAGCAATAGATATATTGTACTATTGATCTAGTTCCCGTTACGACTAAATTGCTATCTTGGACCCATTATAATGAACATTGTAAATGGGTTTCTTTTTCTTTGCCATTTTCAGTCTCAAAGGATTGAATTGAATTGAATTGAATTGATTTTTATCGTCCGCGGAGACCAACTAGCCTATGAGACCCAAACAAAGAATACAACAAGCATATTGTTGTGCATGATGGAGCCCTCATAAGTGAGATTGAGAAATATAGTGGACAAACAAAGGTGTATGGCTATATGTTGGCATTGAAAGCCCATGCTTGGTTTCATGGCCAAGGTAAATACATAAATTCTAGAAGTGTTCAAAAGTGTTGGATGCACAAATACAAATAAGTGCATGTATTGATTTCTCTTGTCATATAATTAAAACACACTTTCACAACATTGGTAAAAGCAACAATTTTCTTGCTGAGCATATTCTACAATGTAGTGCAACTAATATAGTACGTAGCAAAAGGTTTTGTGAAGGTATTAGAATCAACAACTTGGCAGACACGAACTATATTCTCTCATATACACTTGGTCAGATTTCTAAAGAAAATTCCATTGCATGAGTATCTGTTCTACCAGATTTAAAGTTCCAAAGTAGAAATGTTATATTATTTTGTCTACAAGAATTCAAATCCTTACAAGTTAAATAGGTTAATCCTCTATGCATGAGAAGCGATCTGCAAATATATGACTCAGAAAGCACACAATTGTAAGGGCCAGATAGAGTAATATACAGATGATCAGTCATATTACTATTAAACACCCTTGTCTCTATAACAGACATGGAATGTCAAGAACAATATATAGGCCGACTACAATATATAGGCCAACTGAGTGAGTTTATCTTTGTTGTACAAGTAAAAGGCACTTGTACAATTCAATGCATAGCAAACTGTGGAATAATTCAGATGTTATCTTGTCACTGTCTCATGAAATACATTATTTCTTTGTTTGTCAAGAGCTCAAATGCATGAGATCTGCTCCTTTTATAGTTGACATGTGCTCACAAGGATAATTTCTATAGTCTTTGAATGTTGAATATCATGTAACAAAGCAAAGCCTAGTGTGTTAGAAATTTTATCAAAATGCAAATATTAGTAAGTTAATTCACATGAGCTAAAGAACCAATACACAAAACACCTGGTCAACAAGAAATTTAGCACTCAATATAAATGCTATATTAAATCTTTTGTGGATTGTCTTAACCTGATGCACGCATAAGAAATCAACATGAAGCAAACAATAAAATTTCTCATTTAACTAACTTGAAGAATGGCATCCAAATAAGGATCCAACTGCAATCCTAGGGCCTTCACATGTCGCATTAAGAGATATTCTGCAGCACGTCAAGGCAAGTGGGTCTGCCTTCCGGAAGATTTTCAATCCATTCTTATCAAGAATCGCAAATGGCTATGCAAAACCTGTAGAATCAGGTTAACAGCTTGCCTTGACGTCGTGGAACAAGAAGGGGGAAGCCATTCTTGCTTCCCCCTGACCTGCAGAATCCGGTCGCGCCTACACGGCGCTCCCGGATTCTGCAGGTCAGGGGGAAGCAAGAATGGCTTCCCCCTTCCCGTTCCACATAACAAGATGCCAATGCACTTACTAATCTAAAGGTTCTTCCGCTTCTTCAACCTCTACTTCAACCTCTACTTCAATAGAATGTGTGCACAAATGCATGCAAACTCAGCCAGTCGGTGCCGACCCATTAAATGGTCTGCCTGCAAATGAATCAGTAAATTTCAAGCAGAGGTATTCTAAGCAGCATCTGATGGACATTTGCCGATGGATAGGCAGGAGCATTCTAAGCAGTCGGTGCCGACCCACTAAGCGTCCTGCCCGCAAATGTCTTATCATAGTAAATTCTAAGCAGCAGCATTCTAAGCAGCGTTTGTTGATGGATAGGCAAAGGCATTTGATGATGGATAGCAGGGGCATTCTAAGCCAGTCAGGCACCGGCCCACTAAGTGGCCTGCCTGCAACTTAATCATCATACTAAAATATACACAGACAGAGGCGTTCTAAGCAGATGGATTTGCAAGTTCTAAGCAGCGACATTTTAAGCAGCATTTGCTGATGATAGACAGAGGCATTTGCTCATAAATAGACATTTGCGTTCTAAGTCGGTCGGCGCCGACCAGAACGAAACTCACCTCAAGAACGCAATAGCCCCACAGGCGCCGACTCAGTCTAAGAAGCATACTAAAAAGTAGTCCTTTGATGCCATCGCTACAGGCCAGTCGGCGCCGACTGGCCGTCTCCACTTGTCTCCAGCCTTCTGTTCGACCAAAGTTGAACAGTTTCGGACATCCTGTTTGACATAACTAAAAATATTCTTTTGTTTGGACAAAACCAAAATATTCCAAAATAATTGCATTAGCAATATTCCTATGCATCCACTACGGAGAACCGACGCATCCAATAGAGCCTGGGGCAGCCAAGAGCAGGTCTGCAATATAGAAGTTGGGGAATCGAGTTCTTGAAGCATCTCTATGGCACCTATTTTTGGAAGAACCATCTCTGATGAACGAATTTGTGACAGATATGAAGAACCCAATTGGATAAAAAAACTCTGTGGTATAAATGAAGGATTTGAGTCATTGGAGTTGATAAGCTCCATTATCAAAGATGGGACAGGTACATGAGGCAATAATCAAACGAAATTAAAAAGAAAGAATGTAGAAGCCAACAATATTCGGAGTGAGAAAGAAGCAAATCGAATGGAATTAACGTACCACGTGTTGCTAAAAATGATTATGTTGTGAGAAACTTGTTCGGTAGTAGACAAATACTCATAAGAGAAATAGAAGTTGCAAACACTAATTGGGCTTTCCAAAGAACTACAGGAGATAGTAAAGTTAGGTATCAAGGGAGAATAAGCATGAACATTAAAAAAAAAAAAAATGTCACAAGCTTATCAACAAAGATCCATCATCCACAGTTGCACTCTCCTTTTATGGTTTCAGGTCATTTATAATAGATAGTCTGGTTTTGTAGAGATAATTTGAAGTGCACACATGGTATTTGCATGTTTCCTTAAATTAACTCCCTCCCCCCAAACAATAATGACATGCACATGTCATAGGCAAGAGGAACATGGTGGTTAGAACTTGGAACTTTGCATGAATTTATCCCTGCATATTCTTCAGGAAAAGGAAGCAAAAGAAGCAAACTGCATTCATGCACATCAAGGCATCGAGATGATAAAAGCGCTAAGAGGAGATCAAAATCGGTATGAACCTTGAAAAAAGAGAAAATACATGGGAGATGTTAAATATGCATAAATGTGGTGCAACCAAAAACATTTTGACTTCGTCTTGGAGAGGGAGAAGATCACATACATTGGTAGCATAAAAAAGTGCTGCTTGCACCTGTCCTAACTTTCAAAGCAAGGCATTGAAGAACAATTACTCTCCTTGTAAATACATGTTCTACGTCGTTGTGAATATACTAGAAGAAGATTTAGCAACTGATTTGATCCCGATTCAGTTGATCCTCTCTGAAGCTACTTTGAAGATGTCAATCACAAGCCAACTGCCGAAAAAAGACCAAAGTGCCCATGAAAAAAGACCCTATATAAATTTACACTCCCTCGGAAATTTTAGAGGGGACTCAAACAGAAGAGAGGGGACAACAATATGAAAGCAAGGAATGAACAAGATGATATCGGAACAGCGGGATGGGAGAATTACCTGGATAATGTATAAAACAGGGGCACCACCAGTACCAATACCAAGACTGCAGGATTTGGACAAACCATGCTTCAGCATGCTAGAAGTAATGATAGCCCTAAACAGGATGGCTAAACATAAAGCACCGGAACTATATGGCCTGACTCTAGAATTGCTGAAGTGTGCTGAGACAGAAATCGGCAGACAGATCACAGACATTTTCAACGGCATCATACACACAGGACTTCCAGAAAGGTGGACATACAATAGAGTCATACCTCTACATAAGGTAGGGAGTAGACAGGATCCAGGGAACTATAGGACGATAATGGTGAGCTCCTTGGAAAAGCACTAGATAACAAATTAAAGAAATGGGCAGAAGAAGGGAACATGAGAGCACAAGGGCAAGCAGGATTCAGGCCGGAGCACTCAACCACCGACCACCTGGTGACTCTTCAGATACCAATAGAGCAGAACAAAGCACAGGGGAGGAAGATCATCTGCTGTTTTGTAGATTTCAGAAAAGCATTCGACACAGTTCCGAGGGAGAAGCTATTAAAAAGATTGATAGACATGCGGGCCCTGATAAATATGGTTGGGTCGATTGAAAGACTATACCATAAAGTATATGCTAAGATGGAATAGGAAGGACAGCCAATAATCTGTGACACGGGCGTAAAACAGGGCTGCCCGTTATCTTCAACTCTGTTTGGAATATACATAGATGCTTTGCAGGGATACATAACAGAACAGCAAGGGGACGATTATGCCCCCACACTAGGAGACACGAAAGTACCAATAATGCTATATGCTGACGATCTAAGCATGATGGCCACAAAAAATAAAGGGATGCACAAACTGTTAAAAATTCTAGAACAATTCTGTGAAGAAATAGGGCTGACCGTGAATCTGGCAAAAACCAAGATAGTCATATTTGGTCATAAGAACAGACATAGACCCTTTAGATACAAGCAAAGAGACATAGAGGAAGCAACGGAATACAGATATCTAGGGTATGACGCGCATGGTACAGGGAAATGGGCCAAAGGAGCGGACGCCAGGTTCCAGTCAGCCATAGGAAGTTACTTTAACATGAAGAATTTCTGCAACAGAAGCAGAATAATTGACTGGGACATCAAATGCTACTTATTCAGTGCAGTGGTAGCCACCACTCAGTTATACGGGGCAGAAGCATGGGGGCCAGGTGCCAGGTCTAGCAGATAGAAATTGGGAAAAACAGGAAGGAATCCTTAGGCAGTGGCACAGACAGGAATTCAGGGTAAGGACAAATACGCCACTAACAATCATGATCCTCGAAACAGGGCAAAAACCAATGGAGGTGAGACCATGGGAGAGGACCATAAGGTACCTGATCAGGGACAATGCAGGAGACATTCAAGGAAAACTGTCCAGTATTGCAATTACCGAGTCAGCAAAATCACACATCCTCACGGGAAGTGGATGGTTTAAAGATGTGGCAGTTTGGACCAGAGAAATGGGATCAAATTTGAGCGACATAATTGAAGAAGGGCGGTGGAATGAGGAATGGGCAGACAGAGCCACAAGAACATGGTTGCAAAGGCACACAGGCCCCAAGACAGCCTGGCTCATGCAGGTTTTCAACCCAGATTAGCAAATAGGACACCAGATGTATCGGGATAACATACTAGGGAAAAATAGAAGAGATATTCTGGCCAAATTTAGGATGGGAAGTCATGATCTAAGAATCGAAAAGGACAGGTGGAGAGGGATAGACAAGGAGGACAGGATATGCAGAATCTGTGACGGTGGGGGAATAGAGGATGAGAACCACATGATTAATGACTGTCCGATCTACGGAGACATCAGAGACAAGTACAGAAGTATAAGATGGGGGGAACCGGTCTACGTTCTGATGACGATAACAGAACCGCTTCGAGATTTGGCAGACGCGATTCAGAGAATGCTGACAAGACATAGAGAAGTACACAGTGAAAGAGGGTTCGTAATATGATCCGTACAAAACAGGTCATAAAACCCCATATAAATTGTTCAGTTAAAAGCTGATTGATAACGACGCATCACTGCACGACCAAGAAGCCGAGATAAATCGGGATGCCGGTATTAAAAGAAAAAAGTCAGCCTTCAGAAAAGGCTACATAATAACAGCGTGATGTGCTAGTAGCACCCTTTTTAGGGAGCTCGCCCATGCTACACAAGTCCAGGGGCCTCGCGGCACAAGGGACATTAATGTATTCTATTCTATTCTATTCTATTCTATTATATAGAGATATACCAGGCCCGACTGCAAAAATATCCCCAAAAGATAATATACACAAGAAAAAAGGCGCCACCCAAAAAGAATTGGCCCTAACAGAGTGGAACAACCAATGTAAAGTCCAATCCAAATATCAAAGGAGGGAGGGGGGAAACTCCGCACAACAAAGAATTCAGCTCAGAGGAAATGGCAATGAAGGAAAGAAACAAGCAACAGAGTATATATAAACAACAAAGCCAAGATGAGAGCCTGCGCTATAGAAAGTACAGGCCACAGAAAAAGCGGATCCAAAACTAGCGTGGCGCCAAAACATACGTCCCTTTCCCTAGAATGATGGTTCTCTTCTGTATAAGAAGAGAAGCATGGCATTATATGGAAAGGCCCTTGCACAACAACATCCGACACAAAGAGGAACCTACCTCCAAACTCCTCTCACAGACCAAGGCTATGGGAGACGAGGCGGGATACCAACGCAAATAGAGGGGAAGAAGCACAAGAAACCCTGGGACAACGGGAATGCATAAAGTAAAAAAGGCATAAAAACCAAACACAAACAACAACTATGGCCACCACCAAAGCACAGAAAACAAATTGTAGAATCAACATACCAATAAACTACATAGAACACCTAACGACAATCCAGAGAACAAATGAAATCCAAAACAGGATGGCCAAAATACTAGACATCAACAGAAAGATGAGATCACAGTGATAAAAGGGGATAACGAGACAACAAAGATAAGAGAGCATCGAGAGAAACAAGGCAGAAAGGGCAAGCAATAGTTCTAGAGTACTGGAGGGCATGGTCTGGTGAGAGCAAAAAGGACAACTAAACAACCAGAGTAAAATGGAAGGAAGAGAACACCCAAGAAAATGGAGCAAAAAAGGGAAAGAAAAAGACAGAGACAAAGGAGCAATGAAGAAGTCGAATGAGCAAGTAAAACTGGAATTTGATCCATTGGTGCATAAAATGGAGGGACCAAAGGAACAATGCAGAGGGACATAAAAAAGGAGGACACAATGTAACAGGGAATAAATTACTAATCGCATATTTCTTATTAGCTAAAATAAATTTAGCTAAACTTGCTCGATATTAATCCCAAAACTTTCTGTGGTTTAGCTAAACTCTACACATTTCTCCTCTCATACTTTCTGGCGTTTAGCTAAACCAACCCAAACATCATCCCACAAATTTCTATGGTGTGGCCAACAGAAAATATTAAGCCAAATCACTATACTTCTTTTCAATTGTCTCCACTACAGAGACAATTGAAAATAATGCTAACTAGCAAAGTCTAGGACCCAAATTAATTCATAATGCTAGAAACTAAACTACTAATCATATATTTCTTATTACCTAGAATGATATTAGCTAAACTAGCCTGAAATTCATTCTAAAAGTTTCTATGGTTTAGCTAAACAATACCAAATTTCACTCTCTTACTTTCTAGTGTTTGGCTAAAGAGTTCCAGGGTTGGCGTAGTCCCGAAAAAAGTTAAGCTAAAATTATTATTTTTTTCCCAATTTTTTCCATTTACTTTAGCCAAATTTTTTTGAAAATGTGCTAAAAAATCGCCAAATAGCTAAGTTTAGCCCTTAAATTATTCCATGCAATGTAACCCTCGCAGGGAAATGAAGCTATAGGAACAACAGATAAGACCATGATGACGTTAACAACGTAAAGATCTTAAATGACTAATGAACCAGAAAACACCACAGTAGCAAAAGAAACTATAACCCGAACTAACTTAACCAGGAATAGAAAAGGAGCCAGAGACAAAGAATCAAAGACGGAATGATGCAATAGACTAAAAGAGAATAACATCAACCAAGTTAAACGAAACAACAAGCCGAAGGAACTCAAAGAAGGAAACAATGTAACCACAATGAAATAAAGAAATGATATTCTGTGGAATAGTCCTGATAGCACATATGTCAACTGAAGGTCAATGCAACAAATGAAACAAAATGCACAGATAAGGAGCTAGAATGCACAGATAAGGAGTTGATGGGGAACATGGAGCAAGTGGAAGAACGCAGAAAGAGGAGCAAGGAAGGAGAGACAAAATACCAGAAGAACGGACTGCAAAAAGAAGTAATGGGATAACAAAGATAAATAGAATAATGCAACTAAGAAGGCAGATGGGGCAAGTAACGAGTGCTAGAGCACCAGAAAACGAAAAAAAACATAAAATTAACCAATGGAACAATGTGGTGAAAGATGGAAAGGGAATTTAGAGTACTAGAACACCAAAATGCATAAACAGAACAAATGAAACAATGTAGTGAAAGATTGAAAAGGAATTGTTGGGAGAAAAACAACCAAAACCACGAAATGAAATACACAACTAAAGAGAACATGAAATAAGAAAATCGAATGAAGATAACAAAGTTTGAAGGAACCTGAAAAGATGAACCCAGGATAAGGAGGATGAGCAGGCGAATGGAATAATGCACATGTAGTTAAATTAGAGTGAGCAAAATGGAACTGATGGAGTGAGTAAAGAGACCATCGGAATAGGGATGAAAGGTTAGATAGAGGCAACAAGGGGAACTCAACTAGAAGCCAAGAGCAGTCGAGTGACCAACAGTAATGAGACAAAGAGCAAATGAAGCAATGGAACAAACAATGCAACCCGAACAGGATGAAGCAACTACAAAGAGGACTAACAGTAACTCGAATAGATAATCAAATGAGAAAGTCAAATGAACTTGTATGGCATATGTGGAAAGGAGCAAATAATAATAACTGGAGCCAAATAGGTAGATGGGACAAACAGGAAGTAATATGGAAAAATGGGTGGCTAAACAAGACCAGAGAGGAGGGAATCAATTTGTAAAACTCATAGACAATGAACAATAGAAGCCTTTAGTTGGCCAACTGTGACTAACCCAACAGCCACAAATATAAAGAAACGTAACTAACTAGCCAACGTAACAAAGATGTATGTACAATCCAACCCTGTATGAACACGAGTAACATAACCAGAGAGAACACCTTATCACCTATCTCTTAGCACCCTGATCAAAAGCCTCAACCAAGTAAATAACTTGCAATAGACGCTTATGTGAAGAGATCTCCCTGGCCTAGAGGCCAAATCAGTGGACTGCTTCTAAAAGGATTGCATTTCACATGGCAAAGTCTTGGCTAATATGGAGTGTATGGAAGCGAAGACGAAGAAAGGTCTTTCATGATAAGCGTATTTCTTCTTAGGTGGTGCTTCAAGAAATTCGTAAGAAGTTGTATAATTGCTTTCAGATCTCCAATTGGCCTGATCGTATTAAAATTCCAATATGGAGTGATTATCTAAAAGTGATTGATGCTTCAGGGACATTTCTTACTTCTTGAAGTACTCTGTAATATTTTGAGTGTATAATATGAAGTAAATCACGTTCTTCAAAAAAAAAATATCTATAGACAAATGACATCATGAAATGTAGATATAGGAGAAGAAATGATTATGGAAAAATGCCCAAAACCGAACACATGGCACCTCATGCATATTAGGGTCAAAGCATGGAGCTGGGGGGCATTTTTGCGCCAGCCAAGCACCCCCTAAGCACCCAATGCGAGAAATTTTACTTATTTTTATCTTTTTTTCTATAACTCCGATGAAGCTGAAATTTTGTATTCCAAGGCGTAATATGAATGCGTTTCAGGGAAAAATATCAAAAAAATAAAAGAAAAATATTTTTTAAAAATACAAAGAAAATAGCTCCGGAAAGCACCCCCTAAGCACCATGTGTCGCTGACACAAAAAGTGTCCCCCACCTCCATGCTTTGACCCATTAATAACCCAACACATGCGCATTCAAAATTTTCTCTGAAAAAAAAAACAATCGTAGCAAACCATGTGAGGATTCAAGTAAAACAATGCATCAGGATAACAAACCAAAATGAATCTAATGGCCCATATGAAGCCACATGGTGCCAGTCCTAGCACCTTATGTCGAATGTCGAACATAATAGGATAATATAGGATTTGAGCTAATGAGAGACTGCAACATGTAGAGTCAGCAAATATTAATTCTAGGAAACCACCACAGTGAGATAACGAGAAACTATAACCAATTTGACGGCCACATGACGCATAGGATAATGCAAGATCTGAGCTAATGAGAGACTACAACATGTAGTGTCAGCAAACGTTAACTCTAGGAAACCACTACAGTGAGATAACGAGAAACCATAACCAATTTGACGGCCATATGGCGCAAGCCCTAACACAAGTCCAAAACGTTTGAAGAATGCAACGTAACGAGGTTCTGGGAAATGATAAACAGTAAAGTCCATGCAATTTGTTCGATGTAACCCTCAAAAACCAAGAAATTCCAATTCTACGATGACAAGAAAAATGCTGATAAAAATGCACCATGATGTCAAGTTTACAAAACTATAAAATCCAACGCTATCATAGGAAAATGACCACAAATACTTTTAATAAGAGAGTCCATGTGACTGACCAACAAATGAAACATGGCTAGGGACACATAATGCATGTTTGCAAAGATCACCAAGAAACGAGAATATTATTTATTTCGGATATAACCCCGTACTGACAAAACCAGATTTTCTTGAGAACAAAATATATAATCTAGCGCATGATTGTGAAGGTGATCAATGAGAATATCAAAACACAAACATGTAGTGGAAATAGATCAAAGAAAAATACTGTTGTCTGATTGAGGAGTTGTGTGACCTATGGACAGACTCGAGCCGATACCAAAAACAAAAAGACAAAAGCAAATGCTCCAAGTGTTCAATGAGAGCAAACGTAAAAAATCTAGCTCACGTATAAGGTTCCTTAGAATGGTGAGAATTTTGACAATCTTGCAAAAGAGTGAAGAGATAATGCTGTGTCAAATGATGGCCATATACTGTGCAAAAAATCACAACAATCAGATCTGCAAATTAAAAATCTAGACTGTTTACCAAACAACAAAGCAAACAAAACGACACACGAACTCTTATCAAATTACTACTTAAACCTTACCAAGCACGCAATTGCTTAGCACACTACCTTGCTCAAACTCACCTCCTCGAGCTAGCATTAAACTTTCAATATTCATCCATTATCGAATAGTGAATTAAATCGAAATAATGAAAAATGAAGATCAGAAGGGAGGAATGAAATACTGATAGACCACACTGCCAAAACAAGGAAGAACTCAATGAACCACCAAGACTTTGAAAATACGACCCAAGAGTCATCAAAATTTAGACGCTCCAAACAAGAAGCACAAAAAATTCACCAAACATTAACAAACTCCCCTTCATACAAGCTCAGAGGAAGACCAAAATCCAAAAGCATGACTTGAAGGGATAAACAACATATGACCCATACAGACCCAGCAAGAAGGAGGGACCGACTATTCAAAAAATAAAATGAAGAATCTAGATGAGATATTCAACAAAATTTGGACTTATTCAAATTTGATAGATAGCACTTCAAGAATGCCATTATAAGAATATATGTATTGTTTGATTCTTCTTGATTGTTATAATTTTTATAAGTTTTAATCATATAAGTTTATCTTTAAATTAAAACAATAATGGTTATCTTCAAACTAATTAATTAAATGATATAAAGTTATTGGTTTAATAATAACTATTGAATAATCTATTATTGATGAAATAAAAAAATATTAATAAGCTATTCAGTTTTTATTGCACATAAACATAATCATTTAATTAATTTCAATCTAAAACTTTCTTTAGATATTTTGAAAAACATAATATTTTAATTATGGAGAGTTATTTTAGACAAAAATTTAATTCTAAAGAGACGAAACTGAGAATTAGTTTAGAAAGAAATAACATTTTAATTATACAGAGTTATTTTAGATAAAAATTTTATTTTAAATAGACAAAACTGAGAATTAATTTAGAAAGCAACTTTAAACTTTAGTAAGTATCATATTTTTTATCTGAACAGAACAAATTATTAAAATCAATAAGAGCTAAAAATACATATAATATTATCTTGGCATTCTTGAGGTATATTTATTAGATTTGAATAAGTTCAAATTTTCTGGCAAACTTTTTGTGCATAATGGGCCCAGCTTATTAGCCACAATACTCCCCTCCAATCCTATTGAAGCACAAGAAAAATAGCTATTTTTAGCAGAAAAATTTTCACACCATAGCTTACGAGGCTTCTAGATATGAGGCTTCTAGCTATGAGGCTTTTGGGTAATTCCCAAAACCAAGACTAAAATAATACGATGAACATGCCCAAGCTGTCCTAATTGGCCCTAAATATAGACCTCAAAATAGCGCCAAGGACACATTTGAGACTTGAAGATATATAGAAACAATAAGCAATTTAGAACAATGTCCCATTGTTAACCATTGTCTAAGGTTTATTTCTGGGCTCTGCTATCTGACTTCTAGACTTTGTATTTCTTTCTAATGACGGCATAAAAGCTACATTAATCAATTATTATATGATATAGCCGTCGTAAGTAGTTAGTGTAAGATGGGATGCATGACAGCTTAATCACTTATCACACATGTCATTGTTGAAACTGTATTATCAACAATTTGTGAGTTAAGGTTCTCAGAACTGTAAAGTTATAAATGGGATATCTAGACTAATATGAAATTGGGTTCTTCAAATAGACATACTAGCAATATAGTGTTGTTGACTATAAGAGTTAACTGACCAGATCAATAATTTGCGATACACAAGAAATGATGATTCATGCCAAGATGATTTTGCATTGGGGTCTCAAGATCCCAAACCGTTTTGTGGATTTACACAGCCTTAGCTTTTTATATTCAAACGCCCATGCCTCGGTTAACCCTGCTGATAGACTCAGCTACCTGATAACATCAAATTAAAAAAACTTATGGATGGCTAGCAGAGAATGGACGGCTGCTCCATGTGCTCCAAACCCTGTTTAATTAGTAAAAAACGAAGGAGAATCCATAGCTTAAAATTTGAACTTATTCAAATCTAATAAATATACCTAAAGTTTAAAATTGCTTTCTAAACTAATTCTCAGTTTCATCTATTTAAAATAAAATTTTTATCTAAAATAACTCTGTATAATTAAAATGTTATTTCTTTCTAAATTAATTCTCATTTTCGTCAATTTAGAATTAAATTTTTGTCTAAAATAACTCTGTATAATTAAAATATTATTTTTTTCAAAATATCTAAAGAAAGTTTTAGATTGAAATTAATTAAATGATTATGTTTATGTGTAATAAAAAAGTGAATCACCTTGTTAAACCACCACATGTGTAGGCAGAGAAGTTACAGGTATATTGACCCTTTTAATTTGAGATTTTTCGGTCTGGCGGAAAATGTTTTTGGTTTTTTGCCTTGAGTGATATCCTAAGATTCTTGGTCTTTTGGTGGCCGGAAAAGATTTCCTGCTTCCAAAAATCGGGAAAAATAGTTTGTATGATTTGGGGTTTAAGATTTTCAGATAGAAATTTTCAAAATGGGTCCAGATTTGGGATCGAGGTTTTTGAAAGTTGTTTCGATGGATCAGGAGGGCAGAATAATCATCTCATATGCTATGCTACCCCCTAAAAGTCGCGAGCAAGGGCAACCCTGGCGACGGTAAACCGGCCAATCAAGCATCTGGATTCGACTGTGGTAGAACAGGTATGGTTCGCCCCCATGCTGCTATTTCAATCATCCGACATGCATCTTTGTATTGAATTAAGGAGCGTTTACGGACTGCAGCGATTGCTGAAGCTTGGTCGAATTGTTGTTGTAGTATATTGCTGGTATGTGGCTTGCCAAAAAACTGAGGTACTTGGGAAATTCTGAATAGGTTTGTTTATTCGTGTTGCAACAAAGCATTTGCAATACATTTCTTCTCTGTTATTGCTTTGTTGCCCTTTTTGGCTGCTTCGACACTAATACAGGAGTGTTTTGCATATCTGTCGTGGTTACAATTATAGAATTATGGAGGTGCCATCGTAGGTTAGAAGTGTAGTCTGAGCCATAGATTTGAGCCATAGATTTATGCAGGCCCTTTTCTAAAAGCCGCCCAGCCCCTTTGTCTCTGATAGAAGAAGAAATAACTAAAGACAAGATCTGAGCTCCAAAATTCTTAGTGTCGAGAATGCAGCAGAGCTGCAGTCTCTCTGAGAATGGTAATCTAACTATAAGGTCCCTTGGTTGTACGTTTGACAATCTTATCTTCTTCTAGGCTTGAGTATCTTATGTTTGTATTCTTTCTTTCTAGCACTCCAGAACATGTTTCAAATCGTGCAAGAAGTTCTGGTCCACATTTACAAGTTTGAAGTTGTTTTTCATAGATTCACATTTAATTGACTTTGACTCTGGTGTATCTGCATATATAGGGATCTGTAAAGGGATGCGCGACACAATGGCAAGGGGCTTTACAAGCGATAATGCAGGTAAATCTTAAGCTCTCTCTATAATATTAAAATTTGTTGTTATTGAAGCAGTCTATTTAGATATAGGCCGTTGTCTACGTCTTCTTTTTAATAATTGATAGCTCTCTTTTTGGCTCTCTTCAAGATTTCTTTCATGCATGGGAAGTAATGCAGTTCACTGTTTTGCATGACTATCTTTAAGTCATTTTCGTTTTCAACTATGAAAGTTTAAGCATAGCAATGCAGTTCAAATGCAGAGCATAGAATGTCATGCCTTGGCAGCTTTGGTTCTCTGCCAGAGGTTCTAGAAGCCAGTGGAATTTAGGCACAAATCCCGAAACTGCTAGAAAGTGTTGGTTTCTCATTCCCATTCAATAAAGTGATATTTGATCTATTTTATTCTCAAATATGCAGGATGGCTGTTCAATCTTGAAAACACTGCATTGTACGTAAGGCTTTGCATCAATTGCCTTTCCATGGGCTCAAAGCACTTATAGTTGGAAATTCAAAGTTTAAGCCAGGTAGGGTTGTACAACTGCTTGCTATATGTTGATCTTGGCTATTTTAATATTGTGAAGCGAGATGTTGCTACAGTAGATGAAGGAATAGGTGAGTTTTCATCATTAGATCCACATTGTTGTCCATGCAATTGTCAACTATTGTCACCCATGCAATTGTCAACAGCTATTAGCAGCCTCATGATGCCATATTTCTGTCAGCAATAGTTACAAGAACTGTTAATCATTTAGTAGAAAGGAAGGATGCTAATGATATCCAAACAATGTGTTAACGGAAGTATTAATGCCAGGAGGTTTGGCATTTAGGTGTCCCAGAGTGTGGCGTGAAGTACCTGCAGGCGTGGTGTTAGATTCCTGCAATACACTGGCTTAGATGACTAAGGCGCCCATGGGGTTATGCAAGTCTTTTTATATGATACATCTTCCCTATTATTGCATCACTATGAAAGGTGGATGATGAAGCCACAACTATAATGGATCATAGTTATTAGAAACTTGACAAGCTTTGAGGTAACACACTAGGCATCATTTATTTGTCAGTGGAAGAATATACAAGGCCAATGGACCCCTTTATACACTGGCTCCAATCAGATGACTTCTTTAAAGGGAGTATTGGGAGCCAACTTTGTTAAGGTGAACATGAACATTAGGAGGAGTCAAACAAAATTTATTTAAACCTCTTTTAGCTACCTGGATTGGCTCCAGCATTTTGCATGGGTGCATGTAAACATTATATAGAAACACCTCCAATGTTTGACACACAGAACGCATGAACTAAACACTAAAATCCTGTGAAGATGCAACCTTAAGATACTCTTCTATCTTAAATGTTTGAGATGTATTTGTATTTGTGTGTAGACTACAGGTGTTATCACCTTTGCTTCATGTTTGAAGCATAAATAAATGGTATATCTGGAGCATCCAGGTGCTTTTGAAGGAAAATATATACTGTTGAATGTAAATAATATTCATTACTTGGTTTTCCAATTATATTGCATGCTGACTTGGATCTATCATGCATAAATTGTTGCTCTTTTATATACATATTTGGATCTATCATGCATAAATTGTTTCTCTTTTAATACATATATGTACATGATGGCTTTTTTATTTTTATGCATGAATATGATATGGAAGAAGCTTTTGCTAGCTGGTTATTTGTCGTGCAACTATGTCCAGTGATTGGCAACTGGGGCTTACATATCTTGAAGGATGGCTATCACGCCTACATTTAAGAGCTATTATGAGTATGGCAACATGGATGTACATGACAACACAGATCAGTGTTAGCCCTGTAATTCCCGATGATATATTTATCTGAATAAACAGCAATCTTACCATCTTCTGTTCGTCTCGAAGGGAATGTGTTACTACAAGTAAATGGTTAGATTAAGCATATAACCATCAGACTGGCAATGTGCTTATACTAAATTTTATTATTTAGACTGCTCTTGCATCTAATGCACTGGATACATTACAGATAACAGTAGCTTTGAGACAACAAAATGTATCCCAAATGGAACTGTTAGCAAGAGCCCAACTTTTCATCATGAGGACAGCCATGCTATTACAGGAGCGAAATAAATGGTGCCCTACCTTTGAGGTTGAATCTAAACTTTCTTACAGCTTTATTCTTTGAAAACTTATCAATGGACAGTTTAAAGTAATGGATGGCTTACAAGTTAGCTCAGATGTCTCTTCTCTGAGCTCCAGCTACAGGCTCCATTATCATTACAAGCATTCTTGAGGTTTGGATTATCCGTGCAATTGTTGATTTTGATTCTCGACTTCCCTTAGTGGGCCTGTATTTGGTTTACACTATGGCACTTTCAGATCTGTTGCACAAACTAAGAATGCCCACTGCATGCCAACTGCAAAAGCCAAGACCAAGTGCATGCATCTATCACTCGTGATAGATTTATCTAAAAGTCCCATTTTTCTTCAAACTCGAACGCCATTTTTGTTTTGGCTTTTGCCTCAAGTGCCACTCCTGCATGCATTTGGGTTCAACACTTGCATTTGGTCGAACCTGCGCCTTTAAATGTTGTCAAAGTTACTACTTTTGAAACCACCTCAGTGTTTGGAAGCACTTCAACCTCACTATTTGACCCTCAAACATCTGCTGGTTTTGAATTGTTTTTGTTTGACTATCACTCCTGATGCACATCATTATTATAGGGGGACATGGCCAAATGGAATGGATATGCTATGCACAATTCCCTATCCAGAAGATATTCAGAAGAGTAAGTAAGGTGGTCTGCCTGCAAGGATTGAGGTTGGTATAGCAAAGGCGGCTTAATACAATTTTTGAAGCCAAGAAACAATGCTTATTTCTCTGCAACTGACTTAGATCCAGTTGCATGGACCAAGTAACTAAGTTGGCCTGCTTAATCAGACCCAAACGATTAGCCACAAATCACAATCCATGAGACATCAGAATTTCCTTGCTGCTATAGGTTATAGTTAGCGCATGGATTTTTATTACCATGGTGATGAGCATTGAAAGCGAGTATGCATTCTGCATTATTCAACACACAACACCATTAACATTATTAACACAAACCATTGCATTTAACACATTTAAATTAAAATCCCCCTTAAACCCCCTTTGGTTTGGGTGCATATTCACACGGGGGGTTACGTAGGGCAGCGAGAGCCCCAAAAATATATTTACAATACATGTACAAAATTAACACCATTAAGTACATTCTTTCAAACCTTATAGTATTTTGCAAGTCTTAATATATAGTATACAAAAACTTGTACATGCATACCCCACAAACGAGGATCGCTATGTACGGTCCAGATCTTGGAATAAAGGGCAAATATGCCCATCCGACAGCTCTCGTTGCCCGGAGTAACCCCCGTGTGAATATGCACCCAAACCAAAGGGGGTTTAAGGGGGATTTTAATTTAAATGTGTTAAATGCAATGGTTTGTGTTAATAATGTTAATGGTAGTTGTGTGTTGATTGTTATATTAAAAAAATTTTTGGGCCCTTCGGGCCCTAACTAAAGCAAACATAGGTAAACTTTATGGGCATAAATATTAATTACTAAAAAGCACAATAACATCATGACAAACAAATTATTTCCATTGCAAACAACTATGAGTACATTTTGTGTAATCACCTCGCCTGTCCCCTATGCCAAAAGATGCCCAGTAGAACCGGGAAAGTTGTTCACAATTTGGCATTGGCATTCCATTGTAAGTCTGAAGCACTTTCTCTGCTCCAGAATGGGTTAAACCTTGCTGAATGATTGATTTGTTTCAACAAGGCTTCCACATGCCCCAATTTATCGAATTAGATGGTCTGACAAGAGAGAAACAGAATGAAAACCCCCTGTTATTATGCTACATATTGTAATGAATTATAAACCATGAACCTTACAATGGAACCTGATTTATCAACCCAATTTACATACAATGCCCCAAGTCTGACAAGAGAGAAACAGAATGTAATGAATTATAAACCATCAAACTGTACACCTGCCTGCTGACTTCCAGGTCTTGAAGTTTTGTGCACTCTTGAAGAAGACCCAAAACAGTGTCTTTGGATATAAGCATACCTGCTGCTGCATCATCTTTGAGGACATGATTGGCTGGTGCAACCACACTTGGTTGCTCAGTCCTTAGCAATCTCTATTGATAACAACAAACAGACATTCTAACTTGAACAAAATTGTATAGGAAAAAAATGCACCCACGATGAAAATATCTAGCATTATAAAGTGCCCTACCTGGATGAGGCACTTGACACAAAATAGCAAGGCAGAAAGAAAAACCCTGGCTGAAATCTTTGTCTCACAACCATCCATCGGGTCAGCTGCATTGTATGGCCATCTGAAAAAGAGCCAATTATCAGCTATCCAAATAAAGCTTATTATATAGATGTACCAGTGCAATGCAAGACTCATAATCCTCCTACTTTAGATTGTCAGATGTTGACCCATTTAATAATCCATTTATGCATGTTGCGCAAACTGTAACTAGCAAATCGTTTTCATCCTAATAAGGGTCATAAACCAAGTTTGCATGTTGTTTCAAGGATAGGGCCCTTCATTTTGCAAGACAAGTAAACTCATACCATGTGCAATGGAAGTATAACATGGTTACCTTTTCTGCACTTCTTTATCAATAAAGAAGTTCTACAAGCTTCACTTATAGATGTTATTGTATTTTCTCACACAGCGATCTATAGTAGACAAAGCATGACCTCCGTTACTGGAATATTAAAAGATGCTCCTTTACTCAAATCCTCTCCAGAAACATATTACCAAAACTGTATGTGCAAACGATGGTACCCACTTATACACACTCATTATTTAACAGTTCATGCTTCGAATTGGATGAGACTAAGCAAAATGGCTGTCAATTTCCCGCATCTCCAAGAAACAGTTGTTAGATCAGCTCAGTCTGCCGTTTCGTGTTCGCAGACACCGTCCTTTTTCGCCTATTATTTTATGAACGGACTAGTTTTCCAAACCCAATGGGCAAAACCGATGAGCCGCAAGCATTGGCACAGAAAAGTAAGATCCTAAACCTAAGACAGGATCGAAAGAGCCCAATGCGCGTTTTATGTTGCACGGATGCATTAGGGGGGAAGAAATGCTTGAGAGAAGAGAAAATAATGGGCAAAGCTACTAACCTCATCATCTTCTTCGTCCTGGTAGCCTAGCTCCATGGTAACCCCAGAAATCAAGCACTGTGGGCGCAGGCAGGATCACCTCGCCGCTGCAGTTTAGAGCCTATGCAAGCATTAAAAATGCAAAAGCATTCAAGGAACGCCAATGCAAGCTACATCCCCCTCGATTTTGAGGTCTAAACTGAGGTTTCCCGCAACCAGGTCAAGGATTTCAAGTATGTATATAGAAAACGACCATACAATCCAAGCTGCTGATTCTATAACCATGGCTTTTAACATTTGTGTATTCTCTTCTAACGAATCGGACCCTACTCATTTCGCCGGAAGGAGGAATTCCAGATCTTTTCTGCCTGCCTCTGTTCCGCTTCAGCTTCTCAAAAACAGTAAACGGGGCTCAGCATGTTCGAACCCTGCAGCATTGTATTGCTTTCGATTCTTGCCTTCTTTCTTCCTAACCCTAAAATAACCCTAAAACATGATGGCACGATGCTTGCATGCAAAACCCTGAAAATGGCAAAAAAAAAAAAGAGGGCTTTTGTTGTCAGCCCTGGATGTTGGACCATTGAAAAAAAAAAAGCTAAATCAACGACTAAGAAATGGTGCACTCTAGATGTACGCATTAGTACATCCATTCGAATACGCCATGAAATCTTAGGAAAACCTTTGTGAAAAGCGTACAAAAACACAAAGAAAACCCCCTGTTATTATGCTACATATTCATCTTCGTCATCTTCGTTCTCTTCTTAGGGGAACCATTCTGTTTCATCGTAATGAGTCATTTTAAAGGTAAAATAATGGATCTATTATTACCGTCACTTTGTTTATCTAGATCTATTGTTTAAATTTGGCTCAGCTTGGCGGTTGTGGCTAGAGATGTTCCAATCCAACTTATATTGTAGATAGAAGGAACCTTTTCTCTGTTAGGTACTCTACTTTGTCTTCATGGGTTGTTGGGACTGGCTTCAATGGGTGTATGGCTTCACATATCTACATCCAATATTTGTCGATAAGGACATTCCCCCTTTAGATCACAAAGAAAGTCGCACATTTAACAGAGGTCTAGACAATTTAAGAATAGTTTAGCTTCCAGCCACCAATATGATAATGTGAATCTATTATACAATCTCCTTCTACATTGGAATCCCAAGTACTATGGTCGGCAGGCCAATGAAAATTGTGAGAAAACATTTAAGTTTATTGGCTCTCCTAATGATTATCAACTTCTTAAGTTTGTGAAAGAAATTATTAACAACTGAAGTCTATCAATAGCAGCCTCGAGTAACTGTCAAAGATAAATTGTATTTCCATGACTTAGCCAGTGACACTAGCGAGCACCTGCACAAGTAGTGAGATGCATGGAATGATAAATAAGTTGCAGCTGCTGTTTTGATCAAATGTAATAAATAGATTTTGCATATTTTTTTTCCCTATAATCAAGCATGCTAGCTATTTAGCATTCAACATTAATGCCACATTGAATCTGTTTAGCATTCAACATTAATGCCACATTGAATGTAGGCAAATGTTGTGTGACTCAAAATCATACGTTGTACACGTGCATTTAATTTGCAATTGTTAGTTCTTAGGGCGTTGTATAATTCAAGCGCCATTCAATTTGCAATTGTTTGTTCTTAGGATGTTGTATAATTCAAGCGCCATACTAGCTGTTTAGCATTTAACATTAAGGCCACATTGAATGTAGGCAAATGTTGTGCAACTTGAGATTCATTTGCAAATGTTAGTTCTTAGGGTGTTGTATGATTAAGGGCCTTTGCATAATGCAAGAACCCTAATAAAAGCTACTCTAAAGTCTATGAAGTCGAGCAGTACATACTCTTCAATCCAACTTAAATGTATTCATGCTCTAACAAGGCACGAGTATTCATCTAAATATTTTATCATAATTACGCATAGAGGCATACTTTTAGCTCCAAAAAACAATGGTGTTGCAACTTCTATTGGTGTCGTTATAGTGAACTACATCGAACATAAAGGTGGACACAACCATCATGGTGGTGCATGTACATTGTAAGAAGGCTCAAGGTGTTCTCTTGACATTTGTACTTTACATATTTATGCATTTGATTCCATAGTCAATAAATGGACAGAGTATCCTACATGTGCTTTCTTCATGTTTCTATTATTATGATTCACAAGATTCATGTTAGAACATGGCTATATTGCATAAAGGAAGTAAATTTGTAGGTACATGTCCAATTGTCAACATAAAATATGCATTAATGCCCCTCTTTTGGTATCATGTCCAATGCCAATACAAAAACAACGACACTACTCCAGAATAAATGCACCTCCCTCTCATTTGTAAGGTTAAAAAATCCATAAACGACCTGAAACAAGAAATCTCTAATTATCCAAGTGCAACAAGAGGCAACTTCATATGCAAATGCAAGGATCTAAGTTCAATTCCTATAATATTTCCTCTCTCTTTCAAAGTGTCTACAACTTCAAGCCTTCGTGTGTTCTTTTGATTACTCTTTCCAATTTATAGGCATACAGATATGTTTGAAAACCTTTTAGGGATATGCTGCAAAAAACTTATTGTTGCAATGTATTATAGCAGGTAGAAGTTGCAAGGCTCCTGCAATAATGATATATATATGCATTTGTGTAGCATAGGATTCATGTCGTTGGTTCTGCCTCACTATGAAAGTAAGGAAGCTAATGTATGATGGACTCTGTTGTCTTTCCTTGCTCTTTTAAATTCAAACAGTTACATTCTATTTATCAAGGAACAACGTTCGTTGTCCTTTCACAGTTCAAGTAACAGATAATAACAACATAAAACAAAAGAACAACCTCAAATAAAACCTTTATTTTACATATGCGTCCCTCTATGAATGTTTACATTTCATCTGCATCGCCACATTGTATTGAATAAACCTAATGATCACCTCTTCCACAAACCAAATCAAACAAATGGTGTATTTGGAATTTATAGATCCATGCTACACAATGTGTTGTAGCTAAAGCCCGGCAACGCCGGCAGGGTTGCCCTTAAGGCCAAATTTGTCTAAGCATAATTTAGAAGGTCGGGCGAATAATAGAGTTGCAAGATTAGTTATGCTGGCGAATGTTTTCTAGACATGAATTTTTTTTTATAGAAATCTAGGCGAATCATGGCCAATATTATTTTGCCAAGATTTAAGTGTCTTTATTTTTCAAGTGCAATTTCTGTGGTGAAATTTTATTCACCGGCACCCATATTTAAATGATGCAATACCACAATTTAACCTTTGCAAATGAGAACGTGGCTTATCCTTGTAGATAAAACAAATCTATTAAAAGGGAGGTCTGTAAAAAAAATGCTCTCCAGTGCATCCTTAGTACTTGAAACACAATAGCTACAAAAATATCTCTTAAAATTATCATATGTACCTGGATGGATATGGAGAATAGATTGGATAATGAAGAAAGCCTAGAATATAGGCGATTCCTTAAGAAATCTTCGAGAAGAGGGTAGAGGATAAGGCGAATCCATAGTTATAACGCTTAGTGGATGTGGCGAATTTTCAAGTGGAGTGAGATTTGTTTGTAGAAAAGTTGGCTAATTTTATTTTATTCATCTATAACGGGTCCTACTAAACCATAGCATCAAAATTTCTTGATACCCTTAAAAAATAGCCTTTTGGCGAACTTTCGTCCTTAAGGGCTACCCTGAACGCCGGGCAATGTTACTAGTATTACTAGTTTTATATTAGCTTATTTCTCGTATTGTTATTATTTGCTAGTTTTATGTTAGCTTATTTCTCTTATTGTTATTGTTTATTAGTTTTATGTTAGCTTGTTTCTCTCTGACCGTGGCTTTATATTTTTAGAACGGATTTGGTGAATTCAGCATGTGAGCTGGAGTGTGTTGCTTTTTCGTTCCAAGCCCTAGGCTTTCTGCTCATCTATGAGCACTTTGTGCGCCAGCTCACATGCTGAATTCACCAAATCCGTTCTAAAAATATATCAAAGCCACGGTCAAGGAGAAACAAGCTAACGTAAAACTAATAAACAATAACAATAAGAGAAATAAGCTAACATAAAACTAGCAAATAATAATAACTAGTTATAGTGCCCGGCGTTGCCGGGCTTTAGGAAATGTGGATTGTAGAAGGAAGTATGTGTTTTTCCATTTGTAGGCTTTAGGGCAGTGTCGTTCTTAGTGAATTAACATTTATAGGGTTTAAACCAGTTGGTGTTCTTATTTGTAGAGGTCAAGTTAATGTTTTGATGAATATGTGTGAAATGGACCAGCATAAGGGTTTAAATATAATAAAAGAAGTAGAAGATTGTTTTGGAGATTATGGTGCTAGTTTGGCAGGTAATTGTGTGGAGTTTATATTAAGTAACTTGTTGTTAGTCAAGTAGGTGGGTTTTATTTTATCGAACTTTACAATAGTCACTTTATGTGCAAGGCATTTAGGTCATCGATATGATTGCAATAACTTAAGATTTCGTGTAAGTTGTGGATCGGCGAGAGCCCTAAATGTGAATTATGGCGAAATGTTTCTCTAGAATAGAACATGTAGGTGATTAGTGAAGCAATTGCTTGTAAAATAATGAATACGAAAATTATCAAGTATTTAATTGTGTTTATAGGAATCAATTTGTGTAACCTATTCATTTGCTATCGATAACATGTTGTGGATAAGTAATCACTTGATGTACAGATATTTTGATATCATATATGCAGCAGTGTTGTATGTCATGTGTTAATATTTCATTTAATATTTCCTTCGGTTCCCTGCCACCCAGAATGAGACAACCGTTGTTACTGAAGTGAGGGGGAGCATCTAGGCCTCTAGTTGGTGTTCAATATGACAATACGCAATTTTCAAACGTCAGTATAAGCTGAATGTGAAAGCTTTGTAGTATGCAAATCGCAAATTGAATATACGGGATTTATGGTGAGGAACTCCGTACACGATTCCATAACCATCACATTTTTTTGTAAGGTTCAAAACTCTGAAATCCTCTGAAATCATTGCTTTGGAATTTTGGCATATATCTTCATTTTTATAGCTAATATCCTTTTGTCTCTTCACATTTCCAGTTAGCCCAATCTGGACTAACTTTTAATTCATATGATTATGTATTCATGCCTTTACAATAGAATGTGCAAGAATTGCATCCAGCACGTGAATCAAAGCTAGATTGCACAACAATATTATGCAATCACAGATGCCAAGTCCTTTCTGCAACACTTTGACAGAGGATATCCTTTGTCTCTTCACAATTTCAGTTGATCTATAATCTGCGCTAGCTTCTAATTCATACAATGAATAATGTAATCCTACTCCTGGAACAACAACGTGTAAAAAACGCAACCAACATTGTGGCTAGAAGACCAGTTCTAAAGACAAAAATGCCTTATGCGAAAGTATTACCATGGCTTGATTTATCTGAACTGCATCTATGCACGATCTAGACACCACAGAAACCTAAGAGTATGTTTCCCATTATTTGCCGCGAAGTAATTTGAATAATGCAATGTGTAGTTTTAACATTGTAAGAAGTGAATGTTTCTCCTCTTTGAAAGCATGTGCATGGATCAACACCTTGATATCTGCAGTGAAGGCGGAGTATGTAGAGAAGGCCGAGTAGGTAAGTCCAATAATGCAAGGTAAAAATTGAATACCTGAATGTTATACAAATGATAAAAGATAATACACTGGAGAACCTAAGGTGGAAAAGAAACGCACAACATACTGGATCTTAACTTGAAGAACCTGACTTATGAAGAGCCATGCACCTCAGCAATGCCTCAGCATCGACATCCAGCAAGTGTTCCATTCATAGGATAAGCATAAAAGCTGCATATGCTAGGGCCATATATAGACTATGTTGAGGCCATCATAGAGACTAAAATTAAGCAGATTATCAATACGAACTGATGCAAAGTATGTTATAAGAGACCATAAAACAAATACAAATATGAGGTGTAGAAATGAAAATACCGTAGAACAAATCGAGAAGATACATGCCACGTGATGCAAAGTTTCTATAAGAGATCATAAACATATCATTAGGCTATAAAAAAATGAAAAATACCGTAAAACAGGTCAAAAATGCGAGTTACATAATATGACAATTTCCTCAATCCAGAGATATTTTTAAGAGACAAAGCAAGGGAAAGATGAATTAATTTGCATAATCAGGCTAAAAAGTAGTATATGTGGAAAGAAAGACCATATACCTGAGATCCAGCAAACTTAAAGAGCTCTAATGGATGTCAAGACTTCTAGGGCATTTTAGTTCCTCTGCAAAAACAAAATAGTTAGAACAATAGGATGCCAGACATATTGAAGATTAATCCATGATCGCATATACATAAGGTCAAAATCGAAATGTCTTTTTCAAATGGCAAGTGACGCCATGCTGCTATAAACTGAAAGATATGTTACAAACATGGAAAATGGTGAAAGGTATATAAAAGATACCAAGATCAATATAGCCCCTAAGCATATATGCAGTTTGAACTCCCAATTCCTTGTGCTTGATCTTTATTTTTGCACCTGAAACTGTCAGCAAAGAAGTCAATAGCAGCAGTACCAACTTTCCCTAAATTAAAGAAGCACTGCTCAGACTCAATCAGAAGCATTTCAAGCTGTAAACACAAAGCAAAACATTAGAGGCACATCATACATCACTGAAATAGCTTTTTAAGTTACTAGATTATGAGAGAAATGATCTGTAAAAGTAGAGAGCACATCATAAAAAGAAATATTACGCTAGATTGACCTGCATTTAATCAACTTGGTATAAATCTTATCTTCTACCTTTGCATATCTGCATGTTCCTAAGGTTGCAGAAATGTAAAACTTGAAACTGCAAGAATACCAAATTTACCCTTGTAATTAATCAATGAGAAGGTTTCAGAGTGTTTCAAGCTATGGCAGGGCCAGATTAATTTGGCCATACTATAGATGGCCATACAGCTGCATTTGCAAAAGAATCTGCATTTGCAAAAGAATCGCTACACATGAATTCATGTTAAAACTTTTGCATCTAGGATGGAAAATAATCAGATGAATACCACAAATTGGATGCAAAAGAAGGTAAAAATCGGATGTACCTACATTCTGCTGCAGCTGTATTAGAGGCCTCTAATAAAGTCGAGTATAGGTGCCTCTGCAAATGGCTAAAACCCTTGGGCTATGCATAAAACTAAGACTGGAGGTCAAGAGATCCGGATACTTCTTCCTAAGCACACCTTCCGAATGCCTGTAGCTAGTCAAAATCAGCCTATTAGGCTCTCTTAACCCCGAAATTGCAAGCTGAAAGCGGATCTGTCAGTTCCTCAATGGATAATATAAATTCGTGGCATGCATGCCCCCAGATGCAACAGAAAGAGGAAAAAATTGAAACCTAGAAAAAATCACTTGCTGGTGACCAGAACAACTTGACCTTGCCTATATATGCTTCAATCAACGTAAACTAATGTCGGACCTGAACAGAAGAGAAGAATAACTCTGTCACCTGATTAGGTTGGGCGGGAACAACTATTGCTCTCTTGTGCTTGAAAAGACATCGCTAAAAAACATGAAACGGGCCTTCGCCATACCATACTGGATTTACAGGGCAAAACTTCAGTGTCCGAAATTGGACAGAGACAACTACTATTTCTGTCTTCCACAGGCCTCCATGACGCTCATATCCAAATCCATCTACCATATCCCGAGCCAAACAATCATACCAATTTTTCTTTCCCGATTTTTGGACAATCTCAAATATTTTCCGGCAGACAAAACTTTTAAAACCTTAGGAAACTAACCTAGAAAAAAATTCCAAAAAGTTTTCCACACATCGGAAAAGCCAAATTTCAACAATAGGATAAGAGAAATAAGCTAACATAAAACTAGCAATATATACATGTAACTTCTCTGCCTGCACATGTGGAGGGTTAACAACACTTTTTTATTACACATAAACATAATCATTTAACTAATTTCAATCTAAAACTTTCTTTAGATATTTTGAAAAAAATAATATTTTAACCATACAGAGTTATTTTAGACAAAAATTTAATTCTAAATAGACGAAACTGAGAATTAGTTTAGAAAAAAATAACATTTTAGTTATACAGAGTTATTTTAGATAAAAATTTTATTTTAAATAGACGAAACTGAGAATTAGTTTAGAAAGCAACTTTGAACTTTAATAAGTATCATATTTTTGATCTGAACAGAACAAATTATTAAAATCAATAAGAGCTAAAAATACATATAATATTGTCATGGCATTCTTGAGGTATATTTATTTAGCAAAATTTGGACTTATTCAAATCTAATAAATACTAGTAACGGGTGCCCGGTGTTGCCGGGCATAAATACAATTTTATGTAGACTCTACACGTTAAAATTCGAAATAACGAAAATCTATTTTGGGTTAGATGCACGACTCTAAACACCACATCGAAATAATGAAAATGAGAGAAGGGAGATGATTTCAGCTTATATGATTTAAAGGTTGGTGCATTTGCGGAATATGGAGCTCCATCTCGAGAATGTGGTCTAGTAATGTAAGTTTGTTTGTGCGTTGTTCAACATATAGTTGGTTGTGTTCATGGTTTATAGCTAATAGTAAGTTAGTTTGTGGTTTGTTCAACATATAACGAAAATTGCTTATTGATGATTTGTGTTTAAGAGATGTGGCTTGTTCTCTGAATTGTTCTTGCTATTAGTAGGAATGAATAATATAGGTTTCTACTTATTGGTCTTCATGTTACATAAAAATAGTAGGAAGGAAAACACATTTGGAGAGCCCTATAGTATTCGGCCTTAGCCACAACATGTTAGTAGGCAAGGATGTATAAATAGGAAAAGAAGTGTTTGATTAATTTGTTTGTCGTATGCGCGAAAGATGTATCTGCTTATGGGTAGGAAGAGTGTTTGATTAATTTGTTTGTCGTATGCGTGAAAGATGTGTCTGCTTATGGGTAAGATTTTATATATAACAACATTGATATCGTGTGTGGAGCTTAGGAAGGGTGTACATTAAGTTTTATTATGAATAACTAGAAAAAGTGCCCAGCGTTGCTGGGCTTTTCGTCAGAATTAAATTCCAAAATTTTTAAAGTTATGGTTGAGATTTTCTCATGAAATATTTTATTTATTGAGTCTAAAGCTTGAAACGACTTACAAAGTTCTGTCTTGGTTTCTAGTCATTCATGAAAAGTATATGGGTCAAACTCTACGGATGTAAATACAACTTTTGATAACAAAAGAAGAATAAATGTTTGACAATAATACAACATTCATTATTAAGAAAATGGGGCGTGTTGAGTGCAAATGAATGGCAATGCACATCATGTCCTTCATTATGCATGCATATATTTTATCCAGTTCTATACTGAGGCCTATAATTGGATTGATTAAGATGTTCTTATAGAGTTAATACAACATTGTTGACATGACAAAAAATATAGTATGTAAGTGAAAATACCTAGGCGTAAGCTCCAGTGTTGCTGGGCTTTTTATCAGGCGTAAGTTGAAACACTAATAAAGGTAATGGTGGAGACAAAAATCTATATAAGTACAACTAGTAAACGGGTGCCCGGCGTTGCCGGGCTAATGTCCTGGCATGTGGTTTTACTCGGATTTTAACGTCCATATGTGCAACTTCAACAACAGATATTGGCAAGAATGAACTTTATTTTGGTCCCGTGGTAACCCTGAAGTTTACAAATATTCTAGAAATATCTGTAGAAGTAGGGTATTTGGCTCAAATGGCAATAACTTTCTTGTGATCAACCAACTGAAAAAGTGCCCTTCATGAAACTTATAGCTGAGAGTGAAGCTATCCAGTAGCAGTAGAATCGTCTCAAACGGAGTTGGAATCTTTAAGTTATAGTGTTTTAAGTAAGTGCTATAAAAAACAATGTATATGAACATAAATTGTGAATTTTGACTTCAATTTAGATGAATTTGATTTAACTGGAAAGATCTGATTCAAATCTATAATGTTCGTGCAAAATTTGAGGAACAAAAGCTCTATTACCATTTTTCCAAAAATGCTCTTCATTTGCAGGGTATGTTTGGAATTTTAAATTTTAAATATTCCAGCTGTAAAGTTAAATTGGCAGTTATCAATTACCCATGAAATAACCTCATTATCATAGATGACATGCACATATGGACTTCTCTATGGTAACATCATCTTAAATGTTGTTGTAACCATGCTCATTATTTTAAGATAGACATGGAAGGCGCATTCAACAATATTTTGGTAAGAGTTGTTGGGTGCTTCAAGACTCTCTTTATTGCATTGCCTTCACTTTTACTCCCAGGCCTGATAATGATACCATAATGCCCAAGAGAACTCCTTATCTTCCTTAAGACTGTCCAAATATCTACTTTTGGTAGTCTAAGGTTGGTAGTCTAAGGTTGTGCCTATAGCATAAGATGGTCCTTTATACCTCAGCTTTAAGGAAAATGGACCTTCAATTGTTGCATATATTCTCGACTACTCTAGACTACTTGGCAAAATATAGCCTCTAGGTTCAAAAATACAATGATTGCTTCAAGGAAACTTTGCATTCAACACAATACATATATTAACATTCTTGTTTATAGAGTTTGTAGTTCCTTTATATTGGGAATACTGTGTTTTTAGTGCGACTTTTGCACAAAAACAAAAGTCACCAAATAACATCAATTTAAATCAAATTGCATAAAAATCTAAGAAACCTTGTAACAAATAGAATGTCTAAGTCTGGAGTTGGTCTTTAAAACAGCGTTGGTCTTCGATGTTTTGTGCACTTAAAATATATTCAGGGTACCTTTTGCACAACTGCTACAGCAGCTTGTAAGAGACTCAAAAAATCATACAAACCCTGCCTTGTTATCACATGGCTAACCCACCTACCACCCTATTTCTTCCTGTCACCCTGCAGAAAATACCATGGGAGAACATCAGTCCAACTACTAAGTAGAATGAATATTGTTATCTATCATGTTGCAGTTATGGAAAGACGTCTAATATCTGCCACAATATGAATGACCTGGAAATGATAAATGGTAATACATTAAGCCACAACAATATAACGTGTTCATAACTTGTTCCTAGAGCCCATCTTCACAAATTGGTTGCTCCCAACCTACAGTTGACATATTGATAATAATCAGCAACATAAGATCAGAGTACGGTTCACCAAAAACCACCTTGAGAATGAAAAACAAAACAATATTCATCCACATTTAAGACTGCTTGGTTAGCAGTTCCCTACCTTTAAACTATGGCAAAAATGGTACAAATTGCAAAAACATTGCTACATTGAGTGCCAGAATTGCACCACCGTGGCTTTGCCTCTCAATGGGTTGTGAAATTCAAGATGCTATATCCGTAAGTGACAAACGATGAAAATATAAAAATTGCTCCACCTGTTTCACTGGCCAAGGCCCAATAACGTTGTACTAAGCATTTAGGACTGGACACCAAAGTACCTGGCAAGACTGCATGAGCTTTGCTATGAGCATCCCAAAATAAGCAAGGAAATTACTAAACAGATAAAAAATATGTCAAGAAAGGTGTCCATACGTGGACCCTATGATCTCTCGAAGAAGAAAACTACCTTGTGGGCTCATCTACAGATTTCTAAGAGATAATAATCAGCCTTGAGAGTCAAGATACTGGAATTGCCTGAGCCCAGTTCCTGCACATGGAAATAAAAATCGCAATTAAACAACTGGACTTTTTGCAAAGCACATATCACTGTTTAAACTTAAGACCTACAAAGAGACTCAAACTATCTTTTCCTGGTTGAATCTGAATCAAAGCAGGAACAAAGACCAACAGAGTAAGATTGATGTAGACGAATATTAGGGAGTTTTAAGACCCAATCAACCAAAAGCCTCAAGAGTAGATCCCACAGGTAGTAGGCAGATTACTACCAGTTCAGCATCTGTGAGTACATCGAAAATAAATATAGCATTTGAGAAAACCTTCACCCTGCCTGCCTTCAATATAAAAAGAGAAAACCTTCACCCTGAGGTTGCCAGCCAAGTGATGGCTATGGTGAATTATGCCCAGCACATGGAGCGGAGGCGGAAGGCACAGCCAACTCTGCTGGTTATGATATCATGGATCATATTCAAAGATGGAGGTTGCAAAACCAAATTTATAGAAGAGAATAGCTCCATCCAGACAACAACCTAAAAAGAAAAATGGCAAGACTTCATCTAAGGGTAAAAATTTAAAGATAGGCGCAGCACTACTTTGTCAAATACGAACTGCTTGCTTCAATCAAAATTCTGGAACCCAAGATGCTTCAGGGAGCTTAGATGCAGGGTTGGCACCGATTCTTGCACCATACTTCAAGCAGAAATATCAAAGTACCTGAAGAAAAACATGGCACAAACATGAACGCAAAAAGAATTACCGAAGCTACTTGGGCGCCATGAATCCCAAGTCTGAGGTTTATTTCTTACTGACCCTCAAAATCCAAAATCGGCTGGCTGGCTCTGCCTTCCGACTAATCTAAGAGCCCTAAAAATGCTAAATGAATCCCTCTTCAAATCGGCATTAGTCTCGTTTCCGGATTCTAATCATCACTCCGAGCATGCTGCCGTTTCGGAGAAAAGAGTGGAGGCTTTTGAAAAAAATGGCCGAAACACGGTTTTCTTGAACAGAGTATTCGCTGCAGATGCCACAGTAACCTGAGAAAAGAACGCTTGCAATGAGAGGATAAGAAAAATCAAAAGCTTCAGAAATATACAACCCATTTGCAAACTGCAGCAAGATAGAATGCCATGCAATGAAATGTCGTGCAGCACCTTTAGAAATGCTGGAATGGGCCCTAGACTGAAAGAGCGAGGAGAAGGATGAGCGATGGAAAGGTTCTGTGAAGTAAGAAATGATCGAAAGGTTCTAGGATACCGGATCAAGCGATTTTTCTGGAAAAAAAAAATGCCTGATGAATGCGGCAATGGATCAACGCTTTAAATACTATCTCTGCTCCTGCGATTTAGCTAAAAACAAATGATGGCAGGGGAAGGAGAACCCACCGCCATAACGGATAATCTCTCAGCCCGTTCTCTCAGCCCATTATAAGCCGTAACGGTGCCCTTGCCGAAAAAACTTCACTCTGTATACTGAAAAGATCGGAAACCTAAAACTCGGCGTAACATTTGCCGCAAAAAGCGTAAGCGCCGGCGTTAGCACTGCCGGAAAGTTACAATTTAAATAAGTAGATGTTCAATGATTTCTTCAATGTTATGATGTACAATATGTTTCCAGAAATGTTCGAGAATTGCAGCAATATAAGCTTGAGAGAATGCATCGTGTGTGGCATTCTATCAAGCTTTCATCATAGAACCTAACAAATCTAGGAAATGTAAAGTTGAAATATTATTCTGTCAAGATAAGATAGATAAGATAAGGGATTTTATCGTCCGCGGAAACCCAATCAGGTTATGGGACTCAATACAGAAAAGAGGGGCATAAGCCCGAACCAAAACGGCAAAAAGCCCATCACAGAAACAGTATAAAAAAATGGAACATAAGACAGCTGCAAATGAAATTGAAGTAAAAGCAGATCTTTCTAATTTCAAGATTGTTGAGGATGTTGGCAAAATATCCGCAAGGAATATTTTGTTCTTTTTAGAATTCTAAGAATATCATCTCTTGCTTTTGCTTGCAAAGGTAGGCATCCACTATTGTTCTACCATAGTCATTGACACTTTATCTCTAGAGTTTTGGCAGTGGAAATCAACATAGTCATTTACAACTTGTAAGACACTTTATCTCCAAAGTTTTAGCAGTCCATGATTTCCATGATGCAACTCTACAAATAGATGATTCCTATTGTGTAATAATATATATCAATCAATTTTTTTTTTGCCGATTTATTGTGAATGTAGGCACGTGACATAAATGAGAACGCAAATTGAACATTTAATGCCTTTCAATATTTGACATGTTACAATATTGTTTAAGAAGGATAATTTCTGGTGCACTACAATCTCCATACCTAGCTTGGGATCATGAACAACACAAGTCTTCTACAGAAGCTTGCTTTTTGCGTTGTGTGAAACTGAAAACCATGGACTTGCTGCAAATCTCACTACCACATGAACTTCTGCAAAAGCCATCTACTTCTTCTAGGGACTCGTTTTGACAATAGTTCGCCTTTGTTGTGCATATGGTAACGCAGAGAAACACATGGTAAGAAATCAAGGATTTCTTGATCATAAGCTCCAAGAATTTGCATTATGTTTAACTTAATAGCATGAATACTTATAAAAATGATTGGGAACATGAGTTGGCATGAACAATTGTGGTTACGCAATTTCTAAAGAACCATGAACACATATTTTTCCCAACAAAATTGAAAAAAGCATTTTGCAACATAAAATCCAGATTTAATTGCAAAAGCATCTTCTGTTAAAGTGTTCAAACTCCAATCGCTCCTGCATAGTGAAATAGAAGGGCATATAGAAAATAAAATCACACATTGGCTAACACCTAGAGAAAATGAGGCTAAACATGGCTATAGAAAAAATGGAAAGGAAGAACATGGAGAAAAAGAACATAATCCACCTCATACAATATACCTTATATAAATTATGATGCTTCTTCGTTTCTTAGACCTAGATCACAACTTGCAGGAAAGATTGTATCTTGTAAAGGAAAGGTTATATCTTATATTGCTTACTTGCACATCAAGCACTAAACGGTCTCTGAATAAACTGCTTTAGGTGTGTTTATGGTGGCTTCGACCACTTCATAATCTCCTAGTGTTAGCTTGCAAATTTTTTCTTTGTTCCCATCTTTGTACTTTTTCAGTATACCTTTTTGGTTCTGCCTTCCACTTTCAGCAGTGCTTTTAGCAGTGCAGTCCAACACTTTACTGAATACCTCTATGCATCATCTAAACTTCCATCCTTGATAATGTATTGAAGCAACCTCTATAGCACTATATATGTAGCCATTGCAAACAATTCCAGAATAACTTAAACAGAATATTAGACAAAATAAGTTAGACATAAAGCACGTGACAAGGTAACATCCCTTAAAAAGTGTCAGCGGCCAATTTATTTGGCATATTTTCTTATAGGTCATTCATATATGTGTTTTAGATTTGACAAAAAATGGCAATCCACTCAGACATCCTGGCCTAGATACTACATTTGCATAACATGTATTATATGAGAACATCATGGACAAACTAAACTCCGGGAGGAAGAGCCATATCAAAAAGTTGTTCCTTTTGAACATCATACTCATCATTTGCATGCAATTCAAGAGCATAAATAAGTATGCTTAGCATTTGACAAAGCCAGAAGATTCACATGGACAGAGATGAAACCTATCGTGTTTGTGTCCAAGCTGATAAATTGATCAAAGAGTGGATAGAAGAATCGGAGACCGTATATCTGATTACCTCTAAGACCAAGAGCTTGAAGATTGTAATGTTCTTAGATTTCTGGAATCAACTTTTGGCTAATGTCGGTCGTTGCCAAATTTAGAATCATGTCACAATTGCATTACCTTATACAAAATCAAATTACCTTATTGCAGATAGATATCATAGAAGCGCTGATATGTACTTCCCTCCTGCCCAAACTTTAACCAAGTCATGCCTTTCACTTTGTCAAATCGTTTTTGATCACCAAAATTCTTACACCTTCTAACAACCTCATGCTCTGCCATAAATCACAATAAGCCATTGCCAGCAAAGTAAAAGCCCTTTCTTGCAAATTTAACCTCTTTGGCTGTAAGATTCTTTAGGGCCCTAAAACTTTTCAATTTGCACCATAACCACCTTAAGGCCGCCTTTCACTACCTCATGTCTTGCTAATGCACAAACCCTAGTTCTTTCATATGCCCTCTTCTTACATCCATATTTGATTGTCACAGAGCCATGAAAACACCAATCCTAAATATTGCTCTTTTTCTTTCTCCATGCATATTCTGAATATCCATGTCTTGAATCTGATGACTAAGTTATATCTGAAGCTGCTTCCTTTGAGGTAAAAAGAATCAAATCAACATCCACCATTAATTTAACAATAGCTAAATCTAGAATCATAGAAGCCACATTCCTACTTCTTGAAATTAGCAATCTGAATCCACATACAAAAAGTTGTGCTTTTTCACTAAGAAACTCCTGTCCAATTATATCTGCATTATAGAAGCAGCTTCGTAAAATCTAAGCATCTTGCTTTTGCATCACTATTTTTGGAAAAGAAGTCCTAGACACAGGGTATAACGACCAACAAAGTGAAAATTATATTCCAGGTTCGTCTGCTATAGAACAGCCTGCCATTGAAGACCAGAGAATACTATCTTTTTAATTTCAAGTGAGAATATGCTTTGATATGCTCCACAAATTGATTTCTACCAGGTCTCCCACATATGAGAAGGCAAATCTATAAGGGATGACATCAGAAGATTTGAAGTATAAAATAGTCCAAATCATGCAAGTATTGCATCCCTTGCACAATGTATGCTCTTAATTTGTTTCAAGGAAAGCTGCAAATGAAAATATTAAGTTTATATTATCTTATGCAAGTATTTACAAAAAGAAAATAATTTTTAGAAATATAGAAATATAGAATTTCGGGAGAATCGATATGTACTATCTTTTCTTTACAAGATCGTAGAAGTTCCTGGCTCCATGATGTCTGCTCAAATTTCTCCTATGTTTCATGGACAAACACGACATAGCTACCACTACTTGCATCCAGGGTGGGATAGAAATCCAACGAACTGGCACCCATCATACACACCACCTTGCCTGCCTATAAGCCTGTTAGTGGCTTATCACTGCACGCCAACCAGCCACAGAATCAATCAAAACAATTAGCCCTTGCTAACTATTAAAAATGGTGGCATTAATTGCCACGTTTGGTACAACCACATGCTTATGAACTTCATTACTTCGGCAGAACCAGACCACTCTGTTCATTGTTATTCCAGGTAGTGATGAATCTGCAGTTATGGTGCTGATCAAGCAACTGCATATTATAATACAGGAAAAAGTTTACTGTGGCAGGAAAATTTGGATGATGAACAAGTGGGTGACCTATATAAATACATAAATGTTTGGATGTTATAAGACAATCTTGCAGCAGACACTTTTATGTGGAAGAATATAAGAACTCTATTGAGAATATGCTGACCTTGAATGTTCTTATAAGCTCCTACTCAATAAGAGATGATCGGGCTTCTACAGCTTCTATAGAGATGGCTATCATTCCTTCAGCAGCCTGCATGCAACCATATAGTGATTTAGACAACAATACAAAACAATGGTCTTAGAAAGCAATGGAGAAATAGACACATGGTGCTCCTTTCTATATTCCACATGAGCAATAAACTCCATAGTTCAAAGCATTAGAATTGTTCCTAAGAGTACCCTTTCCAATTGCGGGCAAGCACAAGTTTTAGAGCTCTTATTTCTCACTCCCACAGGAGCAAAAGACCAAGGCATTGCCTTAATCTACAAGCGATGACATAGCATTTGTGATGGCATAGCATTTGTGAAGACGCGAGCCACTAGTGATGGATACTTGGGTGCTTTCACTAACAAGAGCTCAAGCCAGGACATCGTTCTTCAGAATGGAACTCAAATCCTTCAACAAAGACAATGGCATCTTTATCTCTAGGCATATGGATGGAGAGAAGCCATGTCTACTTTAAAAGCATGAGATGGGCTTTTGCTGTTAAAAACAGTGCAAATCAGTTGGATATTTGTGCAGCAAGAACATTACATAGAACTGGAAGTTGGACATCCTGTCAAACTAAAAATTTGAGAATGGAATTATGGGAAAGTGGACGCTTCTAACTGCAAGTTGAAGGTTGTAAGTCGCCCTTCCAACAACTTGATTCTGGAACTATAGATTTAGTTCCTGCTGACCAGCTTCCAGAATGATCTGAAAAGAATGAACATCAAATATGGCATGCAGCAAGGAGTTATGTCCATGCTATTCCGTTGGTACTCGAGAACCAGGAACTGGCGGCTAAGGCAAGTAAGGCTCTTGCTCATTTGGTGAAAATGGATGAAAAGGAACAGAAGTGCTGGGAATCTTATACGAGTCTCACAGACTATCATAAAACGCCTTTATTATTATATCATATAATATATATATATAATTATTCTATGTGTCCATGGGAAACGATGTACCCATGGATTGTTTACATATCATATCATAATATCATAATATAATTATTCTATGTGTCCATGGGAAACGATGTACCCATGGATTGTTTACATATTCAAATTAATCTAGGCCATCTATTTGTGGGCCAATGGGGTGGCACAACTACGGCCTTAGGATCTACATGGGGTCATGCATGGGGCATGCACCATGCCTCTAGACCGTCGGATCAAGGGGGAAGGTAAAATCATAGCCCTTGATTTTTTTAAGGAAGGTGCAAGGAAGGTCCCTAAAAGTGCTTTTTGGTGTGGCCAATCTCAGCCCTTGGATCAAAAGAGGGAGGAGAAATCCTGGCCACTAAGTTTTTTTATTAAGTTGCAATTTATTTATTAAAGGAGTTGAGGTGGCATCCTCATTTAATAAAAAGTAATGAGGTGGCACCAACATTTATGAAAGGAATTTTGAGGAAGCTTCTTTTTTTGTAATTATCTTCAAAGGCCCGTAACTTGCAGCAAAGGGGTCGGATGAAGGTGGGGCCTATGCCATTGGATTCCTCTCATCGAGAGCTTTCCAATGAGTAGTGCTTTTATATTGTTTCATCGTAGTTAAAGCGAATATGATCGAATACTAAGAATCTTCTTGAAATCTTGGTATTTTATGGAAAAGAGAATCTAGGGGAATTTTTATAGCATCTTAAAGAATGTAAAAGAATCTCTATAGAATCTTGAGGAATCTATGGGAATCACAAGAGAATCTTTAAGAATCTAAGCGAATCTTTATAAAACCTTTGAGAATCTAGAGGAATCTTCATAAAATCTTGAAGAATCTAAGAGGATCTTCATAGAATCTAAGGGGATCTGGGAGAATCTACATAGAAACTTGGGGAATCAGGTTGCGGAACCTTTTACGTGTTATGGTCATGGGAGCGCCATTAGAAGATGCTAGACATTTGACCCAATGCTATGAGCGTTTACACCAAGAATGCTAAGATCTGTCCAGAGGCTCATGTTTTAGAGTCATTTGTTAGAATCATTTTAGGGTTTAATTCCCTGAGGCTATTCGAAAGTTGTATATATAGTATGTTGACAACATAATCTTCAAGAACCAAGAAGAGATAGGACTCCAAATGGGCTTTGCACTACATTAACTTCTCGGATTTGCACTTTGTTAACGAGGATTTGTTGCAGAAATAGGCATTTTCATTCCTCCCCAATAGAAAATCAGAATCAACATAACTTATCAACCTGCACCTTTGCTTCCACTAGTCCAATTTCTCTTTGAAAGAATGCCTCTATATCCTGTAGGTGTGCAGCACCAGGCAACTCTCTAGTCCCACCTTTTAATGTGTTGTCACCTCTCTTAACTACAAAGGCACAACACCAATTATGTACTTTGTTATTCCTCGTGCAATTCCGCACTTGAAACTTGCAAAAGAAGCTTCTGAAAATCCAAGATCAAATTCTTCTTGAACAAAACCCTCTTTGCCAACAGTGATCCCCTCTCTGTACCCAAGCTTTATTGTGATGAGGTTCTGATTTTTTCAGGTAATTTAACTTCAAAATAAGATATCTCATACATAGAAAAGTAGGATACATTGTAGAACTGCGTGTACCTAGCCTTTGATTCTTGTGCTCAATCCATTATCATCATCATCATCTGCCCACTCTGACATTGTAGATGACCCCAAATCAACCACGATTTGAGATCGACGGTTCAGGCGGCGACACCAAAATCTCTATAAAGACGGGGGCAGCTTGATCTCAGCTGTTGAATGTGCTGCATCAATGGCCCATGTTTAGCCACCAATGCCATGTGATGTGGTGGCACCAACCATTAATGCCTCTCATGACGTGGCGTATGGCCTTAGTAAGAGAATGTAAAAGAAAAAAAAAGAGTTGAATATTTGGGGAAAATCGATTTCTTTTTGGACCAGTGTCTCATTTCGCCATGTGGCTGGTTCTTAAGCAGACGATCTCTGGCTGGATTAACAGATTTTGAAGAACAGAGTAGTCACCCTCATGTATCTTTCCAATGCGCCCCATATGTCATTTCTAGGTGAGATTTTTCTTGCCGCCGGCCCCCAGCTATGCTACCCAACGAACTGTCTTTTACAGCACCATGCCAAATTGAGTGGTAGCTATCCGCAGTCCAATATCTGTCAGGTGGGCGCCTCTCATTTATTTCTCTAGTTTCTGTTTTTGACAAATATTGGCATTTCTGGAAGGGTTTCTAATGATTTTTGACACCATCCATGACTGTTCATTAGGTTAGAGCATTCTGAAGATTTACGGTTCGATTTTGGCATTAAGGCATTTCTTTATAATTTCATTGTCAATAAGTTTTGAATGGATGCATTGCTAAGCAACACTCTATTTCAATATGTTAAATGTTAAAGTAGCTCCACTTTGTACCCATTAGTAAGCAATGCTCTAATAAAGTATAATTTAAGTAATTCCGCTTTGTAGAGGTCAATAGACTTGAATTTCAAGTGGTTTAAATGTTGCCCATTCATCACCATATGCCCCCTTGATTGTTGGTAACGAAAAGGCCATAACCTTTAATGGAATGTTGGTAAACTTAGAATTCTTATAAAAACTAGGGAACTCTATACGTCCCAACGTACGTACATTCGACTTTGTACACTCCCTCATAGTATAAGTCTTTCATAAACAACCACTCTAACATAAGTGTGATAAATGTTAAAAAAAATATCATTGATAATAATATTTAGAAGGAAAGTAAGACAAATTTATGTACAGAGAGTTGACAGTATGTTGACACAGAGTCTGAGTAGGATAATATCTAGAAGGAAACTAAGAGAAACTTATGTACAGAGAGTTGATAGTATGTTGACCCAGAGTTTGAGTAGGTCCTGACCACAGCCACAACTTTGACTTCAAGTCCTTGGCTGTAGCTTTCAGTCAACTTTGCACAAGTTTGACTTTGACTTCCTATGAAGTTACTAGTCGACTTCATACACTCCCTCATAGTACAAATACTTGTATAGATATAGATAGATAGATAGATAGATTATATATAGATATATAGATAGATAGTTTGTTGATGTCAAAATGTTAAGATTTTTCAGCTTCAAATAATAGACTGAATTTATCTTTAGATAGGCATCTTTCATGGCCTTTTGTTTGTAGCACGATGTGGCATAAATCGAATAGAACAAAATGTGATTGGAAACCAATTCAAATGCTTTATCCTCAACTGCAAATAATAGACTGGATTCATCCTCAAATAGGTATCTTTCGTGGTCTTCTTTTATATTTTTTGCTTTTATATTTTTTGCTTCTCTGGAATATCGCAATGTGGCATAAATTGAATACATCAAAATATGACTGGAAATTGATTCAAAATGATAACTTGCAATTCTTAGTTCCCTTTTTACATCTGTTATGGCATGCATACGTTCAAACACACCTTCAAAAACCCGAAACCCCGGAGCTTACTTTTGCCATAAATCCCATGATATAAAAGGAAAAAACATTTTCTGCTACAACTAATACAGCAATTTAAAGCAGTAGTAGAAGATGCACCATGTGAAATTTAACTTATCTAATATCAGCTATAACATGTTTGTTGCCATGAATTTTTAGTTGGTTTCATGGTAAATTGGTTTGAGGTTGAATAATACGTAGAATATAGACTTGACCAACTGCCATTATGACCATGGCCAGCCCACAGCCCACAGTTTGTAGCACGCCCTAAATTGCTAATTAAAAATTTGACGCAGTGGAAAATTGGCAGCATCTTTTAACTGCATAAAATGTGCCAGACTGTCAAAAGAAACAAACACACACTTTTATTAAGAGATATAGCAAACTGTCTAACCATACCATGCCAATGAACATGCTTCATTCACCCTGGTAACTTCCTGCTGCTTTGATACTACTGATTGCTCAGATTTTAAACCTTTAGCTTGATATTTCTTGCTTGGGGGTGTTTTTGAAGGAGTTACTTTCCGTTTCTTACAGGATCTTCTGTTAAGACTCTTTAATTTCTACCTTACTTTTGTCCTGGAGAACTGTTTTCTCTTCTGGAACAACTTGTTTTTTTCCTTGGACGCCGGTGGCAATGTGACAGGTGCAGGAACAACTGCAATGGAAACAAATTTAGCAATAAAAGAAAAGCACTTCCAACAACTTTGCATGGCATGCCTTACCTTCTTCCAACTCTATGGATTGTATCGCTATAAGAGCAGTGCATGCAGCTCTAATTTCAGCATCTTTTTTGTTTTTTGAAGCACCGCCTGAATAAAATGTGCCATTCTCTACAGTAGTAATAAAGGTTAATGAATGATCCTCCCCAGATTTCGCAGAACAGTAGATAGGATGCATTATATTTTTACAAAGGCCAGATTGCTGCTGCACAAAAAGAGAACATAGAAAATTATACGCAACTAAATAAAGGAAAGTATATTGATGAGGCATGAGCAAACGAATATCTGTATCTCACCAATTGAGATTGTCCAACAGGAACATTTTCAGTTTTAAGAATGGCATCAAGGGCTATCTTTACAGCTGCATGCTCCACAGCCTTCAAATTTGGAAACCCTGGACCAGGTTCATAGCTAGAGCCATTAACAATCACAGTAGCCTTGAACTTTGGTTCATGGGAGGCCCCTTCCTTTACTGAGTCATATATAGGGGAAGGCCAAGAAAACTTTTGTGTGTACTCCTGAAGTTAGCTCTTGTACATTGCTTCCTGTAAGCCAGCAAGCCATTCATTAAAAAACATCCATATAATCAGCTAGAACTTTACTGCTATCCTTCAAGTCTTGCTTATTCGATTGCTAATTCTTACATTCTCTTATGTATCAAAGACTATTTGGAACCTACGAAAGACCTTACTATTCCATGAGACCAAAATATGAAAGTGGTGTATAAAGTTGAGATTAACAAAGACCTGCAAAGAAAATAGCATAATTAAATGCAGCAAGTGAAATTTAAAAGCTTCAGAATGTGCATCTGCTAGATAAGGAGAAGACAATACAAAATAACGTGATTCTTCACGCTGGCAATATTTATTGTCCTCTACAAAGTATGGGCCTGATGAAACTCAGCAATTGCACACAGTTTCAAATTCTCTCATAACTTAAGTGAGGTATTCCAACATAAATGGACAATTTTTGAGATCCTATATTCTCTGATTTATGCTGGGCATGCAACTCATTGGCCATACATATATCCTTTTGCATGATCTGGATATAATTCAAAACATTTTCTACAACACGCATTCAGCAGAGCATAAATGTAGGTCTAGAAATCAAAATTTTAACTATAGACTGACCTTTTGAAAAGAGCAAGATTGTTACAGCATTGCTTACAACAGACTGCAGAGCTCATATTTCTTTGTCTTGCAAAATAGCTTATCCCATCCAACGAAGATTAAAGTGTTGCCCAGACCTCCATTTTCAACGTCAGACACAGTAGAAGTAACATGCTAGCACATGCCAGCTAGCAAATGTAAAGGATCGATTCATGTTGTTCTCTAATTCCTAAGATGCAAAGGTCTCTAATTCTTAACACGCTCCATTCATGCATGCCTATAAAGATATGGGGCTATAAAAGCCCATGCTAAGTGTCCATGTCAAGATAATAGGGTCTCCAAGCAGCTTTAATTCCATGCATGTATAATGAAAATAATTGTAAATATATGTTCTACAAATTCAGGTTTAAACCCTAGTATATGCATCATTTATCTCATGAATTTACAGTCTGATCTTTACCTAAGCTGCAAGTGGAGGCATGGCAGTGTCATTTCCCAGGCATTTCCATTATACAATTTTATGTAGACTCTTGAGTGCAGGCATGCTATATATTTCTGTAAAAAAAACCAGCAAGTCAGCCCCCTTTCATGTAGCTAAAGAGATCCATCAAGTAATTATAAATTGACAAATTGTTATTTGGCCTGGAACACTTTGTGTACCTCATAAATCTTCAGCATTTTCAACGTAGAAGTTTGACGTACCTTGCAAGTGCAAGCTGTGTTTTGCCAAAAAGGAGCAACCGTTGAAAAGCCATGCTCAAGGCTCAAATAATGATGCAACTTACAGAAAATGATATGCAAGAACTAACTCGCATCCATTGCAATGCTTATAACAATTCGACAGTGATCTTCGAAGCAGAAAGTGTTACGGATTAGCTACAAAAAAGAAAAGGAAAGCAACAGAGTGTGCGCGACAAAAGGGGCTAAGAATCTAACGTTTGGGCCACCAATCCGCAAAATGAAGCTGATTTGAAGCTTGCAGAGGTGAATCCGGCATGAACCCAGTAATAAAATCCTTCTGGGCAGTGTGGTTTAGCACAAAGAAAAACGATCTGATCATAAATCTCGAAGGCTGCTAAGGAATATTTGTTGCCTGTTGAAGATATCCTGCAAGCAATTATCATGAGCCTCTGCACACCACAAATATGAAAAAGTAATCTGCTTACCTGTTTTCCATCATGCTGCAAGGATTTCGAAAAGATCAGTGTAGGCAAGCTCGGCCGTTGAGGTAACCCAAAAAATGAAAGCTTCACAGTCTGGAAGCCTGAACCGACAGGTTTTAACATGCAAAACGAAGCAAAAGGAAATCGTGGCATGCATCTTCTCGACAGCTGCGATCGGATAAGAAGAGCCGAAAGAGGAAAGCTCATCAAAATTGGTCCCCGAATCATTAAAGGGAAAAATCTTTATTTTTGGGTTCAGAATATTTCTGACTGCCAAACTCTCTATAACCTTAGGCAACTGGCCTGAAAAAAAAATCCAAAAAGTTTTCCACTTGCTGGAAAAACCAAATTTAATAGATAGATAGATAGATAGATAGATAGATAGATAGATAGATAGATAGATAGATAGATAGATAGATAGATAGATAGATAGATAGATAGATAGATAGATAGATAGATAGATAGATAGATAGATAGATAGATAGATAGATAGATAGATAGATAGATAGATAGATAGATACCTCAAGAATGCCATGATAATAATATTATATGTATTTTTAGCTCTTATTGATTTTAATAATTTGTTCTGTTCAGATCAAAAATATGATACTTACTAAAGTTCAAAGTTGCTTTCTAAACTAATTCTCAGTTTCGTCTATTTAAAATAAAACTTTTTATCTAAAATAACTCTGTATAACTAAAATGTTATTTTTTTCTAAACTAATTCTCAGTTTCCTCTATTTAGAATTAATTTTTTGTCTAAAATAACTCTGTATAATTAAAATGTTATTTTTTTTGAAACTATTTAAAGAAAGTTTTAGATTGAAATTAATTAAATGATTATGTTTATGTGTAATAAAAAAGTGAATCACCTTGTTAACCCTCCACATGTGCAGGCAGAGAAGTTACATGTATATATTACTAGTTTTATGTTAGCTTATTTCTGTTATTGTTATTATTTGCTAGTTTTACGTTAGCTTATTCTCTTATTGTTAGTGTTTATTGGTTTTATGTTAGCTTGTTTCTCTCTGACTATGGCTTTATATTTTTAGAACATGAATTCAGCATGTGAGCTGGTGCACAAAGTGCTAATAGATGAGCAAAAAGCCTAGGGCTTCGAACGGAAAAAGCAGCACGTCAATTCGCATATTAGATAAAGCTCATTTTGACAAGGTGTTCAAACAAGAAAAGCTTCTTCGAGGCGCTTTGAATCATGAAGGCAAGTTTGTGCATCACAAACTCTTTGTCTTATGGCATTGCCACTATAGGTTATGTCCTCAAGATCTAGAAAGACAAGACATAAGACCCCAAACCTCTTTTACACAAAAGCAGGCCATAAACTTTTCTCAACAACAATTTAATACAACATCACCACAAGAAAACATGGAAATTTCCTAGAAAACAACTTAATACAATAGAAACATGAGAGAAATGGGAATTTTTGTCGGGCCAAAAATAAACAAGTTTTTCCAACAAGTTTATGCAATATAAACAAGTTTTTCCAGAGATCAACTTAAAAGCAATATAAATGAGAGAATTTTTGGAGAGAAATAGTATACTATCCCAACAAGTTTATGCCATATAAACACGAAAGAAACTCAAGAAAAAGGGGAAACAATATTTGGCCATTGGAGGGAATCGAACTAGCAATCACATGTTGCAAACCACAAAAGCTAGCTACAAAACCAACAACAAATTCTTAGTAAAACCAAACAAATAATACATTTAAATGGGTCATGCGATTAACCAGGATCCAACATCCTCTAACAAAAACCTCTCAGACAACGGTGGCCGCCAAAGCTGACGCTAATTGGGCATGTCGCCGGAGAAATGGATGGAGGCTTCACATAGCTAGACGAGAACTTGAAGGATACAAAGAACCTAGACCAAACCGAGCATATCAGCTTGAAATCCAGAGAGCAATGGACAGGTTGTTTCACAATCCCAAATAGTAGTTCTAGTGTGAAATTGAATTCTAGTACTCAAGAATGCCGGTTCCACCTGCATAGAGCAAAAAAACCTCTTAGATCGAATTCAAAATGATTCATCACCACAAACCTTTAAGGAACAGAAAAGCAAGAATCGAGTACACATACTACTGATCATGTATGACAAGAATCAAAAGAAAAAGTAAATCGACAACTACAAGAACGAATATCTAGATAAGAACAAAAAGCATTAATTAAATAAACTACCACAATATGCTCTATCTTGTACAAGACTCTGCCTATGACTAAGAACGCATTTCTACCTTGTGCAAGACTCTGTCTAAGACTAAGAAAGCATCTTCAACAACAAGCTAAGAATCCCAACATACTTAGAATCACTAAACCATCTAGGAAAGGAAAATGTAAGAAGACAAGAAAACCGATTTCGCCCAGCTTGGCGATGCTGGGGCAGTTGGATAGGCTGGGTGCAGGTCAAGGAGGGCCTACGATAGGAAAAAATAAGGCAAGAGAAAGGCAGAGGTAATCACAGCCATGGTATAGAAGGAAAGAAAAGGCTGAAAAAACAATAGAGAATAGGAGGCCAGAAAGTTGAGGCGACTGATAGCAAGGCCGATCTGCAATCAAGACCCAAGATAAGAACAAAAAGGGAATGGGGCGGCTGACAGATCGGCAGGATGCCCACAACGGATATGCAAGATGAAGAAACACAGAGATAAGCAATCTAGGAAGGAGAAATGCAGAGATAAGAGGCAAGCACAGATAGATTTATTAAGGGATCAGCTCATCAGGGCAGTACCATCGACCCATGAGGTGCAGGCGCCACCCTAAGACCAATCCAATAGATGCATGACCAAGCAGCAATACATGTGTTAGGAATTGATGAAGTAGGAAACTCCGCACAACAATGAATTCAGCTCAGAGGAAATGCCGTTGAAGGAAAGGACACCTTCATCCGGAGATCACAACCTTTTAAGGAGGACAACGCCATTAAATAAATAAATAAATAAATAAATAAATTTATTAACCATGCTTCTTGAGACCCTAATGGGCTATGAAGCAGGGTGGAAGCACACTATAGTGGTTCGATTAGCTTGTCCCCCTTGTCCCCCCCAAAATAGTTAAAGAAGTAGCTCGTTCCCTTACTAATTTCTTTTGGCCTTTTATGGCAACAACCATGCCACGTAGAAAATTTTTAAAATTTTCCAAGAACCTCGGGCCAAAAGTTCCGTCCCAAGAAGCAAGCTCGGTGCTATCAGATAGGTCTCAATGCTTGACCAGAGGATAGAGGATGATCCCATGAATCAAGACCTACTGATGCAACCATGCCAACACGGTAAACCTATCTTTTACATACGTTTAGTTTTTCTTTCTGTATTACATTTGCAACACCATAAACGTTGAGGAGAACTAATGAAATGAAAGCTTCCTTGTTACTAGATTGGAGCAACAGGAGATTTCGGGATGTATAATCTGAGAAGAATCCTCGTTGTTTCTATGCTGGGTAATTACGTGATTTTTGGCATCTGGTTTATTTTTTTGCAAACATGACATTAGGCCTGAACCGGTAAGCCTCTCATTACTTCTCCATTCTTCCGATAATTATATCTAGTGATGGAAGATACAAATGACAATTCCAAAAGGAAAAGAAAGAGAACAACAGAGCAGAAACTTTGAAAAAAGAATGCAGAGAAAACGTAGAAAAACAGAATTGATGACTATTATGCAAGAGGGTTCTACTAGTACCAGCCATAGTAAAATTCAAAAGAATAAGATTGTAGCTAGTTTAGTACTCTTCTTTGTGAGAAAAACTTCTCGAATGGACAAATGAAGCAAAAGAGAGAAGTTCTAAAGGAGTTCATGAAGCAAAAGGAAGTTGCGAGAGTTTCTTGATGACCAATTCAGAATATGGAGGTGAAGAACCATTTAATTGATAATATTAGAGAAAATATCCAAATGGTAAAATCTTCTACTCAGACAGATTCTATGGTCGCAAAGCGAGTGTACTTGGCGATGTCTATTGGACAAGGTTGCACCGGTGAAATTGTTAGTAAGAGAAGTTTGGGAAAAGTTTTGGGAATCCATCCAAGAAATATTGCGATTGCAAGGGATAAACACAAGGAGATAGTCACTAATAAAACTGGATGGGTGTTTTATAAAAGGTCAAAGAGGATCGATTCAATTGGAAATGATATTATTGAGTTGGTCCAGAATTTTTGGGACATAAATACAAGGGTCTCGCCAAATGTAAAAAGACGTGAGATATAAAAGGTTGGAGAAGAATGTTAAAGAGGAGCATGCAACTCATTATCCGGAAGATACACGAGTTAGTTTATTGCCTTATTTTGCGCTTTACTTGTTTCCAAAGTTTTGCTAGCATGTTTGATGTATTTTATTTGGTTAGATTGAACTCAAATATATGTGTTTGATGAATGGTGTTTGCTAATTTTCCTAAATGATTTAGGCACTATGTAGTTGTGAGATACTTGCAAGTTGGAGTCCCAACCATAGTAGTAACTTATGTTTTAGTTCCATGTTACAGTATGCATTTGCGGGTTGCGGTCAAGTTACAAATTCTGATGTGACATGTTATGGACTTACCTTGCACTTAAAGGCCGTAGTTTTAGAGATAGTTGCGGGTCATAGTCCGAAGTTGCGGTGGCGATTCGCGGTGGCGGTTGCAAGTTGCGGTGTTAGTTCTAGTTGGCGGTTTTAGGTGACGATGGCGGTGGCGCGATTTCAGTGCGAGTCCGGGTTAGGTGATAGTTCTGACTTACCAAATAGTAGTAGTCGTAGATGCCACAAATCGACCCGGATGTTTTAGGTGCAATAGATTCAGTTCTAGTTGTAGTTAGTCATTGTGAAGTCTTAGTTTTGCACCTAAGACATCATGCATGTAAACCCGATTATTACTATTGTTGTTATTATCCAAATCAAATGTTCCTCAAATTCAAAGAGCAATATCCGGCAGTTGAAGATCCGCCAAAGGGCTTTTGAGAAATTAAAGCCATGGTAATGTATTGAAATTGAAGCAATTTAACTCTTGTTGTTGCATACATCACGTCGCGGTTGCAAATGCTTTTAGATGGCTTTAATAGATTGAGAAATCAACATGTGAATCCTTTTAAACTGTACATGTGATGTATGTCATCATGTGGGAGATGTGGGAGAAGCTTGTTTTGCCAAGAGAAAGAAATATAAGACAACTTCTGAGTTGTGGCGATCTATTCTTTGTGCAAAGGAGGAGAACCGAGAATTCCACAAAAAAAGATTGCATAGATGGAGTTTGCACTAATTGTGGTATATCCCAGCTATCCATATGTCCACTAGAGTTAGCAAACCCCGGAAGGAAGGATCTATTCTGTTGGTTAGAGTCTTGGGATTATGAAGAAGGTGGAAAAGATAAGTGGGGAAAGCCAAAGAAAATATCTTGAAGCGTTTGTGGAAAGAAAGCGAGCATGAGCTTTAGTACACAAGTTAATTGACAGGTTGGCTAAATTTCCTTTGCATAGTTTCAGGCATAAGTGGCAGGCCAAGCAATTTAAGGAGTTGCTGGAAAATCTTCCACCAGGTACTCTTTTGTCAGTTGTAGATTTTGCTGAGAACTTTAGTATCCAGCTACAAAATCAGGTCCAATCTGCATATTGGACTAGCAAACAGGTTACTATCTTAGTGCATATTACATACTTTGTAGATCCTGTATCAAATGATGTGATGAAGGATACCCATTATTATATATCGGATGACACAAAGCATGATACTTTGTTTGTTCAGCATGCATTTATGATGCATTATGAATTTATGCAACAACAAGGAATGGATCCAAATAAACATTGGGTCTTTTCAGATGGAGCAGCATCTCAGTTTAAGGCAGCAAGACCTTTTTACTTTGTCGGAAGGTATGCACATGCCACACATATACAGATGATGTGGAACTTTTTTTGTTCCAACCATGGGAAAGGGGAGCATGATGGAAAAGCAGAATTGAAGAGATGGTTGAGGGAATTGATGAAGAGACGGCAAGATCTGAAAATAGAACGTGCAGCAGATATAGTGAAGATAGCTAGGGAGAGCTTCTCATCTGTGGCTCCATCATCTAGTGTGAACAAGAAGCCAGTACGAAGATGGTTTTGGGAAGTGGTGGGAGTGAATAGAAACAACCTTTGGGCAGCGAGAGGCGATGGAGGACACCACGAAACATCCATTACATTTCATGCATTTAATCCAGAATGCCCTACCCAATTGCAGGTAAGGTGTTTGTCATGCTTTTGTGCAAATTGCCTTGATGCTCAATGGGGTAAATGTATGAACAAAGAGTATGTAGATGATTGGAAGCTTGTAGTTATTGAACCTAGCAAGGTTCTAGCTGATGAATTTGAGCTACATAAAAAAAAAGAACAATTTTCTCTTCGTGGTCAGCCATGTTGAGTGATGCCGTAATAATAGTAGGTGATCGTTTCTTTGTGGTAGCTCAAAGGATAATGAAGAGGGTGCACTATTTTGGATGGTACTATGCACAAAGACTAAATATGTTGTGGAGGAAGACTTTGAGTTAAATGGACAAACATTTTATAGAGGAGAGGAACTTCTTGAAGGTACTTATTTTGAAAAGGTACCAAGATCACGTACAAGCTATGTTTTATGCTCTAATGAGCCAAAGGCGATAGTTTATGCAACCCAAATTTGTGCAATTAAAGTGGACATGCCACAAGCAAAACACCGAGTGAAGGGCAAGATCATACACACACTCGGAGAGGGCGATAGTGAGAAGATCTTGGACAATCTACCGGATGTATTATCGGATGATGAAGACTAACACCTACTTGGTACATTTTGTAATGTTAGTTGAATGTAAGGTTACTATTTTAGACATCATTTCCATTGATACCTTTCACTTGTTGCGGTCACAACTATCTCAATGGATTCATACTGTTGACTCAGATAAATGTTTGCTGAGAATTGCTCTCAGATTTTCATTTATCATAATTGCTCAGATTTGCTCAAACAAGGATAAATACTCTTAATCCTAAGCTTTGAATCTACATATGACTATAGCTCATTTCGGCATTTCGGCTTTGTTGTTCTCATATTTTAGTAATTCTCGGATTTTTGTTGTTCTCATATTTGCTTGTTATTTTGTTATTACGATATTAGTCAAAATTCATACGGACATGAACATTTCCATTAGTCAAAATTCATACGTACATGGTTGCTAGGGGAGCATCAAATCTCGAGTAAATTGTTAGAGGATTCACGAACTTCAATATAAGCCGGAACTTCAATATAAGTTGGAACCGCCTTTAGAGCTTACCTAATAGCGAACTTCAATATAAGCTTGGAACTTCAATATAAGTTGAAACTGCCCAGAGCTTACCAAATACCAATGCTATTCAACTGTTATGGGCCTTTTTCAAATTCTTTTTTGAAACAAAAGCAACTCATGTGTGTTGAGAATTTTTGCTTCAATAACCTTCCTATCATAAAGGTTAGCCTTTGAAATATTCTTGTTCACTAGGGTGCGGTCACAAGCGCACTCTTCAAGGACCATTCAAATTTATTTTATGAGTCCTAAACAATGCACTTCCCGAAATAGCAAATTGCATCCTAAACACCCACTTGGCACACGTGGCACACTTGGCACACGTGGCACAAGTGGCACCCACTTGGCACACGTGGCACGTGGCACTTCCTTACACCTGGGTGGCAAGTCGGGAGTAATTATGTGTAATAACACTTTGAGATTATGTTGATACCCTTAGGCCTAGGTGGCACCCACTTGGCACACGGCATGTTGATACCCTTAGGCCTAGGTGGCACCCACTTGGCACCGCGTGGCACACGCGGGCACTTCCTTACACCTGGGTGGCAAGTCGGTAATTATGTGTAATAACACTTTGAGATTATGTTGTATACCCTTAGGCCTAGGTGGCACCCACTTGGCACACGTGGCATGTTGATACCCTTAGGCCTAGGTGGCACCCACTTGGCACACGGGGCACTTCCTTACACCTAGGTGGCAAGTCGGTAATTATGTGTAATAACACTTTGAGATTTTGTTGATACCCTTAGGCCTAGGTGGCACCCACTTGGCACCGCGTGGCATGTTGATACCCTTAGGCCTAGGTGGCACCCACTTGGCACACGTGGCACACGTGGCACTTCCTTACACCTGGGTGGCAAGTCGGAGTAATTATGTGTAATAACACTTTGAGATTATGTTGATACCCTTAGGCCTAGGTGGCACCCACTTGGCACACGTGGCATGTTGATACCCTTAGGCCTAGGTGGCACCCACTTGGCACGCGTGGCACACGTGGCACTTCCTTACACCTAGGTGGCAAGTCGGGAGTAATTATGTGTAATAACACTTTGAGATTATGTTGATACCCTTAGGCCTAGGTGGCACCCACTTGGCACACGTGGCATGTTGATACCCTTTAGGCCTAGGTGGCACCCACTTGGCACACGTGGCACTTCCTTACACCTGGGTGGCAAGTCGGAATTATGTAATTATGTGTAATAACACTTTGAGATTATGTTGATACCCTTAGGCCTAGGTGGCACCCACTTGGCACACGTGGCATGTTGATACCCTTAGGCCTAGGTGGCACCCACTTGGCACCGTGGCACACGTGGCACTTCCTTACACCTAGGTGGCAAGTCAGAGTAATTATGTGTAATAACACTTTGAGATTATGTTGATACCCTTAGGCCTAGGTGGCACCCACTTGGCACACGTGGGCATGTTGATACCCTTAGGCCTAGGTGGCACCCACTTGGCACACGTGGCACACGTGGCACTTCCTTACACCTAGGTGGCAAGTCAGAGTAATTATGTGTAATAACACTTTGAGATTATGTTGATACCCTTAGGCCTAGGTGGCACCCACTTGGCACCGCGTGGCATGTTGATACCCTTAGGCCTAGGTGGCACCCACTTGGCACACGTGGCACACGTGGCACTTCCTTACACCTAGGTGGCAAGTCAGAGTAATTATGTGTAATAACACTTTGAGATTATGTTGATACCCTTAGGCCTAGGTGGCACCCACTTGGCACCGTGGCATGTTGATACCCTTAGGCCTAGGGTGGCACCTACTTGGCACACGTGGCATGATGACATGGCATGAAACAACTTGGCTTAGAGATGTAACATTTTTTAAAACAAATAAAAGTAGAATATTCTAAGCACTGCCACTTGGACTGGCACATGATGACGGTACTTGTCCACAAGGCATGATGACATGGCATGACGACATGGCATGAAACAACATGGCATGATGACATGGCATGAGACAACTTGGCATGGCATGAGACAACTTGACATGAGACAACTTGACATTTTCTTAAAACAAATAAAAGTAGAATATTCTAAGGATCTATCCTTATATAGGTCCTATCGAGCTTTTATTAATGGCTACCTTTTTCGTACAGGATAATAAGTTCCTAGATATAGGATCTATATAGGATGACTATTCATTTCTGCATGCAAAATTTTGAATAAATAGCGAACAGTCGGATTGCATTGCTTCACAGCTCTAGAGATGGCGCGGATTAAGATCACAGAAAAGAGGCCAATGGAGGAATCCGTCGGTTCTTCCCAAAAACTTCAAAAACTTAGTGCAAGAGCTCGGTTCAGTTGTTCCGAGGTGATGGTTTTGCAAACAGAAGGAGTTGATATTTCTGAAAAAGTGCAGCATTGGATAGATCGTTCCTGCCTCCATGAGGAACGCCTTCTCAAGATGAAGATTGAAGTTGATGGAGACGGTGGCCTCAAAATTCAGCTGAAGATGCCTTGATTAGAGTGATCTGCAGTCTACTATAAAGTATAGAATAGTATCTTATGCTTTTTAGTTTTTCGGCTAGTTTTTCGGCTACAGAACAGGGTTGTGAATATGTGTACTGGGTGTTCCTGTAAAATGTTGACGGATTTATCATGATATAACTGTTTTTTTTTTGTATGTGAAAGCCTTATGGCATTTTTGTAAACAAAGGTTGACTAATATAATATAATATGGTTTTACATATGTGTTCATTGTTTATGTTACATTAAAAAGGAAGCAGTCTTTAAGTTACATTTGAATTCGACTTCTATTTTCCTTTTGATGTTATTATTCTAATGATCCGATCCATACAATTCTCAAAGATCTTTGCTCAAAGATCTTTGCTCAAAAGATATGCTATTCTTGCACATACATGCTTGACATAGCATGCAACATCTAAAAACATTCCAATTGTAATACCGATTATTTCTTTAATACAAGTTCGAAAAATGCTTCACTTGTAAACACAACTTCTACTTGGACTTCTACATCATGACATTACCTATTGAATCTGCTTATTCAGAGCAAGTTAATTGCATGCAAAAGCCTCAGCCATGTCATTACTGTAGCATAGGGTTTAGATACCAAAATGCTAGTGCATAATTTAGTGAAAGCAATTGCCTTAATCTTTTAGCTTGCTACTCACAAGGACTCTACAAAAAGTCTTGAAAACAATGGCTGTATGCTTTGGATATGAGCAATTCCATTAGCAACTTGCATGAATGATCTTTCTAAATTTGATAGCATTCAGATATTAAGTATCCAGCCTGGACCTCAATTCTCTCTTCGATGCAAATATGGATCTAATGTTTTCCTGCTTCCAATCTACAAAATGCGAAGCGGTTCTTTGCTTCATTCATATGCACATGCTTTGTGTTGCCATGTAAATCTTGTACAATCTTTCCTTACGCACATGGTTTTGGAGTACGGTTTCTAATACCAGCGGTGTCCAATGAATATCACGAGGGACTTACGGGGCGGTTCCATGTCAATACACATTATGTTCTAAGAAGAAGCAGAGATGCACATTACCATTTGCACTATAAAAATCTGCTGAAAACCATCATTTGATAAAAATGTGAGGCAAAAGCCAAATACAAATGTAAGGCAAAAGCCAAATAGTCATTGAACAAAAACAATTTAATTAGGTGTACAAATGACACGTATCAAAATACTTGAGCTTCATAGTCTTCCACTCACTCAATGTCAATGATACCGATATTTCTTGAGAATGTCCACTTTGCTCTTTTAGAAACCTTATCCAGAAAGTTGGTCAATGGATTTGCTTTCGCATAGACTTCCACACTTTCATTTTCTAATAATCCTTCCAGCCAAGGTCTCAAATGTTCGTAGAGGAAGTCACCATCTATTCGAGATGGTTGGTAAGTATTGGGACATACCATTGAATCGCGATTGTTTTTGAAACCATGGTACAGCATATCATCTATTAACAATGTATTCTTTTCATTCCACACTCCCTTTGATTCCTGATATACCTTGCTCAACTCCTTCAACATAATAGGCTTTCTATCAATCTTGAACGATGTGTTTGTGCACTTTCACGAAGACCAAGTAAAATGTAATTTACGTTTGGCGACTTGTTGAAACATTTGATTAATAATAAGATTGGCCGCCCGTGCTTTGCTCAATCTTGTCCAAACAACAATCTCAAAGTGCTCCAAACACCAATCTAGAAGATCCCTTGCCCTCGGACGCTTAACCACGACTAACTTTGTATGATTGAGGTGCTTTAGTTCTGCACCATCCATGACACAGCTGGGCAATGGTTCCGTATTCTCAAATAGCTTCAACAAAACACCATCAAGCTCAAAAATAAGAAGCTTCTTGTGTGATTTGATCCTTTTAGTACATGGGGACATGGAAGGACTACCACTTGCCTCCCAGTTTACTTTTTACGGTTTGCTAAACTTATTGTATTTCCCTCTGATTAGAATGTAAATTTCAGCATATATTCAAACAAATAAATTTAAAATCAATCTAATAGGAGAACATTTTACCAGGTGAAATGGACTCTTCATATTGTGACGGATAAGATGTTCCATTCCTTGTCTTCAAGATTGGGCTACACGATGGAGTGCGAACTTCACCGAGATTGTCATTCTTTCCTGCAACAACTACCCTATTGTCTCCTATAGATAACCGCTACATCTCAGTTATGATCATGTGTCATTACTATACAATCCCAAAGTTAAGACACTACCTGGCCCAATGGAGTTAGCTAATTTTGATCGACAAGAAGCAGTCTTTCCATTGTTAGGTGGACTGCGCACATCATGTTTCTTTCCAAAAGGGGATGAGGCGATTAATCGCTGGCATCTTTTTCCATTTGAGGCTTCTGGTTGGGGGCCTTTAGACACTACATCATTAGTGCTATTATCTGATGTGACAATAAACAACATAAATAAACAAAGTAAGTAAGTCAAACCACTTGCATCCCTGTAACAGTCCATGCAACATGACCCTAGCACTACAGTTTAACTAACCATGCCACTGGACACTACCACTAAAGTTTAACCAAACCACCTGTCAAACAACTTAAAACATTTTACATCCGCGATCCGTGTAAAGAATACCCTAGCAAAATTACATATAATTACCTTGGGGAAACAAGACTGCAGTGTTTGGTTCATTGTCTTCAACAGAAATCAGGTTTTTGCAGTTATCGTGAACTTCCATACCAGTTGTTGATTGCCCTTGACTATCTGTGTTGCATATGTATAATAAAATACACATGGTCATATTTTTTTGAAAATCCTGCACATTAGAAAATATTAACAACTTTTGTTACCATTATTGTCCTTCTGCTCTTTGTAAGAAATATTGTCCATCACGCCCTTCCCAACTGTTAATGCAGTGGGGTAAAAGCATGTTAGGGTGTACCACTTTTGGAACCTGCAAAAGTACATACACTAGGTACTTCTGAACTGGGTACTTTCTCATTTTTCTTTTCATTAAAACTAATACAAAAATCCAAAATAAAAGTCAAGGACATGGTAATATTCAAAGTTAAGGTAAAGATAATGCTATCGGAGATCAATATATATAAAATGTTCTAAAACATACATTATATTGAGATATTATACAGGTACCCAGTACCCAGTCCTGGCTACCTTTTTAGGTACCTTTTTAGTCACTAAATAATACTTTTTAAGGGACACCCTAACATGCTTTTACCCAGTGCTCAAACATCTCGGCATAAGTTTATGATCCTTGGGATATGATACGGATGCCGGGGTGGAGCTAACACCTTTCATTGTCAATTTCTCTATTTCCATATGTAAGTAACAATCATTAAGTACCTAGCGTGAGCTGAAAATAAATGAAAACAAACCAACCATGTGAATCTAGCGTTATGCTAATCTTCGACTCCTGGCACCCCTTTAATCCAAGAAACGACAGCCATGATTTTGACATGGTATGTCCACAATTCGTATAACAACATAATGTAGAGCAACTGCAAAACAAAACGCTGTTAGATTAATTCATTCAGAAACATATGGAATTGGAAGATGCTACCTGAAATGCGCTACGCAACATGCCACATGATATGTGTGTCTGCACTCGACAATAATGATTGGCAAGAGCATCTCATCCGATTTGAGTGACCTGTAACAAAATGGGCATGCTTCGCTCAAATTAATGCTCGAAGCTTCCTTCAAACTATCAACAACGACCGGTGTTTGGGTAGGCAAACAAGGATCGAACTCAAAAGGTTGGCACATCTTTGGATCGAGATGCCAAAGCCTTGTAAGGCGGGGTCTCAATTTGTTTAGCTGCTCCAACTTCGACATCTCTGGAAATCTCCACAAGTTAATAAGTCATCGAGCTTGCTTCAAAGCTAGACGCAACTCTTCAAGCTCCCTTTTTGTAGGTCAATTACTGCCTCAACGCCCTCCTTCGCTGCACTTGAGAGCTTTGTGATTAAATCTTGGTACTTTTTAATGTCATTGGCTACACGAACCTCCCTAGCCTCTAGACCTTTAATATTTTCTTTCATGACACTGCACTTATCCTCGCTCGATTCTGCGGTTCAATAGTCGACTTGTTGACATCATGTTCTGCAGTAGAAATCCACTCCTTCAATATCCTTGACATTTCTGAAATACAAGAGATAATTAAATTAGAATCTTAAATTAGATAAACAATTGATGGAATGAAGGTGCAAGTACATGCAAAACATCTTGCTCTATTGAAAAAAGGTCAAGCATCTTGCCATCTAGTATAAAGAAAGAAAGCTCTAACATTTTGCTCTATTGCTTTAGACGTGAATAAACTTGAATTACATCAGTCAATGGGCTGGAAGATTAACCAGCCTATCAGCAAGAGTTTGAGTGCTCATTATGGTGATCTGCAAAAGCTTGGCCTATAGCTTGAGATCATCTCGATGGCAAAGGACACAAGCTGCAACTATATGACACAAGCTTTTAACTATAGGACACAAAGCCGCAAGTCGTGACTTGAGCTACAAGACACAAGGTGCAAGCTTGTAACTTCTCGATACACTCTCTCACTATGACTGTGGATTTGAACCGCAACTACTAAGGCATGGTGCACTATGGCTAAGACCGAGGCCGTGAACTAGTAAGGTGTGGTGCATCTGCAACAAGCAACTGTAAGCTTCCAACTGCAATCTGCACCTGCGACTGGAATAATCAAAATGGTTGTAAATATCAACTACAACATGTGACTAAGCTTAAGCTTGTAGCTGCAACTCATAACTACATGATTCTACCTATGAGCTTCAACTTTGGCTTAAAACATGCAATTATACCTTACAACAACATGCCTCTAACTATGAATACAACAACTACTTCAACTCCATGTAGCTACAGCTAAAAATTAATTTATGTAGCTAAAGATAAACATAGTAATTGAATATAAGAAGCTGCTATGACCTCAGTGGTTAAGAAATTAGCTACAAAATAGAGAAACAAGAATCAAATAGTACCTGGTATCTTTTTTTCATAATTGGCATCATTCACCTTGGTCTTACATGTCACATTAGAGCTAATAAAGATTTGTGAAGAGGGCTTCTCAACAAGCACTGACGCAATTGGAGACAATGTCTGTTGAGAAACAACATTTGTTGTCCCGTTTTTCAGCCCATCGTCATAGTCACTTGTTTGAAAGTGCTCTACTCTTTCTTTGCTGACTTTGCATGCTTGTAGAAACTCATCCAATTTATTTCCACGACCATTGCAATGCAAGAGAAATGCTACTCGCCAATGCTTGAGGCACCTGCCCTCCTAAAACCTTCTTTCTATCATGTATTTTCTTATATAGCAATAGGAACTCCTCCTTCTTGTTTTCTTTCAACAACTTTGAACTGTAACAAGACTTGCCATTTACCTTTGGACCCCACATCCTCCATGTCATTGTCATCAACATTCCTTTCCTCGATTTATATAACTCCTTAAAGGTCAAACCTCTTTGCTCAAATCTGGAATTGCATCGCTTGAACCCGACTCCATGAGATACAACTACCTACATGCACATCAAGAAGACAAGGCTTAACTAAATTTGCATAAACATTCAAAAATATGCACAACTAATCTGTACACAAGAAGAGAGGCAAAATTTGTCTTTTTCAAATTTCCTACAATCATAGAGTAATAGTGTAATGCAAAAGATATAACATGGACTTATAAATTCTCATAATAAATCAGAGCAAGAATTTAAAGTTAGATATGGCTAGCTTGAATTAAAACTAACGGTTTTGTAACAATTGGCTAGAGATGCTTTATGTGCACAAGATCTATTATAGTCCTGGATTTTCCCTGCCAAGAGAGATCAACAATGCATGTGAAAACTTAAGTTCCAGCATTACCCAACAAGCTATCTAGAGAGATGACCACAACATGTATGAAATTAAGACTCATCACTACATCACCCAACAAGAAATAAACGCCAAGTTTAACAAGAAAAGAAAGAAACTGCATTTGCCTTTTCCCTTGTTCCTGCTTGTAGCACAAACGTGGACAATAAAAAAGAAATCCCCATTCTAATCCTTTGATGGAATGAGAGAAAGTTTCAGGGCAAAAAAACTTGAGAGTTCATAAACTAGAGAATTAGCAGGGCCGGAAGAAAAACCTGAGGGAAAGACCTGAGGGAAGACAAACCTGAGGGAAAAAACTGAGGGAAAAACCTGAGGATAGGAGAAAAGTTGAGGCCGCTTTAGCTGTGTAACGGAAGTGGGATGTTGAATCAGAATGGACCCAGAAGATTCGGCAGCAAACGAATTCCCTCCCATCTCCCATTCTTGCTATTTCGTCCCGAGCCCTCCCTTTCCCCGTTAACTTCGGAAAATTCAAAATACAACCTAAATTTCCCACTAATTTTCCAACTACTTTCATAGTTCGAAAACTGACTTTTTTGACCCACTATATTGTGCTTGGACCCAGCAGCAAATACAATGAATTCACTTTACTTCCAATAGAAGTTGTCTATGATTATCAACTTCCACTAAGAAATCCCCCAATCTATTAGGATCAGTTTGCATAAGCGAAAAAAAAGTTTGTTTTATCAATATGGTGTTTCTCTCGAATTCCTTGATAACAGCTACAGCTAAGAAAAACATGAGATTCATCCTCAACCTCACCTGAGTTGCATAGTGTGCATAATCGAATCTTCCCTGGGAATATTATGCCAACGTCCAGTTTCAATCTTCAAGTTGTGAGAGCTAGTTCTGTATTTTGCTATAACTCTTCTCGCCCTTTTGGAAATATGGGATCTAATGTAATTCTGGTCAGAGTAGACTAACATGGGATTAACTTCATTCTTGTAAAATGTAAACCTTGTCCCTTGTTTCTGCCACATCTGATCCACAACTTTTGTTTGGACTAATTCACGAATGCCAACATCTGTATCTGGCCAATCTTGTTCTCTAATGTTCCATCTCTGACACCATTCCATCAGATCTCTATACCATCCCTTAAGCTTAGATTCTTCAGCCACAATACATGGTATTCTTGTACTATCAAGACTTCTCAACCTGTTTACATAATTCAGTGCTAGACATAGTCCTTCGGCTTCTAATGGCAACATACCAAACTCAGCCAACATGATCTGATATGGCACTTGATGTCTCATGCCTAATTCCTCTAGAAAGATTTTCATGACGCTTTCCACTTTTGCCCACAAGCGAGCAGATGTGGATGGTCCCCAAATTTGTACACCATAGAGCAACATTGTTTGCACCAAACACTTAAATAGCATTATGCGCATGGACCAGCTGCACCTTATTGCAGACATATAGCATTCCATACAAGGCCCTCTTACCTGCTGCCACCCTTTGTTTAATGCACTCTTTCCAACTGTAATTTGAGCTGAACACAAGTCCTAAGTATTTGTAACTTTCTACTGTTTCAAGTTGCACACCCTTATACTGGAACACAGGCCTTTGAATTGTACCAAAAACCATGATTTTAGATTTAGATAAATTTACAGCCATACCTCGTTCCTCACAAAATTCAGCCAAACTATCCAGATGTCTTTGTAATCCTTCCACCTCTTCTGCTAATATGACCATGTCATCTGCATATAATAGTAATTGGAGAACAACGAGACCTACTTTAGTACCTGCATGCCCTCGATCCCGTAACCATTGCTCCAATTCATCAATGAACAAGCCGAACAAAGTCGGAGAGAGTGGACACCCTCGCTTTACACCAATTGTGCTCATGATTGCTTCAGGTATATCCACCGCCAATTGAGAAATCACTTTCTCATAAAGCCTGGAGATCGCACCTCTCAGTGATAATGGGACTCCAAGTTTCTCAAGTAGTTTATCCCTCGGCACTGTGTCAAAAGCCTTGGTAAAATCAATGAAAGCTACATATAAGGATTTCCTCGGCACCTTTGCTCTCACAATTGCTGAACTAAGAGTCAAGATGTGATCCAGTGTATTGTGATGCTTCCGAAAACCTGCTTGCCCTTTTGCCCTTTTCTTCTCCGCATCTGCCCATGAACTAAGTTTGTGTTCTAACAGGCTACCAAGCAGCTTAGCGAAAACACTTCCAATCATGATTATCCGATAATTTCTCACATCTCGTTTACTTCCCAATTTGTGTATTGGAACAATTCGGCATTTATTCCAATCATGCGGCAAACCCGTCCTGACAGCCAAGTTCAGCATTTTAGTCACTACATCAGCCAATCTTTTCCCGCCCCATTTTAATAATTCCATTGGGATCCCCATTAGATTAGCCTTTCCATTCGCCATCAAGCTCAGTTGCTTTTGCACCTCCGATATACTAAATATATCCTCTTCCACCTCTATTACATTGGCATCTTCGCAGCACCATCCACAAAGTACATTTTTTGGACCAGCCCCAACAATTCTTGCATGTCTAAATTAGCATGCGCAGGTTTATTTAATAGCTACGACCAAAAGACCTTGGGCTGCTTTCTATACTGGCCAATCAACTCACTTTGTCTATTTCTTTGGTACAATCTTTTCTTCTTCCTTAGCAAGGTTTTATACCATCGTGGCTTTGAATAACAACCCTTCCCAAGCTTGGCCCGTGCGTCAGAGCATTCTTGATCCCACCAAGAATTGCATGGCCCATATCTACGTTTTTTAGTTACACCAAACGTGGCATTGGCAGCAGTCAAAACAATCTTATTCAAAGAATGAGCATCCTTCTCCAAATCACCTGTCCAAACCCAGGAACATAACGCCTCGGAAACACGTTTAGCATAATCCTCCTTCTTCCTCGGATCAAGTCTAAATGATGTAATGGATATTGGCTTTTCACTTCTTACAGGTTGTACCTGAAGCTCAAACCATAATGGTGTATGATCTGACTTGATAACTTTATCAAGAATTTTAAAGCTGCGCACTACATCCGACATATCATGAGATAGCAAATAGTCAACTGTCCCATTATAGGAGAAGCAAGTAAAACCTGTGGAGTCGGGGAACTTTGAAATACCATTTAGTATCTTCAAGCGGCTGGTGCTTCCGAATTCCAATAAGAATTCACCCATATCATTCTTTACACGGTCCAGGTTCTTCCTGTTAAAATCAACATTTTGAGTCTCTTTCAGCAAACAAATATTATGTACCTCATATGAAGCCGCTTGCAAATTTCCAGTTCGAGCATTGAAGTCACCTACGATGATTACTTCTCCCTTGTTCAAAAGCTCAATAGTCTGTTGACACAAATCGTGCAAGGGACTGTCCTTAAAAAATCCTGGTTGGTTGTATATTGACATCGTTAATGGAGCATAATAACAAATCGCCAGATATATTGCTTGCGATCCATCTCTAATTCTGAGCCACATATGCTGCCCGTTAACATGCTTACCTTCAACCGTTACAGTATCTGCTAACTCCTCTCTTACATAAACTCCTATCCCTCCAAAACCTCTCACCATGCCAATTTCCTTGAAATTCCATACAGAGTCTACAATTCTGAAGCCACTTAAAAAATGGCAGTGCATTGGTCTGATGCTCCCAAGTTTCAATAAATAAAACTAAATCAGCCTTTTTCCAAATACTTTCACAGGCTTGTATTTTAGCTTGGTTTAAACCATGTACATTCCATGCAATAACCCTTAGGGTCTCAAATCCCTATTCTCTCCTTCTCTTAGTGACAATTGCTTTACCTGCACGGTCCAAGTAGGCAACCAGTCCTTCATCTCTAGCAGCTTTAATCTTGGCTAATTCTGAGGTATGACTATGAAGAAACACAACCCACCGACTTACCGTCATAGCAGAGGTACTGAATTGAACCCCGAATTCTGTCACTCAAGATTTGATTTCCTGTCTTCGCATGCTGTTATTTGTTGGACTGAAAAGGAGGGGATAATCTTGGGGAATGTATCTAAACAAATTTGTGCTCTATCCAAGTCTATCCAAATCTTTTCCATCTATTGGACCCGCTTCCCTTACTTTGTGATTGAATTCTGCTCAGAGCAAGCGGCTGAGCACATTTTAAAAATGGGGCATCTTACCCACTTTGGATTCAGAATCAAATTCCAAAAGTGGTCATACCAATTCAATCCCCTTCGACCTTCTACTCTCATGCATACCGCCTATGTTCATCTGCATGATCTAAATCCGGTATTTTAGGAGGCTCATTGCCTTAAAGCAATATTCTCTTCGATTGGCTCCTTCATCTCCTGGGAGCGCAGGCCCCGACAGGCCTCCCACTGTCTTCATGCAATTGGATCTTCTCAAACCTATCCCCCTTGAACTCACCTTCCAGGATATGTTTGGGACTGACCAATCCTTGCTCTTCAGGTGGAATGCTTTGCCCCCTGTTTGCCCTATTTGCAGGAAACGCTTGCATGTAGGACAGAAATGTAGCCCGATGCTTGATCAGCAAACTATCTCAGAGATGGAGGAAACTCGTCCACCTCCTCGCCACCATGGTAATCTTAATGGTAGTTCGAAGAGAATCCGAATAAGACAGATCATCAGAGAGAAAATAGCTCTGGCTAATAAAGAGCTAGAAGAGAAATTCAGGAATCAGGAAGTGGGGACCCAGGGTACTGGAGGAACTGTTAAGATTCTAAATAAAGAAATTATCACCAAAGGAGTCTCTTTCAACCTTTCAGACATGGTTAAAACCTTCGACAAACACAAACCTTCTGGTCACATCCAATATGATGAAATTACAGTAATTAGGGCCAGAGAGGACACAGTCTGGGAGGATGACTACTCGACTTGGCAGATCTCTGAATCAAACTAGACTACTATAAAGGACTCTGCTGATATGGAAGTGGGGCTCCCCCACAATACAGTCGAAGTGGGGGAATCCAGCTCCCCCACATCATCCAAAACATACTCATCCCCCATTATCTGCAAAAACAGATTCAAAGCTCTACAGGATTTCTCAAGCATGTATGAAGAGGATTTTGTTGGGTCCTCTAGCCCAGAAGGAAAAGGGAGGATTCATGATAAGGCTCAAGACCAACCACTGATCCAAGAAATAGGTGTTCTGAGCTCTGACGCATTGACTGACCCTTCACTAGTCAACTCCACTTGCTTGGGCGACCGAATTCTTGTTGACCTATCTGTTGACCCCATCTCCAACCATACTTCGGTCAGCCTTGATATTCCCTCCCTCATCCCTTCTTCCCATCACAACCCTTTACCTATTCTTTATGATAAATATGGCAAATCTACTGTGGATCTTATGAGCAAAATTGTTGCGGAAGTAGTGGATGCAACCTGTCCCCAATTGAAGGCTGCCCCCCCAGGAGGCCAACAAAGGTGGTGATGTTAGTGGTGCTCAAGAGGATGCTGAGCGAGTCCAGGTAAGTGACCACTCCCCTATTTGTTACAGTCCTCAACTTGATTTCCAGGCAATCCAAGGTTGTAATATAGAGGTAGAAATTCCCTCCTCCCTACAAGGTGGTCTTACTTCTGATGATGACTGTAAACTGGTCAAATCCACCCCCCAGAATACTGAAAAACATAATATTGAATTTGGCCTCCTAGCCTTGTAGACAAACCTTGATAATATAGAATCCTCGGTGCCAAATCACCTTGACTTGATTGTTCCTGACTCAGAGGAGGATCTTAGTTGCAGTCCTCTCCATGATATCTCCAACACTTCTCTGAGAACCCTCAAGAAGAAACTGAAAAATAGGACTACACCTAAGTCTCCTATATGCAGAGAGAACTTCCCTCATATCTACAATACCTGAAGCAGATCCTCACCTCATGGGCTGAGGAAGTTCAATTATTGAGTTGTTGCCTTCTCTTTTCTCTCCCCTTCTTTCCATGAGGGTGCTAACCTGGAATTTAAGAGGCATTAAAGGACCTACTAAGAGAAGATGCTTTATTGCCTCTGTGAGGGAGTTCAGGGCTGACATTATAATGATCCAAGAGCATAGACTCCCCAAATTTGAGTCAGCTAATTTGGGGGAATGGATCAAACCTGATATGGCCTCCTGCTAGGGGGATTGCTACCTTTTGGTACAATCAGAAACTCATTAGCACTTACACTAGCCCTTCCAATCGATGGTTCTGTGTTACTCTATGTATTCAGGACTGCCAAATGGCTTTCATAAACATTTATGCCTCCACTGATCCTTATGAGAGAGAGCCAATGTGGGCTGAGATCAACAGTTGAATGAGTCAGCAGTAGAAAATTGAGAATTGGATAATTATAGGTGATTTTAATAATACTCCTCATTGTGACATGAAACTTGGTATTAAAATCAACATGTCTAAGAATGAGAGATATTCTTGGGAGAACGGGCTGATTGATCAAGATCTGATCTATATCCCCTCCTCAAACACTAAATTCTCTTGGAGCAATAAGAGAAAGGGGGATCAAAGAACTTTTTGTATGTTGGATAGATTCTACATTCATAATTCTGCTACCTGGTTGGATAACTGCATAGTAACTAGAGATATTGCCAGCACAATCTCAGATCACCAGCCTCATTTCTTGGATACTAAAGATTTGCCTCTTGGTTCCAAGGGTAAGAATACCCCCTTCAAGTTTAACACCTCCTTGCTTCAGATGAAGGCCTTCTGCAGGATTTTACCTCCTTCTATCTTTCCCTTCCCAAAATTGGTCAGCATCAATCTATGAAGAATTTTAATGAAAAGATGAAGAAAGTTAAAGCTTGGGTCAAGCAATGGGGTAAGGATTTAGCCCAGAAGAGAAAAGCTATTAAGATTAGCTTGCTGGAACAGATTAAAGATATCAGATCTCTCATTGAAAGCAACCCTAATGAGGACTCTCTGCATGTAAAAGAGGAGCAGTTGGAAATCCAAATCAAGACCTTGGAAGAATACCAGGTTAGGGGTATGACCCTAAGAAGTAAGATCAAAATGTATCAGCTGGATCATGAAAGCTCCAAAATGTTTTTTAGAGTAGCGAGGAACAGGTTAGTCAACAATTCTATTACCCAGCTGGAGACAGAGAAGGTATCTATGCACACAGATGAAATTGGAATTGCTTCAGCATTCCACAAATTCTTGGAGAAGAAAAATCGCAGTGAATGCCGCAGATGTAAAATGTAGAGTGGCTTTGCATCACAAGGATCGACAGAAAAATCTCCAAGAACCAAGGCAAGAAGCAGGACGAATGGTCACCAGATCTATAGCGGATTTGATGCGCCAGAGGCAGAAACTTTTTCTTTTTTTGCTTGCATTGCCGCCAGATCCATGGAAGAGCAGAAGGGGATAGAAGCGGAAGGAGAGATAGAAGGGATCAGAAGCGGCCTCGTATGCTCAGCCTCTTGCCATAGGCTAACACCTTTGTTCCACCAAGAACGCACAAAAAGGACCTGCAAGATTGAAGGGCTCGGATCGAAATCTGAGCCCTTCATTATTTTTTGATCTCAACGGCCATGAATTCACAAATTTATCATCCCCAGACATTTATAAGAATACATATCAATGAATAACATAAAATAAACTATTAGATACCCTTATGTTTTGCCATAATTCACGATCTACCCCTGAGTTTTGAAAAAAATGCTCATATGGCCATGGTTAACGTACCATGTATTCTTAACAGGCTTCGAAATCCCCAGTAGCTTTAACCAGATAATTTGCCGGTAAGTGTCATGCTCCACCAGATTTTGAATATAAACTCGAGATTATTTGTCGGATTTTGAAGGAAACCCCACAATTTGTTTGTCGGCAAAGATTCATTTGTATTTGTACATAGATTCATTCTTATTGTTCGTAATCCTTATAAAATGCTTGTATCTTTTGATTAGGTCTCATCTTACGCCACACCTAATCTCTAGTGTGTTGTCTCCAAAATCGTCCCCTTTTTCTAACAAGCCCCTCTTTTACGAGGCACTAAACCCTTTGATTAAGGGCTCAAATGGAACTCTCTGGCCAAACTATAAACTTGGCACCTGGTCGATCCCTAGTTTGATATATTGTTGTTTGCTTCTAACTTTTTTTGTATAAGCAATGAATGTGTTCCTTGGCGAAGTTAGCTTCCTTTTTTCTAAGCAGGCATTGCATTGTCAAATGTGGACTTTAACAGTGGGTCCAACTGCAAAGGTTTGAACTAAAGAAATGTTCGCGGCGGCCTTGGCCGCCGCGATAAATTTCTTGTATTTTATTATTTTTTTCTTTAGGCAAGGAAAGAAAGGATTTGTATATTAATCAATCAGAGATTACATGGACGTTTTAAGATAACCAACCTTATAGATTTTTTCTGTTTCTTTTTACTTTTGAAGACATATTTCAGTGATCATACAACATCAAGATCAACTCACACAACATCAGGTACATTGGACAATCTCCAACCTGTGACCTTATAGATGTTTTGCAAAATATAAGAGACTCTACAACTGCCACTTATAGTAAAATGCATTTAAAAGTGACACTCCATCTTTGCTATGTGAGCCATACTTCTAAACATGAATTTCATACAAAACTCTGCGCATGTAACGTCATCATTGTACAAAGTAGACAAAGGTAGGCCGGCCACATATCATGTGGCCATCACTCCCCAAAACTTCCAAAGTTATTGTCAAGTTCTGTCCCTGGGACATATAAAAATGTAGGATCAAGCTCCACATCCTCGTCATCTATGATGATCAAACCCGTGACAACTGGGTCAGTTTGCCATCCAATATCAATCCAGTATGTATGAAATGCAAAGTACCATGGGGGAAGTGTCAGTGAAGAAAACCTGAGCTTCTCCTTGGGCAACATGCTTAGCCTTATGGTCGTAATGCATATTTTTGAGACCTCGAGAAAAGACATCATAACTAAACAAAAACTATAAGCGTCGATCTTGATATGCAACCTCTATATGGTCGAGATGCTTTGAAGTTATGTGGAACGAGAAGGGGGAAGCCATTCTTGCTTCCCCCTGACCTGCAGAATCCGGGAACGACGCGCTCCCGGATTCTGCAGGTCAGGGGGAGGTTCCATGACGTCAAGGCAAGCTGTTAACCTGATTCTACAGGTTTTGCATAGCGATTTGCTATTCTTGATATGAATGGATTGAAAATCTTCCGGAAGGCAGACCCACTTGCCTTGACGTATATCGATAATTTTCCCCATGGCCGTCTATCCTATTTTAGCATGAATATTCGTTATTGGTATTGGTATTGGTATTTTAGCCATGAATATAATATATCGATTCTTTACGCAACGGCTAGATAATGCTGCATGTAGGCCCATGAGCGTGAAATCTATTAATAAGCAAACTCGCTATATTGACCAGACAATGAAGATATTTTTCATCCAATATCCTTGTCGAAATTGAACAGACATGAAGATTTGTGCTTCAATCTCTCATCAGTTTATAATTCCCTCTGAACGTTTTGAATTCTTTGCAACCCAGATCCATTTTCGCCCGCATTCTAAGATCAAAACTATGGCACAAGGGAGTCAGATAAAAATGCAAATGGATGAGGATGAAAATAAGAGCAAAGTTATTGACAAGGCCATTATTGTGGGAGGTGGATTAGGTGGTCTAGCAGCGGCTTTGCTTCTTCGTAGCAGAGGTATTGACGTTCAGGTAGTTTTCAAGCTCGCCAAACAATGTTTGTTTATTGTTTTCCCCTCTTTTTGTTCATTAGAAAAAGGGAAAAGAAGCTCTGCTAAGGATGATTAACTGTCTTTGAATTTCCTGGTCAATTTTCATGCCCTTGTCTACCAGATATATGAAAAAAGGGAGACCATCTCTGGAGGTGAAGGCACATTGATTTCGATCTTTCCAAATGGATGCAGAGTTCTACAGAAGATGGGACCTGACATTTTAAATCGTGTAAGACACTGTTCCTCATGGTCATGCATCTCTGCACACCTATTATTCTGATTAGGTCTGTCTTTATCGTGCATGTATGTTTGGAGTTTTCTCTTCTACCTCTGAAACACATAAGGCTATTTATCCCAAAAGTCTCTTGGCAATGGCTGGCTCTGTTGTTGCTGATTTCCTTTGAATATGCTCGCAATATAAACCGTAGATTATGGTTTAGCCATCCAAGTGCAGGTAATTTTAGAAATATAGCAATGTGAACAATCTACACAGTGCGAAATCATAATATAAAGAAGTTGATTTTAGTTTCACCTTTATAATAGTGTTTCATGACTTCTTGCCTCTAACATTGGTATATGACATACTGTGTAGATAAGCTAGTGAATTTGAAAAGATAAAAAGTTTGAATGCACTTCTGTTGAGAGCCTTAAGTTCATGCCACATATAGTTCCACTAGTTGGGTGGAACTATGGCAGATTGAAATTGAAATTTTTGCTTTCTCTGCAGTTTAGGAGAGCCGGCCTTCCGGATATCCACTCTTATGTGGTGCATCCTAATGGAGAGAAATGGAGTGAATGGACGCTAAGCTCCCGAATGGAGGAAACCTATGGATTGCCTATGATCCCTATTCTATGGCAGGATGCCTTGAGAATTCTTGCTGAAGCATTGTCTGATGACTGTAAGAACACTGGCTATGAATGTACTGGTATCTCACAGGTATGTTCATGTTGGTGATTTAAAATCATTTGGATAAATTTCAGTTTAGCTGATAATGCTTAGAAATGCTGGTGGTTGATTGTCAGCTTGAAAATGCAGAACTCTGCTGGAGCAACAGCTCACTTCAGAAAGGGAAATGAAAATTTGTCTATAGAGGTATGCTGCATTACTAACTAAGGGAGCTTTACTAACTAAGGGAGCTTTGCAAGCAGGCCATACTGATGCGCCAATCTATGATAAATTGAAACAAAAAATTTCCACTATAGGCAGCTAGCAAGGGGCCCCATTCTTAATCAGGATATAAGGTTTATTGGAGGAAACGATTGTACATGTATTTAAAAGGCTAAAAATTTATGCTAACTCATAGGCATCTTAGAAGGCAAAATTTATGCCAATTCATAGGCATCTCTTCAACCATTTTGGGAGGCAAATGCAATACTTGTTTTAATGAAAGAAGTAAAGGGGTCAACATATTTTGTAATCCTTATATTGGAGGGCATGCATAGAGACAGCTCCATTAGAACTGTCTAGTTTTCAGCACCGATTTTGGGTTCTTGGAACATCTGTGATAAAGAATGCTGCCACCATTTTTCTTTATTTCATCAAGGGGACCAGCTCCGAATGATCTACTGCAAATTTGCTCCATGTTATTGAAACATATCAAAACTCATGGCCTCTTATTCACATCTCACATGTTATAGGGGCAGGATGTCAGTCCTAGGCGACTCTACAATTTTACAATAGACACGTTGTATGAGCTGCAAATGATGGCTAACACATTTTTTACAGGCTCCTTTAATTATAGGTGCTGATGGAATACGATCAGTTGTGCGTACCGAGCTCTTTGGTCCCATATCTATTCATGACAATGGGCGCACAATATGGAGAGCAGTGATTGATAGCAGTCTTTGTACTCACGAAGTATGAACTGTTGTAACTACAAAGATATACCTTTACATGATATAAATGTCTTAATGGTGGGGGTATATTCAGGCACTGCAGACTGGTAATACAGTAGCAGTAGGGGATGGCCTTACCATGTTTTTGGTTAATGGAGTACGTGAAAAGTTATATTGGTGCCTCAGTATCAGAGATGGACATGGTGGATTTGCTGCAAATATAAGCTCAAAAGATCCTCAAGAGGCCAAGCAGAGGTTGTTAAATGCCTTCAAGGACTGGGAACTTGCAAGTCAAATAATCCAGGTCTCTTATTCCCCGCTAATTTATTTGGTTGAATCACCTAATGACAATTTAATCTGGTTGTCCACTAGGCTACAGAACCAGAGTTGATCCTTGAAAGGAGAGTACTTGATGTGCCAGTGCTTCCTCAGTGGTACAAAGGTTCTGTAGTGCTTTTGGGAGGTATCAAAATATATGCATAATGTTTCCTTTTCTTGACTAGATATACTTATTATGGATCAAGCAAGTAATCAATAATCTTGCATCTTAGATGCTGTGCATGCAATACCTCCTTCCCTTGGACAAGGCGCCAACCTTGCATTTGAAGATGGAGATGAACTTGCTTTCCAACTTTCATCTTCAACAGACCTCAGGTTAACATGATAACACAGTGATTTGCCATGTTGTGTATGGATAACTTTGATTGAGCTATAAGGCATTTGTTTCAGGAATGCATTAGCTAATTACCAAGAGAAACGACTACCCCGAGTGCAGGTAATATATGATAAATCGCAGCAATTAGCAAATCAATCATCCCAAGATTTCTATGATTGGTTATATACATACAGTCACAACTCAGCATCGACTGTTCCTGCAACATAGGCAAACTACAGTCATCCATAATTTGTACTATATCATGCATATTGTTATTGATTAATTTGCCATGGCATAAATGATTCTGCAAACCTTCACCAAATTAATTCTGTGAATGGATACTGGTAACTAACTTTATGTCTGTCTTTTTTTGGGTCCCAAACATCCTGGATATCTGCTAGATAGACTCGTCTTCCAATGATACCTTCGAAATAAGAATTTTTCTTTAAGAATCGTTTTGGCTCTGATGCATTATCGCATCCATTCCATTTTGTGTCACGAAAGAGCTGGGCTTTAAAAGAAATGCACTAATATTGATGCTTACATCGAGATCACCCAGCAGAGTTCAGAGTCTTTAATATATTTTCAAGTCTGTAACTAACGAGCAAAGACATCAATCGATGACTCGGAACATTTAACAATGAACCAAATTAGGCCTCGAATTTAGATTTCACATTTAACCAGCAATGTTTGTTGGCGTTTGTTGGTTTTGTTGGTATGTATGTTTGTTGGTTAACCAGCAATGTATGTTGGCGTTTGTTGGTTTTGTGATGCCACTGCAGTTGCCTATGCCATCTAACCTAGCAATGCAACTCATTGTCTATCATCTTCCATTATTTTCTTGCACCTACATCTTTCAAATAAGCACCATAGTGACTCATGGGATCCCAATACTCTATGCAAGCCAACCTTGTCAACTGGTGCAAGAAATTTTCTTGTTAACTGCCTCTACAATAATGCGACACCAGGACAGTTGATCCTTTGTAATGATTGTAGTCGCTGCAGTTAGCTGATCCTTCACAATAAATTTAGTTGTAGTCATTCTAGCCACAACGCAGATGCTTGAAAGTACAAACTGGTAACATATGAGGCAATTGTGAACAGAAAAGGCTTCAAGTGGATATCTGCCCCAATCGTTAAAGCTGTAAGTTATCTCAAGTAATACTGTTAGAAACATAACTGTGCATCTTCATGCAAGAGGATATAGGAAAACATTGATAAGAAGGAAAGAGAATACAATCACACCCATTTGCCAAATTATATGAGCTCTTAGCCAAACACTGCCACAATTTATGATAAGAGAGCTATGTGAATGTCATGAAATCCAGATTAGCACTAACAAAAGGAGTCATACTCAATAAGACCAGTTTTTAAGAACATGGACAAATACATAGGTGATACAAAGATTTGGAGGAATTTGGGGGTCCAAGGGGGTTGGCGAAGATGACAATATGCCATCTTTTGAAAATAGGCATAAATTTAGTGCAGGAAGTAAGTAAAAGATAGCATCAACTTTTATCATGTCCTAGGGCTTAACCAAAGAAGTTACACATGTCCAACTTGAACATGTTAATGCCATGATTTAAATGTGTACCACAGCTTGAAAATGCTTTACCTTCTCTTGAACTTATTTTATTTAAGGTTTTTGCCAAAGAAGCACGCAAGGAATTGCAGATATCTATCTGCAATTTATTTGCACATGCCTAGATTTAATCACTTGACATGCATGCAAGAGCAGATAGTGCAAGGTATCCTCACATTAGGCAAGATATAGCAATGTTAAGCAGACTAACAATGCATCAAATGGTACATCAAAATGTCGCTTGTTTACTCTAGTTTAAACTGCTATAAATAGATAGACAATTGTGCACTTTCACTTTCTGGGTAACTATAGAAGATAAGGAACAGAAAATGCCCACCTCATGGTTTGGAGCAAGCAGAACTTGTACGCTTCCTGCTAAACCATATGCTCTGAAGATATCAGCTTGCAATGAAGGATAAATAAAGCAGCAAACAATTAGCTACGGATGCAAACGTTTCTTCAAGCAGACGACGTAGATGTGTCAAGGATACAACTTGAAGGACCAAAATGTCATAGGTCTTCTTAAGTCATGGGCAAGACTCCAAATATAAAATACAAAGCAGAAGCATCAAGGACTTACAATTTGAGAGGTACTAATTACCAAAATGTAGTGCTCTGTACAAAGGTATGATTGCCCCTGAAAGCCAGACATCTCTGAATTTTGGCCTCACATTTCAAGCCTTTTATGCCTGTTTAAATACTTAGTACCATTGTGTCATAGATTCTTTGGACTTAGATGAACAATAATAAGGCAATAGCAACTCATCAAAGGAAATGCATTGTGCAAGTTTGCCTTTACAAATTGCACAAAAGAAGCTTGAATAAACAAAAAGCATATTATAATGCATTGTGTATGCTAGTTTACCTCCATAGATTGCACAAACGAAGATTGTGCATGGTTTGGTGCTAGCACGTTTTGAAATTATGATGGCCATATGCAAGCTTTAGGGTGTTAAACTCAAGTTCCCTCATGTTCTGCAGTAGATTCAAAAGCTTAGTGGGATTGCACTTCTAGGCTGTACAAACAAAGCAAGTACAAATTTTCCTAAGCTGAGGTTCACAAATATAAGAATATGCATGTGAAGATAAGGAATAAATGCTCACCTTAGGGTTTCTTGATGCAGCAAATCCCGATGCATATACCCTGAGGAAGATCAAGAATAAAAACAAAATCGAACCTCCAAACCTCTGCAATACTTAGAAATATAACATACAGAGTTACATCGCTTCAAACAAAAACCCAAAAAAACACTCTATTCAAGCCCGATCATCTAGAACTCAAAGGCTCAAACCTTGCATCTGCATACCATCACGGATTTTGGATGAGCTATCTCTGCGCAATGCATCTCGATGCCATTATCGGCCCAGAATGGTTCGAAAAAAAGAATAAAATTTTGATTTGCAACTCCATATGCCGATAAGTAGAAAAAGCAATCTTGGGGATGGATACCCCAAACCACGAAATCCCAAGGCCCCAAAAATCATAACACATTAATTTTCTACAATTTTTGGATTATCGGAATTTTTTCCGGCGTCTAAAAACCCTGAAATCTTAGGAAATCATGCTAAAAAAATTCCAAAAAAGTTTTTGGCCAAACCTGAAAATCCCAAATTAACAAGATTGATAGTCGATGGTCGAAGAAAAATTGCCGCCTCTAGTTTGCTGACGTGGTAGAGTTGGAATAATAAGTTCAGATGCTAATGTGGATGAACCCTAAACAATATCATATCAGGCAAGATTTTTTTTTCCGATGGTGTTTGTGCTGCCATGTTTGATGCTCCAATATCAACGACTTTGAATCGGGTGGAACAATTTTTGGATTATAGGTTGAAGCGATACCTTGCAGCTATAAAATCAGATAATCCCATGATTACATTGGCAAATGCTTTTTCCATTTTTTCGCATGTTTGCACAAACACAAGTTTTCTAACTTTTCGCACGTTTGCACAAACACAAGTTGGGACTTTGAAACATTGTGAGGCCATCCATGTTGTACGTAGCTAGGATTTTTGTCTAGGTGTAGTGCCTTACAATCGTCGTATTTGATCTACAATCAGGAAAATTCCTCGAAATTCTAGGTGTTCATGGGTGCTTGGGAAGTTATGCTAGCATTGGAGAGAATGCTTGGGAAGTTATGCCTGCGTTTCAGTCTCAAGTTTTCAAATGCCGCAAAGGGACTCTCTCTTGGCTGTTTAGGGTATCATCTTTTCCCATTTGCTGATTGCGGGCTTTCGTATTTGCTGATTGTGGTCTTTTGTATTTATTGAATTGTGGCCTTTTGTTATGTAAGGCAGATATTTTTATGTGACGATTGTACAACTTCAAAGTGAATGTAATACAACGATCTTCTGATAAGATACTTTTGAATTCGAAATATACAGGGGGGGTGACTCCGGGCAACGAGAGCTGTTGGATAGGCATATTCACCCCTTATTCCTTAATCTACACCGTACGTAAAGTTCCTCGTTTGTGGGGTATGCAAGTACAAAATTTGCTATACTGTATAACAAGATTCGCAAAATACTATAAGATTTCAAGCGGAATACTATATGGTGTTGATTTTGTACGTGCAAAATACAATTATGAGGGCTCTTGCTGCCCTACGTCACCCCCCCTGTGAATATGTACCCAAACCAAAAGGGGTTTAAGGGGGATTTTAATTTAAATGTGTTGGACCCAATGGTTGTGTTAATTAATGTCAATGGTAGTTATGTGTTGGTTGTTAATGTCAATGGTTGTTATGTGTTGGTTGTTATGTGTTGGGGGATTTAATTTTTATATGTTGGATGTTAATGGTTTGTGTTGCAAAAAATTTCTTTGGCCCCTTCGGGGCCTTAGGGACGCTATTTTAGAATTCAAACTAGAAAAAAAACTAGAATTCATTTGAAGCTTTCATCACCTGTAGCTTTTGAATTTCATCACAATAAAACAAATAGAACATAAATAAAAGTTACCATAATGATAGAGCGGATTGATCCCATTATTCTGAAAGTCATAAAGTTTGCAACACCCATACACAAACATTATTCAACTGGAATTTAACAGCAGCCTTTGGCCTCCATGGATTCTTGTGGTGAGAAACTAAAGTGGGAAACTTTTCTGCTTGTTAGCACAAGAATCTAGAAGCCTTGGAATTTGCTTAATAACAGCCTCAAAATCTAAAAGTGCATGGTAATTTTTTGCAACCTTCATTCGGAATGAGCCATAAAACAATATCCAATAGCGCAATCCTGTATTAATCAGCTGGTAGGATGTGAAAGCCTACCAAACCCGGCCGAAAAATTGCTGTTTTAGCATAGATAACTTAACCAAACATATCCATATCATACACTATCAAAAAGATCTCGGAGAGAGCTTTCCAACGCAATAAAAATCATCTCAAACAGAGCTCTGGATCAAAAGTTATGATAAGAAATGTGTTGCCGGCAGAGAAACTGCACTACATGCGCCCTTCAAGCCCTTCATGTTCCCATTATGCACCACACACACAAAAAGAGGGCTTTTGTTGTGAGCCATTGGTTGTTGACCATTATGCACCACACGGACAAAAAGAGGGCTTTTGTTGTGAGCCATTGGTTGTTGACCATTATGCACCAGACGCACAAAAAAAGGGCTTTTGTTGTGAGCCATTGGTTGTTGACCATTGGAAAAAAAAAGGCTAAAATCAATGGCTCAGAAATGGTGCACTCTAGAAGTACGCATTAGTACACCCATTTGAATACATCACGAAATCATAGGAAAACCTTAGTGAAATGCGTACAAAAACACAAAGAAAACCCCCTGTTATTATGCTACATATTTGCACTATATCAGAAGTTCCAGCCCATTGCATCAATAAGCTATTTGAATCTTTGCTTTGTGTATTTCATGGTTTGCCTCAGATGAGATGCTTGATGTGCTTCTTATTTTTTTGTTTTTATTTTGCATTCTTTGTTGCATTCTTCTTCTTCAGACTTTTGAAACACTTTATTTTCTATAACATTTTATTTATTATTTATTATTATTATTATTTTTTTTGTGGGCATCTCTGCCGGTTCTATATACTGGGCGCAAGCTTTCAAGATGGTATAAAATGTGGTAGCTATCATCTGCTTGGCAATTGTTCAAAAACTTTTACAGCCTCCTCTATGGAATGGGTCAGTGCAAGCTTTCAAGATGCTCACGAATATGTTATCTAGTTTTAAACCGTCCTGTTGCATGAGCTCAAAAAGCTCTACAGCCAAGATACCATTCTTTTGTTGAACATATCCAGAGATTAGTGCACTACATGGCACCTCATGCCCTCCATCTCATGAGGTATTTTTCCTTCGCATAGATCATGGAGCTTGAGTTTGTCCCCCCCTTACTAGCTTCGACAAATTCCAGTTTCCTTGGGATTTGAAATGGGGAAGCCTTGGATATCTTTCGCCTGAAAGCAGTCGCATTACTAACTTCAAGCATAGTCAATTCTACACTCTTATCAATTACATCGGCAAGTAGGCTTGGGAGATTTGAAATTGCTATGTCAAGTTTATCAAGTCTTGCTTCTAGACGCTTTTCCAGCTATTCCATGAATGCAGCTGTTCCACCTTTTTCAAAGGCTTCACAATAATTTCAAAAGTTGTTGCTAGCATGATTGCCTGATGCTTGTATTCCAGCTTTGTGACGTCCCCTACTCATATACGGTGCACTCACCGTATACAAACAGGAGTTCATCCCCCATACCAGCTCCATACTGATACAGGGCCCTCCACGTATCACTGCAACCTTGATGAGTTCCAGTGGGAATAATGAAGGGGTCATTTTACCCTGTCTCCCTCAGGGCCTACCTAGCTGCGGAAGCGTAAACATACATGTCAGTATACAACAACGACATCACATAACCATCTCGAAGGATGGTTCATCACATATCTACATAGACAAAGATCAGCACATCACATGAGGAGATCCTACCCAAGGCTCAGACTCAAGGGGGAATGACTGACGGCTTGGGTCTCCAGAGTTCATTGCAGACAGAATTCATGGCAATGGATTTGGCTGGCATGAGAACATGGCTTAGTGTAGTCCACTCCATCCGCCCCTCCTGTGCACACTTTGCAGATTAAGCTGATAAGTGTTGGGACCTGACTGTAGCCCTCCGGATGCATAGCCAAAGGAGCTACTCCTGGGTTGCATCTCCCCAGTTCCGATGGGGCAGGTAGGGATCACTCCCTCCAGAGATCTACATGCTGACTCAAGGTGACTAGAGGGCCACTGCCCTTATTCGACTTGAACCCAATGGAGAGTGACGCATCACTCCACGGGTGTCGAGCCCATGCCTCGCCCACACGCAGTGGCAAGCCATTAGACCTAGTCCACAAGGATCCCTGGTAGACTTTACACACCAGAGGGATCGTTCTCATGAGTCAGGACATGAACCTCCTTATGAGCCAGTCTGGCCCCTTCACCCACAACCCGGTGTGGCTCTTGTACACAGGCCGAATTTACAGTGTGCTAAAGAGGCTAGCTAGGAGCATCAACTACCAGACTTTAAGGTCTCTACCCCCCTTCCCAATACAATGAGTTCACAGAGATACATCATCCATACATATCACAGAAGAACTAAAGAACAAGATCTAATCTAAATCACAGAGTTAGGTTCTTTAGTTAGGGCTCGATATCTAGGGATCTAGATGGCTGCTATGGGCAATTTAATAGGCTAAACCTACTTATTCAATGACTGGGAGGCAGTTTAGGCTATTAAATTGACAAAATACCTGATCCTTGGCTCGCTCCTCCTGCTCTGAACTCGACCATCCTGCTGAACTGCTAGAAGGTGAAGCTAGAAGGGAAAACTGATGAGCTAGATCGCTCAGACAGAGTTTGGGAGGCGGGTTTGGCTCCTGGAGCAAGCAAAACAGAGATCTAGAATGCTATGGACCAAAATAGCAAGTTAGGGTTTCCTTTACCTAAATAGACAAGGGTTAGGGCTAGGGTTTCCCATTATCCCTTTAAGCATGTGGGATAATTGGGTATGGCCCACTTGCCTTTATTAACTAGGTGGCATAAAGTGTCCACATGGGTAAGTGTGTACACTTAGATAAATGTGCACATGGGTAAATGTGCACATAAATAAATGCACACACCTTGCAAGTTGCCCCCTAGGGCGCTACTCGCTTGGCTACACGTCGGCGTACACGTCAGTCGGGATGGCGTGTACGCGTGACGAGGCAGTACAGTATACGTCCTGGGACCGTATACTGTGCTGGAACGTCACATTCTCCCCACCTTGAAATGATGCTGTCCGCAGCATCGTGGGTCTCCCCACCTTGGGATCTTCAACTTGATGCATACATATATATTACTATTATACTTACACACTTATTAGGATTACCTTAAGGTAATATTTTTAAAACATTATTACGCCATTGCGTTATCTAATAATTTATCACTTCGTAACTTCATTAAAACAAGGTACTTATTAGTTTCACATATCACAATATTTTAGTTTATCAAAATTTAACATTTCATATACAATTATCCTTCGAGGTACTCTTCATTCCTTGCAACACATTCCAACAAAATTTGTGTTGCAAGTCTTCGTAGCTCGACCTCCTTGCCCTCCGGAGCGCTCTATTGGTCTGCAAGTAGACACTACGTTAGTACCATTTTAATTATTAATACAATTTTGGTTATAAGGGGACCACCCCATCTATCTACATGAATGCATGGCTAATCTCCCGGCATAGGAAGAGGATGCTTCTTCCATTGTGGCCATGGAGACAGCGCCCTATAATGCCTATATGGCGCTCATGCCTACACCTTTAGTTGCCCAAGCGTGGAGGATAGGGTCCTTCCCGTATTTGGGGCGTGAAGGATAGAGTCCTCCCCGTAGGCATTGACTAGAGGTGCTTTCCTATCAATGCATTCCTGAATGACCTCTTATCTCTCGAGGTCGTCTACTTCCGTGGGAAATAAGTAGACTTTTTAATCTACCTTCCAACTCATTCAAGCAGAACCGCGATCATGCCTACATTGACATTACACCACGTCCTAGGGATCACCGTAGCGGTCTCATCATCGGTAACAACGCATGCAACCCATACCTAGCATAGGTTGCATGCGTAGATTAATCTTAGCTACACATGAAATTAATCTACACAAATCGACATGCCTGAGCCGATTTCTTCGGAGATGACCTTGCCATCCCATTCCTCCATGAACTGTGGGTACTGCTTTATTAGATCTTTCTTAAGTACCTTATGTTGCGTCTTCCACTGGCAAGTGTTTCCACTTGACCAAATACTAGAGAAACTCTGATCTCCTTGTTTTCTTGAATGCTTTATCAAGAATCAATTCTGGAACTATTTCCAGCTGCTCTTCCGTCATTTCCAACAACGTTGGCGTGTCCAAGACTTCGTCTGGATTTGGAGTATGCTTCTTCAACAAACTTACGTGGAAGACTTTATGAATCTTTAGGTGTGCTGGTAGATCTAATTTGTAGGATTGATTACCTACTCTCTGGACTATTTTGAAGGGTCCAACCCACCTTGGAGCAAGCTTCTTACAATTTCCGATGCAGAGCTTCGCCTGCTTCACTTTGATCTTGAGCCAGACGTCGTCGCCAACTTGGAACTCTCTGACTGTCCGATGCTTGTCGGCGATGCTCTTTTGTCGACTCCTTGCTGCAAGAAGATATCCTCGAACTTCTTCCACCAGCTGCTGCATGTCGGCCAACATTTACTGCGAAACCTCTACTTTTGACACGGGGTTGTGCCAAGTGTCTGGAGTTAGACATTGGTAGCCGTAGTTGATCATGAACGACGACATTTGGGATGATTCCTGCTTGGTGCTATTATAAGCAAACTCCACCAAGTGAATATACTCTTCCCACATACTCTGCTTGTTCCAGACATAGTTCCGTAGCATATCCTCCAAAATTCTGTTGGTCCACTCTATTTGCCCATCTGTCTGAGGATGATATGCCATGCTCATGGATAGCTTCGTCTGAATCGTCGCAAAGAGGTCCTGCCAAAAGGCACTCATGAACTTCGGGTCCCTGTCGGAGATGATCTCCCTCGGCATGCCATGGAGCCTGAAGATTTCTTTGGTGAAGAGCTTCGCTGTATCCATAGCTGTGTCGGTGGTCCTGCAAAACACAAAATGTGCCATCTTCGACAATTTGTCGACCACAACCATCAAGGCATCTTTCCCTCTTACTGTCCTCGGGAGCCCTGTTATGAAGTCCATACTGATGACCTCCCACTTAGCGTTCGGCACTCCTAAAGGTTCCAATGCTCCTGGAATTCGAAGCTGCTCTGCCTTCGTTTGCTGACACAGCTGTCACTCTTTGATGTAGCGAGCTACCTGCTTCTTCATCCCTGGCCAATAATAGCTGATGCGCACTTTGAAATATGTCTTCATAAATCCTGCGTGGCCAGCTATTGGACTGTTGTGGGTGTCGTGGAGAATCAACTTCATCACCCCTGATGATTCAGGCACACACAACTTGTTCTTATGGTACAAAAGGTTACCTTCCTTCTTAAAATTCTTGAAGGTTTCCCTCTCCTTATCTGTTCTTGCCTCATTGCACAAGCTTGCCCACACTTCCTTGAAGTCTGCATCTGTCGGCAAGGTTTCTTCAATCTTCTTGCCAAAGTCGCTGGTGAGCGTCGAAATTGCATTGCAGTGCACTCTTGTTGTCAAAGGATGCCTTGAAAGCGCATCTGCTACCACATTGAGCTTCCCACATTGAGCTTCCCCGGTTTATAGACTATATCAAAGTCATATTCTTCGAGGAACTCCATCCACCTTCGTTGCCTCAGGTTGAGATGTGGTTGCGTGAACACACACGTTTCGGCGTCGTTCATCTTCCTGGAATCGTAAGCTACTACCCTCTCTTCCTGCATGAGCACTGCACCTGTGTCAATCTTACTTGCGTCTGTCGCCACAAGCTGCACGTGCTGTGAGGGTCACCTTCTGCTTTCCACAATCAATGAGGGCTCCTGCTGGACCGAGATACTCCATTCCAATGATTAAATCATATTTGCCAATATTCATTACTTTTGCCCCCATCTGGATGTTGATTCCCGGCAAGTCAATGTCGAAGTTTATCCTTTTGCCTGTCGTATGCCTTACTCCCCCGTTTGCTAGCACCACGGGTCTCGGCTTTGACTTCAACGGTTTCAGCTTCAACATTTCAACCATTCTTGGGGATGCAAAGTTGTGGCTACTTCCCGAGTCTATCAGGATTGTGAATGACTTGGCCTTGGCCTTCCCTACCGTGGAGATTACCTGATACTGATTTTCTGCTTGTTCTGTATCTATGGCAGCAAAAATGTGATACTCACGCTGAATGAAGTCGCGTGCTGGCTCGCCGTCATCGTCAGACGGAGTATCCCATCCACCCAACTCCGCTAATGCTGCACTCATGACGAAGGGGCAGTTCGTTGTTCTGTGGCCCGGCTGGAAGCACCTGAAGCAAAGCTGTTTCTCTATGCACTCCTGCCTCTTCTCCTTGGGTATTGCTTGCAAGAAGGACCGCACTGCCTTGGAGTAGTTTGATCCCTCCTGCTTGTCCTTGAAGGACACCTGCTTCTTCTCTTGCTGCTTCCCATAGTTGCCGCTATATGGAGCCTTCGCTGGACCTGGGCTAGCTGCTCTAGGGCTATAGCTTCCTGTTGCCTTGCCCTTATCCTGATAGTGCTGCTGTTTCTGCCCACTGTACTGAGGCCCTGTCTCTTGCAAGCTTACTGCCTTGGATTCCGCCTCTGATACTGTTCGAGGGTTGATTGCTCTTACCAGCTTCCTTATCTCCTCATTCAGTCCCTCGATGTAGCCTTCTACTGCATGCCTTTCGCTCAATTTGGGCACATACAACTTGAGTCTCATGAACTCTTCTGTGTACTTCTATACAGACCTGTTTTCCTGCTGCAATCAGTGAAACTGCTGCATCATGTGACACTTATGTTCCCGAGGTACATAATGGCGCTTGAAAGCCTTAGCAATTTTTTCTTGAACTTGCAACTGTCCCTGTTCAAGCCATGGGCCTTGGCATAGCCCTTCCACCAAATGCGTGCTGCTCCCTTGAGGTTGGCTATTGCCATCCTGCCTTTGTCCTTGTCCTTCATGCTGTAAGCGTTGCCATACTCACTCATCCCATCTAGCCAAGCCTCCGCTTCCATGCCCGATCTGCTGTCGCCTGAGAATTGCTCAAGCTTTCTGTCCTTCCATACGTTACCCAGTGCTGAGTCTACCTTCTTCTGATAATCTGAGGCCCTTGTGTCTTTGGGTCTGCCATCCCTACGGTCCTGCACCTGCTCTTCTTCTTCCTCGGAGTCGGAGTCAGAATCTGAGCTTGTGTCAGAGGATTCCGTGCTGGGGGACCTCCTTCTCTTGCTTCTCTTCTTGTCCTTCCTCGTTTTCTGAGGTGGTGCTTCCGGCAACTGGACAGTTGTCTGGCCCCACTCCTGCTTGTGCTGCCAAAAGTGCCTTTATCTGATCAAGGTCTGTTCTCATCTGCGATATCTCCTCCTCAGGAGTCATGGGGCTGAATGCCTCGTATAAGTTCCTTGCTGGGTGCGGCCTGGGCGGAGTCCCGGGGGATCCATCTTCTTTATAAGGGATATGCCACCTGCGTGCATAGGATAGCCAAAAAACCCCTAGTATACGTGTTTCTGATAGGCAAATTTGACCCCTTTCCGTATGGTTTTACAACTAGAAAAACATCCCAAACCCCCTATGACCCCTAGTATACATACGGAAAAGGGTAAAAAATCGCCCCCTCCCATTGATGCACGTGGTTTTGACAGGTTCCACAAGGTGACACCCCCTTGGGCGGAGTCTGTTCATCCCTACGGGCTCGCCGTTCCTGTTCAGCTGTGCCTAGACCTCTAGCTGCATACACAAGTAGATCATGGCCTTATGGTTAGCTTTATTTGGTCTATTGCATTATATGTGTTTGTTGGTCTAGTTGTGGAACAAGATACATCAACAAAAATATTTACAGTGCAAAAGAAATTATATTTATATATGTATAATATTATAAATACAATGCGTCCGGGATCAAGAGTCTAACTATTCTTGAAATCGCTGGTAGGATGGGTTATCCTGAAGAAACTTCTTAACTTGGGCCGTTCCTACGGAGCGTCCCAAGTTCCTGAGGATGTTGGTTGATGTCCCGCCCTGCAAGGCTTGCACCAAGTCTTCTACCCTGCGGTCGGACATGTAGGCCGCGGTCACTGCTAGTCTTCCTTGCCGTTGGTAGGGTATGGCGAAGTCGAAGATGTCAAGTGCCATCGTTCTCTTGACTAGGATCACATGGTCAACTGTGGTGAGCAGTCGAGCATGTCTGCCAAAGCCGGAGAGTGCGATGAGCATGAACACTCCTTCCTCGCCCCTGGGGCTGAACTTGCGGTGTATGACCACTATCCTCCCGTCCATCAGCAGAGGTAGATAATACCTCAATGACCTGTCCCTGCGTGCTGCTGAAGATTCGTCGTCCCCTCGGGCCACCAGCTCTATGTCTTCCGGCATATTCGTCGACGTCAACCTCTGTGAATTCTCTGTAATCCCTGACTGTCGATGAAATTCGTCTAAGGTCGATCTCGCCTCTTCTCTCTGTGGGGGCTGGTGTCGAGGAGCTCGGCATCAAAATGTTCGTGGTCTTCCCACGGATCCCCATCCGTTCTTGGATAGCGTAGAACTCTTCTTCAGTCGGCAGGTCTCGAGCTTCCATTATTTGCCGGATGTTGCTGTAGGCTTGGATGTCTGAGGTCGACTCTCCGGTGTAGGTGTCGGCCTCTCTTACCTGAATCGGGAAGTTGGAAGCTCCCCGTACGATGAAATCATCCAGATCTGGTTGTTGCCACAGAAGATGCAGCAACTCGTCAAGTCGGTACTCCCTTTCCCTGCATTTGGGGAGGTTCTGGATGTCACTGAGGAGCAGGTACTCTTCGCCGTTGATGATGATGGGGGCTAGGCTTGTGATACCTAGCCCGAGCGGGGGATCGATCCTGAGGGTCTGCCGGTCCCGTTAGAAATTTGCTATCTCCTGTTCTGCTAGCTGCCGCTCTTCTTCTGGGTCGAGCTCGGCGTAATCCTCGTCATCAGATTCCTCGTCTTCGGCTCTTCCTTCTTGCTCCTGTTGATACTGCAAAAGGAGCCGACCTTCTGCTGAGGAGGCTATGGGGTCTACATCCATGGGGGGAATAGAGGTTTCCCCAATGGGGTTCTGGGCACGGTGGGAAAGAAAGATTGCTAGGGCGGTGGTGTAGGAGAAATACTTGGTCCTATCAATGGTCAAGATCATGTAGTCTGGCAATCTCTGAGCCTTGTTGGTCAAGTACTTGGCAATGTTGGGAACATCACCCAAGGCTGCTTGGAGAGATGGCCTAGGAACAAAATAGCATGTACAAGGGGGGAGCTGCACTAAGGACGGTCCTACCCTAGCTTGGAACTCGGTCATGACTTCTCTATAGGCTGGGGTTGCGTGCAGAGTGGCTTGGACATCTATCTCTTTCCAAAAAACTTGGAAAATGGCATTGACATCGGTTTCAGCTGCATGGGCACTAGCGCTGTACCATCGCCTAAAGTCAGCAGTTGCCATGGATCTAGAGGAGATGGGACTAACAAACGGATGCAAAAGTGCCTCAGGGAGCTGGAAGATCGCCTAGAAGGTCGGGAGCAAACTTGTAGGATGCTAAGTGAGAAATGGGGGGCTATTTATAGACAAGGGGAAAACCCTAATTTTTGGGTGACTTGGAAAACTCTTGGGGTTGGGCAATTCTGACCTATCTTGAGGTCCAAAAGGGGATTGGAAGGCTAATTTGAGGGTTTGATCATGACTAGGACTATCTATTGAACCTATTGCAACAAACTAGAGGTCAATTGGATATGGTATGCTAGAGAAAATGCTAGGACGTCTCACGGTGTGCGCCAGGAAGCAAAACCAAAAGTTGGTTTTTGGTCTGGGCGCATACTGTGAGACATTGGCCCTAATTTGATCTAGACTTATCCAATCAAGGTGAACTAAGGGTCAAAACATGATAATCTCATCGAGATATTCAAGATTGACCCCTTACTTGGCCGATTTGGAGACGTTTTGGGCTAGTTTGGGCATAAAGGTCTCACGGTGTGCGCCAGGAAGCAAAACCAAAAGTTGGTTTTTGGTCTGGGCGCATACCGTGAGACATTGGGCACAACTTGGCCTACAAATGTCCAAATTTACTAAAACAAAAGCCAGATATTGCTAATTCGACCTAATTAACATCTATAATACACTTATAACTTACAACAAAACACTTTGTATTAAACAAAATTTTATCATTTACAAAATTTACTAGGGTTCTCCCTTAATGTAGCTAGCGAGCTGCATATCTTTCTTCATTAAAGTTACTCTCTTAGCATGTACAGTGCAGGCTGTAGAATCTTCAAAGTGCTGCACCAGCTTCTGCTCGGTTGCTTCCTGTAGTGCCAGCAGCATCTCGTCCGTTACCCTCATGCCGGTGTTGTACTCTTGTATGACTTCTCTGACTAGTGGGGCGAAGGGTGCACGGGGAATAAGGAAGCCAAAGCTGCGCTGAAAATGCCTAATCTCCCGTAATGCTCGTTTCTGGCTGGACTTGGCTCTCCTTTTTGCTGGCTTCTTTGGAGGAACCAGCTTCTCTGGTGGCGGATTGAGTGTCTTCTTCTTGGATGGTCGTCCTCCTTCAACAAAAGTTACCCTGTTCTCCTGATAGTAGGAGTTGTAAGCCTCCCACTTCTTCATGAATTCGTTGTGCTCCCTCAGCTTCTTCTGGTAGACCCTGATAGGGTCTATCACGTAAGATTCCCGGGCAGGCCGCGGCGGTTTCTTCCTATCCCACGTCGGGTATGGCGGGGGCATCTGCACCTACTCGATCGGGTCCGCCTGCTCTTGATCTCCCTGCTCGTCACCTGGGGGCTTGGAGGAACTCCCACCTTCAAGATTGGGGTTGAAGTCTTCGTCATCCGAGTCGTCCGATGAGGGTGGTTTGTCGGCCGGCTGCTCTTCGATGAGGATCTTCGTCTTCGGATTCGTCTTAAATCTTCTCTTGGGCTGCTCCACGGCCTTGCCCTTCTTCTTCTTCTCTTCGGCCTCCTTAGCCTCCTTTTCCTCCCTCTTTCTCTTCTTCTCGGCCCTTTTCTTCTCTCGGCGCCTCTCCTTCGCCTCATGCTTTTGAATCCAGGCCGCGAGTTCTTCCTCCAGGGTCGGATCGGGGGTCGGCTCGGGAGTCAGCTCCCTCTGCTCTTCGTGCGCTTTGGCCTCTCGCTCCTGCTCCGCCTTATCTTGCTTCTCCTTCTCTAACTGCTCGAGGACTCTCTGCATTTCGTCGTCGTCGCCCTCCATTTCCTCAAGCACTTCTGTCGAGGCCTCCGAATACACCTCTGCCGTCTCGTCTATGGGCTGATCCATCTCCTGGTCTTGTGCCCCCTGCTGGGATCCTTCACCTTGGTGCTCGTCTGAGACTGTTCCCTCACTCGATGAAGGTTGGCCTTCTCTGGCGAGAAGATGCTGCCGCTGGTCGTTTCGTCTCCTCGAGGAACGCGAGCAGTCTCTTTGGTTCTGGCCATATCTTACGGTTCGTCGATCGGAGGTCGGGCGCCCAAAAATCACCTTAAAAAGCGGGAGCAAATTTCTAAACAGGAAAGTTACAAATGGGGGGATCTAGGTCTATTTATAGTTGGGCAATTTTAGGTCAAATTCTAAGTTACTCTGTTGGATGTGCCAAGGCACCTATTAACCTATTACATATGCTTACTTCAGACTTTTCTAACCCATTGGTCTCACGGTGTGTGCCAGGAGGCAAAACCAATTATTGGTTTTTGGTCTGGGTGCATACCGTGAGACATTGGCATTTTTTTACTTAAATTTTTATGATTTCTAGGCATATTCTTAGGGGTATGACATACAGATATGACTAATTTTGTTAAAATTTATCATGTTTCAAGGTGATTATGGCCATGTCTCACGGTGTGCGCTGGGAGTCAAAACCAAATTTTGGTTTTTGGCCTGGGCGCATACCGTGAGACATTGCTACTTTTGGTCAAAATTTATTCAACTTTTTAGTTTTCCTAGTTTTCAATTCTCCTAACTGTTACTAGCTTAGCGTATACTACAAAAATGAGAAAAAAATTTCCCACTTTTTCGAGGTTTGTGAATCCTACTAAGTTAGTACTACTGGGAACATGGTCAGTGCTTTGCTCTTGGTCACCAAGAACATTGCTCTGATACCACTGTGACGTCCCCTACTCATATATGGTGCACTCACCGTATACAAACAAGAGTTCATCCCCCATACCAGCTCCATACTGATACATGGCCCTCCACGTATCACTGCAACCTTGATGAGTTCCAGTGGGAAGAATGAAGGGGTCATTTTACCCTGTCTCCCTCAGGGCCTACCTAGCTGCAGAAGCGTAAACATACATGTCAGTATACAACAACAACATCACATAACCATCTCGAAGGATGATTCATCACATATCTGCATAGACAAAGATCAACACATCACATGAGGAGATCCTACCCAAGGCTCAGACTCAAGGGGGAATGACTGACGGCTTGGGTCTCCAGAGTTCATTGCAGACAGAATTCATGGCAATGGATTTGGCTGGCATAAGAACATGGCTTAGGGTAGTCCACTCCATCCGCCCCTCCTGTGCACACTTTGCAGATTAGGCTGATAAGTGTTGGGACCTGACTGTAGCCCTCCGGATGCATAGCCAAAGGGGCTACTCCTGGGTTGCATCTCCCCAGTTCCGATGGGGCAGGTAGGGATCACTCCCTCCAGAGATCTACATGCTGACTCAAGGTGACTAGAGGGCCACTGCCCTTATTCGACTTGAACCCAATGGAGAGTGACGCATCACTCCACGGGTGTCGAGCCCATGCCTCGCCCACACGCAGTGGCAAGCCATTAGACCTAGTCCACAAGGATCCCCGGTAGACTTTACACACCAGAGGGATCGTTCTCATGAGTCAGGACATGAACCTCCTTATGAGCCAGTCTGGCCCCTTCACCCACAACCCGGTGTGGCTCTTGTACAGGCCGAATTTACAGTGTGCTAAAGAGGCTAGCTAGGAGCATCAACTACTAGGCTTTAAGGTCTCTACCCCCCTTCCCAATACAATGAGTTCACAGAGATACATCATCCATACATATCACAGAAGAACTAAAGAACAAGATCTAATCTAAATCACAGAGTTAGGTTCTTTAGTTAGGGCTCGATATCTAGGGATCTAGATGGCTGCTATGGGCAATTTAATAGGCTAAACCTACTTATTCAATGACTGAGAGGCAGTTTAGGCTATTAAATTGACGAAATACCTGATCCTTGGCTCGCTCCTCCTGCTCTGAACTTGACCATCCTGCTGAACTGCTAGAAGGTGAAGCTAGAAGGGAAAACTGATGAGCTAGATCGCTCAGACAGAGTTTGGGAGGCGGGTTTGGCTCCTGGAGCAAGCAAAACAGAGATCTAGAATGCTATGGACCAAAATAGCAAGTTAGGGTTTCCTTTACCTAAATAGACAAGGGTTAGGGCTAGGGTTTCTCATTATCCCTTTAAGCATGTGGGATAATTGGGTATGGCCCACTTGCCTTTATTAACTAGGTGGCATAAAGTGTCCACATGGGTAAGTGTGTACACTTAGATAAATGTGCACATAAATAAATGCACACACCTTGCAAGTTGCCCCCTAGGGCGCTACTCGCTTGGCTACACGTCGACGTACACGTCAGTCGGGATGGTGTGTACGCGCGACGAGGCAGTACAGTATACGTCCTGGGACCGTATACTGTGCTGGAACGTCACAAGCTTCAAGCCTTATGTTTTCTATATCTGTAGCACTTTGTCTCCATGCTCAATACTTTCTGAAGGCAGCAAAATATTTACAATTGATGATTGTGACTCTCTTCCATTAAACTTGAATTTGAGCCCATGTAACTTGAGCATTTTTTTGATGCCCACCAATGGCACTGTGCAATCTGGATCCTCTTCTGATGGCTGCTTAACCACTTCTGGATCAATAACTTCCTCTACCAGTCTTTAATGGGGGCAACCTAACTCTGTATCATCGCAGGTGCTAAAAAGTTCATCCCAGATTTCAGAGAACAATTTGCTTGCTTCATTCTCTTGCGCTTGCTTAGAAATATTCAGGAACATGTCTATCCAATGATGATCCATCCATTTATTAGTAGGACCTCCGAATTTAAATATGATAACAATGTTATGTCTCTCAAATGTGATTCAACCATTTCCAACTTGGTAGCCATGCTTATCATGCATATCTTTAGCATAGGACCAATATTGCCTTTCAAGTCGTGATTGCAGCATTGGGAAAAGCCGAAAGGAAGTAATGTTGTTTTTGTATCTTCGCAGTTGTATCTCCTCCCTCAAAACTTATCTATTATCTGGGATAGATGCCAAGGAGGGCAATGCTGTGTCAACAAGATTGGTATGATGAATTCCTTTGGTGGAGTAGACCACTTCCTTTCCCAATTGTTATCTGTTGGAAGCAACACGCCCATGATGTTTAGGCAGTACAAAATGTGCAGTCTATGATCTTTACGACATCTTACAGACAAGAGCATCATCAGAATTTCTTTACTACAGTGATACCATTTGCTTTGAAGGTCCCCTTCCATTTTCAAAGATTCATTGCTGATAAATAAGCTTATTACATCTCATTAAACCATTTCGTATCAAGGATCACAATGGGTGGTAGTTATGAGTGTGTAACATCAAAATACACAACTCCCTTCATGTTATGGAGATGCAAAAGTGTACCCTCAATGGCCTCCTGTGCAAGCGAATCCTGGAATGATGATTTGACTTTTTTCACCAATTCTGTGACACTTATTACTAGTATTGATGCTCTCATATTTTGCAGAAATGGGATGAGATTGTCGCATAGTTTAGGTATATTCTTGCCTTGAAGAAGGACATTTATTATAGAATTTATTCTTTTCTTTGGAAGCTTGAGTTGTTGGTGTTTCGTAGCAATAAACCCAAAGACAGCTTCATCACTTTCAGTAAAGTTGAGTACATCTTTGTATGTATCTCTTATATACCTTGTCATTGTCACTGGCGGATCAAGCATTTCTTCTTTGGTCCAACAGCTGACCCTTTTGCTGACAAAAACATTTAAGCCAATAATGTAATTGTTTTTTTTTTCTGGAAGAACGACAAACTTTATTGGAACTCCAAGCTAAAAGCCAGATACAAATGCAGAGGCGGGAATAAAATCTCAGGGGATAATCATGATCCACTGAATAGAACCACCAGCCTATGCATAAGACAACACACTCAAATAGGACTCAAATATCAACTGTCGCTTGGCAGGAGCAAGCGAAGAACAATGGTAGGCCTTAATGAGTCTAGCTTGTACGTCCTGGAGGACAACTGCAGAAGGAATATCCAAACCCTGAAAGATACATAATCTTCTGCGCTTCCAGAGGGACCACAACAATCATCCTGATGCTAAATGAAATGCTTGGCTCTGCAACTTATTCCAAGTATCAGGATAAATAGCCAGAAGCACTTGCTGACTTGTCAATGTCACATGAAAAAGAGAAAGCAGCCAAGACCAAACAGGCTGGAGCTGATCACATAAAAAGAAACAATGCTCAATGGTCTCGTCCCTTTGCTTACACAGTGGGCAGAGTGCTGGCACTCGAGGATCACATCTGTGGACAAGCACATTCACACGAGGGCATCTGTGAAGAATCTGCCACCAAAGCACAACCATCTTAGGATGGAGTAGTTTCTCCCAAGCCCAAGACCACATACGTCTCCAACTAGGAGGTGAGAGCTGAAGGGACCACTTAGTGGATGGCGGAAGGATATCACCATTGACCAGCATCCTATACATAGAGCTCACAAGCCTATGCTCGTGCACACTCTGGTGGGAAACCCACATACACACTTCGATAGCCTCTAAAGCAACCAATGGCAGAGTACTGACAACCTTTTGCCAAATAGGGCTATCCCATCGAGACAATAAGAATTTTGTTTGAAAGATTTGCCATGTTGCTAATTGGCCAGAATCATACCATGCCGCAACCGTCAAGATTCCTGCTAACCTTTAGTGCCGTTGAGTTAATGGATGAACTGAGGCACAAAGTGGAAGATTATTTTCCACAGGTATCCACCAACAAGGGGCACTCAACTGATGACATGCAACAAGATCAATACGAAATAAGGTCTATATTGTCTCCCAAGACTCCAGCAAGCCTTTCAAAAAAGGGGAGGCATTAGGAAAAGGGCATAGCTGATAAAAGAGACTCCAAGGAAGAAGAGGTTTTAATGAAGCTTTCCCAAAAGGAACACAATATACAAGTGACTGCTTCACCAACCGTATTCCAAGTGAGTCAACCATATCCCTAAGGATCCTCCAAATGAACTTAGAAATCAGAATCTTACTCTGCAGATGGAAGTCTGTCATACCCAAACCACTTGCAAATTTTGGCTTAGTGCATTTGGACCATGCAAGCTTGACCACAGCATGCTCCTCATTCCCATCCCAAATAAAATTACGGACAATGGTAACAATCAACTGAAATTTTGAATGAGAAGCCAGAAGGGCAGAGGCCATATAGACGTGGGAATTACTTAAAACATGCTTAGCAACAGTTATTCGTGCTGGCAGAGAGAGCTTAGCAGTATTCCACCAAAACAAATGCTTTCGCAACCCTTCTATGATAATATCCCAAGCATCGGAGGCAGAAATATGAATGCCCACAGGAATACCAAGAAGTTTAGTAGCCTTCCCATGAGGAAGCACTTCCAAGGAAAATCAGCAACACAAGGAGATACAATCCCATCAAGCGTCCATAATACAGAACACTTTGGCCAACCAACAAAAACTCCAGATGCTAAAGAGAAAGTATCAAGAAGAAGCTTAGCATTCTGTGACGTTCCAGGATAATATATGGTATGAATACCTATATTATACTGACACGTCACTAGTACATGTCAACTTAGACGACATGTACACATCGACCATAAAGGGGTAGTACCCTAGGGTACAACCTTGTGACCCATTATATTGCACATGTTAAGGCCACATGTGAATAATATCCTTTTGCCATGTGGCAATAGCCCATTGACCAATTAGGGCCCAGCCCTAAATTCGTGGGGATAAAGGGGCATAAACTCTAAAAGGGAAACCCTTTCAATTCCCAGCCCCCATAAGTCGGATTGGAGTAGCAGTGGACGTCTTCTCGCGTGAACAGTAGCAGAGGAACCGGAATTCCTTAGTCGCAGCTCGATCCAAGCCAGCAATCTCGAGATTCAGCAGCATGGACGCCTTCAGAGGAGTGGGAGCCAGCCAAGAAGCCGGTTAGTGGTTGATCCGATAGTTAGATCCGAGTTTTCAGCCCTCATTCCATAGGATTAGTATTCATTCTTAGCTATAGGCGACCCCTACAGCCTAAGAATGATAGATACTAACAAAGGAACCTAACCATGTACGATTAGGTAGATTAGAATAGATGTATTCTATTGTTTCAGTTCTGTTGTGATGATATTGTGACATTCTATGCGCCACTCTTGTGTATTGGGAAGGGGGGTAGAGACCCAGAGCCCAAGTAGTTGTATGATCATAGTTTTAGCCCATTAATTCCCAATTAATGCGGCCTGTGCATAAGAGCCCGCCTGGCTGTGGGTGGCGGAGCTAGACTGGCTGACAAGGGAGGGCTTGTCTAATCACGGTTGATCCCCTGGCGCGTAACGACGGCCGGGGAATGTTGTGAGCTAGGCCTAATACCCTGGCACTGCGTGAGGGCAGGGTATGGGCTCGACACTCGTGGGGTGATGCGTCATCTTCCAGTGAGTTCAAGTCGTATACGAGCAGTGGCTCTCTAGCTCGCCCGTGATTAGCATGAACCTTCTGGAGGAGAGTGATCTCCTCCTGCCTCATCGGGACTGGGGAGATGCAACCAGTAGTAGTAGCCCCTCTGGCTATTCACCTGGCAGGCTACGGTCAGGCTCCAATACTTTTCAGCCTATCTGCAAAGTATGCACAGGAGGGGCGGATGGAGTGGACTACCCAACGGCCATGTTCCGATGCCAGCCAAATCCAATTGCCATGAATTCTGTCTGCATTGCTATCTGGAGACCCCAAACTGTCAGTCGATCCCCATGAGTCTGAACCTGGGTAGGATCTTCCCTATGTCATGTTGATGTACTGATGTGTGATGCAGCTACTGTGATATGGTGGACCACCCTTCGAGGTGGGTATGTTATTATTGCTTGATGTCATGTGCTCATGTTTTGTTTACGCTTTCGTTGCTAGGTCGATCCCGAGGGAGACGGGATGAATGACACGTCCATTCTTCCCCGTCGGGTTCTTGGCCACCATCGAGAGCCCGATGTTAGGTGGACGGCCTCACATCAGCGGGCAGATGCTGGTTTGAGGGATGATCTCCAGTTTGTATACGATCGGGGCATCGTATATGAGCTGGGGCCATCACAATGGTATCAGAGCTCTGATCTTGGCAGACCAGGATCGAGCACTGACCGAAACCCTATAGGAACTAACTCATCTAGACATTCAGTCTTGGAGGTAAAAGCCCAAGCACAAACCTCGAGTAGCGGGAATTTTTTTTTTCCCGGGGTAGAGCTAGTAATTATCTAAGATTAGGATAATTAGAGAACATAGGCACCTAAGAGAGCCTACTAAAATTCAAGCACTTTTGGCTAACGACTCCAAGAGTGCGCCAGGAGCACGTTAGGACCCGATCTAATGGGTCTCTCGCGCACTCTTAGAGTAGTCACCCCATACGAACCCTAGAACTTGGCCTTAGGAACTCCAGATGATAAAATAAAAGATGAAATCTCAATCAAAAAGCTTGAAATAGCTAGAATTATATGTTAAAACATCGAAGAACGTTAAATACAAGTCACTTTTGGAACGACGACTCCAAGAGTGCGCCCGAGTATAGTTAGGCCCCAACCTAACCCCCTCCGCGCGCACTCTTAGAGTCGTCCCTAAAAGTGACCTCAAAAATTGATTATAAATTACTCAAAGGGTAAAAGTAATAATAGAATCTTGCTTAAAATGCTTGAATTAGTGGGAAACGACATGTAAATTGTTTAAATTCGATGTGTTGGAGCAGAGAAGGCCAACGACTCCAAGAGTGCGCCAGAGTATAGTTAGGCCCCAACCTAACCCCCTCCTCGCGCACTCTTAGAGGCGTTCGAAGAAACAGGACCAAACAAGACCCCAATCTCATCCAAGATGGGGAGACTTTCGCCAGCAAACCAACCAGACGACTAATTCGACCGAACCCTAAAAATTAAACCCATAAATTACGGGACATAGGCTCATTTTTTTAGGGTTTCTCTCACGTGATTCCGCGAGCTCCTTTTGTTAGCCGATCTTTTGGCGCCCTGCTCCAAATCGAACACTGGCACACAATGGCTAGGACAAAACAGACCGCCCGCAAGCCAAAGAAGGACGATAGACCCAGCGCCCAAGTGCTCGCCGCGGAACAGAAGCTCAAAGATGCTGACGAGAAACTGAAGGCTGACATGGAAAGGCGGCCTAGGTACTACAGGAACTTGGAAAAGAGGCGCAGGAAGGAAGAAAAAGCCAGGAAGAAGGAAGAAAAGGCAAGAAGAAGAGAAGAAAGGGCCAAGAGAAAGGAGGAGAAGGCGAGAACGAAAGCGGATGAAGAAATTGCAGAGGCGGAGGATGAGCAATGGCGGGAGCTGAGGACTAAGAATAGGGAGGAACCCGACCCGAAAGGGAAAAGGGTAATGACTGAAGAACCCCGGCCTAAGAAGAGGAAGACCTCGACCGGCGTAGTCATAAACAAGCCAACCGAAGGCGAACAACCGCCAGCCTCGTCAGAAGAGACTGATGTGGTAGCAGATTTCTTGGAGGCAGCCCTTCTCGGAACTGGAGAATCCTCACAGAAGAAGCCTAACCCTCGTGCTGACACAGAGGAACCCCAAGGGGAGGACCCAAACCCAGCACAAGACCACGCAGAGACACAGGTTGACCTACCCCCGCCATTGCCCCCACCGTTTTCAGAATGGCAACAGGCAAAGAAGCTAGGTGACGAGAAAGCAACCGCAGGGAAGGCAAAGAAGACGGCCAGGGACTCTTACACTCTAGGGCCCGAAAGGAGATACAAGAAGGAGCTAGCAGACTACACGATATACAAGAAGATGCACGACGAGTATGCTGCTTACTACCAGGAACACAGGGTAAGGTATGTCGAAGGAGGACGGCCAACACGAGAGGCATTCCAGCTGATACCTCCACCAGAGCTCACGGAGCCTCCGAAGAAACCTATGAAGAGATCCCAAGACTCCCCTTTTGCGAGAGCCCTGCGAGAAATCCGCCATTTCCAAAGGAGCTACGGATTTCTGATCCCGAGAGCAGCATTCCAGAGGTTCGTCCGAGAAATCTTGTGGGAGTTCGACCCCAACAAGCGAGTAACCAACGACATGTTACTCGCTTTACAAGAAGCAGCAGAGATGGAGGTCGTACAGCATTTCGAGGATTCATTAGCATGCACTCTCCATGCAAAAAGGGTCACGCTCCAACCAAAGGATATGAAGTTAGCCAAGTACATTAAGAGAACAGATAAATAGAGGGGAACTTACCTTTTTGTAACTAACAGGTTTATATGTGATGTATGAAAATTTTGAATAATAAAGATATATAGTCGTTTAAAAATGTGTATTCATTAGGTACAGTATTAGATCTGGAGCAAATGCGATATTTTGACCAACGACTCCAAGAGTGCGCCAGAGCATAGTTAGGTCCCAACCTAATCCCCTCCTCGCGCACTCTTAGAGTCATCCAGCCAACTGGGCCATTGATTAGCCCTACTTGCTCCAAACGTGGTAAATAAACAAAGAAACTTGCATTTAAGAAGAAAACTAAAAGGAATTACCCCTCCCAGCGGATTTTTTGGCATCCATTTGACAGAAATAGGCTAACGACTCCAAGAGTGCGCCAGAGCATACTTAGGTCCCAACCTAACACCCCCCTCACGCACTCTTAGAGACGCCCAACCTTCCCAAGTTCATAACTTGAGCTAGACATACCCAAATCGGCCAAAATTTGTTGCATTAGAACCCTAAAAACTGTAGACAAGCCACTTCTAGCTTCAAATTAATCTAGAAACATTAGCCTTCATCCCAATTATCAAGAGTTTTAGAAACCCTAAAAATTTTAGGGTACAAATTCCCTATATATACCCTCATAACCCCTAAAACCTCAACCACAGAATTGCTCCTGCGATCAAGGCGATCTCCCAGCTCCCTCCAGCGCTCCCAGTTCCGTTTGATATCGGCAGCACGCTCCTCGTCATGGCTACAGAATCCTTCATCAGTTGGTATAGCGCCTCCCCCCACATTGCTGAAGTAGATGTTAATGCAGTATTCCAAGTCTTTCAAAAAGAATTTGACCTGTCAGCAACCCTGAACTCCAATCCCTTCTACCAGCAAGTCCTGCAAGAATTCCAAGAGAAAGTAGTCCCTAGCTTGCAAGAGATACCGCCATGCATAGGGTACTTTGTACCAAGGACCGCGTTGCAAACAACCCTTAGTCATGTACCCAACATTGCCAAAGTATTGCGAAATAGGACCAACCGCTTACCAGCCTACATGATCCTAACCAGCAATAGAAAAGTTTTTTTCTCCTACAACACAGCCTTAGCGCTATATCTAGTCTATAGGGCCGAAACCATAATAGGCGAACCATCAATTCAGCCACTGGAGGTCACACCCTTGGACGCAGCAGCAGACGAACGGCTACTGCTTGAGTATGAAGAGACCATAGCAGAAGCATCCGAAGAAAGTGAAGACTCCGAGCAAGAAAGTGAGGATGACATGGAGGTGGACCCAGAGGAGGAACGCCGTGAAGCGGAACAAGACATCACCTGCTTCGAAGCTGACAGGACCACCCCGAGGATTGCACAACCAATCGGGCTGGGAATAACAAGTCTAGCACCAATCATAGTCGAAGGCCAAGAATACTTGCTGCTAAACGACATCAAAAACCTCCCCGAATGCAGGGACAGAGGCTACCGCGTCGACGAACTCCTTCACCTTCTACGGCAACAGCCGGATTTAGAAGACTTCATCGACCAAGAAACTGAAGATTTTCCGGTGCAAATACGAGAAGCAGCTACTTACACAGGACATACCATGTCGGACATTGAAGCCTACGGCGCTATCAGAGGTATGATGACGGAAGAACTCCCTACCGAGGAGGAGTTTGTAGCACTTCAAGAGCAGATGGGAATAAGGGGGAAGACAACAAGAGTGGAGTCTTCTTCATCGCAAGAACAGGTATCAAAATTCCAAGGGAGAGCCACAAACCTGACAAGTGTACGAACGCTCTTCCAGGATTATAAGGAATTGGTTCAGGTTCCCGTCGATCAGTATGCATCAAGGCACAGGGGTACCTCAGGAGCACGTGGAGGAGTACCGGGAGCAGCACTCAAATATTATCTTCCGCTCCTAACGGACGGTAGAATAATAATATTTCACAAGCGCTTCAGCCCACGCGGAGAGGAAGCTGTGCAGATGCTAGTAGCACTTTCGGGATTTGGCATGCACACACGCCTATCACAAAAAGTCGACCATGTTATTTTGGTGAAGCGGAAAACAGCCTTGGGCATTTTCGACTTTGCAGTACCCCACCTTCGACAAGGTAGGTTGGCAGTGACAGCAGCTCATACCTCCCATAGACGGGTGGAAGAGCTAGCATCCGCCATCCGAGGGGGATCAGCAAGGGATATACTCAGGAACTTGGGAAGTACAGTAGGTACAGCCCAAGTAAAGAAGTTCCTTGAGGATCACCCAGACTATCAATAAATCAATGTAATGGAAATCATGTCTATTGTAGTAAGTAAATATATATCGGATATATATTAATAAAAATATAAGATCCTTTTTGAATTGCATTTCAAATGTCTTTTTGGTATCGTTGTCTTAACAATCATATCATTCAAACACCTAATGCAACCAACAAAAGGAACTCATGATAAATGGTGCTAATGTAATAGGTGCAGTTAGAATAGGCAGGAATGTCGACCTTGAATTCCAAGCCCAAGGCGATCATACACCAATCAGACAATTCCAGCCACGGGAGCTATTCGAGGAGTATTATGCACCGACGCCGGAGGAAGAAATTTCGCAGATGAGGTCAGATCTGCAAGAAATAAAAGCCATGCTGGCAGGCAGGGGAAGAAACAGGCAGGACCAGAATGTGCAGGCCCCAAAGGCCCGTTCTCAGCACAAAGGAAAGGAGAAAAAGAGGAGCCGCCGCAGAGCTTCTAGCTCCAGCTCCTCCGACAGCTCGGATTCAAGCTCTGAGTCTGAGGAGGAAACAGTAAGAACAGCCCGGAAGGAAGAAAGAATAACGGGGAGGCAGCCAGGCCTATCCGACTACCAGAAGAAGGTCGACTCGGCCTTAAGTAATGTTTGGAAGGCACGCAAGCTGGAACAGTTTTCCGGCGAAAACAGATCAGGGATGGAAGCCGAAGCATGACTAGACGAGATGAGTGAGTACGGAAATGCTTACGGCATGAAAGATAAAGATAAGGGCAGGGTAGCCACTGCTAACTTGAAAGGGGCAGCCCGGATTTGGTGGAGGGGGTATGCTAAAGCCCATGGAATGAGCAGAGACAAGTGTAGGTTCACAAAGTTCGCAAAGGCCTTCAAAAAGCACTATGTCCCAAGAGAACACAAGTGCCATCTGATAAGGGATTTCCCAACTCCCTCCATCATTCAGATAGTGTGGCGTGTGGCAGATTTGAGCTCTGATAGAGCAACAGATGTAAGGCAAAGCAAGAATGAATGAGAAAATTGAGATGGATAAAGGGCGTTGAAAAATAAAGATATAAAGAATTAAAAAAAAGAAGGCAATATGGAAATTGAAGAAATGTGGAAGATGGAGAAAGTATATAGATAAAAGAATGGAAATATGGGGCACCCATTTTTTATTCAAAAATGAGAATACAAGAAACTCCTCAAGGGAGTGTTACCCAGGTCAGGAAGAGGTCTCTCACCTCTCTTCCCAGGGCCTGCCACTACCCTCTCTCCATGGGACTTCCATGAGCCAAAGAGGAGGAGAACAAGTCCCCTCAAGATATTTATAATTTTTTGAACAAATCTTGGCCATCCACTTGTCATCATCTTGGCACTCCTTTTTTACACCTCATCAATCCTTTGTTTTTTGTCTTCTTCTTCTCCATAACCAAATTTGTCTTTTTGTTTAACAACTAACACAACTTAATATGGGCCCTTGGATTCTAACAACAAGCACAAATGAATCTAGACCCTTGGTCTTCACCCTCCCTTTTAGACCTTGATAGTGTTCTTCTATGTTGACCCCGATTTTGCCAAAAATCGGGTCAACATCACGCACAAACAAAAAGATGGAGCCGGCCCCCTCGGCCATCATACTGGCACAAAGAAAAAAGTAATGTGAGTTTTTAAAGTGCCTCCAAGGCACTAGAAGATTTAACGTGTATTCTAACACAATGTGAGTTTTTAAGGTGCCTCCTAGGCACCGAAGTTTTGATTTAGGTGTAACTCCAACACCTTTGTGCCATAGGAAAGATTTTGAAAAATGATGGTAGTATTTGGCCTTGGGGTAGGGCTTAAAACGCAAATGGGCTATGTCATCAAGATATTGGGGATGGTGAGATAGAGTCGCACAAACAAAAAGATGTGTTGCTAGCCAAAGTGTCCAACAAGGTGTGCAATAAGGGCAAAATTGATGAATGTTTTCACAATAGGTAAGTACTTATGAGGCAAATGAAATAGCAAGATAAGATGTGGGGAGGCTATAAAATAATATGGGAAGACAATGATGGTATGGCATGGGGCAAAAAGAAAGGAACGTGGGCAAGATAACAAAAATAATAAAGAAGGAAGGTAGTCATAAATATAGGTGGGGGAAAAAAACAAAGTGGGAGACGAAAAAGCAATGGCTAAAAAAAGACAAAAGGCAACATGGCAAAAATTGAGAGAAAGGGCAAAATTTTCTTTCTATGGCAACGGTGGACAGAATGGCGGCCTCTCCTCTTCTCTCTTCATTTTCTTGTAGGTTCGGCACAGGCAGAAGCTATGGCGGGCGGAATGGCAGCGAGTATGGCGGCAGATTCATCCTCCTTTTCTCTTCTTCTTACATCACATTCAGATTTCCAAGAACAATTTCCTGCTGCCTTCTGAGATCATATTTTCTCATTTTTTTCTCCTTTCTACTTTCTTTTGCAGGTCGGGCGATTTAGAACAGAGAGCAGAGGCTTGGTAAGGAATCTGGCAAAAGAAAATGACAGCAGGTATGGGGATGGCAGAATGCTTGTGCTTACATCCTTCTTCTTGTATTTATAACGCTTGGCGATTGCAGAGAATATCTGGCTGCTTCTTGAATAGGCACACGGCAGGGCTCCCTTTTTTCCAACAATTTTTCCTTTGCATAAAGCTTTTAAAGTACAGCAGAGATGGAGTGACAGATCAGAGCAGAAAGAAAGCACAGAATTGTGGAGGGCTGGCCTTGCTGGCTCTCCAAAAATAAACCAAGAAGTCTTCTTTTTTTGTAGCATCTTCGTTTTCCTCTTTCTGCAACATCTTCAAACATAGTCACATCTTTCTTGATCAGAACAAAACAATCTTCTTTTCTTCCCAGGTCATGGGAAAGAACACCCTGATCTTTTTGGGTCCCTGATATGAAGATCAGAGACTAAATCAGGGTTCATGAATGAGAAAATCGAGATGGATAAAGGGCGTTGAAAAATAAAGATATAAAGAATTAAAAAAAAGAAGGCAATATGGAAATTGAAGAAATGTGGAAGATGGAGAAAGTATATAGATAAAAGAATGGAAATATGGGGCACCCATTTTTTATTCAAAAATGAGAATACAAGAAACTCCTCAAGGGAGTGTTACCCAGGTCATCACCATGGAGGAAGAGGTCTCTCACCTCTCTTCCCAGGGCCTGCCACTACCCTCTCTCCATGGGACTTCCATGAGCCAAAGAGGAGGAGAACAAGTCCCCTCAAGATATTTATAATTTTTTGAACAAATCTTGGCCATCCACTTGTCATCATCTTGGCACTCCTTTTTTACACCTCATCAATCCTTTGTTTTTTGTCTTCTTCTTCTCCATAACCAAATTTGTCTCTTTGTTTAACAACTAACACAACTTAATATGGGCCCTTGGATTCTAACAACAAGCACAAATGAATCTGGACCCTTGGTCTTCACCCCCCCTTTTAGACCTTGATAGTGTTCTTCTATGTTGACCCCGATTTTGCCAAAAATCGGGTCAACACCATCAAATGCAAGCATTCCACAGGTTACAACAGGGGAATAAATCCGTACAAAAATATACGGAGGAATTCATGAGGTTGAGGCTTTATGTGCCAAAACTCAGTGAGAGAAGAGCAGTGGAAGGCTATGTGGAGGGCCTGAATGAGGACCTACGGAAGATAGTCCGAGCCCTCAACCCGCGCTCAGTATCTGAGGCGGAAGCGAAGGCACTGAGCCTACAAGGGACAGGGCCCCAGAAAAGTGAACCCAAGCAATGGTATGACAAAGGAAAAGCATATGGAGGCCAGAGCCCAAGAGCAAGCAGTCCGTCGCCTGCGAAGACACCATACAACGGAAATCAATGGAAACAGCCAGAGAAAAAGCAGGTCAGCTTCAAAGATAAAGGACAAGGGGGAGGCTCAAATTATTCAAAGACAGTCAAGCAGTTCCTCAACTCCATCCCGAAAGAAAAGCGGCAGGAATGTATAGAAAAACAGTTGTGCTTCCGGTGTTTCCAGCCGGGGCATAGAACACACAACTGCCCGTTCGTGATGAATGCAGCACTTGCGGAGATGGGAGGTTGGGAGACCCCGACAGAAGAGGAGGAGGACGAAGGACGCGACTATATCCATGGTGAGTGTCACATCTTTGCCGCCATAGATACAGAAAGCGCAGAGAGCCAGTACCAAGTAATATCCACGATTGGTAAAATAGCCGCCAAATCTTTTATAGTCCTCATAGACTGTGGCAGTTCCCACAATTTCGCATCACCAAGGATGGCACAAATGCTAAAGTTGAAACAGTAAAGTCTAAGCCCAGGCCAGTGGTGTTAGCTAGCGGAGCCATAAGGCACACTGCCGGCAAGAGGGTGAATTTCAATATAGACTTACCTGGTATCAATATTGAAATGGGAGCAGAAATCATGAACATAGGAAAATATGACCTCATCATAGGTATGGAATACCTCAACCCAGCAAAAGCACAAATAGATTGTGGGGAGCGAAAGGTGAAGCTAACAGCACCCAACGGGAAAATCATAGAAATCTCAGGTAAGCAAGTGACACCTATAATGCAATGCATGTCAAGTAAGAAATTACTTAGATGCATCAAAAGGGAGCAAGTTGCATATATCTTCAAATTAGAACTAGCCGAGGAAGAGGCACCAGAAGATAAAGAAGATAAACCAGTAAGCAAACTACCCAAGCAGGTAGCCAAGCTAATAGAGGAGTTCCATGACTTGTTCCCCGATGAAATCAAGGAACTTCCGCCATATAGGGGAGTGGAGTGCGAAATTGCACTCGAACCAGGCACTAAGCCCACGAGTAAGGCACCATACAGAATGACGGCTCACGAACTATCAGAGTTGAAGAAGCAATTGCAAGAGCTATTAGACCTAGGGTTCATAAGGCCTAGTGTCTCTCCGTTCGGAGCCCCCATCCTATTCGTCAAAAAGAAAGATGGAAGTTTGAGAATGTGTATTGACTATCGTCAATTAAACAAACACACAATCAAAAACAAGTATGCCTTACCCAGAGCAGATGACCTAATGGATCAGCTACAAGGTGCCAGAGTCTTCTCCAAAATAGACTTAAGGTCGGGATATCATCAAATCAGAATCAAAGAGGAAGATATTCACAAAACAGCCTTCCGAACAAGATACGGCCACTATGAATTCACAGTCATGCCATTTGGCCTATCAAATGCCCCAGCAACGTTCATGAGACTCATGAACGATATCTTTCGGGAATTCCTTGACACATTTGTTATCGTGTTCTTCGATGACATTTTGGTGTATAGCAAGTCCCTAGAGGAGCATATTCAGCATTTGAGAAGAGTACTTGAGAAGCTGAGAAGACACCAGCTTTATGCGAAATTGTCGAAATGTCATTTCGCCACCGAAAGAGTGGAATACTTGGGGCATATCATATCAGCAGACGGCATCTCCACCGATCCGACAAAGATCCAAGCAGTGATTGAATGGCCAGCACCAAAGAACATACACGAGGTGAGAAGCTTTTTGGGCTTAGCAGGATATTATAGAAAGTTCGTCAAGAACTTTGCTAAGATAGCAGCACCCTTAACGGACCTCACCAAGGCAGAAAAGATAAAAGACTGGGTGGCACATTGGCAAAAGAAGGCTCAAGCAGGATTTGAGAAGTTAAAAGAGGCCTTAACAACCGCCCCTAGTCGCAACTGATGCGAGCAAAATTGCGACGGGAGCAGTCTTAATGCAAGAGGAAAGAGTCGTAGCATACGATTCACGAAAGATGAATGACGCAGAGACTCGCTACCCGACACATGATCAGGAGCTATTGGCAGTGGTAAGAGCTTTAAAGATCTGGAGACACTATCTATTGGGAAGGAAGTTCCAATTAGATACCGACCACCAGAGTCTGCAGTACATCTTCACGCAACCATTGTTGAATTTAAGGCAAAGAAGATGGATGGAGTTCCTGGAAGAGTACGACTTCGAGATTGTGTAGAAGCCGGGGAAACTCAATGTGGTCGCAGACGCTCTGTCAAGGCACCCCTTAACAACAAGGGTGCATTGCAATGCCATATCAACACTTACCAGTGAGTTTGGCAAGAAAATAGAAGAAACGCTGCCAACAGACAAGGACTTCCAGGAAGTATGGGCAAGCCTTTCTAAAGAGGCAAGAACGGACAAAGAGAGAGAAGCCTTCAAACATTTTAAGAAGGAAGGAAATCTCTTGTACCATAAAAATAAGTTGTGTGTGCCGGAATCATCCGGAGTCAGAAGGTTGATTCTCCATGACACCCACAACAGCCCAATAGCCGGCCACGCAGGTTTTACGAAAACCTACTTCAAGATAAGAAGTAGTTACTATTGGCCAGGCATGAAGAAGCAGATAGCAAAGTACATACGCGAGTGTCAGCTATGCCAGCAGACCAAGGCGGAACAACTACGAATTCCAGGAGCATTAGAGCCATTGCCAGTACCAAACTCCAAGTGGGAGATAATAAGCATGGACTTCATTACAGGGCTCCCTAGAACCATAAGGGGCAAAGACGCCTTAATGGTCGTAGTCGACAAATTGTCGAAGATGGCGCACTTTGTGCCTTGTAGGAGCACCGACGCGGCATTAGACACAGCGGTGCTATTCACAAAGGAGATTTTTAGACTCCATGGGATGCCAAGAGAAATAATCTCTGACAGAGATTCGAAGTTCATGAGTGCATTCTGGCAGGATCTCTTCAGCACCATCGGGACGAAATTGTCAATGAGCACGGCTTATCACCCTCGCACATGGGGGCGGGGCGGAGCACACCAATCGGATACTCGAAGATATGTTGCGGAATTATGTCTGGAACAAGCAATCAAAGTGGGATGACTTCATCTACTTGGTTGAGTTTGCATACAATAGCACCAAGCAAGAGTCATCCCAAATGTCGCCGTTTATGATCAACTACGGCTATCAGTGCTTGACACCAGACACTTGGCACAACCCCATTGTCCAAGGTAGAAGTATCCCAAAGAGATGCTCATTTGAGATGCAACAATTGGTTGAAGAGGTGCGAGGATACCTCCTAGCAGCAAAGAAGCCAAAAGAGCATAGCTGATCGGCACCGACAAAGAAGGGAGTTCCAAGTAGGGGACAATGTTTGGCTGAAGATAAAAGTCAAACAAGCGAAGCTCCGCATCGGCAATTGCAAGAAGCTTGCTCCAAGGTGGGCTGGTCCATTTAAAATTGTCAAAAGAGTAGGTAACCAAGCCTACAAATTGGACTTACCAGCACACCTCAAGATCCATAGAGTCTTTCACGTAAGTCTCCTAAAGAAACACACTCCTAATCCAGAGGAAGTATTGGAGACACCGAGTTTACTGGAATTAACGGACGATCAACTTGAGATTGTTCCTGAGGTTCTTCTCGACCGATCTTATAAGAAGACGAGAAGATCTCAATTGTTTGGGGTCTGGGTTCGGGAACTCCTGCAAGACAGCCCTCTGTGAGGACCCTTGGATATAACAGGAGAATCCGTGGGGACTATGTCACGCGGGATTTGCAAGAAAAGAACAAGAAGAAGAAAACGGAACAGAAAAGAATAATGAGAGGAAAATGATATGCTTCTTTGATATCAATGATGAACATACATGAGCTCTCGCAATCGAGAGAAGACTGAAGAGAGACAAGACTCAAAACTCATCTAGCCCTCATATGCTAGCTCTACTCATATATATAGTACAATGGCCTTTGGCCCAATATAGACACTCTGACTGATCTCGGTGCCGACTCCTGGAAGGAGGCCTGGTTTGCAGGAATGTTGGCGGTGCCTCTTGAAGTGCCTAGAATCACGCTGGCTGGCCGACGCTGGGCGGTGAGGGCCCCTCACTTGGCGAGCGCCTCTTGATAGGTTTCTTTGCTTGGTCTTCTCAAGGGCCTTGGATGGCTGACCCGTGGTTGATCAAGATCCTTGAGCTTGACCTCGTCCGTCAGAGCATGAATAGTCCCTGCACTGTGAGGCACAGACTAACACTCCCCCACCAAACGACACTCGGGAAGAAAAAAGGAGGAAGTGTCTCCGAGGGCGGGAAGCCCTCGGCCTGAAAAGTGATCCTCACGGAGTGAGGCCGGGCACCATTATGGTAACCGCTAATGAGATCCCGGGCGCTTTTGAAGAGTAGGGAGGAGTGTTGAGCCCAAGGGCGTGGATCGGCGGCCAATGAGAAAATGAGAGCGCACCATGTCTTCAAGGGCCGCATGGGGCTTCGTAAGAAACAAACCGCACTCCATGAGGAGGCAAGTCCGAGACCGAAAAGCACCGACGCCGGCATTTGGATTGCAAGAAAAGATGGGACGCCGCCGATTTGAGGAGCTGACCAGAGGCTCTTGAGAGCAAAGATGCGTAAAACCCGCCGGACGGGACCTAAGGGTCAGGGGGAGGTGGCAGCGATGCCGCAAGAAGGTGTCAAGGCCATAAATGGCATCCTGGTCGCTGCCAACCACGCCATTGGCAATATAAATCCAGTGTTTCAAAGAGTGTCTAAGGTGGCATTATCCTCCCAAGCGATCGCCCGACAAAGCGGGATCCCACCGGAGATCCGCCGAGATTTGAGGCGAGTGATCCCGCGGGCCATCCATGACCTTGGTCCGTAAGGGAAGACGCCAATCGGCGGTAAGAAACCCGGGGCGGAGGGGCACCCAGAGAAGCATACGGAGAGGGAGCCAGCCCGTGGGCGGCATGCCGAGCCCGCCCCCCAATTCATCGACAAGGGCGTGATCTAGAGCCTTGCACCAACGATCCCACTTCGGAAGGTGGAGCCGAGAGTAAACAGAGGGCTATCCCAACCCATGGGAACCGCCTTGCTATCCGTAAGAGCACGCAGCTGATTGTAACCGCCGTGTGTCGATGTAAACTTGTGCAAAGGGAAGATCCTGATGTCCCGTGATACTTCCTTATTTGTTGCAAATAGTCAGCTTGCCGAGAGGCAAATGATTAGCAAGTTCCAAGATGTACTCTTGATGAAGAGCATGTGTCTGGTCATGATTAGACAGATAGGGGTTGTTATCCAAAAGCAACCATTGAAGTGTGGGGTCACCCTGAAAGTTCTGATGTGGCCCATCTCGAAATTTGTCCTGTGTATCTGCCAGATAGAAATCATGAAAAATGTATGCCATTGGCTGAACAACTCTGAAGGTGATCATATCCGGATCGTCGCAGTGAATGAGATCAAAGACTAAAAGGCACAAAATAAACCTTTGTCTTCAACAGAGAGTTCAGGCCAGATCCGAAGAAAATCCTGCGTGCGCAGGGGAACATCAACGGGACCATCAGCCGTATGCCACTTCAGAAGAAAGAGGTGGCGGCGGGCAACCACATAATCCAGATAACTGGAAGGAATAGGGTAGTCAACAGGCAGGTTGAGAGCAATGGTAATGTAGCCTTCAAGTTTTGTCTGAGCCTCATCGCCAGATCAATAGTTTGCACTAGCCGTTGTTCGAGGTCACGGATCCCGTGGTCCCTTTTCTAACGTATATGGTTCCGGGTCACGGACCCGCTTTTCGAAGTGTTAACCTGTGAGGAGGAGGCTTGCCCAGGGGCATTGAGTCGGCACGCAATCTCCGCCATCAAGAAGTTTCGCGTTTCAACCTCCGTAAAGTTGATCTTGGAGGGATGTTAGCCGAGAAGTCTCAAGGGGGAGAGCCGAGCCACAAAGAGGCAACTGAGCGGCCACGCCTGTAAGGTGTTGAACTTGAGTAATCGTGTAATTTTCACAAAGCTCGTAGTACAAAGCGTGAGTTTAGCAATATCTTTCTCCTTGTCACTAAGGAGGGTGTCTTTGACTTGTGTTGCTCCAATAAGGCCCGAAGTTCGGATTGAAGCCGAGCCTGCTGATCCGCAAGTAGGCTGGTCTGATCCTGCACTTTTGAGATCTATGCGCCCTGTAAGAGAGCCCCATGCTTTTCTTGAAGTTGGGCTTCCAAAGTTTGAACTTATGCAGTTGCAGCTTGAAGGTTACGGTCAACCACATCTGAGGCCGTCAGGGCCGTGTGAACCCCATTCATAAGAGCTTCTTGGGATTCTTGTAACTTTAGAACAAAGAGCCTTGAGCATCTTGTCGATATCGATACAACAAATTTACGAGGGGGTGCCGGTGGTGGAGCCACCGCTGTTGCCTTGTTTGTGACGCTTGGGACACATGAGGAGGACTAGAGTGCTTGGTTTCTCGAGAGGAGGAGGAGACAAAGACATGCGTGTGTTGAAGGTTGACATGACCCGTAAGAAGAAGGGCGGAAGTGCCAACTTGATGAGTCTTAGGAAGGGACCGGCGAGTGGAATTTTGAGAATGAGAGTTTGTGGGAGGAAAGTAATGACAGATGAGGGCTTGAAGATGGCCTCCCACGTAAGTTTCAGAGGGGAGAAGTGGCAGCCCGAAGACGGTCTACTTCTTGGAGAAGATGGTAGAACAAAGAATTGGGGCCAATCAATGTGGTGGGTTGAGCGAGTAGCAAAGGACTACGATATTATAGAAAGGTTTATTGATATGGGTGTTCTTGATAGAATACCCAAAGGTACTTTATGCCTACGTAAAACTTAACAAAAGTTTCATGGGGCTTGTCAATATTTGTGAGGCGATGCACGCTTGCATGATAAGCAGTGCACCAAACTTAGTGACATCAAGATCCCGTATGGCGCACCAAGATAAACAAGGGGTTTGCAAAGGAATATGGAATACCCCGGAAATTAGGTGTTGAGTCAGCGAAAATGGTGGTGCCATCGACCAATCGTGGGTGTATCCATGCAGTCGTTGACGATGTTAGCGGCGAACGGCTTCAACCGGGTCGTAAGATTTGGAGCCGAAGTTCCATTTGAGAGAATTCAGAGAGTTTCGCGCTCGAAGGACCGCACGATTCGGGCCAACAAGGGCTTCACCTGAAAAGTGGGCGCCAAGAAAGAGACAGACTCTAAAAAGAGCCGCCTCCCGAGCAAAGAGCTTGAAGTGTAGAAAATTTTGGTGCAGCCATGGCAAAGATTGGCGGAAAAGAACAAAGATTCCAAGGCGAGGACGAAAAGGAAAGAACGGAGGACGAAAGCGCCAGAGAGACGAAAAGGTTTAGGGCGCCGCAAAGTTGGGCTAAGGGGCATGATAAGGGCTAAGCCGCAACCGCTGATGGTGCCGGGTGTCGAAAGATGCCAAGGAGGTGATTGAGAGGCAAAAATTTGGCTAAGTCCCCAAACAACAAAGGGAGAAGGAATGAACGGTGGAGATGAGGCGTGAGAGAATGATGGGATGTGACAGTGGCCAAAGGACACACATTAATGTTCGACGGGCGTGAAAAGAAGGAATGGCATTTAATGCCGCAACTCGGCGGGATATCATTAAAAGGAATGTGTCGGAAGGTACCATGGCTAGATATGCGCGGAGAAAAGATTCTCGCTTTAGAAACAAAATTTGCATTGCAAACACGCTACGATTTATGTGATTGGTCCACGCCGACAAGGACTTCCTCGCCATGGCTATATAAGACGAACCGGAGTAAACGGCGGCATCCGATGGCGCCAAAGATGGTCGCCGCCGGTTTGAACGAGGACCGCACTATGCCCACGAACCGCCGTGAGTGGATTACCCGCAAGATGAATTGTCCGACCTCGGGCGCCGCCACAATCGCGTGGCGTGAGAATGGATTTGCCGGTGTGCCGGGATGGCTGAACATCCCGACCAAGACCAACGGGAGGGAGGTGGTTCTCGCACCTTCGCTGATCCGAGCGTAACCTCTACCACATCTCAAGCAAGATCACCTCCGCCCCAAACCCCGAGTAGAGGGTTTTTCTTCTTAGGACTTAGTAGATAGGGCTCGAGTCCATTTTTGTATATAGGGCAAAGGCCTATAGCGAAATAGCCGGTCAGCGCCCACATTTTGTAAAAAATTCCACCTATAATATAAATATGCCGGGGTTTAGTCACTATCTCTGTTGTGTGCGTATCGAACAAAGATCTGCTTGTGGATGTGCACTTTCGTTGTATGAAATGTTTTGAGGCTAAAAGCCATTAACCAATGTAGGTAATGGAGTGCCATCTAACTCACCCGGAAAAACGCCGGGTCGAACCACTTGAACAATTTGATAAGGGCCAAGCCAACGAAACTTAAGTTTACCCTAAAAGTTTTGTACCGAGAATCATAAAGAAGAACCAAATCTCCTTCGTTGAATGTTTTTGTCTTCACCGCTTGTCATGTAAGGATTTTTGCAATCATTGTCCATGAAGAACACGAATATAAGCATCTCTTCTAAGTTCATCCAACTGTTCCAATTGATAAACCCTTTCTTTGAGTGCAGCAGGCGGATTATGGGCAGTAGCCAGTTGAAAACGGAGTGTTGGAAGTATGTATTCAAACGGCATGAGAGCTTCTTGACCATAAACCAATTTGAAAGGGGTGTGACTCAGAGCTATTTTGAAACAAGTATTGTAAGCCCAAAGAACAAGAGGGGAAGTTTGTTTTGCCAATCGGTCACGAGAAGCATCACAAATTTTCTTGAGAATTGTGACCAGAGTTTTGTTTGTGCTTTCTGCCAAACCATTCCCTTGAGGATAGTAAGGTGTGCTCTTGTGATGATGTATCAGGAGATAATCCGTCAGCTCCTTGATGGTATGATTGATAAAATGGACACCACGATCACCGACCAGCAGTAAGGGGGGCAGCCGAATCGCATGATGATTTGTTGATAGAGGACCTTTGGTCGTTGGCCGCAGTGTTGTCCGAAGTGCGCAAAGCTTCCTTCCATTTGGTAGCGTGAGTCGGTGAGAACTGGGAATGTAGCGCACGGGTGTGCCGCTGCAGAGGATCGATGGGTCCCACAAAATCCATTCTCCATTTGCTGAAGGGAAGTGGCGCATGGCCGGCGCCAAGGGAAGAGCGCCACGGGCCGTGGGCCGCCCCACACGCCGGCAAGCATCACACGCGGCGGGCGTGGGCGTGAGCGCCTTTTGAAGAGCGTGGGCCAAAAATAACCAAAGAAGAAGGATTTTGCGCGGCCGTGAGTGTCACCATGAAAATGACCACCCTCGAGCCCTTCATGGGCTTCTGACAATATCCGGGACCTCATGAGGGAGAACACAAATACCGGGCGATGGTATCCCCGACCCTTTTTGTAAAGATGGCCCGCAACCATGGTGTAGTCACGGACCTCGCGGAGAAATTGATGTCGACGGATTGTCGCTATCGGAGAGAGCGTGGCGCCCTCCGGTGGAAGAGCGCTCCGTGAGGAGATATCGTTGAAAGTCATGGAACCAATGTGGTGTTGCCATGACCGTAAAGAGTTGAGCATCGTGAAAGGCGCCCGAGACTCCGGGGAGAGGGATCATCCGTGGTGGATGCGAAAGATAATCCGACAACATGAGATTTGCCGCCTTGTGAACAATTTCAAAAGGTGCAAATTCTTGCAGAAGTAGGACCCAACGTGGTAATGCGCCCGTGGGCGTGGATTTGTTGATCAAGTAAAGAAGTGCCTAACCAAAACAAATCGGAGTGGTAATCGGGTCCTTGAGAGCGTGACGTAGTTTCAAAATTGTAGCCAAGCTTAAAGGAATTTTGATTTTGGCTAGCTCCTCTTGGAGTTCCGAGGCACATGAGAAAAAAAGGATCTACCGGATCCACAGTGTGGAGGCGTGGTAAGGAAGCAAAGAACTTCTTTGAGTAGGTCAACCTCCGCAATGATATTGAGATATATCCGAGAGCCGTGGAGGTTGAGACGGGAAGGTGCATCTTGTCGCTGTTGAGCTCTCGCGGTGGCATGGACATTAGCCAACGTATGGCCTTCAAAGCCTTTGCATGAGGTTCAAAATGCTTTGGCTTAACTTTAGGCATGACATTCGCATGAGTTTCTCCAAGTCCTGCAAAATGGACCTTTTTGTCTTCGCATGAGGAATGGCATCGATCGCAAAGGCAGGTTTGCGTGCCATTAGGAATAATGGTTAAGGGACGTGACGCCTCGGTCCGGGCGTGAAACCAAACCAACCCAATTTGATGGCCGGACCGAGGATTGAGAGCCCCGAAAAATTTCTTCCCCGTGCTTGTTGATCCATCCGAGGTTGATTGGCGTGGAGCAAAGTTGATAGCGTGATTGCCGAGGCGCGCAGGAGGCTTCCGGCGGACCGGACGCGGCCTTGTTTGCCATTAGCAATCCGCAGTTGCCGTGGAGGCGGACCGATGTGGTCCGATTAGTGCCGAAGCCGCACCAACTTGGGGAAGTTGAGGACACGCCGCGGGTGGTATGACCCCATTCTTGACAAAGATAACACCGAAGCTTTCAAGGATCAAAAGGAGAACGTGTGTTGGGTCCCCGCTGTTGCTCCCCGCTGTTGATAGAGTTGATTGGGTTGCGCTCGTAGTGGTGGTCACGATATGGCGATTGGTGCCGCGTGTTGTTTGCACTTGATAAACCATCTTGTTGCGGAAAGGTGTAGGATGAGTGCGAAAGTGCATTCTTCCGCGGGCATGATTGCACATGTTGCGGCCAAGCATACAATGAGGCGGGCCATTGGTGGAGTTGCACTCATTCGCCAAGTGGCCTTGATATTTGCGATATGGCACCGATCCGATCAAGGCCTATGATTGGCGTGTTGAGGTTGAATAGCAAATCGGGGAACCGGGGCGGGTGGAATGAAAGGGAGTTCCCAAGAGCCACGCCACGGGAGGAAACATTGACCGAAAGTGATTGACAAGATCGATAGCCCCGCTCCAAAGTCTTCGGCGCGTATTCACCATGAGTCCGATAGTCCGGAGGAAGTCCTTGGAGAAACCGCACCAAAGATCCGGCTCGTGTGGGGTACTCCTTGAGTTTGCCGAAAGGTAATGTGAATACGGGTCCGCAAAATCCCGCGGAACTCAAGTGGGCTCTTGTTGAAGGTCATTGAGTTGCTTGAGATGAAGTTGATCATCATCCGGTCCCATAGTGAGAAAGAAAAGCGCTTTCATTTCGACCAATCTTGTTTCCAAAGTGGCTTTTGTTGGACATGAGCCATTGATGAGGGGAGCCACGCAATGTGGTGGAAAAGATGTGGAATTTCAGTTGAGGTTGCGCATGACCATTCGGACAGCCGAGCCTCAAATTCTTCCATGTGGGCCCCGAGCACTTTGGTCTAAAGGTTTGCCTTCGTGGTTGCCAAAGGTGGGATAAGTCAGCTTAAGGGTCCGAAGGTAGAAGTAAAAGTGCCGGGCTGGACCGAACCCGATAGTGAGGATATTGAGGTGGAGTTGGAGGGGTATGGTCTTTGGAAAGACCCTCACCAAGGGGTGGCTGAGGTGGGGGTACCGGAGGTGCCCGATCATTGGGTTTGAGGTCCGTAAGATTGTAAAACAGGAAGAGCGGTGGGAAAGGTAGGGAAGGGAAAATCCCTGGGGAGGAGCAAAAGAGACATGTGGATATCCCCGCTCACCCGTAGGAGATGATGGTTGTGAAGGCAGAGGCGTATGGCCGTAAGAGTGATGGATGAAGGCATGTTCGGGTATGAAAGTAAGGTTGAGCAGTGGGAGCCTGATAGGGCTCCCCGATAGTGATGAGGAGACCGAGGTCGTGGAGCAATGTTTGCACGCTTGAGGTGGAGAATTTGGACGAGACATGACACGAGGGGTGGGTGGCGCGACCGAGCCCTAGACCAATGTGGCCTCCCTCAATGTCATAAGCGGATCCATACATGTCACGAACAACTCCCACGATGATGGCGCCCCAATCGGTGACGCCCTGGGAAAGAAGTTCTTCCGGGCGTGAAGTTTTGGACGACATGGCTTACGTAAGAAGGGAAAAACGAATCGACCCCAGCAGCGCGCATGCTGTTTGGGGTCCGGTTCGAACTCCTGCAAGACAGCCCTCCGTGGAGGACCCTTGATCTAACAGAGAATCCGTGGGGACTATGTCACGCGGGATTTGCAAGAAAAGAACAAGAAGAAGAAAAAAACGAAAACAAAAGAATAATGAGAGGAAAATGATATGCTTCTTTGATATCAATGATGAACATACATGAGCTCTCGCAATCGAGAGAAGACCAAGAGAGACAAGACTCAAAACTCATCTAGCCCCTCATATGCTAGCTCTACTCATATATATAGTACAATGGCCTTTGGCCCAATATAGACACTGACCGATCTCGGTGCCGACTCTCGGAAGGAGGCCCGATTTGGGAATGTTGGCGGTGCCTCTTGAAGTGCCTAGAATCACGCTGACGCCGACGCTGGCGCGATGACGCCCCTCACTTGTCCGGAAATGGCGCCTCTTGATAGGTCAGCCGCTTGGTCTTCAAGGGGCCTTGGATGGCTGACCCGTGGTTGATCAAGGATCCTTGAGCTTGACCTGGTCCGTCAGATATGATGAATAGTCCTTGTACTGTGAGGCACAGACTAACATCAATTTCCCCAAGCATCTTTGTGAAATGGATGCACTTACCGCTGGAGGACGCCACGCGGGTACTACAATCGATCTTGAGAAGCAGTACCCACAATTCATGGAGCAATGCAAGGGTCAGCCACACCGGGTGGTCGAATTCAACCAAATGGGTGAGTGAGGTAGTAGGAGTCTACTTCCGATGCCACGAAGTAGTCAAATGAGAGAAAAAGAGGTCATTCAGGAATGCATTGATAGGAAAAGCACCTCTAGTCCCATATATGTTTTGATAGGAGGAATCTGTCCTTCACGCTCCATATACGGGAAGGACCCCATCCTCCATGGTGGGCAACTAAAGGTGTAGGCATGAGCGGCATATAGGCATGATAGGGGCTGTCTCCACGGCCACGATGGAAGAAGCATCCTCTTCCTACGCCGGGAGATTAGTCACACATTCATGTAGATAGGTGGGGTGGTCACCATATAACCAAAATTTTTAATAATTAAAATGGTACTAACGTAGTGTCAACCTGCAGGCCAATAGAACGATGAAGCGGCAGGAGGTTGCACTACAAGAACTTGTAGCATATGTAGTGAATAAATGCTACAAGGGGACAAGAACGTTGAAGAACAATTGTTGTGCTTAGACTAGATACTATAATAAACGTTCAAATAAGGCGTAAATTAAATGCCTTACTATGTGGAGATTATAAACAATGCAATTATAATTTTAAGTATTATCTTATAATTGTGTTAATTACATATGTCGGAAGAGTCCGATAAGCTGTATGCAGGTTTCCAAGGTGGGGAGACTCGTGATGCTGCGGACAGCATCAATCCAAGGTGGGGAGAATGTGACGTTCCAGGATAATATATGGTATGAATACGTATATTATACTGACACGTCACTAGTACATGTCAACTTAGACGACATGTACACATCGACCATAAAGGGGTAGTACCCTAGGGTACAACCTTGTGACCCATTATATTGCACATGTTAAGGCCACATGTGAATAATATCCTTTTGCCATGTGGCAATAGCCCATTGACCAATTAGGGCCCAGCCCTAAATTCGTGGGGATAAAGGGGCATAAACCCTAAAAGGGAAACCCTTTCAATTCCCAGCCCCCATAAGTCGGATTGGAGTAGCAGTGGACGTCTTCTCGCGTGAATGATGAGAGCGAGAGGAACCGAATTCCTTAGTCGCAGCCGATCCAAGCCAAAGAATCTCGAGATTCAAAGAAGATGGACGCCTCTCAGAGGAGTGGGAGCCAGCCAAGAAGCCGGTTAGTGGTTGATCCGATAGTTAGATCCGAAGTTTTCAGCCCTCATTCCATAGGATTAGTATTCATTCTTAGCTATAAACCCCCCCTAAACCTAAGAATGATAGATACTAACAAAGGAACCTAACCATGTACGATTAGGTAGATTAGAATAGATGTATTCTATTGTTTCAGTTCTGTTGTGATGATATTGTGACATTCTATGCGCCACTCTTGTGTATTGGGAAGGGGGGTAGAGACCCAGAGCCCAAGTAGTTGTATGATCATAGTTTTAGCCCATTAATTCCCAATTAATGAGGCTCAGGTATAAGAGCCCGCCTGGGGTCGGGGTGGCGGAGCTAGACCGGCCGACAAGGGAGGGCTTGTCTAATCACGGGTTGATCCCGGCCGGCGCTGTAACGGCGGCGGGAACGCTGTGAGCTAGGCCTAATACCCCGCACCGCGTGAGGGGCGGGGTATGGGCTCGACACTCGTGGGGTGATGCGTCATCTTCCAAAGCGAGTTCAAGTCGATACTGAAGCAAAGGGGATCTCTAGCTCGCCTGCGATTAGCATGAACCTTCGAGGAGAGTGATCTCCTCTCCTTCGGATCGGGAGATGCACCCCAGTGAGTAGTAGCCCCTCCGCTATTCACCCGGCAAAGCTACTTGGCCGCTCCAATACTTTTCACCCTATCCGCAGTATGCACATGGGAGGGGCGGATGGAGTGGACTACCCAACGGCCATGTTCCATGCCACCCAAATCCAATTGCCATGAATTTCGCCTCGCATTGCTATCCGAGACCCCAAACCGCGTCACGATCCCCATGAGTCTGAGCCTGGGTAGGATCTTCCCTATGTCATGTTGATGTACTGATGTGTGATGCAGCTACTGTGATATGGTGGACCACCCTTCGAGGTGGGTATGTTATTATTGCTTGATGTCATGTGCTCATGTTTTGTTTACGCTTCCGTTGCTAGGTCGATCCCGAGGGAGACGGGGTGAATGACACGTCCATTCTTCCCCGTCGGGTTCTTGGCCACCATCGAGAGCCCGATGTTAGGTGGACGGCCTCACATCAGCGGGCAGATGCTGGTTTGAGGGATGATCTCCAGTTTGTATACGATCGGGGCATCGTATATGAGCTGGGGCCGTCACACATTCTGAAGATTGTCTGCATCTGCAACAAGAAAGAGAAACGTGTCAGCAGCATACTGATTACAAATTTCCTGTGAACCATCCTCCATACTCAACCCCTGCACGGCCTTAGCAAAGAGTTATGAGAGGACCTCAGCTACTATTGTGAACGAAAGTGGAGCTAATGGGCAACCTTGGCGAACACCCCGCCCAACCGAAAAAATAGTGGAGGGTTCCCCCTGAAATAACACAGTAGACCATGGCGAGATATGGAGCTTCATAACATCATTGGTGAACTGCTGACCAAAGCCCAATGTTAAGAGGCATTTTTTCAAAAATCCCTAATCCACACTGGCATATGCCTTGGCAAAATCTAATTTAAGATAGACTATACGCTGATCTTTCAATCTGGCCCAATACATACCCTCATAAGCAGCAACAACATTGGTTAAAATGCTCCTCCTTGGCAAAAGGAATTGATACAGCTAAGACATCATGCACTTTGTCTGCAAGGGCCTTCGCAAATATTTTATACACGGAAGACAATAATGTGATAGGGTGCCAATCAGATATTGTCTTCGGCTCTTTTATACTTGGGAATAAGAGAAATGTAGCCAGTATTGAGGATCTTATCCAAACTTCTGAACCTACGAAACTCACAGAAAGCATTGTAAAGATCGCAACCCAACCAGTCCCAATATTCCTGGAAAAATTCCACTGGGAAACTATCTAGGCCAGGGCACTTGTCTTTCTTTAAAAGAGAAGCAGCTGAATGTAAGTCATTGATGGTGATGTCTGATTCTAGATGTGCATGCTGTTAAGCTGACACAATGGGGTGGACCTTCGACAAGACTGCAGATTGCATATCCTCCTGAAAGGGCAACTGATGTCTGGAAAAAAATGAAGAAAATGGTTGTTAACCACCTAGTGGTTAACATTGTGCATGCACATGTTAGGTGCATGCACATGTTAGGTGTCAGTGGTGGCAGACTGACACTTGGCATGATTAGATTAACATAAGTGTAGGGATTAGATTTAGTTAGTGTACGGCTCAGATTTGCGGTCTACACTATATTAGACCGGAGCCTCTTCAGATGTACTCAGGTTTTCATCTCAAATTTGGAGAGCCTCATTAGCTCACGTTCCATTCTTTGTACATATTTGTTCCCCTTGTTCTTGTTTTGTGATCATGAGCATGGCAGCCTTGTAGCATCCCGCAGTCATGGACTGCTGCTGCAGGGTGCATGCCAAGAATCCAAACAGTGGTCATGGAGATACTGCTTCAACTTAACCGGACCAGAACACTCTAAACCATCAGGCAAAATAAGGGAGTTAACAAAGGCCATCATACGCCTTTTCTTATCGGCCCGAGAAAAGAAGTGAGAGCATCTATCACCAGATCTAAACCATTCCAATCCCGCCTTGATCCTGGCTTGATTCACATGAGCCGTCTCAATGGCTTTAATCTCTGTCAAGTCAGAATGAGCCAAAGGATTATTGTGCATCACTACAGGACACTGGCAGTGAGGAAATTGAAGACTGTCGAGCCACTTTGGAAGAAGAAGCTCACATTGCCATAATGGCCGAGATTTAAAACAGAAAATCCGGCAGGTCTAACAGCAAAGAATTACCTGATGCAGCACACCTCGAAAAGCCCTCGAAACCAGCTTTCCAATGCACCAAAGATCATCAAATTCTAACACCCGAGAAGAAAGCTACGACCGATTCTGTGCACGACGGCCACTACATGGCATTTAGGGTTTCCCTGGTCCACCCCCAATAATGTAATTGTTGTTCAAATGCTTCTTGATCTCCACCGTTTTCAACTTTGCAAATAACTTGAAATGCATCTCTGTCACTTTTATGGATAAAATAATGGTGAAAAGTGCGGTATTCAGTCTGACCAGCTACATCATAAATTACCACCTTCTTATTGCCAAATGCAAGGTTGCTCATGTGTATGCCCTCTGTGGAGCTATGCCGTTGTTCAGAATAGAAAGTGAATATTTTTCTACTCAAGTTTGTCATAAATGTTGTCTTTCCTACTCTGCTATTTCTGTAGAGGAACAATTTTACGGCATAAGATGGCTTCACTTCTCCATCATGACTAATCCTTTGCAATATTTCATTCTAATGTAGAACAAACTGACATTTGACCTCTAATTGCCTTGAAACATCAGCACCTATCATCACTTTAAGAGAGCGTCTATACATTTTTGCTACAACTGCCAAGAGGTATGTGTATGCACCACAACAGCTTCCCCATTTCCAACGTCTAATTCTACCAAGTTCCTCGCTTTTCGAATAATGTCCCCAAAATGCTATTGATACAATATTTGTACTGTTAGCCTAACATGCAATAATAGTAAGTTCTTGAGACAAGGGATTGAGATAACATACTTCTAGAGAAGATGTTGTCTGATTCGCCCTGTTGTTCCAGTTATCAGAATTGATCCAATAGCCAACTTGTAGGAGCTTCAACCTGCAATTGGGACTTCTAAGTCCATCTAGCCATGGTACAGGGGGGCAGTTTCATTTCGTAAAATGTTAGTTTCATTTCATAACTTTCTCTTAATTTGATAAATAGACTGTTGCAGTAAAAAAGATGACATATTAGAGGGACTTAGAACCATTATTTTATTGTCTGATGTTTCACTGGAAATCCAAAACTTATGGTTGAAAAAGTCGAACTCAGGAACTTGGTTAAAAGCTTATGGCTTGTTTGCTCTTGCTCTGATTGTGAGGGAGAAAGGACAAAAAGACTTTGTCCTAGATAAATATGCCTTGCTCTCTTTCTGTCACGATATTGTTATGCCATTTATGTCTTGAACTACAAGTTTGATAAACATGACTATTATGATTAACATGTCGTGCAAGTTGCATCTATGTACATTTTTTAAATTTCCCCTTCTGACATGCATGGTACCGAGACACTAGCTTCATCACAACCACTTCAAGGAGGAGGTGAATCTAGACTTGTAGAACTGATTTTGTATGAGACGAACCACGATGCATGTATTTAAAATGAATTCTGGACATTGCTTTTAGAAATCATCTTGCCATGTCAATTGATTACTGTCTTCGCAAGGTTTATTATGTCTCTGCAATGCCATTGCATGCATGCGTTTTTTTGCTTTCTAATAATTGGAAACAAAACTCTAGAAGTATGCCCTATGGTCCTATTGTTTGGGATAGAAATCTGCACATATATTTGACATGACCACATATGCAGTAGAGAAAGAATGATCTAGATGAATGATCTCATTAAAGCATTGTCTACCTATCTCTATATTACCACGCATCCTGCAGGCACTAAGCAAGCTCATCCAACATCTTCATTTTGTAAAGTCGGAAAGATTTTCTATGCCTCCTCCAAGCTTTCCATGCCTCCTCCAAGCTCCCACATTTTTTGTACATATCCATAAGGGTAGTTCTTATCAGACTATGAAATTGAAATCCACTTTCAATAATTATCTTGAATGAGGTAAATCTGCTAAATCTGAATATTGTCTTCTTTATTCTTTACTTTTCATGTACTTCTTAGATCAACAATGTGCTATATTGGAAATTGATATGAACAAATATATTGATATGCAATTTGAGATATCTTCATCTGTGGTCTTTGTCGTACTTTTGAACCTTTTTCTGCAAAAGGAACAACTGCTTTAAGCAGCCCTTAGTTCCATTGTAGCAGAATACAATGCAAATGTTGGTCGTGGTCGAAAAGATCTGCTAATATAGTGATCAAAATTGCCACTAGCTTCTACTAAGACTAGCATGAAGATCATATTGTATGTCAAGCTCTTATTGTATGTCTCGATGGAAATTCCAACAAAGATATAGCAAAATGCAAAGTTTATGTTTGATAAGGAGGTGCCTCTAAAGGAGTTATGTAGAGAAAAAGGAGCCTGGGCCATTGAAAACCGAATTCATCTTTGACATACATCAGAAAAGTAGGAACGTGCAGATGAATCCCAATAAAATGTTCTAGGGATGCAACAGGAATTAAACCTCCAAAGATCCATTGGCCAGAATACTCCTTTTTTCTTAAAAGGAACAGGACTTGAGGAACTCACCCAAGTAGCCCTATTTTGCAAGATAATTACCTCGCCACCACTGCAATCTGTTCATGTAAGTTTGTTGATGACAAGAAAGGAGTATTCTAGCATTCCGACATGTTGAGCTTGATTATGCAATCTTTGTTGCTGGATCGAATCATGGTTGCCATGGTTTTCGCAAGGCGGTGCCCTCAAAGAAATAGCTGTCGTGAGAGTGAGGAAAAAGCGGTGCCGTCACCACTGGAACTCAGCAGACTGGCCTGACCTAGCGAAATCATAGCAGCGGCTATGGCGCCAGATAGCTAAGGTAGTGCTCTGCTGGATAGCTAAAATAGCTAAGGACCAAACTCCTTTTGAGATTTTCTTCAAAAAAGGATATTGAAAAAATCAATGTCCATGTCATAATTGTATTTGGGAAATGTCCATGATGTAATTGTATTATGGCAAATGAACTATGTGTAAAAAGCACATGAATAATCTGTAAAAAGGCATGCGCAAATGAATACATTAAACAAGGTGCTGCACAGGGAGGGTTGCCCTCCATGGCCAAAGAGTGAAATGGCTTAAATCATAGTTCAATGTCATGTTTAACTTAACTAAGCATGTGGAAATCCATAACCCTGAACATTTGGAAACAAAATTCTCTGTAGGCAGATGAACTACCTTTATATTTCAAAATGCAGCCAATGTAGATATGGAGATGCAACTCTAGACTAGGCATGTAGGCCAGAAGCCAGAGCCTCAGAACAGACGCACAGTATGGGCTTCGATCAACTGAGCCACTTGAATTTGCATATTGTAGGGGTCGCAAAAGACAGTTCAGGTTCATGTTTAGATACAGAGGCAGTTACATATTTCTTTTTGGGTACAATGTATCCCCAGAACCCAGGATCTTTACAGTGCAAAGAGTGGGTGCACATCAGCATGACAGGCCACGCCACCTCCTGGTGTGCTTTTTGGATCCTTGAGATAGGCTACATGTCTTGCAGCATGGTAGTCACCTCAAAGGCATTTGCTTCTTAGTACAGGAGGATCTCTTGTCCATATAATTAACCCATCGGCGAGATGAGCTCTGCAAGGTTCGAGAGGCCCGGCCCCAGAAGAAATGGGTAGTATATCGCAGAGGCTCAGCAATTGTTCGTGATCAGTGGCTTGCAAATCCCTGGCTGGGGTATTTCTAGGTGCCTCCCCACGTTTGATTTGGTATGTTTGGTTTTGTTAACAGAACTTGTAAACTTGTATAGTCCTTGGTTCGGTGATAAGGCCTTTTAGTCTTCTAGTTTTTGTTTGGGCTTCGGCCCCTCGCCATCCTCAGTTGCGACTAGATTATGAGCAGGCAGAGGACTACGCCGAGATGCTCATGGATGCCCTGCCAGCAATTCTGCGGACCCCCACACTAGAGCAGCAGACAGACCAGTTGACTTCGCTATTACGGGATGCAGCGGACAGGTGCTTTGGCAGACCCCCCTCCCCCCGTGGCCGCCAGGGGACAACAACATTTCCGCGTAACCCATTGGTTTGATGCGAGTGTAAAGAACGCAGCGCCGGATTACGGCTACATTACGGATCCGGTACCCGCTTGCGTGAGCCACCACGATCGCCAGCGCCCATCCGAAGGAGACAAAGCGGTACCTTGCCGTGCATCGAGGGGAGATGTTCGCCTGCTTTGGACACTCATCCTCGAACTTTTTGGCAGAGTGCTTCGGCCCAGCCCGACCCTACGGGGACATCACACCTGTGCGGTGGGAACAGTATTTGCGGCGGCTCTATGACCCACCCGAGACGCTGTCGCCCATATCCCCCACGGATGGCCCCCATTGGTTCTCGCGGAGGAGGATGTTGTGGAGGGCCTGCAACGGGCCGGCTAATGGGAAGGCAACACCTCGATGGTATGCGTGTCGAAGTTACTCAAATGGGCGGGGCAGCGGCCGGGTGCCGATCCTCACTACCCTGTTCAATCAGCATTGCGGGGAAGGTTTCCCCACAATGGACCACAAGCGGGTTGTCCCCATTCACAATCAAAAAGCGACCCACACACCGGATGTACTATTCTATCCCATTGTTATTAGTTGGGACGATCATGGTACCTAATTACCATGTGCTGAACCCATTGCCAAACCGCTATATGGCGGCATTCTCGGCAGCCAGCTTGACCCTTGTCCCCATTCGGCGGGCGGCCAGATGTCGCGAAGCCTCACACAAAGCGTTGCTTTAGACCCCGCCACTCAACGATTGACCATACCTTTACACCGCTGGCACTGATTGAAGACAGCCAGAACCATCGGCATGACTTGTACTGCTGCTTTGTGGACTTCGCGAAGGCTTTTGATACGGTCCCCCGGGAAAAGCTATGGGCTAGGATCAAGGTCAATCAGGGCTGCCGCTGCCTTTGCGTAAATGCCATATACGAGCTGTATGAGAGTTGTTTTGGCAGGATGCACGGACCGGCCAAGCATTCACCAAAGAGTATCTGGTCCGCGTAGCTGCCCCCTCTCACCAACACTTTTTGGCCTCTACATTGATCAGTTAGAGCCTTGGCTTACTGAGCATGGGGGGGATGGCATACAACTTTTGCACCAGGTCATCCGCCAGCTCATCTATGCGGACGATGTTGACCTTCTGGCCCACACCCCATAAGCTATGCAATCTCATCTGGATGCCCGAGACACATTCACGGCCGCTACGAGACATGCGCGTGAATCTGGCCAAGACCAGGGTGGTTCTCATATCCTCTTCACGCCACCCCACGCCTCCTACACTCACATACCGGGGACAGCTGTGGGAGGTCACGCCCACCTACAAGTACCTAGGGGTGGAGTTCCCCTCCCGCTTGTTGGGAGGCGTCCATCCGCTATGGTGACAAGGGGCTGAAGCCGCTTTATTCCATCTGCAGAATAACACCGTGGGCGGAGAGCTCTATGATTGGGGCCATCAGTCACATCTGTTTCGGGCACTGGTCGAGCCTGTCCTTCTGTACGGGGTCGAGGTTTGGGGCCCGGTCGTCTCTTTGGCGACCTGGAATGACTTGGAGCAGGTGCAGAAGGCATTTTTGGCACGGGCACTTGGGGTGAAACCTTCAGTCCCCTATCAGATTCTGCTGCAGAAACTGGATTCTTGCCACTTCAGCGGGCAGCCCTTGATAGACACATCGTCTATTTTCAGAAAGTGGTTAATATGGGTGATGCTCGGCTCTCGCACCTGGCTTATGCTGTGGCAATGGGCCCACAGTGGCTCAAGGCCTGTTGGAGGGGTAAGAGAGATCAGTGGTTCGCCAGATGGAACGTGCAGGAGCACAGATGCGTGCAGGTGGACACAGAGGCCGATCGTGACAGCCTGCGGGAGTACCTGGACGCTTGCTTCCTTGGCAAGCTCTGGGACCCCGGCGCTCTAGAGCAGGTCAAAACGGCCCATTACAAGGAGCACATCAACCCCGTGTTAGCCCGGGGCCCGCAGCTCTACCTGCGTTCCCAGCTGCCCCTGAAAAAGCGCAGACTCATTGCCTCCATTCGCACAGGTGCCCACCATCTTCGCATCGAGACGGGCAGGTGGATTGGGGAGCCCCGCCAGGACAGGCTCTGTCAGTGCTGTCAAATGGGTGCCATTGAGGATGAGTCTCACACTTTCCAGAGTTGCCCAGCATTCAGTCAGATCCGGGCCAGATACGCTCCCTTAGTACGGCCGGACTTGCCCCTACATTTGCTGATGAACACACCGTCAGTACGTGCTCTGGGGTCGTACATTCAGGAGGTACTGGATCTGCGAGCTCACCTTTGCCCCCGCCTGGCTGCCCGCTGATCAGGCACTATGGGTGCGGTGCATGAGTGTATATATTTGTGTATTTTTGCATTTTGTATATTGGAACAGTTTCTCATCAGGCTGATTGCTGCCACGGTTTTTCCCTCGAAAACCCTTCCTTGGTATTTTAATCCGGGTTGTAATCTGCTTGCTGCGCTTTTGTATTGGGTCCCATAGACCGATTGGTCTCCGTGGACGATAAAAATACCTTCCTTCCTTTGCTTTGTACCGTCCCATGGCCCGGGAGGTCTCTGTGGACGTAAAAATGCTTATCTTATCTTATCTTATCTTATCTTATCTTATCTTATCTTATCTCATCTCATCTTATTTGTGTTAATATATTTCAATTTTCTAAACTCCTAGTCAAGCACACCTATCTGTGAAGATGTTTTTGCTTCATAAGTCTGAAGCATATACTTCCACATTTGCCTAGGACTCTTGCCCCTAATTCTTATCACATTACTATCTCCTACCTTACTCATAATAATGCCCTGAACTTCTTTTATTTTAGCTTGCTCAAACTTCCTCATCACTAACACTCCTACTGCTAGAGTCACAACTTGTTCCACGGTTCTACCACTACTAGAACCTTCATTGGTAGATGAGCTAACAACCTGTACAACTACACTTCTGGCTGCAGCATTGCTCACCTCAATAGCATTATCATTCTCAATTAAATTCACAAGTCTTTAACTTCCAACACATGTTTTATTTTGTCCTTCCGCACCTGAAACCCAGGTCCACCTTTGAACACTTCAATTGCTCCCAAAGGATCTACTCCAAATCTACTAGACATCATTTAACCTGGCTCTGATACCAATGTAAGATCTTCAAGTCAAATAGAGAGTCTTGCAATAGTTCAAATATTCAAACTCCAACTATGTATTGAACTAGTGATGAAGTAATGCTAAAGTAATTAACTTAAACCATACAATCACTGTAGTAATAACAGTTTTTAAAATAAATTAATCATAACCTGTAGCTAATTTGGTTTTTTAGATTCAAGCGAATTCATTTATAAAAACAAGCCAACTATATAGTCACCCGTGATCAAATTATCTCTACCTCAATCATACAATGAATCGATACTTATAGATGATATATTCCCTATCTCTGACGGTTGTGCAGCACCAAGCTCAAAAAGCTCGCCTCATGTTTAAATATTATTTGACTGCCAAACTATTCTATATTTACACTTGTACATATTAAATATTGAATGAACAATTCAATGGTTTATGCTCTTATAGGTTTATTTTGCACCTATATCAAGGTCATACATTCAATTTTTTCCAATCTGTATATGACCCTAGGTTAAATCCAACTTCCTATGATGTTGCTCTCAGATGTCTATGACGATTATCATGACGGCCAATGATCTTATAACATTTAACACTATATGTGTTACAACATGGGTGTGACCTCAAGGGCACTCGCTTTTTAGTGTAAGAGGACCTCTGGCTAGTTCAGTTAACTCGACGATGTGAGGAGCTATGCAATGTTCGAGACGCGAGGTTTCAAAAAAAATGGGCAGTATAGCGGGAAGCCACAACACTCATTTGTGACCAGTGGCCTCAAAACCACTCTTTATCTTATCTTACTATAGGTCAGACTTACATTCTATTAATGTTTCTTCTCTTGTGTTTGTCTTAGGGTTTGACAAGAATTTTTGTTACACTCTTGGAAGATAATAAATTTCCTAAGAAATAGAAAAACCATCCACCCCAAACACATGATGCATGGATTTCTATGCATGTCGACATGTCCCAATACATGTATCTAATGTTACACACGTTGATTATTGCTCGACCTCTGACATGATCTTTAAATATCATTATAACCCTATCAATGTACAACTTTGATCACATTATGTGTACCTTGGATCAACATGATTGTGTTTTTTAACTTTTGCAAGAAAATTTTCCACCATTAATTAAACATGAGCACAATCTTCCGCCTCCCATTTCACATACATCTAGTACATCATTCTCCAATTTTGCACTACACTTCAAACAACCTACAAACTCCATTATAGCTATGCATTTTGCACATCTATGATTAATGACCAACATCGTCGGCACATGTTTCTAGTTGTCTTTATGTTCCATCCTAATATTAGTAGCTGAATGGTCCGGTTGAGTGGAGAACTCCTTTAAATATGGCCTTGCCACTAATTTGTGTAAAAGTTCTTATCTTTATTCTGGAATTCATGTATGATTGTATCAATTGGTATTAGAGCACGGTTTTGATTTTCTTTGGACCTATGAGTAGTGGAACCATTGTTATGATCTCAGTAGTGACCATGAAGCAGGTCGAGAGTTTTGAAGGATGCTGGAATTCAACAAAGCAATAAAGAGGGGAAATACTCCAATGAAACAAGAACTTGGACAATTTCTCGAGTCTACACTAAAGTAGTGCTTTGACTTTAGATAGTTTTGCAGATATACTATGTATAACTATGTAGAGCAACCTACATAGTTAGATGCGTGGGATTTGTGAGGAGATACGTGGATTGGAAACCAGTGTTCATTTTTTTGTGCAAGATGATCTATCTCCAATACAACTGACTAGAAGGCGTGAGGAATTATGCAAAGGTCAGGAGGCACACTGCAAAAAAAAGGGCATTGTATAGAGGGGGCACAACTATTATTTGCGATCAGTGGCCTCGAAACCCATGGTTGGGTTATCTCTAGTTGCTTCCAAATACATTGGCCCAAATTTTTTCGTTGATGTATTGTGTTGGGACATAGTCTCCTTGCTTGATCTAAGCTATGTTTGGCGCATAGTCCACCTTGCTTGATTTGGGCTATGTGTTGGGGCATAGTCCTCCTCTTGCTTGATTTGGGCTTATGCCTTACGTCCATCCATACCGTCCCAAGATCCACTATGGTCTCTGTGAGTGATGTAAAAATTTAATCTAATTAAATCTAATCTAATGAGAGTTTATTGTCGTGCCATGGTCATCATCGTCAATAAATTCTATTGAGAGTTGTTGTAAGACAAATCAAATTCAATCCGTCACTACAAATACGTCACTAGATTCCTCACAAAATGGGTTGGTCAAAACCAACTTCTGATTTATTTATTAGTGATCATCTTCTACATCAACCTGCAAAATGGTTCCATTACAAGTGTCTATTTAATCTTGAGCTACTTGGGTTCTTGCATGCTTATCACTCAATTAGTGGATCAATGGAGTCCAAGAACTATTTTGGCTGGAGCATTTTCCTGGTTTTCCTATTATTTCTAACAATGAAGCATTGGCACAGCTGATCACAGGCTTTTATGATCAGACTTGTCCGGAGGCTGAGTCTATCGTCAGGGATCAAATGAGCCAGATGATATTTAACGATCCTCATATAGCTGGTCCCCTTCTCAGAATGCATTTTCATGATTGTTTTGTTCAAGTACAACAAACATCAACGCTTAATCCTTTTCATTTGGATAAATTATAATCAGATTAAAATATAACAATCTGCTGTTATTCTATGTGCAAGGATGTGATGCCTCTATTCTTTTGGATGACATAGCCACCATGCAAGGAGAAAAAAATGCACGCGCAAATAAGAATTCTCTTCGAGGATATGAGTACATAGATCAGATCAAAGTTGCATTGGAGAAACAGTACCCTGGTGTAGTATCATGTGCATGGAATAAATTACTACTCCTATATTTTTAATATAGCCAAATAGGTTTAGCTAAACTACCGTCAGTTTCTAACATTTGGCTAACCTAAATGGTTTTTCTCCATCATGGTTTCTTGCCTTTGGCTAAACTTTCACAAAATATAGAGTCAAGTATTAGCCATCACACTATCCGTATTTTAAAAGATCCAAGGCTTTACACAAAGACATTGAATTTATTGTTATTACAGCGTAATTCAATAGAGAAAATTAAATGGTGCATAATGTAATATAAATGGCACAATTATAATCATTGTTATCATTTTCTTAATATAAAAATAAAATAGACATAAATTAATAAACATATATGTTCAAAGCTCAAAGATAGATAGATAGATAGATAGTAAAAGTGCAGTGTTCCTTTTAAATGTGGTCCTCCCTCTGATAATTTAACTTCATACTTGAAATAAGTAGTTACTACTTCAACTTCGTACTTGAAACAAGAAGTTCTTTAGTGATTTCCTAAAGTTCCGGTATATTTTGGTGTCTGCTACTAGGCTAATCCATCCATTTTCCCAAGTCCACTCTTTCTTAGGTTTGGCTAATTGTTGTCCTGGTGGATTTGTCTGGAGGTGGAGGTTTGGCTATCCTATCTAGAAAATCACTTAGTCGGCAAAAAAATTGGGCTAAAATTTTCTTTTTTTGGGCAATTTTTTCCATTTACTTCAGCCATTTTTCTTGGCAAAAATGCTATAAAATAGCCATTTGGCTAACCTTAGCCGTTATTTTATTCCATCATCATGTGCTGACATAGTAACCATAGTTGCAACAAACCAAATAATTTGGTTGATGTTCTAATGAATAATGATAAATATGTTAACACCTTACTTTTTACTGTTATCTGGAATATATGGAAACACAGAAATCGATGCCTTCATGGTGGTCATGCTATCTCTGTCTGTTGGATTAAAATTAATGTTATGCATGATCTCCAAACCTCAGCAACTGCCCACAGGGTTCAAATGGAAGGGGACAACTATGACAAAAAGTGGAGTTCTATTGGTTCTTTTTGTGGTCATTATAAATTATTTAACTTACACTGCTATCAGGCACATACTAATTTATTTTCTGATGCTAATGCTAGAATACCTGATGTTCTGACCGACCTCTTCGACACAAGTTTTGACCGCTTCGAGCCGTTGAGGAACTTGAGCAACTTTGATACTCAAGTCAATGCTTATGCGACTTTGACCGAAATCCAAAATTCCGCATGATTTTTCCTAGGCTCCATGAATTTCCAAAGAAGGGAAATCCAATGGGCATATGAATTTTGCGTATACCCTATCGATGAACATTCTTTGGTGGTTCTTAGAGATGCACAACATGCGGATGATGATGTGCAAATTCGAGTTCTACAGGAATGTTACTACTACCATAGGGGCAAGGCTGATGCACATGGAAATCTTCTACTCATCATGGCTACCTCTTGTGTGGATGACCTTCTGGAGGCTTTGGACTGGGGAAAGAATACCAACCACATCCTTCAACCAGCCTTCACAGACCACTTCACCTTCCTCGACCACTGAAAATATCCAATCTCTGAATCCATCTGCTTTGCTTACATATTTTGGCTCAATTGTGTTTTCACAGGTTTTCAAAATGATCACTGAAGCTGTCTGGAGCAGATAGAGAAGACTTCAAAAAGAGATCTGAACTCTTAATTTTGTTGATGTTAATCTGCATCCAAAATTAAAATTAGCCAAGTACTCAAACTTTTGGCTGTTTTGTTTGTTTGTGGTTTTATATTAAATCACTTCATTAGCTACTGTCTAGTAACTATAGCAACACTCTGTTGCCATCAATGTATCTCCTGATCTTTAATTAATGAAAAAAATATCTCATTCTCTCAAAAAAAAAAAAATATATATATAGTTGCAAGAGACTGTGTAGCTCTGGTACAGCTTAAAATACATATTTGTGCATCCTTTTTACTAATTCATATCTAATATAACATGAGTCTAACATGAATCTATATATTGTCAGCATTATAATATGAACCTATGTTGTTTGATCTAAATGCAGACAGGAGGACCATCATATGATGTGCTTCTAAGGCGCAGAGATGCATTAAGTGCAAATTTTACACAGGCCATAGGCAGAGTACGGTGTGCTGTTATTCTTCCAAGGATTTACAATTTTCAAAACACTGGGAACCCTGATCCGGCAATAAGCCCTAATTTGCTACTCCAGCTGCAAGCTCAATGCCCCTAAAGCGGAGATGGAAATGTGTCGGCTCCTCTGGATGTGGCAACTCCTATTATTGATAATAACTATTATAGAGCCTTACAGGCAAATATGGGGGTGTTGATTTCTGACCAGGTTCTGCAAACTCCTGCCACTGTTATTCCTGATGCCACAGTGTCCATGTATGTTGATGCAGAGGATAGCTTCTTCAAGGATTTTGCTGCGGCTATGGTGAAGATGGCCAGTATCAGCCCTTTAACCGGAACACAGGGCGAAATTAGAACATAGTGCCGAGCTATCAATACTAACAGTTCTTAAGAGGAAAATAGTTCTTCAAGGACTCATATATTTGTTGCAATAAATGGCCTAGATTCTATGGTGCCAAAAAATAAAGGGAAAAACTCTGAAATACCCTTATGTTTTGCTAAAATTAACAAAACGCCCCTAGTTTTGGAGGTAGTTTTATGAAAATGATCATAACTTTTTTGTAATGATCCAAATAAGAATCAGTCTTTCAGATATATTATAGAAGAGGTTGAGATCTTTCCATGAAAGTTAACATCTCCTGAATCGGATTCCGAAATCTCAAGTTATGGTCTCAAGTTGCTAGATCGAATCACGGTTGCCATGGTTTTTGCAAGGCGGTGCCCTCAAAAAAATAGTTGCTGTGAGAGTGAGGAAAAAGCGGCGCCATCACCACTGGAACTCAGCAGACTGGCCTGACCTAGCGAAATCATAGCAGCGGCTATGGCGCCAGATAGCTAAGGTAGTGCTCTGCCGGATAGCTAAGGATAGCTAAGGACCAAACTCCTTTTGAGATTTTCTTCAAAAATTAGAAAGGATATTGAAAAAGTCAGTGTCCATGTCATAATTGTATTTGGGAAATGTCCATGATGTAATTGTATTATGGCAAAAGAACTATGTGTAAAAGGCACATGAATAATCTGTAAAAAGGCATGCGCAAATGAATACATTAAACAAGGTGCTGCACATGGAGGGTTGCCTTCCATGGCCAAAGAGTGAAATGGCTTAAATCATAGTTCAAAGTCATGTTTAACTTGATTAAGCATGTGGAAATCCATAACCCTGAACATTTGGAAACAAAATTCTCTGTAGCCAGACGAACTACCTTTATCTTTCAAAATGCAGCCAATGTAGATATGCGAGATGCAACTCTAGACTAGGCATGTAGGTCAGAAGTCAGAGCCTCAGAACAGACGCACAGTATAGGCTTCGATCAACTGAGCCACTTGAATTTGCATATTGTAGGGGTCGCAAAAGACAGTTCAGGTTCATGTTTAGATACAGAGGCAGTTACACATTTCTTTTTGGGTACAATGTATCCCCAGAACCCAGGATCTTTACAGTGCAAAGAGTGGGTGCACATCAGCATGACAGGCCACGCCACCTCCTGGTGTGTTTTTTGGATCTTTGAGATAGGCTACATGTCTTGCAGCATGGTAGTCACCTCAAAGGCATTTGCTTCTCAGTACAGGAGGATCTCTTGTCCATACAACTAACCCATTGGCGAGACGAGCTCTGCAAGGTTCGAGAGGCCAGGCCCCAGAAGAAATGGGCAGTATATCGCAGAGGCTCAGCAATTGTTCGTGATCAGTGGCTTGCAAATCCCTGGCTGGGGTATTTCTAGGTGCCTCCCCACGTTTGATTTGGTATGTTTGGTTTTGTTAACAAAACTTGTAAACTTGTATAGTTCTTGGTTCGGTGATAAGGCTTTTTAGTCTTCTAGTTTTTGTTTGGCTTGTGCCCTTTGCTTTGTACCGGGGGGTCTCCGTGGACGTAAAAATGCTTATCTCATCTCATCTCATCCCATCCCATCCCATCCCATCCCATCCCATCCCATCCCATCCCATCCCATCGCATCTCATCCCATCTCATCCCATCTCATCCCATCCCATCCCATCCCATCCCATCCCATCCCATCTCATCTCATCTCATCTCATCTCATCTCATCTCATCTAATCTCATCTCATCTCATCTCATCTCATCTCATCTCATCTCATCTCATCTCATCTCATCTCATCTCATCTGTGTTAATATATTTCAATTTTCTAAACTCCTAGTCAAGCACACCTATTTGTGAAGATGTTTTTGCTTCATAATTCTGAAGCATATACTTCCACATTTGCCTAGGACTCTTGCGCCTAATTTTTATCACATTACTATCTCCTACCTTACTCATAATAATGCCCTGAGCTTCTTTTATTTTAGCTTGCTCAAACTTCCCCTCATCACTAACACTCCTACTGCTAGAGTCACAACTTGTTCCACGGTTCTACCACCACTAGAACCTTCATTGGTAGACGAGCTAACAACCTCTACAACTACACTTCTGGCTGCAGCATTGCTCACCTCAATAGCATCATCATTCTCAATTAAATATCACAAGTCTTTAACTTCCAACACATGTTTTATTTTGTCCTTCCGCCCCTGAAACCCAGGTCCACCTTTGAACACTTCAATTGCTCCCAAAGGATCTACTCCAAATCTACTCGACATAATTTAACCTGGCTCTGATACCAATGCAAGATCTTCAAGTCAAATAGAGAGTCTTGCAATAGTTTAAATATTCAAACTTCAACTATGTATTGAACTAGTTATGAAGTATTAACTTAAACCATACAATCACTGTAGTAATAAAATGCTTTTAAAAATAAATTGATCATAATCTGTAGCTAATTTGGTTTTTTAGATTCAAGTGAATTCATTTATAAAAACAAGCCAAACTATATAGTCACCCCTGATCAAATTATCTCTACCTCAATCATACAATGAATCGATACTTATAGATGATATATTCCCTATCTCTGACGGTTGTGCAGCACCAAGCTCAAAAAGCTCGCCTCATGTTTAAATATTATTTGACTGCCAAACTATTCTATATTTACACTTGTACATATTAAATATTGAATGAACAATTCAATGGTTTATGCTCTTATAGGTTTATTTTGCACCTATATCTAGGTCATACATTCAATTTTTTCCAATCCGTATATGACCCTAGGTTAAATCCAACTTCCTAGTTGGAGATGCATGTGGACTTGGGCTTGGGATAAACTACTCCATCCTAGGGTGGTGTTTTGTGGCGATTCTTCACAGATGCCCTCGGGTGAATGTGCTTGTCCACAGATTTGATCCTAGAGTGTCAGCACTCTGCCCAGTGTGCAAGCAAAGGGATGAGACCATTGAGCATTGTTTCTTTTTATGTGATCATCTCCAGCCTGTTTGGTCTTGGCTGCTCTCTCTTTTTCATGTGACATTAACAAGTCAGCAAGTGCTTCTGGCTATTTATCCGGATACTTGGAATAAGGTGCGGAGTCAAGCATTTCATTTGGCGTCAGGATGGTTGTTGTGGTCTATCTGGAAGCGCAGAAGATTGTGTATCTTTCAGGGTTTGGATATTCCCCCTGTAGTAGTCCTCCAAAATGCACAAGCTAGAATCGCTAAGGCCTACCATTGTTCTTCGCTTGCTCCTGCCAAGCGACAGTTGATATTTGAGTCCTATTTGAGTGTGTTGTCTTATGCAGCTGGTGGTTCTATTCAGTGGATCATGATTATCCTCTGAAATTGTATTCCCGCCACTGCATTTATATCTGGCTTTTGTCTTGATGTTTCAATAAAGTTTGTCGTTCTTCAAAAAAAAAAAAAAAAAAAATCCAACTTCCTATGATGTTGTTCTCAGATGTCTATGACGATTATCATGACAGCCAATGATCTTATAACATTTAACACTATATGTGTTACAACATGAATGTGACCTCAAGGGCACTCGCTTTTTAGTGTAAGAGGACCTCTGGCTAGTTCAGCTAACTCGACGATGTTAGGAGCTATGCAATGCTCGAGACGCGAGGTTTCAAAAAAAATGGGCAATATAGCGGGAAGCCACAACACTCATTTGTGACCAGTGGCCTCAAAACCACTCTTTATCTTATCTTACTATAGGTCAGACTTACATTCTATTAATGTTTCTTCTCTTGTGTTTGTCTTAGGGTTTGACAAGAATTTTTGTTACACTCTTGGAAGATAATCAATTTCCTAAGAAATAGAAAAACCATCCACCCCAAAACCACATGATGCATGGATTTCTATGCATGTCAACATGTGCCAGTACATGTATCTAATGTTACACACGTTGATTATTGCTCGGCCTCTGACATGATCTTTAAATATCATTATAACCCTATCAATGTACAACTTTGATCACATTATGTGTACCTTGGATCAACATGATTGTGTTTTTTAACTTTTGCCAGAAGATTTTCCACCATTAATTAAACATGAGCACAATCTTCCGCCTCCCATTTCACATACATCTAGTACATCATTCTCCAATTTTGCACTACACTTCAAACAACCTAGAAACTCCATTATAGCTATGCATTTTGCACATCTATGATTAATGACCAACATCGCTTCAAGACATGTTTCTAGTTGTCTTTATGTTCCATCCTAATATTAGTAGCTGAATGGTCCGGTTGAGTGGAGAACTCCTTTAAATATGGCCTTGCCACTAATTTGTGTAAAAGTTCTTATCTTTGTTCTAGAATTCATGTATGATTGTATCAATTGGTATTAGAGCACGGTTTTGATTTTCTTTGGACCTATGAGTAGTGGAACCATCGGTTATGATCTCAGTAGTGACCATGAAGCAGGTCGAGAGTTTTGAAGGATCTTTGGAATTCAACAAAGCAATAAAGAGGGAAATACTCCAATGAAACAAGAACTTGGACAATTTCTCGAGTCTACACTAAAGTAGTGCTTTGACTTTAGATAGTTTTGCAGATATACTATATATAACTATGTAGAGCAACCTACATAGTTAGATGCGTGGGACTTGTGAGGAGATACGTGGATTGGAAACCAGTGTTCATTTTTTTGTGCAAGATGCAACTGACTAGAAGGCTTATGCAAAGGTCAGGAGGCACATGTGCAAAAAAAAGGGCAGTGTATAGAGGGGGCACAACTATTATTTGCGATCAGTGGCCTCGAAACCCATGGTTGGGTTATCTCTAGTTGCTTCCAAATACATTGGCCCAAATTTTTTCGTTGATGTATTGTGTTGGGACATAGTCTCCTTGCTTGATTTAAGCTATGTTTGGCGCATAGTCCACCTTGCTTGATTTGGGCTATGTGTTGGGGCATAGTCCTCCTCTTGCTTGATTTGGGCTTATGCCTTACGTCCATCCATACCGTCCCAAGATCCACTATGGTCTCTGTGAGTGACGTAAAAATTTAATCTAATCTAATTAAATCTAATCTAATGGCAGTTTATTGTCGTGCCATGGTCATCATCGTCAATAAATCCTATTGAGAGTTGTTGTAAGACAAATCAAATTCAATCCGTCACTACAAATGCGTCACTAGATTCCTCACAAAATGGGTTGGTCAAAACCAACTTCTGATTTATTTATTAGTGATCATCTTCTACATCAACCTGCAAAATGGTTCCATTACAAGTGTCTATTTAATCTTGAGCTACTTGGGTTCTTGCATGCTTATCACTCAATTAGTGGATCAATGGAGTCCAAGAACTATTTTGGCTGGAGCATTTTTCTGGTTTTTCTGTTATTTCTAAACAATGAAGCATTGGCACAGCTGATCACAGGCTTTTATGATCAGACTTGTCCTGAGGCTGAGTCTATTGTCAGGGATCAAATGAGCCAGATGATATTTAATGATCCTCGTATAGCTGGTCCCCTTCTCAGAATGCATTTTCATGATTGCTTTGTTCAAGTACAACAAACATCAACCCTTAATCCTTTTCATTTGGGTAAATTATAATCAGATTAAAATATAACAATCTGCTGTTGTGATGCCTCTATTCTTCTGGATGACATAGCCACCATGCAAGGAGAAAAAAATGCACGCGCAAGTAAGAATTCTCTTAGAGGATATGAGTACATAGATCAGATCAAAGTTGCATTGGAGAAACAGTGCCCTGGTGTAGTATCATGTGCTGACATAGTAACCATAGTTGCAAGAGAGAGTCAAGTGCCAGCTCCGTACAACAATACATATTTCTGCGCATCCTTTTACTAATTCATATCTAATATAACATGAGTCTAACATGAATCTATATATTGTCGGCATTATAATATGAACCTATGTTGTTTGATCTAAATGCGCATACTTGAGGACCATCATATGATGTGCTTCTAGGGCCTAAAGAGATGCATTAAGTGCAAATCTTACACAGCCAATACTGGAGATATCGAGAAAATCACCGAATTCTTCACTATCTCAGCTCATAACAAAATTAGCAAACAAGGGTTTTTATCCATCATCATGCAAAGGAAATGGTGGTTTTATCGGGATCACATACCATAGGCATGAACATGAATCTATATATTGTCGGTATCCTATGTTATTCTTCCAAGGATTTACAATTTTCAAAACACCGAAGCCTGATCCGGCAATAAGCCCTAATTTGCTAATCCAAAACAAAGCTCAATGCCCAAAAGCTTTGAGACGGAAATGTGTCGGCTCCTCTGGATGTGGCAACTCCTATTAGATTTGATAATAACTATTATAGAAACTTACAGACAAATATGGGGGTGCTAATTTCTGACCAGGTACTGCAAACTGCTGCCACTGTTATTCCTGATGCCACAGTGTCCATGTATGTTGATGCAGAGGATAGCTTCTTCAAGGATTTTGCTGCGGCTATGGTGAAGATGGGCGATGTCGACCCTTTAACCTAAACACGTATGAAATTAGAACACAGTGCCGAGCTATCAATACTAACCGTTCTTAAGAGGAAAATAGTTCTTCAATGACTCATATATTTGTTGCAATAAATGGCCTAGATTCTATGGTGCCAAAAAATAAATCTGAAATACCCTTATGTTTTGCTAAAATTAACAAAACGCCCCTAGTTTTGGAGGTATTTTTATGGAAATGATCATAACTTTTTTGTGATGATCCAAATGAGAATGAGTCTTTCAGATATATTATAGAAGAGGTTGAGATCTTTCCATGAAAGTTAACATCTCCTGAATCGGATTCCGAAATCTCAAGTTATGGTCTCAAGTTGCTAGATCGAATCACGGTTGCCATGGTTTTTGCAAGGCGGTGCCCTCAAAAAAATAGTTGCTGTGAGAGTGAGGAAAAAGCGGCGCCATCACCACTGGAACTCAGCAGACTGGCCTGACCTAGCGAAATCATAGCAGCGGCTATGGCGCCAGATAGCTAAGGTAGTGCTCTGCCGGATAGCTAAGGATAGCTAAGGACCAAACTCCTTTTGAGATTTTCTTCAAAAATTAGAAAGGATATTGAAAAAGTCAGTGTCCATGTCATAATTGTATTTGGGAAATGTCCATGATGTAATTGTATTATGGCAAAAGAACTATGTGTAAAAGGCACATGAATAATGCAGTAAAAGGCATGCATAAATGAATACATTAAACAAGGTGTTTGCACATGGAGGGTTGCCTTCCATGGCCAAAGAGTGAAATGGCTTAAATCATAGTTCAAAGTCATGTTTAACTTGATTAAGCATGTGGAAATCCATAACCCTGAACATTTGGAAACAAAATTCTCTGTAGCCAGACGAACTACCTTTATCTTTCAAAATGCAGCCAATGTAGATATGCGAGATGCAACTCTAGACTAGGCATGTAGGCCAGAAGTCAGAGCCTCAGAACAGACGCACAGTATAGGCTTCGATCAACTGAGCCACTTGAATTTGCATATTGTAGGGGTCGCAAAAGACAGTTCAGGTTCATGTTTAGATACAGAGGCAGTTACACATTTCTTTTTGGGTACAATGTATCCCCAGAACCCAGGATCTTTACAGTGCAAAGAGTGGGTGCACATCAGCATGACAGGCCACGCCACCTCCTGGTGTGTTTTTTGGATCTTTGAGATAGGCTACATGTCTTGCAGCATGGTAGTCACCTCAAAGGCATTTGCTTCTCAGTACAGGAGGATCTCTTGTCCATACAACTAACCCATTGGCGAGACGAGCTCTGCAAGGTTCGAGAGGCCAGGCCCCAGAAGAAATGGGCAGTATATCGCAGAGGCTCAGCAATTGTTCGTGATCAGTGGCTTGCAAATCCCTGGCTGGGGTATTTCTAGGTGCCTCCCCACGTTTGATTTGGTATGTTTGGTTTTGTTAACAAAACTTGTAAACTTGTATAGTTCTTGGTTCGGTGATAAGGCTTTTTAGTCTTCTAGTTTTTGTTTGGGCTTCTGCCCTTTGCTTTGTATCATCCCATGGCCCGGGGGGTCTCCATGGACGTAAAAATGCTTATCTCATCTCATCTCATCCCATCCCATCCCATCCCATCCCATCCCATCCCATCCCATCCCATCCCATCCCATCTCATCCCATCCCATCCCATCCCATCCCATCCCATCCCATCCCATCCCATCCCATCCCATCCCATCCCATCTCATCTCATCTCATCTCATCTCATCTCATCTCATCTCATCTCATCTCATCTCATCTCATCTCATCTCATCTCATCTCATCTCATCTCATCTCATCTCATCTCATCTCATCTCATCTCATCTGTGTTAATATATTTCAATTTTCTAAACTCCTAGTCAAGCACACCTATTTGTGAAGATGTTTTTGCTTCATAATTAAGGCATATACTTCCACATTTGCCTAGGACTCTTATGCCTAATTTTTATCACATTACTATCTCCTACCTTACTCATAATAATGCCCCCGAGCTTCTTTTATTTTAGCTTGCTCAAACTTCCCCTCATCACTAACACTCCTACTGCTAGAGTCACAACTTGTTCCACGGTTCTACCACCACTAGAACCTTCATTGGTAGACGAGCTAACAACCTCTACAACTACACTTCTGGCTGCAGCATTGCTCACCTCAATAGCATCATCATTCTCAATTAAATATCACAAGTCTTTAACTTCCAACACATGTTTTATTTTGTCCTTCCGCCCCTGAAACCCAGGTCCACCTTTGAACACTTCAATTGCTCCCAAAGGATCTACTCCAAATCTACTCGACATAATTTAACCTGGCTCTGATACCAATGCAAGATCTTCAAGTCAAATAGAGAGTCTTGCAATAGTTTAAATATTCAAACTTCAACTATGTATTGAACTAGTTATGAAGTATTAACTTAAACCATACAATCACTGTAGTAATAAACAGTTTTTAAAATAAATTGATCATAATCTGTAGCTAATTTGGTTTTTTAGATTCAAGTGAATTCATTTATAAAAACAAGCCAAACTATATAGTCACCCCTGATCAAATTATCTCTACCTCAATCATACAATGAATCGATACTTATAGATGATATATTCCCTATCTCTGACGGTTGTGCAGCACCAAGCTCAAAAAGCTCGCCTCATGTTTAAATATTATTTGACTGCCAAACTATTCTATATTTACACTTGTACATATTAAATATTGAATGAACAATTCAATGGTTTATGCTCTTATAGGTTTATTTTGCACCTATATCTAGGTCATACATTCAATTTTTTCCAATCCGTATATGACCCTAGGTTAAATCCAACTTCCTAGTTGGAGATGCATGTGGACTTGGGCTTGGGATAAACTACTCCATCCTAGGGTGGCTGTGCTTTGGTGGCAGATTCTTCACAGATGCCCTCGGGTGAATGTGCTTGTCCACAGATTTGATCCTAGAGTGTCAGCACTCTGCCCAGTGTGCAAGCAAAGGGATGAGACCATTGAGCATTGTTTCTTTTTATGTGATCATCTCCAGCCTGTTTGGTCTTGGCTGCTCTCTCTTTTTCATGTGACATTAACAAGTCAGCAAGTGCTTCTGGCTATTTATCCGGATACTTGGAATAAGGTGCGGAGTCAAGCATTTCATTTGGCGTCAGGATGGTTGTTGTGGTCTATCTGGAAGCGCAGAAGATTGTGTATCTTTCAGGGTTTGGATATTCCCCCTGTAGTAGTCCTCCAAAATGCACAAGCTAGAATCGCTAAGGCCTACCATTGTTCTTCGCTTGCTCCTGCCAAGCGACAGTTAATATTTGAGTCCTATTTGAGTGTGTTGTCTTATGCAGCTGGTGGTTCTATTCAGTGGATCATGATTATCCTCTGAAATTGTATTCCCGCCACTGCATTTATATCTGGCTTTTGTCTTGATGTTTCAATAAAGTTTGTCGTTCTTCAAAAAAAAAAAAAAAAAAATCCAACTTCCTATGATGTTGTTCTCAGATGTCTATGACGATTATCATGACAGCCAATGATCTTATAACATTTAACACTATATGTGTTACAACATGAATGTGACCTCAAGGGCACTCGCTTTTTAGTGTAAGAGGACCTCCTCGGCTAGTTCACTAACTTCGGCGATGTTAGGAGCTATGCAATGCTCGAGACGAGGGTTTCAAAAAAAATGGGCAATATAGCGGAAGCCACAACACTCATTTGTGACCAGTGGCCTCAAAACCACTCTTTATCTTATCTTACTATAGGTCAGACTTACATTCTATTAATGTTTCTTCTCTTGTGTTTGTCTTAGGGTTTGACAAGAATTTTTGTTACACTCTTGGAAGATAATCAATTTCCTAAGAAATAGAAAAACCATCCACCCCAAAACCACATGATGCATGGATTTCTATGCATGTCAACATGTGCCAGTACATGTATCTAATGTTACACACGTTGATTATTGCTCGGCCTCTGACATGATCTTTAAATATCATTATAACCCTATCAATGTACAACTTTGATCACATTATGTGTACCTTGGATCAACATGATTGTGTTTTTTAACTTTTGCCAGAAGATTTTCCACCATTAATTAAACATGAGCACAATCTTCCGCCTCCCATTTCACATACATCTAGTACATCATTCTCCAATTTTGCACTACACTTCAAACAACCTAGAAACTCCATTATAGCTATGCATTTTGCACATCTATGATTAATGACCAACATCGTCGGCACATGTTTCTAGTTGTCTTTATGTTCCATCCTAATATTAGTAGCTGAATGGTCCGGTTGAGTGGAGAACTCCTTTAAATATGGCCTTGCCACTAATTTGTGTAAAAGTTCTTATCTTTGTTCTAGAATTCATGTATGATTGTATCAATTGGTATTAGAGCACGGTTTTGATTTTCTTTGGACCTATGAGTAGTGGAACCATCGGTTATGATCTCAGTAGTGACCATGAAGCAGGTCGAGAGTTTTGAAGGATGCTGGAATTCAACAAAGCAATAAAGAGGGGAAATACTCCAATGAAACAAGAACTTGGACAATTTCTCGAGTCTACACTAAAGTAGTGCTTTGACTTTAGATAGTTTTGCAGATATACTATATATAACTATGTAGAGCAACCTACATAGTTAGATGCGTGGGACTTGTGAGGAGATACGTGGATTGGAAACCAGTGTTCATTTTTTTGTGCAAGATGCAACTGACTAGAAGGCGTGAGGAATTATGCAAAGGTCAGGAGGCACATGTGCAAAAAAAAGGGCAGTGTATAGAGGGGGCACAACTATTATTTGCGATCAGTGGCCTCGAAACCCATGGTTGGGTTATCTCTAGTTGCTTCCAAATACATTGGCCCAAATTTTTTCGTTGATGTATTGTGTTGGGACATAGTCTCCTTGCTTGATTTAAGCTATGTTTGGCGCATAGTCCACCTTGCTTGATTTGGGCTATGTGTTGGGGCATAGTCCTCCTCTTGCTTGATTTGGGCTTATGCCTTACGTCCATCCATACCGTCCCAAGATCCACTATGGTCTCTGTGAGTGACGTAAAAATTTAATCTAATCTAATTAAATCTAATCTAATGGCAGTTTATTGTCGTGCCATGGTCATCATCGTCAATAAATCCTATTGAGAGTTGTTGTAAGACAAATCAAATTCAATCCGTCACTACAAATGCGTCACTAGATTCCTCACAAAATGGGTTGGTCAAAACCAACTTCTGATTTATTTATTAGTGATCATCTTCTACATCAACCTGCAAAATGGTTCCATTACAAGTGTCTATTTAATCTTGAGCTACTTGGGTTCTTGCATGCTTATCACTCAATTAGTGGATCAATGGAGTCCAAGAACTATTTTGGCTGGAGCATTTTTCTGGTTTTTCTGTTATTTCTAAACAATGAAGCATTGGCACGGTGATCCACAAAGCTTTTATGATCGGACTTGTCCCGAGGCTGAGTCTATTGTCGAGGATCAAATGAGCGGATGATGATTTTAATGATCCTCGTATAGCTGGTCCCCTTCTCAGAATGCATTTTCATGATTGCTTTGTTCAAGTACAACAAACATCAACCCTTAATCCTTTTCATTTGGGTAAATTATAATCAGATTAAAATATAACAATCTGCTGTTGTGATGCCTCTATTCTTCTGGATGACATAGCCACCATGCAAGGAGAAAAAAATGCACGCGCAAGTAAGAATTCTCTTAGAGGATATGAGTACATAGATCAGATCAAAGTTGCATTGGAGAAACAAAGGCCACGGTGTAGTATCATGTCTTTGACATAGTAACCATAGTTGCAAGAGACTGTGTAGCTCTGGTACAACTTAAAATACATATTTCTGCATCCTTTTTACTAATTCATATCTAATATAACATGAGTCTAACATGAATCTATATATTGTCAGCATTATAATATGAACCTATGTTGTTTGATCTAAATGCGCATGGGAGGACCATCATATGATGTGCTTCTAGGCGCGAGATGCATTAAGTGCAAATCTTACACAGCCAATACTGATATATCGAGCACCAATTCTTCACTATCTCGACTCATAACAAAATTAAGCAAACAAGGGTTTATCACGCAAAGGAAATGGTGGTTTTATCGGGATCACATACCATAGGCGAGTACGGTGTCTTTGTTATTCTTCCAAGGATTTACAATTTTCAAAACACCGAAGCCCGATCCGGCAATAAGCCCTAATTTGCTAATCCAAACTGCAAAGCTCAATGCGCCCAAAGCTTAGACGGAAATGTGTCGGCTCCTCCGGATGTGGCAACTCCTATTAGATTTGATAATAACTATTATAGAAACTTCTGAGACAAATATGGGGGTGCTAATTTCTGACCCAGCATCGCAAACCGCTAGCCATCGCTATTCCCGATGCCACGGTGTCCATGTATGTTGATGCAGAGGGATAGCTTCTTCAAAGGATTTTCTTTGCGGCTATGGTGAAGATGGGCGTGATCGGCCCTTTAACCTGAACACGTGGCTTAAAATTAGAACACAGTGCCGAGCTATCAATACTAACCGTTCTTAAGAGGAAAATAGTTCTTCAATGACTCATATATTTGTTGCAATAAATGGCCTAGATTCTATGGTGCCAAAAAATAAATCTGAAATACCCTTATGTTTTGCTAAAATTAACAAAACGCCCCTAGTTTTGGAGGTATTTTTATGGAAATGATCATAACTTTTTTGTGATGATCCAAATGAGAATGAGTCTTTCAGATATATTATAGAAGAGGTTGAGATCTTTCCATTAACTCCTGAATCAGATTCCGAAATCTCAAGTTATGATCTCAAGTTGCTGGATCGAATCACGGTTGCCATGGTTTTTGCAAGGCGGTGCCCTCAAAAAAATAGTTGCTGTGAGAGTGAGGAAAAAGGGACGCCATCACCACTGGAACTCAGCAGACTGGCCTGACCTAGTGAAATCATAGCAGCGGCTATGGCGCCAGATAGCTAAGGTAGTGCTCTGCCGGATAGCTAAGGATAGCTAAGGACCAAACTCCTTTTGAGATTTTCTTCAAAAATTAGAAAGGATATTGAAAAAGTCAGTGTCCATGTCATAATTGTATTCGGGAAATGTCCATGATGTAATTGTATTATGGCAAATGAACTATGTGTAAAAGGCACATGAATAATCTGTAAAAAGGCATGCGCAAATGAATACATTAAACAAGGTGCTGCACACGGAGGGTTGCCTTCCATGGCCAAAGAGTGAAATGGCTTAAATCATAGTTCAAAGTCATGTTTAACTTAATTAAGCATGTGGAAATCCATATCCCTGAACATTTGGAAACAAAATTCTCTGTAGCCAGACGAACTACCTTTATCTTTCAAAATGCAGCCAATGTAGATATGCGAGATACAACTCTAGACTAGGCATGTAGGCCAGAAGCCAGAGCCTCAGAACAGACGCATAGTATGGGCTTCGATCAACTGAGCCACTTGAATTTGCATATTGTAGGGGTCGCAAAAGACAGTTCAGGTTCATGTTTAGATACAGAGGCAGTTACACATTTATTTTTGGGTACAATCTATCCCCAGAACCCAGGATCTTTACAGTGCAAAGAGTGGGTGCACATCAGCATGACAGGCCACGCCACCTCCTGGTGTGTTTTTTGGATCCTTGAGATAGGCTACATGTCTTGCAGCATGGTAGTCACCTCAAAGGCATTTGCTTCTCAGTACATGAGGATCTCTTGTCCATACAACTAACCCATCGGCGAGACGAGCTCTGCAAGGTTCGAGACGCCAGGCCCCAGAAGAAATGGGCAGTATATCGTAGAGGCTCAGCAATTGTTCGTGATCAGTGGCTTGCAAATCCCTGGCTGGGGTATTTCTAGGTGCCTCCCCACGTTTGATTTGGTATGTTTGGTTTGTTAACAAAACTTGTAAACTTGTATAGTTCTTGGTTCGGTGATAAGGCTTTTTAGTTTTCTAGTTTTTGTTTGGGCTTCGACCCTTTGCTTTGTATCGTCCCATGCCCCGGGGGGTCTCCGTGGACGTAAAAATGCTTATGTCATCTCATCGCATCTCATCTCATCTCATCTCATCTCATCTCATCTCATCTCATCTTATCTGTGTTAATATATTTCAATTTTCTAAACTCCTAGTCAAGCACACCTATTTGTGAAGATGTTTTTGCTTCATAATTCTGAAGCATATACTTCCACATTTGCCTAGGACTCTTGCCCCTAATTTTTATCACATTACTATCTCCTGCCTTACTCATAATAATGCCCTGAGCTTCTTTTATTTTAGCTTGCTCAAACTTCCCCTCATCACTAACACTCCTACTGCTAGAGTCACAACTTGTTCCACGATTCTACCACTACTAGAACCTTCATTGGTAGACGAGCTAACAACCTCTACAACTACATTTCTGACTGCAGCATTGCTCACCTCAATAGCATCATCATTCTCAATTAAATATCACAAGTCTTTAACTTCCAACACATGTTTTATTTTGTCCATCCACCCCTGAAACCCAGGTCCACCTTTGAACACTTCAATTGCTCCCAAAGGATCTACTCCAAATCCACTAGACATAATTTAACCTGGCTCTGATACCAATGTAAGATCTTCAAGTCAAATAGAGAGTCTTGCAATAGTTTAAATATTCAAACTTCAACTATGTATTGAACTAGTTATGAAGTATTAACTTAAACCATACAATCACTGTAGTAATAAACAGTCATAATTTGTAGCTAATTTTGTTTTTTAGATTCAAGCGAATTCATTTATAAAAACAAGCCAAACTATATAGTCACCCGTGATCAAATTATCTCTACCTCAATCATACAATGAATCGATACTTATAGATGATATATTCCCTATCTCTGACGGTTGTGCAGCACCAAGCTCAAAAAGCTCGCCTCATGTTTAAATATTATTTGACTGCCAAACTACATATTAAATATTGAATGAACAATTCAATGGTTTATGCTCTTATAGGTTTATTTTGCACCTATATCTAGGTCATACATTCAACTTTTTTCAATCTGTATATGACCCTAGGTTAAATCCAACTTCCTAGTTGGAGACGTATGTGGACTTGGGCTTGGGATAAACTACTCCATCCTAGGGTGGCTGTGCTTTGGTGGCAGATTCTTCACAGATGCCCTCGGGTGAATGTGCTTGTCCACAGATTTGATCCTAGAGTGTCAGCACTCTGCCCACTGTGAAAGCAAAGGGATGAGTTCATTGAGCATTGTTTCTTTTTATGTGATCATCTCCAGCCTGTTTGGTCTTGACTGCTCTCTCTTTTTCATGTGACATTGACAAGTCAGCAAGTGCTTCTGGCTATTTATCCGGATACTTGGAATAAGGTGCAGAGTCAAGCATTTCATTTGGCGTCAGGATGGCTGCTGTGGTCTATCTGGAAGCGCAGAAGATTGTGTATCTTTCAGGGTTTGGATATTCCCCCTGTAGTAGTTCTCCAGGATGCACAAGCTAGAATCTGAAAGGAATTCAAGTAACTATTAACTTCCTTATTTCATTCAATACCCAATGTACATGTCATACACAAATATGAACTCAAACATTAATCATTAAACACAAAATCATATTCTCATACGACAAACTTTGAATGATCGAAACAACCAGCCCGATCATCTATCTGCATTGTAGTTCTACTTATACACATTGTGGGATCACCGCCTAGCAGTGATCCAAGAATCGGCACCTTAGGATTCTCCTGTCGGTGGCTAGATGCATGGTTATGCACCCATCTGGCCGGTGTCACTGTTCACCGAGCTATTATTATGGGATATCTACAATTGGTATAATTTACAATCAAGGACTATGAAACCATAGTCTATAATTACACAAATATTCAATGAACCATAGTTCACCCTAGGCATAGGTCGTCTATTTCCAACACTCCCCTTTCATTGAATGTTCCTGAATAGGTCTGGTGCATGCTTCAGCATCCTGTATTTTAATTTCTTTCCTTAATCTGACATACCTTGGTTCTCTGACTGCTTTAGTCAGTATATCTGCCTTTTGATCTTCTGTTGGCACATAATTAACAGATATAATTTCCTTTTGTACCATCTCTCTATTCTATTCTATTCTAATAAAATGTTGTTTCATTTCTATGTGCTTTGATCTTTCATGAAGCACAGGATTCTTTGTCATAGCTATTCCACTAGCACTGTCAGACCATAATACTGTTGGTTCAGAACTTTTAATTCCAAACTCCTCCAATAATCTTCTTATCCAAATGATCTCCTTAGCTGCCAAAGTTATAGCAGAATATTCTGCTTCTGCACTTGACAATGCCACAGTATTCTGTTTCTTGCACTTCCAACTTACTGGATTGCCTCCAATCATTACTATGTACCCTGATGTTGAATGTCTATTGTCAGGGTCTCCACCCCAGTCTGCATCTGCATATGCATCAAGCATACAACCTTTATCACTGTAAGTTATCCCATAATTCATTGTCCCCTTTAAATACCTTAAAATCCATTTGGCTGCTCCCCAATGCTATCTCCCAGGGTTATTATTGTACCTATTTAGCAAATTTACTGCAAAAGCTATGTCTGGTCTTGTTGTTGTTGCTACATGCAGTAAACATCCAATCAAACCTCTATATGGAACCCTTTTCATGTATTGCATTTCTTCCTCTGTATTAGGACACATCTTCTGGCTGATCTTGTGACCAGGTACTAGTGGTGTATTGGCAATATTACATTCTGTCATATTGAATCTTTCTAGAATACCTTGTACATAATCTGCTTGGCTGAGACTTATAACCTTATCCTCTCGATTCCTCATGACTTTTATTCCCAATTCAACTCACCTAAGTCAGTCATCTTAAACCTGGATTTCAGCAGATTTTTGCAAATTCCCAAGCACTCTACATTATTTGAAAACATTATGCAATCATCAACATACTGCTCACCTTGTTTGAAGATATACAAGTTTCCATCTCCATTTAATTTCATAAATCCTTGCTCCAACAAATACTTGTCCATGCACTTATACCAAGCTCTGGGTGATTGTTTAAGCCCATAAACTGCTTTCTTTAGCTTCCAAATCTTCCCTTCTTTTTCTTCAAAATCTTTTGGAGGTCTCATGAATATTTCTTCTTCTAATTCAGCATTGAGAAATGCAGTACTCACGTCCATATGATGAATTTCTAGATTTAAACAATTTGCTAGTGTCAACATTATTCTTATGCTTGCCATTTTCACTATTGGTGAATAAGTGTCATTATAATCTACTCCCTCTTGCTGGGAAAAACCCTGAGCCACAAGCCTTGCCTTAAATTTCCTTTCCCCATTGGGCAATTCCTTTATTTTGAACAGCCACTTATTTCCCACAATATTTCTGTTTTCTGGTTTATTCACCACTTCATATGTTTCAGTCCTTATAAATGCTTGCATTTCTTCAGACATTGCCTTTTCCCATTGCTTGCTGTTTTCATTTTTCATGGCTTCTTCATATGTTAGTGGTACATTACTCTCCAATACTGCCATTAAAGCTGGAGCTATTTCTTCTTCAAGTATTTCCAATCTCTTACTTTTCCCATCTTCTTCTCTTCCAAGCTCATTGATTTTAATGCCTTTGTCTTCCAATTCTTTCATTAATCTTTCAGCCTCAGTCATCCTTTTCCTTTGTCTTTTTGTGCTTTCTTCACCTTGTATTGGTATGTTTAAATTGTTTTCTCCTTCAGTATTCACATTTCCTGATTTATTTTCACACCTTTCAGATTTATCAAAGTCTTCTTCATCACTGCTGAAATCTATATCAGATTTTCTCATTTCCACATTATTATCTTGGTCCACTTTTGCAAGTTTAGGCTCCTTTCTGTCCTTATATAATTGTTCCTCAACAAATATAACATCTCTGCTTATGATTATCTTCCCTTTTATTGGATCAAATAATCTATAAGCTTTTGCCTCTTCATCATATCCAACTAGAAATGCAATTTGTGCCCTGTCATCCAATTTGCTTCTTAGCTCCTCTGGTATATGAACATAAGCCATACATCCATAGGTTCTAAATCCCTGATATGATGGTATTTTGTTTGACCATAATGTTTCTGGTATCTCTCCATCAATACTCACGCTTGGTAGTCTATTCTGTATGTAAATTGCAGCCTTCAATGCTTCTTCCCAAAGCTGATTTGGCAGACCAGCATGCTTAAGCATGGCTCTAACAGCATTTAGACATGTTCTATTCTTCCTTTCAGCCACCCCATTCTGCTGGGGAGAATATCTACATGTTAGCTGCCTCCTTATGCCCTTTTCAATACAAAATGCTTTAAATTTTCTTGAAATATACTCATCTCCTCTGTCTGACCTCAGACATTTTACTTTATATTCTGTTTCTCTTTCCACTTCAGTAACATACTGCTTGAAAGCTCTTAAGGCTTCAAATTTCCTTGACAAACAATAACATTTTGCCTTTCTAGTAAAATCATCTATAAATGTTATGAAGTACCTTTTTCCAGTGTAGCTTCTTTTGTTGAGAGGACCACATATGTCAGTGTGAATTAGCTCCAGAGGTGTTTCTGCTCTTTTGTATCTCCTAGAAAAAGGAAGTCTCGTGCTTTTTCCTATCATGCATCCCCTGCATATAAATTTCTGTTGCTCCTCATTTAAGGCATCAATATATCCCAATTTACTTAATGCCTTTACATTTTTCAGATTTGTGTGTCCTAAACGTTCATGCCAGATCTTCAAGTTTGGGACTGATGCAACATTTATCATTGGAATTGTTTCACATGTACTCATTTCAAAAAGATCACCAACTCTTTTGGCCAAAAAACAGATTTTATTATTCTTGACAATTTTGCATACATGCTTGTCAAATAGCACTTGATAATCCAAGTCAACTAATTGACTTACTGAAATCAGATTTTTGACAATTGAAGGTACACAAAGTACTTTTTCTATTTCTACTGGCTGCCCTTGCAAATCAAATAATTTAAGCATTCCTGCAGTTTCAACTTCCTTTATCCTTCCATCTCCTAAACGTATGCTCTTCAAATGTGTCTTCTTATCCTTCCTTGTGAGCAAATCTGTAGAATCTAGGATTGTTCTTTCAGCTCCCGAATCTACAATGAAAGATGTCTTAGCATTACATTTCTTGCTCAAGCAATTTGCAAAAACAATGGTTACCTCTTCCTCGGATTCTTCTTCTTCAGATTCCACTACTGCAACGTTAGTATGTGCAGCCTTAGAGCCCCTGCCTCTTCCTCTGTTCATACTCCAGCTATTTGCTTTGCCTCTGCCCCTGCCCCTGCCACTATCTTTAGGGGTTGGACATTTTGAAGCCAAATGGCCTACACCTCCACATGTAAAACATGTTCTAGTATTCTTTGGACAATTAAATTTCAAGTGCCCAACTTCACCACACCCATAACAGGGTCCAATCTGCCTCCCTCTGTCATAACTCCCCTTTCCTTTCTTGACAACAAGCACCTCTGCAGATTCCTCATCCTCCTCATTCTCATTTTCAGTCATAAGCCTTTGTTCTATTTCAGTTCTAGCAATCTGCTCAGCTTCTTTCCTAGTTTTAGCAATAGTTCTAATGAGAGTGGCCAATGTCCCATAACTAATAAACATTTTTGATATTGCTAGAATCTGGTGATTTTCAGACATGGTTACACCAGCTGCCTCCAAGTCTGCACACAATGAATCGAACTTATGAAATAAAGTGGTCAAGTCCATCTTCTCATCATATTTTAATTTTCTGATTTCCTTTTCCAACGCGTCTATTTGGGAGGAGCTCTTAGTTTGGTATGTCTTGATCAGATATTTCCAAGCCTCCTTAGGACTCAAACTTCTTAGTTTCAGCATTATGCTAGGAGCAACCATAGACAAAATTATAGCTTTGGCCTGACTTATTTTCATCTCATCACTTAGCTTATCACTGCTTGTACTAACCTCTTTAGATTTTGCAGTGGATTCTCCTGACTTTGCTGTTGAAGATTCTCCACCAGCAGTACTACTTCCTTCATCATAAATCTCAACATTTGGTTCAACAATGCTCCACAAGCCTTCAAATTGCAGTACCTCTTTAATCCTTTCTTTCCATATTTGAAATCCACCAACTCCCTGGAATATGTCAATAGAGCTCAACAGTGTTGCTCCAAATTGTGTAGACATTGTACAATCCTGCTCTGATACCAATGAAAGGAATTCAAGTAACTATTAACTTCCTTATTTCATTCAATACCCAATGTACATATCATACACAAATATGAACTCAAACATTAATCATTAAACACAAAATCATATTCTCATACGACAAACTTTGAATGATCGAAACAACCAGCCCGATCATCTATCTGCATTGTAGTTCTACTTATACACATTGTGGGATCACCGCCTAGCAGTGATCCAAGAATCGGCACCTTAGGATTCTCATGTCGGTGGCTAGATGCATGGTTATGCACCCATCTGGCCGGTGTCACTGTTCACCGAGCTATTCTTATGGGATATCTACAATTGGTATAATTTACAATCAAGGACTATGAAACCATAGTCTATAATTACATAAATATTCAATGAACCATAGTTCACCCTAGGCATAGGTCGTCTATTTCCAACAGAATCGCTAAGGACTACCATTGTTCTTCGCTTGCTTCTGCCAAGCGACAGTTGATATTTGAGTCCTATTTGAGTGTGTTGTCTTATGCATAGGCTGGTGGTTCTATGGATCATGATTATCCTCTGAAATTGTATTCCCGCCACTGCATTTGTATCTGGCTTTTGGCTTGGTGTTTCAATAAAGTTTGTCGTTCTTCAGAAAAAAAAAAAAATCCAACTTCCTATGATGTTGCTCTCAGATGTCTATGACGATTATCATGACAGCCAATGATCTTATAACATTTAACACTATATGTGTTACAACATGAATGTGACCTCAAGGGCACTCGCTTTTTAGTGTAAGAGGATCTCTGGCTAGTTCAGCTAACTCGACGATGTTAGGAGCTATGCAATGCTCGAGACACGAGGTTTCAAAAAAAATGGGCAGTATAGCTGGAAGCCACAACACTCATTTGTGACCAGTGGCCTCAAAACCACTCTTTATCTTATCTTACTATAGGTCAGACTTACATTTTATTAATGTTTCTTCTCTTGTGTTTGTCTTAGGGTTTGACAAGAATTTTTGTTACACTCTTGGAAGATAATCAATTTCCTAAGAAATAGAAAAACCATCCACCCCAAAACCACATGATGCATGGATTTCTATGCATGTCAACATGTGCCAGTACATGTATCTAATGTTACACACGTTGATTATTGCTCGGCCTCTGACATGATCTTTAAATATAATTATAACCCTGTCAGGTACAACTTTGATCACATTATATGTACCTTAGATCAACATGATTGTGTTTTTTAACTTTTGCAAGAAGATTTTCTGCCATCAATTAAACATGAGCACAATCTTCCGCCTCCCATTTCACATACATCTAGTACATCATTCCCCAATTTTGCACTACACTTCAAACAACCTACAAACTCCATTATAGCTATGCATTTTGCACATCTATGATTAATGACCAACATCGTCGGCACACGTTTCTAGTTGTATTTATGTTCCATCCTAATATTAGTAGTTGAATGGTCCGGTTGAGTGGAGAACTCCTTTAAATATGGCCTTGCCACTAATTTGTGTAAAAGTTCTTATCTTTGTTCTGGAATTCATGTATGATTGTATCAATTGGTATTAGAGCACGATTTTGATTTTCTTTGGACCTATGAGTAGTGGAACCATTGTTATGATCTTAGTAGTGACCATGAAGCAGGTCTAGAGTTTTGAAGGATGCTGGAATTCAACAAAGCAATAAAGAGGGGAAATACTCCAATGAAACAAGAACTTGGACAATTTCTCGAGTCTACACTAAAGTAGTGCTTTGACTTTAGATAGTTTTGCAGATATAATATATATAACTATGTAGAGAAACCTACATAGTTAGATGCGTGGGACTTGTGAGCAGATACGTGAATTGGAAACCAGTGTTCATTTTTTTGTGCAAGATGCTCTATCTCCAATACAACTGACTAGAAGGCGTGAGGAATTATGCAAAGGTCAGGAGGCACCTATGCAAAAAAAGGGCAGTGTATAGAGGGGGCACAACTATTATTTGCGAAGTGGCCTCGAAACCCATGGTTGGGTTATCTCTAGTTGCTTTCAAATACATTGGCCCAAATTTTTTCGTTGATGATTTGTGTTGGGACATAGTGTCCTTGCTTGATTTAAGCTATGTTTGGCGCATAGTCCACCTTGCTTGATTTGGGCTATGTGTTGGGGCATAGTCCTCCTCTTGCTTGATTTGGGCTTATGCCCTACGTCCATCCATACCGTCCCAAGATCCACTATGGTCTCTGTGAGTGACGTAAAAATTCAATCTAATCTAATTAAATCTAATCTAATGACAGTTTATTGTCGTGCCATGGTCATCATCGTCAATAAATCCTATTGAGAGTTGTTGTCGTGCATTAGATGGTCACCATTCTCAATGTTTTTCTATTTGTTAGGATATTGATCTTAGAAGATATGGCCCGGTACACAAAGGAAAACACCATTCAAATACTAGTAATGGTGCCCAGCGTTGCTGGGCATAATTTGGGAACTTGTAAATGCTGGAAACTTGTACATTTGCATAGGGTAACTTCTGAGCCCTTGGATCATTTTGCGAATTGTAGAGTAACTTCTGGGCCCTTGAATCATTTTGGGAACTTGTATAATGCAAGTGGCCATGTCTATGAATTGTTGAGGTTGTTTACTAAATCTCATATAGTAATTGTATCTTGCTATTTTTATATGAATGTGGATGTGAAGTGGTTATGGCTGTGTTGTGAAAAACACCATGCAACTTTTTAAAGGCATTGCATTTATTACGTTATTTACTGTGACCTTAGACGGCGTGTTGCACCTTTATCTTTAGCGGAAGTACTTGGAACTTCTATTTAGAACTACCTTTTGAAATACTTAGAATGTTGTTCATTGTGCGCGGAAATAAAATATAAAAAACATGTGGTCATGCATCTTGCTAATTAAATATGAAACATTGCCAAAGATTGAAGATGGGCTTAATGTATTTTCTTCAATATGCATGAATCCGCCGTCATAAGGCCGTCATAAAAAAGGAATAGAAATTTGAAGCATAAAATGTGTCTCTCTTGTGTTTCACGAACACAGTGATGGCTACACAGGGGTAAACGCCATCACAGAGGCGGCAGCCAGAGCCAGGAGCCAAATCCAGGATCCAGACAATGCAGCAGTAGATACGGCAGATGCAAGACCCACACGCAACAGATGCCCTGCTGCAACCTCTTGCAACTCCACTTGCAATATCCCAGCAACCCTATCAAGAGCCGAGGGGTGGATGCATGCCCAGGAGCTCGGATCCATGCCCGCGACCACAAATGGAAAAACCTAATTTCTATATCGAACCATTACAAAAAAGCCACTTAAAAAAAAAAAGGCAATCACCAAACCCAACCTTTGCCCCAAATCATATGAACATCTACAGCAAACCTTATGTATCCCATGTGTGCCTAGTATAATATCTGTACAAAACAAAGCTTTATTTTGAACCATTGACAAAAAGTATATTGCAAAATAATGGAACCTTTACTCACCTTATAAAGCATAACATTAAAGAACTTATAACATAGCAATTACCATGTCAAAACTTATATGCATGCAAGCTTCTTGGGTTTCCCAAGAAGCTGTAGCCTCTACAAATTGTCGCTTCTCAGCGACTTAACAAACTTTAGTAACTTGTAACCTGTATTAATTTTCACTTCTCAACTGCTTAGCAAACTTTAGTGACTTGCAAATTGTCGCCTCTCAGCGGCTTAGCAAACTTCAGTGATTGTAAATCATTTTCTTTTTATATGCACTCGTATTGCTATTAAACATTGATTTTCTTAAACAATGAAGTGATGATTTAATGGTAGATGGGGAAGCAAATGAAATGGATTTTCTTTTGTTGTAGATTGAAGTTAACTGTGGAAGTCAAAGCCCGTTAGGTAGTGTTATTTTATCTTGTGATTTAGACCAAGGTTAATTGTGGAAGTCAAAGCTATTGTAACGTAGTGTTATTCTATCCTGTGATTGAATAACCTTAGCATTCAGCAACAATAAAATTAAAGGTACACATAAACTAACTTCCACGGGTATTATGTAGGAACTTTTAATAGGCTGCCAATAACTATAATTTTGCATCTTTACGAAGAAAATATCTTGAGAGGCCTAGCCTAATGGTATATGGTTTGCTGGTGGTTTATCTTTACGAAGAAAATATCTTGAGAGGCCTAGCCTAATGGTATATGGTTTGCTGGTGGTTTATTGTTGTGTATATGTATAACAGTTGCAGTGGGTGTGCATAAAGTAAAAAAATCAATGGACTGCACATGTGCCCCCTTTTTTTGAACTGAGAAATTATGTCTATGCATTAGCTTACTGGTATAAGAGTATCACTGCAGACGTTAAAGAAGCAAATTAAATCTCAATTTAGGTCCCACATACCAGGCATTATTCCGTATTCTCTAAGGAGCACATTATTTGAGCCATCTTCTGTTTAGTACTTTCTACCACTGTAGCAAACTTTGTTGGTTGGGTTTGTAAAAATGGCTTGCAACGCCTATGCAAGTAGCATGAATTATAATAGTTTCCAGCTCCCTATGCAGCATCGACAGTGAATTTAATTGCATCTGGAGCTGCTCTTGATCGCAAATAACACATTCGAGTTTTCAGGCCCTGCAATTGCACAATTGGAAAGTTTAATAATGGAAAATGTAGAGAACATACAGTGCAACTCTTGCAATAAAACAAATCTCATCTTTGACCATATATAAAAGTTAATTTACCAAAATTTGGTTGGTCCAAGTAATATTCCGGCTTTGATTTTGATCAATAAAAGCTCCACAATCAGCAGCCATATCCACTATAGTCCGTTGTTTTATATTCATGCCGTCATGCACAACAACATTATACATATTATTGCTGGAGAAAAGTGTGCATGATGTTTTTCTTACAAAAATTGTACATAAACACATATAAGAGGCCAAATATTTGCTTCTACAATTCTACACCACAGCTTTTGTAATAAAATAAAAACGGAATGCAAAATCTTTCAAAGAAGATGGAAGAATCATACACATTAGTTGTGGCGTTCACTTCAGTTGCTTCAACAGAATAGACGAATCATATCCATTAGATGTAGCATTAGATGTGGCAGGGGGTTTACAAATGACCTGCATCTTGACAGAGGCACCATATGACAATCATGCATCCCATTTTTATTAAAAGAAGCCTGTACACAAAAGGAAAAAAATTGCAGCATTAGTTTCTTCAACCTAACAAAGAAAAGCTTCCAAATCTCTTTATCATGATAGCAAATTGCAGTCTAGCAGTGGTAGAAATTGATGCATCCTACACAAAGCAAATTAAAAATACCTCATTTCAGATCTCTCCAAGCCAGACATACACTTTCTTAGTCACTGCAGATCAACCCCAACAGGTCAATATTCCATAGTGGTTTTCGCCTTTGAGAGACTGGGAGCCTATACCACCAGCAGCAATTCTGAGATACGAAGAAGCAAATACTTCCTCAACTCCAGTTTATCCAAACAACGTCCCACTAAGAAACAACACTGTTTTCTTCAACAAAACCCAAACGGAAGTCAGGAGTCTGGATTCAGAAGATACCCAATCGAGGTTCCAGAGACAGTAGACATGAATCTGTATTACATGATCTCGCTAAATATAGGGCCTTGCACTGTAGAAGACTTCGACAATATATATCCATGCCAAGTGCTAGACATGGCGTCATGCCATTTTATACTTATAATAAGAAGAAAAAAACAGCCAGAATCCACGCATTCTAGAATCCTCTTTTCTAGAACCATGAACAGAGGTTTTGAGAGATGAACCTTCATTATCAGTTTGTCTCTCCTCCGGAATACCTACCTCGAAGCCAATAACAGGCATGAAGCAACTTGCTTCCCTTGCGACAAATCCTGAAAAGCCAAGCTAAAAAGGGGCATCAAGTCGCTTGCTTCTCCTCCGGAAAAGCCTGCAAGCAAAAGCGACCATGGGGCAACTATATGAATCGATCCAGGGCTGGGTTGCTGTGCTCACAGCAGTAGCTAGGGTAAGCAAAAAAAACTGGTGTGGTCATGGCCGTCGGACTCGGAAGGGCTTTGTAGAATAAAAGGGCGTTTGGACCATCGAAAAAAGATCATATTAAAAAAAAAAGGGGCTTTGTTTGGACCCTTCGATCTGGTTAGGCCATCTGTGGCCGTCCGATCTAGGGCTGGATCCATATCCAGGAATTACGGCATAACATTATAATATAGGATAATTCTTCAAATTAGGCTATACAAAAGGTTGCCACATAATAATAGCAAAACGCATTTCGGGCAAACGTCACCGATCACCTACCATGCTTTTCAAGCGAATAGACAAAGGTATTAAGTCTTCATTAGGAGAAAAAGCCAGCAAACCAAACATTAATTATTGTTATAAAGTCAAAGTGGAAGACAAATCAAATTGAATCCCTCACTACAAATGCGTCACTAGATTCCTCACAAAATGGGTTGGTCAAAATGGATTAGTGATCATCTTCTACATCAACCTGCAAAATGGTTCCATTACAAGTGTCTATTTAATCTTGAGCTACTTGAATTCTTGCATGCTTATCACTCAATCAGTGGATCAATGGAGTCCAAGAACTATTTTGGCTGCAGCATTTTTCTGGTTTTCCTGTTATTTCTAAACAATGAAGCATTGGCACAACTGATCACAGGCTTTTATGATCAGACTTGTCCTGAGGCTGAGTCTATTGTCAGGGACCAAATGAGCCAGATGATATTTAACGATCCTCGTATAGCTGGTCCCCTTCTCAGAATGCATTTTCATGATTGTTTTGTTCAAGTACAACAAACATCAACCCTTAATCCTTTTCATTTGGGTAAATTATAATCAGATTAAAATATAACAATCTGTTGTTATTCTATGTGCAGGGATGTGATGCCTCTATTCTTCTGGATGACATAGCCACCATGCAAGGAGAAAAAATGCACGTGCAAATAAGAATTCTCTTCGAGGATATGAGTACATAGATCAGATCAAAGTTGCATTGGAGAAACAGTGCCCTGGTGTAGTATCATGTGCTGACATAGTAACCATAGTTGCAAGAGACTGTGTAGCTTTGGTACAGCTTAAAATACATATTTCTGCATCCTTTTTACTAATTCATATCTAATATAACATGAGTCTAACATGAATCTATATATTGTCAGTATTATAATATGAACCTATGTTGTTTGATCTAAATGCAGACAGGAGGACCATCATATGATGTGCTTCTAGGGCGCAGAGGTGCATTAAGTGCAAATTTTACACAGGCCAATAAAGATATGCCAGCATCGAATTCTACACTATCTCAGCTCATAACAAAATTCGCAAACAAGGGTTTATATGCAAAGGAAATGGTGGTTTTATCAGGATCACATACCATAGGCAGAGTAGGGTGTGCTGTTATTCTTCCAAGGATTTACAATTTTCAAAACACTGGGAGCCCTGATCCGGCAATAAGCCCTAATTTGCTAATCTAGCTGCAAGCTCAATGCCCCCAAAGCGGAGACGGAAATGTGTCGGCTCCTCTGGATGTGGCAACTCCTATTAGATTTGATAATAACTATTATAGAAATTTACAGGCAAATATGGGGGTGCTGATATGGGGGAGTCATTTGATAAAATAAAACCGCATATTGTAGAGTATGAGGAACAGACTAGAATTAGGCATGACGTTAGGCTTATAGGGATAGCAGAGAAACCTAACGAGGATACGTACCAAGTGACTGCAGAGGTGATAGAGGTGGTCTTCAAAGAACACAGGAGCATCATTGTCAAAGCCGTATGATCGGGTCAATGGAGGGGGAGAGCGAGGCACATAAACTTGACGCTCAGGGATCGACCAGCCAAGGAGAGGGTATTGCGCACAGGATCCAGGCTGAGAAATGGGATCAAGGTACAAGAAGCCCTAACGGTAATGCAAAGACAGGGGCTACACAGGGAGTTGGCCAAGGCCAGAGAACTGAACTAGGCAGGGATACAGGCGGGGGTCAAAAATGGCAAGGTGTTCCTGCATAAAAGAGTGCGAGAATTGACAGGAACGGGGCAGGACCAAAGATCGGGAGTTCAGGAACCAGGGAGGTTGACGGATGTGGAGAAGGAGAATACCAACCCACAGGGGGGCTTTGCACAGGAGCACGAGAACACGGCAATGGCAGCAGTAGCCCCCGACACGAGTCAGTACAGAGGGGAAGAAAGAGGGGAAAAAGGGGCCGGCGTAGACCGAATAGCATAAGCCGGGAACATGGAACCAACTCCGACCATGAAAACAAGAGGGAGACCAAGAAGATTGGGAAACGGAACAGAACACACGGACACCCCGAGAGAGCAACCTCGAGGAAAGAGACGCTGAAGATATGGTATTGGAACTGCACTGGGTACCCTTGGGATGATGGGGAGAGGCTGGAAGGGGCACACCGTTGTGATATAATATGTCTGGTGGAGACGTGGGAGCACAATATAAAAAGGCTGCCGGAGGAGGAAGGGTACCAGCTATTCACATGCTGGAAGGACAAAGATTTCAAGATTGGAAGAGGGAGTGCGGGATTAGCTTGTTATGTTAAAGAAAATGTAGTAAAAAATGCATGTATTTTGCAATCGGATGTCAATAAGAGATACATGGTTTTGAATATACAATTACAGAACAAAATAGAGTTAATTCTGATTTTAGCATATTATCCACCAAGCAGTGATAAACTAGAACTGTTAGAACTGGGGAAGACTATGATGAAATGGAAGGAACAGGGTCCAATGATATTAATAGGCGATCTGAACGCCAGAACAGGGCAGGAACAGACACAAATCACGAGTATGGAAGACACAAATGGGCAATGGACTAGCACGACAAGATCAGAGGAATGGGATAGGAGTACAGAAGACAAAGCAGAAGTCAATGCCAGGGGGGAGCTACTACTAGAGATATGCTCGACTACAGGGGTCACTATAGCCAACGGGGTACAAAGGTGGGAGGGGTTAGGGAAGTACACGAGCCAGAATGCACACGGGAAGAGTATAGTGGATTATGTGATAATGAATGAAACTGCAGCGGAGATAGTATCGGGATTCATGCTCCTAGAATGGCCGATCGGGAAAAGGGAGAGCCACAGACCCATACAGTTGATACTTACGGGGAACGAATACACCTCGAACGACAGGCAACAAGAAATAGAGGAAGTTAACGGGAAACTGAAAATACAGTTTCAAGAGAAGCATGTAGATGTATTTGTGCAGTACGTCAAAGAAGAAATGGGAAAATGGAACTGGGAGGCAAACAGGGCAGACGAAAATGGAGACAGGCTTAATGATATAACAGTGAAAGTAGCAATGGAAGTTTTCGGAAAGAGAAGAAGAAGAAGGGGGAAGGATGCGTTCAAGGCCTCGAGTTGGTACGACGATGAGTGCAGAGAACAGAAAAGAAAGGTCAGAGAGCAGAGAGGAAGGGAGGCATATCAAACGGAGAAAAAGGTATATCTGAAGATGCTGAAGGCAAAGAGAAATAAAAACCTGGTACAACACCAATGGGGACTGGCTAAACTCCTGAAAAAGCAACCCCGGAAATTCTGGAAAGGATTTAAAGGGAAAGGACAAGGGAATCAGAAAAATGGTAGCAAGGAAGACGATATTGGGGCAGACGGGTGGGAGAGATACCTGGAGAAATTGTATAAGACCGGAGCATCTCCAGCACCAATACCAGAATTACAAGGGATGGACAAGCCGTGTTTTAGCACACAGGAAGTGATGATGGCACTAAATAGAATGGCCAATAACAAAGCCCCAGACCTATATGGGTTAACAGTGGAATTATTAAAATGTGCAGATACAGCAATAGGGAAACAGGTGACAGATATTTTCAACGGCATCATACACACAGGACTCCCAACCAGATGGGCGTATAATAGGATGGTACCCCTACACAGACAGGAACCTGGAAATTACAGAACCATAATGGTGAGTTCCATTTTCGCAAAATGGTTTGGAAAAGTTTTAGACAATAAGCTGAAGCAATGGGCAGAGGGAGGGAACCGGAGAGCATAGGGACAGGCAGGGTTCAGGCCGGAACACTCAACTACGGATCACCTAGTGACCCTCAGGATATTGGTAGAACAGAATAGAAACTAGGGGAAGAAAGTAATATGTTGCTTTGTGGACTTTAGGAAAGCTTTTGACACAGTTCCGAGGGAAAAGCTAATACAAAGGCTTATAGATATGCAGGCACCAAAGGATATGGTAGGGGCAATTGCAAGATTGTACTATAATGTATATGAGAAAATGGAAGAAGGGAAAGCGATAGATTGCGACACGGGAGTCAAGCAGGGATGCCCACTATCCCCCACACTGTTTGGAATATACATAGATGCATTACAGGATTTTATAGCAGAACAGCAAGGGGACAGAGACGCCCCTATACTAGGGGGCACCAAAGTACCCATCATGCTATATGCAGATGACTTGAGCATGATGGCCACAAAGAACAAGGGGATGCACAGGTTACTGAAACTGTTGGAAAGCTTCTGCAAAAAGACAGGGCTGACAGTTAATCTCGCGAAAACCAAAATAGTCTTTTTCGGCCACAAAAATAGACACAAACCGTTTAGATATTTGGGAACAGAGCTAGAAGAATCAACAGAATACAGGTATATGGGATACGATGCGCACGACACAGGAAAATGGGCTAAAGGGGCAGATACAAGATTCTAAACAACCATCGAAAGATACTACAATATGAAAAATTTCTGCAACAAAAGCAGGGTAATAAACTGGGAAATCAAATGCTATTTGTTCAGCGCAGTAGTTGCAACTACACAACTATATGGAGCAGAGGCCTGGGGACCGGGGCTGACAGAGAAGAAATGGGAGAAGCAGGAAGGAATTTACAGGCAATGGCATAAACAGGAATTCAAGCTGAGAACGAATACACCACAAACAACTATAGTATATGAGACGGGGCAGAAACCGATGGAAGTAAGGGCATGGGAGAAGACCATCAGATATCTCATAAGAAACAATGCAGGTGGGAAACCGAATAAGTTAGCGAATATCGCGATCAGTGAATCAGTGAAAGCCCACATAATCGAGAGCAACGGTTGGTTTAGGGATGTAGCAATGTGGACAAGAAAAATGGGGATGAACCTGAGCGACCTCATTAGTGAAGGAGAATGGAATGATGAATGGGCAAACAAAGCCACGCAAGCTTGGCTGCAAAAACACACGGGGCCCAAGACAATATGGCTTATGACAGTATTCAACCCGGGACAGCAGATAGGACAACATATGTATCAGGATAATTTACTAGGAAAAGCCAGGAAGGATATCCTAGCAAGATTCAGAATGGGAAGCCATGACCTAAGAATCGAAAAGGACAGATGGCGGAGAATAGAGAGAGAGGATCGGATATGCAGAATTTGTAACAGAGGGGAAGTGGAAGATGAAAATCATATGCTAAATGAATGCCCGGTATATGAAGACATCAGGAACAAGTATAGAAATGTGAGGTGGGGTCAGCCTGTACACACCATGATAGCAAGGTCATAAACATTGAGGGATCTGGCAGACGCAATACGGGAAATGACGGCAAGGCACAGGGAAGTACATAAAGAAAAAGGGCTTCTGTTATGAACCGCCTGAGAGGCGCACCATACCCGCCCTGAAATGCTCAGCTCAAAGCTGATTGATAACGACGCACCCGGGCCTTGAAGCCGATCCAAAGCGGGGTGCCGGTATTAATAGAGAAAAGTGAAGCCTTCAGAAAAGGTTACATTGTAAACCAGCATGATGTGTTAGTAGCGCCCATTAGGGAGCTCGCCCATGCTACATAAGTCCACGGGCCTCAGGGCACAAGGGACAATAATGTATCTATCTATCTATCTATCTATCTATCTATTTCTGACCAGGTTCTGCAAACTGATCAGGGAAAAACTCTGAAATACCTTTATGTTTTGCTAAAATTAACAAAACGCCCCTAGTTTTGTAGGTATTTTTATGGAAATGATCATAACGTTTTTGTGATGATCCAAATAGAAATGAGTCTTTCAGATATATTATAGAAGAGATTGAGATCTTTCCATGAAAGTTAACATCTCCTGAATCGGATTCCAAAATCTCAAGTTATGGTCTCAAGTTGCCGGATCGAATCACGGTTGCCATGGTTTTTGCAAGGCGGTGCCCTCAAAAAAATAGCTGCTGTGAGAGTGAGGAAAAAGCGGCGCCATCACCATTGGAACTCAGCAGACTGGCCTGACCTAGCAAAATCATAGCATCAGCTATGGCGCCAGATAGCTAAGGTAGTGCTCTGCCGGATAGCTAAGGATAGCTAAGGACCAAACTCCTTTTGAGATTTTCTTCAAAAATTAGAAAGGATATTGAAAAAGTCAGTGTCCATGTCATAATTGTATTTGGGAAATGTCCATGATGTAATTGTATTATGGCAAATGAACTATGTGTAAAAGGCACATGAATAATCTGTAAAAAGGCATGCGCAAATGAATACATTAAACAAGGTGCTGCACACGGAGGGTTGCCTTCCATGGCCAAAGAGTGAAATGGCTTAATTCATAGTTCAAAGTCATGTGTAACTTAATTAAGCATGTGGAAATCTATAACCCTGAACATTTGGAAACAAAATTCTCTGTAGTCAGACGAACTACCTTTATCTTTCAAAATGCAGCCAATGTAGATATGCGAGATGAAACTCTAGACTAGGCATGTAGGCCAGAAGCCAGAGCCTCAGAACAGACGCACAATATGGGCTTCGATCAACTGAGCCACTTGAATTTGCATATTGTAAGGGTCGCAAAAGACAGTTCAGGTTCATGTTTAGATACAGAGGCAGTTACACATTTCTTTTTGGGTACAATGTATCCCCAGAACCCAGGATCTTTACAGTGCAAAGAGTGGGTGCACATCAGCATGACAGGCCACGCCACCTCCTGGTGTGTTTTTTGGATCCTTGAGATAGGCTACATGTCTTGCAGCATGGTAGTCACCTCAAAGGCATTTTCTTCTCAGTACAGGAGGATCTCTTGTCCATACAACTAACCCATCGACGAGACGAGCTCTGCAAGGTTCGAGAGGCCAGGCCCCAGAAGAAATGGGCAGTATATCGCAGAGGCTCGGCAATTGTTCGTGATCAGTGGCTTGCAAATCCCTGGCTGGGGTATTTCTAGGTGCCTCCCCACGTTTGATTTGGTATGTTTGGTTTTGTTAACAAACCTTGTAAACTTGTATAGTTCTTGGTTCGGTGATAAGGCTTTTTAATCTTCTAGTTTTTGTTTGGGCTTCGACCCTTTGCTTTGTATCGTCCCATGGCCCGGGGGGGTCTCTGTGGATGTAAAAAATCTCATCTCATCTCATCTCATCTCATCTCATCTCATCTCATCTCATCTCATCTCATCTCATCTCATCTCATCTCATCTCATCTCATCTCATCTCATCTCATCTCATCTCATCTCATCTCATCTCATCTGTGTTAATATATTTCAATTTTCTAAACTCCTAGTCAAGCACACCTATTTGTGAAGATGTTTTTGCTTCATAATTCTGAAGCATATACTTCCACATTTGCCTAGAACTCTTGCCCCTAATTTTTATCACATTACTATCTCCTACCTTACTCATAATAATGCCCTGAGCTTCTTTTATTTTAGCTTGCTCAAACTTCCCCTCATCACTAACACTCCTACTGCTAGAGTCACAACTTGTTCCACGGTTCTACCACCACTAGAACCTTCATTGGTAGACGAGCTAACAACCTCTACAACTACACTTCTAGCTGCAGCATTGCTCACCTCAATGGCATCATCATTCTCAATTAAATATCACAAGTCTTTAACTTCCAACACATGTTTTATTTTGTCCTTCCGCACCTGAAACCCAGGTCCACCTTTGAACCCTTCAATTGCTCCCAAAGGATCTACTCCAAATCTACTAGACATAATTTAACCTGGCTCTGATACCAATGTAAGATCTTCAAGTCAAATAGATAGATAGATAGTAGTTTTAACGTCAAATAGATAGATAGATAGATAGATAGATAGATAGATAGATAGATAGATAGATAGATAGATAGATAGATAGATAGATAGATAGATAGATAGATAGATAGATAGATAGATAGATAGATAGATAGATAGATAGATAGATAGATAGATAGAGAGTCTTGCAATAGTTTAAATATTCAAACTTCAACTATGTATTGAACTAGTTATGAAGTAATGCTAAAGTAATTAACTTAAACCATACAATCACTGTAGTAATAAACGGTTTTTAAAATAAATTGATCATAACCTGTAGCTAATTTGGTTTTTTAGATTCAAGCGAATTCATTTATAAAAACAAGCCAAACTATATAGTCACCCGTGATCAAATTATCTCTACCTCAATCATACAATGAATCGATACGTATAGATGATATATTCCCTATCTCTGACGGTTGTGCAGCACCAAGCTCAAAGAGCTCGCCTCATGTTTAAATATTATTTGACTGCCCATAGGCCGATTGGCCTCAGTGGACGATAAAAAATCATTCACATTCTATATTTACACTTGTACATAGGTAATATTGAATGAACAATTCAATGGTTTATGCTCTTATAGGTTTATTTTGCACCTATATCTAGGTCATACATTCAATTTTTTCCAATCTGTATATGACCCTAGGTTAAATCCAACTTCCTATGATGTTGCTCTCAGATGTCTATGACGATTATCATGACAGCCAATGATCTTATAACATTTAACACTATATGTGTTACAACATGGGTGTGACCTCAAGGACACTCTCTTTTTAGTGTAAGAGGACCTCTGGCTAGTTCAGTTAACTCGACGATGTGAGGAGCTATGCAATGTTCGAGATGCGAGGTTTCAAAAAAAAATGGGCAGTATGGCGGGAAGCCACCACACTCATTTGTGACCAGTGGCCTCAAAACCACTCTTTATCTTATCTTACTATATGTCACACTTACATTCTATTAATGTTTTTTCTCTTGTGTTTGTCTTAGGGTTTGACAAGAATTTTTGTTACACTCTTGGAAGATAATCAATTTCCTAAGAAATAGGAAAACCATCCACCCCAAAACCACATGATGCATGGATTTCTATGCATGTCAACATGTGCCAGTACATGTATCTAATGTTACACACGTTGATTATTGCTCGACCTCTGACATGATCTTTAAATATAATTATAACCCTATCAATGTACAACTTTGATCACATTATGTGTACCTTGGATCAACATGATTGTGTTTTTTAACTTTTGCAAGAAGATTTTCCACCATCAATTAAACATGAGCACAATCTTCCGCCAATTTTGCACTACACTTCAAACAACCTACAAACTCCATTGTAGCTATGCATTTTGCACATCTATGATTAATGACCAACATCGTCGGCACATGTTTCTAGTTGTCTTTATGTTCCATCCTAATATTAGTAGCTGAATGGTCTGGTTGAGTGGAGAACTCCTTTAAATATGGCCTTGCCACTAATTTGTGTAAAAGTTCTTATCTTTGTTCTGGAATTCAGGTATGATTGTATCAATTGGTATTAGAGCACGGTTTTGATTTTCTTTGGACCTATGAGTAGTGGAACCATTGTTATGATCTCAGTAGTGACCATGAAGCAGGTCAAGAGTTTTGAAGGACGCTGGAATTCAACAAAGCAATAAAGAGGGAAAATACTCCAATGAAAGAAGAACTTGGACAATTTCTCGAGTCTACACTAAAGTAGTGATTTGACTTTAGATAGTTTTGTAGATATACTATATATAACTATGTAGAGCAACCTACATAGTTAGATGCGTGGAACTTGTGAGGAGATACGTGAATTGGAAACCAGTGTTCATTTTTTTGTGCAAGATGATCTATCACCAATACAATTAACTAGATGGCGCGAGGAATTATGCAAAGGTCAGGAGGCACATATGCAAAAAAAGAGCAGTGTATAGAGGGGGCACAACTATTATTTGCGATTAGTGGCCTCGAAACCCATGGTTGGGTTATCTCTAGTTGCTTCCAAATACATTGGCCCAAATTTTTTCGTTGATGTATTGTGTTGGGACATAGTCTCTTTGCTTGATTTAAGCTATGTTTGGCGCATAGTCCACCTTGCTTGATTTGGGCTATGTGTTGGGGCATAGTCCTCCTCTTGCTTGATTTGGGCTTATGCCCTACGTCCATCCATACCGTCCCAAGATCCACTATGGTCTCTGTGAGTGACGTAAAAATTCAATCTAATTTAATTAAATCTAATCTAATGACAGTTTATTGTCGTGCCATGGTCATCATCGTCAATAAATCCTATTGAGAGTTGTTGTCGTGCATTAGATGGTCACCATTCTCAATGTTTTTGGGTTGCCCCTAGGGGGGCAAGCCCTTGTTTATGTGGGTTTATGGCATAATCTAAGCATATGCTAGTATATGCCAAGAATATGCCAATGACTGATTAAAACCGGTTATAGGGTGTAAACTGGCGGTCGTGGCTGTTCTTAGGCATCCATTTCAAAACTGGCTAACCGTGCAAAGAACCAGACAGTTTAGGCCGGAATAGAATAGATCGAATAGATATGCCCAGAAGCATTGCATATTTTTTCTTGGATAGAGGATTTGTGCCTTAGAGATGGCAGAAAGATATGGGGTTCTGCCCGGGGTTCTGCCGTAGGTTCTGTGCCATCGGGATTTTCTTCATGGAAATGGGGTCCTATAAGGATCTTTATTCTGAAAGGATATGGTGTACCGCGATCAAGCGTTCGTGGAATCATTCCTTTGACAAACATCTTGCATTCAGACCAATCATCCAAAATTTGTATTTTCAACTCATCCAGGTGCGTTTGAGAAGGTTTTGGGCTTGGGCATTGGAGATCTTAGGGCTTTGCCTTTTAAAGGAAGAAAACCAGTTTGTATGGTTGCTTCACCAATAGCTCCTTTGGAAAGGGATGATACTCCTCTTCCCAAACTAGACGATAGATTAGAGTTGTTTGATCCTACTGCTGCACCTCCCTTTACTTTGACAGATGTGAGAGCAGCTATAGTGAAACATTGTTTTGAAAAGAATGCTTGGAAATCAATGAGCCATCTGGCCAGAGATGTAGCTATTGTTCTGGGTCTTGCAGCAGGTGCAACATTTGCAAATAATTGGGCGCTCTGGCCTCTCTATTGGTTTGCTCAAGGGACAATGTTCTGGGCGCTGTTTGTTCGTGGTCATGACTGGTAAGCAAATTTGCATTTCTCTTATCCATGTAGATGAGCTAGATCAGCTAGTAAACTTGCTTCTTTACTATTCAAGTAACTATTTAGCATCCTCATGATTTGAGATTGTCAGAAGCTACAGATTCCTAATCTCCCTAATGTTTTTCTTGCTAACAGCCGCCATGGAAGCTTCTCCAATAACAAAAAGCTCAATGATGTTGTAGGGCATGCATTTGTCAATCCTGGTATCGTTCCATTCAACATGATACATAATGTTTGCTTTTATCTTCTGTATTCTTGATTGAGAAACTCCAACTTCGGAGGTGTTGCAAAGACATTCTTGATGTTACAGATGGCACAAGACATTATATTAGCAAGAACAATTGCAGCTGGAGCATAACTGGCACACCTTATGCAAACTTAAAGCAGAGAAGGAACCACCTGAAAATCTCATGCCATTGGCCAACGCACAATGTAAGTTATGAACGCACGGAGATTATGATGTATTAAGTTGCTTTAGCTTATTTTAACCAACAAACACATCTGAATTCATCTTCACTTTCACTTCTTAATGTTCTATTCCAGCATTGTAGCTCTGCCATACCATGATTGTTAAGCAGCCCATTTGATGCTACAACCATGCTTTGCTTCTCGTTCTAGTCTAGCACATAAAATACAGTTGCCAAAGAATATGGGCTCTTAGATTTGCATTGTGCTTCTTGATTCTACAATGCTATTTCTATGGAGAAACATCCAGGTAAGTCATCATTGGGCTAAAATTTGCAGTTAGAGAGTTGTTGTTTTATTATGTTTATGCTAATATGGTAATCAGTCAAAGGTGCCGGGCTATGTAGCAAGCATTGACCTTCTCGTTGTCTTTAATTATATGCCTAGCGTTGCTTAGAAAATCCTTATTGTATGCAGTCTGGTAATACTCTAGAAGCATACAACATCTTTATGGAGCCGGCAGAGCAAGATGTTGTGATTTGAGTTATAGTGGTTGCTGGGATTGCAATCATTTTTTTGAGTGCTATGAAGGGAATTTGTGCAGTTGAATATTTAAAGAACATGAAGCAAGAGGGCATAAAACGAGATGCAGTGACCTTGGGTCTGCCCTTACACAAGGCAGCACAAACTACCAGTTTATGAAAGGCAAATTGGAATCTAATGCCGTCTGAAGGTTACGAGCATCCATGTAGTGCTATCGATTTTGATGCTTATTAGATAGCCCCAGAAATTGGCAAGAGCGTACTAGGGTTTCCTGTACTAGGGTTTCCTGTTATGAACATGCAGAGGCTCTAGATTATGGTGTGGTTTGGGTTTGTAGCAATCTGGTGGTCACTTCTACCCTCCATAGCCAACGCGATGATCATGAATTAAGCCAGGTGTGCTTTGGCAGAGCATGAGTTTGTGTATTGTTGGCTAGGCAGGGATTTATTAGAATGTTTGCACGTTTACTAGTAAATGTAGCAACAGATCTAAGGACGAATTTGCAAGACGGATTTTATGCTAACTGTCATGGGTACTATCATATTTGAAAGTAACGGACCACCTCAACCAGATGGTATTTCATTTCTTCTGCTTATTCTCTGCAATTTGTTCTTAAACTACCGCACCAAAATGGTCCATTCTGCGCTTGAGGAAACGCTGCCGGCTGAGCTTAAATGAGAATTACTTGTTTCTAATCTGCACATCAAGACTTGTTGTGACTGTGAGGAGCCCAAAAATTATTTGCATTGCTATCTAGACCCATTTGCAGCAGACAAACAAGAAGCTTGGTTATTTCGATCCGGCAGTGCTGGTGTTTTGGCAGATTATTACTTCTGTGAGAGGTGCCTCACCTGCTTCTGGAGAATTCGCAACATGGGTAGAACAAAATGCTCACCTAATGCCTCTATAACTCGAGCTGAGTACATAAAAATCCTGAAAGATATTGCCCTACTGATTGATTTTGGGAGGATCTCAGATGGCACATAAATGAAGGATCTCTCTAAGCAAATGGTGAAGGATATGGTGCAGAAAGCTGATCTGGAATCTACAGTTCAAAAAATCATTGGCAAGAAGACACAAGGGGCTGCTCTACAGCAAATGCAACAGCTCTACAGCAAATGCAACTCAGCATTGGAAGGACTACTATAGGCAAGGAAATAAATGAGAGTGTTATTAATCTAGCTGATGACAATGCTACAAATATGGACACACAAGCTGACGAATAGGATGAAGAGGAAGCCCTCCTTCTTAATCAAGTTTTCCTAAATAATACATAAAAATTCTACTGTTGTAGGGCTTTGCACAGCCTGTTATTTATTTGTTTGTGCACATCTATTTTTTTCGAAATCTAAATGCAGTATTTGCATTAATTCTTTACATATTAACCTTTACAATAATGGACAAAGGGTGATAAACCAAGGACCTCTATAGCTTACCCTGTCCTCTTACTCAAAATCTTATCAATACCTTAGTTTTGTTCTACTGTTTGATTCAGAATACTTAGATGAGGCCAACGTGTAGTTCAACCTAGAGATTTTGGAATTACAAACAGTGTCTAATAAGTTTGAGCGTGTTGTCTGGTAACATAACCATTCATAATTTTTTAACATCAATTTGTGCCATGTCTTGATAGATGGTGTGCTGATATAGTGTGGTGAACTTTCAGAGAAAGATAATGGTCCTAAGTCTGCAAATGACATGAAGTTAGTCAATGTGGGGAAGGTTCTTGAGAACAGTAAGACACTTGCAGAATCCAGAGTACCAGTTGGTGAGCTTCCTGGGGGTGTAATTACAATTTATTTGCTTATGGGATTGCTCTTCAGCAGTGCACGGTAAATGAGCATGTGATTCCATATTCCATGGAGAAAGTATCAACTTTTAGCATAAACAATCTGAAAGATCTGAAGGCACATGCAAGTCAGAATTATTTGTTGTAGAAGTCATTTGCTTAAATTCATTATTAATATGAAAAGGCAGGAAATAGCATAGTTCGTGCATACATGAGAGTAGTGCATAGGTTTCTCTACATGTTCTTCATCATTTGCAACTGCATGTTTCTTCCTATTGCAATGCCTTAACATCTTTGCACTTTTGCCATGAAGTTTCAGTTTGCTCATATAGGTGCTGTGTGGACGAACTTTACAATAGCATTTCACATACACAGCAGGACCTTTTATTGCCATGTGCTAGACATAAGGACCTTTTATTGCCATGTGCTTTGGGCCTCGGAACATCTAGAGGTCCTGCATCTATGGAGGGAGCAATAGTTTCCTATCTACTCTTAAAAAGTATTTACGTAATCCTACACTATTATCTACTCTCTAATATAGTGATATAATATGGTAATCTGTCTCTAAATTGTTGTTTCTTATATTTTAATAAATCATAGATGGAGCAATAGTTTCATTTTTGTACAACTTATTTGGCTTTGTATTATTGCCGTATTAATTATGGAGGGAGCAATAGTTTCATTTTTGTAAAACTTATTGGCTTTGTATTATTGCAATAGTTTCATTTTTGTAAAACTTATTGGCTTTGTATTATTGCCATATTAATACAATCAGATAGGTCTTTGTATATGTATGTAGCATGTCTATAGTCCTTTTAAAAGCAAAGTTGAATCTAGCAACAGAAGCCACTCTATGTAACTAAAATTGGAATTCTCATTGAAATCTATCGTGTTTTATTTTATGTTGTATGTAGATTGTGCTGCCATTATGCTGCCATTATATAGGCTTCAAGTCTAACTTTGGACCTTTATTCGCGTCCAATAATGGAAGCCCACATCATACCTATGAACCATTTAAAAATAAGCCTTTGCGAGTGCACTAAGCAAACCATAAAATATTAAAAAGCCTCCCCTACCTTTAAAAAATGGATGGAAAACATCTATTGCAAATCAATTTAGGCAAAAAATAAGAAACAATCCATTGTAGGTAATAATGTATTCAGATGTGAATTTGTTCATTTGGAAACATAACTAAAAAATAACATCCATCTAAAGCGCGCTAACGCATGATTCAATTGCACAACCAAGTTCTTCCACATTGTTCGCACGATTCAATTGCACAACCAAGTTATTCCACATTGTTTGGCTCAACAACACATGTTTGCCTCTATTATGACAACGTAGGGTCTAAGCTGCAATCAAGTTATTCCACATTGTTCGGCTCCACAAACCGTGTACACCACTATTATAACAATGTAGGGTCTAAGTTGCATGCCTCTTGAAATTGCTAACTGTTCATTAACAGAATGTTATTAGAAAACTCATGCCATAGAGAAGTAAATATGGTCACTGAAGGTATAACATACAAGATAACAGAGTCCATATAATTTTTGGAATATTGGATTCAATAAGCATTGGGTGCCATCAGTCTACGTTTTTTATTTTTCCAATGGATCCATCTAACATGTATGTTACAACTTGATGAGGATCAGAGATTTCTTTAGGCCAATCTTCATAATGTCATGCTATCAAATTGAAGTCACAATTTTGATTGATTGTGAAAACATGAAATTGAAGTATGATTTAAGCCACATCACCCTCAGGCCACGGAGGACAACCCTCCGTGCGCAGCACCTTGTTCTATTTGTTAGGATATTGATCTTAGAAGATATGGCCCGGTACACAAAGGAAAACACCATTCAAATATAGTTGAAAGTTCATGTCCAAGAATTCTTCAAATTAGGCTATACAAAAGGTTGCCACATAATAATAGCAAAACGCATTTCGGGCAAACGTCACCGATCACCTACCATGCTTTTCAAGCGAATAGACAAAGGTATTAAGTCTTCATTAGGAGAAAAAGCCGGCAAACCAAACATTAATTATTGTTATAAAGTCAAAGTGGAAGACAAATCAAATTCAATCTGTCACTACAAATGCGTCACTAGATTCCTCACAAAATGGGTTGGTCAAAAGCAACTTCTGATTTATTTATTAGTGATCATCTTCTACATCAACCTGCAAAATGGTTCCATTAGAAGTGTCTATTTAATCTTGAGCTACTTGGGTTCTTGCATGCTTATCACTCAATCAGTGGATCAATGGAGTCCAAGAACTATTTTGGCTGGAGCATTTTTCTGGTTTTCCTGTTATTTCTAAACAATGAAGCATTGGCACGGTGATCCGCAGGCTTTTATGATCAGACTTGTCCTGAGGCTGAGTCTATTGTCAGGGATCAAATGAGCCAGATGATATTTAACGATCCTCGTATAGCTGGTCCCCTTCTCAGAATGCATTTTCATGATTGTTTTGTTCAAGTACAACAAACATCAACCCTTAATCCTTTTCATTTGGGTAAATTATAATCAGATTAAAATATAACAATCTGTTGTTATTCTATGTGCAGGGATGTGATGCCTCTATTCTTCTGGATGACATAGCCACCATGCAAGGAGAAAAAAATGCACGCGCAAATAAGAATTCTCTTCGAGGATATGAGTACATAGATCGGATCAAAGTTGCATTGGAGAAAGCGAAGGCCTCGGTGTAGTATCATGTGTGACATAGTAACCATAGTTGCAAGAGACGTGTAGCTCGCAGTACGACTTAAAATACATATTTACGCATCCTTTTTACTAATTCATATCTAATATAACATGAGTCTAACATGAATCTATATATTGTCGGCATTATAATATGAACCTATGTTGTTTGATCTAAATGCGCATGGGAGGACCATCATATGATGTGCTTCTAGGGCGCAGAGATGCATTAAGTGCAAATTTTACACGTGCCAATCTGAGATATGCGGCCAGACCGATTCTACACTATCTCGACTCATAACAAAATTCGCAAACAAGGGTTTATCTCGCAAAAGGAAATGGTGGTTTTATCGGGGATCACATACCATAGGCGATGCGGTGTCTTTGTTATTCTTCCAAGGGTTTACAATTTTCAAAACACCGGGAGCCCCGATCCGCAATAAGCCCTAATTTGCTAATCCAAAACAAGCTCAATGCCCCCAAAGCGAGACGGAAATGTGTCGGCTCCTCTGATGGATGTAGCAACTCCTATTAGATTTGATAATAACTATTATAGAAACTTACAGGCAAATATGGGGGTGCTGATTTACGACCCGTGTTCTACAAAGCTAGCCGCCATTTATTATTCCTGATGCCACAGTGTCCATGTATGTTGATGCAGAGGATAGCTTCTTCAAGGATTTTGCTGCGGCTATGGTGAAGATGGGCAGTATCAGCCCTTTAACCGGAACACAAGGCGAAATTAGAACACAGTGCCGAGCTATCAATACTAACAGTTCTTAAGAGGAAAATAGTTCTTCAAGGACTCATATATTTGTTGCAATAAATGGCCTAGATTCTATGGTGCCAAAAAATAAAGGGAGAAACTCTGAAATACCCTTATGTTTTGCTAAAATTAATAAAACGCCCCTAGTTTTGGAGGTATTTTTATGGAAATGATCATAACTTTTTTGTGATGATCCAAATGAGAATGAGTCTTTCAGATATATTATAGAAGAGATTGAGATCTTTCCATGAAAGTTAACATCTCCTGAATCGGATTCCGAAATCTCATGTTATGGTCTCAAGTTGCTGGATCGAATCACGGTTGGCATGGTTTTTGCAAGGCAGTGCCCTCAAAAAAATAGCTGCTGTGAGAGTGAGGAAAAAGCGGCGCCATCACCAACCTAGCGAAATCATAGCAGTGGCTATGGCGCCAGATAGCTAAGGTAGTGCTCTGCCGGATAGGTAAGGATAGCTAAGGACCAAACTCCTTTTGAGATTTTCTTCAAAAATTAGAAAGGATATTGAAAAAGTCAGTGTCCATGTCATAATTGTATTTGGGAAATGTCATGATGTAATTGTATTATGGCAAATGAACTATGTGTAAAAGGCACATGAATAATCTGTAAAAAGGCATGCGCAAATGAATACATTAAACAAGGTGCTGCACACGGAGGGTTGCCCTCCATGGCCAAAGAGTGAAATGGCTTAAATCATAGTTCAAAGTCATGTTTAACTTAACTAAGCATGTGGAAATCCATAACCCTGAACATTTGGAAACAAAATTCTCTGTAGCCAGACGAACTACCTTTATCTTTCAAAATGCAGCCAATGTAGATATGCGAGATGCAGCTCTAGACTAGGCATGTAGGCCAGAAGCCAGAGCCTCAGAACAGACGCACAGTACGGGCTTCGATCAACTGAGCCACTTGAATTTGCATATTGTAGGGGTCGCAAAAGACAGTTCAGGTTCATGTTTAGATACAGATGCAGTTACACATTTCTTTTTAGGTACAATGTATCCCCAGAACCCAGGATCTTTACAGTGCAAAGAGTGGGTGCACATCAGCATGACAGGCCATGCCACCTCCTGGTGTGTTTTTTGGATCCTTGAGATAGGCTACATGTCTTGCAGCATGGTAGTCACCTTAAAGGCATTTGCTTCTCAGTACATGAGGATCTCTTGTCCATACAACTAACCCATCAGCGAGACGAGGTCTGCAAGGTTCGAGAGGCCAGGCCCCAGAAGAAATGGGCAGTATATCGCAGAGGCTCAGCAATTGTTCGTGATCAGTGGCTTCCAAATCCCTGGCTGGGGTATTTCTAGGTGCCTCCCCACGTTTGATTTGGTATCTTTGGTTTTGTTAACAAAACTTGTAAACTTGTACAGTTCTTGGTTCGGTGATAAGGCTTTTTAGTCTTCTAGTTTTTGTTTGGGCTTCGGCCCTTTGCTTTGTACCGTCCCATGGCCCGGGGGGTCTCCGTGGACATAAAAATGCTTATCTTATCTTATCTTATCTTATCTTATCTTATCTTATCTTATCTTATCTTATCTTATCTTATCTTATCTGTGTTAATATATTTCAATTTTCTAAACTCCTAGTCAAGCACGATGTTTTTGCTTCATAATTCTGAAGCATATACTTCCACATTTGCCTAGGACTCTTGCCCCTAATTCTTATCACATTACTATCTCCTACCTTACTCATAATAATGCCCGGAGCTTCTTTTATTTTAGCTTGCTCAAACTTCCCCTCATCACTAACACTCCTACTACTAGAGTCACAACTTGTTCCACGGTTCTACCACCACTAGAACCTTCATTGGTAGACGAGTTAACAACCTCTACAACTACACTTCTGGCTGCAGCATTGCTCACCTCAATAGCATCATCATTCTCAATTAAATATCACAAGTCTTTAACTTCCAACACATGTTTTATTTTGTCCTTCCGCAGGTCCACCTTTGAACACTTCAATTGCTCCCAAAGGATCTACTCCAAATCTACTAGACATAATTTAACCTAGCTCTAATACCAATGTAAGATCTTCAAGTCAAATAGAGAGTCTTGCAATAGTTCAAATATTCAAACTTCAACTATGTATTGAACTAGTTATGAAGTAATGCTAAAGTAATTAACTTAAACCATACAATCACTGTAGTAATAACAGTTTTTAAAATAAATTGATCATAACCTGTAGCCAATTTGGTTTTTTAGATTCAAGCGAATTCATTTATAAAAACAAGCCAAACTATATAGTCACCCGTGATCAAATTATCTCTACCTCAATCATACAATGAATCGATACTTATAGATGATATATTCCATATCTCTGATGGTTGTGCAGCACCAAGCTCAAAAAGCTCGCCTCATGTTTAAATATTATTTGACTGCCAAACAATTCTATATTTACACTTGTACATATTAAATATTGAATGAACAATTCAATGATAAGCGTATTTCTTCTCAGGTGATGCTTCAAGAAATTCGTAAGAAGTTGTATAATTGCTTTCAGATCTCCAATTGGCCTGATCGTATTAAAATTCCAATATGGAGTGATCATCTTAAAGTGATTGATGCTTCTGGGACATTTCTTACTTCTAGAAGTACTTTGTAATATTTTGAGTGTATAATATGAAGTAAATCACGTTCTTCAAAAAAAAAAAACAATTCAATGGTTTATGCTCTTATAGGTTTATTTTGCACCTATATCTAGGTCATACATTCAATTTTTTCCAATCTGTATATGACCCTAGGTTAAATCCAACTTCCTATGATGTTGCTCTCAGATGTCTATGACGATTATCATGACAGCCAATGATCTTATAACATTTAACACTATATGTGTTACAACATGGGTGTGACCTCAAGGGCACTCGCTTTTTCGTGTAAGAGGACCTCTGGCTAGTTCAGCTAACTCGACGATGTGAGGAGCTATGCAATGTTCGAGACGCGAGGTTTCAAAAAAAATAGGCAGTATAGCGGGAAGCCACAACACTCATTTGTGACCAATGGCCTCAAAACCACTCTTTATCTTATCTAGATCACACTTACATTCTATTAATGTTTCTTCTCTTGTGTTTGTCTTAGGGTTTAACAAGAATTTTTGTTACACTCTTGGAAGATAATCAATTTCCTAAGAAATAGAGAAAACATCCACCCCAAACCCACATGATGCATGGATTTCTATGCATGTCAACATGTGCCAGTACATGTATCTAATGTTACACACGTTGATTATTGCTCGACCTCTGACATGGTCTTTAAATATAATTATAACCCTATTAATGTACAACTTTGATCACATTATGTGTACCTTGGATCAACATGATTGTGTTTTTTAACTTTTGCCAGAAGATTTTCCACCATCAATTAAACATGAGCACAATCTTCCGCCTCCCATTTTTCACATACATCTAGTACATCATTCTCCAATTTTGCACAACACTTCAAACAACCTACAAACTCCATTATAGCTATGCATTTTGCACATCTATGATTAATGACCAACATCGTCGGCACATGTTTCTAGTTGTCTTTATGTTCCATCCTAATATTAGTAGGTGAATGGTCCGGTTGAGTGGAGAACTCCTTTAAATATGGCCTTGCCACTAATTTGTGTAAAAGTTCTTATCTTCAGGTATGATTGTATCAATTGGTATTAGAGCACGGTTTTGATTTTCTTTGAACCTATGAGTAGTGGAACCATTGTTATGATCTCAGTAGTGACCATGAAGCAGGTCTAGAGTTTTGAAGGATGCTGGAATTCAGCAATAAAGAGGGGAAAAACTCCAATGAAACAAGAACTTGGACAATTTCTCGAGTCTACACTAAAGTAGTGCTTTGACTTTAGATAGTTTTGCAGATATACTATATATAACTATGTAGAGCAACCTACATAGTTAGATGCGTGGGACTTGTGAGGAGATACGTGAATTGGAAACCAGTGTTCATTTTTTTGCAAGGGGGGTTCACTCAATGGTCACGTACGTACCAACTGAGTGAACTTTTAGGGGTTTTTTATTGCCTTGGTCGTAGGTATACGGTCGGGAAATCATACGGGTGGGAAGGAGAGATTCCGTAGATGATCGATTTGGGGAGCTGATCCATTTGACGGAAAAAGGTACAAAGTCGGAAAGGGATTATATAATTTGGCACAAAAGGTACACAAAAGGTACAAAAGTCGGAAGGGGATTATATAATTTGGCACAAAGGGTCTTCACAAAAGGTACAAAGTCGGAAAGGGATTATATAATTTGGCACAATCAATCGTAAATCTACGGATAGGGTCTATATTGTATGTTAGTTCGAAAAACCGTATGGTATGGGTTTTTCTACTCCAAAAAGCCGTATACAGGGGTTTTTCTATGACCCCTCGAACGCAGATGCCATCTGTCCATATATAGAGGTGCACCCCCCGGGTTTTTTTGTGCAAGATGATCTATCTCCAATACAACTGACTAGAAGGCATGAGGAATTATGCAAAGGTCAGGAGGCACATATGCAAAAAAAGAGCAGTGTATAGAGGGGGCACAACTATTATTTGCGATCAGTGGCCTCGAAACCCATGGTTGGGTTATCTCTAGTTGCTTCCAAATACATTGGCCCAAATTTTTTCGTTGATGTATTGTGTTGGGACATAGTCTCCTTGCTTGATTTAAGCTATGTTTGGCGCATAGTCCACCTTTCTTGATTTGGGCTATGTGTTGGGGCATAGTCTTCCTCTTGCTTGATTTGGGCCTATGCCCTACGTCCATCCATACCGTCCCAAGATCCATTATGGTCTCTGTGAGTGACGTAAAAATTCAATCTAATCTAATTAAATCTAATCTAATGACAATTTATTGTCGTGCCATGGTCATCATGGTCAATAAATCCTATTGAGAGTTGTTGTCCTGAGGCTGAGTCTATTGTCAGGGATCAAATGAGCCAGATGATATTTAACGATCCTCGTATCAAACATCAACGGTTAATCCTTTTCATTTGGGTAAATTATAATCAGATTGGAATATAACAATCTGCTGTTGTTCTATGTGCAGGGATGTGACGCCTCCATTCTTCTGGATGATACAGCCACCATGCAAGGAGAAATAAATGCAGGCGCAAATAAGAATTCTCTTCGAGGATATGAGTACATAGATCAGATCAAAGTTGCATTGGAGAAACAGTGCCCTAGTGTAGTATCATGTGCTGATATAGTAACCATAGTTGCAAGAGACTGTGTAGCTCTGGTACAGCTTAACATACATATTTCTGCATCCTTTTTACTAATTCACATCTAATATAACATGAGTCTAACATGAATCTACATATTGTCAGCATTATAATATGAACCTATGTTGTTTGATCTAAATGCAGACAGGAGGACCATCATATGATACAGGCCAATACAGATTTGCCAGCACCAAATTCTACACTATCTCAGCTCATAACAAAATTCGCAAACAAGGGTTTATCTGCAAAGGAAATGGTGGTTTTATCAGGCTCACATACCATAGGCAGAGTGCGGTGTGTTGTTATTCTTCCAAGGATTTACAATTTTCAAAACACTGGGAGCCCTGATCCGGCAATAAGCCCTAATTTGCTAATCCAGCTGCTGTGACGTTCCAGGACAGTATACGGTCCCAGGACGTATACTGTACTGCCCCGTCACGCGTACACGCCACCCCGACTGACTGACGTGTACGCTAACGTGTAGCCAGGTGGGTAGCCCTAGGGGGCAACTTGCAAGGAATATGTGCAACTATTAATGTGCACATTTTCCAATGTACACATTAATGTGGGCACACACTTCCATATGGACACTTGATGCCAAGTGGGCCATACCCAAGTGTGCAATTAATGTGCACATTTTCCAATGTACACATTAATGTGGGCACACATTTCCATGTGGGCACATTTTGCCACCTAGCCATTAAAGGCAAGTGGGCCCATTCCCAATTATCCCACATGCCTAAAGGGGATAATTGGAAACCCTAGCCAACCCCATGTCTATTTAACGAGGGAAACCCTAACTTACCCATTTTTCGTTTCTAGGGTTTTAGAGCTCTGTTTTGGCTGCCTCAAGAGCCAAAACCGCCTCCCAGACTCTGCCTGAGAGAATTGCACCATTAGTTTCCATTGATTCGAGCGTTTCAGCAGGATGGTCAAGCTCAGGTCAGGAGGAGCCACTCAAGGATCAGGTATTTGGCCAATTGAATAGTCTAAACCCTATTCCAGTCATAGAATCAGTAGGTTTAGCCTATTAAATTGCCCATAGCAGCCTTCTAGATCTCTAGATATCAGACTCTAACTAAAGAACCTAACTCTATGATATAGATTAGATATAGTTCTTTAGTTCTTCTGTGATATATATGGATGATGTATCTCTATGAACTCCTTGTATTGGGAAGGGGGGTAGAGACCTCAAGCTTGGTAGTAGATGCTCCTAGATTAGCCTCTCTAGCACACTATAGATTCGGCCTGTGTACAAGAACCACACCTGGTTGTGGGTGAAGGGGCCAGACTGGCTAAGAAGGAGGTTCCTGTTCTGACTCTTGAACGACCCCTCTGGTGTGTAAGGCCTACCGGGGATCATTGTGACTAGGTCTAATGGCTTACCACTGAGTGCGGGTAAGGCATGGACTCGACACCCGTGAAGTGGTGTTCACTTTCCAGTGGGTTCAGTCGAATACGGGCAGTGGCCCTCTAGTCACCTTGAGTCAGCAGGTAGATCTCTGGGGGGAGTGATTCCCTCCTGCCCCATCGGAACTGGGGAGATGAAACCCAGGAATAGCCCCCTTGGCTATGCATCCGGCGGGCTACAGTCAGGTCCCAACACTTTTCAGCCTACTCTGCAAAGTGTGCACAGGAGGGGCGGATGGAGTGGACAACCCAGTGCCATGTTCTTATGCCAGCCCAATCCATTGTCATGATTCTGTCTGCAACGAACTCTGGAGACCCAAGCCGTCAGTCGTCGCTTTGAGTCTGAGCCCTGGGTAGGATTCCCCTATGTATTGTGCTGATCATTGTCTATGCAGATGTGATGTACCACCCTCAGCGGTGGATATATGTGTTGCTCTTATATACTGACATGTATGTTTACGCTTCCGCAGCTAGGTAGGCCATGAGGGAGACGGGGTAAAATGACCCCTTCACTCTTCCCACTGGAACCCGCCACGGTTGCAGTGTCATGTGGAGGGCCCTGTATCGGCATGGAGCTGGTATAGGGGTGTTGGCCCGTTGGCCAACATTTTATATTCTGTAAACTTGCCTACATTTGGTTTTCCATAGCTATCATTTTTCCTAAGTTTTATTTTAGCTAAGCCCCAATAACCGGAATTTTCCCTCCCAAGACACCATGCTCTTTTCTTTTCAATAAGTTGTTCCAAGATTGGGATGCCGTGTGATATTTTGGGCATCTTATCTTATGCCGAGGAAGAAAGATTCATTGCGAAATTTTTGGAGTCGGTTTTCGGTGCAGAGGCTTTTATAAGGGCGGCAATTGCAGTACAAAAGACACAGGCCGATTGCAAGGGATTTGCTTGCACAGCTTTGTCATGATAATTCCATTTGTACTCTTTTATAAATTTTGAATATTGTTGAGAGATGCTGTTTGCTCTTGCTATATCCCCCTTGAAGTTGTCCCAGAACTGTATTGTGTCCATTGATTGTTTATAATAGCTGGATTTGGTGCTTATTGTTTATAATAACTGGATTTGGTGCTTCATAGATATCAAATACGCTATTATTTACTGCCAAAACGTAAATCGTGAGTTTCTTGGTAAAAAAAAAAAAAGCTTGAAACAAGCAGGCTTGTGGTTCAGAGACGCTTTGCCAGAAAAATAATTCTTGTGGTTGTGCTAGTTTCACAGAATCAAGTTCTGCCATATCTCTCATTACATTTGCGTATCTATTCATTGTTTTGCACAAGGGCTTGAATTGTGCCCTTAAACAATTCTGGAGGTCCTAACCATTGTGGACTCCAAATCGTGTGTTGGCCCAGAACCAGGCTGAGGCCAAACATATTTGGAGGTCCTACCGAGATTTTTACCTGGATGGTGTAATTTTGGCTCACTTTTGATGTTACATTGAACAATAATGGGAGATGAAGATTTGCGCAGCTATTGTCATCAGTTTCGGGAAATCTTGATGCAAATTCGTGATGATATCCCATTTCATCATTTACTTGGATGTTTTATACATGGCTTGGAATTCAGGCCTGAGATTTACTCGCAGATGTATGCTTATTTCAAACTAGGATCCTTTGATAACTGGATGCAGGTCTTTCACATGGTGAAGGACGTTGCAGATAAGTCTGCTTATGTGCAGACCGCAGTGATAGCTGAAGAAGATGCCAATGATAATGCTGCATATGATGACGAGGAACATGATGATGTGATTCCTTTTCCTGAAATGGCAAGTGGAGAATCTGAGGTATGCACTTATTGTGATTTGCTAGGCCACATCGTTAGTGAATGCCAAGTATTAGAATTTCATAATTTGCATAAAGCAGCTGAAGGATGCGCATATTGTGGTTTATTAGGACACAAACTTGATGAATGTGAAGTATTAGAATACTGTAAGTTGCATAATTTATGCACCTACTGCAAGGTAGAAGGTCATTCAATACAAGATTGTCAGCAGGTCACAGACTTTCATAGAGATTTTCACATGCATCAAAAGCAAAGACTAGGTTCAGATATTAGTGCTGGATGTGAACAAATGCCAAGGACAGATTTGCCAAAGGCAAAGGAACCTGTATTACCAAATCTCTTTGGTTTGCATTGGCCCTTTAATGTTCGTATAGATGAAGTAGAGAATACAGATGTAGATTGTGACTCAGGTTTTTTGGCCGGAGAGACAGTGGTTCAAAAGTCTGATGCTATTCAAAAATGCAATTCTACTGAAGTGTCCGATGAACAGGAAGGTCCAGAGGTCTCTCACATACTCCAGCTACAAACTGCCCCAATGAGAAATGAAGGAGCGATTAAGCAGAATTCAATATGTCCAGATGAAATATCAAAGTTAAGCTTCGGTCTTGAAAGTTTGTTTGAAGAAGTAATACAGGAAAAGGAAAGCATACTATTAATGAAGGAAGCTTTTAAGCAACAGACAGAGATTGGATATAAGGCTTGTGATAAAGAAATCTTGCATGTGTTAGAAGTACATTTGGATGTTGCAAATAAGTTCAAAGAGTCCGTAAAGAGACTGGAAAACATGGTTCTAGAGGAGGAAGATTTAAAGCAAGACTTAATGTCTGCACAGGAGGAATGTGAAGAGGAGATGTTGCAAGCACCAGAGGTACTATTAGATTTTGGCTTTGCAATTTTATTTGAACAGGCACTAGACAGTGAATGCATGAGTCCAGTAGCAGACATGAAGTGCATACAAGCCACTGATCTCCCTTATCCCAGTTTTCTGAATATTTCCAACAACATTCCTATTCTATTATCTTCTGCCATCTTCTTTGCAAGCACCATATCCATACCTGATCCATTGTCTCCTGTTAATGCCAGCTCTGAATTCATTGCAGCCAACATAAACTTTTCTAATGCCATACACGATGTCTTCTCAAATGCCTTGGTACATACTGCCGTTTTTCCTGTCTTCTCAGATGCACTGATGTTGCTTGCTATCAGTGAAAATAATTGCCCTATCAAAACCATTTCGTTTACCTTGCCGTTGCCAAAACCATTATTTACTGCTATAGCAAGCTTTGAGCCTACTGCTACACATTGTACTAATGCTGTCCTACACATTGCCAGTACAGATCAATATCCTGTCAAATCCATTTTCTGTATTTTCACATTTGAGGCATTGTCTACTGTTAAGAAAAGCCCTGCTCATTCTACAATAGCCGGTTTGCCCATTCCTGAGCTGCCTGTTAAACTCTTCATTCAGGAAAATAAAGAAAACCAGCTTTGCATATATCTGCCTACTTGCTTATCATCACCCTCTTGTTTCGAAGCTCAAAAGAATGCTCCGTTTTTGCTTTTGTATTGCCCTAAGCGGTCCCTCTAAAACCGGAATTGGATGATCTGCAAACCCTGATTTTCGGCTGAGGGGACCAGCCTGTTTCGTTTGGGCCTATGTTGGCCCGTTGGCCAACATTTTATATTCTGTAAACTTGCCTACATTTGGTTTTCCATAGCTATCATTTTTCCTAAGTTTTATTTTAGCTAAGCCCCAATAACCGGAATTTTCCCTCCCAAGACACCATGCTCTTTTCTTTTCAATAAGTTGTTCCAAGATTGGGATGCCGTGTGATATTTTGGGCATCTTATCTTATGCCGAGGAAGAAAGATTCATTGCGAAATTTTTGGAGTCGGTTTTCGGTGCAGAGGCTTTTATAAGGGCGGCAATTGCAGTACAAAAGACACAGGCCGATTGCAAGGGATTTGCTTGCACAGCTTTGTCATGATAATTCCATTTGTACTCTTTTATAAATTTTGAATATTGTTGAGAGATGCTGTTTGCTCTTGCTATATCCCCCTTGAAGTTGTCCCAGAACTGTATTGTGTCCATTGATTGTTTATAATAGCTGGATTTGGTGCTTATTGTTTATAATAGCTGGATTTGGTGCTTCATAGATATCAAATACGCTATTATTTACTGCCAAAACGCAAATCGTGAGTTTCTTGGTAAAAAAAAAAAAGCTTGAAACAAGCAGGCTTGTGGTTCAGAGACGCTTTGCCAGAAAAATAATTCTTGTGGTTGTGCTAGTTTCACAGAACCAAGTTCTGCCATATCTCTCATTACATTTGCGTATCTATTCATTGTTTTGCACAAGGGCTTGAATTGTGCCCTTAAACAATTCTGGAGGTCCTAACCATTGTGGACTCCAAATCGTGTGTTGGCCCAGAACCAGGCTGAGGCCAAACAAGGGGGAGAACTTCTGTTTGTATACGGTGAGTGCACCGTATACGAGTAGGGGACGTCACAGTGGTATCAGAGCAATGTTCTTGGCGACCAAGAGCAAAGCACTGACCATGTTCCCAGTAGTACTAACTCGATAGGATCCTTAAACCTCGAAAAGTGGGGAAAATGTTTTCTCATTCTTGTAGTAGATGCTAAGCTAGTAACAGTTAGAAGTGACCGAAAACATAATGAAAACATAAAAAGACTGAAATTGGTGAGCCAACTTCCAAAAAGTAGGGTGGTCTCACACGTCGCGCCGGGACAGGAAATGAGATTCTCATTTTCGGGCTGGGCGCAACGTGTGAGACATTCAGCTTAAACACACCAAAAAGTCACAAATCACAGAAAATTAACTTGATAATTCTAATTTTGAGTTAAGAATTAGTAAAATGAGCATCTTATATGTGTAGAAAGCATAAAATCTAGCAGTAGGCCCCACCATGTCTCACACGTCGCGCCAGAGCAGGAAATGAGCTTTTCATTATCGGTCTGGGCGCAACGTGTGAGACCATGTTTAAATTTAGGTGTTTTAGATGTTTTAGGCAACCCAGAAAGGTAGTTTGAAAGTTGACCTAAAATTGCCCCTATAAGTAGACCTCGACTCTCTCATTTTCGCGTACCCTGCTTAGAAAAATCTGCTCTCCTTTGCAAAGGCGATCTTCTGGCGCATATCTCGGATCGGCGAACCGTCAAATATGGCCCGCACAAAGCAGACCGCCAGGAAGCCCCGCCGACGCGGATCCTCCAGCGCTAGTGACCCCGGCCTGATTCAGAGGATATTGCAAGAACGCCTTTTCCGGCAAGGCGAATCTTCTTCCAGCGAGGAGGAGGGATCGGACCGGAGCGACCAAACGGAGGTCATAGAGGAGGAGCGGCCAGACATTATGGAGCAAATTCTCGAGGAGATCGCAGAGGAGGAGAGGAGAAGCAGGGAGCAACGGGAACAGATAGGGCAGCCGACAGTCGAGGAGCAACTCGAGGCTTGGACCCGCCCTCAGGGAGGAGGAGGAGGAGAGAGAGGTAGAGGCAAATGGGCTTAGCTCCCCCCAAGAAGCGAACCTCAAGGCCTTCATCGGTAAGTATGAAGACAAGGAGCGCCACGGAGCAGAGGATCGAAGAACCGAAGACGACTAACCACAAATGGGCGGGGTCAAGAAGAGGAAGGCCAAGAGCATCAAGGCGCCAACGCGTAAGAGTCGCTAAAAGGTGGTAAGCCAGCGCAGGGCCCTCATATCAATGAGCCGTCAGTGAATGGGCTCGCCGACGTGACTTCGGGACGATGATTACGTCCCCAACACAGAGGGGGCGAGTTCTTCAAAACCCTCGCCCGTAGAGAAGGAAGTACCCGAGCAGGTGGCACCTGAGTAGGAGCAGCCTGGACAGCCGCAGAAGCCCCCACCTTTCGCGACGTGGGATAGGGTTAAAGCCCCGCGGCCACAACGGGAGGCATACGTGATAGACCCGGTCAAGGTCTATCAAAAGAAGATTAAGGAGCACAACGCCTATATGGCGAAGTGGGAGGCATACAATGCTTATTACCAGCAGCACAGGGTACGGACAATTGAAGGCGGACACCCGACGAGGAGTCAGACCCTGAAGCCGCCACCACCAAAGCCCAAGCCTCCCAGAGCACCAGGAAAGAAGCGGAGCAAGAGCAAGCAGAAGGAGCAGAGAGCTCTCAAGGAAATCCGGCATTTCCAGAGAAGTTACAGACTCTTGATCCCCCGGGCACCATTTCAACGCTTGGTCCGAGAAGTGATGCAGGAGTACAACACGGACATGCGAGTGACTGATGAAATGTTGTTGTGCCTACAGGAGGCAGCAGAGGCGAAAATAGTGCAGCACTTTGAAGATTCAACGGCCTGCACAGTGCACGCGAAGAGGGTCACGCTCATGAGGCAGGATATGTTTTTGGCCAGACACATCAAAGGAGAACGGCCTTGAACTTCTTGTAAATAATAAAAATTTTTGTTAATATAAAGAATTTTTGTGTAAATAATGAGTTCAATCTTGTTTAATTAAGTTAAGATATATTTCTGGCTTTTATTTTGGGTAAATTGGAGTTTTTGAGCAAAATTGAGACGATGTCTCACACGTCGCGCCAGGACAGAAAATGAGATTTTCATTTTTGGGTTGGGCGCAACGTGTGAGACCATGCCCATAAATGCCCAAAACTGCTCCAAATTGACCAAATAGGGGTCAATTCTGCCTAACTCGACGAGTTTAGTAGAATTACAGCCTTAGATTATCCAAATTGATTAAGTTTAGCCCATTTAGAACCCATGTCTCACACGTCGCGCCAGGACAGAAAATGAACTTTTCATTATCGGTCTGGGCGCAGCGTGTGAGACCTCGCACCATTTTCTTCACCAAATGATCTCCAAATTGTTGCAATAGGTTCATTAGTTGTTCTTAACATGCTTCAAACCTAAAAATAGTCCTCAAATTCTCAATTGCACCCTTTAATAGATCAGAGTCACCCAATCTCAGTAAATTCTAGGTCATCCAAAAATTAGGGTTTTCCCCTTTTCTATAAATAGGTCCTCCATTTCTCATTTAGCACCCTGCAAGTTTGCTCTCCACTGCTTAGGCGATCTTCCAGCTCCCTGAGGCGCTTCTGCATGCCGAGGCGGATGTCAACGACATCTTCCAAGTCTTTGGGAAAGAAATTGATATCCAAGCTATGCTAAATGCAACCCCAGCATATAGGCAAGTGTTAGCAGAGTTTCAAGCTAGGGTAGGACCCTCCCTTGTTCAGGTTCCCCCTTACATAGGATATTTCGTTCCCCGCCCATCTCTTCAAGCAGCCTTGGGTGATGTCCCCAACATTGCCAAGTACCTAACTAACAAGGCGCAGAGGCTGCCAGACTACATGGTCCTGACAGCCAACAGACCAAGTATTTCTCCTACAATCGCCCTAGCTATTTTCTTGTCCCAAATAGCCCGAAAACCCAATGGGGGCAACCTCTATCCCTCCGATGGAGGTGGACCCCATAGCAGCGCAGAGGAGAGGAGCTTGCTTTCTACAAAGACAAGAGCAGGAAGGAGCAGAGGAAGAAGAAGAGGAGTCGGACGACAATAAGTACACGGAGCTCGACTCAAAAGAAGAGCGGCAACAAGCAAAACAGGAGCTGGTCAACCCGGCGAAAGCCGAAATGCCCGACTATCGAGTTGCTCCCCCCACTTGGGCTAGGCATCACAAGCCTAGCCCCTATCATCATCAATGGAGAGGAGTATCTACTCCTCACCGACATCGAACCCTTCCCATGCGGGAGAGGGAGCTCGGATTGATGAACTGCTCCACCCAGCCACGGCAGTCCGGACTTGGGCGACTTCATCGTCCCGGGAGCCTCGGACTTTCCTTCAAGTGAGGGAGGCCGACACCTACACGAAGTCGACTTCCGACATCCAAGCCTACAGCAGCATCAGGCAAATGATGGACGAGCGAGAGCTGCCAACGGAGGAGGAGTTCCTCGCCCTCCAAGAACAGATGGGGATCCGTGGGAAGACCACGAGCATCCTAATGCCCAGACCTTCGACACCACCCCCCAAAGAAGAGGAGCAGAATCGACCTCAGCGAAGTCGACTCCACAATTGAAGACTCACCGGAGCTCACCGAGATAGAGGTCGACGAATCACGGCCAAGATAGAGCGAGGAGGTCAAACAAGTGGAGAATCATCCGCGACGCACAACGACAGATCCCTGAGGTACTACCTGCCACTGCTGCTAGATGGGAGAGTAGCGGTGATACACCGCAAGTTCAGCCCCAGAGGTGAAGAAGGGGTGTTCATGCTGATTGCACTCTCAGGCTTCGGCAGGCATGCTCGAATAGCGGCAAACGTCGACTATGCTGTCCTAGTCAAGAGGGCAATGGCACTTGACCTCTTCGACTTCGCCATACCCCATCGACGGCAGGCGAGATTGGCGGTGACCGCGGCCCTTACAGCCGACCGCAGGGTGGAAGAGCTGGCGAGAGCCTTGCAGGGCGGCTCGTCAGCAAGCGTCATCAGGAACTTGGGTCATTCGGTAGGAACGGCCCAAGTTAAGAAGTTCCTTGAAGACAACCCGTCTTACCGGCGATTCCAAGACTAGTTAGACTCTTGATCCCGGAGACTTTTGTACTAAAATATTATATAATATATGAATATAATTTCTGTTGCACTTTAAATGTTTTGTTGATGTATTTTTGCCCCACAACTATACCAACAAACATAAACAATGCAAGAGAACAAGTAAAACTAACCATATAGCCATGAATTACTTGTGTATGCAGTTAGAGGCCTAAGCTCAGGGGAACGACAATGCCGAGACCATATAGAAGAACAGAGTCTGCCCAGGCCACCTCCGGCAAGGAACCTGTTCGAGGAATTTGGACCCATGACCCCAGAAGAGGAAATATCCCAGATGAGGATGGACCTTGAGCAGATAAAGGCCTTGCTGGCCGCGCAAGCAGGAGCAGGTTCGGTGGGCAACGCTCAGTTGCCGCAAGCATCAGCTCGGAGAGCAGGAAGGGACAAGAAGAGGAACAAGAGAAGGAGATCCTCCAGCCCGGAATCTTCCGACTCAAGCTCAAATTCAGACTCCGACTCCGAGGAAGACGAAGAGCAGGCCCAGGACCGAACAGACGCAAGGCAGAGGAACACTGCAGATGCAAGGCAGAGGGACGCCATAGACGGACGACAAAGGGACACCAGGGCCTCTGACTACCAGAAGAAGGTAGATTCCGCACTGGGCAATGTATGGAAGGTCCTGAATCGAACAGCCTCGGGGGAGAACAGGTCAGGATTAGAAGCAGAGGCATGGCTGGACGAAATGAGTGAGTACGGCAATGCTTATGGCATGAAGGATAAAGACAAAGGCAGAGTGGCAACAGCCAACTTGAAAGGAGCCGCACGGATTTGGTGGAAGGGTTATGCAAAGGCACATGGCTTAAGCAGGGATGCTTGTAAGTTCAGAAAGTTTGCTAAAGCCTTCAAGCGCCATTACGTCCCAAGGGAACATAAGTCCAAGATGATGCAAATAGCTTCTACAAAGTTGCGGCAAAGGCAACAAATCTGTCCGAATATACTACAGGAATTCATGAGGTCGAGGTCAGATGTGCCAAAATTGGGTGAGAAGCATGCAAAGAGAAAGCTATATTGAGGGGTGAATGAGGAGATCCGCAAGCTTGTGAGGGCAATAAATCCTAAGACAGTGTCGGAAGCAGAGTCCACGGCAATAAGCTTGCAAGGAACGGGACCTCAGAATAGCGGGCAGAGGCAAAGCAAAGACTACCGGGATAAAGGCAAGGCAACAGAAGCTATAGCCCTAGGGCAGCCAAATCAGTCCAAATAGAGCCCCATATGGTGGCAAACTGTGGGAAACAAAGCAGGAGAAGAAGCGGTGTCCTTCAAGGACAAGCGGGAGGGGTCAAACTACTCCAAAGCAAAGTCGATCCTTTTGCGCTATGCCCAAGGAAAAGAGAGAGAGTGCATAGAAAAAGCAAATTTTGCTTCAGTGCTTCCACCCGTGCCATAGGACAGCGAACTGCCCCTACATCATGAGTGCAGCACTAGCAGAGTTGGGAGATTGGGACACTCTGTCTGACGACGATGGCGAGGAAGGTCGCGACTACATTCAGGGTGAGTGTCATATCTTTGCCGCAATAGATACAGAGCAAGCAGAGAGCCAAAGTATAAAGTAATTTCCACGAGGGAAGGCCAAGACCAAGTCCTTCATAGTCTTGATAGACTCAGGAAGTAGCCATAACTTTGCATCCCCCAGAATGGTTCAAATGTTGAAGTTGAAACCACTAAAGTCAAAGCCAAGGCCCGTTGTCTTAGCAAGTGGAGCAAAGTAAAGGCGCACGGCGTGCAAGAGAATCAACTTCGACATCGACTTGCCAGGGATTAATATCCAGATGGGGGCAGAAGTAATGGGCATTGGCAAGTACGACTTGATCATAGGAATGGAGTACCTTGGACCAGCAGGGACCATTATTGATTGTGGAAAGCGGAAGGTGACCTTCCCAACACCCGACGGCAAGATCATTGAGATTACAGGTATAGAAGTTGTTCCCATCATGCAGTGTATGTCTTCTAAACGGCTGTTCAAGTGCATCAAGAGCGAGCAGGTAGCATACATCTTCAAGCTTGAGATTAACGAGCCAGAGTCAGAAGAAAGCAAAGAAGACAAGGTGCTCAGCAAGTTGCCAAAGCAAATAGCTCAGCTGATCACGGAGTTCTATGGTCTCTTTCCAGATGAGATCAAGCAGCTTCCTCCTTACAGGGAAGTCGAGTGTGAGATAGCACTCGAACCGGGAACAAAGCCGACAAGTAAGGCTCCGTACAGAATGACGACGCAAGAGTTGACGGAGCTAAAGAAGCAATTGCAGGAGTTGCTCGACCTAGGCTTCATTAGACCTAGTGTCTCGCCATTTGGAGCACCCATTCTCTTTGTAAAGAAGAAGGATGGCAGTTTAAGGATGTGCATAGACTATACGCAGTTGAACAAGCACACCATTAAGAACAAGTATGCGCTCCCCAGATCAGACGACTTGATGGATCAGCTCCAAGGTGCAAAGGTCTTCTCCAAAATCGACTTAAGGTCAGATTATCATCAGATCAGAATAAAGAAAGAAGATATCCACAAGACCGCCTTCAGAATGCGGTATGGGCATTATGAGTTCACGTTAATGCCTTTCGGCTTATCGAATGCCCCCGCGACGTTCATGAGGCTCATGAACGACATCTTCAGGGAGTTCTTAGACACCTTTGTGATTGTATTCTTTGATGACATTTTGGTGTATAGCAGATCCCTTGAAGAGCACGTACAACACTTAAGGAGAGTGCTAGAGAAGTTGAAGAGGCACCGGTTATGCGCCAAGTTGTCGAAGTCACTCGCCGCCGAGAAGGTGGAATACCGGTCATGTGATCTCAGCCAGAAGGAATCTCGACGGATCCCCGCCAAGATTGAAGCCATTCATTCGGCCATTCATACCGAAGAATGTGCATGAAGTCGGAAGTTTTCTCGGCCTAGCGGTACTACAGAAGTTCGTGAAGAACTTTGCTAAGGTAGCGCCCCATTAACGTACTTGACGAGGGCGGAGAAGGTGAAAGATTGGGCAGAGCATTGGCACAAGAAAGCCCAAGCAGGGTTTGAATTGTTGAAGGAAGCTTTAACAACAGCCCCAGTCCTAACCCTGCCGGACCCAGAGAAAGATAAGCTTGTAGCGACAGACGCGAGTAAGATAGCTACAAAAGGTGCTCATGCAAGAAGAGCGTGTGGTAGCGTATGATTCCAGGAAGATGAACGACGCCGAAATGCGCTACCCCACCCACGATCAGGAATTGCTTGCAGTCGTCAGGGCATTAAGAATTTGGAGGCACTATCTTTTGGGAAGGAAGTTCCAGTTGGATACAGACCATCAGAGCCTCCAGTATGTATTCACGCAACCACACCTCAACCTGAGGCAGAGAAGGTGGATGGAGTTCCTTGAAGAGTATGACTTTGATATAGTCTACAAGCCAGGGAAGCTCAATGTGGTAGCGGATGCGCTTTCAAGGCATCCCCTGACAACTAGAGTGCATTGCAATGCAATTTCGACGATCTCCAGCGACTTTGGTAAGAAGATTGAAGAATCCTTGCCAACGGACGTCGATTTCAAGGAAGTATGGGCAAGCCTCTCTAGGGAGGCTAGAACAGATAAGGAGCGGGAAGCCTTTAGACATTATAAGAAGGAAGGCAACCTGTTATACCATAAGAACAAGTTGTGCGTACCCGAATCATCAGGCATAAGGAAATTGATCCTCCATGACACGCACAACAGTCCAATAGCTGGCCATGCAGGATTCATGAAAACATATTTCAAAGTGCGCAGTAGCTATTATTGGCCAGGAATGAAGAAGCAAGTAGCTCGCTACATCAAGGAATGTCAGCTATGTCAGCAGACGAAGGCAGAACAGCTTCGAATTCCAGGGGCATTAGAGCCATTAGCGGTGCCAAACGCTAAGTGGGAGGTGATCAGCATGGATTTCATCACAGGGCTTCCAAGAACAGTAAGAGGAAAGGACGCCTTGATGGTAGTGGTCGACAAGTTGTCGAAGATGGCACATTTTGTGCCTTGCAGGACCACAGATACGGCTATGGATACAGCAAAGCTCTTCACCAAAGAGATCTTCAGGCTTCATGGCATGCCAAGGGAGATTATCTCCGACAGGGACCCGAAGTTTATGAGTGCCTTCTAGCAAGACCTCTTTGCGACCATTCAGACGAAACTATCCATGAGCACGGCGTATCATCCTCAGACGGATGGCCAAACGGAGCGGACCAACAGGATTTTGGAAGACATGCTACGAAACTACGTCTGGAATAAGCAAGGTATGTGGGAAGAATTTATTCACTTGGTGGAGTTTGCATACAATTGCACCAAGCAGGAATCATCCCAAATGTCGCCGTTTATGATTAATTACGGCTATCAGTGCCTAACTCCGGACGCACAACCCCGTGTCAAAAGTGGAAGTTTCGCAGCAGATGTTGGCCGACATGCAGCAGCTCGTGGAAGAGGTTCGAGGGTATCTGCTAGCAGCAAGGAGCCGACAAAAGAGCATCGCTGACAAGCATCGAACAGTCAGGGAGTTCGAAGTTGGCGACAATGTGTGGCTCAAGATCAAGGTGAAGCAGGCGAAGCTCAGGATCGGGAATTGCAAGAAGCTTGCTCCAAGGTGGGCTGGACCTTTCAGAATAGTCAAGAGAGTAGGTAATCAATCCTACAAGCTAGACTTGCCAGCACACCTAAAGATTCATAAGGTCTTCCACGTGAGTTTGTTGAAGAAGCACACTCCAAATCCAGACGAAGTCTTGGACACTCCAACGTTGTTAGAAATGACAGAGGAGCAGCTGGAAATAATTCCAGAATTGATTCTTGATAAAGCTTTCAAGAAAACAAGGAGGTCGGAGTTCCTTCAATATTTGGTTAAGTAGAAACACTTACCGGTGGAAGACGCGACGTGGGTACTTAAGAAAGATCTAGTAAAGCAGTACCCGCAGTTTATGGAGCAATGGGACGGCAAAGTCATCTCCGAAGAAATCGGCTCAGGCATGTCGATTTGTGTAGATTAGTTCTTGGGTAGTTAAGATTAATCTACGCATGCAACCTATGCTAGGTATGGGTCGCATGCGTTGTACCGATGATGGGACCGCTACGGTGATCTCTAGGGCGTGGTGTAATGTCAATGTAGATTAGAAAGTCTACTTCTGTCCCACGGAAGTAGACGACCTCGAGAGAAAGGAGGTCATTAAGGAATGCACTGATAGGAAAAGCACCTCTAGCCCCATATATGCTTTGATAGGAGGAATTAGGCCTTCACGCCCCATATACGGGAAGGACCTATCCTCCACGCTGGGCAACTAGGGTGTAGGCATGAGCGGCATATAGGCATATAGGCGCTGTCTCCACGGCCATAATGGAAGATTCACCCTCTTCCTACGCCGGGAGATTAGCCATGCATCCATGTAGATAGGTGGGGTGGTCACCATATAACCAAAATTTTATTAATAATTAAAATGGTACTAACGTAGTGTCGACCTGCAGGCCAATAGAGCGCTCCAGAGGGCAAGGAGGTCGAGCTACGAAGACTTGCAACACAAATTTTGTTGGAATGTGTTGCAAGGAATGAAGAGTACCTCGAACAATAATGTTAGACATGAAATGTTAAAATTTTGATAAACTTAATTGTTGTGATAAGTAAAACTATCGAGTAACTTGCTTAAAGATGTTATGAATTGATAAGTTATTTCATAATATAATGGCGTGATAATGTTTTAAAAAAATATTACCTTAAGGTAATCTTAATAAATGTATAAGTATTATAGTAGTTTATCGTATATATCAAGTTGATTGCAGGTTAGGATGATCCCAAGGTGGGGAGACCCACGATGCTGCGGACAACATCATTTCAAGGTGGGGAGAATGTGACGTTCCAGGACAGTATACGGTCCCAGGACGTATATTGTACTGCCCCGTCACGCGTACACGCCACCCCGACTGACGTGTACGCTAACGTGTAGCCAGGTGGGTAGCCCTAGGGGGCAACTTGCAAGGAATATGTGCAACTATTAATGTGCACATTTTCCAATGTACACATTAATGTGGGCACACACTTCCATATGGACACTTGATGCCAAGTGGGCCATACCCAAGTGTGCAATTAATGTGCACATTTTCCAATGTACACATTAATGTGGGTACACATTTCCATGTGGGCACATTTTGCCACCTAGCCATTAAAGGCAAGTGGGCCCATTCCCAATTATCCCACATGCCTAAAGGGGATAATTGGAAACCCTAGCCAACCCCATGTCTATTTAAGGAGGGAAACCCTAACTTACCCATTTTTTGTTTCTAGGGTTTTAGAGCTCTGTTTTGGCTGCCTCAAGAGCCAAAACCGCCTCCCAGACTCTGCCTGAGAGAATTGCACCATTAGTTTCCATTGATTCGAGCGTTTCAGCAGGATGGTCGAGCTCAGGTCAGGAGGAGCCACTCAAGGATCAGGTATTTGGCCAATTGAATAGTCTAAACCCTATTCCACCATAGAATCGAGGGGTTTAGCCTATTAAATTGCCCATAGCAGCCTTCTAGATCTCTAGATATCAGACTCTAACTAAAGAACCTAACTCTATGATATAGATTAGATATAGTTCTTTAGTTCTTCTGTGATATATATGGATGATGTATCTCTATGAACTCCTTGTATTGGGAAGGGGGGTAGAGACCTCAAGCTTGGTAGTAGATGCTCCTAGATTAGCCTCTCTAGCACACTATAGATTCGGCCTGTGTACAAGAACCACACCTGGTTGTGGGTGAAGGGGCCGACCGGGCTAAGAAGGAGGTTCCTGTTCTGACTCTTGAACGACCCCTCTGGTGTGTAAGGCCTCACCGGGGATCATTGTGACTAGGTCTAATGGCTTACCACCGAAAGTGGGTAAGGCATGGACTCGACACCCGCGGAAGTGGTGTTCACTTTCCAGTGGGTTCAAATCCCGAATACGGGCAAAGGGGCCCTCTAGTCACCTTGAGTCGCCAGGTAGATCTCTCGGAGGGAGTGATCCCTCCCCCCCCCATCGAACCGGGAGATGAAACCCGTGAATAGCCCCTTGGCTATGCATCCGGGAGGGCTGATCAGTCCCAACACTTTTCAGCCTACTCTGCAAAGTGTGCACAGGAGGGGCGGATGGAGTGGACAACCCAGTGCCATGTTCTTATGCCAGCCCAATCCATTGTCATGATTCTGTCTGCAACGAACTATGGAGACCCAAGCCGTCAGTCGTCCCTTTGAGTCTGAGCCCTGGGTAGGATTCCCCTATGTATTGTGCTGATCATTGTCTATGCAGATGTGATGTACCACCCTTAGGGGTGGATATATGTGTTGCTCTTATATACTGACATGTATGTTTACGCTTCCGCAGCTAGGGAGGCCCTGAGGGAGACGGGGTAAAATGACCCCTTCACTCTTCCCACTGGAACCCGCCACGGTTGCAGTGTCATGTGGAGGGCCCTGTATCGGCATGGAGCTGGTATAGGGGGAGAACTCCTGTTTGTATACGGTGAGTGCACCGTATACGAGTAGGGGACGTCACAGCTGCAAGCTCAATGCCCCCAAAGCAGAGACGGAAATGTGTCGGCTCCTCTGGATCTGGCAACTCCTATTAGATTTGATAATAACTATTATAGAAACTTACAGGCAAATATGGGGATGCTGATTTCTGACTGTGTTACGCAAACCGCCGCCATTTGTTATTCCTGATGCCACAGTGTCCATGTATGTTGATGCAGAGGATAGCTTCTTCAAGGATTTTGCAGCGGCTATGGTGAAGATGGGCAGTATCAGCCCTTTAACCGAAACACAGTGCGAAATTAGAACACAGTGCCGAGCTATCAATACTAACAGTTCTTAAGAGGAAAATAGTTCTTCAAGAACTCATATATTTGTTGCAATAAATGGCCTAGATTCTATGGTGCCAAAAAATAAAGGAAAAAACTCTGAAATACCCTTATGTTTTGCTAAAATTAACAAAACGCCCCTAGTTTTGGAGGTATTTTTATGGAAATGATCATAACTTTTTTGTGATGACCCAAATGAGAATGAGTCTTTCAGATATATTATAGAAGAGGTTGAGATCTTTCCATGACAGTTAACATCTTCTAAATCGGATTCTGAAATCTCAAGTTATGGTCTCAAGTTGCCATGGTTTTCGCAAGGCGGTGCCCTAAAAAAAATAGCTACTGTGAGAGTGAGGAAAAAGCGGCGCCATCACCACTGGAACTCAGCAGACTGGCCTGACCTAGCGAAATCATAGCAGCGGCTATGGTGCCAGATAGCTAAGGTAGTGCTCTGTCGGATAGCTAAGGATAGCTAAGGACCAAACTCCTTTTGAGATTTTCTTCAAAAATTAGAAAGGATATTGAAAAAGTCAGTGTCCATGTCATAATTGTATTTGGGAAATGTCCATGATGTAATTGTATTATGGCAAATGAACTATGTGTAAAAGGCACATGAATAATCTGTAAAAAGGCATGCGCAAATGAATACATTAAACAAGGTGCTGCACACGGAGGGTTGCCCTCCATGGCCAAAGCGTGAAATGGCTTAAATCATAGTTCAAAGTCATGTTTAACTTAACTAAGCATGTGGAAATCCATAACCCTGAACATTTGGAAACAAAATTCTCTGTAGCCAGACGAACTACCTTTATCTTTCAAAATGCAGCCAATGTAAATATGCGAGACGCAGCTCTAGACTAGGCATGTAGGCCAGAAGCCAGAGCCTCAGAACAGACGCACAGTATGGGCTTCGATCAACTGAGCCACTTGAATTTGCATATTGTAGGGGTCGCAAAAGACAGTTCAGGTTCATGTTTAGAGACAGAGGCAGTTACACATTTCTTTTTGGGTATAATGTATCCCCAGAACCCAGGATCTTTACAGTGCAAAGAGTGGGTGCACATCAGCATGACAGGCCACGCCACCTCCTGGTGTGTTTTTTGGATCCTTGAGATAGGCCACATGTCTTGCAGCATGGTAGTCACCTTAAAGGCATTTGCGTCTCAGTACAGGAGGATCTCTTGTCCATACAACTAACCCATCGGCGAGACGAGGCCTGCAAGGTTCGAGAGGCCATGAGGCCATGGCCAGTATATCGCAGAGGCTCAGCAATTGTTCGTGATCAGTGGCTTCCAAATCTCTGGCTGGGGTATTTCTAGGTGCCTCCCCACGTTTGATTTGGTATCTTTGGTTTTGTTAACAAAACTTGTAAACTTGTACAGTTCTTGGTTCGGTGATAAGGCTTTTTAGTCTTCTAGTTTTTGTTTGGGCTTCGGCCCTTTGCTTTGTACCGTCCCATGGCCCGGGGGGTCTCCGTGGACATAAAAATGCTTATCTTATCTTATCTTATCTTATCTTATCTTATCTTATCTTATCTTATCTTATCTTATCTTATCTTATCTTATCTTATCTGTGTTAATATATTTCAATTTTCTAAACTCCTAGTCAAGCACACCTATTTGTGAAGATGTTTTTGCTTCATAATTCTGAAGCATATACTTCCACATTTGCCTAGGACTCTTGCCCCTAATTCTTATCACATTACTATCTCCTACCTTACTCATAATAATGCCCGGAGCGTCTTTTATTTTAGCTTGCTCAAACTTCCCCTCATCACCAACACTCCTACTATTAGAGTCACAACTTGTTCCACGGTTCTACCACCACTAGAACCTTCATTGGTAGACGAGTTAACAACCTCTACAACTACACTTCCTCAGCAAAGATTGCTCACCCTCAATAGCATCATCATTCTCAATTAAATATCACAAGTCTTTAACTTCCAACACATGTTTTATTTTGTCCTTCCGCACCTGAAACCCAGGTCCACCTTTGAACACTTCAATTGCTCCCAAAGGATCTACTCCAAATCTACTAGACATAATTTAACCTAGCTCTGATACCAATGTAAGATCTTCAAGTCAAATAGAGAGTCTTGCAATAGTTCAAATATTCAAACTTCAACTATGTATTGAACTAGTTATGAAGTAATGCTAAAGTAATTAACTTAAACCATACAATCACTGTAGTAATAACAGTTTTTAAAATAAATTGATCATAACCTGTAGGCAATTTGGTTTTTTAGATTCAAGCGAATTCATTTATAAAAACAAGCCAAACTATATAGTCACCCGTGATCAAATTATCTCTACCTCAATCATACAATGAATCGATACTTATAGATGATATATTCCATATCTCTGATGGTTGTGCAGCACCAAGCTCAAAAAGCTCGCCTCATATTTAAATATTATTTGATTGCCAAACTATTCTATATTTACACTTGTACATATTAAATATTGAATGAACAATTCAATGATAAGCGTATTTCTTCTCAGGTGGTGCTTCAAGAAATTCGTAAGAAGTTGTATAATTGCTTTCAGATCTCCAATTGGCCTGATCGTATTAAAATTCCAATATGGAGTGATCATCTAAAAGTGATTGATGCTTCTGGGACATTTCTTACTTCTGGAAGTACTTTGTAATATTTTGAGTGTATAATATGAAGTAAATCACGTTCTTCAAAAAAAAAAAAAACAATTCAATGGTTTATGCTCTTATAGGTTTATTTTGCACCTATATCTAGGTCATACATTCAATTTTTTCCAATCTGTATATGACCCTAGGTTAAATCCAACTTCCTATGATGTTGCTCTCAGATGTCTATGACGATTATCATGACAGCCAATGATCTTATAACATTTAACACTATATGTGTTACAACATGGGTGTGTGACCTCAAGGGCACTCGCTTTTTTCGTGTAAGGACCTCTCGGCTAGTTCAAATTAACTTCGACGATGTGAGGAGCTATGCAATGTTCGAGACGCGAGGTTTCAAAAAAAATAGGCAGTATAGCGGGAAGCCACAACACTCATTTGTGACCAGTGGCCTCAAAACCACTCTTTATCTTATCTAGATCACACTTACATTCTATTAATGTTTCTTCTCTTGTGTTTGTCTTAGGGTTTAACAAGAATTTTTGTTACACTCTTGGAAGATAATCAATTTCCTAAGAAATAGAGAAAACATCCACCCCAAACCCACATGATGCATGGATTTCTATGCATGTCAACATGTGCCAGTACATGTATCTAATGTTACACACGTTGATTATTGCTCGACCTCTGACATGGTCTTTAAATATAATTATAACCCTATCAATGTACAACTTTGATCACATTATGTGTACCTTGGATCAACATGATTGTGTTTTTTAACTTTTGCAAGAAGATTTTCCACCATCAATTAAACATGAGCACAATCTTCCGCCTCCCATTTCACATACATCTAGTACATCATTCTCCAATTTTGCACTACACTTCAAACAACCTACAAACTCCATTATAGCTATGCATTTTGCACATCTATGATTAATGACCAACATCGTCGGCACATGTTTCTAGTTGTCTTTATGTTCCATCCTAATATTAGTAGGTGAATGGTCCGGTTGAGTGGAGAACTCCTTTAAATATGGCATTGCCACTAATTTGTGTAAAAGTTCTTATCTTCAGGTATGATTGTATCAATTGGTATTAGAGCACGGTTTTGATTTTCTTTGAACCTATGAGTAGTGGAACCATTGTTATGATCTCAGTAGTGACCATGAAGCAGGTCTAGAGTTTTGAAGGATGCTGGAATTCAGCAATAAAGAGGGGAAATACTCCAATGAAACAAGAACTTGGACAATTTCTAGTCTACAAAGAAAAGTAGTGCTTTGACTTTAGATAGTTTTGCAGATATATACTATATATAACTATGTAGAGCAACCTACATAGTTAGATCGCGTGGACTTGTGAGGAGATACGTGAATTGGAAACCAGTGTTCATTGTTTTGTGCAAGATGATCTATCTCCAATACAACTGACTAGAACGCGTGAGGAATTATGCAAAGGTCAGGAGGCACATATGCAAAAAAAGAGCAGTGTATAGAGGGGGCACAACTATTATTTGCGATCAGTGGCCTCGAAACCCATGGTTGGGTTATCTCTAGTTGCTTCCAAATACAATGGCCCAAATTTTTTCGTTGATGTATTGTGTTGGGACATAGTCTCCTTGCTTGATTTAAGCTATGTTTGGCCCATAGTCCACCTTGCTTGATTTGGGCTATGTGTTGGGGCATAGTCCTCCTCTTGCTTGATTTGGGCTTATGCCCTACGTCCATCCATACCGTCCCAAGATCCATTATGGTCTCTGTGAGTGACGTAAAAATTCAATCTAATCTAATTAAATCTAATCTAATGACAGTTTATTGTCGTGCCATGGTCATCATGGTCAATAAATCCTATTGAGAGTTGTTGTCGTGCATTAGATGGTCACCATTCTCAATGTTTTTCTATTTGTTAGGATATTGATCTTAGAAGATATGGCCCGGTACACAAAGGAAAACACCATTCAAATATAGTTGAAAGTTCATGTCCAAGAATTCTTCAAATTAGGCTATACAAAAGGTTGCCACATAATAATAGCAAAATTTGGGGAAACGTCACCGATCACCTACCATGCTTTTCAAGCAAAAAGACAAAGGTATTAATTCTTCATTAGGAGAAAAAGCCGGCAAACCAAACATTAATTATTGTTATAAAGTTAAAGTGGAAGACAAATCAAATTCAATCCGTCATTACAAATGCGTCACTAGATTCCTCACAAAATGGGTTGGTCAAAACCAACTTCTGATTTATTTATTAGTGATCATCTTCTACATCAACCTGCAAAATGGTTCCATTACAAGTGTCTATTTAATCTTGAGCTACTTGGGTTCTTGCATGCTTATCACTCAATCAGTGGATCAATGGAGTCCAAGAACTATTTTGGCTGGAGCATTTTTCTGGTTTTCCTGTTATTTCTAAACAATGAAGCATTGGCACGGTGATCCACAGCTTTTATGATCAGACTTGTCCTGAGGCTGAGTCTATTGTCAGGGATCAAATGAGCCAGATGATATTTAACGATCCTCATATCAAACATCAACGGTTAATCCTTTTCATTTGGGTAAATTATAATCAGATTGGAATATAACCATCTGTTGTTGTTCTATGTGCAGGGATGTGACGCCTCCATTCTTCCGGATGATACTGACCACCATGCAAGGAGAAATAAATGCAAAGAAATAAGAATTCTCTTCGAGGATATGAGTACATAGATCGATCAAAGTTGCATTGGAGAAACAAAGGTTCTCGTGTAGTATCATGTGTTGATATAGTAACCATAGTTGCAAGAGACCGTAGCTCTCGGTACAACTTAACATACAAATTTCTCGCATCCTTTTTACTAATTCACATCTAATATAATATGAGTCTAACATGAATCTACATATTGTCAAGATTATAATATGAACCTATGTTGTTTGATCTAAATGCGCATGGAGGACCATCATATGATGTGCTTCTAGGGCTAGAGATGCATTAAGTGCAAATTTTACACAGGCCAATACAGATCTGCCAGCACCAAATTCTACACTATCTCAGCTCATAACAAAATTCGCAAACAAGGGTTTAACTGCAAAGGAAATGGTGGTTTTATCAGGCTCACATACCATAGGCAGAGTGCGGTGTGCTGTTATTCTTCCAAGGATTTACAATTTTCAAAACACTGGGAGCCCTGATCTGGCAATAAGCCCTAATTTGCTAATCCAGCTGCAAGCTCAATGCCCCCAAAGCAGAGACGGAAATGTTTCGGCTCCTCTGGATGTGGCAACTCCTATTAGATTTGATAATAACTATTATAGAAACCTACAGGCAAATATGGGGATGTTGATTTCTCGACCGTGTTACGCAAACTGCCGCCATCGTTATTCCTCGCGCCCACGGTGTCCATGTATGTTGATGCAGAGGATAGCTTCTTCAAGGATTTTGCAAATGCTATGGTTAAGATGGGCAATATCGACCCTTTAACCAAAAAACACGTCTTGAAATTAGAACACAAAGGTCGAGCTATCAATACTAACAGTTCTTAAGAGGAAAATAGTTATTTAAGAACTCATATATTTGTTGCAATACATGGCCTAGATTCTATGGTGCCAAAAAATAAAGGAAAAAACTCTGAAATACCCTTATGTTTTGCTAAAATTAACAAAACGCCCCTAGTTTTGGAGGTAGTTTTATGGAAATGATCATAACTTTTTTGTGATGACCCAAATGAGAATGAGTCTTTCAGATATATTATAGAAGAGGTTGAGATCTTTCCATGACAGTTAACATCTTCTAAATCGGATTCTGAAATCTCAAGTTATGGTCTCAAGTTGCCATGGTTTTACCAAGGGTGCCCTCAAAAAATAGCTACCGTGAGAGAGGAGGAAAAGCGGCGCCATCACCACTGGAACTCAGCAGACTGGCCTGACCTAGCGAAATCATAGCAGCGGCTATGGCGCCAGATAGCTAAGGTAGTGCTCTGTCGGATAGCTAAGGATAGCTAAGGACCAAACTCCTTTTGAGATTTTCTTCAAAAATTAGAAAGGATATTGAAAAAGTCAGTGTCCATGTCATAATTGTATTTGGGAAATGTCCATGATGTAATTGTATTATGGCAAATGAACTATGTGTAAAAGGCACATGAATAATCTGTAAAAGGCATCGCAAAATGAATACATTAAACAAGGTGCTGCACACGGAGGGTTGCCCTCCATGGCCAAAGCGTGAAATGGCTTAAATCATAGTTCAAAGTCATGTTTAACTTAACTAAGCATGTGGAAATCCATAACCCTGAACAATTTGGAAACAAAATTCTCTGTAGCCAGACGAACTACCTTTATCTTTCAAAATGCAGCCAATGTAAATATGCGAGACGCAGCTCTAGACTAGGCATGTAGGCCAGAAGCCAGAGCCTCAGAACAGACGCACAGTATGGGCTTCGATCAACTGAGCCACTTGAATTTGCATATTGTAGGGGTCGCAAAAGACAGTTCAGGTTCATGTTTAGAGACAGAGGTAGTTACACATTTCTTTTTGGGTACAATGTATCCCCAGAACCCAGGATCTTTACAGTGCAAAGAGTGGGTGCACATCAGCATGACAGGCCACGCCACCTCCTGGTGTGTTTTTTGGATCCTTGAGATAGGCTACATGTCTTGCAGCATGGTAGTCACCTTAAAGGCATTTGCTTCTCAGTACAGGAGGATCTCTTGTCCATACAACTAACCCATCGGCGAGACGAGGCCTGCAAGGTTCGAGAGGCCATGAGGCCATGGCCAGTATATCGCAGAGGCTCAGCAATTGTTCGTGATCAGTGGCTTCCAAATCTCTGGCTGGGGTATTTCTAGGTGCCTCCCCACGTTTGATTTGGTATCTTTGGTTTTGTTAACAAAACTTGTAAACTTTGTACAGTTCTTGGTTCGGTGATAAGGCTTTTTAGTCTTCTAGTTTTTGTTTGGGCTTCGGCCCTTTGCTTTGTACCGTCCCATGGCCCGGGGGGTCTCCGTGGACATAAAAATGCTTATCTTATCTTATCTTGTCTTATCTTATCTTATCTTATCTTATCTTATCTTATCTTATCTTATCTGTGTTAATATATTTCAATTTTCTAAACTCCTAGTCAAGCACACCTATTTGTGAAGATGTTTTTGCTTCATAATTCTAAAGCATATACTTCCACATTTGCCTAGGACTCTTGCCCCTAATTCTTATCACATTACTATCTCCTACCTTACTCATAATAATGCCCGGAGCGTCTTTTATTTTAGCTTGCTCAAACTTCCCCTCATCACCAACACTCCTATTATTAGAGTCACAACTTGTTCCACGGTTCTACCACCACTAGAACCTTCATTGGTAGACGAGTTAACAACCTCTACAACTACACTTCTGGCTGCAGCATTGCTCACCTCAATAGCATCATCATTCTCAATTAAATATCACAAGTCTTTAACTTCCAACACATGTTTTATTTTGTCCTTCCGCACCTGAAACCCAGGTCCACCTTTGGACACTTCAATTGCTCCCAAAGGATCTACTCCAAATCTACTAGACATAATTTAATCTAGCTCTGATACCAATGTAAGATCTTCAAGTCAAATAGAGAGTCTTGCAATAGTTCAAATATTCAAACTTCAACTATGTATTGAACTAGTTATGAAGTAATGCTAAAGTGATTAACTTAAACCATACAATCACTGTAGTAATAACAGTTTTTAAAATAAATTGATCATAAACTGTAGCCAATTTGGTTTTTTAGATTCAAGCGAATTCATTTATAAAAACAAGCCAAACTATATAGTCACCCGTGATCAAATTATCTCTACCTCAATCATACAATGAATCGATACTTATAGATGATATATTCCATATCTCTGATGGTTGTGCAGCACCAAGCTCAAAAAGCTCGCCTCATGTTTAAATATTATTTGACTGCCAAACTATTCTATATTTACACTTGTACATATTAAATATTGAATGAACAATTCAATGATAAGCGTATTTCTTCTCAGGTGGTGCTTCAAGAAATTCGTAAGAAGTTGTATAATTGCTTTCAGATCTCCAATTGGCCTGATCGTATTAAAATTCCAATATGGAGTGATCATCTAAAAGTGATTGATGCTTCTGGGACATTTCTTACTTCTGGAAGTACTTTGTAATATTTTGAGTGTATAATATTTATTTATTTATTTATTTATTCTTGCTCACTTTGGGCCTTGAGGCCATGGAGCACAAAAATACACACGGAATATTCACTGGAGTTTTAACAAAAGAGCTCGATGGGCATCTACTGCCTTTATGTATAATCCTAACTCGTAACTAGAAATTGAAAGCAATGAATAAAAATCAACTTCATGAATTTCTGATTGCTCCCTGATATCTCTATATGCTTCGCACTGTAAGAAAACATGTGTTTCATCCTCAACCTGGCCTGAATCACATGTTCTACAGATTCGATCTTCAAGCGGTGTCTTTGACCATCGACCAGTCTCAATTTCCAATCTGTGGGAGCTTGTCCTGTAACGAGCAATGATGTGCTTCAGGGATGTCGGCATGTCTTTTGTTAGGTATGCTTGACTCTTGTATTCATCCATATGATTGATGTGAGTTCTATAATGAAGCAACCTGCTACCTTGATGCTGCCATAACCGTTCTAGTGCCAACCGTTCCAGCAAAATTCTCGCATCTGATTTGCAATCCGGCCAGTTTCCATCGTGCAAACCCCATCTATCTGCCCATTTTGCGAAGTCTTGCACCCAACCTTGCTGTTCTGACATTTTCATTGCTTGAAAGGATAGACGTTCTGGTGATTGACCTCTGATCCTATTCATAAAATTTACACTCTGAAACAATGCTTCTAATTCCAAAGGGAACATACACGCCTCGGCGAAAGGGATTAAGTAGGGGTCTCGAACCTTTATGCCTAACACATTTCTCAGAAAGAGTTTCTGAACCGCTTCTATCCGATTCCACAGCTTAGCGGAGAGACTGGCCCCCCATATTGGAGCTTCGTATAAAAGCACTGTTTGAACCAAAGTTTTAAATAACATTTTCCTTAGATCCCAATCATACAGAGCAATCTTAGAGCATTTTACAAGCATAGCATAGAGCGCCATTTTTCCCCCTGTTGATCTTCTTTTAACACAATCCTTCCAATCATATTTGGAGGAGAAATCAATCCCGAGATATTTATAACTTTCCACTGTCTCGATCTCTTGCCCCTGATATACAAAACCAGGCCTTTCCCGTGTTCCAAATACCATAACTTTCGATTTTTTGAGATTCACTTTCATCTTCCTTTCTTTGCAGAAAGCTTCAAGGCTGTGTAAGTGTGTCTGCATTACGTGTTTTTTGGATGCCAAGAGCACTACATCATCAGCGTACAATAGCAATTGGATCACATATGTGCCAAGCTGGACCCCTGCCAGAGACCGTGCATGCAACCATTCTTCTAGCTCATCTATGAAAAGGCCGAATAATGTTGGGGATAAGGGGCATCCTTGGCGCACTCCAATGGTGTTCTTGATCACATAAGGGACGTCCCATGATATTTTAATTAGTACTTCAGAGTATAACTGTGCCACTGCTCCTCTCATATCCTCTGGGACACCTAGACTCTCCATTCGATCCCCTAGCTCTTTTCTTTGCACAGTATCAAAAGCCTTGGAGAAATCTATAAACGCGACATATAATGCAGCAGATGGTGCTTTTGCTTTCTCTACTAGCACTCGAAGTGTAAGTGCATGATCAAGCGTATTAAAATCTTGTCGAAAACCTGCTTGACATTTAGATCGTTTATTTTTCTCCTCTGCCCATGTGCTCAGCTTGTGCTCCAACAGACTGCCCAGTATTTTGGCAAATGTACTACCTATGAGGATAGTTCTGTAATTCTGCACTCCTGTCTTATCTCCCGATTTATGAATTGGATGGACCCTATTCAGCTTCCAACCATGTGGCAGGCCCTGTCTAATGCTCATGTTCAGCAGCTCTGTAAGCTTACCCTTAGTATTTTCCCCTCCCCATTTGAAAAGCTCCACACATAATCCATCTAGATCGTGCGCTTTGTTATTCTTCATCCCTGATAGCACTTCACTAACCTCCTCTTTATTAAAAAGATCTTCACCTATGGCTAAAATTGGCATGCATTCTAAATCACCCATATCAGGGTAATAAAGATAGCTAAAATTCGCCAAATGGCGATTTTTTAGACCTTTATTCAAATTTCATGGCTAAAGTTTATAAAGGCAATTTTTTTAGAAAAAGCATAATTTAGCCACTCCAAAAGGGGGTAAATTCTGAACGCTTAGAGTTTAGCCGGGATTGTTTGCTGCATGGTGTACTGAATCGCCTTCTCTAAAGTTGATTAGGAGAACCCTGATCAATTCAAATAGCCATGCCAATTCTATTCAGGGACCTCTTTCATTTAGGAATTGCCATTAGCTACCTCAATCATATTTTGAATTTGTATCTATACCTTGTTTAGGTTAAATGCTATGAAGAATGTTATATGATGTGCATTTTAAGCTTTAAATAGTAGTGATCTCTTCTTGCAATTGTTGACCCTAAAGGGCTTCATCACCAAATTCACCATTTGGATGCATTTGTCCCAACGTAAACATGCATGTTCCTTCAAACGATATTGTTTGTTCCTTATGAATTGTACTTTGAACAACTTTGTTATCATTTTGTAAAAGAAGCATATTGAATCAATGTCATTCATGTACTAATCAGTGCTCAAAGTTTGAAGTTAAATAGTTGCACTTTCGTTGGGGACCAAGAAAAATTCGCCAACATCAGAATTTCATGTCATATAAATTTTACATTTTAGCCAAATGGGAAGATAATTAAAGGGCTTTATTTTATCAAATTTCGCCAAGAAAAAACTCTAAGAACTTTTGTTTTTCATAGGTTTAACCAACCTTAATTTGAATAGAAAAACATTTAGGGCCGTTAAAATTTACCCTGACCCATATCATACATACCTTGCACTAATTTCAGCAGGGCGTCTGTCTCCAAATTTGGCTGGCTCGATTTCCTATTCAGGGATGTCCAGAATCCTTTTGGGTCACGCCATATCTGTTTTTTCAAGGCAGATTGCTTTTGTTTAAGAAAAGCTTGCTTTTTCTTCTGCACAAATCTCTTGTACCAATTTGGCTTCCTGATGCATTTGGGTGGAAATCTGGCTCTTGCTGCTCTGCATTCCGAGTCCCACCATGAGTTACATGGTCGTCCTGGCATTGGTTTTTTGGTGAGACCAAAGATTTCTGTGGCAGCCTGCAATACCAAGTTGGCAAACTTATCTGCATCTTCAGCTAGATATCCCGTCCATTCAGCAGAGGAAATGAGATGTTCGACCTGCTTCTCATATGGCTCATTGTATTTGTAAGTGATTTTCAGTGTTGGATGGAAAGAAAAGTGTTCCTTACGCAAAGGATTAGATGTGAACTTCACGTGCAAAGGGGAATGATCTGATTCCGGTATTTTATCTCCCACTGTGTATGCTGATATCATATCCAGATCACAAGCTAAGAAATAATCCACTATACTTGACCCCGTATGGCTGAAGCAGGTGAAATTTCCAGAGTGGAGAAACTTGTGGATGCCATTTGCTATCTTCAATCCGCAAATGGTGCCTGTTTCTAACAGAAATTCTCCCATTGCATTTGAGAGTTTGTCTTCTGAACTCCTCTTCTTGCTCATCCAGGCATGCATCCAGGGGATCTACAAATGTTCGAGACTGATGGCAGCCCGTTCTGGCATTAAAGTCACCAATAAGGAATATTTTTCCCTGTTCACTAAATTCCAATGCATCAGCACACAGGTTTCCCAGAGGATCATCCAAATCGAAATTCTTGTTTTTGTATAAAGTGGCATTGAGTGGAGCAAAATAGCATGCAGCAATGAAGAGATCTACCTTTGAGGTCTTTATTTTCAACCACAGATATTGCTTATTTACATCTTCTTTTACTATCTGGAGAGCAGGCTCCATGCATTTGTTTCCATAGACAGCTATTCCTCCGTGACCTCGCCCTGGTCCTTCCTTCTTTTCATTCCATGAGTGACCAATTACTACATGTCCCGGTATGTCTGGCAAAGAGCGAGATTGGTGTTCCCATGTCTCAACAAAAATCAATATATCTTGATCTTTCCATATTTCAATTGTTGCATCCATCTTAACTTGATTCAATCCATGAGCATTCCACATACTCATTCTCAAGGCCCTGAATCCCTAGTTCTTTTTCCTCTTCATGATCACTGCTTTTCCACTTTGATCTAGGTATGCTACAAAACCAGCATCCCTTGCTTCTTTCACCCTTGCCCATTCTTTTTTCCGGATTTCCAATTGTGTTGGTGTGAGATCTGAATCAAGCCATATCTTTTCTCCTTTTAATGCAACTCGGTTTTGCATAATCCTGTCTCTGGCTTCTTTAGAACAAAACCTGATAAGAATTGGGCGAGTATGGAAACCAGGTTTCCCCAATCTCCTTCCTGATACAAACTGGGGCTCATGAAGATGCATCCTTTCCGAGAAGAAATGCTCTAGCACCTCTCGGATATTTTCATTTTCTTCTTCAGCTAATCCTGAGATTTTCAGGTTTTTAGTTCGAAACTCAAGATCTGCCTGCTCTGCTGTAATTTGTTCGTGATGGAGTGATAACATGAAGTAAATCACGTTCTTAAAAAAAAAAAAAAAAAAAAAATTCAATGGTTTATGCTCTTATAGGTTTATTTTGCACCTATATCTAGGTCATACATTCAATTTTTTCCAATCTGTATATGACCCTAGGTTAAATCCAACTTCCTATGATGTTGCTGATTATCATGACAGCCAATGATCTTATAACATTTAACACTATATGTGTTACAACATGGGTGTGACCTCAAGGGCACTCGCTTTTTCGTGTAAGAGGACCTCTGGCTAGTTCAGCTAACTCGACGATGTGAGGAGCTATGCAATGTTCGAGACGCGAGGTTTCAAAAAAAATAGGCAGTATAGCGGGAAGCCACAACACTCATTTGTGACCAGTGGCCTCAAAACCACTCTTTATCTTATCTAGATCACACTTACATTCTATTAATGTTTCTTCTCTTGTGTTTGTCTTAGGGTTTAACAAGAATTTTTGTTACACTCTTGGAAGATAATCAATTTCCTAAGAAATAGAGAAAACATCCACCCCAAAACCCACATGATGCATGGATTTCTATGCATGTCAACATGTGCCAGTACATGTATCTAATGTTACACACGTTGATTATTGCTCGACCTCTGACATGGTCTTTAAATATAATTATAACCCTATCAATGTACAACTTTGATCACATTATGTGTACCTTGGATCAACATGATTGTGTTTTTTAACTTTTGCAAGAAGATTTTCCACCATTAATTAAACATGAGCACAATCTTCCGCCTCCCATTTCACATACATCTAGTACATCATTCTCCAATTTTGCACTACACTTCAAACAACCTAGAAACTCCATTATAGCTATGCATTTTGCACATCTATGATTAATGACCAACATCGTCGGCACATGTTTCTAGTTGTCTTTATGTTCCATCCTAATATTAGTAGCTGAATGGTCCGGTTGAGTGGAGAACTCCTTTAAATATGGCCTTGCCACTAATTTGTGTAAAAGTTCTTATCTTCAGGTATGATTGTATCAATTGGTATTAGAGCACGGTTTTGATTTTCTTTGAACCTATGAGTAGTGGAACCATTGTTATGAGGTCTAGAGTTTTGAAGGATGCTGGAATTCAGCAATAAAGAGGGGAAATACTCCAATGAAACAAGAACTTGGACAATTTCTCGAGTCTACACTAAAGTAGTGCTTTGACTTTAGATAGTTTTGCAGATATACTATATATAACTATGTAGAGCAACCTACATAGTTAGATGCGTGGGACTTGTGAGGAGATACGTGAATTGGAAACCAGTGTTCATTTTTTTGTGCAAGATGATCTATCTCCAATACAACTGACTAGAAGGCGTGAGGAATTATGCAAAGGTCAGGAGGCACATATGCAAAAAAAGAGGAGTGTATAGAGGGGGCACAACTATTATTTGCGATCAGTGGCCTCGAAACCCATGGTTGGGTTATCTCTAGTTGCTTCCAAATACATTGGCCCAAATTTTTTCGTTGATGTATTGTGTTGGGACATAGTCTCCTTGCTTGATTTAAGCTATGTTTGGCCCATAGTCCACCTTGCTTGATTTGGGCTATGTGTTGGGGCATAGTCCTCCTCTTGCTTGATTTGGGCTTATGCCCTACGTCCATCCATACCGTCCCAAGATCCACTATGGTCTCTGTGAGTGACGTAAAAATTCAATCTAATCTAATTAAATCTAATCTAATGACAGTTTATTGTCGTGCCATGGTCATCATGGTCAATAAATCCTATTGAGAGTTGTTGTCGTGCATTAGATGGTCACCATTCTCAATGTTTTTCTATTTGTTAGGATATTGATCTTAGAAGATATGGCCCGGTACACAAAGGAAAACACCATTCAAATACAGTTGAAAGTTCATGTCCAAGAATTCTTCAAATTCGGCTATACAAAAGGTTGCCACATAATAATAGCAAAATTTGGGGCAAACGTCACCGATCACCTACCATGCTTTTCAAGCAAAAAGACAAAGGTATTAATTCTTCATTAGGAGAAAAAGCCGGCAAACCAAACATTAATTATTGTTATAAAGTTAAAGTGGAAGACAAATCAAATTCAATCCGTCATTACAAATGCGTCACTAGATTCCTCACAAAATGGGTTGGTCAAAACCAACTTCTGATTTATTTATTAGTGATCATCTTCTACATCAACCTGCAAAATGGTTCCATTACAAGTGTCTATTTAATCTTGAGCTACTTGGGTTCTTGCATGCTTATCACTCAATCAGTGGATCAATGGAGTCCAAGAACTATTTTGGCTGGAGCATTTTTCTGGTTTTCCTGTTATTTCTAAACAATGAAGCATTGACACGGCTGATCACAGGCTTTTATGATCAGACTTGTCCTGAGGCTGAGTCTATTGTCAGGGATCAAATGAGCCAGATGATATTTAACGATCCTCATATCAAACATCAACGGTTAATCCTTTTCATTTGGGTAAATTATAATCAGATTGGAATATAACCATCTGTTGTTGTTCTATGTGCAGGGATGTGACGCCTCCATTCTTCTGGATGATACAGCCACCATGCAAGGAGAAATAAATGCAGGCGCAAATAAGAATTCTCTTCGAGGATATGAGTACATAGATCAGATCAAAGTTGCATTGGAGAAACAGTGCCCTGGTGTAGTATCATGTGCTGATATAGTAACCATAGTTGCAAGGGACTGTGTAGCTCTGGTACAGCTTAACATACATATTTCTGCATCCTTTTTACTAATTCACATCTAATATAACATGAGTCTAACATGAATCTACATATTATCAGCATTATAATATGAACCTATGTTGTTTGATCTAAATGCAGACAGGAGGACCATCATATGATGTGCTTCTAGGGCGCAGAGATGCATTAAGTGCAAATTTTACACAGGCCAATACAGATCTGCCAGCACCAAATTCTACACTATCTCAGCTCATAACAAAATTCGCAAACAAGGGTTTATCTGCAAAGGAAATGGTGGTTTCAGGCTCACATACCATAGGCAGAGTGCGATGTGCTGTTATTCTTCCAAGGATTTACAATTTTCAAAACACTGGGAGCCCTGATCCGGCAATAAGCCCTAATTTTCTAATCCAGCTGCAAGCTCAATGCCCCCAAAGCAGAGACAGAAATGTGTCGGCTCCTCTGGATGTGGCAACTCCTATTTGATTTTATAATAACTATTATAGAAACTTACAGGCAAATATGAGGATGCTGATTTCTGACCAGGTTCTGCAAACTGCTGCCACTGTTATTCCTGGTGCCACAGTGTCCATGTATGTTGATGCAGAGGATAGCTTCTTCAAGGATTTTGCAGCGGCTATGGTGAAGATGGGCAGTATCAGCCCTTTAACCGAAACAAAGTGCGAAATTAGAACACAGTGCCAAGCTATCAATACTAACAGTTCTTAAGAGGAAAATAGTTCTTCAAGAACTCATATATTTGTTGCAATAAATGGCCTAGATTCTATGGTGCCAAAAAATAAAGGAAAAAACTCTGAAATACCCTTATGTTTTGCTAAAATTAACAAAACGCCCCTAGTTTTAGAGGTATTTTTATGGAAATGATCATAACTTTTTTGTGATGACCCAAATGAGAATGAGTCTTTCAGATATATTGAGGTTGAGATCTTTCCATGACAGTTAACATCTTCTAAATCGGATTCTGAAATCTCAAGTTATGGTCTCAAGTTGCCATGGTTTTCGCAAGGCGGTGCCCTAAAAAAAATAGCTACTGTGAGAGTGAGGAAAAAGCGGCGCCATCACCACTGGAACTCAGCAAACTGGCCTGACCTAGCGAAATCATAGCAGCGGCTATGGCGCCAGATAGCTAAGGTAGTGCTCTGTCGGATAGCTAAGGATAGCTAAGGACCAAACTCCTTTTGAGATTTTCTTCAAAAATTAGAAAGGATATTGAAAAAGTCAGTGTCCATGTCATAATTGTATTTGGGAAATGTCCATGATGTAATTGTATTATGGTAAATGAACTATGTGTAAAGGCACATGAATAATCTGTAAAAAGGCATGCGCAAATGAATACATTAAACACAGGTCTTTTTACCTGAGGGTTGCCCTCCATGGCCAAAGCGTGAAATGGCTTAAATCATAGTTCAAAGTCATGTTTAACTTAACTAAGCATGTGGAAATCCATAACCCTGAACATTTGGAAACAAAATTCTCTGTAGCCAGACAAACTACCTTTATCTTTCAAAATGCAGCCAATGTAAATATGCGAGACACAGCTCTAGACTAGGCATGTAGGCCAGAAGCGAGCCTCGTAAACGAGGCGCCTTAAGATGGGCTTCGATCAACTGAGCCACTTGAATTTGCATATTGTAGGGGTCGCAAAAGACAGTTCAGGTTCATGTTTAGATACAGAGGCAGTTACACATTTCTTTTTGGGTACAATGTATCCCAAGAACCCAGGATCTTTACAGTGCAAAGAGTGGGTGCACATCAGCATGACAGGCCACGCCACCTCCTGGTGTGTTTTTTGGATCCTTGAGATAGGCTACATGTCTTGCAGCATGGTAGTTACCTTAAAGGCATTTGCTTCTCAGTACAGGAGGATCTCTTGTCCATACAACTAACCCATCGGCGAGACGAGGTCTGCAAGGTTCGAGAGGCCAGGCCCCAGAAGAAATGGGCAGTATATCGCAGAGGCTCAGCAATTGTTCGTGATCAGTGGCTTCCAAATCCCTGGCTGGGGTATTTCTAGGTGCCTCCCCACGTTTGGTTTGGTATCTTTGGTTTTGTTAACAAAACTTGTAAACTTGTACAGTTCTTGGTTCGGTGATAAGGCTTTTTAGTCTTCTAGTTTTTGTTTGGGCTTCGACCCTTTGCTTTGTACCGTCCCATGGCCCGGGGGGTCTCCGTGGACATAAAAATGCTTATCTTATCTTATCATATCATATCTTATCTTATCTTATCTTATCTTATCTTATCTTATCTTATCTTATCTTATCTTATCTTATCTTATCTTATCTTATCTGTGTTAATATATTTCAATTTTCTAAACTCCTAGTCAAGCACACCTATTTGTGAAGATGTTTTTGCTTCATAATTCTGAAGCATATACTTCCACATTTGCCTAGGACTCTTGCCCCTAATTCTTATCACATTACTATCTCCTACCTTACTCATAATAATGCCCGGAGCTTCTTTTATTTTAGCTTGCTCAAACTTCCCCTCATCACTAACACTCCTACTACTAGAGTCACAACTTGTTCCATGGTTCTACCACCACTAGAACCTTCATTGGTAGACGAGTTAACAACCTCTACAACTACACTTCTGGCTGCAGCATTGCTCACCTCAATAGCATCATCATTCTCAATTAAATATCACAAGTCTTTACCTTCCAACACATGTTTTATTTTGTCCTTCCGCACCTGAAACCCAGGTCCACCTTTGAACACTTCAATTGCTCCCAAAGGATCTACTCCAAATCTACTAGACATAATTTAACCTAGCTCTGATACCAATGTAAGATCTTCAAGTCAAATAGAGAGTCTTGCAATAGTTCAAATATTCAAACTTCAACTATGTATTGAACTAGTTATGAAGTAATGCTAAAGTAATCATTTTAAACCATACAATCACTGTAGTAATAACAGTTTTTAAAATAAATTGATCATAACCTGTAGCCAATTTGGTTTTTTAGATTCAAGCGAATTCATTTATAAAAACAAGCCAAACTATATAGTCACCCGTGATCAAATTATCTCTACCTCAATCATACAATGAATCGATACTTATAGATGATATATTCCATATCTCTGATGGTTGTGCAGCACCAAGCTCAAAAAGCTCGCCTCATGTTTAAATATTATTTGACTGCCAAACTATTCTATATTTACACTTGTACATATTAAATATTGAATGAACAATTCAATGATAAGCGTATTTCTTCTCAGGTGGTGCTTCAAGAAATTCGTAAGAAGTTGTATAATTGCTTTCAGATCTCCAATTGGCCTGATCGTATTAAAATTCCAATATGGAGTGATCATCTAAAAGTGATTGATGCTTCTGGGACATTTCTTACTTCTGGAAGTACTTTGTAATATTTTGAGTGTATAATATGAAGTAAATCACGTTCTTAAAAAAAAAAACAATTCAATGGTTTATGCTCTTATAGGTTTATTTTGCACCTATATCTAGGTCATACATTCAATTTTTTCCAATCTGTATATGACCCTAGGTTAAATCCAACTTCCTATGATGTTGCTCTCAGATGTCTATGACGATTATCATGACAGCCAATGATCTTATAACATTTAACACTATATGTGTTACAACATGGGTGTGACCTCAAGGGCACTCGCTTTTTCGTGTAAGAGGACCTCTGGCTAGTTCAGCTAACTCGACGATGTGAGGAGCTATGCAATGTTCGACACGCGAGGTTTCAAAAAAAATAGGCAGTATAGCGGGAAGCCACAACACTCATTTGTAACCAGTGGCCTCAAAACCACTCTTTATCTTATCTAGATCACACTTACATTCTATTAATGTTTCTTCTCTTGTGTTTGTCTTAGGGTTTAACAAGAATTTTTGTTACACTCTTGGAAGATAATCAATTTCCTAAGAAATAGAGAAAACATCCACCCCAAAACCCACATGATGCATGGATTTCTATGCATGTCAACATGTGCCAGTACATGTATCTAATGTTACACACGTTGATTATTGCTCGACCTCTGACATGGTCTTTAAATATAATTATAACCCTATCAATGTACAACTTTGATCACATTATGTGTACCTTGGATCAACATGATTGTGTTTTTTAACTTTTGCAAGAAGATTTTCCACCATCAATTAAACATGAGCACAATCTTCCGCCTCCCATTTCACATACATCTAGTACATCATTCTCCAATTTTGCACTACACTTCAAACAACCTACAAACTCCATTATAGCTATGCATTTTGCACATCTATGATTAATGACCAACATCGTCGGCACATGTTTCTAGTTGTCTTTATGTTCCATCCTAATATTAGTAGCTGAATGGTCCGGTTGAGTGGAGAACTCCTTTAAATATGGCATTGCCACTAATTTGTGTAAAAGTTCTTATCTTCAGGTATGATTGTATCAATTGGTATTAGAGCACGGTTTTGATTTTCTTTGAACCTATGAGTAGTGGAACCATTGTTATGACCTCAGTAGTGACCATGAAGCAGGTCTAGAGTTTTGAAGGATGCTGGAATTCAGCAATAAAGAGGGGAAATACTCCAATGAAACAAGAACTTGGACAATTTCTCGAGTCTACACTAAAGTAGTGCTTTGACTTTAGATAGTTTTGCAGATATACTATATATAACTATGTAGAGCAACCTACATAGTTAGATGCGTGGGACTTGTGAGGAGATACGTGAATTGGAAACCAGTGTTCATTTTTTTGTGCAAGATGATCTATCTCCAATACAACTGACTAGAACGCGTGAGGAATTATGCAAAGGTCAGGAGGCACATATGCAAAAAAAAGAGCAGTGTATAGAGGGGGCACAACTATTATTTGCGATCAGTGGCCTCGAAACCCATGGTTGGGTTATCTCTAGTTGCTTCCAAATACAATGGCCCAAATTTTTTCGTTGATGTATTGTGTTGGGACATAGTCTCCTTGCTTGATTTAAGCTATGTTTGGCGCATAGTCCACCTTGCTTGATTTGGGCTATGTGTTGGGGCATAGTCCTCCTCTTGCTTGATTTGGGCTTATGCCCTACGTCCATCCATACCGTCCCAAGATCCATTATGGTCTCTGTGAGTGACGTAAAAATTCAATCTAATCTAATTAAATCTAATCTAATGACAGTTTATTGTCGTGCCATGGTCATCATGGTCAATAAATCCTATTGAGAGTTGTTGTCGTGCATTAGATGGTCACCATTCTCAATGTTTTTCTATTTGTTAGGATATTGATCTTAGAAGATATGGCCCGGTACACAAAGGAAAACACCATTCAAATATAGTTGAAAGTTCATGTCCAAGAATTCTTCAAATTAGGCTATACAAAAGGTTGCCACATAATAATAGCAAAATTTGGGGCAAACTTCACCGATCACCTACGATGCTTTTCAAGCAAAAAGACAAAGGTATTAATTCTTCATTAGGAGAAAAAGCCGGCAAACCAAACATTAATTATTGTTATAAAGTTAAAGTGGAAGACAAATCAAATTCAATCCGTCATTACAAATGCGTCACTAGATTCCTCACAAAATGGGTTGGTCAAAACCAACTTCTGATTTATTTATTAGTGATCATCTTCTACATCAACCTGCAAAATGGTTCCATTACAAGTGTCTATTTAATCTTGAGCTACTTGGGTTCTTGCATGCTTATCACTCAATCAGTGGATCAATGGAGTCCAAGAACTATTTTGGCTGGAGCATTTTTCTGGTTTTCCTGTTATTTCTAAACAATGAAGCATTGGCACAAATTTGATCACAGCTTTTATGATCGACTTGTCCCGAGGCTGAGTCTATTGTCGTGGATCAAATGAGCGGATGATATTTAACGATCCTCGTATCAAACATCAACGGTTAATCCTTTTCATTTGGGTAAATTATAATCGATTGGAATATAACAATCTTTGTTGTTCTATGTGCAGGGGATGTGACGCCTCCATTCTTCCTCGATGACACGGCCACCATGCAAGGAGAAAAAAATGCAAAGAATAAGAATTCTCTTCGAGGATATGAGTACATAGATCGGATCAAAGTTGCATTGGAGAAACAAAGGTTCCCTAGTGTAGTATCATGTGCTGATATAGTAACCATAGTTGCAAGAGACTGCGGTAGCTCTGTGCGACTTAACATACATATTTCTCGCATCCTTTTACTAATTCAATCTAATATAACATGAGTCTAACATGAATCTACATATTGTCGAAGATTATAATATGAACCTATGTTGTTTGATCTAAATGCGCATGGGAGGACCATCATATGATGTGCTTCTAGGGCGCAGAGATGCATTAAGTGCAAATTTTATACAAAGCCAATACAGACTGAATCTGCCAAAGACCAAATTCTACACTATCTCACTCATAACAAAAAATTCGCAAACAAGGGTTTATCCGCAAAGGAAATGGTGGTTTTATCAGGGCTCACATAACATAGGCAGAAAAAGCGGTGTCTTTGTTATTCTTCCAAGGATTTACAATTTTCAAAACACTGGGAGCCCTGATCTGGCAATAAGCCCTAATTTGCTAATCTAGCTGCAAGCTCAATGCCCCCAAAGCAGAGACGAAAATGTGTCGGCTCCTCTGGATGTGGCAACTCCTATTAGATTTGACAATAACTATTATAGAAACTTACAGGCAAATATGGGGATGCTAATTTCTGACCAGGTTCTGCAAACTGTGGCCACTGTTATTCCTGGTGCCATAGTGTCCATGTATGTTGATGCAGAGGATAGCTTCTTCAAGGATTTTGCAGCGGCTATGGTGAAGATGGGCAGTATCAGCCCTTTAACCGAAACACAGTGCGAAATTAGAACACAAAGTCTTAGAAGCTATCAATACTAACAGTTCTTAAGAGGAAAATAGTTCTTTAAGAACTCATATATTTGTTGCAATAAATGGCCTAGATTCTATGGTGCCAAAAAATAAAGGAAAAAACTCTGAAATACCCTTATGTTTTGCTAAAACTAGTTTTGGAGGTATTTTTATGGAAATGATCATAACTTTTTTGTGATGACCCAAATGAGAATGAGTCTTTCAGATATATTATAGAAGAGGTTGAGATCTTTCCATTACAGTTAACATCTTCTAAATCGGATTCTGAAATCTCAAGTTATGGTCTCAAGTTGCCATGGTTTTCGCAAGGCGGTGCCCTAAAAAAAATAGCTACTGTGAGAGTGAGCAAAAAGCGGCGCCATCACCACTGGAACTCAGCAGACTGGCCTGGCCTAGCGAAATCATAGCAGCGGCTATGGCGCCAGATAGCTAAGGTAGTGCTCTGTCGGATAGCTAAGGATAGCTAAGGACCAAACTCCTTTTGAGATTTTCTTCAAAAATTAGAAAGGATATTGAAAAAGTCAGTGTCCATGTCATAATTGTATTTGGGAAATGTCCATGATGTAATTGTATTATGGCAAATGAACTATGTGTAAAGGCACATGAATAATCTGTAAAAAGGCATGCGCAAATGAATACATTAAACAAGGTGCTGCACACGGAGGGTTGCCCTCCATGGCCAAAGCGTGAAATGGCTTAAATCATAGTTCAAAGTCATGTTTAACTTAACTAAGCATGTGGAAATCCATAACCCTGAACATTTGGAAACAAAATTCTCTGTAGCCAGACAAACTACCTTTATCTTTCAAAATGCAGCCAATGTAAATATGCGAGACACAGCTCTAGACTAGGCATGTAGGCCAGAAGCCAGAGCCTCAGAACAGACGCACAGTATGGGCTTCGATCAACTGAGCCACTTGAATTTGCATATTGTAGGGGTCGCAAAAGACAGTTCAGGTTCATGTTTAGATACGTAGGCAAGCACATTTCTTTTTTGGGTACAATGTATCCCCGAACCCGTGATCTTTACAAAGCAAAGAGTGGGTGCACATCGAAGATGACAGCCACGCCACCCACCTCCCCGGTGTGTTTTTGGATCCTTGAGATAGGCTACATATCTTGCAGCATGGTAGTCACCTCAAAGGCATTTGCTTCTCAGTACAGGAGGATCTCTTGTCCATACAACTAACCCATCGGCGAGACGAGCTTTGTAAGGTTCGAGAGGCCAGGCCCCAGAAGAAATGGGCAGTATATCGCAGAGGCTCAGCAATTGTTCGTGATCAGTGGCTTCCAAATCCCTCGCTGGGGTATTTCTAGGTGCCTCCCCACGTTTGATTTGGTATGTTTGGTTTTGTTAACAAAACTTGTAAACTTGTATAGTTCTTGGTTCGGTGATAAGGTTTTTTAGTCTTCTTATTTTTGTTTGGGCTTCGGCCCTTTGCTTTATATCGTCCCATGGCCCGGAGGGTCTCCGTGGACGTAAAAATGCTTATCTTATCTTATCTTATCTTATCTTATCTTATCTTATCTTATCTTATCTTATCTTATCTTATCTTATCTTATCTTATCTTATCTTATCTGTGTTAATATATTTCAATTTTCTAAACTCCTAGTCAAGCACACCTATTTGTGAAGATGTTTTTGCTTCATAATTTTGAAAGCATATACTTTCACATTTGCCTAGGACTCTTGCCACTAATTCTTATCACATTACTATCTCCTACCTTACTCATAATAATGCCCTGAGCTTCTTTTATTTTAGCTTGCTCAAACTTCCCCTCATCACTAACACTCCTACTGCTAGAGTCACAACTTGTTCCACGGTTCTAGCACCTAAAACCTTCATTTGTAGACGAGCTAACAACCCTACAACTACACTTCTGGCTGCAGCATTGCTCACCTCAATAGCATCATCATTCTCAATTAAATATCACAAGTCTTTAACTTCCAACACATGTTTTATTTTGTCCTTCCGCACCTGAAACCCAGGTCCACCTTTGACCACTTCAATTGCTCCCGAAGGATCTTCCAAATCTACTAGACATAATTTAACCTGGCTCTGATACCAATGTAAGATCTTCAAGTCAAATAGAGAGTCTTGCAATAGTTCAAATATTCAAACTTCAACTATGTATTGAACTAGTTATGAAGTAATGCTAAAGTAATTAACTTAAACCATACAATCACTGTAGTAATAACAGTTTTTAAAATAAATTGATCATAACTTGTAGCTAATTTGGTTTTTTAGATTCAAGCGAATTCATTTATAAAAACAAGCCAAACTATATAGTCACCCGTGATCAAATTATCTCTACCTCAATCATACAATGAATCGATACTTAGAGATGATATATATTCCCTATCTCTGACGGTTGTGCAGCACCAAGCTCAAAAAGCTCGCCTCATGTTTAAATATACTGCCAAACTATTCTATATTTACACTTGTACATATTAAATATTGAATGAACAATTCAATGGTTTATGCTCTTATAGGTTTATTTTACACCTATATCTAGGTCATACATTCAATTTTTTCCAATCTGTATATGACCCTAGGATAAATCCAACTTCCTATGATGTTGCTCTCAGATGTCTATGACGATTATCATGACAGCCAATGATCTTATAACATTTAACACTATATGTGTTACAACATGGGTGTGACGTCAAGGGTACTCGCTTTTTAGTGTAAGAGGACCTTTGGCTAGTTCAGCTAACTCGACGATGTGAGGAGCTATGCAATGTTCAAGACGCGAGGTTTCAAAAAAAATGGGCAGTATAGCGGGAAGCCACAACACTCATTTGTGACCAGTGGCCTCAAAACCACTCTTTATCTTATCTTACTATAGGTCACACTTGCATTCTATTAATCTTCTCTTGTGTTTGTCTTAGGGTTTGACAAGAATTTTTGTTACACTCTTGGAAGATAATCAATTTCCTAAGAAATAGGAAAACCATCCACCCCAAAACCACATGATGCATGGATTTCTATGCATATCAACATGTGCCAGTACATGTATCTAATGTTACACACGTTGATTATTGCTCGACCTCTGAAATGATCTTTAAATATATGTGTACCTTGGATCAACATGATTGTGTTTTTTAACTTTTGCCAGAAGATTTTCCACCATCAATTAAACATGAGCACAATCTTCCACCTCCCATTTCACATACATCTAGTACATCATTCTCCAATTTTGCACTACACTTCAAACAACCTACAAACTCCATTATAGCTATGCATTTTGCACATCTATGATTAATGACCAACATCGTCGGCACATGTTTCTAGTTGTCTTTATGTTCCATCCTAATATTAGTAGCTGAATGGTTCGGTTGAGTGGATAACTCCTTTAAATATGGCCTTGCCACTAATTTGTGTAAAAGTTCTTATCTTTGTTCTGGAATTCATGTATGATTGTATCAATTGGTATTAGAGCACGGTTTTGATTTTCTTTGGACCTATGAGTAGTGGAACCATTGTTATGATCTCAGTAGTGACCATGAAACAGGTCGAGAGTTTTGAAGGATGCTGGAATTCAACAAAGCAATAAAGAGGGGAAATACTCCAATGAAACAAGAACTTGGACAATTTCTCGAGTCTACACTAAAGTAGTGCTTTGACTTTAGATAGTTTTGCAGATATACTATATATAACTATGTAGAGCAACCTACATAGTTAGATGCGTGGGACTTGTAAGGAGATACGTGGATTGGAAACCAGTGTTCATTTTTTTGTGCAAGATGATCTATCTCCAATACAACTGACTAGAAGGCGTGAGGAATTATGCAAAGGTCAGGAGGCACATATGCAAAAAAAAAGGGCAGTGTATAGAGGGGGCACAACTATTATTTGCGATCAGTGGCCTCGAAACCCATGGTTGGGTTATCTCTAGTTGCTTCCAAATACATTGGCCCAAATTTTTTCGTTGATGTATTGTGTTGGGACATAGTGTCCTTGCTTGATTTAAGCTATGTTTGGTGCATAGTCCACCTTGCTTGATTTGGGCTATGTGTTGGGGCATAGTCCTCCTCTTGCTTGATTTGGGCTTATGCCCTACGTCCATCCATACCGTCCCAAGATCCACTATGGTCTCTGTGAGTGACGTAAAAATTCAATCTAATCTAATTAAATCTAATCTAATGACAGTTTATTGTCGTGCCATGGTCATCATCGTCAATAAATCCTATTGAGAGTTGTTGCCGTGCATTAGATCGTCACCATTCTCAATGTTTTTCTATTTGTTAGGATATTGATTTTAGAAGATATGGCCCGGTACACAAAGGAAAACACCATTCAAATATAGTTGAAAGTTCATGTCCAAGAATTCTTCAGATTAGGTTATACCAAAAAAAAAAAAAAAAAAAAAAAAAAAAAAGCCAGCTGCGTTTCTTTAGGTATAGCTTCCCACCCCACAAGCCTCGGCCTGTGAGCCTAACCATTTTCCATGTCTAGACATAAGTCACCCCTCCAACCTACAATGACTTAGGGCAGGTTTTCCACGCACCAACCATCCGTCAGTTTTTCAAGCTACACCCGCTGGCAGGTGCCCAACGGGGCTTTGCCCTACTGCTAAAGCAGCGTCGGCTCGGGTAGGTTATACAAAAGGTTGCCATATAATGCCACATAATAATAGCAAAAACGCATTTCGGGCAAACGCCACCTATCACCTACCATGCTTTTCAGCGAGAAGACAACGGCATTAAGTCTTCATTAGGAGAAAAAGCCGGCAAACCAAACATTAATTAGTGTTAAAAGTTAAAGTGGAAGACAAATCAAATTGAATCCCTCACTACAAATGCGTCACTAGATTCCTCACAAAATGGGTTGGTCAAAACCAACTTCTGATTTATTTATTAGTGATCATCTTCTATATCAACCTGCAAAATGGTTCCATTACAAGTGTCTATCCAATCTTGAGCTACTTGGGTTCTTGCATGCTTATCACTCAATCAGTGGATCAATGGAGTCCAAGAACTATTTTGGCTGGAGCATTTTTCTGGTTTTCCTGTTATTTCTAAACAATGAAGCATTGGCACAGCTGATCACAGGCTTTTATGATCAGACTTGTCCTGAGGCTGAGTCTATTGTCAGGGATCAAATGAGCCAGATGATATTTAACGATCCTCGTATAGCTGGTCCCCTTCTCAGAATGCATTTCCATGATTGCTTTGTTCAAGTACAACAAACATAAACCCTTGATCCTTTTCATTTGGGTAAATTATAATCAGATTGGAATATAACAATCTGCTGTTGTTCTATGTGCAGGGATGTGATGCCTCTATTCTTCTGGATGATACAGCCACCATGCAAGGAGAAAAAAATGCAGGCGCAAATAAGAATTCTCTTCGAGGATATGAGTACATAGATCAGATCAAAGTTGCATTGGAGAAACAGTGCCCTGGTGTAGTATCATGTGCTGACATAGTAACCATAGTTGCAAGAGACTGTGTAGCTCTGGTACAACTTAAAATACATATTTCTGCATCCTTTTTACTAATTCATATCTAATATAACATGAGTCTAACATGAATCTATATATTGTCAGCATTATAATATGAACCTATGTTGTTTGATCTAAATGCAGACAGGAGGACCATCATATGATGTGCTTCTAGGGCGCAGAGATGCATTAAGTGCAAATCTTACACAGGCCAATACAGATATGCGAGCACCGAATTCTTCACTATCTCAGCTCATAACAAAATTCGCAAACAAGGGTTTATCTGCAAAGGAAATGGTGGTTTTATCAGGATCACATACCATAGGCAGAGTACGGTGTGCTGTTATTCTTCCAAGGATTTACAATTTTCAAAACACTGGGAAGCCTGATCCGGCAATAAGCCCTAATTTGCTAATCCAGCTGCAAGCTCAATGCGCCCAAAGCGGAGACGGAAATGTGTCGGCTCCTCTGGATGTGGCAACTCCTATTAGATTTGATAATAACTATTATAGAAACTTACAGACAAATATGGGGGTGCTAATTTCTGACCAGGTACTGCAAACTGCTGCCACTGTTATTCCTGATGCCACAGTGTCCATGTATGTTGATGCAGAGGATAGCTTCTTCAAGGATTTTGCAGCGGCTATGGTGAAGATGGGCAGTATCAGCCCTTTAACCGGAACACAGGGCGAAATTAGGACACAGTGCCGAGCTATCAACTAACAGTTGAGAGGAAAATAGTTCTTCAAGGTCTCATATATTTGTTGCAATAAATGGCCTAGATTCTATGGTGCTAAAAAGTATATAGGGTTCACAATTGTGTTTAAAAATAAATTTTAATTCAAAATGATGCTTATGGATTAAAACCCTCTTAATGGTTCCTGAAGTTCGAAGTCTTGTAACTTACCCGATGAAAATCAAATTTAGTTGTTTGTACAGTTTAGATAAGATAAGATAAGAAAAGTAGGAAAATTACTTGCTAAAATTAAGAGGTTTTATTGGTATTTCTTGAGGAATGGGGGCCTTTGTGTTGGAGCTTGTCGCGGGCTTAGAACAGACGGAAAGGTAATGGTTAAGGCTAAAGATTTTACACCAAGCTCCTAATTGAACATGATGTGGAGAACAAGGAGCCCACATATTCTCAATTATCGAACCCACATGTCTATATCGACAACAGAAAAGTTGTTAGGAATAAAAGAACGAACTATAATAATGATTTCCCATATGCTAAGTTGTTGCAAGGCAAATGAAGACAAACCTTGTACAATGAAGACAAACCTTATACAGTTGTCGCATCTTAATTTGTAGAGTAAAATACAGGCAAAAGATAGTGAAGTACGTTAGAGACATGAGCATCTGTAAGTCCAATCAGTCTTTGCTATTCTTGCACAGCTTTGGAATGAAGACCAGGCCTCAACAAAATTCCACACACAAAAGTGAAATTCATCCCATCCAAAAGCTTGTTCTATTTGTTTGTCTAGATCAGGGAACAAAAACAATCACAAGTGGGTACCATCTACTGGTAAAAGAACATCTTACATGCCGACATTCGGAGAGCATAATCAGTGGCGTTAGTGTATCAGATCTTACCAACCAGTATATCTTATTCCATCGACATCGAGATCGAAAATGTATCATATCCTACTTAAAAAAACAATTTAACACATGTTGACATTCCTTAACCATTGAATAAAAGAGTATATGAAGTATATATGACATTAAATACCAAACCTTGGATTAAATAAAAGATAGAGCTGGAGATACCGGGACCTGGAAACCACCAGAAAGGAGATAACCAAAAACTCTGTGTATTTACCACCTTGGTCTTCGTTCAACTCAAAATGGTAGCAGTCCGTCCTGCATGGCCATAGATTATGGAAGGTGGGTATAGATCGACTTTTTGTTGCGGGTCCGACAAGCCATAAATAACCCAAGAAGAGCTGTCAAGGTCCCCTTCACATCTGTAAGATATCTACGGAAATGTAAGTAGTTTGTTTTATAAGCTTTCTGTACAACCCTGTTCACAGTTGAATTGAACTTTTCTTCTCTACATGCAACTCGCTACCGGGGATCTTGCGACATATCCAACTGGAAAAGGGCAAAAAAAAACCAAAATGTTGCTGGAATTCTTGCATTGTGGTGAATATCTTCATACTTAACTTAATCTCTACTCAAATCCAGATCGAGCCCGTTGTCAGAACAATTGGGTCTTTCTGGCCATGTGATTTTACATGCCCGAAAGGTTTCATGATTTGTGTAGATTATGGAGCTAAATGTTGTGTAATATAGTGTGTAGTATATTTGCAATATGACTGGATTGAGAAGAGCAGTTGAAGAGGCATCTACCCGATGCAGATGCTCCCCTTCGCCTGGATTTGCTGCTTCCCCATCTTGGGGATCCCTTTGGAATGGCAAAAAATCTCAGGATTTTGCCTCCAGAACACCAAATTATCAACAAGATCATATTGGTCCCTTTTCAGGTCTCACAATCTGTGTCACAGGGCTTTCCAATGGTATACACTCACGTCAATAACTTGTCCATTCCATGCATCATGTCAATCTTAATTGATAATATTCTAGCATGCAGAGGCACGAAAGCAGGTACAAGTTGCTACAGAACGCATGGGAGGAACTTACAGCCCAGACCTTCACCAGGGTTGCACTCATCTAGTGGCTCAAATATCCTCTCTTTTACATTGCTTTCTTACAAGCTGCCTGTCTGATATACTTTATAAAAACTGAATTGGAAATAAAGCCTTGACTTGTTACGGCTGTTCTGGGAGGAAGTATGAACATGCTGTCAAAAATGGCATGTTTGTGGTCTCATTAGCATGGTTTGTTAACTCCACCAAGCTCAACAGTAAGAAGAGTTTAATGTTTCAGTCCCTGAGAGTTGTTAATTTGATTTTCTTATAAAATTTCTTTGCTTCTCAGAACGCATGGAGGAATCCCTATACGATGTTAGAAGATGTGCAAATGATGCAGAACCAGACCAGTTTAATAGTGCTATAATTGTAAGTGGGAACGAGCCTCCCTGTGTGCCAAATAATTCCATGGCTTTGGTAACACAGTCCCCCAACGGGGTCCAGATACAACATGATAGGCCTATTCTCTCAGGCATGTGCTTCTATGTAGATGCAGATATACCAAATGACATTCATCTAAAGGTAATGTCAAGCAGTTTTAAAATGAGAATTGTGTCATGATCATTGGGTGAAACAAGCCTATTTCAGGTTATCGAAGCTGCTGCAAAAGGAGGTGCAAAATACCTTGCAGATTGGTATATTGGATGCAATGTAACTCACATAGTCTGTGAAAAGAGCTCACTAGCTAAGTACATAGGATTCAGGGCAAACTTAATTTCTGTAAGTGAAATGCATGTTTAGCATCATCATTGTTGTGCAGTTTACCTAATTATAAACCTTGGTGTTTTCTTTCCCTCCTCTCTGCAGCCTATTTGGATATTCAAGTCTGTTACAGAACACAGACATCAGGACTTTGTGCAGATTTCCATGGATTTAGCAAGGGATTTAGGTTTGCTGCTCAATACTCCACGGCTACTCAACTACAGCAGAAAGGAGGTTAGCTTAGAATATATTTTCTAGGTTTGGAGAATTCTCCATTCTTCGCATTTCCTTTTCTTAAATGATGTGATGGAGGTGAAGCCAATTCAGAGGAACTGTTTCTAGTAGACACAAAGTTCACCTTTGAGCACTAACACAGGATCCATCTACTGTGTTCTAGAAAACAAATGGGCAGGAGCAAAAGAAGCTTTTAACCTTTCACCATGAAGGTGAACTCCATGTGCAAGAGAAGAAAATACAAGGGAGTATAGAGAAGATGTCTGCTGCCAAAGCTGGGGTGAGAAGGAGGCGTGGAGCCCTGGGGCAGGTATAAAATTTGACATGTTTTGCTTTCCTCATTGTCAAAATGGTTCAGGTTTCAACTTAATCAATTAAAGTTGCAGCCATATCGAACAAGACCTAATCCAAGTACCCCAAGGTACATGCTAGAGTTCCTATGCTGGTATGTTACAGAACCACCATCAACGGCTCAGTTGTTCGTCGGCAACAGTAGCACCCTGATACTGTAATTTCGATGAGGACATTGGATGATGCGTAAGTATTCAATCCCGTAGAAGACAGGTTTTATTTTCTCCTCATGCATGTTCACCACTTTATTCAGTGTCATTGTGATGGTTGTAGCGAGAAAGATGAAGTGATATACAAGGGACCATTTCTTACAATCCTGTTCCCAGTGGACAGATTTTCTGAGATGGGTCCTTCATCGCGTACATTTTTTAGTGAGAAAGGTTTCACAACACAACTACTTATTGAGAATATTTATAACTTTTATCAGGTAACAACCAGTCCTTGCTAAGATACTTATGTTAGACCATGAAAGACTGATTTACCTAAACTGATCTACATTGCATGGTGGTTTTATAGGAACCATTGTCCACACAAGAATTAGAGATTGCAATTCATACTGATTCCAAGCATGCAGACAGGCTTCGTGCAGCATGTGCGAAACCTGAGAATATGGTAGCAATGAAGAAATGTGAATTTATTGGAAGCAAAAGGAGTTTTGAAGGTCTTAAAAGGATAAGTAAAGCAGATACATGCCAGGTTTATGAATTATATTTGAGTGCATGAGCAATTCTGCTTTTTTCCCTTCTTGTGACCACTAATACCAATAACCAGTTCGTTGGGGAGAAGTCATAGCTGGATTTACATGCTCCTGCAGATCAATCTGTTCTTCCTCCAACGTTACAGATTCTGTAAAGAAATTGCTTCTCTCCAGAACTTATTTTAACAATTCTTCATAATATTATCTTGTGCGTTATCCATCAATGAACTCATTATATCATCTCACAACCTGGATGCAATACTGCTTAAGCAGCTCCCCAAGATTTCCCTAGTTTGAAGAGCTATTTGAATGTCAAAAACTCATGAGCTGTCATGGGATCACACAAGATTCACAACAAACGTCCCAAAATGCTTATTTAGATGGCGGAGATTTCAACCCCAATAGCTTCAAAGTTATTATAAGGATAATTCATTATAATTTAACAAAGACTCTTTCCTCTTGAAGTCTTGTTCATTAAAAGAGAGGGATTAAAAGACACAGATAATCCTTTTATTTCGACATAGAGATAATCCTTTTATTTCGACATAGAGTCGACAGTCAACCGCTTGTTGTTTCCCACCCTAGTAGCAGAGACAACTCAATAACATTCATATACATGACATCAGTTAAAAAAAAAAAATGCAGACCTTCATCCATATCTAAATGATCGCCTTCCTCTGTCTCTGCAACGCCCTATAATGCGTAAGTTCAGGTAACTGGTATTTGATATCGAGGCATCCTAGTCTCGTTTGTTAGTTTGATGGGGGGGTTGCTTATTCATTGTGTATTATGGAGATATGCAATCCCATGTCAACGTAATGCTTTTCCTGTGATCGTATATCTGAATTTGAAGTTTGCACTGAAACCTCCACTCTGATTGACCATTAGAGTCAGTAATCGAGCCAATGAATAATTGTAAAAGTTGTGTTCATCCCTTAAACTAGACATAGTGATGGAGATTTCATACATCCCTTAGCCTGAATAGGCTATACCTGGTTACAAAGTGTATGTGACAAACGTTGGACCCATAGATCTGGAAAGTGTGCAAGAAATGTAGAAAATGCATAAGCTATGAAGAATGTATCACGGTAATGAACGAAGGAATGAGTGAATGAACAATTAAATGAATTTTATCGTTATGGAGATCAATCGGTCTATGGGGCCCAATAAAGGAGCGCATCAGACTTATACTGTATGGATTAAAAAACCCCCACCCTGTTGGGTTTTCAAGGGAAAAACTGTGGTGTAATAAGGATGTTGACAGACTGTACAAATATACAACATTATGAAATATATATGCATGTCAAGTGAGTGTCCGAAGCCATATCTGAGCCCACATATCCATGACCTCCTAAAGATATGATCCCAGCATCCATACCGAACATATGTTCAATAGCACGTGCAACGCTGGTCGGGCCTGACCAACTCAATGTAACGTGGCCGAATTTGTTTATATGCTGGACAACACTGCAGAGTGTGGCACCCGTCTTCAACGGCTTCCCCCGTGTAGCACTGAGTAATCCAATCCTGGCGTAGCTCCACAATCCATCTGACTGTCTCGATTCAGAGACGATGTACACATATGCGAATCGAAGCAATGATTCTGCGCTTCTCCATAGACAGATGGGTACGCAAGTAGCATTGGGGGCCCCGTTTTGATGTGGAATTTACGTGGTGCTGGTAATGTGCTATCTTGATCTATTCAAAGGCACTGGCAATGAAGAAATATGAATTTATTTGAAGCGAATGGAGTTTTGAAGGCCTCAAAAGGATAAGTAAAGCAGATATATCCTGTGACACACCTAGGGGGTTGACGAGCAAGTTAACGTTTAAGTTTTAACCATAGGTTAGAGATAATTAATTATGGAAGGGATTATTAAGGGTTAGAAAATAAAGTAAATACGGTATTCGTATTATGCTAGCTACTTGACGAAATACCGGATTTGAACTTAAATAGTAAAGCTAAGGTTAGAAAGATCTTTAGGGGAGGGTGGCCATCCACGGCGGCAGACCCCACGCGCAGATGTGGCAAGCCCACGCGCAGACGTGGCAAACCTGTGCAAGGGTTTTCGTAGTTTCTCGTGAAGGCTCGATGGAGGAGAAGCGCAGCTCCACGTCGGTCCACCGAGGGCTTTGCCATAATCATCGAAGGCTTTGTTTTCAGAGGTAAACAAAGTTTGCATTTTCAGAAGTTAATTTCAGAAGTTATTTTTGATTCAAACATGGTAACAGGGGTAGATAGATCCACCTTCATTCTCTCAGTCTTGAGGCCATGTCTGGATTTTTTATCATAAGCTTGGATTTCTATAGGGACAAACCAAATGTAGACAAGTGCTCATTGCAGAGCATTGATCTAATATGCAGATCAAATTGTCTGAACAAACTGTACACACAGAGTCAAATATCAGGTGAAGCTTAGTTCTAGTCCTGAAATCTCCTATATATAATAAGGTCTAGGGAATAAGGCCTATTTATGATGTGAGACATCACCTCTATAAGGGATGCTTTTGTGAGCTGGGAGCTGTCTGTGATGTCCACCCAGTACCCACCAGTTACATAACAAGTTCAACAACTATTTAAATGCAGACAAACATTAGTACATCCCCACACTGTTCAGTTTCTACTACATCATCCATCATAGTTATGTTTTCACCGTTACTTAAGAAGCCTATGGTCTATATATTCTCTTGTAGCCAGGGTCTGTCCAAAGACGTGAATACAAACTTTATTCCATTTACATAAGTAGCACCAAAACCCTGATGGTAAGGAAGCAGTTAGCACTCAGATAAGGTAAGGGCCAGATTTTGTTAAGCAGGATTCCAGGTGGATTACAACATCAAACAGCGCTAATGTTGGTAAGATGATAATCAAGTATTGTTTGCCTTACATGGTTTATCTGCCATAGCTAGCCTCACTCAGCTGGTTATCCTCCTCCTTAAGTTCTGGTTGAGGCAGGCTTTGCTGTTTATATGCCTGCAATTATGACCATTGGATTTCAAGTATTTGAAACAAATTGATTGAGCTGCTTGATTACGAGGTAATCAGGTACAGATACTTCTAAAGGTGCCTGATTATCACGCAATTATGCAAGGAATCTTGATAATCAGGCTGGAACTTGCTCAGATGGTTGATTATGAGACTGGACTAGATGTTCTTTTATATAGATGCCATTCTCCATGTCATGCAGGGAAAATTGACTGCCATAAGTTTCAATAAAGATGTTGCATAGAGGAAGTGTCCTATTCCACGGCATTAGTTTGAAGGAAATGTGCACAGATGATGAATTGTTTCATATAGATGGGTCCAGTGCAGGCCAGCAGAAATAGAAATGTTACATTAATTTCTTAATTTTGATTAAGAAAATTTCTTTGATTAAATAATTAATTTTAGTGCATTTACTTATCTTAGTTTTGATTTCTTAATTAATTTTGTTTTGTTACATTAATTTCTTTTATAAGTTATAGGTTACGTAAATGTATTTGTATGCTTGGACTGTGTGCCATCCAAGTAATGTATCTGAGGTGTGCTGCAGGTTATGACACCATTTCTTCTTGTGGAAGCAGCACCGTAATTGCTCTTCAACCCAATCAATGGAATATGTACTATATTTGACATTTTTTAGACTTTTCTAATGCTGTTTAACAATTGGAACATTTCTGTTGTACAACCAGATTGTTTTTGCTCTGGTTGAGATGTAAAACAGTGGGAACTTTGTGGATTTGCTTTAATACAAGAATGCTTAACAATTTTTGATCATGATTGCTGTTAAAAAAAAGCTGGTTCTCTTCAATTTTGTTATTGTAGCCTTCAATGGGCTGCCTAGTATCCTAGGGGGCTACCACCTTAGCCCTGGTGGTACCACTACTCCCACCTCTTTGACACCTTATAGCTTGAGGTGGCATTATGTACTTGGCATGTTGTTAGGCCTGTATTGTAGGTTATCTCGTTGGGCACGCTACCATGTAGCATGCATAGCATTTCAGGTGTGCACATGGCTGCCATTCTGTTTACGCCCTTAAGTGAGCAGCCAATGGCCACCCTCCCCTATTATTAATAGGGAAGTGAGGGATATTTTCCTCAACTTTAGGTTATAACATAACAAAAGGGAAAACGTCTTTTTATCAAAACAAGTTCCAGAAGCTTTTGTCTAGCGTTTCAATCTTAGCTACAGAAGAAGAGCAATCCGAGCAGGTGGGTTAACCGGAGCCAAATCCATAAGAATCCGTGAAGGCTTGGCCGCTAATGCTAGATTGCTATGTTTTGTTGTTGCTAAATCTATAGGAAGTATCCGGTTCCAGAAGGTTCTTGAAGCAGCTATGGCGGCTGCAAATCCCTGTTTCCAGATTAAATAGTTCAGAAACTTGCTCCTATATGTCGTGCAAAACGATGATACCTTAAAAAAGGCCTGAATATTGTTGAATCCGGCCAGTTCCGGCCCTTTCTTGTTGAGTTCCGGCCATCTCAGCCAAGTCCGCCCTGTTCTGCACAGTGCAAAGCTTCTGATATTTCTTTTTTAACCCTTTTGTCTCGTTCTTAACCGATATTTTATTATATTCTAAAAACCCTTGATAGACTAGTTGGTTAAGTGTATAGGCTGTTGCCCCATAGATCCAAGTTCGAGTTTTGGTTGAAACTTAACTTTTGTCCAGCTTTTCCTTTTTTAAGTCTTCATAACGTCATACCGCTCTTACCTATATACCAAGTGTTGGTTATAGGATTTCTTGCTAGTATTTAATGATTGTTGGAAGTTTCCTCTATTTGTGTTTTCTAATGCTTAACATGGTTTGTGTGGAATGTTAATAAGATATGGATTAATTGTGTGAATGAACCCGCTCCCTTCGTCGATGCCGGAGGGCTGGAGCGGCTGAGCATCGCGCACACCAGGTGATTGGTGTGTGAACGTGCATCCGTGTCGCGAACGGTGTACGTGAGAGCCTGGGCGAGGGACTGATCATCCCTGGATAACATTAATAACTGATGATATTGTATTGTGATGTTGTGTTTCTTTTCTATTGAAGTTGTGTTGCCATATTGTGTTTCTTTTCCAGATTGTCTAGACCAGGTAACGGTTGCCCACTTAGTCCTTGTCCTTGACTAAGCCCCATCATTTATTTCTCTTTTCTTACAGATTATTCTAGTAGTTACGTGACCGTTGAGCGAGGGAAGCATGAGCGATAGAAGAGATGCTGTTTTGTGTTGAATTCCTATGTAGTTCCAATTGTAACTTTGAGCTTATGAATCTTATTAATGAAAGATATTTATTATCTGAGTCCTTTATTGAGTCCTTTATTTTCTCTCTTGTTTGATCTCAAGTGTTTAACGCTCTAGGAGCGTTTCATATCCCAGGTTTATGAATTATATTTAAGTGCATGAACAATTCTTCTTTTTTTACTTCTTATCAATTCGTTGGTGAGATCTGTTCTTCGCAACATTACAGCTGCAGGTGCAATCTGTTCTTCTTCCAACGTTACAGATTCTGCAAAAAATTGCTTCCCTCCAGAACCATTGCTTCTCTTCTTTGTAATATTATCTCGTGCCTTGTCCATCAGTGAACTCATTATATCATCTCACAACCTGGATGCAATACTTCTTATAGCAGCTCCCTACTATTTCCCTAGTTTGAAAAGTCATTTGAATGTTTTTGTGCTTCAACGTCAAGAACTCATGAGTTGTCATGGGACGGCACACAAGAATCACAACAAATGCCCCTGTTACTCTAGTCTGAAATGCTTATTTAGATTGTGGAGATTTGAATCCCAATAACTTCAAAGTTAATATAAGCGATAATTCATTGTAACAAAAGATTATTTCCTCTTGAAGTGTAACTCATTCAAAAAAAGAGATTAAAAGACATAGATAACCCTTTATTTTTGTTTGCTTTGAGACCATTTGGCATAGGCCTGGCACAACAAAAGATTTTGGATGTGCCTGTTTAGCCACTACTACTAGTGTAGTCTTTGTAAGTTCAACTAAAATATTGGGGGGAGGGGGGGGAGAGGGAGGGAGGGAGGGAGGGAATGAAATGAAATGAAATCTTTATTATTACGTCTGTGAGATCATCAGGTCTAGAAGACGTTCAAAACATACATTCATCATTATAGACCAATTCATCTAATATGTCTTCAGGTAAGAACATATCAGAGCTCTCCCCCTCAAAACCATGTTTAATATCTCCGATGAACGACCTTAGAGTTTGAATATTGGTTTCTTGGACTTGCATCACCTCTACAAGAAAGTATCCAACAGTTACTGGAGGTAACTCAAAGAAGTCTACCAACGAAGCTACTTGTATAATTTTGCTCGAATAGACTGGTATGCAGGGCAAACTAAGATTACATGTTCTTCATCCTCCACTTCATTTACTCCACAAATCTTGCAGTATCTTAACTCATGTGGTATATTTGTCCAACGCTCAAGACGATGTGAGCTGAGCCTCATTCTGCTGATCCGTGCCTTAGTTTCAACGATAGTCCTGCCCTGAGATGTGTTGTAACTTGAGGTTCATGACAGTTCTGTAATGCTCCTTCTTGACCTTCCGGGGTGCTCCACATTTTACGGATGGCATGCCTTCTAATCCAGCCTTCCTTCCTTCCTTCCTTCCTTTGATGTTATCCTTATTAGATTCGAGATCGCCAATATTCATCCCCCATTTTTTTAGCCACAACACTATAATTAGCAAATAATTAACAAACCATCCCTTCTCTTGGCTACTCATAAGGGCCATGTGAGGTATACTATCTCATTCCGCACGGGCATGTATCTTAAGCAAGTACACAAGGAGCCTGCACAAAGCCTCTAGCTCCAGTGGTAGCATGCCACACTCCACTAGCATCATATCGTATGATGTCTGCATCTTCGCCCCCAGCTCTGCGTGAAAAAACTTTTTTTGCACCTTTCCTATCTTTTTCCAGCTATGGCCTCCAAACTTCACACCATAAAGCACTACTGTTTGTACTAGGAAGATGTAAAGCATCTTCCTCATGCCAAAGTCCCAAATCTCTGCTTGGTGGCACTTGCTTTGCATTGCATATAAGGCTTTTAAGCTTCCATTTACCCTCTGCTCTACAGCTTGGTTCCAGCTTGGACTTTTATCCACTATCAGACCCAGATATTTGTAATTGTCCACAATGTCAACTTGTTCCCCCTTGTAAAAGAATGCATATTTGTCTACCTTGTTTGCATCAAAGACTATTACCTTTGTCTTGGCCATGTTCAGCTTCATACCCTTGTTATCACAAAACAAGGCTAGAGCATACAGATGCTTCTGCATTCCTTCTATGCTTCGCGATAGCAGCACAATGTCGTCTGTGTATAGGAGCAATAAAATAACATATCATGCTAAAGACATTCCATCACCCCCAATGCGGCTTGTCCAGTCTTCCAACTCGTCTATAAATAACCCAAACAAGGTAGGAGAAAGAGGGCGCCCTTGCTTGACCCCAATATTGCTTATAACCAGATCTGAACAGTTTTGAGATAGTGGAAATGACAATTGTACTAGTACTTTCTCATATAATGTTTTTACCGCATCCTATAGATCGAGAGGTGCTCCAAGTGCTTCTAATCTCTGCCATAAACATCCCCTCTGGACCATGTCAATAAAAAAAACAAACATTGATTTTTTTGTGCCTTTTACTGAGTCGATCAAACATCTAAACGTTAGCAGATGATCAATCGTGGACTTCTTCTTCCTAAAGCCTGTCTATCCCATGGCTCTTACATTGTGCTCCTCAGTCCAACTGCTTATTTATCATCAAGTATGGTGGCAAATAATTTGGAGACAAGGCTACTAACCATTATCATTATGAAATTATTAGGATCTGTCTCGTCTCCTGATTTGTGCACCGAGATCACCCTGTTCTCAAAGCTGCATTAAACAACGAGGTAAGAACCTCTGCTGAGAGGGAGGGAGGGAGGGATTTAACGGCATGGAGACCAACAAAGGGCCATGGAAGAGATACAATCATGGTCAAGACACCCAAACAACAGAACATGGCACAATCCCCAGAAATCAAACAAAATAAATATTGTACTATTTAGCCTTGTCAATCTAAGGGTGGAAAAGCTTATGGTCTAGAATAATTGTTGCACCTCCTATTTTTTTCCTTTTTAAGGTGTATATCCCTCACCTTGCACTATAGTTACACAACTGAAGAGGGGAGAGTTCCTCTTGCATTGAGAGACTAGTCCCTTTGATGTGGTTTCCATGTTGAAGAACATAAAGCCGACTAAGAGCATCTTGAATCAAATTAAAAGATGGCGAGGGCAGTCAATGCTAGCTACTCCCACCTTAGTAGCAGAGACAACTCACCAACATTCACATATATGACATCAATAAAACAATGCGAACCTTCATCCATATTTGAATGATCGTCTGCCTCTGCCTTTGCAACCCGCTATAATGCGTAAGTTCAGGTAACTGGTATCTAATATCAACGCATCATTTCATTAGTTTGATGTTTTGATTCCTTATCCATTGTGTATTATGGAGGTATGCAATCCCATGTCAACATAATGCTTTTCCTGTGATCGTATATCTTGATTTGAATTTTGCACTAAGACCTCCACTCTGGTTGCCCACTAGAATCTAATGGATAATTGTAAAAGTTGTGTTAATGTCAAACTACAGATAATGATGGAACTATCATTCATACATCCCTCAGACTGAATAGGCTATACCTTGTTACAAAGTATATGTCACAAATGCTGGACTTGTAGCAATGTTGTTAAGTACGTCAAAATCCGTACGGTTAAAAAACGTTTTTTAAGATTTTTTGAAGATTTTTAAAATTTTTGAAAAAAATCTTTAAAAACGTATTTTATATAAAATACGTTAAAAATCTTTAAAATCTTAAAAATCCTTAAAAATCTTTAAAAATCCTTAGACTGTGATTTTTTTTTTATCCAAGTATATGATATTCTTGAACTTATTTATCTTTGTATATAAAATTCTTATACTTCTTAACCTCTATAATAATGTTTTTCTGAACTTTCTTAAGAGATGCATGGCAAAACAGCTATGATATCTTTGTGCTTGAACTTTAGTTTCTAATAGCAGCATAAGCTTTTGATTTACTTGTTGGCATGCTACATCTTACAACTTGTAGCAAAAATGTGCATTTTAACAGTAGCAAATATGTCCAATAAAGCAGTGCAAAGAATGTGCAATTTTTTAATTTTTTTCATTTTTGGCCATACCAAATCATAAAAATCCTTTAAAAAACGTGAGGATTTTTATAGAAGTACTTTAAAAATAAAAAACGGGTTTTTTAACAACATTGCTTGTAGATCTGGAAAGTGCACGAGAAATGTAGAAAATGCATAAGCTATGAAGAATATACCACGATAAATAATGAATGAACGATTGAATTAATTTTATCGTCCATAGAGATTCTATGGGACCTAGCGCAGCAGACTTATTACTATCAAGATTAGAAAAACTTCTGCTCCAATGGGTTTTCGAGGGAACAACTGTGGCAGTAATAAGGATGCTGACAAACAGTACAAATATACATCATTGAATATATATACGATGAAGCCAAGTTAGAAAGATGAGCATCGTCCATATTGACCATTTCTGAAAGTAGATGATATCATGGAATAAAATAACGGCTAAGGTTAGCCAAATGGCTATTTTGTAGCAGTTTTGCCAAGAAAAACGGCTAAAGTAAATGGAAAAAATGCACAAAAAAAAGAAAAATTTAGCCCAATTTTTTTGCCGCCCAAGTGAGTTTTTATTAAATAGCCAAACCTTTACCTCCAGACATTCATCAGGACATCGATTAGCTAAACCTAAGATAGAGTGGGCTTGGAAAAATGGATAGATTAGCCCGAAATTCAACACCAATATATGTACTAACTTTAAGAAATTTCAAATAGGGTATATATTTTTCTTTTTTTTCCCACTTTCTTTCTTGTTCCAAGTACAAAGTTGAAGCATTAGAGGAAAAAGAACAATGTAGTCCCTTTTTTTTAGGTTTTTGAACATGTTCATGTACGTTTGTGTCTTGATTTATATATTTACAATAAACTCAATGTCTTTTCCAAAATGCTTGATAGCGTGATGGCCAATATTTGCCTTCCCATTTTCTGAAAGTTTAGCCAAAAGCAAAAAATTGTGATGGAGAAAAACCATTTAGTTTAGCCAAGTGTTAAAAACTTTTAGCCCCAATTTGAAGGTAGTTTAGCTAAACCTATTCTGGCTACACTAAATTATAGGAGTAGTAATTTATTCCATGGATGATATGGCGATCAAGGGCTGCCCTCTGAAGAGGAAAGACACCTGTGTCCTGTAACAGAATTTGATACGAGACTGTGGATTTTGCTCCCAGTGTCCATAACAAGTATGCTTTTTGCACCTGCTCCAAGTTATTCTAGGTAGCAAGGGATACTATCGGAACCCTAGACTTCGACCCCACATAGAAGGACGGGCTCCACCAAGACTTTAAACAAGTGAGACTGATGGGCTTAATCTTATAGCTCCGCTTTGTGGCTATTATTTTGCGTTAGTGCCTTCCATCTTGTTGTCGCTCTTAACAGGGTGGAAGTGCCCCAATACATTGTAGAAGGAAACTCCATACCCAAATACTTGTAAGTGGGTGTCACTTCCACATTTTGCTCTCCCCAACTGGTGGGGAGCCTTTGCTGGCGTGAGGATGATATGAGGACCACTTTAGTCTTCGTTAGGTTGACACCCATGTCAATGGCCTGGCAGAATGTGTCCATGGCATCGAGATGGCGTTGCATGCCCTTTAAAGTGTAAGCTAGGAGGTCCATATCATCAGCATATATTAGCTATATGGTGATCTGGTGCAAAACTTGAGCTCCATTGCCCTTATTGTCAGCAAGCTAACTCTCCAACTGATCAATGTAGAGTTTAAACAGTGTTGGAGATAGACGACATTCCTGGCAGACCTCGATACTGTTGTGGAATTGTTGGTCTGCCTATTGCAGGCTGGAATTGGCCTGAGCATGTCTCATATAGCCTGTACCTCGCATCCTGCAGATCCACAGGGACCGGAGCATAGAAGCTCATCTTGAAGCACAATTTCATTAAAATGAGAAACTTCGTGATTCCAATTAGGGATGAAATTGTTTTTTAGTCCTTTGTATGACCAATTTTTGAGCAATTATGGCGCAATTAAGTGAAATAATGTATCTGAAGTGCAATTTCTTGGCGCCATTAAAAATATTGACAGTGCAGATAATGGAGCTAAAGAAACAAATAACAAAATTAGCAAAATTTGTATATTCATAGACAAGAGTTGCCACACCAAGTTAAGACTTGGAATAGAGAGTTTATAAACAAAAGTATTATTGTACAATTTATAATCCCATTTCATGAGAGAATTCAGTTTACTCAGTAGGATCAGGTCCCCAGCGCCATTGCCATGGCTGGATGTCCCTGCCATAGGATCTTCTTGAAAATGTCTCAAACCCTGTGGCAGTGAACTCGGAATCATTGAGAATGTCCAGATTGAACTCAGTATTCTTGATCACATCATAATTAACATCAGGAACATCTTCAGGTATCTGGTGACTTGATTGGTCTACACCTTCTTTAACAGCAACTCCGTGTTTCTTGAACATAGGGACTGCATCGATGATAGGGTTCAGGAGGCAGTCAAGCCTGCCAAGAATGTCCTGCACGCACTGTCACTTAGCCGGGTCACTTTCGAACACAATGCAAAATCTCTTATGGATCAATGCAGCCCGACCAAACAAACCACATGAGAAGTAATAAAGCACTCCTGTTCCTGGCTATACCAGCTTCTGCACGGAATAAGAACATCTGGCAGGCTCCAACTGGTTTCTCATGATTATGTCCCCTGACAAGCCTTGCCAGCTATATCTGAATCTGATGTTGAATAGTTTCTCAGCCATGGTCTCACTCTCCCCGTCTGCCTCTTCTTCATTACGTGTTGGAACTGGTCACGGTTCTTGAGGATGACTGGCAAATGAGAATCTGAGGTCGATATCATCGACAGGAGCACTGGCAGTGGGCTGAATTTTTGTGACCTATACAAGTGCATGTGGCTCCTGAATCTCTACGGCAGACGGATTCTTGTATTCATCCTCATATATGCCAATATAAACTCTGGACCTAGAGCCCAGGTTATCCAACACAGAAGATAGAAAGAAATTATGCTATAGCCCTGCAATGCACACTATCCAGAAAGATTCAGCTGTGGCGTTCTTTACAGCTGCATTAAAAAAATCAGATAGTGTGGTTTAGTTCCACATTGGACTTATGCCTCTAGTGTCCAAAACAATCAAGGATACAGGAGTGCACACAATTTGCCCTTCTGCTATCTGTCATTTCAACTTTGCAACGGAAGTCTTCAGTATCCTCTCTCTGCAAGACCGCATTACGTATCAACCTCGCCAAGGCAGGCAGTACGTTATTGTAAATTCCTTCCTTGGTCACTCCTTCTATGGCATTGTCAAAGCTCGGCACAGCAGTCCTGAAATCTGTGAAGGATGTATACTTCTTCAGGAAATTATCCTTCAAATATTCCCAAATCTCCTTCTTCATGAACGCTATAGTTCGTAGTGTCTTTGTCGTTGTCTTGAAGAAGTTCTCACCTGTATAATCACTTGTGACCTTCACATAGGTCTTCTCATCTAGCACTTCCCTGGAATAGAACCCGACAGTCTTCATAGTTGAGACCCCTCATGCACCTCAGATAGGTTTGATTGAAGTAGTCACTATCTTTTGCCCAGGTGCAGGTTTCCAAAGGGAGAGGAATAACTGAAAAATATCTTCAAGCATGAAGACCCACTGGTTCAGGGTAGCCCTTAAGCTCGAAATATCGCCAAAAGGCTATTTTTTTGGACATTTGCATTTTTTTTCACTATTGTTGAGTAGGATCAATTAGGAGTGGTGCCAATAAAATATCGCCACCTTGTCTACGAAATTTTCTCCCTCCACTCATAAATTAGCCTATATCACTAAATGATAGATTCTTGGATTCGCCCCCATGTGAATTTTATTCTTGGTAATTATTCTAAAATCGCCCCTTAACCCCCTAAAATCATGTAAAATTAATACGAATTCTATTCTTGGTGAGCTTTTTAGAATTGTCGTTTACCTCCAAGAAAAAAAAAGGAAAGGGAAAAAACCATGCATGTTATATGGATTTCATGATCCGGTTCCAACATCCAGGTATGCAATCCTGGAGTATTTTTGCTTTTGGTCTGTTGTTTATCCAATCTTAAAAAGATGACTGGAATCAAATCGATTTGTGCTTGCCCACTATAATATGCAATCATGCCTCGGCTAAGTTTATGTACTTGTTGTTGTTTAGCCCTTAGTGTGGAGCTATTGAGATTTACAATCATATGCCAATGTCTGGTAACATGTATATTCATTATGTGAGCATTACGCTTACAACTGTATATGGACATAACAAATATATATTGTAGACACAAATTTTACTTGAGAAAAAAGTATATATTCCATCGCTTGATGGATGAAAGATTCGCCAAGGTTGCTACAACTCAAATTGAAGCCCGAAACAAAATCGCCAACATAACTAATCGAAAAAAGCTAAGATTCGCCCCACATTCTAAATTACACCTATAAAAAATTGGGCTTAAGGGCTACCCTGCACTGGTTAAAATCTTTCGGTTGCTTACCACGCATGGTAACTTTAGCCAAAGCCAGATAATGCTGAAAACAAGAAGACTTTAGTTTTTCAGATCCAAATAACATTTGAATGGCGCCATTTCAAATAAATATCAAAAAGCTGTACGAAGCAAACTGTAAGTACCTTATAGGGACCTGATCATGATTGACCACGACCCGATGGATCAAGATTCCCATAGAGAGCATATTGATGTTGCAGGTGTGTTATTTTATGAATGTAAGGCTCCTTGAAGATAGTCTTGGTAGCAATATCATTGACTTCACAACTAAGCCGCAGACATTCTTGCTCGTTGACTACATTGGATAAAACCCGATAATTTTGAAACTCATAGATCTTTGACATCTGTTCCTGGGACTTTGGAGTACCGAGTCTTGTACATACAAGCTGAATAGCCAGCACTGAGTGATTATCATTCACTATATAATAGTACATCCCCATGAGATCATCCTCGGATTTCCAAGGGACCAGTTTCTTTGTGAAGGGATTAAATGGAATCACGTCGACAGGAGTAAACACAGGATATGGGTCTCTCTGAGCTCCATATTCCTTAGCCTAGATGTTAGGTTTGGAGGCCCTTGGTATAGGTTGTGTATCCGTTTGATGAATGTGATGTCCAGAGGAAAAAGATGGCGGTGGTCAAAGATCTTCTGTAATGTTGTTTCTGTCGTCTTTTCCTCCTCTGACCTTTCCACCTTAAGATTTTGAGGCACTTCAAGCAAGTGCTGGGCTATTCTCAATGTTAGCCTGCGCTCTTGAGGCTGCTCGGAGGTGGCTCTTCTGGCCGGTGTGCCTGTAGCATCGCTGATCTTCTGGTGCTTCATTACGTGCTTCTGCACTTCTGCATGCAATGGTGTATCTTCTCATGGGGCCCTGCATGTAGCCTCTTGCCTTGCAAGGTGATTGTCTTCTTCAATTTCCCAGTATCATGGCTTGCGATGGGAGTAGTTCTCTTCCAATCTCTGAAGCCTGGAGGCTATGTCAGTCTCTCGTGCAGAGTTTGCCTTGTCTGGGATATGAATTCTATCTTCAAGAGGCTGCATGGTACTGGTTACCATGTTTGTAACGTTTGTAAGGAGTCGTACTATGTGTTCCCTAATTTCCTGCTCAAGGTTTTCCGGTTTTGGGCCATGGCGTCCAGCTGTTGGGATGTCATGGCTAGGTCTGTTTGAAGTCTAATAATCTCAGATGTGGCATGACCGCAGTCTAAATGTGTGAGCTGTGCAGTCTGCAAATGATCACTTAGCTGTTGCATGCATATCTCAATGCTAGAAAGACGTTGTCTCTCCTCATCTATCTGCTCGGCCAACAGTGCAGGCACTGCTGACTCTCTTCGCACTGTAAGGTGTGTAAACCTAGCTGTGATATCATCTTTGCTTACTTGCATGAGCTTCCAAGGGTCTAGATATGGGGCATTTTCACTTCTTTACGAGCGACTTGCTGCCATGCTAATTTGGCGGCCATGATCTTGTCTTGCCATGCATGGTATCTGCCTTAGCCTATGCTGCCTTTCTCGGTGAAGGTTTGCAGATTTGCATGTGCCGTCTGTTATGCATATTGGAATTGTGTCTGTACGGCTTCTTTAGCATAAGCTTGGTTGCCATATTAGTTGCTGCATTTTTTGAGCTTTTTATTATTGCATTATATGGCATGTAAACGTTAATATTATGCAATTTTGGTCACTTCATATATCTCTTGCTACAGATGCTTAATGTTGGTGCTAGTGTCGATGCATATAGTTTTGTATGACACGTTGACCCTAAATACCATCTCAACTTCAAGAAGATTTATATACATCATTTGACAACAAAAAGTATCATATTCAAGAAGTCCTTAGAACAAATTGTTGTTGGATTCATTTGGTGTCTATAATGTCATAATTTGTTTTCCATTTGCCTTCTTGGAAAACAGATTTTATGGCGTTGATCATGTTGGACATCCATTTTGTACTATAGCTCTCATACGTACTCTCTATGTTCATTCAAGCTTTTACATATCATGGTAAACAACTCTACTAAGTAAGGTGGCCATGTCCATTTCAACATGTGAAACCTCTAGCTACACATTAAAGATTGTGAGAGTGATTACATCTCAAACTTGCACTATGATACATTTCGGCACTAAGTTATGACTCAAGCACTCTTACATCATATATTGATACCATTCTTACACTGTGGTAATTCAACTCTCGATTGGCACTCTTGGTCTTGACCATGCATTGTCCCAAACTTGAAACATAGAAACTAGACTGCACCTCTTGCACCAAACTTCATATTTGGCTATGATTCCTAAAGGTGTCATTTCTAGGTCTTGGAAATGTTGTTGATGCTTGAGAAGATAATAAAAAACAAACAAATACAACACAATAGAAAACAAGCAATCATACCCTGGACCACTAGATGCAACCCTCCATACTCATCACCTTGTTTCTTCTAGATCAGCATCTTGTTTCTTCTAGATCATGCTGCGTATGACAAGATGTGGCTTGATGTTTTTTCGGTTTTCCTTTATTCTATGCAATTTTCTTGGTTGTCCAAATAGTTTGAATTCACTTTTAACTTTTTACACCCTAAAAGCGCATGTTCACTTCGTAAACATATCCATTCAAGTTTTCATACCGCCACTTAAAATTAAAATGGAGGACTTTCTTCCTTTCTTTTCCACAACATAGCAAAACTTTAAGGAATCTTTTGAAAGATTTTTTTTATTGGTTGTCATTATTGATGCAATTGATGTATCTCTTCCGCATAGATATAGCAACAATACCACCACAAAACATGGCGGCAATTATGTAAACAAGAAAAATAATAAGGAAAAATGTGGGCATAAGAAAATACATATCTGCCTTGGTTGCCGCTGTTTATGATTATTGCCATAGTTGGTGCTGTGGTTTGCTTCAGTTTCAGTTACAACACTAGGCAATATCCTTGTTATGTCGTTCATGATTGATCCGCTTGGCCTTGCAAATGGATTGGCCGACCAAAAAAAGAAAAAAAAAAAAAAAATCACCATAGCTAGCCCTAAAACTCTCGCAGCTAAGTAAACCTGCACCCAGTGATTATCTGCACGTACTTTAAGTGTAAACTACGCCTAGTCTCTATTAGTTACTGGAAATCTCCAATAATCGCCAACAGGCCTCCAAAATTCGTAGAGCACCAAGCAGTTTGCGGCCTCAAGATACAACAAAAAACCTCCACAAAACAGAATAGTCATTTTAGCATGCAAGTCATACACAGACTGAAAAGCTAGCATTGGAATGGGCTTATTTGGTGGGCAGAAGGAAGCCCGGACAAAAAAAAATCAGGAAGTCAGGATGAAGAGTCAATCGTCATCGGAAATCATCTATTTGAATAAAGATCCAACTAGAGGAGAAGAGAAATACCTGTCTTTTGTCTTCTGCAGACGCTCAATAAAAAACGGAACACAACAATCTCCAGTATAGAGCTCAATCTAAACGAAACTTAAATTTAAATGAGGGAGGTATTTGCCCTAATTCCTTATGATACTTGCCTTCAAAGGCAAGCAAAGAACAAAAAGCGCATATGAATTTGGTTGCATAAGTCAATTCGTGTCCTTGCCTTAGAAGGAAAGCTTCCAATCTCTTATCCCGAGAATTTTACTGCATGAAGACACCTCAATGTTAGAAACGGAATCAGAATCACCAAAATGTGCCAAGTGTCACTCATATAGCTAAAGAATAAAAGAATCGAATCTTCCTTAGAATAGATGGCTACAAGATGAAAAAAATTTATCACAATCATAATATAATGGCAATTCTATAGCAACACAAGCAAAACAAAAGAATATTAAAACTTTCACTCTCTCTTCTCTCTGTGTCATCTACCCTTAGCCCCAATAATATAAAATGAAACATACAATTGTCGGCATAGCACATTACCATAATTGTTTGAACATAATTGTCTACGTGGGAAAAGAATATATTTGTGATGACTTCCATGACATGTGATGGCATGTTATGTATGGTATAGATAATGTGCCAGGGCAGGCAATTTCGCCTTGGCAGGACCTGGCATGGCACATTCTCTAACGTAGTGCTTCGGGGCAAAGACTTATCTTTGTGGAGCAGAAGCAAGCAACAATTTCAAGAAAATTATTGCATTTTTGTAGAGGCCAAGAGAGGAGGATATTATCAGATATAATATGGGTTTGTAATTAGGCGAAATAGCCTCTGCCAGAACATTATGAAAACAAGAAGTCAAAGAACAAATAATATCAAGCTAACTCATGGTGCTCTAATGCATTTTTTTTATTAGTGCCCGCTGAGCACTTTTTAGTGGGCAAATCTACAAACAAGTGGTTAACCAGATCCTTGATCCTTGTTGATAACTTAAACCAACATCTGGTCAAAGCTCTTGCCTTTGACAAAATTGGAACAATTCATAGAACAGAAGAGCTGAGCATTTTTTACTGGGCAAATCTACAAACAAGCAGTTGACCAGATCCTTGTTGATAACTTAAACCAAGATCTGGTCAAAGCACTTGCCTTTGACAAAATCGGAACACTATATAGAATAGACCAGGACCTGTCAAAGCTCTTGCCTTTAGACATTAATTGGAGCAATATATAAAATAGAAGATCAGCATGGTTGGGCCACGACCTGCACAAGGATGACAGGATGAGCCCACGTTATGTGCCTTCACATGACTGAGTTTGCAACTTCTTGGAAAATCATTATGCTTAAAACACCATGATACCTAGGACCATTTCAAAGTTTAAGAGATAGATAGTATTTTTACGTCATGCCACATGCCACATTCGCAGCGTCCACGAGGATATATATATGACGGACAATGAATAGAATAGGACACTTTTGCATCCAGCTTCTCCAAGCTCTTGCATTCCTATGGCTTGGATACAATGCTTGGCCGCCCTCTTCTTTCTTTCTGGAGTTTCTACAATTTCCAACTTCAGTTTCTCTCCCTTGGGTTATAATGCTGTTGGGCTCAAAACGATTTCGAATGTAACCTTTTTTAACTCCTCCGTTCATCTTACAAGTGATAATGGAGGAAGAGGCAAAATTTATTATAAGGATCCCATACTGTTTAAAAATTCCACCAACGTAGCATCGTTCAACACATCCTTCACATTCCTAATCAATTATACGAGCGACTATCATGGCGATGGCATGACCTTCTTCATACAAGCAGATCCTACGCCAATACAAGCAAATGTAGAAGACTGGATTGGAGGAAGTCCGGCCTTAAATGGAACTGAAGATAACCCATTTCTTGCCGTGGAATTTGATACGCATCAAAACAGCCCAGCAGACATTGGGCAGCCTTACTGGTACGATCCTCCTGGAGATCATGTGGGCATAGATCTGAATAATATGAGTTCTGTTACCAATCACAGTGCCAGTATTGCAAATAAGCAGCAGAAAGCATGCATCGATTATGACTCTCAGACCCAGCTGCTTGTCTTAAGATTAGCCAATGATAGTATTCAATGCCCCTCCGAACCGCTCATCTCTACCAAGGTAGACCTGCGCAGCTTTTTCAAGAACAATGATTCTTTGTATGTTGGCTTATCTGCTTCAACAGGCAAAACTAGAAGGGAAGCGCACATAGTTTATTCTTGGACTTTTTATATTACTGAAATTACTTCTCAAGATCTTTCTGTTCCATCAAATAAACAGCTTGTTGAAATTCTAGCAATAGTAATTCCAGGGGTAATATTACTATAAAAGGACAAGGGAAAACACAAGTCGGCCACAAATCTCAGAGTCTCAATTGTTGAAGATGCCCCTATCCAGATTCAACTATGCTGATATGAGCACTGCCACTAAAGGCTTTAGTGAGAAGGCACTTCTGGGAAGGGGCGGGTTCGGAAGTGTCTACAAGGGAATATTGCCAGGAAGTGGAACCATGGTAGCAGTAAAAGTGATGTCTGCAACAGGCTACCACCAATTTGTGGCAGAGCTATCAGTTATAGGTCATTTGAAGCACAAAAATCTAGTTGGTTTAAAGGGCTGGTGTTATCACGACGACAAACTCATTCTGGTATATGATTATATGCCAAATGGGAGCCTAGATCAGCATTTATTTTCTCAAGACAAACTATTATCATGGAGCCAAAGGTACGAGATAATCAAAGGAGCTGCAGAGGGATTGGCATTCTTGCATGGAGGATGGGAACAAAGAGTAGTGCACAGAGACATCAAAGCTGCAAATGTGCTCTTGGATTCCAACTACGTGGCCAAGTTGGGAGATTTTGGTCTCTCAAAACTTATGGAAAATAATGAAACACAGCAGACGATGTCTCAGGTAGGTACAAGAGGTTACATTGCGCCAGAACTGGCTTACATAGGCAGATCCAGCGAGAAATCTGACACCTACAGCTTCGGCAAGTGGCATGTGGAAGATCTGTTCTAGTGATACAACCAGAGACCCACGAATACCATTTTCTGTTAGAATGGGTTTGGAAAGCTCATTTCCTAGATGCCTTATTAACAGTTGTTGACCCAAGGCTTGGCCTGGAATATGATGAGGAGCAGATGAAAGTGGTATTGTGTTTGGGGCTGCTGTGTAGTCACCCTGATGCAGATCAAAGACCTAGCATGAGACGATGTTGCCAAATTCTGAATGCTGAAGCTAGTCTTCCAAGTTTACCCAATACTAAGCCAACCCTGTTCTCTGGTTTTTCCCAACAGAGTTCTTCCACAAATTCCCTCTCAGCCTTGCATTAGCAGTGTTACGTATGGTGCTTTTTTTCAAATGAAAAGTTCTTTCCTGAAAATTGTTCCTTTTTTATGTCGATTCCTGAGGCCTTTGCACCTATTGCTTACATGGAAATGGCTTGTTAGTTTTATGCTCCAAAGAAAAAGAAATAGTTACAGGGAAAAAACACAAGACACAAAGGATTTGTTTTTCAAAAACAAGAGTAATGTGATAATAACACAAAAGATTCATCAAATTACCGTTACGTAATGTTCCATCCGAAAGCCGCAGTTTCGGTGCCGAGGTGAACATCGACAGCCAGCATCATCTGTATCTCGGCTCCTCATAACCACCGACATCAGAAGAAGCTCAGTACACTGCCGCGATCCGCTCTAACCTTACCTCTGAGAGAAAGTATGCGGATAAACCCTAATGGTTTTAGGGCTTTGTTCTGTCTCGAGCATCTCCAATCCCATTGCAAACCCAACAAATACGTCGTTCACATGAAACTTTTTTTAGCCAGGGATCATCCTTAACCCGCTGATTATTTTTGGGTTTAAGGGGGCAAACCCTGGCTTTTGTGGGTTTCTGGCATATCCTAGGTATATTCTAGCATATACTTAGGATATGCTGGTAACTGCTCCAAACCTCTTGTGACATGTAAACTGGCGGTCACCTGTGTTCTGGATGGCTGATGGTTCAACCGGGTAACTGGCAAGGCAGACGGAAGCTCCAATCTGATGCAACTGCAGGCAAACAATATGCTGGGCCCTGTGCTTGACTTCGAGATAATAATTTGTCAGGTCCTCCACCAATTTTTCTTCCTAAGGTCCGAGTTCGTCTGGTACGTCACCGTCTTTCTTAATGGGAATCATTACTGTTTGGTGTGACGATTCACAATTGTTTAGACAAAAAAGGCGTTTACAGATTCAATGGTTTGGCTGGGGCCTTCTCTCATGATGAGAATGAGGATGGTGATGGTGTAGAGCTAGAGAAAAGCAATATGCTCTTGATGGGGCCAACTGGATCTGGTAAATTTTGGTCAATGGTTGAAGTACTATTTGTTGAAGCTCTTCAGTGATGCTATCATTCACTAGTAGCACCATCTTTTGTAGTTCTTCACAGTTTTGCATGCTATGTTATAGTTGATGTACATCATTCGCTCCACTTCAATCTTCAATACATTTGCTAGAAAGATGGAGCTTGTGATTTATGATGTCTGCCTCCTTCCTTGGCGCTGGACATCCCACTATCACTGCAAATATGTCCAACCAAATTTTGTCATTCATTGTTTGCTGTCAAACTGAAACGCTTATCTTTGGCTAACTTCGCTTCCTTCCAAATTCTGCTTTTTTACTAAATTCTGCTAATGGGGCATGATCCAAGAAAACCTTACCAATCTGAAGTTCTGATGTTTGTGCTACCCAGGCGTAATCTGATTCAAATTTGTCTAAGAACATGTTGTGGCTTGTCAGGACAGTCTAAGAATGTAGGCCTTTCGATTCTCTGAGCTAATATGTAGCAAAATAACACGGGGTTCCAGGGTAAAAAAAAACAATTCCTGAAACCATAGACCATATATCCTTAAAACAATTGAGTGGGTTCTTATACAAAAACATAGATTCAAGATAAAAAATAATCACATTAGCCCACTGGGTATATTGGTTAAAGTAGTCTTATTAAGACAATGAGTTATTTTGGTAGACGTTCAAGCGCTGTATTTCATATTCTAAAATCTTAGGCAAACCGTATAGAGGTTCGATATTCCCTCAAAACCTTAGGCAAAATCGTATTTCATATTTCAAAATCATAGACGCCTCCAATCATAAATGACTATAAGCGAAACGAGAGGTGCTAACAAGACCTAGCATACGATCTGGGTCATAGGTTCGACGAATCCAACGACTATGGTAGTCCAGGGTGCACCTCGTTTAGAATATGTAGCTATTATTGTTTTGAGACAGGTAGCTCATCTGTAGATTTGATAGTGTAGAGAAGGCTGTTCAGATAAAGAAGGCATTCTATGTACAAGTGTAGATAGAATCTACATTTGAGGGCTTGCAGAAGGAATGCATATGGCGTTTTTCTTGGCATAAGAGGATGTGCACTTGCAAAATACTTGGGTTCGTAGCACCACAATTGTTTGAATGTTTTGGTAACAAGGTTTATGATTAAAAGTTTGCCTTGGTAGCTTGTGGTTCTGCTCTTAACATTCCAGTCTACTAATGTAGCTACTCCTCAATAGCTCGCTTTCCAAACTACTTTGTTATGGCAGCTGGTCTAACAAGCATTTGCCATATGACTATATTCTTATTTTTTTAGTACGATTTCTCCTATGCGGCTATTTTGGTGCAGCAGCTAGCTTACTCCATGATAACCACTAGTCTTGTGTAGCCCCAAGATGCCAAAGATTGTCTTTTACTACACGGTGTCTTTTGATGTGCCATTCATTGCTATGTCTAAAGCCTTCTAACCTTGTTTCTAACTTGGAGGACAGTTTCTAGTTTTATTGTTTACTAATGTTAGAGCTTCTTTGCAAGGCATAGGGTGAGTCTAATCGAAGGTGGAAGAGCCCTTGTCTTGTTCTGTGTTGCCAGTGTCAGGTATCGTTTGGGTGAGTTTGGATCACTATGGTAATTAGCACATTCCATTTATTCATACTCTCAAACATGTTTCTCACTTCTTATTTTTGCATGCACAATCACTGCAAGGATCACAACCAGGTCGGATATGTTCAGATTTCGTGTCATCCGCATGCATGGGGGCATGCACCCCATCTGTGAACCGTCGGATCAAAGGGGAAGGCGAAATCATAGCCTTTGATTTTTTGTAGGGAAGGTGCAAGGAAGATCCCTTAAAGGTGATTTGGTGTAGCAGATCTTAGCCGTTAGATCAAAAGGTTAGGATATTAAATTACATTTTTTCTTTTAAATGAGGCGAGGTGGCATCCTCATTAATAAAAATGTGGTGAGGTGGCAAAGCATTTATTGAATATACTTTCTAAGAAGCTTCCTTTTCCTTAATCGCATTCAAAGGCCCGTAACTTGCACTAGAGGGGTCGGATTAAGGTGGGGCCTATGCCTTTGGATTCCTCTCGTCGAGAGCTTTTCAATGAGTGGTGCCATTGTTCCGTCATAGTTGGAGCCAACTTGATCGGATCCTAAGAATTTTCTTATCTTAGAATCTTAACGGAATCTATGATATGTTAAGAGAATCTAGGGGAATCTTCCTGGGATCTTTGAGAATCTAGAGGAATCTCAATAGAATCTTAAAGAATCTATAGGAATCACAAGAGAATCTTTGTGAATCTAGAGGAATCCAGTGGAATCTTCAAAAATCTTTGAGAATCTAAGGGAATCTTGATGGAATCTTAGAGAATCTAGAGGAATCTTCATAGGAATCTAGAGGAATCTCAATATAACCTTAGGGAATCTAGTGGAATCTCAAAAGGATCTTTGAGAATCTAGGGGAATCTTCCTAGGATCTTAGAGAATCTAGGAGAATCAACATAGAATCTTGGGGGATCTATGGGATTCTTGCGAGAATCTTTGAGAATCTAGGGGTGTCCTCATAAGATGTATGGAAAGCTAAGAGAATCTGAATAGATTCTTGCGGAATCTATAGGAATCTTAGGATAGTCTTTGAAAATTTCGAGGAATCTCAAGAGAATCTTAGGGACTATGGGAATCTCAAGAGGATCTATGAGAATCTGAGGAATCTTCATAGAATACTTGAGAATCTAGGGAAATCTTGATAGGATCTTAGAGAATCTAGGAGAATCTATATAGAATCTTGGGGAATCATGTGAATCTTGAGAGAATCTTTGGGAATCTAGGGGAACCCTGATGGAAACTTTGAGAATCTAGGGGAATCTTGATGGAATCTTGGAGACCCTAAGGGAATCTTCATAGAATCTTAGAGAGTCTACGAGAATCTACATAGATTCTTGCAGAATCTATGGGAATCTTGAGAGAATCTAGAGGAATCTTGGAGAATGTAAGGGAATCTTCATAGAATCTAAGAAAATGTAGGAGAATCTACATAAAATCTTGGGGAATTTAGAGGAATCTTTTATGATCTAGGGGAATCTTGATAGAATCCTGGAGAATCTTGAGGACTTTCATATGATCTAAGGGAATCTAGGAGAACATACATAGAATCTTGAGAAATGTAGAAGAATTTTGGAATAATCTTTGAAAATCTAGGGGAATCTCTGTAGAATTTTAAAAATCTAAGTGAATCTTGTGTAGAAGAATCTTGGGATAATCTTTGAAAATCTAAGGGAATCTCTGTAGAATTTTAAGAATCTAAGAGAATCTTTCACATTGTATGTGTTTTGCAGGGTGAATCTTGGAATCTTATTGGAATCTATAGTACTTTAATTGAATCTAGGGGAATCTTTTGGGAATCTTTGAGAATCTAAAGGAATCTCAAGACAATATTGGAATCTATAGAAATCAAAAGAGAATCTTTGCAAATCTAGAGGAATCCAAGGGAATCTTCATAAAATCTTTGACAATCTAGAGGAATCTTGGAGAATCTAGAAAAATGTTCATAGGATCTTAGAGAAGCTAAGAGAAGGTACATAGAACCTTGGGGAATCTCGAGAGAATCTTTGAGAGTCTAAAGAAATGTAAGAAAATCTTCTTAAAATCTTTGAGAATCTCGGGAAATCTTAGAAAGGGAACCTTTATAGAATCTACGGGAACGTAGGAGAATCTACAACGAATCTTGGAGAATCTAGAGGAATCTTAATAGAATCCTGGAGAATTTTGAGGAATTATCATATAATTCAAGGGAATCAAGGAGAATATACATGGAATCTTGAGAAATATAGAGGAATCTTGGGATAGTTTTTGAAAATCTAGGGTATTCTCTATAGAATCTTAAGAATCTAGGAGAGTCTTTCACACTGGGTATATTTTGTAGGTCATTTTTCACACATTTTTGTCACATTTCTCCAAATGTGTAGACCCTAAATATTAATAAACTTGTTTATATATACGTACACCAAGTGCATGGTCCCTTTTGATTGTGTTTCATCTGTGACGCTCCCTGTATATATACGACCCCCGGTCGTATACATACGGGGACTTTCCCCTCCCGTGGCGACCATCTCGCCACGAGCAGGGCCCTCCATCTAACCTGGGCCGTCTACATAGAGACGCTCAGGTGAAGGACACGGAGGGGTCATTCGGCCCACGCCTTCGATGGGTGCCTACGTCGCGGAAGCATGAATACAAGGGTTAGCACACAGCATAAATCACATATAAATAACCACCACAAAGGGTGGCGCATCCATCCAAATACCAACGGCAAAGAATATGCATCTAAAACTAAGAAAACACCCAAACCTCAGGTTCTACCCCCTACTCGGACTCGGTGAGGATCGACCGACGGTTGGGCCTCAAGAGATCAGCGGGACCGAAGTCTTGGCATGGCGTTATCGGCATAGAACATCGGCTAGGGTTGTCCACTCCATCCGCCCCCCCGTGCACACTTTGCGGATGGGTCGATTCACGCTATGGCTTCGCTTTAGCCTTCCGGAGACGCAGTCTCAAGGTATCACCCTTTGAGCCTACTCCAGGTTCATGACACCTGGTCCGATGAGGCAGGTCGGGGAAGCGTCCCCTTCCAGGATCACAGTGGCTCCATGGGTGAGCTAGAGGACACGTGCCGCGTCAGCGACCCCCGCATCCGTACCCGACTTACTCACCCTAAATCTACTCAAAGTGCATGGTGCCCCATACGGGTCACACCACTACACCCAGGGAGTGTCAGACCCATACCTGGCCCTCCACATGACCGGCTATCAGGCCTAGCCCACTGTAGGAGTCTCAGGAGCCTTTTATGCTCGTGCAAGACTCCACCCCCTACTTCACCACTGTGTCCTTTGTCTGGTGCTAAGCCAGACTATAGCGTCTATGACCCGGTGGGCTCTTGTGCACAGGCCGAATCTACTAGGGTGTTAAAGGAAGTACTAGGAGCATTCTATACTCAAGCTCAGAGGCCTCTACCCCCCTTTTAATCCCTGTTTACTGGAGCGACTAAACTGACTCATAGAGACACCCGGGGGTTTCACCTACTATAAAGGTGATACGCCACGTGCGTTAATGGGGTCAGCAAAAAACCCTCCGTATACGCCTTGTCCAACCTTCTAAACGCCCCTTCCCGTATACATATTACACTGGATTCCCCCCCAGAAAACCCCCTAGCCAAGCCCCTATCCGTATTTTTACATACGGTTTAGGGTAAAAAAAAATCCACCCCTTTCACTCACATGGTATATATGCCTTAAACTATGTGACATCCCCGGGTAGAGACATCGACCATCCCATAACAGAGCATCATTCATAATTGAAAAGTATTCCTAATTACCAAAGAAGGGTTAATCTCACCCAAAACTATCCAGAAAAGAATACCAGGGTATTATTCTACAATTTGCAAACTAACTACCACTAACCAGAGTTTCGGCTGGACCCGTTGTCAAGGGGTGCTTCCATGGGTCTGTACTGGGGTAACAGCAACAGCGAAAGGGTGTTTGGCGATCTGGGGACGAACAGCAACTGTTTCCTGAGCGCTCAGCTGCTCCTGGCGCTTTGCTGGGTCGAAATTGGGCTGATATGAGGATGGCGCTTCCCTTTGGTGGCCTAGTTTAGCAACCCTCATGCTGGCCACCCGGGTTATGCCAAATGGCGCCTTCCCACTATTAGATGTCTTAATAGCAAGTATTTAGATAATTATCCTTTATAATTAAGTTAACATAGCTAAATAAAACCGTTGTGGCCAACCCCCTAGGTTATCATACCCCAGGTGGCGTACCTATACCGAGTGACGTGTACACCGTATAAATACTTGGAACGTCACATTCTCCCCTCCTTAGAATCAATGCTGCCCTCAGCATTGAAGTTAGTTAGAAATGTACAAAGAAATTCATTATGAAGGAAGGTAATTCGTTATTTTTCCCAAAGGCAATACATATATTCAAAAGTTTAAAGTTTGCAAAACATTTCAAGGACCGTGGTGCATTCAAAATGATTATCATAATCAAACAGTTTAAGGACCCAAGTCCAATACCAACATCAGTGGAACGATAAACAAAACATGTAGGCAAAACAAAACTGAAGAGTTCGGGTCATCAGTAACCCTCTAGCATGGGCAGGGCACGTACTGCTTACTGGCCTGCACATACCAGTGTGTTAGTACATATGATGAAATTGTGGTTGAAGGGGCCACCCCCTTATAATAATTAAAAGAACATACTATCTATCAGGGAAGCTATCATGTCTATGGTTTGCGGTGGTCAAGTTGCCATTGTAGCCAAGAGGAAAGCGGCCTATCAACTATATGCTCTTGCAACAAGTTGTGGTGAGGTCGCTGTTGACAGCACACCACGTCCTAGAGAACACAAAGTGATCTCATCATCGACTACTTGTTATTATCTACGATGCATCCCCCTCGGTGGCACCCACCGTAATTAGGCTTCTAAGCTTACCACTGACTGCGGGGTTGATAGCATCGTTGATGGTGCGGCCTTGAGATTCCCGCATGAAATCCGGATAGTGCTTGTCAAGGTCTATCTTCATCACCCACGTAGCATCCTCAACTGGTAAGTGTTTCCACTTAACCAAGTATTGCAACATTTGAGTCCTTCTGGTTTGTTTGTAAGCTCGATCAAGAAGAGCTTCAGGCACTATTTCGAGTTGCTCCTCTGTCATTTCTAGGAGGGTTGGGGTCTCCAAAACCTCCTCTGGATCAGGGGTGTGTTGCTTCAGAAGACTCACGTGAAAGACCTTATGGATCTTTAGGCGGGGTGGCAATTCTAAGCGATAGGCTTGTTCTCCAACGCGCTCAATAATCCTGAACGGTCCAGCCCATCGAGGGGCCAACTTTTTGCAATTGCCAATCTTAAGCTTGGCCTGCTTTACTTTAATCTTAAGCCAAACTGATTCACCCACCTGAAAAACGCGTGGGGTTCTGTGTTTATCGGCTACACTCTTCTGACGACTGCGCGCAGCCAATAAGTAGCCCCGAACTTCTTCGACCAGAGCTTGCATCTCCAGGAGGAGTTTTTGAGAAACCTCAACCTTAGAAACAGGATTATGCCATGTGTCTGGAGTAAGTCATTGATAACCATAGTTTATCATAAGGGGAGACATTCTGGAAGATTCCTGTTTCATGCTGTTATAGGCAAACTCGACCAGATAAATATAGTCAGCCCATTGTGATTGCTTACTCCACACATAACTTCTTAGCATATCCTCTATAATACGATTGGTACGTTCCGTCTGGCCGTCTGTTTGAGGATGATATGCTGTACTCATAGCAAGCTTGGTCTGAATGGTGTCAAAGAAATCTTTCCAGAATGCACTTACAAATTTGGGATCCCTATCCGACACAATTACTCGTGGCATTCCGTGTAATCTGAAGATTTCCTTGGCGAACAGCAGAGCAGTATCAAAGGCGGTATCCGTGGTACGACATGGCAAGAAATGAGCCATTTTTGACAATTTGTCGACCACAACCATTAAGCATCATATCCCCGGAGAGTTCTTGGAAGGGCCACAATGAAATCCATGATTATCACTTCCCATTTGGCATTTGGCACATCCAGAGGTTGCAACTCACCTGGAATCCTTAACTGCTCCGCTTTTGTTTGCTGGCATACCTGACACTGCCTAGTGTACTTGGCAATTTCCTTTTTCATGGAAGGCCAGAAATAACTGGAACGAATTTTAAAGTAGGTTTTCATAAAACCTGCGTGTCCAGCTATAGGGCTATTGTGTGTGTCATGAAGAATGAGCTTCCGTACTCCTGAAGTCTCTGGCACACACAACTTATCTTTGTGATATAATAAGTTGCCCTCCTTCTTATATGCACGAAAAGCCTCGCGTTCTGCATCCGTGCGAGCTTCCTTAGCCAAACTGTCCCAAATGTCACAGAACTCTGGATCTGTGGCCAAGGTCTGTTCTATCTGTTTCCCAAACTCATTGGTGAGTGTAGAAATGGCATTACAATGGGTTCGGGTCACCAAGGGATGGCGTGATAAAGCATCCGCAACCACATTGTGCTTGCCAGGCTTATACATAATCTCAAAATCATACTCCTCGAGAAATTCCATCCATCTTCTCTGACGGAGGTTGAGACTCGGTTGGGTGAATAAATAACGGAGACTTTGATGATCCGTATCCAACTGGAATCTTCTACCAAGAAGGTAGTGTCTCCATATCCGCAGAGCACGGACAACGGCCAACAGTTCCTGATCATGGGTGGGATATCGCTGTTCCGTCTCATTCATCTTCTTTGAATCATAAGCAATAACCCTCCCCTCATGCATTAGGACTCCCCCGGTGGCAATTTTACTGGCATCGGTCGCCACTAGCTTATCCTGTTCAGGATCGGGCAATGTGAGAACTGGTGCTGATGTTAGGGCATCCTTAAGTTGCTGGAAACTCTGCTGAACTTTTGTCTTCCAGTGGTCCCTCTAATCCTTCACCTTCTCATGCTTTGTGAGATTTGTAAGAGGAGCTGCAATCTTCGCAAAATCCTTTACAAATTTTCGATAGTAGCCTGCTAATCCCAAGAAACTGCGGACTTCGGAAACATTCCCTGGAATAGGCCATTCTCTTACGGCCTCTATCTTTGCGGGGTCTGTAGCAATTCCCTCTGCCGAAATGATATGGCCCAAATAATCGACCTTCGGAGTGGCAAACTTGCACTTAGAGAACTTAGCATAGAGCTGATGACGTCTTAGCTTTTGGAGGGCTAATCTAAGATGTTTCTCATGCTCCTCGAGGGTCTTACTATAGATGAGAATGTCGTCGAAGAAGATAACAACAAAATCATCCAAGTATTGTCGGAAGACATCATTCATTAGTCGCATGAACGTTGCTGGGGCATTAGTTAATCCAAAAGGCATAACTGTAAATTCATAATGCCCATACCTAGTGCGAAAAGCGGATTTATGGATGTCCTCCTCCTTGATCCTTATCTGATGGTATCCGGAGCGTAGATCAATCTTTGAGAAATACTTAGCCCCTTGTAACTGATCCATTAGGTCATCTGCCCTAGGCAAAGCATAGCGATTCTTGATGGTATGCTTGTTAAGTTGCCGGTAATCAATACACATCCTCAGCGAGCCGTCCTTTTTCTTAACGAAGAGAATAGGAGCGCCAAAAGGCGAAACACTAGGTCGGATGAAACCTAGGTTTAGTAGCTCCTAAAGTTGCTTCTTAAGTTCTGCCAATTCTGGAGGACTCATACGGTATGGGGCCTTGCTAGTAGGCTTGGTACCGGGCTCTAAGGCTATTTCACATTCCACCCCTCTAAAAGGAGGAAGCTTCTGAATCTCATCTGGGAAAAGGTCACCAAATTCCCGGAGAAGACGAGCAATCCCTTCTGGCAAGGTATCGATTACTTGCTTCTGTTTAGCATATGAGTCTATGGACGCAAGGGAAAAGATGCAAAGGAGCTTTTCCTTGCGTATAGCTTTATCTAACTGTCTGATGGACATAGACTGCATGATAGGGTTGAAGGGTTCACCTTTAATAGTCACGCGGGCTCCATTAGCTGCGTTGAAGGTAACTTCCCTCTTCTCGCAGTCTATGTTGGCTTTTGCGGATGCCAAGAATTCCATACCAACAATGAGGTCATATTTACCAATGTCCATCAATTCGGCACCCAAAGCCACTGGTGCACCTGGCAACTGCATCTTAAGATTGATGCGACGGCCATGAGTATGCCTGACCTTACCACTGGCTAGAGTGACAGGCCTTGGTCGAGACCTTAATGTTTCAAGCTGTAAGACCTGAGCCATTCTAGGGGAAGCAAAATTATGTGTACTTCTCGTATCCATAAGAATTACAAAAGGCTTACTGTCTACTTGACCTATGGTGGAAATGATAGCAGGCTGACTTTCGGCATTGCCGGTTTCTATAGCTGCAAGAATATGAGACGCACCATGAATATACTCAGGAGCCTCGTCCTCGACAGGTAAGGTTGACTCGTGGTCGTCCCAATCGAGGTCGGCCATGGCCAGCTGGGCAGTCTGCGTAACATAAGGACAGTTGTGCATAAAGTGCCCGGGTCGCATACACCTGTAACATGCCTTATCCCGGCGGAGCTGTTCTCGGGCCTCCTTAGGAATAGACTGTAAGAGGCTTCGTACTTCCTTGCCGACATTGCTCTGTTTGTCAGCTGTGCTGAAAGTAACTTTCTTTTCCGGCCGGCTATACGAGTTCTGTTGAGAAGGGCCCGGACTTGGCGAACGGGATTTGTATGGTGTGGCTGGCCGGGGCTGCGAATAAGGAGTAGGACGCGGATACTGATTTCTTGGTGTGTCCTCCTCGAGACTCAATGCCTTAGCCTCAGCCTCCGCAACTAATTTTGGGTCTATGGCTTTAACCATCCGTTTAATTGATGGGGCCAACCCTTCAATATAACCCTCTACGGCTCTCTTTTCATTCATTCCTGGAACATACAGCCTCAAGCGCATAAACTCATCAGTGTAAGCCTGGACCGACATACCCTTCTGTTCCAATCTATAGAAGGTCTGAATCTGCTGGCATTTGTGCGCACGAGGCACATAATGCGACTTGAACGCCTTGGCAAACTTCCTGAAGTTGCATCTGCTCCTGTCCAGATGCTTGGCCCGGGCATAGCCCTTCCACCAAATCACGGGCAGCTCACAGCGTAAGGTTGGTGGTGGCAACCTTTCCTGTATCCTTTTCCGTCATGCCATAAGACTTCCCGAACTCCTTCATTTCGTCCAACCAGGACTCTGCATTCAGTCCGCCTCTGGATTTTCCATCAAACTGGGCCAATTTCCTATTCTTTCATATGCTAGTTATGGCGGTATCAACCGTCTTACGGTACTCCTTATCCCGACGCTTTGCATGGTCCCCAGCTGATACCGATGAACCAGAAGACCCCGAAGTGGTTGAACGTGAGGAAGTGGCACTATCCTTAGAGGAACTTCGGTGACGCTTAGCATGAGGCCTCCTCGGTGCAGGTACAGGACTAGCTCCAGGGGGAGATGGCTGTTGTGCAGGTGGACTCGGTGGTAGCAGAGGTAACTCGGGTCCATCTTCCTGGGTTTGTTGAGGTGGGTTCGCATGCAGTACATAGGCCTGTAATTCGCCTAACTGCCTTTTCATTATCATCAGTTCCTGTTCATGAGTCAGCCTACTGGCATTGGAGGGTGTCTGCCAAGCGGCGTTACGGGCACCGTCTAAATTGAGCATGAAAAAGGTATAAGCATATTTATAACAGATAAATTCTTACAAATTGTAGCATGTCGAACAAAGGAGTAGAGAGAGAACACAAAGGGAATTTATTATTATAAGAGGAAAAACTTTCCTATTACAGTCTCACACCAAAAGTTGGTCAGGAGTATTATACAAAGATAACATGATACAACTGGAACTTAGAGTGAACTCACAAACATCATAAAAAAACGAAACTAGAAAGATCCGGCCTAGGGGTTCGCAAAGGGGTACAGAATTGAATAGCGAACACTCTCACGCACAGCCCTAACGAGCTTGTAGTGTGCCCAGGCTTGGACAATCACTGGTTGGTATTCCCATGTTGGGCTAACAATGAGAAGGTTGAAAAGCCTTCGCAGAGCATAGAAGAGTTGCCATAGGTGGTCGTTGGCGTCCTCGAAAGCCTCGTGCCTGGTCATGCTCCAATAGTCCCAGGTACGGCACAGCGTTTGCTTGAGGTCCTGGAAAGCTCTGTCCCTAAGGATGTTAACTATCTCCAACCCTTTGTCAGGATCATAGGGTTCCCCTGGTGGCGGGGGTTCCATCTCATAGCCTTCATCCCATTCTGGATATTCTCCATATCTTTGGCCATAGTCCTATTCGGGCGGCCCTGGATCCTCCCTCCGAATCATGCCGGTAATCCTCTCCTCATATTCCCAAAGGGTCTCCTCTGCAAGACAATGACAATGAATATAGAACATTCTGTAATTCCCTTATATTCCAAACGCCACTAATTAGAAGAAGACAGCATGGGAAGAACCAATTCTCAATTATATTCATTTTAGACAGTAATCACAATTAATAAGAGAAAGGGTGTATTATATTATAAAATGGCTAAAGTATTTGCCAAACCAAAACTGTACACAGTACAAAAAAAATGCGTAGTACAATTATTTAGGAACTAGGTCCTCCCTCTTCATCCGTAGGCCTAGGAGGTGGTGGAGGCGGTCGGTGTCGCAGTAGAGTCACCCCGGGGTCCACTGTGGTAGCCGCAATAGATGCAACCTCTGGTGGATAGGCAACGGCCAATGGGGCTGCCGTAAGGAGCTTCATGCTCATCCAGGGCGCAATATCCTGACCTAAGGCCGTCAGGGCAAGATCCCGTCGCACGAGTACATAAGTAAACGTACGATAGGGGAGCTTCTTGTGCCCGGCCAGTGTAGAGAGAGCACGGAGGGCCCACCATGAAGCTTCAGCCTCCGGCCCTAAATCCCGGGCTATAAAAAGGACTTGCCCCTGTCGAAAGGCTGACAAAAAGAAATGGGTAAGGTGGTTGCCCGATACCTTCCCTTGCGGGGTCTCTGATGTGGCCACCTCCTTATCCAAATCCATGGAAACCTCCTCTTCCTTAAGTTCTTGCTGCTCCTCCTTCACATGAGCAGGGTTATGATATAAATCCTCTCCCTCGTCATCCGAACCCGAGGGAACCTCAACCATATTGATATTTGGGACGTGAGGTCCCATAGCCGTGAAGGCATCTGGTGAGGGCTGAGAGGCCGGCTCCTGCATCACGAAGTCCCAAAGCCGTAGCAATGTCTCGGCGGGTTCGATAGTCTCCTGGCGGAACTGGAGCAGCTGCTGCACCTCCGGAGGTAGCTCAATAGAAGTGAAGTCGATGAAGTCATCCATACAATACTCTGCAAGCTCATAAAGCATGTGGTCTTTACGCTTGCGCCTAAATCCAGCCACCATGTGATAAGTCCAGATAATATCATCCAGGAGAAGATATTCTTGCCCTTGGTGATAGATAACTGGAAGGGCATCCAGCCCTGACAAGCCTACAGCTTGCTCCCGGCGCGGTGGCAGCTCTTCCGCTAGCTGTTTCCAACGGGCGAAGTCGCCCATGCCTATGTGTTCGTCTTCCCCCTCCTCTGAAGACTCAGGCAGTTTGCCTTTCTCTACAGGCAAGGTTTCATCCTCGACGTATTGGTCCATGAGGATAGCTAGGGCGAAGGCGACCTCAAGGTATTGCCGCCCCTGATGCTGCACAACGGGCAGGTGTTTGCCCCATCGGAGCTTTCCCTTCAGCACATCATATGCATGAGTGTCCCCTCCTAACATCTCCCGGACTACTTCCCGCTCCATATATAGTTGGGGAGGATCCCCAAGAGGAATACACAGAGGGAGCATCTCCTCCCTGTAGAAATCTAGAAATCCGGCATAATCTGGATGCCGCAACATGTTGGCAAGGAGGTCTAGGCGCTGGCAGAGCAAGGGCCGCAGCAGGTCGAAAGGGACTTGCGGATCCCATTGCTCTCCGTCATGGTACCAGGCGATAAGGTCAGCGGCGGCCATGGCGCTAGAAGGGAGGTGAGAGGAAGAGAGACACCCTAACAATTGAAATGAACTTTAAAAGTTCTTTTAACTCCTTTTATTTAAGTTGACGTCAGCAATTCTTTTCATATTTAATACGAAAAAAATTAAATTTTTAATACAAAATAAAAAGTTTTTTTTTTTTTCATTAAACGCAAAAAATATGTACAATACGGAGCCCATCAAAATATGCTAAGGATGCTCCCCCCGAATCCTACGGGCGAGGGCTAAGTCCTTTGTCATAATGGTAACTCTCTTTGCGTGAATCGCGCAAAGGTTAGCGTCACCAAAAAGTGCCACCAAGTAGGCTTCAGCAGCCTCTTGGAGCGCCAAAATTGCAAAGGTCTGGAAACGGAGGTCGGTCTTGAACTGCTGCGCGATCTCCCCAGCCTCTGGAAGGGTAGCTTCCGTATCAGAAGCTGTGTGGACTTCTGGAACTTGCGGATTTCCCGCAAGGCCACAGTGCCGGGGCGGAACCTGTGAGGTTTCCGTTGCGGAGCAGGGTTGGTTGGCGGCCCCCTTGGTGCGGGCACGGTCTTGGCCCCAACGGCTGGCCGGGATGCATCCACCCGCTCCTGTCTCCGACTGGAGCTCGTGTTCTTGCCGAAAGCTCCGACAGTCTTTAATTTGTCCTTATATTGACTGCCGGATTTTCGGGCAACGGATTTCTTCCGGTGCTTCACAGTTACATGCTCTGTCGGGATTGGGCCCGACCCACTCCCAGTTGCCCCTCCGTCCTGCGGGTTCAGCTGGTCCTGCCGAGCCCTTTCCTCCTGTTCAAGTCTATCCCGTTCCTCCCGGGCTCTCCTCAGATCTTCTTGAACCTGAGCGAAGTGTTGTGCTGCGCTTCGGCGAAGAAGTTCAGCATGGTACCGCTGAGGCGGCAGACCCATATCGATCTGTATGGTCGTCAGATAATCTATGCTGATATCGGGGATTTCTCCCCAAATAAAACTGTGGTTATCCTCGTCCCAACGGTATGGGGGAACCTCAATTGCCCTGCCATCTATGACGGCAAAGCCGTCCCCGAGGTACCGGTACTCTCTTCCCCTAGCCGCCGTATCTGCCCGCTCTATCTCCCGATGGTCATCCTCCTTGGTCAAGCCTCTGATGCGTTCGGCTTCTGCCCTGGTGTCCTCCTCCTCGGTATGCCCCTCTTGTTCAGGAGGATAGAACTTGATCAGCATCATGACCATGTCATGTTGCTCGACAATAGTATAAGAGAGCTGGCGAAGGTTCAGCCGGATCAGGAAAGGCTCCAAGAAGTGATAGATAGGATAGGGGATCCTATCGTTATTCTCAAACCGGTTCACCAACTCATCCAAAAGGATGTCGATGAAAGCCGGGTCTGTAGCCATGTACCGAGCGATCATGGCATAAATCTCTACTATGCTGAGGGTAGAAGGGTCCGGGGCGCTCTTGGTATTGGCCATAGCGGTAACACTAAGGTCTACGAAGTCGAGCGGTGAGGCGCTGGTGGCGGAAAAGGCGGCAAGGGAGGCTCTAGGGTCCACAAGACACAAGGGTGAAAAAGCAGAGTCAAGTCCGGTGGCGATGGCGGGCGGCGGCTCTGGCGGTCGAAGGTGCTGAAGGCAAGGCAAAACAAACAACAAGAAGAAATTTGAACGGCCAGATAACTTTTGAAATTTTAAAAATTTTCTATTAACTTTTTAATTTTATTATTATAAAATAATTATACGGCGGAAATACGCGAGGCATACGGTCGGGCGCCGGCTGCATTATACGTGCTCCCGCCTCGACTGGGGGTCGTCGAAAAGCAAGCGGCGCCCGAGTTGACCTTGCGGGGCCGCGTTGACTCCCATCTGTACGGTCGGGCGCCGACTGTATTTTTGGCTCTTCCACCGTGACTGCAAGACGATAAAAAGCAAGCGGCGCCCGAGTTGGTTTTCGGGCCTGCCCTTGACCATTTTTCGCCTGGAGACGACTGTTCTAGGGTAATTTAACTACGCCCGATCCAATGGAACCACCTTCTCCGTCATTTGAGCTACCCACTGACATTTACAATTCTTCCAATCCTGGGCCCTCCAGTCGCCCTATCCTCTTTAAAGCTACAATTTCTTAATTTAACCTAACACCGAACCAAACATCAAAGAGGACTAACAACACCTTAACTTAGCCTCCTCCTAACTACCGTACTACGGGTTAGTGTTTGGCCAGTGCTATGATTTCGAGCAATCGAAATCACGGCTCTGATACCACTGTGACGCTCCCTGTATATATACGACCCCCGGTCATATACATACGGGGACTTTCCCCTCCCATGGCGACCATCTCGCCACGAGCAGGGCCCTCCATCTAACCTGGGCCGTCTACATAGAGACGCTCAGGTGAAGGACACGGAGGGGTCATTCGGCCCACGCCTTCGATGGGCGCCTACGTCGCGGAAGCATGAATACAAGGGTTAGCACACAGCATAAATCACATATAAATAACCACCACGAAGGGTGGCGCATCCATCCAAATACCAACGGCAAAGAATATGCATCTAAAACTAAGAAAACACCCAAACCTCAGGTTCTACCCCGGCTCAGACTCCAGTGAGGATCGACTGACGGTTGGGCCTCAAGAGATCAGCAGACCGAGTCTTGGCATGGCGTTGGCTGGCATAGAACATCGGCTAGGGTTGTCCACTCCATCCGCCCCTCCTGTGCACACTTTGCAGATGGGTCGATTCACGCTATGGCTTCGCTATAGCCTTCCGGAGACGCAGTCTCAAGGTATCACCCTTTGAGCCTACTCCAGGTTCATGACACCTGGTCCGATGAGGCAGGTCGGGGAAGCGTCCCCTTCCAGGATCACAGTGGCTCCATGGGTGAGCTAGAGGACACGTGCCGCGTCAGCGACCCCCGCATCCGTACCCGACTTACTCACCCTAAATCTACTCAAAGTGCATGGTGCCCCATACGGGTCACACCACTACACCCAGGGAGTGTCAGACCCATACCCGGCCCTCCACGTGACCGGCTATCAGGCCTAGCCCACTGTAGGAGTCTCAGGAGCCTTTTATGCTCGTGCAAGACTCCACCCCCTACTTCACCACCATGCATGTACACACATCTAAATATATGGCTGAGATTTAACCCCTAAATTTCAACGGCCAGATGGAAAGGAGCAACCGATGTGTCCCACACATCAAAGTGTGTCTATATATATATATATATATAAAATAATGATAATGATATGCTTTAACTTTGACAGCTTGTTCCCTGCATTTTTGTGTACATGAATATGATATTGAATTTAAAGAGGAAAGTGGCATATGCATTGCAAGCATTGGTAAGTACACCAGTAAGTAATAAAAGTCTGCGTAGGGTTTTTAAGTTCAACAAATTCGTATGTCCACAGAAATTTGACCTTTAAAAGTCCATTTTTGTAGTTGTCTGCCTGTGCTTATGTATTGAAATTTATGTAGCAAGTATTTTACCTGCGCTCATATTACAGTTCACTCATGTTATTTATATTTAGGTTGGATGCATTACAAAGACTTGTACCTCAAGATGGAGTGCATTTAATTTGACATGCAATTTATCTTACTCTCGAGAGGTATGGCCAATTGGTTTATTGGCTTATTGGGTTTATCGATTATAGCTGTCTCCAGAGAAGTATGATGGAAAAGTTTTTCAGGTCAGTTGCGTACCTTTAAATCTATGTTTCAGATTAAATTTTGATTCTCTAGGACATGACAAGATAAAGACATTGATTCAAACTATGCATTAATGAGAATATGACAACTCGACAATGAAATGCTGAAGGTCCAGACTTGTATCTTTGTATGTATATATAAAGCACATACAAAGCACATTCGCTAAGGGTCCACTACAAATACCGCAACTTAGACTGTTACATGTATATTTACATACTCGAAGCATGAAAAGCGTTGTCCATTTGGAACATATAATTGCCCATATGCAGGGTCTGAATGTTCAGTTACAGCAGATATAACAACCCTTGTCACACATCTAGTTGATGACCATAGATATGCATAATGGTTGCACTTTCGGTCATCGATATGTGCAGTCTAATCCTTATAATGTTGAAAAACAGAGAAAGAGAGACACAACAAAAGATAGCCACTCACCACTTCCCAGCATGCCGTGCATCATACTGCAGTTTCTTTGGATGCAGAGGCCTTAATATGAAATAATATTTTCTTGTTTCACACTTTGCCAAGCTAGCTGTTTTCTAAGATCTGGTGGTCCAAATATTAATGTTGTTTACAATAATCGGAAGTAGACTTTCAGGGGCTCATGACACAGTGCTGGCAGGCGTTGCTGGCAAACCTTGTTCTCCAAGTAAGCATTTTCTATGTTGTAGACTGCAGGCCTTTGCTAGTTATGGGATGGCCAGCAAATGCTCCTTTGGTTAATGTATTGAAATGAGACGTATTATTTGGCAAGCTTTATGGAGCAAACAAATCGAGCAATCCGCTGAAAAGACAAATTTCATTTATTCTATAGCAACAGTTGGCCTGCTGAACACTACTCCTTTAGAACTACTGATGCTTTCAATGCCTATTTCAACTCCATTTTCTTTGTTGATTCCTAAACTTTCCATCCTTCTTGCTTTTCCCTGAACATACTTGTGCTCTTGTCTAAATTTTGGTCTAGCTTCACTATTTTGGATTATTAACCTGTTGACAGGATTTACGAGCTGAGATACCAGTTGGTTGTTCACCTCATGATCTTCTGGAGCAGTTGGACATTTTGGAGGACTGTGAAATTCAAGAATTTATACTTATTTATCTGATACATTTTACAGTCTTTTTGATAATTTTAAGGGGTCATAGTTCTGTTGTACTATGAGACTCTGTACTGTTGACAAATTTCTATCTTTTGGCATGCTCTTTTATCAAAAGCATATTATTTGCTTTGTACTTGAGGATTTATAATTAATGATAAAACCATCTCTTGCTTTCAAAAAAAAAAAAAAAAAGACAATTTACATGGTATGTTTTAGATAACGAGGATGTGTGGATATTCATCTCCTACGTAATGTATGGATTCTTTTGGGGCAGTCAGGGTCTCCTCATATCAGTAAGTTGGCATTGCCAAAGGAATAGGAAATTCTGTCAACTATGCAACTTCGAAGTAATTGATCTGAAGAGCATTTTCTTTCTCTTGCCATTTATGTTATGAAATCAAGGAAAGATCCTGTTGTCTTTTCTAAGCCTCACCATGTTCAGCAGTTGATGACAAGATCTGACTAGTATATGCCTGCCAGTTCGGCACACTGAGAAGGAGGGTTATAGGTTTATGAAGCAGAGACAGGACTAAAGGCAAACAGTGATAACCTTTTCTTTACACCTTATCTCGCATCAGAATATGAGCACAATTTTTAGAGCAAGATGGGATAAAATTAATTCTTAGTACTTTCAAGGCTAGAAGGATGCTTCTAGATGATAAAGAAGGTAACCAATAACCACCTTTCTTAAGGTGGATGATCTCTTATTCCTACTTACCTAAAAGCGGTAATAGTTTGTGTGAATCTTAATCCCTAGCTCATTGTTTTTCTGTTTCCTATTTTCAAAGTGGCTAGAGGATAAAATCTAGACGTGGCACAGATCCTAATCCCATGTTGATCATGTATTATAGGAATTCGAGCTCAACCATGGACTCCAAATCATTGCCTTTGACAGGGCCTAGTCTCAGAACTCGACTCATAACTGTTGAGCAACAAAATACATGCTTTTGCATTCTTAAGTAGCTTTACTTTGCTTGCAACTTCCATGTATTTCATGCTATTAAATTCTTAGCAACCTTCTTTAATTAATAATATCGAGTTCTTTCTTCATATCCTGAACAAAGTTGTCATGCAAAACAATTGACAGTTCCTAAGTTCTTTTGCCCTCCCCTCCCTCCCCCTCCCCACCCCCCCTCCCCCCTTCTTTCTATTTGGATCCTTCATACATTGTTTCGTAATCCTTGTTCCATGACGAGTACCAAAGATTCCTTCAGGCCAATTCTCATAAAGTCGCTTTGATTGACTGTAGAAACATGACTTGGAAGTATAATTTAAGCCACTCCGCCCTCCGGCTATGGAGGGCAACCTGCCGTGTGCAGCACCTTTTATTCAGCATCGCGCCGTTCATGGCGCGCGAGCTGAGCCTGAAATTTGGGCTTGGCTGATTCAGGGTTTATTCAGCAGGTAAACAAATTACGATCACGTAAAAAGCAGGTACACAACATTCTGCCCTTACATCCAATGGGACATCGCCACCGCCACGTGGCAATCTTTCAAAACCAGGATATCCATTTACTTACATTCTTTTTTTTTTTTTGCCTAAACATTCTGGTTTTTTGGACGACGTTCTTGGCTCCAACGAATCGCAGCATGACACGTGGCAGCAGAATGTTATGTACCTGTTTTTTACGTTGCAACAATATTTCTTTACCTTGCATTCTGTTGTGTCAGCACTGCCTCCGCGCTGACGCACGTCGGCGGTGCTTCCACAACAGAATGCAAGGTAAAGAAACATTCTTGTACACGTAATGTATACATGAACCCTTCCTAAAACTACAGAATTCGGGAGCTAACAAAATCGAGGCAGTCGTTTGAAACTCCACACGAAATTTGGAAAGAAATTGGGGGTTTTGCACTACAAATACAATCACAATCTTGCCCTGTTCCAGGAGAAATCTATGCCCTCTTCCCTTTTTTTTTTTTTGCCCTTTGCAACAAAATTCGTCCTTATTCCTTCCTCTTCCTGATCAATAATCGTCTGCCATGGTATTGGAGGAAAATTAGAGGAAAACAAATTGGGGAAAGCCATGGTATTCTTCACAAATTGATTGGTAATATTATATAGAATGCAAAGCAAAGATATGGAATTCGATTTGATGCAATGGTCTGGATTTCAATAAACAACATATGATCGGTACTACAAAAGAGAAACCTAAATCATACAGAAATTGGCCAAACAGGAAGCGATACTAATGGATTCCAACAAAGGAACCCAAATCATACAAAAATCAGCACTGATCGATTCCAACAAAAGCACGAACAAAAACATGATTTCCAAAAATAGAATAAATCTGGCAAAGCTCCAAAACTTGCAGTCGATTCTTCATAATTCAGCGCTGGGCCGGTTTTCTCGTGGCTGAAAGGCGGTGCCATGTAGGCTTTCCAAATTCAGCTGCTGGGATCTAATGGTCAGCCGCATGTGAACGGCTGTGGGGATTTTGATATCAGCGAAGGGTAGCCGGGCTTCAGCCCCTGCAAAAAATCACATTCATGTGATCGGCCCATTAAAAGAAGAACAATATAGAAGTTGGGTCTCAATTTTTGTCCATGGTGCATTCTCGCGATGACACGTGGTGACGCCAATACTGCGGAATAGAATTCGGGTCCCCTGATTCCGCTTTACCAGCTCTTCCGGTTTTCCTTAGTGTTTTCTTTTAGGGTTTTGACTGGCTTGTTTTAGGGTTTCGACCGCTGAAAATTTCTTCAATCAAGAATAGAGCTAGCAGGTGCCAGATCTTCGCAACTGTCTCGAATTCTCACAGATAGAAGTATACCGGAGCTTCGCTTCATGCTTCCGGATCTATTTTTGCACAGGATCTGTGCTTCACTTCATGCTTCTAGATTTGTTCTTTACAGATCCGTTCTTTGCAGATCTATTCTTTGTAGGTGCAGATCTTCGCAGATGCAGGTGCATGTGCAGATTCATAACTTGATCTCGTAGAGAAAATCTGCACAAAAAAATCGATCCCTAACTTCTATATTATAGGGGAACTGCAGTTGGGATGCCATTCCGGCATATAGGGAGGGCTCCCGCAACCAGCACTGGTCGATTCCAACAGAAGCACGAACAGAAACTTGATTCCAAAAGATAGAATATATTTATAGGTTAGGGTTCACATGTTATGCCACGTGACTCCAATAGGGTAAGACCGTGTGGCGGGTGCCCAATAGGTTAAGGCCACGTGGAAAATGGTCTTAACCTAAGGTTGGCTAAGTTATATGAATAACTTAGTCATGCTCCCTAGTGCCACAATCTATGGTATACAAGGCTATGAAGATAGACTTGTATAGTGACGGGTCCAGGAATATACGTATTTATAGCGTATATTCCCCTGGAACGTCACAGATGCTGACATACTGCACAGTTATATACATAATCACAAGTACAGCTGAGGTTAATGTCGGACAGGGGGGCATAACTGAGTCCGCGTATCCATTACCTCCCGGAGGTACGATCCCAACAAGCCTACATAGGCCGTGCTCAGTAGCTCATGCAAGGCCTGATGGGGCACAACTAACCGAGCATACCGAGCCCAGATATGCTCGTACGCCGGACAGGCCTTGAGGGCGTGACTTTCATCCTCAATGGCGCCCTGTTGACAGCACTGACAGACTCTGTCCTCACGCGGCTCCCGAATCCATCTCCCTGTCTCAATGTGGAGGTGGTGTGCACCTGTGCGAATGGAAGCAATCACCCTGCGCTTTTTCATGGGTAGATGGATGCGCAAGTGGTGTGGGCCCCTCGTGAGCATGGGATTAACCTGCTGTCGATAATTTGCCACCTTGACATGTGACATGGCCTCTGCATCCCAAAGCTTGGCCATGAAGCAAGCATCCAAGTACTGCTTCAAGGCAGCGCGTTCCTTCGGTAGTAGTTGTAGTTAGACAAAAATTTGAAATTGCTATATTTTAAGCCATTTCCCTTTTTTAGCGATTCCTTCACTTGTTGAGCATATAATGTTCCATGCAAACACTAGGAACAACATCTACAATTTTTAAACCATTTATCTTGCACCAAATTCATTCAGTTGCTCAACAAATGCTTGATTTATAATACTTGATTTATGATCTCTTCTTCCTCTCTTTTTTTGGTGGTTGTTTGCCCATGAAGACGGATTGTGATTGGTTTATGCTACGTCAAGTTTGACAATAAATTTAATTTATTTTTGAAGAAAGAAACCAACAATATTTTCCCATATAGAAATAGCTTTCCATAATGCATGTTCTAGCGTGTTCTAGCGTGTATAGACGAGTTGGGGAAGAGAATGCGTTAGCGGCCGGCCGATAGGCCGCGCGATAAGTTTCTTGTAATAATAAGGCATGTGCAAGCTTCGTGTTTCATATGAGTAGGGCCATTGAATTTGAGATATTGCCCATGGTTTAAAATAATGGTTGATGAATCGACCGACATAAGTGTGACAAAGAATATGATCCTTTATGCCACTTTCATGGAAGGAGGGTGCGTGTGTACTTGCTATCTAGGCATTGTTGTTGTGAAAGATAGTGATGCAAAATTAATTATCGAGCGCATATTGGAAATATTGGAAGAATGGGACTTGGACGTGAAGAAAATGATGAGATTTGGGAGTGATGGTGCATCCGTCATGGTGGGCACAAATACGGGAGTTGCAACGCGATTGAAAGCGCTTAATCCGTATATGACTACCCTTATTGTTGTGCATATCGAACAAATTTATGTGCGCAAGAGGTTTGTAAGAAGCCCACAATAAAGACCACATGCAAGTTTATTGATAAGATTATGAATCAAGTGACCAGCTTCTTTTATAGGAGTACCATTCGCCAAGGTGTTTTTGAAAAAATGCAAGAGGCATTGGATTGCTCTTACTTGCGTGTCTTAGGTATTATGAAGATACGTTGGTTGAGTAGACGTGGCGCCATTGCAAGACTTTGCGATATTTATGAAGCATTGATGTTCGGCACAGCTCCAAAACATGCAATCGATTCTTCATAATATCAGCGCTGGACCGAGTGGCTGAAAGGCGGTGCCACGTAGGCTTTCCAAATTCAGCTGCTGTGATCTAATGGTCAGCCGCATGTGAACGACTGTGGGGATTTTGATATCAGTGCAGGGTAGCCGGACTTTAGCCCCTGTAAAAAATCACATTCATGTGATCGGCCCATTAAAAGAAGGACAATATAGTATTGGGTCGACGTTTTTATCTGTGCATTTGGAGGGGGGAGGGGAGGGGGGAGGGGCATCCATTGGCTGCACACTTAAGTGTAAAACTCATATAGCATTGAAATACGCATGTTTCAAGACATGCGGACCACACAACAACGTGAACAACTAGATAATATACTTAACAACCAGATAATATACTTGGCAAGCTTTATTGCATGCCAAGCTGGCAATGCCAACTCATCTTATGAAATGCCAAAGTAGTAGGGGTGCTAGCACCACCAAGGCTAAGGTGGCAGCCACATAGGCTACGTCGGTGTCCGTTTAAGGTTGCAAGACTCTTATCTTGTGCAGAAAACTTCATATTGTCACCTAAGATAACCCACAGAGACTGATTTTAGAAAACATTGTATCATTTTATATCATAGTATCTTCATCTATGTTTGAGCCTTGGATTTGACAGTTTTTATGAAGTTGTGGCCAGTGTTCCAACTCGGAAAGATCTGGCATGTACTCCAAAACAAAGATCAAAAGTCGTTTGCCCTCTAAGAGACCAACTATGAGAAGTAACTCCCAACTACTAAAAAATATTATCCTTGCAGTTATTGTTTGTCAAGAATTGACCATTTATTGCCTAAGCGCCGCCTGAGCGCCTAAGCCCCGAGGACCTCCTCTTGTGAGCGGACGCAGGTGGTAGCATCAAGAAAGCAGTAGCAAAAGGATTCGGCAGGAGATCCGCCTCTGTAGCACGTTCTGCATCCCTGAAGCTTAGTTTTTATAGTTTTTATAGGAAACAGCCTGCAGACACAAAATTCAGCAGCCATACTATATAGCATGGACGTTGGAATGGTAGCCGACACTCATGGCAGCCGGCCAGTCTTGACAGACCTCTACTTTTGCCAAGTACTTCTGGCTGGGTTTGACCTCTTCTTGGAGCTTGGTCCCTTCTTGAGATTCCTTGCAGGTGTTACCACCGAAACATATGGATTCAGCAATAGGAGAAGCTTTCCTGGGCGATAATGGTCTGGTAGGAGCTTCTGGCTATACAGATGCAGACGAGGGTTTAGCAGGGGCACCAAGGGTTTGGCAGAAATTCAGTATTGGCTCCATAAGAGATCCGTTGCTTTGGACACTGTAAGTCTCTTCTATCTCTTTAAAATTGGCCTTGATTTATCCAGGATCGGTGCTCCCCTGATTGGCCTGAAGCGGCATCCCTAGCCCACTGCCAGCATAGTACAGAAGCATCCTCTTCATTCTCTATTTAGACCCCTAGCAGATAGATTTTTCATCTCTCATTTTACTACACAGATCGGTTAATTTACCTGATTAGCCTATTTGCTCTGTTGATTTCTCCTTCCAAACCTGTGTGTCCTTGCCTTTTCTCTTATTAAATCCTTGCTTTCCTCACATCTTATGGCGAAGCATAGTCAGTGCCGCCGTAACTTCATCGGTGTGGAACTTCTCCATGTCACATGGCTTGAACACTTCCCGCTTCCCGAGTTTGATCTCATACATCAGCACGCCTCACTTCAGGCAAGGATCCTTCCGCTCTTGCCCTCATCAGATCAACATCTTCTTTTGGACACCTTGCAGAATGCATCCCTTGCAGGCCCGACGATTTCCTTCGAAGGTAAGCATTTGTTCCAGATCCTAAATTTGCTTTACTCTGCCATCTTGGAAGCACATACCCCGCAAGCACCTCTCTCCTCTTCCCCAAAATTCTATACTGATGTTGAAACACATACCCTCGAGAGCGCATGCACTGCTGACGAGGTGCAAACAGAGGCTCATAGGGATAACGATGTGGAGATGACAGATAAAGATCAGAGTGGCACGACAGCCACCTTCTTCACAGATGTTATGCACATTCAGAGGCCCGCCATTGTTACAGCACGCAGGGTTGGGGCTCAGAGGCCAGACCGACCCCGCCATATCATCGTGCAGTTCAATAGCCCACAGGACAGGTTGTATGTCCTTCAGCATGGAAGTCATTTGAAAGACACCCACTTCTCGATTCAGGAGGATCTCTCTGGAAGTTTCTCTCGATTGGAGTTTCTCACTGGAAGCAAAATCACCAAAAGGGAAGGGTCAGAGTTGAATAAACATAAAGCATCGAATGGAGAAAGCCTAGCTATGATGGTTGCTTACAGACGCCGCCTACGATGGTATTGCTAGGAGCCTTCATTGTTCTATGCGCAGCCCTAAATGCAACCTTAAATAATCTACGTGGCCACTTTTGTATCAGCCAATGGCAATTTTACACATCGGCGGCTGGCAATCGGTGCAACCGATGGCCACCCTCCTCTAATCTAATGATGCCATATGGCATTCCCCTCCGTTGCAGAATGGCATTCGAGTCGACCATTCCGCATCTTAGGTTAACAGTTGGTAAACAATACTCTGTTCCTTGTTTTTTGGGTTGCCCTTAGGGGGGAAAACCCTCACTCATGTGGGTTTTTGGCATATTCTAGAGATACGCCGAAAACCGCTACAAACCTGCTATCGCCCTTAAACTGACTGTCACCCGTGTTATTGTGTGAGGCCTGTAGCGGCTCTTCTTTCAGTATAACCGGAACAGGTCCATGGCATGCAACAGGTCGAGAGTTTATGCTTTGTGTTTGTGGCAGCTCTTCGGGTTTATTTGTTGCGGTAGGAATTTAAGGGCAAGACACCAAGAATGGACATGTTGCAACAAGATTTTGTGTTGCTGTTTTTTTTTTTTGGCACAGGATTCGAATCCCTTATGGATGGTTTAAATGCAGTCGATTAATAGCAAGGTCCAAGTTTGGCATGTACTTGGTGCAAGCAGACTTTGCTTTCTAGAATATATGGGAGGTGCAAACTGGTTCAGAACCTCTTTACCTGTAAGGAGCTTGTGGACCAAAACCACAATTTTTGCCTTCTCACTAGTGATTCAATGTGTTTTAAACTCTTATGCTCTTGTTCCATTCTATTTTATATTGTATTAGATTTTTTAAAGACTGATATTTTGTTTAGAGCATTTGGGCTTGATTACATGCTGAATATGTGTTTTGCTGTAGGCTCTTGGTACTGCCGGACATTACAAATGGAAGTGTAGTCCTTCAATCACATGAAGCATACTGCCATGGAAGGTATCATGCCATTTCTGAATTCATTGTTATTTCATTGTTTTTGGATGATCTCTGCAATTACTCTTCAATTACTCTTATATGGACATTTAATGTAAAAACTGTTATGTGTGATGTTCACCGGTGGCGTTTTCAAACTTATGAATACCTTTAACATGGCAGTTCGCTTGCCACAATATGCAGATAATATTGGTTGATATTTGTAGAATTGCTTCATAAAAGTTAATCTTTTTTTTATGCATATAATAATGCAAAGCACAGCAAATAGCTTCTAGGACGGCCGCTTCTGTAGCCCCTTGCCCAGACCCCCATTTGGAGGGAGACATTCCCCAGCCCCAGCCCCAGCCCACCTGGGAGAATCGGGGGGGAGTGGCCGCCGCGAAAACGGCCCCGGTCAGATAACAAAGACAAGGGAGAAACCTCTTCCATGAGGAGGGAAGCCTGGGCGAAGGCCCAATCTATGAGATTGACTCGGGAGATGGATGAAGGCTGCTCAAGCCCGGCACAGGCGCAGACGAGGGCCATGAAACAGCTGGAGGAACGGATCGAGAGTAACAGAACCCAGATTGTAGGATTGACAGCAGAGATACAGTCCTCAGCATCCCACGTGCTCAAAAGACAGCTGGCAGCGGAAAGGCAACGGGTTACAGAGATGGAGACCCGCATGCAGCAGTTAGAAGACGGGCTTCGCTTGGCCCACTTTGAGAGGCAACAGGATAAGCAGGGCCTTGTCGACTTGCGAGCTCGCGTGGATTCCCTCCTCACCACCATGGAGACTATGGCATGTGACAAACATGGTGTTGAGCAGGATACAGTGGCAACTATTTCCCGCCTCAAGTCAGAAGATGAGGGGTATGCCACCGTGATACAAAACGTCTGAGCCATCGTCCGAAGCCGGCCAGCGTGAGCTAAGAACCCCGCAGTAGGGGTGGTGACACGTGATCGGGGAGATTCGAGGAGCTCAAAGCAACTATTGCCCAAAGCGGCCCTCCATGTTGAGGTCCATGAACACCGCGCCTCGCACAAAATGAGTTGGCCAAGCGGCGAGATTCCAACAGAGCTAGGCTCCCGGGCGCTCGGACGGCCAGAGGCGCGCGAACACGGGGACAACCAAGCGCCGTGCCCCACAGCCCACGTGTCGCCAAACAGGCGGACACACCACCTCCCTCCATCGGCACACCACACCGCCCTCGCGTGAGCAGCCCACACACTCCAGCCAACAGGCGTCACCTGCTGGGACATGTAATATTGCCCCTCGACTCGGTGGCGGCGGGGAGCGAGCGCCGGCGTCATAATATGGTGGTGTTCTCGGAGGAGGCAGGAGAAGATCTCACCAAAGCGCATTCAGGATGAGATCCTATCTCGAATGGCATTTTCGACTACGGTACATATTGCTAGAGCAAGCCGCCTTGGGACTCAACGCCTTTATCGCCTGCTGCGTTGTCACCTTCCGGTGGCGGACATGCGGTATGTGAGGCCATCTGCGTCCACGGTGAGGCAGGGGATCTGCTGTATGTCGACGGGGATCTCACCCGATGGGTCAGAGTCCCGCCCGGCGGTTGGCCCGGTCGTGGGCGTCCCGTCGTAGAGGATCTGCTGCGAGGCCTTGTCGGGGGCAAGCTTAGCATTTTTCGGGCGGTGCCGGCTTTGAGGGTCGCCGATGCAATCGTCAAGCTCCGCCACTCCCTCTTCTTCTTCTTTGCCCGGTACCCCCTTGCACCTCTGCTCCACGCTCATTCTTTGGCGCTTTTCGAACCTGCCTGCTTGCTCCCCACCAACAAGGCCCGGATCATCGGCGTCCACATCGAATGCCAACAAATAGGAGGCTGTGCCTCCGGATGGTGTCTTGGAAGCCTTAGGGATTCCCACGCCGAAAGGCGAGAATCTCAACTCTATCGCACTGGATATGGATCTCATTTTCCTCATGGAAATATGGGAGCATCACGGAACCTGAACTCACCAACCTCCCAAGCTATCTATTTCAGATTGTTCAATGAGTGCACAGCAAGCGAGGCCATGGTGGGGTTACTGCTACTACCATGCAACCTTGAGGCACTTTCGGTCTCGTTGCACAAAAATGCAGAGGCAGTACAATCGCTACTTGTGGGTGCGGCGTGCGGCATGACGATGGCGACACTCTCCTCATAGCGGCATGCTACTTTCCACATCTTTGAGAGCAACTTTTATAACACTTATTCTGATGTGGATCGATTGGAGCCCTATGTCGATCTATATGATGACATACGGCCCGCCACAAACAAATTGGGGCGGGGTTATGTTGCTTGGCGACTTTAATGCATGCACATGGGAGCCGGCGGGTTCCAAAATTTGAGCCCCCGGCGGGCAGGGGATCGCCTTGCAGTTGAACCTCTCAGAGGTGGCTTGGTCAAGGATATCAGACGACAGCCATATTTCGCGCTATAGCAGGCAGTTGTTGTTGCTGGGTAGTATCTTTGACCTGGTTATTTGTAATGGGTTGGCACAATGGCCGTCTTCCAGCTGCTGCGCTTGTAGACAGGAGATCCAAGGGGGCGGCTCCAGTGTGGTGGATTATCTGCTGGTTGGGGAACGGGATCTGCACCTGGTTACTCATTTTTCCATCGGGACAGACACTGGGGATGAGGAAGTAGACTCGGACCACCGGCCCCTATTCATGCATCTCCATTGGGAGGCTCCCCATGCATCTACTGCCTCAACACACCGGGTGCCCCAGCTGCGCCTGGACTACAATCGTGCAGGGACCTATGCCCAGCTGCTTGAGCATGATCTGGCAGGACTGCTGCAACTCCCCACACTTCAAGAGCAATCTGCTCAACTGACTCACCTGCTTCTGACAGCTGCTGAAAGATGCTTTGGGAGAGGCCGCTCACGGCGAACCTCAGGCACTACCACCTTCCCCCGCAACAGATGGTTTGATGATGAGTGTCGGGAGCTCAAACGCACACTCCGGCAAGTCACTGATCCCACCTCCCGACCACAGGCCGTCAGTCAATACCGCTCCTTTCTCAAGAGCAAGAAGGCCAGGTACCTCGCAGAGCATCAGCAACAGATGTTTGGTCTCCTGGACCGGCACCCCAGGACATTCTGGAGAAGGGTCTTGAGCAAGCCTGCACAGCCCACAGGGAACATCACCTCGGAGCAATGGGTACAGTGCTTGTAACAGCTTTACGACCCGCTCGGGGGGCCGGACATCAGTCCCTCCACAGATGGGCATGGCTCTGGTTATCACAGAGGAGGATGTCATCATGGGCCTACAGCGTCTAGCTAATGGGAAGGCAGCAAATTTAGATGGCATGCAGGCAGAACTTCTGAAATGGGCTGGGCCTCCAGCGGTGCACATCCTCCGCGGCATTATTCAATAAAGCATTGCGAGAAGGCTTCCCTCCGCAATGGACCACTAGTAGAGTAGTGCCCATATACAAAGCAGGGGACCCTCAATGCCCGCCAACTACCGTACTATTATGGTCACTCTCTCTTTTGCAAAAAGCGTTGGTCGGCATCCTTGAGCGGCGGTGACAATATGGGCGGAGGAAACGGAGGTCGCGAAGCTCTTACGAGGCAGGTTTCGGCCCGGACATTCCACCATTGATCATATCTTCACTCTGCGCACATTGATTGAGAATAGCGAGGAATCGCCCGGCCGAACACATGCTTGTTGTTTAAAATGGATTTTGCAAAAGCTTTTCGACCACATTACCCGCGACAAGCTATGGGACGGATTGTGGCGGTTGGGGACCCCCCGGACTTGCGAGAATGCGATTATATAGGCTATCTGAGGGCATGCTTTCGGTACGTATAACATCGGCGGCCAGACAACCGGTAATTGATAGCATTGGAGTGCGTCAGGGTTGCCCCCTCTCCCCTACACTCTTTGGCCTATACATTGATCAGTTGGAAGATTGGCTCTCTCAGCATGGAGGTGCGGGCGCACATCTCGTGCATCACACAATCCGGCAACTCATATATGCAGACGATGTCAACCTCCTGGCCTATACTCCAGAGGGCATGCAATGTCACCTGGATGCTCTTGACACTTTTTGCCAATTCACTGGCATGCGAGTTAACTTGGCCAAAACTAGGGTGTTGCTAGTTGCATCATCCCGTCAGCCAAGGCTTCCCACATTCACTTACCAGGGGAAAGAGGTAGAGGTGGCTCCGACCTACAAATACTTGGGGATCGAGTTCTCAACTACCACCCATTGGGATCGCGGTATCGAGGTTGCGGGTCCGCGGCGGGTTGGAAAGCACTATATGCCATGCGAACAAACGACCACAAAGGCGAGTTGTATGCACAGGGCTACCGATCACATTTGTTTCGGGCCTTCGTTGAGCAGGTCCTTTTGTATGGGGCAGAAGTGTGGGGTCCGGTGATATCCCTCAACACCTGGAATGACCTCGAGCAAGTGCAGAAGGCCTTCTTGGCACGGGCCCTGGGGGTGGTCCACAGTTCCGTACCAGATCCTACTCTAGGAGACAGACTTTCTACCCCTTCAACGGGCTGCATTGGAATGCCATATCGTTTACTTCCAAAAGATGGTCGCTATGGCTGATACATGCTTGCCCCATCTTGCTTTGGCCACGGCGATGGGTCTCCAACGCCTGAAATCCTGCTGGAAAGACAAGCAAGCTCAGTGCTTCTCACCACTTGGGTGTGCGGGCAAGCAGTCGCGTCCGTGTCGACAAAGAAAGATCACGAGGCACTTAAACTGTACCTAGATGCTACTTTCCTTCGCAAGCTCTAGGATGCAGAGGCTCTGACGCACGTTAAGCTGGCACACTATCAGCAGCAAGTCAATCCTAGGCTCACAAGAGGCCCACACCAGTACTTGTGCACCTAGCTGCCCATGAAGAAGCGCAGACTTATAGCTTCCATTCACACGGGTGCACATCACCTCTGCATTGAAACAGGGCGTTGGGCTCGGGAAGCACGGGAGCAAAGGCTTTGCCAGTGTTGCCACCAGGGCGCCATTGAGGATGAATGTCATGCCCTCCAGATCTGCCCAGCATTTGCCCATATCCGAGAGCAATATGTTCGATTACTAGTGCCTGGCCAGCCGTTGCATCAGTTATTGACTATGGCGTCAGTGGGTTTGTTGGGGACATACCTCCAGGAGGTTATGGATGCACGGACTCGTTTGTGTCCTACGGGACGGTATTGAACTGTCCTATGCAATTGTACAGTGTGCCAGCATACTTATTACTGCTAAGGTTTTTCCCTCAAAAACCCTTTGGGGCGGGGTTTTTTTAATCCTGTCAGTAATACGCTTGCTGCTCTCTTTTTGTTTGGGTCCCATAGGCCAATTGGTCTCCGTGGACGCTAAAAACATATTCTATTCTATTCTATTCTATTCTATTTATTGCATCTGCAAAACGCACAGCCATGGCTGCACCTATATTTATATTATCATTACTTTTTGATCCCTTAATTGTTTTTACATCATGTTGGTAAGGCCTTGGACCAAGGTTCAAAACCCCCTGACTACCATCGGGTGGGAGACGTGGGCGGGTGCAAGTCCCACGAACCATGGCTTCAAAAAAAAGAAAAAGAAAAAATAAATTGTCTTTCAAAGTAGATGTGTCTGCAAATGCACCTTTACATGTATGGTATTATAGCTAGATATTGTCATCTTAGAATAAAGCACTTCCAATTGCAAGGCTGCTCAGCATTAAGCTGGCATTAGTCTTGGAACTTTGCATTTTTTGAGAATGGATTTACATTTTGGATGGGTTGATTCTTTGCAGGTTGATTCATGCTGCGGATTTATTCTGATCCTAAGCATTGAATTGTAGGCACAAGACATCCAATGTGTTTGGGGTCTGGGTTCGGGAACTCCTGCAAGACAACCCTCTGTGAGGACCCTTGGATCTAACAGGCGAATCCGGGAAGCTATGTCACGCGGGATTTGCAAAACAGAACAGGAAAAGAGAACAGAAAATAGAAAGAGAACAATATGATCACAATGAAGAGAATAACTTCGTTGATGTCAATGAAGATACATGAGCTCTCGCAATCGAGAGAAAACTGAAGTGAGACAAGACTCAAAACTCATCTAAAAACTCATGTGCTAGCTCTACTCATATATATAGTACAATGGCCTTTGGCCCAATATAGATACTCTGACCGATCTCGGTGCCGACTCCTGGAAGGAGGCCTGATTTACAGGAATGATGGCGGTGCCTCTTGAAGTGCCTGGAATCACGCTGACGCTGACGCGGGCGGTGACGGGCCGTTACTTGTCTGAGCGCCGCCTCTTGGTAGCAGACGCGGGCTTTGACTGCGTGGTCTGCTGCTTGGTCTTTTGCTGGGCCTTTGACGACTGACCCGTGCCTGGCTGTGGATCCTTGTTCTTGACGTGGTCCGTTGTATGCATGAATAGTCCTGTACCGGGAGGCACAGGACTAACATTCCCCCCCACCAAACGACACTCAGGGTGAAGAAATGGAGGAAGTGTTTCCGAGGGCGGGAATCCAACAGTTTGAAAGTGATCCTCACGGGAATGAGGACGGGCGCCATTATGGTAAGTGCCAATGAGGTCCTGACGTATTTGAAGAGCAGCAGGAGTGTTGAGCCCAAGGGCAGGATCTGCATCAATGAGGAAATGAGAGCGCACCATGTCTTCCAGGGCAGCATGTGCAGTCGAAGGAACAAACTGGCACTCCATTAGAAGGCAGGTCCGGAGACCGAAGGCAATGACGCTGGCATTCGGGTTGCAGTAAAAGATGGGACGCTGCCGATTTAAGGAGCTTACCAGGATGCACTTGAGAGCAGCACAGAACCCAGCTTGACGGTGTACTGAAGGGTCGGGTGAGGTGGCGGCATTCTGCAAGAAGATATCAAGGCCATGAACAGCATCAGCGGGGGTTTGCCAACCACGCTCATTTGCAATATAGATCCAATTTGAAGTGTCATCCAGGGTGGCACCATCCTCCCAATTGGAGCGTCGGACAAATCGGGGATCCCACCGGAGATCCGTCGAGATCTGAGGCGGAGTCCACCCCGCGTGGCCATCCAGGACCTTGGTCCAAAAGGGTAGACGCCAATCAGAGGTGAGGAACCGAGGGCGTGGAGGGACACCCAGGGAAGCATATGGAGAAGGAGCCATGCCCGTGGGCGTGGGCTGCTGAGCCTGCTCCCTGAATTCACGTACAAGGTCGGGATCAAGAGCTTTGCACCACTGATCCCACTCAGAAGTAGAGAGCTGAGTATAGACAGGAGGACTATCCCACCCCGTGGGTATTGTCTTGCTATCCAGAAGGGCACGCAATTGATTGTAGCCTGCCAAATGCTGCATATAAACCTGGGCAAACAGAAGATCCTCAGGATGGCCAAGATTCTTTTGCACCTGTTCCAGCGTTTCAGCTTGCCATAGAGGTAAATGATGAGCAAGCTCGGGCATGTACTCCTGATGCAGAGCGTGAGTCCAATCATGATCTGACAGATAGGGGTTGTTATCCAAGAGCAACCAGTGAGCCTGTGAATCACCCTGAAAGTTTTGATGTGGCCCATCACAAAATTTGTCCTGTGTGTCAGCCAGATAGAAGTCATGGAAGATGTACGCCATTGGCTGAACTACTCTGAATGTGATTAAATCAGGGTCTTCACAGTGAATGAGGTCGAAGACTAAGAGGGCACAGAGTAAGCCTTTGTCTTCAACTGAGAGGTCGGGCCAAATGCGGAGAAAATCCTCAGTGCGCATGTGGGCATCAACTTGACCATTGGCCGCATACCACTTGAAAAGAAAGAGGTGGCGTCGGGCCACCACATAATCGAGGTAACTGGAAGGAATAGCGAAATCCACAGACTGGTGGAGAGCGATATTAATGTAGCCTTCTTGTTTAGTTTGGGCCTCTTCGGCAGATTGGACAGCTTGCTGGAGCTGATTTTCAAGATCTCGAATCCGGTTTTCCTTTTCTAACAGAAGACGTAACTGATCACGGACCCATTTCTGAGGAAGCGTGGCATGGGAAGAGGACTGCCCAGGAGTCTGGAGTCGAAGCTTTGCAATCTCTGCAGCATCAAGTATCTTTTGCTTCTGGGCCTCCGTGAGTTGATCCTGGAGAGGCGTGAGCTGACTGGTCAGCGTGGAAAGCTGAGCTTCCAAAGAGGCTATCTGAGCAACACGCGCTGTAAGGGCATGGGCTTGAGTTGTGTAATTCTGAGAAAGCTCTGTGTACAGCGTGGTAAGCTTAGCAATGTCTTTATCCTTGTCAACCAAGAGAGTCTCCCTTGCCTTGACCTGCTCCAACAATTCCTGAATGGTGGTTTGCAATTGAGCCTGCTGATCAGCAAGCAGACTGTTCTGATCGTGGGCACTCTTCAGATCCTCACGGGCCTGCAAAAGAGCCTCGTGCTTTTCTTGAAGCTTGTCCTCCAGAGTGTGGAGTTGCGTATTAGCAGCTTGAAGGTCTCTGTGAAACGCATCCGAGGTCTCCAGGGATGCTTGTACCCCATTCATGAGAATTTCCTGGGATTCTTGCAACTTGAGAGCAGCAGCTTGAACATCCTGCTGGTATTGATACAGAAGCTGGCGAGGATGTGGAGGTGGAGGGGCCTGCTGTTGCCTTGTTTGTGACGTTTGAGAAACATGAGGAGAATCAGAGGGCATGGAATCCGTGGAGGAAAAAGAGACTGTGACATGCATGGCGTTGCGTTGATCATGACCAGGGTGTGAAGGGGTAGCTTGCTGAGTGTGAGGAAGGGAATGAAGGGACTGCTGAGTGGAAGCATGAGAAACAGAAGGTGAGGGAGGAAGGTAACGACGGATGATGGCTTGAAGATGGCCACCCACTGAGGCTTCAAAGACAGAGGAGGGGGCAGCCCGAATGCGGTCGACTTCATGAAGGAGGCGGTAAAACAACAGCTGTGGCCAATCAATATGGTGGTTGGAGCGGATGGCTGTGATCACCATATTATAGAACGGCTTATTGATATGGGTGTTCTTGATAGAATATCCAAGCAATTTTCGCCACAAAAGCTTGACAAAAGTGTCGTGGGACTTTGCAATATTGGTGAGGCGATGCATGTTGGCTTGATAAGGAGGAGCGCCGAACTGAGTGACATCCATGTCCTGTAAGGCAGCCCAAGATAAAGAAGGCGTCTGCAAAGGAATACGGAATACCTCAGAAAGCAGGGGTTGAGTAAGCAAGATTGTGGTGCCATCGACCACAGTAGCATATCCTTCCGGGCTGTTGACGATGTGAGCGATGAACTGCTTCAGTTGGTCTGGATTGGGTGCAGGAAGGTCCATCTGTGAGAATTCAAAAAGCTTCTGGCTTTCCGCGACTTCCCGACTCGGGCCAACGAGGGCTTCAGGAAAGGTGGGCGTCAAGAAAGACACAGACTCAAAAAGAGCCGGATCCCTTGGAGCAGAAGCTTGAAGTGTCGAAAATTTGGGTGCAGCCATGGCGAAGAGCGTCGGAAAGGAACAGGAAGAACTGTGTTGCAAAGGCGGAGAGCGGAGAGCGGAAGACGAAAACGCAGATAGGCGAAAAGGTTTTAGGGCACACAAGTGTTGGCGAAGGGGCATGATGAGAAGGAACTGGCAACCGTTGATGATGCCAGGTGGCGACAGATGCAAAGAAGGCGATTGAGAGGCAAAATTTTGGCTAAGTCCCCAAACGGTAAAGGGAGAAGCAGTGAACGGTGGCGATGAGACGTAAGGGAATGATCTGATGTGACAGTTGGCGAAAGGACACCGATTAATGTTCGACGGGCGTGAAAAGAAGGAATGTCATTTAATGCTGGCAACTCGAAGTGGGATATCATTAAAACGAAGGTGTCAGAAGGTACCATGGCTAGATATGCGGCGGGAGAAAAGATTCTGTAATTAGAAAGAGCCTTGCATTGCTAACACGTTGGCAAATTTGCTGATTGGTCCACGTCGACAGGAGTCCCGTCGGTTGGACTATAAAAGACGAGCAGTGGTCGAAGCTGAGACACCCGATGGCGCTCAGTATGTCTGCTGCTGGACTGCACGACAATTGCACTATGCCTTCAAACTGCCTTGAGTGGATTACCTGCAAAATGGACTGCTTGGACCTGTGGAGGTGCCATAATCGTGGCATCGCAATGGACGGCTGGTGCAAGGGGATGGCTGAACATCCCGACTCCCTCACCAACGGGATGGAGGTGGTGATTCACCTGCGCTGGGACCCTGAGCACAACTGGTACCATATCCTGCGCATCACTTCTGCTCCAAACCCGGAGTAGAAGGTTTTTCTCTGTAGGATTTTGTAAATAGGGCACTGCCCATAGAGCTCTGCTCATAGCGGAAATAGATGGGCTCCGCCCTCATTTTGTAAAAATTTTCCTCTATAATATAAATATGCGTCTTTAGTCACTATCTGGGGAGTCAATTTTTTGTGCGGCATCTGCTGTATAACTGTCTGTGTTTGTGGCATGAAATTGTTTGAGGCGAAAGCCATTAACCAGTGTAGGTAATGGAGTGCCATCTAGTTCGGCCAGCTTGAAAACACTGGGTTGTACCACTTGAACAATTTGATAAGGACCAAGCCATCTGAATTTTAACTTGCCCGGAAAATTTTTGTAACGAGAATCATAAAGAAGAACCAAATCGCCTTCTTTGAATGTTTTTGTCTTAAGTCGTTTGTCATGCAAAGATTTTTGCAACTGTTGTCCATGAAGAACACGAATGTAAGCATCACGCCTAAGTTCATCCAACTGTTCCAATTGATAAACCCTTTCCTTGAGTGCAGCAGATGGATTATGTGCTGTAGCAAGTTGGAAACGGAGAGTCGGAAGAATATATTCAAAAGGCATGAGAGCTTCTTGTCCATAAACAAGTTTGAAAGGAGTGTGACCAGTAGCGATTTTGGGTGAAAGCATGCTAGGGTGTACCATCTAAAGTACTTTTTAGGGAGTGCGAAACTACCCAGAAAAGTACCCAGCACTGGGTACTGGGAACTTGCATAAATGTCGCAATAAATAATAAGTTTGAGAGTTAATTCATTTATTTTAGTCTCTAATAGTATTGTTATCTTGTAATACTATAGATTGACATGTTATTGACCTTCAATTCAAAAACTTTCGATTGATTTTGATGGAAAGAAAAACCAGAAAGTATCAGTTTTAAAAGTACCCAGTGTGGGTACTTTTGAGGGTTCCAAAAGTGGTACACCGTAGCATGCTTTTACCCACTAGTGTTGTAAGCCCAAAGAACAGTAGGCAACTTTTCCTGCCAATCTGTTCGCGAAGCGTCACAAATTTTCTTCAGAACGGTGATGAGTGTTTTGTTGGTACTTTCAGCCAAACCATTGCCTTGAGGATAATAGGGTGTACTCTTCCGGTGTTGGATGTGAAGATAATCCGTCAGCTCTTTGATGGTATGATTGACAAAATGCACGCCACGATCACTAACAAGTTCCGTGGGGCAACCAAAACGCGTGATGATGTGCGTGTAGAGAACCTTGGCTGTGCTGACAGCAATGTTGTCTGGAAGTGCACAAGCTTCCGCCCATTTGGTAGCATAATCCGTGAGGACCAGAATATAGCGGGCACGGGTGTGCTGCGCCGGTGGGTCCATGGGCCCCACAAAATCCATTCCCCATTTGCTGAAGGGATGTGGCGTGGCGACCGGCGTCAATGGAAGAGCGTCACGGGCCGTGGGCTTTCCCACACGCTGACAGACATCACACGTGCGAGCATAAGCGTGGGCATCTTTGAAGAGCGTGGGCCAGAAGTATCCTGCCAAAAGAATTTTGCGTGCCGTGGCGTCACCACTAAAATGACCACCACCAAGCCCATCCTGGGCTTGTCGAACAATATCGGGCACCTCATGAGGGAGGACACAACGACGGAGGACCATGTCTTTGCCTCGTTTGTACAAATGGCCTGCAACCATGGTATAGTCACGGACCTCTCGGAGACACTGACGGTGGCGGGAGCGAAGCTTTTCTGGAGAGAGCGTCGGATCGGTGCGAGGAAGAGCACCAGTGAGAAGATATTGCTGAAAGTTATGAAACCAATGGGGCGTGGCCGTGACCAGGAATAATTGAGCATCTGGAAAGGCATCAGAAACACCTGTGGATGGATCATCCGTGTGGATGCGTGAAAGATAATCAGGCACCACATGAGATTTGCCTGCCTTATGAACAATTTTGAAGGGAGCGAACTCTTGCAGAAGAAGGACCCAACGAGCAATTCGACCTGTGGGCGTGGCCTTGTTGATCAAATAAAGAAGAGCTTGATGGTCAACAAAGAACTTAATCTGGCTACCCAACAGATAATGTCTGAAACGTTGGACACAGAAGACTAAACCCAAAGCTTCGCGTTCCGTGGCAGAGTAGTTCCGCTCAGCAGGATTGAGTTTCCGGCTGGCATAACGGATTGGTTTATCCGTGGTTTCATCATAGGCCTGAGAGAGAACAACACCAATTGCAAAGGCAGAGACATCAACATGAACATGGAAAGGCTTGTCCCATTGAGGAGGAACAAGGACCGGGGCCTGAGTAAGTAACAGCTTCAACTTCTGAAAAGCAGCTTCCGCTTGGGAGTTCCAAGCCCAAGTGCATCACCTGTGAGTTTATGAATGGGGTCAGCGATAGCTGCAAGTCCAGGAATGAAGGTGGAATAGTAATTTACCTTACCCAGGAAAGAGCGTGTCTCTTTGATATTAGACGGTGCTTGAGCTTTCAGTACACAACTGATTTTAGCGGGATCCGTGGTGATGCCTTCTTTACTGACCACATGACCCAACAGAACGCCTGAGGTGACGCAGAAAGTGCACTTCTCAGGATTGAGACTAATACCAGATTCATCACATTTTTGAAAGACAAGTTCCAATTTGTCCAAATGATCATCCATGGAGCTGTAGGCAGAAAAATCATCTTGGAAGATCTGAAGAAAAGGTTTATCCTTCATAAAGTCTTGAAAGACAGAGAGCATGATACGCTGAAAGGTGGAAGGAGAGTTTGACAAACCAAAAGGGACCACCTTGTAGGCAAAAGTGCCCCACGGGGTGGTGAAGGTAGTTTTGAGTTGATCTTCTTGCTTGATAGAAATTTGATTGTACCCAGAAAAACCATCCATGAAAGAGTACATCTCATGACCAGCAACTTCTTCAAGAACCTGGTCAGTGAAGGGAAGCGGAAAGTGATCACGCTCCGTGGCTTGATTGAGTTTTCTGTAATCCACGCAAACGCGGATCTTACCATTGTGTTTGAGAGCAATGACGATGGGGCTCACCCATTCGGAATGTTTGACCTCATAAATCAGGCCAGCAGCCAAGAGTTTGTCACTTTCAGCTTTGACGCGGTCACGGTAATTTGGGTTGAGCCGATACTGTCGTTGCTAGATTGGGCGTGCATCAGATTTGGTAGGAATGGTGAGTTCCCCCAATTCTTTTTTGATACCTCGAAGGTCTTTGTAGCTCCAAGCAAAAATATGTTTGAATTTCTTGAACAGCGTCACAGCGCGTGCTTTATAGGTCGGTGGAAGATTAGCAGCTAAGCGGACGGGTTGATTGTTTCCAATGTCCACAATGTCCACTTCTGGAGTTTGAATGTGAGGAACAACCTCCTGTCCTGAACCTGGTGAGCGGGAGGCTGAAGCATGACGGGAGGAGCAGCATTTTGCGTCGTGAAGAAAAGAGGCTGCTGAGCGTCATCAAGCAAGGGTTGCTTCATGACGGCATGAACATCAACTGTTCCCGCCACAGCCTGGTCCTGATCGAGCGTCATGTCACCCCAAGGATCAGCATACTCAGGGTAAGATGAGAGAGGGAGACCCGCTGGAGGAGCTTGAACATGATAAATATTTTGTGCTTCTTCAGAGTCAGTGTCTGAGATGGAGGGTTCAGCATTCTCGACAGAGATCAATTGGCCAGTTTCCAGATCCATGGTGGCATTGAGATGGCCATCGGTGATAACAAGTTGGTCCGTGGCCCAGTAATGAATACTCTTGGCCTGTCGGAGAAAAGGTCTTCCAACCAACATTTCATAGTCACCCGGATCTTCTCCAGCTTTCCAAACTCCAAATTCCAAAGGGAATTTGAGATCACCAATGCTGATATGGAGAAGAGGAGTGACACCTTGCGGACGCGTGATATGCCCATTTGCCAACTTGATGTCATAAGGGGCACGGTATAATTGTTTGATACCCAATTGCTTCCGTAGTTTATCGGTAATGAGATTGACGGCACTACCACCATCAATTTGGACATGAGTGATGTGCTGATTGCCCACCGTGGCATGCACCGTGGGTGTTGAAGTTGCAACAGCTCCAACCAGGACCGTTGGAAGAGGTAACTGATCTTTGAGGGCCGGACAGAGTTTGAAGATGGTGGCCAGGCTCAAAGGAATCTTGATCTTGGCAAGTTCTTCCTGAAGTTCCAAGGGAACATGTGAAAAAGGATCCGCAGGGTCCAGTGGAGCTGGAGTCTGTGGTAAGGAAGCTGAGACTTCTTTGAGAAGCTCTACCTCAGCAGCAATATTTGGATACGTCTGAGAGCGGGCACCCGTGGATGATGACGGCTCGCCCTGACGCTGCTGAGCGCGAGCGGTGGCATGAACATTTGCCAATGTGCGACCTTCCGCAGCCTGCATGAGCTTCAGAATACTTTGTCTTACTTTAGGCATGACGTGAGGCATGAGTTTGTCAAGATCAGGTGCGAAGTGAACTTTTTTATCATCTTCATGAGGGACTGTTTCCACAGCAAAAGCAGGTTGTGTGTCATGAGGAATGATTGTCAAAGGGCGTGAAGCCCGTGTGTGACGTGAGACTAAACCAACCCAATTGGACTGCTGGACAGGTGGGTTGAGAGCCTGATAAATCTCTTCTTGAGCTTGTTGATCCATAGGATTGGAGGTAGAGGCAACTTGCTGAGGGCGCTGTGGTTGAGGTGGCCGGGGTGGCTTCCTCAGAACAGGACGGGGGTCTTGTTTTCCGTTGGCCACCCACAGTTGATAAGCCGCGAGGCGTACTGAAGCTGGTTGAGTGGAACCTGGAAGTTGGATTTGAACTTGAGGGAGTTGAGGACACGCCGTGGTGGTGTGACCCCATTCATGACAATGATAGCATTGAGCCTTAGAAGGATCAAAGGGAGGACGGTTGCCTTGTCCCCGTGGCTGCTGAGATTGCTGTGTTTGTTGATACTGCTGCGGTTGTGGATGTTGATATTGTTGAGGCGGATACGACTGTTGTGGTTGAGGCGTGGTCTGGACTTGAAAAACCATCTTTTGCCTAAAAGGGGTAGGATGAGAACGAGTGCATTCTTCCGTTGCGTGATTGCACATATTGCATCTTTTACAATGAGGAGGTCCATTTGAGGAGTTGCATTCATTTGCCAGATGACCTTGATATTTACAAATAGTACACCAGATGTGAGCGCGTTGTGGATTCGCTTGCTGAGGTTGAACAGAGCGCGTTGTGGATTCGCCTGTTCCAGAGACTTGGGACGCAAGTATTCTGTCATGAGTCGAATGGCAGGAGGAAGGCCCTGCAGAAACCAGACGAGGATCTGGCTTTGCGTGGGGTACTCCTGGAGTTTACTGACGAGAAGGTGAAGACGGTCCGCAAAATCCCTGGCGGACTCCGTGGGTTCTTGTTGAAGGTCATTGAGTTGCTTGAGGAGTAACTGATCATCGTCCGTGGTGCCATAATGAGACAGAAAGGCAGTTTTCATTTCTTGCCAACTTTGTTTCCAGTGACTTTTATTGGCCATTAACCAATGATGAGGGGCGCCTCTGAGCGTGGTCGAAAAGATATGAAATTTGCGTTGGGGCTGAGCATGACCATTCAGAATGGCCAAGGCTTCAAATTCCTCCATGTGTGCCGAAGCACTTTGATCCAGAGGTTTGCCTTTAGTGTTGCCAAAGGTGGGATAAGTCAGCTTCAAATTAGGAGAGGGCGATGAAGGCGGAACTGGCGCATAGATAGGTGGATTCGGTGGAGGATATGCAGAAGCATAAAGAGGTGGTACAGTCTGAGACTGAGAGCAAGGGGGTGGAACGGAAAAAACATGTGGTCCAGCAAAAGCAACATCTGGTGGGGAAGGGCCTTGTGAGCCATCCTCATGAGGCTTGAGATCCGTGGTTTGGTAAACAGGAAGAGCATGCTGAAAAGATGGAGAAGACTGGAATTCATGAACATGGGAGGGTCCAAAGGACACTTGATGGTAGCCCATCCCGGCAGGAGGGGAAGAAGGTTGGGATGGCTGAGGGGTGTGGCCTGAAGGGATATGGATATAGGTGCTTTCAGGAGTCTGGAAATAGTGAGGCGTAGGCTGAACCGGGGTGTGTTGTGGAGATTGCGGTTGTGAACAATGACGACACACAGGGGGAGACCCTGGTCGAGAATGAGCACGAAGGGTAGGAGGTGCCGACTGAGCTCGTGAGCGGATACGACCTCCCTCAATGTCATAAGCAGTGTCATACATATCCCGAACAGCCTCGCGTCGTTGATGACGCTCCAGGCGAGCCGCCGTTTGGCAAAGAAGTTCCTCAGGAGTGAAACCACGAGCAGACATGATGGAAAGAAAAGAAAGATCAGACCCGACAGCGGCGACAGTGTTTGGGGTCTGGGTTCGGGAACTCCTGCAAGACAGCCCTCTGTGAGGACCCTTGGATCTAACAGGAGAATCCGGGAAGCTATGTCACGCGGGATTTGCAAAACAGAACAGGAAAAGAGAACAGAAAATAGAAAGAGAACAATATGATCACAATGAAGAGAATAACTTCGTTGATGTCAATGAAGATACATGAGCTCTCGCAATCGAGAGAAAACTGAAGTGAGACAAGACTCAAAACTCATCTAAAAACTCATGTGCTAGCTCTACTCATATATATAGTACAATGGCCTTTGGCCCAATATAGATACTCTGACCGATCTCGGTGCCGACTCCTGGAAGGAGGCCTGATTTACAGGAATGCTGGCGGTGCCTCTTGAAGTGCCTGGAATCACGCTGACACTGACGCGGGCGGTGACGGGCCGTTACTTGTCTGAGCGCCGCCTCTTGGTAGCAGACGCGGGCTTTGACTGCGTGGTCTGCTGCTTGGTCTTTTGCTGGGCCTTTGACGACTGACCCGTGCCTGGCTGTGGATCCTTGTTCTTGACGTGGTCCGTTGTATGCATGAATAGTCCTGTACCGGGAGGCACAGGACTAACACAATGTCTATGCAAACATAAATTTTTAAAATTTCTCGGCTTATCACAAGGGTACTACCTCAAGTAGAAGGAAAAAACAAGCAAAGCTAGAAAGATCTATGCACAATATGAAAAAGCAGCAACAAATACAATCACAAGAAACTGACCGTGGCAGTTTTTTACCCTTACAGCATTTACATGATTCACGGGTGAATTGGTTTTTCCATTCAAATAGTTAAACTCTTCATTATTGGCTATTATTACTTAAACTTTTACCCACATTTGTAGTGATAGATCCAGGTTGAGTCACACTTCCTTGGAAAGAGTCTTATCTTCTTGATTGTTCTATTTTCTAATTGATGTATATGACCGGACAACCTCATCAGTCTGATGTAACCCAGCTTTTAGCGATCACCGTCCAAGCTTACCATGATGGTTATGTACTTCTGAGGTGCTCACTGTTGTACATTGGTCTTAGATTACATTTTTGTTTAGCATTACATGAACTTTCTGCCCATGTGTCTAGCCAGAAAATAAGTTTTAGAAGTTGTTCATGGAGATGCACATTTGTGGTCTATTGTAAAAGCTCTTGGTTGAAGTTGAATTCAGATTAGGAACCATTTTTGAGCACTTGTACCAAGATAATTTTCCTGAAAAACTTTATAAAATGGAAGTGGTTGGACTGTAACATCGGGTTCAACCTTGAAATAAAATATACAAACCACAGAGGCTGCACAAAGTTGAAGAGGAAATGATGCCATTTGTGTTGGCACAGTTCGTCTGCTCGTACAGAAATAGAGGAAAACGACCTTAGGCATTAATGCCTTTTAGGCAAAGTTCATCCGTTCGTATAACATGCAGAAATAGAGGAAAATTGACTTTAGGCATTAATGTCTTTAGGCAAATGCAACCTGAAGCTCTAAGCATAAATGTCTTAAGTGTATGTGCCACTGTCTGAGCTCCTGACCCGTAGAAGTTGTGTTACATTGTAATTGTGTAGTTGTGGATATGCAATTATGCATGCAAAATTTTGTAACATATAGATGGTGCTTGGCAAGGATTTGATAGAATGCCTGCAAAGAATACAATGATTGCATGGGTTTATGATGTCTATACATTTCCAATTGTGGTTGATTGTTGCATCTGGCTGCAGTATCAAAGCCTCCTTTCCAAAATTTGTACCTTGGCTATAGATATTGCTGCTCTCTGTTTATAATCCTATTGCATTTTTAGCTTTACATGGTTGCTACTTGAACATTTAGATTCTGCCTCCTTTGGAAACTCTAAGCTTTAAGGTGCTGCGGACCTAGTGCCACGGCATAGGCAAAGTTGTCAGTCATACTGACCATCTTCTGAAAGTAGATGATGTATCATGTGGCAGTCGAGTGCGGCCCTCTGAGGAGGCAAGGAACATGTCTCCTGCAGAAGAATCTGATATGGGAATGTGGACTTTACCCCAAGTGCCAGAGCTAGGAAGGCTTTTTGCCTGCTTCAGGTCATTCTAGGTGTCAAGGGATACCACCAGGCCTCGGACCTCGACTCCAAATAGAAGGAGGCCCAGTCATATAACTCTGCTTTATAATTGTTGTTTTGTAGCATATAGTGCCTTCTAGCCCACCGTTACATGCAACCCGATGGAAATGCATCATTATATGGTAGAAGGAAACTCCTCTCCCCAAATACTTGTAGGTGGGTGTCACCTTCATATTTTGGCATCGGTAAGTGAAGGAGAAAGGCCTTGGATGGCGCAAGGATGAGATGAATAACACCTTAGTCTTGGCCAAATTACTCTACAAGACCAAAGTGATGGTATTTAATACCTCTTGGAAAATTTAGAAAAATAACTCTTTTACTTTCCAAGGACAACCTGTAGAAATTGTTGGGTGTTGAGTTTGCGGGCCCTCTTTTCAGATTGAGGGAGGCTGGTCAGGCAAGGATTGCAAAAGGATATGCTTCTCTTGTACAGCTAGAGAAACAGTGCTACCAACTCCATTTCCAAGATGTTCATACAAAGCTGCCCCGGCAGAAAGTATCCAGGGCATCCAAATGGCGATGGCATGTCGTAGGCTAAGAGATCCACAACATCAATGTATATGAGCCAGCTAATGATGTGGTGCATGAGCTGAGCTCCGACACTCTCATGTTCAACAAGCCGACCTTCCAACTGATCGATATATAGAACAAACAATGTTGGAGAGAGTGGGCATCAGGGCTCAAATTTGATGGCTTTCACGCCTGTTTTTGGCATATCAAAAGAAGCAAAAATAAAATTTGTATTGCAAATGAAAGGTAGCCAATGACCAAATGCCTGTCATACAGAAGGGCAATCAAAATACATATTTGTCATTTGAAAGGCTAGAAATTTAAATTGTCCTGTCATTTTTTTTTTCTTATCTTTTTATAAATAAAAAAATGATCATATATAGGCCCATATACAAAAATATATGATCCATCCGAACAACCTTTAAGGTAATGAATTTAAAAACACTTCATGGGCATAGCAAATTAGATACTATCCAACCATTGAAAAAAGGGTACACTAGCTTGCATCGGCCAGGGAATCGCCAAGGAATCGGCCATGAATTGCCAGGGAATCGGTAGGGAATCGGCCAGGGAACCCCAACTTGCATTGATTTAGATTCAAGAGCCCTCTTGAGCTTACTCATCGACAAACTGCTACAGGGTTCTTGGGCTCATACTACAGTCTATACTTGGGCTCTCTGATATGCTCTGCTGCACCAAGATTTTTGAAGCCACGGAATATTTAATTCAGACCCACAGAATATTTATGGATAAACAACATATTTCTAAAACCTCTACTTCAACAAACCCACAGAATACTTAGATTCAGACCATTCTTGGGCTCATACTTGGGCTTATGCTTGGCAAACAACACCACCATTCTTGGGCTTACACTTAGGCTCTGGAGCAATATAAAGACAACGTAAGTAAGTTCAGATTTAGATCATTTGCTCTATATTATTATGATTTCTTGCTTTTTCTTGCTCCTTGCATTTCCGTAGTTTCCAAATTTTTATTATGGCAGTGGCTTCTTTAAGCTAAAAAAAGGGAAGGCCAATCAATGTATATCTATGCTTTCTTTCTGCAAATTCTCTAATAGCATAGTTGCAAGCTCATGCGCTCAAACGCAGAACAATCCAACATAGTTCTTGAGGAGCCATAGAAATTATAGAAGGCTCTTGTAATGTACAGAAGAACATACCTATTGTTGATGTACATTTAAAACTTGGTTATATTATTACGAGTTTATAATAGACTTTACAACTTTTTTTTTTTTTTTTTTTTTAACATAAAAATAGTTTCTGTCATTTGGAATTTTTGTCTTGCATTTGAAAGGTTAAAATTGAAAGACTTCCTGCCATGCGAAAGGCGTAAATCTTTTTTGCCTGTCACAAGAAAATTAGGGGTAGCCTTCAAATTTGGGCACCAATTAAACTATTGAAGCATCCACAAGAATGTTACATAAGCTACCTGAACAGATCCGGGCTCAAAACTTAAAGGTTGTGAAAATCCAGTGGCATGCAGCTGTTAAAAGGTTTAAAAGGTCAAAGAGTTATTGATTGGCCTTGCTACTAAATAGAAAAATTAGAGGCCTTACTCCGAGATTATATCTAGTCAACCATATGCATAGAAACAAAGCATAGTTCAGTCATGTGCATAAGAAAAGCTGTGCAGAATAGTAGACAAAAATAGCATGGAGATTTTTGTCCCTATGAGGCCTATCTTTGCACATCAAGCTCTTTCTATCTCCTGCGGTTAGTACATCATAGAAACAACAGCTATAGACATGAAAGAAGATGTCCACACCAAAATCTTCCAGAAGCAATCTAAGTCTGTATTTTTGCTTTGATTTAACTATAGACTTAAGATTTAAAATAAAACCCCCTCCATCTCCAGAACAGAGCTTACATTTACTAAGTCGCCATCTTGCCAAGTCGCAATCTTTACCAAGTCGAATGGCTACAGGCGCTATGGCGCGTACTTCCTGTAAGCATAGTTGTAATACATAGGGGATTATAGATGGAAAGAACTAGCTAAAACGCATGAAAAAGGAAGGTCAAGGCAGCCTATGGACTCACTTCGACCCCTCTCCTCTGCCACCATCGCTCCCCTGCCACCATCGCTCAATCTCTTCAGAGGGAGAAAGAGCGCCATACGGAAGGCGCTTTCCAAGGAACCAACCAAATTTTGAAATGAATTAGTGGAAGTAGCGGGAAAAATTGCACTAAAATGTTTCATTTCGGATTATATTTCGTATTATGCCACAAAATTGTTCTTTTCTAATTTTTTTGGGGTTGCCCTTTAAGGACAAGCATTAACATGCCTAAGTAGTAATACATATGGCAAAGATAATTGGATACACATGGCAAGGATTTTGCATGTGCTAAAATATATATTTGATGGATAGTTAAGAATTTGGAAGAGTCGAAAAATCAAAAGCAGTTTTGGTTGGGCCAAAATTAGACCTCGAATCTTTTGTGACATTGTGATCTGTAAGCTGACAGTCTGAGGTGCTATAGCCGTTGTTTGTTGTATCCCCTGTTAATTCGATCGTAATTACGACCCTGCCGCTGTGATCATACAGTTCACAGATGTAATAAGGTATCATGACTATCTAATATACATGAATAAGGTATCGCGATTATGTAGTGGATTGGCTTCCATGTATGATAAGGTGTCGTAACTACTGTACTCATGATATGATGATGAATAGAATGACGAATAGAGCGGAGTTGTATGATTGGGCCCATCAGTCACGCCTGTTCAAGGTCCTAGTGGAGCCTGTCCTTTTATACGGGGTGGAAGTATGGGGCCCAAGGTTTTTTGCTACTTGAATGACTTGGAGCAGTCCGAAAAGCCTTCTTAGTAACGAGCACTAGGGGTGAAGTCCACATCCCATATCAAATTCTAACATGGTTCAGGAGACATTCTTGCCTCTTCGGAGGGCGGCCCTTGATCGCCACATTGTCTATTTTTGAGTTATGGTCAATATGGGCGATGCTTTTTCCCCTAAACTAGCTTATATCATGGCAATGGAGCCGCAAAGGCGCCCTCAAGGCCTCTTTGGGAAAAAAGAGCTCAATGGTTGGCTAGATGGAATGTGCGGGAGCACAGGTGCATACATGTGCAAACAGAGGCAGTCGCCATAGCTTGAGGCAATATCTTGACGATTGCTTCCTCGGCAAGCTTTGGGATGCCAATGCCCTTGAATAGGTCAAGACAAAGACACTACCCGTATCCACATAAATCCCACATTGGAACGAGGCCCGCAATGCTACCTGCGTACCCACTTGCCCATGAAAAGGCGCAGAACTCATTGCCTCCATTAAAATTGGGGCACATCATCTTCTTCGGATTGAGACAAAAGCAGGATGGATTGGTGAGCCACGCCAGGGGTGCTCTGTCAATCTTTGCCAAATGGGAGTCATTGAGGATGAATCTCATACCCTTCAAAGTTGCCCGGCATATGATCAAATTCGGACCGCGATATCTTTGAAACTGGTCGCCCAAAATATCAAGTTACATGTGACATTGAGCACGGCATCCGTTTCATTGGCATCTTTGGGATCATATCTTTAGGAGGTTATGGACATGCGAGGTCAGCTATGTCCTCGGGCACACACTTGACATGTATATAAACATTGATGTATACTTGTACAGTTTGACAGCATTCTTATTACTGCCACGGTTTTTCCCTCGAAAACCCTTCGGGGCGGGGGGTTTTTTAACCCGGACAGTAATAAGTTTGCTGTGCTCCTTATGGGTCCCATAGGCCGATTGGCCTCAGTGGACGATAAAAAATCATTCTCATTCTCATTCTCTTCAAAAAACAAAAAGTATATATGAATGACCTCCTATCCAAAATCTCGATCAACATCGTCATAAGTTATCTTCTTCATTTCTGGAAAAGACACAAAGCATCCACAAGGTTTTTTCATGCACTTACAATATGTAACTTTGGCACCATCAGCTCGCCCATCAGGTGATCGGCTGACATATAATTATATACCAAACATGGTTCTACAAACCAAGCATTATTCAAGTTTTACTAGCATAGCTTTCATTTATTAATGTATTTTTTGAGTTATATTTGCCTTTAACGTCCATATGTGCAATTACTCACAACACCACAACTACTCCATCAAATCCCCAAGGCTCTTTTTGTCGAAAAAAAGTTACACCGGCGTGAAGGGAAACCCAACGTGAGGTATGTCAGCATTGTCGCATATAAGTATGTCAAGTATAGTAGGGACATGCATTCATATCGGCCTCCTATTTAAAATTATGACTTTTGCAGGTCTTCTAGCAGTTTTGGTCATGTTCGTCAGTCTAATAATCCACATCTTTCTCAATCCAACACACCACATTGGTTTATCTACTTTATTATTGCATTGTGTTGCAGTTTTGCCTATATTAAGTATATCAAGAAATTATGCAAATACAATAGAGAATGTTCCTGCCCAAGCCAATGTGCCTGGTTTGGTCCTAGCTCACCCTAACAGGTTCGCCAGGCTCGCCAGGCCCTTAATAAGAATCTGATAGAAATAATGAAATAGGAGGGTATACTTTGTACCTGGGCCTGCTAAACGACTTAAAATCTTAATGTGACCCAACTCGATAATGACTTTGCTATTTTCTAAATGATAGACGAGCTTAAAAAAGGAACTATATTCTTTATTTCACATCCAAAGTTTTTTTTTAGCAAGAAGGACACCAGAGGTGACACAGAAAGTGCACTTTTCTGGATTGAGACTGATACCAGACTCATCACATTTTTGAAAAACAAGCTCTAATTTGTCAAGATGTTCTTCCATGGAGCTATATGCCGAGAAATCATCCTAAAGATTTGTAGAAAGGCATTATCTTTCATATAATCTTGAAATACAGATAGCATGATACGTTGAAAAGTGGATGGAGAATTGGATAATCCGAAAGGGACCACTTTGTAGGCAAAATTGCCCCACGACGTGGTGAAAGTGGTTTTCAATTGATCTTTAGCTCTGATAGAGATTTGATTGTATCCCGAAAGATGGTTGTTATTGGAGCATTTTAAGATATACTTTTGTCCAGAATTCTATATAGTAGATTCTTTTAGTAGATATTGAGGTTAATGATTTATGGACACTCCAAAAAATCATGAGACTATAGCTCGTATAGATAGCAACTCATGGCCACAAGAATTGCATCAAAACTTGTAATAATAAGAGAGAAATAATTCTTAAACCTCAAGCAGTGTTTTTGACCGAAGTAGGGTTTGGCAGCTTCCACCGATGTCAAATGATAGCAAGAAAATCTAGAAGCATAAAACTCAATGTGTTCTATGATAAACAGACAAATACCTCCAACTTTAACAAGGTTTAGGTCACTTTATACTAGAAATATTGAAGAAGACATTTCTGAACTGGTATTGAAACTGCCAAATTCTCTAATGTTTGAGCAATCACCACAAGATATAGATGACCCTATTGGTCTTGAAATTCTCAGAGCTCATTAAGAAACAAGTGAAGACTCAAATGGTGGCAGTATATTACAAATTTAAATTTTCTTTCGTGAGTTACATGGGTTTAAGTGGCAAAGGTCATGTGGGCCAGTTCTGGTCCATGGTTCCGAAATGGTCCTAGAGACAGGTCTAATGTTAAACTATAAATAAAGTCATAGAAAAAGCACCCAGCATTGTTGGGTTTTTTGCCGCTTAAAACTAAAAATTACTGAAGATATTTGAGAATGTCTAGTTGGACACCTTTTTTTCATTACAAAAACATATAATATTTATCACCTATCTAAGCACCAATCCATTAATTTGAGAAAAAACAGCTAATTTGAGAATTTTAACTAGCAAGCATGATATATTTAGCTCAATAATAAGCTAGCAAGCATGACACATTTTGCTCATTTTAAGCTAGCTAGCAAGACCATTTTTATAGCTCTTAAACAACCAAGCAGATCACATTTTACTCAGGTCGAGACACAAGTTTATCATCATTATCATCATCTTTATGCTCATTAGCAACCATGTCTCTTGATTAAGAGTCAATGGTTTTTACATGCGTGTATCGAGGCAGATCATTAGGATTAGGCCTCCACCTCTTCTCCCAACAACCCACATAGTTCTTGGGATAAGGTATAACTTTCCTACTGACACGCTCCCACTAAGAGATATACACCTCTTCGTAGTGAGGTTTTTACATAGGGTTTTTCTCTGCCTAAGCTGACCAGGTAGGGCAGCTATCAGGTGGCCTCACAAGCAAGAATATACCCTTCTTAATAGCTTGATATGGATTAAAGATATGAACCGGATTTTTGGGTCTCTGATTGGCCGGGCCTACATATGGACCGGCAATTACATGATGAGGTGGTAAGATGAAGTGGCAAGAGCAAGGTGTGGCAAACACGTACTGAGGTGGCAAAAACACAATGAGGTAGCAAAGTTTGGCAAAAGTTTTGAGGTTAGGTGCAACATGAATTGGTGAATTGAATTTCATCATATCCACCATGAGACCATAATGACATATAACCCAATATGAAATTAGATTGGTTATCTTTTGATTGATTTGCCTCCTATTCATTTAGATGTCATAAAACTAGCCTAGTAGCATTAAATTATTAGAGTTGACTTGATGAACTCGCAAATTCAATGCGAATGTGAGGACTGAATGATCTCATTATGGATAAATATTCAATGCCCAATTGATGGCGGGCCAGACGCTTGAGGAGCAATTAGTTGGAACTGAAACGACAATAGAAATAATAGATAGGGCGAGGTGCCAAATGAGAGCATTAAATTGCACATTTTAAGCGAATGGAATTAATGAACTCCCAAAACCCACATATGTCACATAGATAGATAGAACTTTTTACATGGCAAAAAGGGCCACCCAAAGCCTTTATAGTTGCCCCTTTCATGAGATGAACATGATCAATAATAGCAGTTTGTGCCGAGTTCCTTGGAACACTAGCATCCCACTATTGAAATCAAGAATTTCCTATAGAGAAAAAAATTCCAGGAAGTTTCCCAGTCAAAATTTGGGGGTTTCCTTATATTTTTCTGGATGAAACTTAAATTTTCATAGCCCCTTCTGCATGGCATAAATTATAGAGAAAATATAATTGTTGGGTTTTTAAAGTTTGTCCCACACTGAATTAATAGATGAACAAGAAAAAGAACAATTAATAGGCTGAATGACTAATACGTTCTGAAGACGGTGCATCTTGAATGAGTAACATGCAAAAATGTGATAATTAAGAAGGTTGTGCAAATATTGTACAACCCAAATCGAGTCATTTGCACAACTTCTCTCCATCTTCATTATAGTTCCAAAGAAGAAGTTGGTAGAGTATATTAATTGCATGGAGATCTGATTGCATATATATTATTACTAGTACGTGGGAAGGTTGGGGTAATTAGAGTTTAAAAAGATTGTTTTATTTTGCCAGCCAAACAAAGGATGATAGATTTCTTGCAACTAAAAGTTCATGCATATGGGAGGGGCTCTTAAAGTTTAGATTAATTGAGGCATGGTGTGTATATAGTTGTCGAAAGAGACAGACAAATACTAATCGAGCAAGCAAGCCATAATAAAGGGTCCCCTCTGTATCGTGGTAAATGTCAAGAATTAAGTCTCGTAAAGGCAAATGTGAGTGAGATGAATGCCATAGCCAAATAAATTGAAAGAAATTACAGAAGATAGGTTTTGAGGTCTGGCAAGTGTGAGAGCAGATGACGCCACTAACATAAATGCTATATAGCCAAGGAATCCCACGTATGCCTTCAAAAAATGCACACGATTTAAGTCTAGTTCGTGTGTAGTTATGGCATCGGACAAGCCGAATTTTAACTTTAAATTTCTCTTTCCTGGCAGAACAGATCAGAACAGAGGCATCATATATGTCCCCCATTTTCTTCATTCTAGGTATGTTTAGGTTTTTATTTAGAAGCGAAAAGAAGCAGCTTCCTATATATGAATCATGTAATAATGTAATATGTTAGGTGGTAAGTGCATTTTTGGATCATCAAATCTGAAAATGGAAGGCCCCTGTGCATTTATGCAGTCCATGCCTTGGCATTGAATAGAAACCTAGAAATTGGGCCCGATTAAGTGTAGATTTTTTGGAGTGCAAAAGTCCCAAGATTTGCAGAGGGATTGAAGGCGATGCCTGAGCATTAAGTAGAGTTATAAAAGCATGGGTCCTTGGTTGAGTGAAGCGAAGAGAGCTTTGAAGATGACGATGATAGAAGCTGAGGCGGAGTAATGCGGGCAATGAATGCCTCTTCAATTCTGCTATTTTACTTTCACCAAACTCTGGTCTTTGCAAATCAGTACCATCTTTTTTCTAGAGAAGACTGCCCATTTATATGCTTGCAATTTATACGCGGCTCCATTTGATTGCAATGGCCGTGGATTTGGAAGTAGGTTGTTCTGAAACATTGATTCGGATGAATAATAAGAAGAAGAGAGCATGGGGAGATGATGAGCAGAAGCTTTTGAATATGATGATGGGTTATGCCCCTGACAGCCATAGCCATAGCCATACTCTTGATCTCTTAGGAAGCTCCCCTTCTCAGTTGCTGGAATTGGGTCAAGAACAAGCGCTTCCTCTTGGATGGGAAAAGCGACTGGATCTCAAGGTTATCTTCAAAAATCCTACCTTTAAAATTTTTCAGTTCCATGCTTATGTTGTTTGAGTTTTACAGTCTGGAAGGGTTTATTTTATCAACTGGAATACTGGCATCACAACCCTGGATGATCCTCGTAAGGCCATGGATGGCAAGTCTAACTCTGTGCAACGAGAAAAGAGTGATGTTGATTTGAAGTTAAAATTGTGTGTGGAGGATGAATTGGAAAATGAAAGGGCAACTCCTCAGTGCCTCTGGCTTCTCAGCTCCAATCCAGGTCCAAATCTAGTCATTTTTTGTTTATGTTCTTCAGAATGTCTTGCGTAATGTTAGAACTTGCATGTAACATAATGCAACACAAATGCAACATTGAGCAACACAATGACATAGTATAATTTGCTATTATCAACCTCCACATAATTTTACTTGTTGGCCTTTATTAACAGCATGTTCTTCATTTGGACTTTCCAGATTCAAGGCAAGATGAGTTTGCTGAAGTTGGAGAATCGGATGCCATGACCATGCTCACCGCCTGTAAAAGGTGTCTCATGTATGTCATGATCTCTCCTTCAGATCCTAGATGCCCCAAATGTGAGAGCAACGTCCTGCTCCATTTTCCTACTTTTAAAAAATGCAAAGTCGAGCGCGATCTTTGATTCCAGATTATGGAGACATGCTCTCCCTTTGTTAGATGAACATTCCTTACCCTCCACAATCCAAAGTTGAACATTGGGTGTCTATGGAGATGTAAAGAACAACTCTACTCCAGTCTTGAAGCAGCAAGAAAAGAACTCAAATAGTGATGTTGAGCTTATCTTTTACTATCTTATTATGGTGGCACCTCAGATCCTGTACATGTAGTTATGCAGAATTATTTCATCAGTTTTGCCCTTTGACATCAGAATCTGATAGTCCTTTGCCAACATGATGTTTAGAGAAATGGAATTTGTAGATCATATTGGCAATAGTCTGTCGATGTTACACTGGTCCAAATGTAACAGAGATTTATATTATCCGAAGGCTGTGTAGGCCGACCAACATGCAGGAGATTTGTACATGATAATGGTATGGTCAGATAGAGCATATGAATGCCTTGGATAATCTGCAGACATTAGAGCTTGAGTTGAAAATAAGAAAATCTGATGCAAAGTTTAGGATCCGGTTATTGATAAAAATCATTGTTCATGCTCGTTGGTTCGTAATTTTATTGTATTAATATCTTTATTTTGTATCGTGCAATTTGTTGGAAGCCATTTAACACCAAACAAATTCATTGAGTGAGTCTTGACATTGGCTTAACCAAGGATTCTCATTACTTAGCTGAATGGTTCTGTTCCCATGCTTCAGTCCACTTGGACACGAAGCAGCATCAACATACAGGATATGAAGATCTGCAGAAATAAAGTGTTCAATGGCTTGCCTGTTTCTAGGTCTACAACTAGACTGCTTTAGAAACCCTTGTTTGTTCTCCACTTCAACAATGTCTTTACTTTGCTAACAGTTCAGAACAGAGTCTAACTACTGCGCCGCCCGACCAACTACTATATAGTATGAGATACAAGACAACTGCTACAAAAGATCTATCTACCATATAGTATGAGATACAAGACAACTGCTACAAAACAAGATCTATCGAGAGATTCTGTGGTCTTTAAGTCGACAGACAAAACATAATTACTTTGGCAATTTGTATCAGTTCAAAGTTCAATCTGGTGCGTCTTCCATCCCTGAAATTGTAACTTTTGTTGAAAAAAAAAGGCGATTAGGAAACATGGCCCATGCAAGGCCATAGAGCAGGAAGTTGATGTGAAGAGAGATGTCTGGAAATTCGTACGTTTCTAGCTCCTGAGCTCCTGCATACTGACTCCAAATATGACTCAGATACTAACCTCAAATGTGGCCTGCAGTATGAAAATGGCCCTTTAAATGGTAAGCACAAAGAGTTTAAAAATGAACTTTGGGCTACAATATTCTGATAGAGCAATGTGGGAATGTATAGCAATAATTTTGCCAGACCACATACATTGTATAGGGACCAAGCCTTGGGTTCCTCATCTATTCTTGCAAACAGTCTGAAAACGTCTGGCATCATCTCCTTACACTCCGAGTGGAATATGCAAGTTACAATAAGATTACCATTCTTTTAATATATTGATGACACAGTTCTTAAAAAAAAAAAAAAAAAAAAAAAAGAAGGTGTGGAAGAGGGTCTGCTTAAAATTCATTCCTCCACGGGTGTGCTCTTTTGGCAGATTATGCATAGAGTCCTTCGGGTGAATACAAAAGTTACAAAGTATAAAGAAGAGGTAGGCCCTTTGTGCCTTGCATGCAAAGTGAGCAATGAGGCCTTGAAACATTGATTAATAGTATGTCTTGATTTGCAAGTGACGTGGAATTGGTGTGGGGACAGGTTTCACAATACACTAGGGACCAACTTGATTCTCTTGAGCATTCACACCAATGGGTACAGTCTAAGTGCATTGCCTTTCAAATAGTTAGGGCATGGATGCTATGGTTTATATGGAAGAGAAGAAGAGCAATTATATGCCGTGAAGAATACACCACATGTACACAATTGGTGTATGCTCTGGAGAGGTGTTTAAGAAAGTATAAATGCATACATGATTGTGAGACTACGTTGAAAGAGGTAGTTTGGGAAACTTTCACCAAAGTTTAGCAGCTAGAGGTCTTCATTACCATGCAAAATCTTGAAGTTTGACTCTGTAGCTACCCCCTCTTCAGATTTGTGCAAGAAAGAAAGAAAGAATGAATGAATGTTTTTTATCGTCCATGGAGACCAATCGACCTATGGGACCCAATGAAGGAGCGCAATAAACTTATACTGTCCGGGTTAAAAAAAACCCCTGTCCCAAAGGGTTTTCGAGGGAAAAACCGTGGCAGTAATAAGAATACTGTCAAACTGTACAGGTATATATCATCATGAATATGGCTTATTTTTAGGAAGTTCAATCACAAGCTGATCTCATCTTCTATTTTTGGTTTTTCAATAATGGATGCAAGCTAGCAGCTTTTTTCCGTAATCCATCCTATATTATAAGGTTTTGGTGTAAGTATGTAATGCATCATGCCCTAAATTAGGTGACTAAGATTTGATCACGCTATTCTACGGTTGGATTTTGATGAGGTTGAGTTTAGGGTTAGGAAAAAAATTTCGTGCTGGCCCAAGCTGTATTTTCTACGATTCAACATCCGTTCTGGCAGCGGATTAGGAGGTCGCAATAAGCTCACCAGATTAGCTCAAGGTAAGCATAGCTTGCTATTTCCATTTACTAAAGCCCTTGCTGAATATTTTCCTATTTCCATTAGTTCCGGTGGAGCTTGGACTTGGGAGCTTTGTTGCCTACGATTTTAGAATCAGACTCAGCTATAAATTATGAGGTCGCCTCTGGTAAGATATTGAATTGCACAGTCAAGCAGCAAGAGCAAATGGTTGAAACTGACTTCAGCAACAGCGGGTCTTTCAAGTTTGAGAGGGCCTCTATCCAATTTAATAATGGCATCTGGTGAAGCCAGTTCCAACACCAAGCAGATTAGAAATCATAGAACCCCAGGTAAAAACTTCAAATCTTATCTACGAATTTTACTCCATTCAATTTTGTTGTTACTGTTTTTGTTGCTCAGTGCTGGCATTATTTGTCTGCAGATCCTGACGTGGAAGTGATTGCCATACAGGTACATTTGCGCCCGACAATGGATCTTGGATATAGATTACTCTTCCTTCAAGGGCTAATTTCAATACCAAGCAAGCTGCTTCAATATAAATATTAATAGGGTTCTGCTTTCAACTTACGAAACTCGGTTCTTTTTATATTTCAAGCATACCAATCTGCCGGAGTAACAGAATGTGCAAATGGCAAAATAAGGAGTGATAATTGCTGCTTTGCATATCTGCCTTATATAAGACTTTCTTCATTGATCTCAAAAGTTGAAAGAGCTTGGGGTTTGTTTTTTTACACAGGAAAGCATGAGCACGGATGCCAGTCTGGTGCCAGTAGTTGTCTTGTTACTTTTGTATGCATCCACTTTGTCTGTAGTCATGTTGGAAGACAATATTTTAATGCCACGAGGAAGAACTATAATATTGAAACAACAATTGGAACATTACGGATGTATAGATCTTCTTGGAAGGGCAGGAAAACTAGAAGATGCAAAAACTCTATTCATAAGATGCCATTGCAACCTGACGCTACCACCTGGAAGATTTTATTAATCTTTTGCCACGTTCATGATGATACAAAAAGTTAAAAACTGCAGCAAAACAACCAAAGTTGTGTTTCAAAGAATCTGTAACGTACACGTAACAAAATGATGGTTGATGCCATTCACTATTGATGAGAGTTTTTTGAAGGGTGCCATCAGCTTCTCAATACTAAATCTTTTTACCCATTTTTCTTCATTAAAGAAAGATACTTGATGAGATTATGGGTAGTTACATTATTTACAAACATCTGATCATTATCAAGGTCCCCAAATTTTAGACTTCTGTCTTGCTAGAACATGGAATAGAAACTTAAAAAAAATTTCAACTTACATTCTTAAAAGTTTTTGGATCCCACAACTTAAAAGCTCTATGGAAAGCGTCCTTATTGGAATAACATGTTTTTTATCTAAATGGAAATAAACGTCATGGAAAAGCCTAACAAACAATTTACTGTCAATTTTGGGAAATGTAGAGGCCGTAGAAAAAGATAGAAAAGGAAGATAATTAGTTAGCAAGACGACGATTCTTAAGACAAGTCATAATAACATAGAATAGAATAGAATAGAATAGAATAGAATAGATTTTTAGCATCCACGGAGACCGATTGGCCTATGGAACCCAAACAAAAAGAGAGCAGCAAACGTATTACTGACAGGATTAAAAAACGGTTTTCGAGGGAAAAACCTTAGCAGTAATGAGTATGATGGCACGCTGTACAGTTGTATAGGACAGTTCAATATACCGTCTCGGAGGACACAACTGAGTCCGTGCATCCAGAACCTCCTGGAGGTATGACCCCAACAAACCCACTGACGTCGTATTCAATAACTCATGCAACGGTTGTCGAACATACCGCTCTCGGATACGGGCAAACGCTGGGCAGATCTGGAGGGCATGACATTCATCCTCAATGGCGCCCTGGTGGCAATAGTGGCAAAGCCTTTGCTCTCGTGCTTCCCGAGCCCAACACCCTGTCTCAATGCGGAGGCGATGTGCACCCGTGCGAATGGAAGCTATAAGTCTGCGCTAGGATTGACTTGCTGCTGATAGTATGCCAGCTTAACGTGCGTCAGAGCATCTGCATCCCAGAGCTTGCGAAGGAAAGTGGCATTTAGGTACAGCTTAAGTGCCTTGTGATCTTTCTTTGTCCTTACATGTATGCATCTGTTTGCCTGTACACCCCAGCGTGAGAACCACTGAGCTTGCTTGTCCTTCCAGCAGGCTTTCAGGCATTGGGGACCCATCGCCATGGCCAAAGCAAGGTTGGGCAAACGTGTATCACCCATAGCGACCACCTTCTGGAAGTAAATGATATGGCGTTCCAATGCAGCCCGTTGAAGGGGTAGAAAATCTGTCTCCTGGAGTAGGATCTGGTATGGAACTGTGGACTTTACCCCAAGGGCTCGTGCCAAGAAGGCTTTCTGCATCTGCTCGAGGTCATTCCAGGTGTCGAGGGATATCACCGGACCCCACACTTCTGCCCCATACAAAAGGACCGGCTCGACCAAGGCCCGAAACAAGTGTGACTGGTGGCCCCAGGCATACAACTCTGCCTTGTGGCTGTTGTTCTGCATGGCATATAGTGCTTTCCAACCCGCCATGACCCACAACCTGATGGCAGCATCCCAATGGGTGGTAGTAGAGAACTCGATCCCCAAGTACTTGTAGGTCGAAGCCACCTCTACATCTTGTCCCTGGTAAGTGAATGAGGGAAGTCTTGGCTGACGGGATGATGAAACTAGCAGCACCCTAGTTTTGGCCAAGTTAACTCCAGGTGTGAAGAGCATCCAGGTGACGTTGCATGTCCTCTGGAGTATAGGCCAGGAGGTTGACATCGTCAGCATATATGAGTTGCCAGATTGTGTGATGCATGAGATGGGCGCCCGCACCTCCATGCTCAGAGAGCCAATCTTCCAGCTAGTCAATGTATAGGCAAAGAGTGTGGGGGAGAGGGGGCAACCCTGACACACTCCAATACTACTGATTACTGGCTGTCCTGACGATATGGTACGGCCTGAGCATGCCTCGTATAGCCTATAGAAAGCTTAGCAACACAGCTTGATAGCAACTTCATAGCTGCTAAGATTATATGAAGGCAACTTTAAGAATTACTAACAACTTCCCAAAACAATTGTTTTTACATGATGAGATGTTTCTGGCATCTATATAACAAACAATTTGCACCTTCAATTCAACCTCAACGTATACCCTACAATGCACACCCATTACCCACTATTATTGCATTCTACAAATGCCAGTGTAGAAGCTTTGAAAAATGAAAAGCATCTAGCTTTAAAAGAGCAGTTTAAGAAAAAAATTTAGAAAATAAACAAGATGATTTTGCGGCGGCGTTGCCGCCGCTATAGTTCGAAGGGTTTTTTGAAGTAGCGGTATGGGTGAGACGGAGACCATGTGAATGTGTGCTGTATGTATAGTAAGATAGAATTTTTATTTATTTAGAATTTTAGAATGGAAAGTATGACTTTTTCCTTTTAAAAGATTAAATGAACATAAAATACCATATAGAACATTCATTCTTTCCCAGTCGAATTTTTCATTGGTGGTATTAAAAATGCCATTGAACTTTAAGAAGACTTTTAAGATGCATTCGAGTTCCTTGGGTGCCTGAATTTATTAGATTTTTGCTTTGATTTACCCCAATGTATACAAAACTATTCTGCTCATTTCTAAAAAAAATTCTAAGGCAATCCATTTTTTATGATAAGAATGCCATTAAACCTTAAAAAGAATGCTATGAGTTCTTTGGGCGTTTAAGCTATTAGATTTTTGTTTAATATACAATAGGAGGGCAAATTCGAAAATCCCTTTGTTGTTCGTCTAAACTGTATATCAGAGATTGAAATCAAATTACCCATGTTACAACCAAGTTCTCCATTTGCATCAAATTTTGCAAGAACCTCTCTGCAATTCAACAGACCCTTGGCCACATCGTCTGGAAACTCTGCTGTGAAGTCCAAGGATGGCAAAATCAAGGTGCTCGTGATGGGCTAAGAATTTTGCTGCCCTAGAATGCATGTACAGTTTGTACGATGCAAATACACAAATTTGTAGAATTTTCTCTTAATTTAAGCAGTAGAATCTGCTCGAGCTGTGGTGGACGTTTGATTGGATTATGGCCGAGAAACACAGATTCAAAATAGAGACACGCCACAGCTGCATGGATGCCATAATCTTTAGATAGCGGGCATGAATGGGTCATATTCCACTATGTAAAACTGCCGAGTTCACTGCGTTGACACAAGCAGACGGGGTAACATTACTAGTCATTGAAGTGCCCATTCTGCGCATCAAAGTATCCATACCTGGACCTATTCCAACAAAATTATGTTCTCTATGGGCTTTGCACTTTGCACTTTGCAGCATAGCTTCTGTCAGATCGTACAAGCATGCATCGTACAAGGATACTTTATTCACATACCCTCTTGATGCCAACCAACTAGCATGCACAGATTCAGATAGATTAATGTTAGGGATTTGAGCTGCAGTTGCTAGATTCACTCCATCCTCCATAAAGTTGCCCCATCTGCTCACTCTTTGATGCCACCATGCTAGCCATGAGCCTAAGGAACTTATGTCTGAAGGGCTAGTTTTTCCAAGCCACCAATTGACAATATTCTGAAAAGCAACTTCAGCATCTTCCGCAGTGGGTGCGGATCTCCAGGCCCTGCACAAATTCAGATGCTCTTGTCTATGTTCTTGTGATATGTACTTATTTGTGTGTCTTTGAAGACACTATTTCCAATGGAATTTACAACCAGGTTCCTTTCCTTCCATGGGCTGGCCATCATTGAACACAACTCGAATGGCATTCCAATTAGCTTGAGCTTCGTCTGCCATGAATCCTTTGAACTGAGCGGGTGTTGAGTTCTTTAGTCCGAGTTCTTTAGTACCATAACTCTGTTTAGCTTATTCCAGAACTTTATCTGAGCTTCCGTGTCCTCCGTTTTCATATCACATGTTGCTATTGTAAGAAGACAACACATACTGAACATTTCCAAAGATTGCTTTAATTTTTTAAAATGGCCATTGAAAAGTAGAAAGAAGACAAATATACCTGGGGTCGTACACATGGCATGCCAAAGTAGTCCACCCAACAGTGCGTTTTACGTGGTCAAAATGGACCCAAGAGTCTTCCAAGTCTCATCATGGACGCATTCTGTTGACGAGCTCCACTCCAGAACCGGCTCCTGTTGTGGACATTTTGAAGACATAACACCGACCATTGTCCTCTCGTCATGAAGTTGGTATGGAAGCTTGGAACCGTGAAAAATTTAATATTTGCAGTGCTGTTTTAAGTATATGATCTTTCCAACTTCATCTTTTTGGTGGACTTGTTTTTCAAGACTCTTATTTATCCACTGGCGTATCCTACAACAAAACCGAAATTTAGAAAAGATGCATAATCAAATAGTTACAATTGAAAGGTAACCAGGTGAGAAAAAGAATACCTTCTTTTATTGCAAAGAGGTTGAAGTTGCTTCAACAGATTGTCTATTCTATCTCTCCCCCACAACTGTATGTCATCACAGTCAGTAGTTGTCAACAAGTTGTTGATAGTGATCTCCATGGCTACCTCCATCTGAATCTGTTTTGCCCCCTTTTTGCTTCCTATTGAAGCATTAAGTCTACCATTCACCATTTGGAGTAGCAAATTTAATTCTTCACGAGTTGGAGGAGTCCTGATAGGATGGTTATGTGTACCAGCATGAAGGGCTAATCTTGTATGTGTGGCTTCGTCTGGTATAACATAATATATCACACAACTGCATAGTGCCAGGCATGTTGGCTGCTCCTCACAGTATTCACAAGCAAGCACTCCATGTGATCGGGATATGGGGCCAACTGCAGGTTGTTGCTTCATAGTTCCTTTCCACTGGACATCATTTGGTAGACTTCTAGAAAGAAAATAGTCACATGTCGGATTCATGCACCTTAAATGACCACAACACTTAGAATATTTAACTATGCCATCGAATGAATGACTTGTCTTCTCGGGTTGGTAGACATCTTACTGATGTTGGTGCAGAAATAGATGAACACAATCTTTTCAATTTGCTAGATCCAAAACTTTCAACTACTGTCTGAAACGTGGATACAATGTTTACATTACTCTCAAGAATATGTTGGGTCGGACTATCAACAATTATAGGTGCATGAGGAGTGCTGACCTCAGTGGGAATAGGAGTGCCTTCTACTGTTACAAAGTTCCCATTACATGATAGGGCCACATACACACTATCACCCTCTTGACTCAAAACTTCTTCAAGAAGGACCGTCTTGCCTCTCCCACTCGTGGATTGCACAACACACAATTTTTCATTACGAAATTGAAAACTATCACACAGCCATTTCCTAGACAGTTGACATTCTCCATTCTCGAAAGTGCATACCATTCTCAATCGTTTACCTGGTGATATGACTATCACGTCATTTGCAGTGAAAGCAAGAATCTCACAATCGTTTGCAGCCATTGCTTGAAGAAAAAGTTTGTGCTGCACAGACAACACACCCTCTGCGAAACTAGAATGCTAATACAAGTAAATCCGTTAACACATTAAATCCCTTAGCACATTAAATTTGGGCCACGAATAATCATAATTAGTGAAATGCACTACTACAATTTCGTAAGATAATTAAATTTGTACCTTTCTTGCCCGTTTAAATTTAACCACATTAATTATATACGTTATAGAATTGTCCGTTTATTTGCGAAAACGAGAAAATTTTCTTCCTTTAAAATTGTTCTATCATTTTAAAAAAGTCGACTTTCATTTGTTAAAAAATCTAAGTTCATTTGGAAAAAAAATTGGAAAAAAAGTGAAGGACATTTTCAAAAAACAACGTTCAGGTGGAAAACGCCTGTGCCTTCCAGATCGAGTGCAGCGACGCTCCTCCATGTTTTTGTGCTAGCCAATCTGACTGTGGGGCTCCCTGCACATCGCTATTACAGATCTCGCAACTGGTAAATACTCTTCTTTTGATTTTTCTGTACTTCTTCTTTTGATTTGAAAAAAAAATTCTGCCTTCCAGATCGAGTGCGGCGGCGCTCCTCCATGTTTTTGTGCAATCCGGACTGAATGCGGGGCTCCATTCGAACATGGTAATAGATCTGTCTTAAGCTTTTTTTCTGAACTACTTAAGCAAGATCTGTCTTCCTTTGAAAAAAATAATTTCTTCATGATCCGGAATGGGGCCTTCCAGACCGAGTGCGGCGGCGCTGCTCCAATTATTTGTGCAATCCAGTTCAAACTATATCTCCAGCTCCATACTCCAGCTAGGCGGGAAAACGCCTGTGCCTTTTGGACCTAGTGCGGAGGTGCTCCTCCATGTTTCTGTGCAGGACAAACGATCTGTGGGGGCTCCAGACATAGCGGTATTACAGATTTTGCAATAGGTAAATACTCTGGAATTTGTGTGTGGACGTATAGAGATCTTATAGTTTAGCATGAATACTTTGTCTGTTTCTTTTGAATTCGTCTGATTGCAGGCTTTGTGCTATGGTGAGTAACCAATATCGTAGTTTTCTTGGAAAGTGCCTCAAGGATAAACTTCTGCAGCATTTAACTTAGAAGATAAATACCTGGATATACTTCTGCAAGGAATAGTCGAAGTTCTTGTATTCAGTTTGAAGAGCAAACCTTAAACAAGATTGCAACAGTTTCTGCATCTACAGCACTAAGAGGATCATCCAAAAGGTACACTTCAGCATTGCTATACAAGGCACGCACTAGTTGAACACGTTGCTTCAATCCTCCCTGCCCAATTTCAGTGAGGTCCCCATGCTACTCAAGTCGTCCTTTAATGCACATGCTACAATTGTCATCTCATATCGCAGCTTCTGCGTAGGCAGACCAAATAAGATGTTGTCTCTCACTGTCCCACTTTGTACCCATGCTGTTTGGCCAACATAGGCTATTGATCCCTTCAAACTTAACTGGTAATTGTACATGGCAGAGTTAGGATGTTTTAATGAAAATATGACTTAAACATGGGAAAATGAATAGGCTTACAGTTCCTGAACATCTTGGGACTTCTCCTAATATCGATTGTATAAGAGTCGACTTTCCAGAACCAACAGGCCCACACACTGCAACAAGTTCTCCTTCACTTAACAATAGGTTGATGTTCGTCAAGGTAGGAATACCTACATTAGCTATTGCATAATGATCTGTTTGCTTGTTTATATTTCTATTCGTACTAGGATTTGATTCTTCTTCAATCAGAAAATCATTTATCTGTCTTAATGCTACTTTTGCTTGTATTAAGGTAGCATTATCTTGTATGTAGCAAACAATCATAGTATATGCTTTGGCCTCCATCATCTTGCCTCATTTATTGCCTCAGCTATACCTTGATTCGAAGCAGATATACCTTGATTATTTTGTTTGTTGAGAAACCTCCTTATATATTTTTCATTGTCTAACCTGTTTTGGCACTTTAAATATTGCAGGAATCAGCTCAGTTTGGACCATCTGGTTATTTGTTCTAGCATAGTTATGGGGGGCTCCAGACACACCGGTAAACACAAAATTTATTTGAAAAAAAAATACTGTTCTTCTTGAAGATTATGTGTTGTGATGTTCAAGGACATGTTCGGTTATGGTTTACACTAGAAACAAAACTCCCATCCCATTTGTCCCTCTTGCTTACACACCCCAAAGAGAAGGCGGCAGAAGCACTCAGGTTCACTAGAGGTATCAATAGGTGACACAAAAAGTATAAACCCAGGAAAAGCATTCACCGTTTTAGCAATGGCAAAAGATACAGAAAGTCGAATGGTAGAGAAAGGCCAAGTAAATGATGTCCAGGATATGACTGCCACTGATCCAGAATTTGCCCAGGTATGTCGCTGTTTAATTAGATCATTTTCCTTATGTAACCATGAAATTTGTGTAGGTTTTTGCTCACGAGATGGTGGCTGACATAATGAGTAAATGTCGCATTGAGAGAGGATCAGAACCTCCCAAGATACCTCTTTGCCGTATCTTGCGGAATGAGGCCGTACGTGCTGTGTCAAGATGTGATACTAAGATGAGGGATATACTTCGTAATGATGGTTATTTACCTGAGAAAGGAAAATTTGTGTTGTCCATGAAATCCATTAAGGGATGTGATGTTCTAGTTACTGACTCTATTCGCTCTAAATGGGATGATTACTGGAATGAGGTCAACGACGACTTCGAGAAAGAACTTGAAGATTCCGAGGAATGGAAGGACTTATCAGGCAAGATGTTTCTTTGTTGGGATGGTAATCATAGAACAACAGGTTGGATGGAGGAGATACGTTACAACCATCAATTCTGTTATGAGAAGAGCAGGCACATTCGTGTTGAAGTGTCTTTCATTGATGTGAAGAAATGCCATGTTCAACAACTCATATCGGCCCTCAATAGAGTTAACGAGTAAGAGGATTGAATATTCTGGATCCGTTACACTATTCAATTATGTTGATTGTTTTTATGTTGCCTTCAGGTTGAATGAGGATGGTGTTGTGCATAACACAATGAAGGATACAATATATAGTGTCCACAAAATTGCTACAGCAAATCCAAAGCAATATTTTTCCAAATTGGATCCTCAATACCTAGCTACATTGAAGATAAAAGATAATGCTTCTTCAAGCACTGGTACAGAACAATGGTATCAACTACCACGTTTGGCTTACTGCAAGATACTATTTTAGGTTGCACTCCATATCTGTTTAGTAACCCTTTTGAATTTAATGTCCTTAATTGTGTGCTCACACCACCTCCTTGATTTAAATAGAGGCAAATGGATAAAGAGATAGCGGTTGAATTGGCAGCAGCAAAAGATGGTGATGACAAAGACGCCTTACGTACAGCAGCAACAAAAAGGGTTCAAGATAAATGGGTACAAAAAATGGGAAAGATGCTTGCCATTGTCAATCCTGCATTGGGGACAAGTTGGTTAGATGCTGTTACTAGGGCTGATTTTGACTCCAAAACTTCTAGATTGTCAATTGAAAAGCTCCTCGAGATGGTGAAGGCTAAGGTATCCAATGATGTAAGAGATTGTTGGGTGCATTGGATGTCATCGGGGTCTGCGATCCATAATACGTACGGGATTCCTAAGGGTGATAAAAGCTTCAAAGATTGGATAAAAAAGGAAGTTTGGTTGGAGCATTTGGTGGAGAAGTCTAGTGAAGTATTCAGTGAGACTGCTGCAACATATCATTTGCAGATTCAAGTACCACATGGTGGTGACTTAGAAAGTTGGTTCCGAGCCTTCAAATTAAAGAATAGAGCCACTATGTTCAAGCCATATCACAAACACATGTCTGCAACTGTGGCTATGGCGTCTTCTTATGAGATTGATAGAAGTTCAAGAAGAGTAGCCTACAGGTATAAATAGTAGAGTTTCTGCCTTTTTTTTTTTTTTTTTTTTTGAATACATTTAAACGTTTTGTGCAATTTTGCAGATATTACAAACACCTTCTCAGTGAGAAAACTTTTAGCAAACCTGCCAATTGAATTGGAATGTTGGAAGTACATGTACTCAAAAAAGGGGAACTTGGATAGGCAAGGTGGTCTAAGTGATTATGAAATTCAAAATTGTCCCTGGTGGATCGATTTTGCTATGGGAGAATATCCATTAAGTGAAGAGGAGGAGTATAAGGCAAATGTGAAAGTTCCGGCTCTTAAAAGATAAGTGGATTCACCTGGAAAGACAAAAACAAGTTTGGATGATCCACTTGATAAAGGAGATCTAAAAAGAAAGAGAAGAAAGCAAGAGAAGTCACAAGAAATTTCTGGTAAATAATTATCATTATTTCTTTGCATTCATGTACATATTGATTTTTTACAACCATGTGACACCATGTTACACGTGTGGCAGCTGGTACAACAATCAATCTGGATTTAGCCGATGCTGAGGAAGATGTCCACCCTTTCGACATTTCCAAGGTGGTCTCCAACACCTCGCTTGAATTGCATTGTGGAGACATCTTGCATGCCTATGAACAATATTCAAAGAAGGTCGATGCTCCAGTTTTTCAAGACGTTAGAGAATTTGCAAAAAGGCATGCTAGGAAGCCACATGAGTACAAGAGAAGTGGTAATGTCAGAGATTGGGGGTATGAAATAGTTATTATTGATTTCCCTACAAATAACATGTCTTGCGAGGAGTATTTTGAGATTCCACCATGAAACATATGCAATACTTCTTTAATTCAAGCAGCTTTCTCATTTGGGACATTATGCCTTGATGATGATGGTTGGTTGGTTGGTTTCCATTTGTTCGGTTGAACAAGCAAGGACAGTAGAGAAAGAGGCAAGATTAAAATGCTTGGAGACCTTCAGAACTTACTTTTTGCATCAGAAAGCGCCTTTTGGATACATGAAGGACAGATTTGGAAAGTTTACAAGCAATGTCTTGCTTGTAACTGTGTGGTCTAGAAAGGGCACCTCTCCAAGCATCCAAGACAATGTTCAGTTCTCAAGTAAGTGATCTTCTATTTTATCTATCTTATTTTAAACTATCGTATCTCATGTATATTGATTTCATGTGTTTCTTAATTTTAATATATCTCATTTTATGTTTTGTTAATATTTGTCCATTTCAGACAAACGTCTAACACTCTCCAAGCAATCACTTGCTCATTTCTTCAGGGACGGCAGTAAGCTTACTGCAAGCCCTACTACCACAGGTAGGAAATCCACCGAGAAGTCTATTTCATTCATGGAGTTCATTATTGAGAATTTTAGTCCAAGAGAAGGCTTGGTATTGGACTTACTTAGTGGAACGGGTTCAGCAATAATACCCTCTGCTATTTTATCTCGTCACTGCTATGGGTTAGACAATGATAGAATGTTAGTGGAACATGTAAATGCATCTCGTCTTTCAGCCCTTGGTGGTTCAAAAAAGTATGATGAGAAGAATTACGAGCTTCCCGAGGATTCAGATGACGAAGTGGCAGAGGAAGATGAAGAACCTTCATAGTACGTTCGTTTATATCTCGTTGTAAATCTTTAGCAATTATGGTAGTACTACTTATCCTTTTTAACGTATTAGCATTCTTCCTGTGTACGCAGAATCAATAGCTTCAGTTTTGTCAAAAAGGGAATCTCCAGTTCAGAAGGAAAGAAGACGTAGATGTTGTCTACTTGTAGATGACGAGTGTGTAGAAGGATGAGGACTTCATGTCGTCTAGGTTTTCATAACATTATTATGGATTATAGTATTTTGTCTTCCATAGTTCACTTCAAACTATTTCTTTTAAACTACTTCTACATACTTTAATGCAGTGTTATTTTCTATAGTTTGGAGTCTTCAATTGCATCTTCTACACCTCAAAACCAATGGCAAAAGCAGAATTTGATGTGACAATCTAAAAAAACCCTCGAAACCCTTCCAAAAAAAACCCTCCAAAAATTCGCACTCTTCTATATATACCTGGCATGTTGCTAGAGCACCATTCAAACTTCAAAGGCATGCTTGAAAATTCAAAGGAAACATAAGTAAGAAGAAGAAGAATACCCTCCGGGTGTTAGTTAATTAGCACTGGCAATGAGAGCCCATCTCAAAAACTTGCCGGGATTTCTCTGGTGAACTGCAAGTAATTCGCCGATTTGGTATTCTAGTTCTGAATCATGACAAAAAACACTCTAAAATCCAATTCAAGCTGATTCCAACAACAGTAGCTTTGCATGCTTTAAATCCCTGCAAAAGTCAACGTGCATTGAGCATCAACCAGAGGGACTAAATTGCCCTATTTGCCTAAAAAAATCCCGGCCCTCCATCCTAATCTAACTTGTTGACGTGGAATTATTTCCCTTATACACGTCACACTTTTCTTGCCAAAACAGCTTCCATAATTGAGAAGATAGGCTTATCTTCCAAGTTGGGAGCCTTGTTGGCTTATCAATTATGCACTATTATCTTTCGAGTTGGGAGCCTTGTTGGCCTATCAATACATTCTACTTATGATATTGTAGAAGCTTTGAAAAATGAAAAACAGTAGCTCTAAAAGAGTAGTTCTTTGAAGATAAGCAAGCTCACCTTGCGAGTTGAGAACATTGTTGGCCTATCAATTACAGGTTCTAAATTATACACAGCAAAGCTGGGCAACATTACTAGTTTCATTTTATATTTATTTGCTCGTGATAAATTTCGGCATGTTGACTTTGCTATATCTATATTCTCGCATGCCATTAACGTTATAGTACTTTGAACCGTGCCCCAATCAAAACTCTAAAGCAAAAGAAAAAATGCTTTTAATCGAAAAACAGCCATCCAAAGATGCACTAGCATATCTAATAAAGACCACAAATTTATAAGCCTACCGTGGTAAAGCCCCACAAGTAGTACTCTCATGAAGCTATCTTTACAAACAAAAGACCATGCGATTTAAAAGCACATATAATCTCCCATAGAAGTACAAATACACTCAACTCGAGTCCTACGTTCTAATACCATCTGGTTGAATATGGCTCTTATAGTATCATCAACAGTTCGTCCCGACTTCATTAAGCTAACGTCATTGGAGTATAATGATTCGTCCTCTTTGGTGGCAACTTCCGCAAGATGAAGAGCACAAGCGCAGAAGGGAGAATCTCCACCACCTGTGGAAACAAGAATTCCAACGTCATTACTCAAAGCGCAATATTTAAAAACTGCTGGTAGCTGTTATCTTAACACACCAAATAATAAATCCCAGTTAAGAGTGGACGATCCAGAGCATCTAGCTCAGCCCGCCTATCAACAGCGGAGTAGATTATCTGTTAGGAAGTAAGAGACATGTACACACTATAAGATGGTACGCTCTGGAAGCTCATTCACACAGGTCTAGCAATCTGGAATTCATCTTACAAAACACGATCTTGCTGCAAAAGCTGCAAAGCATATAGCAGTGACGCACCCAACCTAAAAAAACCAGTATTTCAATATTAGACATATCTTTCTGAACTTAATATACAGTGACTGCAAATGAGCCTTCCAGTCTTTATTTATTAGGTCTTCCTCAATAATGAGAGGCTAACCTCTCGTAACTTATTCTGACGGCCCTTAGATTCTATAGGGAAACGCCTCAGCATCAGAAAGAGCCTGCAGAACAAAGCTGGATGAACGTTATGGAATGCAGGCTATCTTTCTTTATTTTCCTACATGTTTTTCGATGGATTAGAACTTCAAAATACCTTCCACCATATAGAAGGAACCCCACTGCAGTTAATAACGAGACCCCTGCATCAACAGATAAAACCATCTAAACCATGATAAAACAGGCCAATGCCATAACAAAGCAGAGCAATATCCTGGACTTGAGATTTAGTCAACATACCAGCAAAGAAGGATTTAGATACATTTCTTAGTACAAAAGTTGGTGTTCGCCAGTAACATACCCATATAATCAGCTGATCAAAGGTTAGCATACAGAATTATAACTCAGATCCCAAAAAAATATAAGGGCAAACTGATTCAGCACGCATACCTGAACCAAGTACACCGCACTATTGATGGCCACGAAAGATGGCCTAAGGTGGTCTGTAGATATGCTTCTCGCCTGGTAAGAAAAGCAGCAACGGCTAACAGATGAGTGCTCTTGCAGATAAGTCAGCTCTACATAGTTAATCGGGCTTTCAATTTTTCTGTTTAACTACTTAAGGGTGTAATCCATTACAAGCCGACCATTCTTTTATTTGTTAATGCACCTTCAAGCAAAGGAACTTGATCGTGAAACTTAGGACCATGTTCAGCCCAGAAGAGAACCAGGAGAGCATAAGTTGAGAAAAAAAGAAGGCCAGGCAGATCTAACAATACCTTGAGGAAACAAAACAGCAAAACCATTTTAAATAACCATACCTGATGATAAATTTCAGCCCAGAAGAGAACCAGGAGAGCATAAGTTGAGAAAAAAAGAAGGCCAGGCAGATCTAACAAAATGCGCTGCAAAATCTGCAATTCCAAACAATATAATTTTAAATTAAACATTAGATGTCATAATTGTACTTAATAATGAAGACAAATGTCTGATATTTACTTTAAAAGTCATAGTTACAAGGACAACAAACTTCCATTCCTCGTGTTCATGAGGTGAGCATGAACAATTAATCAAATGCAGAGTATATTATGTGGAGGAAAACATTGATTCTCTTTTATGAAAATTACAAGCTGCATGTCAACAAACATGAAGATCTAATGTCCTAGACAGGGATATTGAATACATTACCAATGGTGTCACATGCTGGACTTCTTGTCGTAAGAAAAATACTATTGCCCGAACTGCAAACAAATTATTCGTGAAGGTCTCAGTAACAATAACATAAGAACATCACCAGAGTGCCTTCCTCTATTGTACTAAAAAAAAGAAATTATCTAAGTCATCTATTCTACAAACGCAAGCCTTTTAACAGAAATAATGCAGGGAATTTTTGAGAGATGCTTATTGGACCCAGTAGTGACTTGCAAGACAGGGACATTCTATATCCAATAATAAATGCAGAAGACATATTGTAACTGGCTTGAGAAACATATAATAAAAACATACAAGAAGGAACTCATAAGATCTACTTTGAAGGCAAGATGCATCTAATTATTATTTGATATAAGCAATAACAGATCATCCCGCCAAGGTGTTCCACATTTTAAAAGGTTTGTAGTTTTTGTATGAAAACAGGACATTCAAAAAAATGACACCCGCACCAACAAACGGTTCAACATTTGACCCTAAGGTAGTTTGCATGCCGGCTGCATGTAAAAACGACAACACATGCAAGCCAAACAAAAACCATCTCACCTCCATTTACAAGAAAGTTCAGAAGATGAAACACCTTTTGAGTCGTCCATCCATATTCTGGCACTCTCATTTGAATCCGAAAAAGCTGTACCTGTTTAAAAATAAACTTAGTGGTAAAACACTTACAAATTAAAAACTAGGTCCGCTCATACAATTGCAACGAGAGCTATGAACGCGTAGGCCCCTCCTAAACCATAAAAAATACTCTTTTGCCATGTCTTTGATCGATCCAAGAGATTATGCAAACCAGAAAATTCCGTGAAGAAAAGATCCATTCCTTTCAATCTTTTACACCTGCAAACAATGCTATAATCCTACAAGGGCCAACATGTTACTGAGACTAGTGAGATCGAACATTTTTCCATGAAGAAACAAGCCATGTCAGAAACAGGAGAGGGCCTCTGTAGGAGGGCCAGAGAAAAAAAAAACAAAAAAAAAACAGACCATGATTGCCGGATTAGAAGCAGGAGAGACAAGTGTCTTAACCTACACACGACTCGTGGGGGAAAATTGAACCTTCGAATTTGACTGCTGACCTTGACTGAGTAGCCTACGTTTGTGCTTTGTCATGTTATAACAAAACAATTGTGATGTTGTTCGATACATAATGCTGAGCTCCCATGCAGGGCTATTTTAGGGTATGGTTCCATTGTCTGAACCCAAGGTTACATGGAACCAAGTTTTTCTCCGACCAATGGTTGGAAGTTTTGGGAACTCTCAGGTAAGTTTTGATTTTTAGTGTTACCGGGAACTCTGCTATCCACGATGTTCCCATCATTTGGGAACTCTGTTCCGAGTAGAGTTTTAAGAAAAAAAAAAGAATTGTAACTAAATATGGATTTGACCTAAAAGGAAAACAAAACCTTTTCTCTGCGTTTAGGCAGTCGGAATGGCTTCAACAACCTCCTATCCATAGTTTCATCACTAGCACTTGTCTTCATTAAGATCTTCAGCATCTAGACTATCAGGCATAATTGATTTAGTTCTAGTCCTCCTTATCATTCTCATTCTTATCTTGTCTAGCTCAAATACTCTTGTATACATGTTAGACTTTTTTCATACATAATATCCACTTTTATGCGCCTATATTTAAACCTTGGCGATGGCAATGGTGGGATGGCGATGGCAAGGAGATAAGCGAACTCTGGGTTAGTCTTCAGCACATTACATTGTACATATTGAATTAGTAAACTGTTAGTAGAATTACATCTTCGATCGGACATAAGACAGAAAATACATGTGATGCTCCCCCAACCTATACGATGCTCCCATCGTATAAATACAAGAAATTCCCCTCCCATGGCAACTCCATCACCACAGAAAGGCCCTCCGTCTAACTTGGACCACTTATGATGGGCAAGTGTCTGGGTGAAGGACACGGAGTTTGTCACTCGTCCCGCGCCTTCTATAGGAATCTTATATAGTGGAAGCGTACGTACATGTTAGCACCTGGCACAATACAAATAAATAATATACCACCACAAAGGGTGGTCCATCCATCATCAATACGAACAACAATATGATACCAATATACATAGGAAATGCATTATAAATGAGGCTTCTACCCCGAGTTCAGACTCAAGGGGGTCGATTGATGGTCAAGGCCTCCAGATAACAATAGACAGAAGCATAACATGGCGTTCGCTGGCATAGAACAATGGCTAGGGTAGTCCACTCCATCCGCCCCTCCTGTGCACTCTGCAGATAGGCTGAAACATGCTATGGCATTATTATGACCTTCCGCAGACGCAATCTCATGGAATCACCCTATGAGACTACTCCGGATTACATCTCCCCAGTCCGATGAGGCAGGTTAGGGAGGCGTCCCCTCCCTGGGCATAATGGATCCCTATATGTATTAGAGGATATGTGCCACATCAGCAGCCCCCGCATCCGTATTCGACTTACTTCCCTAAATCTGGCTCACCACACCCGTTCAAGTTAAGGACGCTCAAATGGCCATATCCTGTAACCCAGGGGGTGTCAGACCCATACTCGGCCCCTTCAGTGACCGACTATAAGCCTAGCACACTATAGGAATCTTGTAACCACGCTAGGCAAGATCCCACCTCTGTTTCACCATCATACCTGTTATCTGGTGCTGAATCACAACATAGCATCCACAGCCAGGTGGGCTCTTGTGCACATACCGCATTTACTGGGTTTTAAGGGTTCAAACTAGAAACATCTCTACTTCTAGATGGCCTTTAGGTCTTTACCCCCCTTAATAACCCATACAACACAGGAGGAGCAGAAGCTAACTAAGCCTACTAACCGGTATCTAAGCTAGATCTCCCATCTCTCAGGTTCTCCATGCTTTGCTGGTAGAATAGGCCCCTCCTCCTTCTCCAATTCTCCCAAATCAAATTGGTGTGGAAGCCCCAATTTGGGTAACCCAAATTTAGCAGGTCTACCTTGCCCAATCGATTTGGGCCAGGTGGCAATTCTAGAGTAGTTATCATTAACTAATTTAATATTTTAGCCTTTTTATTACTAGGTTAAGCCCTAAATTCAAATTAGGGTTTAAGGTTTAATTAATGAGCCTTAGCTTATGAATAATTGATGCACCATTAATTATTCATAGTGACATGTCATGTATTTATACCTAAAAAGGCCTATAAATACCAACACCAATACCAACATATTGATGAGATACAGTAGAGTCAAATGGGGAGCACCAATACCAACATTGATGGCCCATAGCAGCATCATTACGGAACTAGCAAATGCCATTGCAGAAATGACTCAAAGACACCGAGAAATTCATGAACACAGAGGGTTCGTGAATCAATGGAACCCGCGAAGTATGACTCAAAGCCTAGTATAACGAGCCTCACCCGCATGACCTGGATGTCAAACAAAAGCGACGTGCTGGTAAAAAATAAACAAATCAATAATAGACCAAAATGAAGGCTATAAGATCCATAAGCATCGCGGCTAGTAGCGACCCACAATTTGGGGGCTCGCTGATGCTAAGAAAGTCCAATGACCTCACGGCCATAGGGACATAAAATGTATTCTATTCTATCCTATCCTATCCTATCCTATCCTATTCTATAAAACCTCTAACCCTATAAATCCTCATTGGTGTGAGTCTCACTCTTTCACCCTTTTTCTCCATCGACCATGTGCTCCTCCTAGCGTCTCCTCCAGTTGATCTTGCCGCCTCCAACACTTTGATCATGTACCATGAACACCTCAAGGTTAGTGCACCGCCCCCATTTTGAGCTTTACTAGCTTAGGGTCAATTGCTGGTATGTGGACTGAGGACTTAAGTTTTAGAGGAACGATCTTGCTTTATAGATGATCTTGTATGTTGATCTTGTTAAAGGTCTATGCATTGCATTTCATGAAAGGATCTTGTAGTTACAACCTTGGCCTTAAAGAATAGTTTTGCATTGTAGTATGCTTCTAGTTAGAGGCCTTATACCCTTTTCAGCTCCCAAGTTAAGCCCACCTATGATCTTCATGAACTTACCTAGGGATTGCCATGAGTTGGCAGCAGCAGAGACGTGGTCCAATTTGATTGAGCATCGGCGTGTCCTACATGCTAGTCAGGGATGCTATTTAGAATGGGGATGGAAGTTCTCCTGATAAGAGGGGGTTAGTAGGTGCTGCTTCCCTTCATCTCGTGGAAATGTGTCAGGCGTTGTTGCAATGCACGCTTTTGAGGCCTGAAACCAAAAAGATCATTTTTAGGATTTTCGCCTCTTTATGTCCATGCTTTTAGGGTTAGAGTCTAATGGCCATATGGCTCTTTTGGATTATTGCCATGTGGCAATATAGATTATATTCACATGTATAACATGTGCAACATAATGGGTTTTAATGATTGTGCTCTATGGTACAACCCTCTACGATCGCTATGTGCATGTCGACATAATTGGCATGTACTACTGATGTGGCAATATAATATACATATTTATACTATATATTATCCTGAAACATCACATTCTTCCCACCATGAATTGATGATGTTGCAGCATCATGAGTTTCCCCACTTGGAAACCTACATGATCCCTGTTGGACTCTTTTTTATGCATGCAATTATTACAATTATTATATTAAGGTAATATTTTCAGGTCAACATTAAGATTATCAGAATTTACAATAACATACTAAGGCAATTAATTACGCTTTAATTTAGATATCAAAACAGAGTTTAATCATAATACTTTTTAAAGTTTAATCTCTAACCATCATTCATTTATGTTTGTTCTAAAATCACGCCACTTTTGTGCATAATTAGAGCATGAGTTGTTGTGAAACCATTTTTATAATGTGCAAAATGTGCTAGTAAACGTATGTATTACATTGTTGTTTTCACTTATTAAAAATCCATGGTGAAATTCATTGCATTAATGCAAATAGAAACAAACTTATTGAATAGTAAATGCATAAAGTAATACAATATTGCAGGTTTCTTTTATTCAACAATTGGAGAACAAACCCTTTTCTTGTACATGTTTTTCTAAGAAAGGGCCGATGTACGAAGTTCTATCTAACTCTGGATGCTCCAGAACAACATCAACCACATTTTTATTTGCAACAAGACCTCTCATATCATCTATGAATTTAAGCAAGAAAGCATCGCTCTCAAAGTCGTTTAGATGATAAGGAGGTGGATTAAGTGCTTGAGTCTGATTAAAGAGGCACTTAAGTGCATCATTATCTACGATGATTTTGTCTTCCTTCTTCTCAATTCCAAGACGATCCATCATAATCCCCATGTTTTTAATGAACACAAGTTTACCTGCCTTATTTCTTGGATTTAATAACTGAACATAGTCGCTTTGGTCCCATATTGCCAGCATTTCTCTTTGCATACCAGGCAACATCTTCAAGATTTCCTTATTATTTTGGCACAACATAGATGACCCCTGGAGTGCAATTATACAGAAAAGGTATATGCCACGTGCATGCAGCGGATGGCGAAAAACCCCTCGTAACAATCTATTGGAAGGCAAATTTGACCCCTTCTATATAAAATCTACCCTAACTAGTGGTCAAAAACTGCCCCAATTCATATGGATACGTGTGAAAATGGGTAAAAAAACCTCCTCCGAGTCACTCAGACACACTGTATGGTGCCCAAGTGAACCCCCCTTAAGATAACCATACTCGATCCTGAATAATTTGAATGCTTCATCTAGTATCTCCTTCAAGTATGGACGAGGATATATCCACTTGTTGTTTGACTCCAACGGCTCTTGTTTGAACTATGCTCTGTTGGTAGTCTTCATAGGAAAGGTCTTACACAGAACTCCATTGAGATCAAAAACAAATATCTTATTACACGAAGGTGGACCATTAAAATGTTCAAACCAAGCAAAAATAAATAACTTTGTTCTTGCGAGAAGACTTCTAATACATGTTTGGCGTGATTTCAATTACTTGTTCACACTGAGCGTGAATTCGTTAAAGCAAATCAAACCAAGCGTGAATTCGTAAAAGCAAAATACTGTGCAATGACCATATAGGCCATTGTAAAGCATAATATGATCATTGGAGTGATGTACTTGACAAGCATTTTAAAATATGCATCTCAAAAGCATCAGAACCAACGGTCATAACGTGCTTTACAGATGGCAAACATGGTGCTAGGCCAGAATGTGCATTTGGGAATTTACATTTGGTGTGAATTGCTTTGTTAAGTAACAAGTAATTGAAATCACGCTTGGTGCGTTAAGGATCATCTGATTTTTACCTTCTTCGGCATCTACATCGACGTCTTCATCTTTGATTTGATACTTAAGTGAATCCTCTACTGCCTTCTGAACTTTCTATGCTCTGTCAGATGTACCAACTCCATATTTTAGATTTTCTGAAGTTTCAACAATTGTCTCGACGTCAAGAATGCTTTTGCTCCTGAAGTTTATTTTCCAAGCCACATGTCCTGATCTAACATTTCCCATTTGCAAACTGAGCCAATTTCTTAATGATCCCAAACACAACCACTGTATTTTACTCAAATGTATCTCCCGTTACCTTGCCAGTTCTCTCCATCATGTGCTGCTATACCAAGCCAGTGGAGGCAGTATCATTCAAGGTTTCTCTGATGCGGATTGGGCAGGGGACTCTACAGACCGAAAGTCCATCTCAGGTTACGTATTTTGCCTTGCCTGATCTGCCATTACCTGGTCAAATTTCAAACAGTAATGCATTGCTCTTTCCACCATTGAAGCTGAATATATCAATCTCTCCCATGCCATCCGAGAAGCTTTTTGGTTGCGCACCTTTGCTGAAAGACACCATCTGCAGATTCCCCTTCAAATTTCCATTCACAATGACAATCATGATGTTATTGCCATTGTTCATAATCCAGTCAACCATCACAGAATCAAACACATTGATCTTCGAATATCATTTCCTCCATGACTATGTTGCTGATTCTACCATCACCTTCAATATTTTCCCTCTGATGTTATGCATGTTGTATGCTCACTAAAGCATTGCCCTCTCCCAAACTGGCCCTCTTCTCTTCTAAAGTTGGTCTTGTCTCTAACAACTTGCCTTTGAAGGGGGTTGATCATTACAAAGACAAGCTGGCTGATCTGTGCTTTGAGTGGGGGTATTAGAATCAATGCCAGATCCGCACACAAAGAGTTAAGAACAAATTGTTTGAGTTGATTCGATTCCTTTTCTTTATTGCTCAAACTTGTTGCCAAAAATAGCAGTATCTGTTTCAAGAGCCTGGCATATAAAAGGAAGATCAAAGACGTGCTCATCATCGAGTTCTTCCAGTTCAATTCATTTGCCTTCTGCAAGTATTCTTCTAGTTGTCTTTTGCAAGTATTCCTTTTTTAGTTCTTGGCTTTCTTTGAAGCCAACTTGTTGTATTCCATCTGATCTAATATCAATACAAATCCAGTTTTTTTCCTACTCCTGTTATATTCTTTCTTCTTCCTTCATTGCAGGCTGATGGCAGATAGAGATGAGACCATGATTGCAGCAAGCTTGATTATCTGGCAAAGCAGACCATGATTGGAGCAAGCTTCAAATTAGGTTCGTCGGATTGCTATTGGGATTGTACCGGGGCAAGACTGGTGATTTGTCCATTCTTATTATCAGCACATCATGAATTAAAACACCTCAACTTAAGTAATTAAAAAAAATGGAATACCAACGATCTAGTATCCTTTTTTTAACAAATCCACAGTAGTGCATAGGATACACAAAAGTGAAAAAGAAAGAAAGAAAACCGACTGCTTTGTTGACCTGTCTGTTGTGGGATCTATAGGTTTTTCTAGCAAGGATTTGATATCGACTATAGCTAGACCTTCCTGCAGGTTAAATGGTTATCAGCTGGGCCACAGTAACCTAGGTCTTCCCATTTGATTTTGATGCCAAACTGATGAATCAGCAGCAACAAATAGGGCTTCTTTGACTATCCACAACACTGATGATGAATTGACAGTAATAAAAAGTGGTTATCTGAATATTTAGATGGAAATGGACCGACCGCACCATAAGAGACTTTCCTGGTTAGGAGCCCTCCACAAACAGTATCTTTCCATGGATCTAATGCAACCAAATCTGTCATTTGAGCACCAGTCACAACCGGTTACTTGAGCCCCAAGCTCCACGGGCATTGCACAACGGAATTGCAGCTACCATAAGGCAAAACACCCCTTCCAAAAGCATCAGCATCCTGCATTAGGGAAATAGCTGGCTCTGCAAGAGCACAAGACATTTAGGTGGCACAGGCTTGGCAACATATCTGTCTGGGAGACTTCACTAGTAGCAGAAGTAGCATGGATTCTAATGAATCTAGGTATTGCATCCAGCTATGATACCATCGGTTTGCATTCGAAAAAGCTAGAAAGAACTCGTGTCAAACTCGGTCCTACAACCACAAGCCCCAAGCATCTAGGGACCAAAATGCCATACTAAAATATTTCACAACCAAAAACATTTCACATATATGAAGATCAGAAACTAGTGCTATATACATATGACGCTCCTCGAACCTATACGATGCTCCCATCGTATAAATACGGGAAATTCCCTCTGTTGAGGATGTTGATATGTTGCAAAACCATTATATTATAGTGTTCATTGAATATTCATAGCAAAAGTAATGGTTCAATGGTTTGCAATATATTATTTGAATGGGTTTATGAATAACCCTAGATCCTAGCTCGGTGAACAGTGTCACCAGCCAGGTGGAAACAAAAGCAAGCATCTAGCAACCGACTAGATGATTCAAGGGGTAAGATACCGGGATTGCCGGAATTCGGTGATCCCCAAGAATAGAAATTCGTGATGTACAGTTATATGTATGAATCGAGATATTGAGTTGAAGTTTCGACATTTGCTTATGAATATTTTCCTTGTATTTCATATGTTTAGTTGTGTAACTTGATTTTGTGTGTGACATTGCTTATTTCCAATTGCTTTAGCAAATACAAGGTCTAGGTTTAACTTACAGTGGTATCAGAGCTAACTGCACAATGTCCACACGATTTGGTGCTACTCTCTTAAGCTCAGTAGAAGTTTTCCAGGGAGTTGGAGGTTTTCATATGGAAAGAGAGAGTTAAGGAGGTTTTACAATTTGAGGAATTATAGTATATAATTGAACATGGTACTAATGTTGATGATGAAATGAGCAGTTCAGCAATAGGAGAAACTTCAATAGCAAAATCAGAGGAGTCTACTGCAAAATCCAAAGAGGTAAGTGTTAACAGTGATAAGGCAGGTGATGAATTAAAAGTAAGCCAAGCTAAAGCTATAATTATGTGCAAAGTTGCATCAAGTATCATGCTTAAGCTAAGGGATCTGAGTCCTAGGGAGGCATGGAGGTATTTGATCAAAACATAGCAAAGTAAGAGCTCATCTCAGATTGATGTTCTGGAAAAAGAGATTAGAAAATGAGATTTGATGACAAGACAGATTTGACTACAATGTTCCATAAGTTTGATTCCCTTTGTGCAGATTTAGAAGCAACTGGGGTAACAATGTCAGTAAGCCACCAAATTTTGGCAATTTCAAAAATGTTTGCCAATTATGGAACATTGGCCACACTCATAAGGACTGTTGCCAGAACTAGGGAGGATGCAGAACAGATTTCCAGGACTGAAGTGGAACAAAAATCTGTGATGGATAATGAGAATGATGATGATGAAGAATCAGCAGAGGTGCTGGCTGTGAGAAAAGGGAAATCCTCTAGTGACAGAGGTAAGCAGATTGGGCCATGTTATGGCTGTGGAGAAGTGGGGCATTTGAAATTTAAATGCCCTAGAAATGCTCAGAATGTGAAAACCTGCTATACATGTGGAGGTGTGGGACACTTTGCATCTAAATGCCCAAGTCCAAAGGACAGTGGCAGGGGCAGAGGTAGAGGCAAAGGGAAAACAGTTCATTGGAATACCAATAAGGGTAAAGGCAGAGGTGATAAGGCAGCAAGCACAAATGTGGCTGTCATAGAATGTGAAGAGGAGGATTCAGAAGAAGAGGTAACAAATGTGTTTTCAAATTCCTTAAGCAAAACACAAAATTCTAAAGCATCTTTTGTTGTAGATTCGGGAGCTGAAAGAACAATCATAGATTCTTCAGACTTGCTTACAAGGTGGGACAAGGAGCAGAAGACAAACAATATTCGATTAGGGGATGGGAGAACTCAAGAAATAAAAGCAACAGGCATGCTAAAATTATATGATCTGCAGGGAAATCGAGTAGAAATAGAAAAGGTCCTTTGTGTACCTTATGTAAGTCAATTAGTTGACTTGGACTACCAGGTCCTATTTGTCAAGCTTGTATGCAAGATTATGAAAGATATTAAAATATGTTTTCTGGGCAAAAGAGTTGGAGATATATTTGAGTTGCATACTTCTGAAATTTGTCCAACAGTGAATGATGTTTCAGTACCTAGCTTAAAAATATGGCATGAACGTCTTGGGCACACTAACATGAATAATGTGAAAGCCCTAAATAAGTCTGGATATATAAATGCAGCAAATGAAGATCAGAGGAATTTTGTATGCAGAGGTTGTATGATTGGAAAAATAACCAGATTACCTTTTGGCAGGAGATCAAAAAGGGCTGAAACACCTTTGGAGCTGGTGCATACAGATATTTGTGGTCCTCTCAATGTCAAAAATTGTTCTGGAAAAAGGTATTTCATTACTTTTATAGATGATTACACTAGAAAGGCTAAATGTTACTATTTGGCAAAGAAACATGAAGCTCTAAGAGCATTTAAGGAATATTTGACTGAAATGGAACGAGAAACAAGGTTTAAAGTTAAGTGTCTAAGATCAAACAGGGGAGGTGAATATATTTTAAAGAAATTCAAATTTTTTTGCATTGAAAAGGGCATTAGGAGGCAGTTGACCTGCAGGTACTCTCCTCATCAGCAGAATGGAGTGGCAGAAAGAAAAAATCGAACATGTTTGAATGCAGTTAGGGCAATGTTGAAACATGCTGGATTGCCTAATATACTGTGGGAGGAAGCTCTAAAAACAGCGATCTACATACAAAATAGGTTACCAAGTGCAAGTGTAGATGGGGAAATTCCAGAATTGTTATGGACTAAGAAAATACCCACATATGAAGGTTTTAGAACCTATGGATGTGTAGCTTATGTTCATATCCCAGAAGAATTGAGGGTAAGCTGGATGACAGGGCACTGACAGCATTTCTGGTCGGATATGATGAGGAGTCTATATGACCCAAACAAAAGAAAAATACTAGTATGTAGAGATGTTGTGTTTACAGAAGAGCAGTTGTACAAAGACTTCAGGGATTTGAATCTACAGAAAAAGAGTATGACAAAAGAAGTAGAGAAAATAAATTATAATCCTGAGTCCGATAGTGATGATGATGGAGACACAGATAAAATAGTACAAGGGGGCATGAAAATTAATGATCCTACCCAGGAGGTTATGCAAGAGGGAAACAATAATGTTAAACAAAGAAAAAGGATGTCTGAGGTAGAAAGACTCAAAAAAGAACTAGCAGATAAAGGGATTAAAATTGATGAACATGGGAGAGAAGCTGATGGAAAAAAATAGAAGATTAGAGGCAGTAGAAGAGGAAATGATACCTCATTTAATGACAGCAATGGAAGTTGATGTGCCACAAATATATGAGGAGGCTATGACTGATAAAAACAGCAAGTTCTGGCAAAATTCCATGAATGAGAAAATGGCAGCATTTAGAAGAACAAAGACATTTGAAATAATAAACAGGCCAGACAATAAAAATATTGTGGGAAACAAATGGATTTTTAAAATTAAAGAACTCCCAGATGGATTCAAGAAATACAAAGCTAGACTTGTTGCTCAAGGGTTCACACAGCAAAAGGGAGTTGATTATAATGACACTTATTCTCCAATAGTGAAATTATCAAGCATAAGAATTATGTTAGCATTGGCAGATTGAATGAATTGGGAAGTTCATCATATGGATGTCAGTACTGCATTTTTAAATGCAGAGCTAGAGGAGGAGATTTACATGAAGCCACCTTTGGGATTTGAAGAAAAGAATGATAAAAGATGGAAGTTGAAGAGGGCAGTATACGGGCTTAAACAGTCACCTAGAGCATGGTATACATGCATGGATAAATATCTGACAGACCAAGGATTTATGAAGATGAATGGAGATGGAAACTTATACATGTACATGCAGCATAATAATTTTTGTCTCATTGCACTTTATGTAGATGATTGTGTGATGTTTTCTAATAGTCTGGATTGCTTGAAAACTTGCAAAAGATTACTCAAATCCAGATTTAAGATGACTGACCTAGGAGAGTTAAAGAAATTTTTGGGAATTAAAGTGATCAGAAATCGAGATGAGAAGACTATAAACTTGAGTCAAGCAGATTATATACATGGCGTGCTTGAAAGATTCAAAATGATAGAATGCAATGTGGTGAGCACTCCTCTAGTTCCAGGACATAAAATCAGCAAAAGAATGTGTCCTACAACAATTGAAGAAATCGAGCATATGAAGAAAATTCCTTACAGAAGTTTAATAGGGTGTTTGTTACATTTATCAGGAGCTACAAGACCTGACATTGCTTTTGCAGTCAATTTGCTAAGTAGGTATAACAACAATCCAGGGAGATCACATTGGGCAGCTGCCAAACGCATTCTAAGGTACTTAAAAGGGACAATAGATCATGGCATAACATTCAGGGATAAAGGTTACAACATTGATGCATTTGCAGATGCATATTGGGGAGGAGATATTGTGATGATTGGTGAAAATCCAGTGAGCTGGAAATGCAAAAAACAAAATACAGTAGCATTATCCAGTGCAGAGGCTGAGTACACAGCAATAACTTTGGCATCAAAAGAAATCATATGGATTAGGAGACTCCTGGAAGAAATTGGAATAAGGGATCATGAACCAATTGTCTTATGGTCTGACAGTGCCAGTGGAATTGCAATGACACAAAATCCTGTACTACATGAGAGGTCAAAGCATATTGAGATGAAACAACATTTTATTAGAGAAATGGTTCAGAGAAAATTAATAGCATTGAAGTATATCCCAATAGAAAGACAGATAGCAGACATGCTCACTAAGGCTCTTAGAGAGCCAAGATTTAACATGCTAAAAGATATGATAAGAGAGATCTTGAACAGAGATATTCAATGAAGGGGAAGTGTTGAGGATGTTGATATGTTGCAAAACCATTATATTATAGTGTTCATTGAATATTCATAGCAAAAGTAATGGTTCAATGGTTTGCAATATATTATTTGAACGGTTTTATGAATAACCCTAGATCCTAGCTCGGTGAACAGTGTCACCGGCCAGGTGGAAACAAAAGCAAGCATCTAGCAACCGACTAGATGATTCAAGGGGTAAGATACTGGGATTGCCGGAATTCGGTGATCCCCAAGAATATATAAACAGAAATTCATGATGTACAGTTATATGTATGAATCGAGATATTGAGTTGAAGTTTCGACATCTGCTTATGAATATTTTCCTTGTATTTCATATGTTTAGTTGTGTAACTTGATTCTGTGTGTGACATTGTTTATTTCCAATTGCTTTAGCAAATTCAAGGTCTAAGTTAAACTTACATCCTTCCCATGGCGACTCCATTACAATGGAAAGACCCTCTGTCTGACTCGGACTACTCGTGATGGCCAAGTGCCCGGATGAAGGACACGGAGCCTCATTTGTCCCACGCCTTCTATGAGAATCCTATATAGCAGAAGCGTATATACATATTAGCACCTGGCAACAATACAAATAAATAATATACTACCACAAAGGGTGGCCCATCATCATCAATACGAATAACACCAGAATACCAACATAGCAAAGGAAATGCACCGTAAATGAGGATTCTACCCCGGGCTCAGACTCATGGGGGTCAACTAACAGCCAAGGCCTCTGGATAATAGCAGACAGAATAATGACTATGGCATTGGCTGGCATTGAACAATGGCTAGAGTAGTCCACTCCATTCGCCCCTCTTGTGCACACTTTGCAGATAGGTTGAATCATGCTATGGCGTGGTTGTAGCCTTCCGAAGACGCAATCTCATGGAATCACCCTATGAGACTACTACTGGTTACATCTCCCCAGGTCCGATGAGGCAGGGAAGGGATGAATCCCCTCCAGAATCACAATGGTTCTATGGGTGTGCTAGAGGATACGTGCCACTAGGTGCACACGCATCCGTACCCGACTTTAACCCCCTAAAATCCATGGGCCGCCTCGGCACACCCATCGAGCCCAGAACGTCCCTATAGGCACGTATCCTGTGACCCAGGAGGTATCAGACCCATACCCGGCCCCAATGCAAGGACCCACTATAAGCCTAGCACACTATAGGAGCCCTAGTAACCACGCTCAGCAAGGCTCTGCCCCCACTTCACCAGTTGTGTCCATTATTTGGTGTTGAACCACATCATAGCATCCACAGCCTGGTGCGTCCTTGTCCACAGGCCGCATTTAATGGGATCTAAGGGGTTCTAGCTAAGAGCATATCTAATCCTAGATGGCCTTTAGGTCTCTACCCCCTTTTTACCCATACAACACAGGAGGAATAGAAAGAGAGCATTCATATCTGATAGATCCATCATAATCTCATTTAGAACATAAAACAGAAAGACTAATCATCCTCTAACAAGCGAGGGTTAGTTCCTAACTAGAATCTCAAGCTAACTAAGCCTACTAACCGATATCTGAGCTAGATCTCCCATCTCTCAGGTTCTCCATGCCCTACTAGTTGAATAAGTTCCTCCTCCTCCAATTGCCCCCAAATTGAATTGGGGCAAATTAGGGGTGGAAACCCCAATTTGGATGTCCTAAGTTAGCAACTCTCCCTTGGCCAATCGATTTGGGCCAAGTGTCAATGCTAAATTACTTATTATTAAGTAATTTAGTAATTTATCCTTTTTAATATTAGTCTAAGCCCTAAATTCGAATTAGGGTTTAGGGTTAGGTTTCCCCCTTAATATTTAATGAGTTAACGTAGCCAACCTTAGCTTATGAATAATTAATATGCCATTGATTATTTATAGTGACATGTCATGTATTTATACACAAAAAGGCATATAAATACGTGAACACACAAGGCAGAAAACACCTCCATGAAAACAAAGCAAACAAACAAAAAGAAAAAAAATAACTAATTTGGAAGTAGGCAGATAGGGATGCATGGGACATTAGAAGCAAGAGAAGATGAAACAATCAAAGTAGGAGCTCGAGAGAATGCCGATGACCTGCAATAGCATTATGAGGCTATAAATAGAGCCAACATGAATAGGCGTTCTCATCCAAAGAATGTTGGTATTACTTTATTATAGTGGTCTCAAGTAAGGAATGATATAAAACACTGGTGAGATGTATGATGACCAATCCACAATTCTTCAAGGACGGCGTGATCAAATGCATGATGGAGAGCTAGGTTGATGAGATACGTGGCTGTGGAGATTGCTTTCCCCAAAAAATGCATGGGAATGTGCATGGAGGAGAGGAGACATGCGCCATCTCTAATAATGTGTGATTAGCTCTTTCTATATGGCCATTTTGTTCAGAGCAATAAGGGGTAGACAGTTTGTGATGGACGCCAAATTGGGCACAAAGATTATGGTAAAGAAGAGCGATAATTTCTCCTCCACCAATCAGTGCAAAGAGTGCGTATGGGAGCAGCAGTGAAGTCTCATAACGAATCTTGAAGGAGTAGAAAAACTGAAATGTATCTTTCTTGGTCTTCAAGAGATATGTAAAGAGCTTGCGGGAGTAATTGTCAAGGAGCACGAAGATATACTTAGCACCATTCATAGTGGGATAATAGACAGGACCAACAAGATCAGCATGGATGAGTTCGAGGCGGGTTGATGCGCAAGAAGGAGATAAAGGAAAAATAGCACGAGTAACTTTGTATTGGAGGCAAGCATTGTAAGACTGTGTGGATTTGGGACGAGAAATGAGGTGGCCGGATTTGACAAGATATTGGATGCGAGTAGAAGTTCAAATGGCCAAGTCGATGATGTCAAAGAACAAAGGATCCAAGATCTAAGTTGAGAAAAGCATGTTCTTCCAACTGAAGATGGTAAAGGTTATCGGATCATTTGCCAACAAGAATATTTTGGTGTTGGCTGTCAAGAATATGACATCAATTCTTATGAAATTTCACCTTGATGCACCTCCATCTGTTATCTGACTTATAGAGATCAAATTCTTAGTTAGTCCAGGAAAATGTAATACATTGCAAATATATACCTTGGAGCTATTTGGAAGTAGGAAGGAAACAGTACCAATGCCAATTCTTGATTGATGTGAATCATCACCTATGCGCACTATTCTTGGTGGTGAGAGAAGCTCATAAGAGATAAAATAATGTTGATATGGAGTCATATGTGAGATTGTTCCTGAATTACCAAGAGATATCATTATGTGCAGAGTTGAGAAAACTATAACTTGAAAATAGATATTTGGATTCAGCATCTGGAATGGTCAGGTTATCTACAATAGTGAGATTGTTGCGCTCTTCTTGAGGAGTTTTGTGAGAAGTAGGTGCAATACGGACAACAGGTTGATGAATTGGAGGAAATGGAGAATGAATAGGTTGTTGATGGAGTGGAATAGGCAACAACGGTGTGCTGATAATAGTAGAGCACTCTTTAGCATAGTGTCTGAAAAGCTAGCAACGATAACATTGGATTTTTGGATTTTTCTGCTCTTGGCCTACGTGGATGGAAAGGATTGGACGAATTGGACTGAGGCTTCTTGGCATTTGCAAATTGCAAGGAGTCTTCTTGCGTAGATGGAACCTTAGTCTTGTGCAGAGACTCCAGTCTGATACGATCTATGGTGTCTTCAAAATTGAATTCGTCAACTTTTCCTTCAAGAAAAGTAACGAGACTGATGTAAGAAATAGACATGCTATTCAATAGGATACAAACCTTTTCATCTTCAGAAATGGAAGCTCATGTGGCAGCCAAGTCATCCAAAATATCTTTCATATTTCTGATGTGAGCATCAACATCGTCCCTTTCATGCATTTCAAAATCATGCAACTTTTTGCAAAGGAGAACTTGATTAACTGCTGTGGCAGAGTAATACCGCTTGGTTAGAATTGTCCATGTGTCTCTTGCAGTAGCAGCATCTTTGACCAACTTGCCTACAGTGTCCCCAAGACTAATACAAATAAGTATTCGGGCCTTGAGATTTTGACCTTTACCAATGGCTGGGGCATCATCCCCTTGCACACTTTTCACCATCGTCACCAAGTTTTTTCTCAAAATTCTTGGGATCCATCAGATGCCAGAGATCATTATCTTGAAGAATCATCTGCATTTGCCATTTTCAGAGATGAAAATTCTTGCCATCAAACGTCCATCATCCTCCAGCCTGGTTGGCTACCGGCAGTGCCAGTGATGAAGTATATGAGACAGAGAAGAAAAAAAAGAAAAGGGGGGAAAGAAGAAAGAGATAGAAGAATGGAAAAGATTTTTTTTTTTTGTTTGGAGTGCGGTTTAGACGGTTTCACTTAGCTTATCGTTGGCCCATAACTGAAGGAAGAAGAAAGAATACAACAGGATTAGAAAAGAAACTGGATTTATATTGATATCAGATCAGATGGAATATATCACGTTGGCTTCAAAGAAAGCCAACTAAAAAAGGAACTAAAAAGGGAACACTTGCAGAAGACAACTAGAAGAATACTTGCAGAAAAGTCGTATTTAATTAAAGTGGGACTCATTCCATTCCCATTTTTTTTCGGAACCCTGTTAATTTACACAAAAAGAAGCACCCCGACCCGAAAACTGGCCATAATTGGAATTTTTGTCTATTAGTGTGCATCCAAGCTTTTCTTCCAATTTTCTTGGATAGCGTGTCGAGAACAAGAACAATGCAACGCAAACATGCATTAGACCTATCAAGTTCTAATTGAAAAAGATTCTTAGCTGAACATTTTGGCTCTATTTTCTTAGGTGGGTAGACAATAGATCACAAATTCCAACAAAAATTATGCAAATTGTTTACTTAATCACCCAAAAATACTAGTTTTGAGATACCTTATATTTATAAATGGGCTCATTACAATATATATTACAGTGGGTGAAGAGACCATAGTGGTCGTATGGGCACAATCATTACACCCTCTTCACACATGAACCACCTAGTGCAAAGGGCGCGTGGAGCTCTCTCCTAGTCACGGAGCAACTTACAGACGATAGAAATTTGTATGAGGAGTTCCTTTATGGGCCATGTGCTTGTATGTCCAACTGATGTTACCGCCCTCTTCTCGGCACCTTTCTTTAATGAACTGATCTTTTCATTGCTCCCAAGCATGTACTATTTGGTCGAGATAAGGACTGCAAGAGACAAAATAAAATTAGTCAAGTGATGCTACATGCAAAAAAAATAAAATAAAACACAGTTCTTAGGGCCATTTTTGGAAAATACAGGCATGAGAAAGGCAGCTCAGAGGGAAAAAACGAGGTTTTAGGTTAGAGGCCTTTCTCGCCGAAAAAAGGCGTTTCAAAAGCTTAAAAATGCAAGTTTTAGGGGATATTCTTCTAATTCGTGGAGTCGAAAGGCAAAAATTTCAAAAGTTTAAAACGCAGTTTTATGGAATAGAGGCCTTCGACCAGCGAAGTCGAGAAAGGCAGCCAAAGCCGTAAACGTTAGTTTATAGTCATATCTTTCTCGATCATGAAAGTCGAGAAAGGCGTACCAAAGTTAACGCAAGTTTTATGGTTGAGGTCTTTCTCGACCGGGTCGAAAGGAAAGGCTCGATCCATAAAACCTCGTGTTTTCGCGAGTCCGCCTCTTCGACTCGCGAAGTCGAAAGGCCTTCGACCCCTAAAACTGCGCAAGTGACCGCCTTCTCGACTTTCGAAATGGAAAGGCGCGCTACAAAGTTTAAAAATGCAAGTTTGAGGGCCTTTCTCGACTCGCAAGTCAAAAAAGGCAACTCAGAGTAAAAAAAGGGCAATTTCAAAGCTCAGAGTCTGAGAAGGTCGAAAATGAGTAACCTTCAAATATCCTATGTATTTTCTATGAAAAAATACCCTCCCCATAAATTTCCTACGTATTTTCCATAAAAAATAGACCCTCCCTATGTATTATCTAATGGACACATATCCAATGGACCCTCCCCCTTTTTTGTGTCCCCATTTTGTGTCTTGAACCTTCAAAATGGGTTAAACAAGGTGTAAATTATATCATGATCTACGCAAAGTTAAATTTTTACCTAAGGTCAACGTAAGGTGTAAAATATGATTATACAAGCACACATATAAACACAACCATGCTATCAATTTGCGACAAAAATTCAAATATTTACATGGGCCGACACTAATAAAATTATAGCCCAATTAATGGTATGTTTATAATATTTTAATGTAACCAGCTTTTTTTTCCCATTAACCTTAGAAAAATAACCCATTAACCTTAGAAAAAGAACCCATTGTCCACACTATATCACACTCTATTATTATTCTGCTTTTTTCTCTATCTATCTTAATATTTGGCTTTTTTTTTCTCCCAGCTCTTAAGTTAGAAATTTGAAATTGAAAAGGGGGGGAGATTTTCGAAATTTGAAATTAAAAAGGGGGGAGATTTGGTACATACCTTTTGAGAAGAAAAAATTTGGAACACTTACGAAATCGTGGCTGGCTATGGCGAACTCTCAAGATCTTGGCTATGGCATGGAAGCGGAGCTGTGCTATCCAAGAACCATTTCCTTTCATCTGCTGCGTTGCATAAGATCTGTCCTTGAATCCGTGATTCGTATTCCAAAGCCAAGGGAACCAGTTTTGCACTGCATAAGAAGCTCGGAAGCCAGATTTTCAGAGCCGGATTTCCTGAGCTGAGCCAGATTGGCAAAGCTCGGCTTGAGCCGTGATTACTCAGAGAGGTTCGGATTCAACAGCAGCAACTTCGGGCTTCCTGCAGGACGGATTCATCCCACAATCAAGATCGGATTTGCTGTCGGACACATCCAGCTTGGATCGGATTTAAACGCCACAGTCAGGAACCGGACCTCTGGAGCCAGAATAGCATGCAATCTTGCGCAGGTCGGTTAGCAGGTGCCAGATTCGTTGATGCCAGGAAAGCTTGCAGAGGTCTTCGGCTTAACCGATCTATAATTTTCGGCCCTCCTTAGAGATATTCAACCCTCGTTTCAGATTAAAACGTCCCCTCTTCCCAAATCAGTGCTGTCGGCCCTCATCTATCTGCTCGAACCTGTTCTTTTTTTCCTGAGCCGGATTTCCAGAGCAAGATGCGAGGAGGTCGAGAGCAATTCTGAAGCGGTCGAGGCGAGGCGAGGATTTCCAAGCCCTTTCTTCATCTGGCATCATCGTATCAGAAGAGCAACTGCCGGTTTCAAAATACCTGTTGTGGCGGCCGTAGTATAAAAAGAATTCCGATCCGCTGGCAAAAACCGCCTCGACCGTTGTGGCGGACGTAGTCTGATTGAAAAATGTGAAGGAGAGATCAGAAACAGGGGAATTATCTGAGGATTTTTAAGCGAAAAGGAGAAGCATAGTCCAGTGGAGCAAGATCCAGTCCAGCAATTTGTTGTAGAGCAAGATCCATCTACCCATTTTGTATTTCCTTTTGTGCTTTCCCTCGCAACTTTTTGGTCGATCCATGGCTTCCCCTTTAATCCTATCATGCTACAGATGTGGGCTTTGGATTCCTGATGTAAAATCATTTTGAGAAACTACGTAAAAAAACCACGACCCTTTGATGGATCGATTGCTTTTGATGCCTGCGGAAAACACGGCAAAGAAAAACACAAGAGCGCGAGTTCCATGGCGTGCTCGTATCCAAAATTCGACCACCAATTTAGCCACAGGTATGCCTCCTTATTCCCCGTTCTCTCATCACAACATAATCTATTTGCATTCTTTGATTTGCAGGCATGTTTGTGGAGGCTCCTATTGATCGGATCATTCCGCATCTCACCCATTCATCTCACCCATTCCACGTCTTTTCAAAGAAAATTTGGCCCTGCCGGAAGTGCCGGCCTTATGCCTTATGCCTTCTCGACTTGTGAGTCGAGAAGATTGAGAATAATAGTATTTAATTTAATACTAGTCATTATTGATCCAAATCGGCTTGCCCATTCTATACTCATGCCAAAGGAGTAAAAAATTTTGTTGTCATTATATTTAATATAATAATAATTTAGTTTATTAATGTATTTTTAATATTTATTTATTAATAAAGCTATAGTTATTAATACTTATATATTTATTCATATTTATTATTATTATTATTTATTTTATTTATTATTTTGGAAAGGGTGGGGGGACCCCTTTGCCCCTCCCTCTCCTCTTTTTTATTTATTATTTGGAAAGGTTGGGGGGAGACCCTTGCCCCCCTTTGCCCCAACCTCTCCTCTTTTGCCCCTTTTGCTCTTCTCTACCCTCCCCTCCTCGTTTGCCTCTTTGCTCTCTCTCCCCCTGCCCCTTCCCTCCCCCCTCCCCCTTTCCCTCCTCCTCCTTCCAACGTATCCCCTCCCCGTCCTCCTTTGCCCTTCTCTCCTCTCCCCTCTTCTTCCAACTTAGCGCCTTCCCCTCTTCTTCCAACTTAGCCCCTTCCCCTCTTCAACCTGTGGCCCCTCCCTCCTTCTCCTCCTACCCTTCTCCCCCTCCCCCTGAGATTCGAGAAAAATTCCTAAAATTCCCAAAATTCGAGATTTGTCCCACTTTAATTAAATACGACTTAGAAGAAATAAACTGACCTGGAAGAACTCGATGATGAGCACGTCTTTGATCTTCCTTTTATAGGCTAGGCTTTTGAAACAGATACTACTATTTTTGGCAACAAGTTTGTGCAATAAAGAAAAGGAATTGAATCAACCCAAATAGCTTCTTTTTAACTCTTTGCATGCTGATCTGGCTTTGATTCTCAACATGCAATTCCATTATTGAATGCTCACCCACAAAGAAGTTCTATCTGCCATGCAAATATCTAATGTTCGCATCGCAAGGAAATGGCCAACTGCCAAAATATTTGCAGTCATTTTGGGCTATCGGAAGCAATTATCGAATTTGAAACAAGATACTTCTAAGTCCCCAAAATCACTTGTCACATGAATAGTGACGCATCATAGCATGTTTAAGCAGTGAGAATAAACGTGAAGATTGAGTTTTGCATTGGCAATTAGATTTTTTGAAAAACAAATTCTAAAATCTAATCTTAGATGTGAGGAATATTAAAGAGTTGGATACGGTATGCATTATTTGTGATGTTCCTTACAAAATATACGGCGCCCGGCCGTATTCGTAGGAAATCCCCTGTCTGGTCCTTCGACCGCACGGGCCCTCTGTCTATCCTGCACTCCAGGGTACCCCTAGTGCGGGAAGGGGACACGAAGGTGTCTTGCACGCCCTTCACCTATGGGCTCCTATCACAGCGGAAGCATAAACAACGTCAGAACTAGCAATAACAATATGTCATGTTACCTCGAAGGGTAGCGCATCCACATATCCGTAACTACAACAGAGATAAACATATGCCATAAAACATGCGAGCTCCTACCCAAGGCTCAGACTCATGGGGAGGTAGACTGACGGCTAGGCCTCAAGATAGAGCAGACCGAGTCATAACAATGGCGAGGCTGGCTTGAGACAATGGCTAGAGTTGACCACTCCATCTGCCCCTCCTGTGCATACTTTGCAGATTGGCTAAATCGGGCTCTGGCATGACTCTAGCCTTCCGGATACACAATCTCATGGCATCACCCATCGAGACTACTCCGGGTTGCATCTCCCCAGTCCGTTGAGGCAGGAAGGGTTGCATCTCCCCCTCCTAGGGTCTAGAGGTTCCACGGGCGGCTAGAGAATCGTGGCGACACACGATTCGTCCCCGACTTAACCCCCCAAAACAAGAGCCAGGATGTCATCCTGAGAGGCAGTGCGACACCATTGCCCCAGGAGGTGTCGGACCCATGCCTGGCCCACACGAAGTGACAGGCCATAAGCCTAGCCCGCTATGGGGTCCCCAGTAGCCACGCTCAGCAGGGACCCTCCCTCCCCGTATCTCCTCTAGCCCCGTTATGTTGTGCTGAGTCACACCATAGCCCCCGTAGCCCGGTGGGTTCCTATGCATAGGCCGCATAATAATAGGAAGTAAAGGGACTAAACTAGGAGCATCACTACGTAATGGCTACTAGGTCTCTACCCCCCTTCCCAATACAAGAGGAGCAAACATGATCAACCAACATCACATAACATCATATCATGATAATCATCAGAATAACATCTAACCTAATCATACATATCTAACTTACAGTTAGGGTTTCTTGATTAGGGTTCAAGATGTTGAATAAGGGTTCTAAGATGGCTCTACTCTAGATACAAAATACTAACTCATCTGGAGTGCTAACTTCCAGATGAACTACTAAGAACACTACTCCAAATACCTGCTCCCGAAGCACTCCCATGGTCCTCGAAGTGGTCGAAGCCGTGCTCACTCCAAGATCGTACCTCTAGGGTTAGGGTTTAGGTTAATATAGGTTAGGGTCCACATGGGATGACACGTGGCTCCACGTGGCTCCAGTGGGACATGGCCATGTGGCGGTTGCCCAATAGGATAAGGCCTTGTGGAAAATGGGCCTTATCCTAAGGTTATCTAAGTTATATACTTAACTTATAGATATGCACCCCTGCCACTTTCTAAGGTATACAAGGCTTACAAAGTAGACTTGTATAGTGACGGGCCCGAAAATATACGTATTTATAGCGTATATTTCCCTAGAATGTCACATTCTCCCCCCAGGATAATGCTGTCCTCAGCATTACGCTAAGGTGACGAACCTACACTACCCCTGCAAAACAACATAAGTATACAACTTAGATTTAACTGAAATGATCAACTTCCCATTTAAACAGTTAACATGTAATATAGGCTATATTTGTACCCATGCAAAATTATATAGCCTTAACAAGAATACTCCTTATAATAAGTCAAAACATTATCACAAAAGTTATTAAAGTTCATAATTTAAGTCTAATTCATGGCTCCCCCATCTCCACATAATGCGCTCCTCCTCGATGCTCCCCTATCACTGGCCTGCACGAGTAGCACATTACGTTAGTTTAGTTAATAAGTTTGTGGTTTTAGGGGACCACCCCCCTAATTATCTCCTTGAGCCGAACTACTAGCTCAAGGTTACCCTACTACCTTGCACTCGATCATGGCCCCATAAGGATTTGAGCTTAAGGACCATTTAAGATGATCCTATCATTGCCCATGATCAAGTGTTACCTCCCCTAGATCGAGGGCGCTTCTGCAAGAAGAAAATAATACAAAAGAAGTTGAGTGCATCACGTACATTTCCTAGGAGGTCATCCATTCCAGTACTATTCCGACACAAGGCCAAGCTAAAGCAAATGTCTACGCAATGAAATATAGCAGAAATAATGAGCCCAAAAAAGACATAACTCTTTGACGATACCACTTACAAAATTTGTGCTAAAATTCTGGCTAATCGAATCAAAGGCTTCTTCCAGAAAATGTTAGTTTGCATCAATCTGCTTTTCTGCCAAACAGATTCATTTTGGATTATTACATTGCTGCCACGGAGGGTATACATTGGGCTAAAATTTCAAACCAAAATTGTGTTCTCTTGAAGCTTGATTTCTTCAAAACCTTCTACACTGTTAGGTGAGATTTCTTAGAATTAGCCCTTAAAAATATAGGCTTCCCTACCAAATTAACTAATCTAATTATGGGACTGAATGCTAGAACTCAGTCTTCTATCATGATCAATTATTCACTTGGTAAATTCTTTTTATTACAAAAGGGAGTGAGGCAAGGTTGCCCTCTTACTCCTTACCTTTCTATTGTGGTTGTTGAATAGCTCACAAAGGCAATCCTTCATCACCAAAATATTGGGAATCTTAAGGGTCTAATTAGGCCTGATAATGTGAATTAGTTGACTTTACTTCAATATGCAAATGGTTCTTTTAGCTTTTTGAACAATGCATTAGCAATCTTGAATTCTTCCTAAAGATTATTAATAGCTTTAGTGCTGCTTCTGGGATCTATCTAAACTTGCAAAAATGTGTTATTATTGGTAGTTATCCTATTGTTTAAATTTGGTTTTTCCGGGGTTCCGAAAACTTTTTGGATTTTTTTCTGGGTTGGTTTTTCTAAGGTTTTTAATGTTTTGGCTGCCGGAAAAGATTTCCGAACTTCCAAAAATCGGGCATATCAGCTGCAATATGATTTCAAAAAGTATGTTCATTTTGGGGCCGATGGATTATGATCTACACGGATGCGTTATCTTCGGCATGCCTGCCACGGTTGCTCGGATATGGAATAGGGATGAAGATTTCTTATTTTCAAGGTATTCGAGTAGGCGTCTGGATCGACATGCAGACGGCTGATGGAAGATTGTTCGTGGTGCAGGTATTCAGAGTTCCAGATCCGGCTATGGTTATGATGCAAAGGCTCCAACCAGTTCTTTCAAGTTGGAGACGAGGCGGCGGCTATGGTTATGATGCAAAGGCTCCAACCAGTTCTTTCATTATTAGTTCTAAATAGTCGCATTCGTGATTGCATTTTTCAAGCAGGGCGCCTACTGTAAGCAGGGACGATGCTGCATCACCATCCAGCTCTTCTTTTTATAAAGCCGATTTCGATGATCCTCCTAAAGTTTTGATGTAAGCAGGGTTATGGAGCTTGGAGCAACGACATCATTTTTCATCACAGATAAGGCAAATCCGGTGAGACCTCATTTGCTCACGGAATCGATAAGAACAGAGGCCGGTCTGGGCTAGAAGAATGATTATTCTTTCTTTTTCCTACTTCTTCATTCTTTAGCCTTTATTCTACTTCTGATTTGTTCTAACACTTTTGCTTCGTTCTACAGCTCTTCTTGAACCAGTAGCTGGTGCTCAGAGCAGAGTTCAATTCCCTGCCATCTTCTAAAATAAGGCATAGAATATTCTGTCAGCTCAGGGAGCTGTTGTGACAGGCAGTAGCTCTTTTGGCATCATTTGTCCCAATGCCGGATCAGATCATGGTTATTGGAATCCTCACCATGGCTATTCTATATTTTGCAACAGTTCTGTATGCCTGATTATCACCATGGCTATTTCTACATGTCCTAATGGAGGATCGTTTGCCACTGTAGATGGAGTCCCGCAGATCTTCTCTTCGCAATTTAGAGATCCTGTAAGCTTGATCCTTTCTCTACTATCTTTTTTTCGACACATCAAGCTATTATCCTGGTAGCTTTTATCGTTGTCTGTCAAAAGTGCAATGCTCAAAAGTATTCCTACTTATCTGAATATTGTTGCAGCATGCAGGATACTATAGTATGCCCTACTGTTAGACATGGATGCATGCCAGTCTTCGCAGAATTTCTTCACCAACGGGTTTTGTACATCAAAGTTTCTGTTGCATCAAGAGGCAAGGATTTTAGGCATAGTTCATCATGCCTAGCATACAGTTTCCCATAATCTGAATTTGACTTAGTGATTTTAGGCCTCAGTTTTACGTTCTGGATGCATGCCAGTGCAAGGCAGACAAGAGGTCGGCAAGGAGTCTCATCCATTTGTTTCCTTTTCCATCATAAAATCTCTACCCTTTTGATTTTAGCCTATAGCTTCAACCCAATCTTATGAGCAAAGTAGGTACATAAATCATGCCTCTAGAGTATTCCATCTGAAATTGCTTCATACTGTGCAGGACATTAAAAAATTGCCTGAGCCCTTCAGTGTGCTCATGTGCAGCTATGACATATTTTCAAGGAGCATGTATGTTCCATTGAGCTTGCACCATGGAGATAAAAGTTCAGATTCAGGCAGATCAATGAAGGTTGACCAGCCTGAGAGGCCTAAGTCCAGATGGAGGAATGCTGGACGTTGTTCAATCATTGAGGTAAGATTGACTTATTCAGAAAACATAGAATGCACTAGAAAACATAGAATACACTTCATTTTCATGCAAAAGCAAAAAGTTTTCAATAAGGTAAGAAAACATAGAATGCACTAGAAAATGCGAAAGCAAAAAGTTTTCAATAAGGTAAGCTCAGAAGTTATATGTAGTTGATTGATTAATACATGAATGTTATGTAACTACCATTTTAAAGAACGAGCATTTGATGGAGCTGCTATAGAGTTTGACATACAGTTCTTTTAAATATCTGAAATGACTTACCCTTCTTGCTTACAGGACATTCAAAAAACTGTAAGATATGAAATATTTTTGAAGACCATGCATGTCCCACAGGGGTTGCAGCTGCAGGTATATCCTATTTGCTTGCATGGCTGAGAAGGCCTATCAATAAAGACTTCCAAATTCATACAAGATACTATAGTTCCATGCACATGCTTAAAGTTGGGGATAAGGTGCCCCTGCAGGCCTTCTGATCTCCAATTACGAATAGTGCTGCAATGTGGGGAGGAACAAACAAGGTCACTTATTAGCATCTCATGTGCGTATGCAAGTGTGAAAGCTTTGTAGCATAGAAAGTATATTGCTACATTATTGTACTCTGGCAATCTTAAGATAGATGGCACTGAGAATGATGGAAGTAAAAAAGGTTTGAAGTCAAGAAAGGTGGCAATCTTTGAGTTCATTTTAGATAGATGACACCGAGATTGAATAACCCCATTGGAAGCAGTCTTCTCATCTCTAATTTCAATATGATGCTGTTACAAATACAATAAACCACATTTTGCCATCATGAAGCTTATTGAGATGCTTTTGTTTGTTACATAGGTCATCTCTATTTTCAATACGGTCCCATTACAGATATAATAAACTGCATTTTGCCCTCATGAAGCTCATTGAGATGAATCAGCTATTTCATATAGGAACACAACATTTATTATGGAAACGATTTTGTACATCTCAACTTCATAACTCCTATTTAGGTTTTGTTTGTTACATGGGTCTTTCTAATCAACTATTTGATATAGGAACATGGAAACAATTTTATACATCAACTTCATAACTCCTATTAGGTAAGTTTGTTTAAATGGGGCGATAGTTATGAGAACCAAATTATTAGCTTTGCAAACAATGATTACATCTATAAATAGCTCTACCTCACTATCTACCTCAATAGATTTCGGAGAAAACCAGCTATATTCGATCTTGGTTGACCTTTCACCCCTAGCCAGAAAGAGCCGCTAAAATGTCAAGACCGAGATCTTCAAAAAAGCACAAACTTGATCCATATGGGATTCAAATTTTAATTGTCTAAATGTGCCTTGCAATATCACTTGCATATCGAAGTGTCAAACAAACTTTGAACTCATCTTTTCTTCCTGTTCCGATGCTATAAGAGAAAATGCATGAACAAATGCAACAGTGATTGTCATCGCCACTTTGCACTTGCCACATGAAAATGAGGATTTGCATACCAATCTTGCACAACAGTCAAAGTGAGTAATAATCATGTGGCAACTTTGTAACTTTTGGGGTAACTTCGAGCTAGAATAACTTCTATAATCATCTAACATCCACTACCACATAATGCAAGTATATCCCCTTTCCCTCTTTTGGCCCCAAATTCAAATCTCATTGTCATTCAATGTTGTTTTACAAACACACTTGCATATCAAGAAAGAGCCCACCCATGTTGCTCCATGTGTACAAGTACCGAAATAGGCATAAGTAATGTCACCATATTAAGTTACATTCGACAATGAGAGAGAATGCTTCCTCTAAAGACATCTTTGAGAATACAATCTCCAAGAATAAGAAAAAAAACCTGGTCTCAATGTTGGTTTAACATCTTAGCTAGAAAAGGCATTGTAAGAAATGGTGCGACAAAACTTAGCTATTTAATCAATCTTAGCATAAAATCATTGAAATAGAAGTACCAATACAATGGAATATCCATAATTGAACGCCTATAACTGAACGTCAGATATGGAATTTGACATCTATAATTGTTTAGACATGGTAAGGCTCGACAATTGGTAAAACAATAGGCTAGCCCAAATTTACCAAATAAAGACAACGTAGTGTAATATATCTATGCTTCAATCTTAAGTTCAAATTCATAATCCTGGAGATATTGGCTTCGTATCTGGTGAATTCTTAAGAACCTTGCCGCCCCCCCAAGGTACGCTGTTTATTCTAACCAAAGATGGAACAACAAACTCTTCAAGTTGCTGCTAAAGCCCGACAGCGCAAACAACAAACAACAATGTACATTGACAGCTGTAATATTAATGTAAAAAGGAAATGCATATATATATATTCACTAATAGACTCACCACTAATATTTCCGATCACAATAAATAGAACATCATTCTTTATAGTGGTATTGATGGATTTGTGTATGTAATCAAAGCCTCAATCAAGGGATGGAGTATGCTAGGAATATTTTCTTAACATTTCTATCAATTTCATATCATGATGCATTTCAAGATGTAACTAGAGGCGACTCTTTCGCATTTCTATTACATAGCAAATCAACACAACATATGCCACTCACACCCACACTCACTTTCACACCTTCCTTCCTTTTTAGCATTTGTCAAATACAAAAATCGCCACATTCTTCATAGTGGCCAACAATCAAAGAACCACAATTTCAAATTGTAGTAAAGCCCGGCAACGCCGGGCACCATAACTAGTTAGGAATTAAGAATATTCGCCTTTGCAATACGTGGCCACCAGGCTATTCTCTGTATAAATATAGACATGTGAATGAAAACAAACGGACGTGAGAGAACGAAACGCTTGTTTTCCGACTTTGATGAGCGTTTCCTTTGCTGTGATTCCCAAATCTGTTCATGGTATCAGAGCTCTGGAAAAACAATCTGGTCTGGTTGATTTTGTTCTGAGACAAAAATAGTTACAGCATATCTGTTTTTGATCGAAGTCCCGAGTGGATTGAGTGGTCCTTTCATCACTGTCTTATAAAAATGTCTAGTCTTCAGATTGACATCAAAAGTATTGAAAAGCTTGACAGAACCAATGCCAGGTACTGGTTCTGGAGAATGCAAAGCATTCTTGAGGAAAGAGACTGTTGGGGAGTGGTGTCTGGTGAAGACCCGAGACCCAAAGAAGATGAAGGCGATGATGGTGATGATGGTGACGTAGAGGAATCTGAGGCTCAAAAGGTGAGCAAGGAACTTGCGTCATGGATCAAGAAGGATAATCGAGCGCGCACCACGCTCATTTTTGGGCTGAAAGATGCTCAAATTCCTTTGGTGAGATTGCAGCTAACAGCAAAAGATGGCTGGGAGTGTTTGAAAAGGACTTTCAAACAGAGCTGCCTGAGTGAGAAGTTGTATCTCTGGAAGAAGTTCTTTAAAGCTAAAATGAAGGAAGGAGAAAATCCTGAAGAACACATCACAAAGATGCAAGCCCTTGCATCACAACTAGGGGCATTGAAACACAGAATTCAAGACGAAGATCTAGGCATGGCAATTCTTGTGAGCCTGCCCAAATCCTATAGGTCTCTAAAACAGACTTTAGGATGCCAAGAGAAGAAACTGCAGTCATCGGTTGTCATTGGAGCTATTCTTCAGGCAAGTCATCTTGATGATGACGATGAAGATGAGAATGATCAGGAAGAATGCAATTTTTCAAAGGCATCTTCTGGACAAAGCCGAGGTCCTCCTGAATGTTGGAAGTGCGGGATAGTTGGTCACATTGCTAGGTTTTGTAGATCCCGGCATACTCAAGAAGAAAAAAAACAAGGAGGCACATCATCATCTTCAAATAGGTCTCAGAAGCAGCAGGAACATGTTTCCAAACAAGATTCTCAAAGTAGTAAGTCAGGTCATGGTGATGTCCCAAAGAAGCAAGTCCGCTTCCAGAAGAGGTGGACAAATCAACGACCAAAAGCTCAGCTTGCTGAAGATAATAGCTCACAAGAGTTATCGGATCCAGAAGGAGACTTGGCGTGCTTTGATTCATCAGACTTGCACAATGAAGCTGTTCAGTTTGGAATTGAAGATCCAGATGCATGTGAGTTTCCCCAGTTTAATAACTCGCAAGAGTCATCGATCCCTCGGCGGAGACCTGGCGTGCTTTGATTCAGCAGACTCAAACAGTGGAGTTGTTCAGTTCGGAATTGAAGATCCGGATGCATGTGAGTTTCCTCGTTCTAGACATCATGGCTGGAAAGATTTTTTGGCTAATCGATGGGCTGCTGCAACTCAAAGCAATGATAGAAAACTCAGAAGTAGAAGATGTGAAGAGGAGATCTGTAAATTGTCTGATTGTGGAAGTTGAAGGGCCTGACAATTTGGATAATGTGAAGTGCTCTGTCAATTGCCTCATTGCCGAAGTTGGAGAGCGTGACCTGGAACTTGTCTCTGATGCTTGCATGGCTGCTGCTCCTGAACGCAAAGTCTGGACTCATGACAGTGGTGCGACTCATGTCATGACTCCTAATCGGCATTGGTTCTCTAAATTGGAAGGGGTGCCACAAGGAAAATATGTGAATGGCATTGGCTCTGGGTTAAAAATCTCAGGCCAAGGCGCACTGGATATTTGCATGCATGCACACATGCAAACCATGCATAATGTTTTGTATGTCCCTGGTTTGAGGAAAAATTTGCTTGCAGCCTCCAGACTTGCAGATGTTGGCATTGGGTCTGTGATACATGCAGAGAACGCCACTCTTATGGACTCACAACATCGTACACTAGGCACATGCAAACGAATTGGGTACTTGTATGAATTTTCTGAGATTCCAAATTCTCCAGGTTGTGCTCTTGTAGCTGAACCATCCTGTGCTGAGCTGGAACTATGGCATCAAAGACTTGGGCACATCTGTGAAGCCAGAATGCGTGTGCTTCTTCGAGATCATATGGTAGAAGGACTCAAATTCTCCGCTAGAGCTCATTTGCGTGTCTGTGAAGGTTGTGTGATGGGAAAACAGACACAAAAGCCTTGCCTAAAAAAGCGTCCACCCAGTACACGAGCCACCAACAAACTGGATATCATTCACATGGACGTGGCTGGTCCTATGCCCAAAACACTGTGGGGACATAGGTACTTCCTTCTCCTGGTTGATGATTTTTCAAGATACACAATTGTGTTCCTGTTGAAAAGCCGAGATGAGGTTCCTGACGTAATTCATCTTTGGCGTCTTCAAGTGGAACGGGAACACAAAGCCACAATTGGAAGTATTCGATGTGATAATGCGAAGGAAAATATATCCTATCTGTTCACCCATTATTTGCATGCGCATGGTGCTATTCAGCAGCTGACCATTCCATATGCTCATCACCAAAATGGTGTGGTTGAACGGAAGATTCGCACAATCAAGGAATCAGCCTGGAGCATGCTCAAGTTTTCAGGTCTTCATGAGCGTTTCTGGGGTGAAGCCATCTTGACAGCAGTGTATTTGCAAAATAGAGCCCCCATCAGAAGGCTTTCCTCGGAAAAACACCGGCCAAACTTTGGGTGGCATCAAACCTCGTGGGTTGGTCATCTTCGTGTTTTTGGTTGCCCTGCCTATCCTCATATCTCTTCTGAAGTCCGTAAGAAACATGATGATCATGCTCGTCGGGCTCTTTTCATTGGCTACTGTATAGACAGCAAGGGATATAAATTATTTGATATCCATTCTCGCAAGGTTATAAAAGCAGAGCAAGTCACCTTTGATGAGCAAGCACTTCAAGACCGTGATTGGTTTGAAAAGCGTAAGGATCCTTCAATCTTTCAAAAACCAAAAGATTCCACACTTTGGCTGGAGATTCGTACATCTGAACCATCCCTCAGTGAGCCTCCTCCGTCATCACTTCCACCTCAGAACCTCCACCATCTCAAGCTATTTTACCTCCCTCCGAGATATCTGATCACTTTGATGAGTCAATTCCCTTGCCAGAACCTCCTTTGTCGGTTCCTGATTCTGCACCATTGCACCGATCATCCTGCCAGCCCAAACCCACTCAACGTTGGTTGGAGTCCCTTGCTCAAAAACGTAACCGCTCCACCGTCTTAGCCACTGCTTGTGCCTCGGAAGCACATCTGGAACCTGGCTGGTGGAAATCAGACTGGCTAGATGAGGTATGTGCTTGTCCTGCTCAAGCAGCTGAGTTCTTGGAGCCCTTGACGTATGCTCAAGCCATGCAGAGCCCCCAAAAATCCCAATGGCAGCAGGCCATGGAAGAAGAAATTGCTAATATGGATGAAACTAATGCGTGGACGTTGGTCCCTCTGCCTCCAGGTCGCAAACCAGTTTCCAACAAATGGGTCTTTCGCATCAAGTCTGATCCTTACAATCCTCATCAACCTCGGTTCCGTGTTCGGATCGTCGCAAAAGGCTTCTCTCAAAAACCAGGTATTGATTTTGACGAAACCTTTTCTCCTATTGCTAAATCCACATCTATCAAAGTTGTGCTGGCCCTTGCTACTCAACTTGATTGGGACATCGATATGATGGATGTCAAGGCAGCATTTCTCCACGGGGACTTAGAGGAGGAGATTTTCATGACTCAGCCAGAAGGTTTTGCAGATCCTGTCAATTCCACCGCAGTATGCAGACTTCATAGAGCTATTTATGGGCTCAAACAAAGTCCCAGGCAGTGGTACAAGAAGATGGACAAATTCCTGAGAAGCATTGGTTTTCGCAGGTGTGTAAGTGAGTGGAATGTCTATGTTCTCCCTCACTCTGATCAGACTGTCATTTTGGTATTATATGTTGACGATCTCATCATTACCAGCAATTCTCCATCGCAATTAGCACATGTCAAACAGCAGCTGCACCAAGTTTTTCGCATGACCGATCTTGGCCCCATTCACACCTGCCTTGGTCTTCAAGTTTTCCGCAATCGGGCTGAACGCACACTTCTCTTGCATCAGTCCAATGCCATTGCTAAACTTTGTCAACGCACTGGCATGTTTCATGTTACCCCTAAAGATACTCCTGCCGCTTCTTCTATTCGCCTCACCAAATCCATGGAACCCTCGAACTCGGAAGATCTCGCACTCATGAATCAAATTCCCTATCGAAGTGTTGTTGGCAGTCTGCTCCACATAATGGTTCATACTAGGCCTGACATTGCTCAAGCAGTAGGTGCTGTTAGCCGATTCATGTCCAACCCTGGTCCTGAGCATTGGCAAGCCACTAAGCGTATCATTAGATATCTGCGGGGGAGTATGAATGAAGGCTTGCTTTACAGACCAGATTCTAATGATCCGGAGGTTGAATTAGTTGGCTTTGTGGATGCGGATTGGGCAGGTGATCCGGATAGTAGGAGATCTGTAACTGGTTTTAGCGTAATGCTACATGGTGCAGCAGTTACTTGGGTCAGCAGTAAACAAACCAGTGTGGCAATGTCATCTTGTGAAGCGGAATACATGGCAACCTCTGCAGCAGTAAGAGAAGTACTTTGGATGAGACAATTTCTTGGTGAGTTGGGGTTCACTCAAAGACGGCCTACAACTATATACAATGATAATCGAAGCAGTATAGCTCTTACAGCTAATCCAATTCTGCACAAACGATCCAAACATATTGGCATCCATCACCATTTTACTAGAGAAAGGGTGGAAGATGGGACTGTTGAAATGGAGTATCTTCCCTCTGACGAAATGCCTGCAGACATTTTGACAAAACCAGTCATTAAGGAAGCTTTCCTCAGACACAAAGAAACCTTGGGATTAAGTAACCTTGGGATTAAGTAAGTAGTCTCTGGTTCAAAGGCGAACGGGGGAGTATTAGGAATTAAGAATATTCGCCTTTGCAATACGTGGCCACCAGGCTATTCTCTGTATAAATATAGACATGTGAATGAAAACAAACGGACGTGAGAGAACGAAACGCTTGTTTTCCGACTCTGATGAGCGTTTCCTTTGCTGTGATTCCCAAATCTGTTCAGTAATAATAACCCGCCAGACATTTGGGAATTAAATGCATTGCAGCTAATCAAGCCACAACTCTTTTGGGAATGCCTCTGGCTCTAGACATTAGCACCAAAAATGTATGGTTTTCAATTGTTTCTAAAATTAGGAGGAAATTAAAAAATTATGGCAGTTGTTTATCCCTGATCTATTATTATTTCCTCTGTCATTGCAAGTTCTCATATCTATTTTTCCTCTGTTTTACTTGCCCCTCAATGTATCTACCAGCAACTCGAGAGAATTGTTAGGAATTTTATTTGGGGGAAAAATCATCTGGTGAGTTGGAAATATATCACTCGAAATAAGATATGTGGTGGTCTTGGTTGTAAGAACTTGCTTTTACAAGGTTATGCTTTGGCAGGCAAATACATCTAGAAAACTTTATTCAATCAAAATAATCCTGCTACAAAATTTATTTTACTGGTTGGGGAAAAGCTCTATTGAAGGTCACCCTCCTTAAAACATTATGTTCCATCTTCAGCTTTTGGTAACATTAAACCTGCTGCAAATACATCTCCTCTTATGAGGAATATGATCCATTCTTGGAATAAGGCCTCTAAGGCCAATCACAACAGCATTAATCTGGCACATCATGACATGAATATCTTCTGAAATCCCACTCTTGCTAAAAGAGATCAAATGCCTGGCAATTAATCATCCTAAGGTTTACAGAAAATGGCATGGCTTCAATATTTGCAAAGTTGATGATCTATGGTATAATGGTAGGTGGATCTCATGGACCAGCCAAAATTAGGGGCACCTCCTCTGATAGGACCCTTTTCAATCATATTCTTAACTTGGTGTCTAAGTCTAATCTTGATGCTAATATCAGATGTGAGATTTATTGATCTTATAAAGATAAGAAGATTTACAAGTTATTTTACATTTATGATTTTTTGTGCCACGCTGACATCTCTTCTAAAGCCAGTCTTTACTGGAATATTTCCAAAGGCATAGATACCAGGCTTTTCAGGAATGTGTGGAAATCCTATTGTGCTCCTAAAGTTACATATTTCATTTGGTTGCTTGCAAATAAGAGTATTCCAAATATGGAAATACTCTTTAGACATCACATGCAGGGCAATGCTCCTAATATTACTTCAAGAGTTTCTCCAAATTGCCTCTTTCAATGTTATTTTTAGGAAAATATGGAGCACATCTTTATTTGTCCGAGGTTAACTACTTTCTGGACTTGGTTTGAGTTTCATTTTGGTATATAGACCATTAAACATTGTTGATTTTATTATGACTGATGATGTCTTTAAAAATACTCTATGTTTCACTGCTCTTTGGAATATATGGAAGCATAGGAACAGATAGTTGCATGGTGGTCACAATCACTTCTTCTATTTAAACTAGCGCCTGGCTTCATTCTCTCTCTAGCCCACTTGTCCCATTCTCTCTCTAGTTGAGGCTACCTTGCCTATTATCTCTCTATTGCTTGTGTTGGGTACCTTCTCTCTTTGAAGCTCAGTCAAACACGACTTTGACTGTCCCAGTGCCTATTGTCGGATTCGACTCTGACCACACTAGCACCAATTGCCAAGTTCTAGCAGAGGGAAAATATGCGCATGGTGAGTCGCCTTCAGCTCCTATCCTCTCTTCAAGTCCACTCCAAAAACCTCCTCAGATCTTATCTTCACTCCAAGTCCATTCTAAAAGGATTTTAGCAGTGGCCGGAATCAAACCTCCTACCCATAGCATTGAACCCCTCCAAACATCCCCTGCCAACCACTAGGGACAAGCATCATTTATGCTTTGCTTTCATTCTTTGAACTCTATAGTAACCCTGAGAACTTGCAAAGAGTCCTTTAGTACACACTCCAACTAACCATGGCCAATTGTGTAGACCCCTACCCCGGACCTTACTTGGAGGGAGACATTCCCCAAGCCCAAGCCTAGTGCCCACCGCAAACTGTCGATCTCGTGCATGACGAGCCCGACTGGGAGAACCAAGTAGATGGGCCGCCACGAAGATGGACCCGACCAGACATTAAGGACAGGGAAGAAGCTCCTCCACGAAGAGGGGGCATAGGCCAAAGCTCAATTGACAAGGCCGGCCCGATAGGCTGTGGATAGTTGCTCAGGCCCCACAGTGAATCCAGAATCAGCAAAACCTTGGATACATCTGAAGGCAAAAATTGAGGATAACAGTGCCCGCATTGAAGGACTGACATCAGTGTAGGTTACGTACGCGTACGTTACGTTTTCCATACTTAACGTACCGTACCCATACGTACCCTACGTACTTATTCATTTTGTGCATCAAATACGAAAAAAAAAATTTTTTGGTTTGTTGTTTTTGGTTTTTTGGTTTATAAGTACGGTACGTACTTTATAGGTACGGTACGTACTTTATAGGTACGGTACAAGTACTTTTCAAAAAAAATAAAAAAAATATATTTTTTTTTCCGGTTAACGTACGTACTGTACGCGTACTTTAAACAACAACTTTTGACGACGCTTTTATGCGTTAAACCGCCATCGTGACGTTACCCGTCGCATGACGCACGCTGCATACGCATCGCATTAACGCATGCACGGAAAAGTACGGTACTACACTGACTGACATCGAAGATGCAGTCCTCGATACCCCAGGTCATGAGAATGCAATTGACGACGGACAAATAGCGTACTGCAGAGCTGGAGACCCACACACAACAGGTGGAAGAAGGCCTCTGCTTGGTGCACTTTGAGAGGCAACAGGACAAGCAAGAGCTCACTGCCCTGCGTGCTCGCCTAGACTACCTGTCCACTGCCATGGAAGGTCATAATAGATGACATGCAATGGGCCGCGCAGGAGACGATGGCAACCATCTCTTGCCTTGAGTCAGAGGTTGAAGAGACTATCAACACGATATGAGGAGCCAAGGCCACCGTTGAGGAGAGCCAGCTATCAATTTAGTCAATAGAGGTGAATGTTAGGTTGCTTTCCCGTCTCACTAGCCAGTTGGCATGAGAGGGAGGACCGAGGTGCATCTTATTCATTGTTGGGCCACTGCACTCATCTGGACCTCATTCAACAGGTGTGTGTCCTCGTATCACAACATCCTATACTCCTTCAACCCAAGAGGACTCACAGGCATTCAGTAGAAGTGATCTGATCGTTCTTATTGTGTTGTCGTGATAGGGTGAGTCAGGGCATGAGATCAGGCCGAAAGGCATAGTCGAGAGAATGTTATTGGTAATGTTTATAGATAGTAGTGTATGTGAAAATAGCTTGATGGTGGAGTATACTCTTGTTAAGGCTGGGGTTGAGGGTCTGATATGTTTAAAGAAATCTTAGCGGCATTAAAGGCTTAAGCAACAGTTATATAGATCAAAACAGAAGGAAAGAAGTCTTATGGCAGTTCTGCTCAAGAACAACTGTACATGGTTTCCACAACCAGGTATGGAGCATCCAGTTTCCACCCAACCGGATCCAAGGATTAAGGCAATTTCCAAAGGGAATAAAAGCGAAAGGAATTGATCAGGCCTATTTTCCCTTCAGCACAAGATCAATCCGTTCTACAACTGCTTTGGCTTAATCAAGAAGGGGAATTAGATTCGATCTCAGATTTCTCAGAGGAGCTAGCAATCAACGTAGACCAAGAAGCCCCGCTTTGCAAGATCCTCAGCTCAATCGGATGAATGCAAGTCTGACTTGTGCAGCAGCAGCCAGGAACCGGTTTGCTGGAGCCGAAGTTGATGATCTTCAATATGCCGGATTCTACAGGAGCCGATTGCTGGGCCGGATTCAATGGCATCCAACAGGAGCTGGACTATGGAAATCAGAAATAGAAGCCGAGGTCCTGCCCCCTTAATCTGTGCCGACAACCCCTTTTTTAATAGTAGTTCGCCCTCTTATTTCCTGATAAATCTGCTTCAAGCTATTCTGGTCTCCACCGAATTCGCCCTTTTTGCAAAAGTCGTTGCATGAGGGTTTCCTTAACTTTTATTCTGAAATATCATCCCCTTTAATAATTATAGTTGCATGAAGATTATTTGCCCTATTCCTTTGCTTGTAATATTTGAAGGTAATATATTGCCCCTTTTTGCCAATTCTTGTAACCATTGGTATCATTATGCCCCATTGCCTTAATCCCTTGTTATTGGACCACTCCCCCTAGCATGCTCCATATCAATTCCATCCCTTCTTAAGAAGATCGTCCACGATCTTTCGAATGCACTTGAGATGGTCCATCCCTTCTCAAGGCGATTGCTCCCAAATCAAATTGCATCGAAGGGTTCTCCAGTCCTGCAAACTCAAGAAACAGTTATGGATATCCATGTACTTCCGCAGTACGATATATCCTTGTACCTCCGCGGTATTACTTGATTGTATCTCCACGATACAGTATCTCCACGATACTAATCATTGTATCTCCATGATACTGATGTAAATTTTGTCAGGGCTATTGCTACAACTACAGTTACCATTCTTTAAAATTTACATCTAATGCACCATGCTTACATAATAGTTTAATTTTCATTCCACACAAGAAATCAATATACAAATCAAATCTTACAAATCTTATCCTAAAGAGATGTAATTTTTACTATTTTACCCCAGAGTTCCCATTTGGAGCCACCTCCGTTCCTTGGCATTAGCCTTTGCCCGTTCCTCATCTTGGAAGCTTACACCTTTCTTTCGCTCATCGGCAGCTTTAGAGGTCTCAGGTATATCTTCCGGTTTGGGACCTTCAATAGCATGCATTTGTGCACCCCTTTGAAGTTTAGGTGGATCAACCTTTGTGATCCCCCCTTCTCCAAATGGTCAACCCCTTAGATAATGTTTTCCTCCGCATCTATAACAACCTCCCTTTGGTTCCCTAGTTTCCTTTCGCGGTTTACTTTGACTTTCTTCTTCTCGCTTCCTCTCGGAACCATTACCGTTGCCGTTATTTCTCTTCTTCTTGAAGTTTCTGGAAGATTCCTTACTTCCGTTTTTCTCTTTGCTACTCTTTTTGTCCTCTTGATCCGAAGTGTCCTCATCCCAAAAATCAAATTTCCTAGTTTTGGGATCTATTTTCCGTTCCACTGCAGATGCTAGTTTTATGGCTTCATCTAAATCTTTGGGGTGAAATATTTCCATCTCTGCATAAATATCGTCCCTATATCCGCTGACATATTTTCTCCGAAGCTCTTTCCCATCCAGATTCCTTATTAGTGCCGCTAAATGAGTGAATTTAGAAGTGTAGGACTGATTACTCTCAGTTTCCCCCTGCTTCAGACGATCCCATTCCCTACGTAGCTCACTCTGATAGTTAGAGGGCAAATAATGTGCTTCAAATGCCGTTTTGAAACTTTCCCAATCAGTGATCCTGGGATCACATTCTCGTCTGCCTTACCACCATGTTTGGGCTTGATCTTTTAAGTAAGTGTCCATGGCTTGCAGTCTTTCCACATCTGTTGCCTGCACTCGTTCAAAAAACTTTTCCCACTGACTGATAAAACTGGCAACCTTGACAGGCTTTGTCTTTCCCCCTTTGAAAGACGGCATGTCTGCTTTCTCTAACCATTTTCTCAGCTTAGGTGTCGGCGGAGGAGTTACTGGTGGAGGACCATTAGGCAAAGGGGGTGGCGAAGATTGCAGATAAATATCTGGAAGGAAGCGATACAGAATAGACAGCAATTCCACATGCCTGTCATACTTTTGCTGACTGCTAGGCATAGGCAATGCTAACTAGGATGCAATGTAGCTAGCATTAGACAAAGCTTGCTGATATTGTGCTTCAGTAATATTGAAGCGTTGGGCCATTGATCAGGTATGAGGATCAACTCGCTCTGATACCACTTGATACGTTTAAAGAAATCTTAGCGGCATTAAAGGCTTAAGCAACACTTATATAGATCAAAAAAGAAGGAAAGAAGTCTTATGGCAGTTCTGCTCAAGAACAACTGTACATGGTTTCCACAACCAGGTATGGAGCATCCAGTTTCCACCCAACTGGATCCAAGGATTAAGGCAATTTCCAAAGGGAATAAAAGCGAAAGGAATTGATCAAGCCTATTTTCCCTTCAGCACAAGATCAATCCGTTCTACAACTGCTTTGGCTTAATCAAGAAGGGGAATTAGATTCGATCTCAGATTTCTCAGAGGAGCTAGCAATCAACGTAGACCAAGAAGCCCCGCTTTGCAAGATCCTCAGCTCAATCGGATGAATGCAAGTCTGACTTGTGCAGCAGCAGCCAGGAACCGGTTTGCTGGAGCCGAAGTTGATGATCTTCAATATGCCGGATTCTACAGGAGCCGATTGCTGGGCCGGATTCAATGGCATCCAACAGGAGCTGGACTATGGAAATCAGAAATAGAAGCCGAGGTCCTGCCCCCTTAATCTGTGCCGACAACCCCTTTTCTAATAGTAGTTCGCCCTCTTATTTCCTGATAAATCTGCTTCAAGCTATTCTGGTCTCCACCGAATTCGCCCTGTTTGCAAAAGTCGTTGCATGAGGGTTTCCTTAACTTTTATTCTGAAATATCATCCCCTTTAATAATTATAGTTGCATGAAGATTATTTGCCCTATTCCTTTGCTTGTAATATTTGAAGGTAATATCTTGCCCCTTTTTGCCAATTCTTGTAACCATTGGTATCATTATGCCCCATTGCCTTAATCCCTTGCTATTGGACCACTCCCCCTAGCATGCTCCATATCAATTCCATCCCTTCTTAAGAAGATCGTCCACGATCTTTCAAATGCACTTGAGATGGTCCATCCCTTCTCAAGGCGATTGCTCCCAAATCAAATTGCATCGAAGGGTTCTCCAGTCCTGCAAACTCAAGAAACAGTTATGGATATCCACGTACTTCCGTAGTACGATATATCCTTGTACCTCCGCGGTATTACTTGATTGTATCTCCACGATACAGTATCTCCACGATACTAATCATTGTATCTCTATGATACTGATGTAAATTTTGTCAGGCCTATTGCTACAACTACAGTTACCATTCTTCAAAATTTACATCTAATGCACCATGCTTACATAATAGTTTAATTTTCATTCCACACAAGAAATCAACATACAAATCAAATCTTACAAATCTTATCCTAAAGAGATGTAATTTTTACTATTTTACCCCAGAGTTCCCATTTGGAGCCACCTCCGTTCCTTGGCATTAGCCTTTGCCCGTTCCTCATCTTGGAAGCTTACACCTTTCTTTCGCTCATCAGCAGCTTTAGAGGTCTCAGGTATATCTTCCGGTTTGGGACCTTCAATAGCATGCATTTGTGCACCCCTTTGAAGTTTAGGTGGCTCAACCTTTGTGATCCCCCCTTCTCCAAATGGTCAATCCCTTAGATAATGTTTTCCTCCGCATCTATAACAACCTCCCTTTGGTTCCCTAGTTTCCTTTCGCGGTTTACTTTGACTTTCTTCTTCTCGCTTCCTCTCGGAACCATTACCGTTGCCGTTATTTCTCTTCTTCTTGAAGTTTCTGGAAGATTCCTTACTTCCGTTTTTCTCGTTGCTACTCTTTTTGTCCTCTTGGTCCGAAGTGTCCTCATCCCAAAAATCAAATTTCCTAGTTTTGGGATCTATTTTCCGTTCCACTGCAGATGCTAGTTTTATGGCTTCATCTAAATCTTTGGGGTGAAATATTTCCATCTCTGCCATTTAGAAGTGTAGGACTGATTACTCTCAGTTTCCCCCTGCTTCAGACGATCCCATTCCCTACGTAGCTCACTCTGATAGTTAGAGGGCAAATAATGTGCTTCAAATGCCGTTTTGAAACTTTCCCAATCAGTGATCCTGGGATCACATTCTCGTCTGCCTTACCACCATGTTTGGGCTTGATCTTTTAAGTAAGTGTCCATGGCTTGCAGTCTTTCCACATCTGTTGCCTGCACTCGTTCAAAAAACTTTTCCCACTGACTGATAAAACTGACAACCTTGACAGGCTTTGTCTTTCCCCCTTTGAAAGACGGCGTGTCTGCTTTCTCTAACCATTTTCTCAGCTTAGGTGCCGGCGGAGGAGTTACTGGTGGAGGACCATTAGGCAAAAGGGGTGGCGAAGATTGCAGATAAATATCTGGAAGGAAGCGATACAGAATAGACAGCAATTCCACTTGCCTGTCATACTTTTGCTGACTGCTAGGCATAGGCAATGCTAACTAGGATGCAATGTAGCTAGCATTAGACAAAGCTTGCTGATATTGTGCTTCAGTGATATTGAAGCGTTGGGCCATTGATCAGGTATGAGGATCAACTCGCTCTGATACCACTTGATACGTTTAAAGAAATCTTAGCGGCATTAAAGGCTTAAGCAACAGTTATATAGATCAAAAAAGAAGGAAAGAAGTCTTATGGCAGTTCTGCTCAAGAACAACTGTACATGGTTTCCACAACCAGGTATGGAGCATCCAGTTTCCATCCAACCGGATCCAAGGATTAAGGCAATTTCCAAGGGGAATAAAAGCGAAAGGAATTGATCAGGCCTATTTTCCCTTCAGCACAAGATCAATCCGTTCTACAACTGCTTTGGCTTAATCAAGAAGGGGAATTAGATTCGATCTCAGATTTCTCAGAGGAGCCAGCAATCAACGCAGACCAAGAAGCCCCGCTTGCAAGATCCTCAGCTCAATTGGATGAATGAAAGTCGGACTTGTGCAGTAGCAGCCAGGAACCGGTTTGCTGGAGCCGAAGTTGATGATCTTCAATATGCTGGATTCTGTAGGAGCCGATTGCTGGGCCGGATTCAATGGCAGCCAACAGGATCCGGACTATGGAAATCAGAAATAGAAGTCGAGGTCTTCTGCCCCTTAATCTGTGCCGACAACCCCTTTTCTAATAGTAGTTCGCCCTCTTATTTCCTGATAAATCTGCTTCAAGCTATTATGGTCTCCACCGAATTCGCCCTTTTTTTTCCTTAACTTTTACTCTGAAATATCATCCCCTTTAATAATTACAAGATATAGAGTTAACAACTGGGGATGGATAGCACACTTCTCACGAACTCTTGATGGAAGAACAACCCCCCCGTCACCCCCCGTGTAAATATGCACCCAAACCGAAGGGGGTTTAAGGGGGATTTTAATTTAAATGTGTTGGACCCAATGGTTGTGTTAATTAATGTCAATGGTAGTTATGTATTGATTGTTAATGTCATGGTTGTTATGTGTTGGTTGTTATGTGTTGGGGGATTTAATTTTTATATGTTGGATGTTAATGGTTTGTGTTGCAAAAAAAAAAAATTTGGCCCCTTCGGGGCCCTAGGGACGTCACCCCCCCCCCCCCGGTGTGACAAAAATTTTAGAATTCAAACCAGAAAAAAACTAGAATTCATTTGAAGCTTTCATCACCTGTAGCTTTTGAATTTCATCACATTAAAACAAATAGAACATAAGTAAAAGTTACCATAAAGATAGAGCAGATTGATCCCATTATTCTGAAAGTCATAAAGTTTGCAACACCCATACACAAACATTTTTCAACTGGAATTTAACAGCAGCCTTTGGCATCCATGGATTCTTGTGGTGAGAAACCAAAGTGGGAAACTTTTCTGCTTGTTAGCACAAGGATCTAGAAGCCTTGGAATTTGCTTAATAACTGTCTCAAAATCTAAAAATGCATGGTAATTTTTTGCAAGCTTCATTCGGAATGAGCCATAAAACAATATCCAATAGCGCAATCCCGTATTAATCAGCTGGTAGGATGTGAAAGCCTACCAAACCCGGCTGAAAAATTACTGTTTTAGCATAGATAACTTAACGGCGGGGAAACTGCACTACATGCGCCCTTCAAGCCCTTTATGTGCCCAACCCGGCCGAAAAATTTTTGTTTTAGCATAGATAACTTAACCAAACATATCCATATCATACACTATCAAAAAGATCTCGGAGAGAGCTTTCCAACACAATAAAAATCATCTGAAACAGAGCTCTGGATCAAAAGTTATGATAAGAAATGTGTTGCCGGCGGGAAACTGCACTACATGCGCCCTTCAAGCCCTTCATCTGCCCATTATGCACCACACACACAAAAAGAGGGCTTTTGTTGTGAGCCATTGGTTGTTGACCATTATGCACCACACACGCAAAAAGAGGACTTTTGGTGTCAGCCATTGGTTGTTGACCATTGAAAAAAAAAGGCTAAAATCAATGGCTCAGAAATGGTGCACTCTAGATGTACGCATTAGTACATCCATTTGAATACATCACGAAATCATAGGAAAACCTTAGTGAAAAGCATACAAAAACACAAAGAAAACCCCCTGTTATTATGCTACATATTCTTCCTCTGTAATTCTTCCAAAAGTCTTACTCTACTACGATCTAAGTCAGTTCCAGATATATTTATACATGCATGTGTATGCTTTTGATCTCTAAAATTTCGCATTCTAATTGAATGAGACAAGAATTAGTGGTTTAATTCCACGCATGAACTGCGATTGTTCATATGCATGTGCCTTAAAAAACAAAATAAATGATGTTGTAATGGTATGCAAAGATTTATTCATGTGTGAAGATAAAAAAGTCAACATTTAAATATAATGGAACCCATGCATAAGCCAATGGATTGTTTGGAAGCTTTTATTTTTCTACAAGGGGATAGGAAAAGATGTTTCAAGTTCCTTAATTCATGTTGGGAGAATTAGAATATCAATAGATGGGTTGGCATGTCTTACATGTATCTTTGGTTTGCAAAAGCTTAAGTTTGGTTGCATTGCATTTAGATTCGAAACAAATACAAAATTGCATGTGTGATTATTCATATGTCTACGGACATATGTGCGAACATTTCTCTTTACGGACTTACATAGACGCATTTGTGTGACTTTCAACTTGCGGTTAATTCAAAATCAAAATCAATTATGTACTCGACGGTTGCATTTTAGTTTTTATGAACTAATTAGGAGGAGGCATGGGCTTAATGTGTTGGACACAAACAATCAGGATAGTTACAAAAGCAAGCATACTTCAAGAGTGAAGTAGACAAACATTTCAAGAATCAAGTAATCGATGGGACCAAAATGGCATATGAACCCTATATTTAACTCTTTATCTTATATTCTTATATTCTTATATTTTAATATTGGGCGGGATACAGGAAATCCGATGTCCCTCCCTAAATTTGAACAAAAAGCAACAACGGCCTTAAAGGTACGTCTGTCTGTAAGCAGGGGAGATAGGAATTTTGATTGAATCTTTTTCCATGGGGTTATCTTATGTACAATACGGAAATAAATTTCAATGTTGCATTAGACCACAAAATGATGTAAATCTCTCGTAACTCGGCACTTGTTTGATGTCTGCAACAAATTCATTGACATTTAAGATAGGTGGTAGGGTTTTTTATGAAATCCGCGTTGAAATTGTGAGTAACATGGCTCTTGAGCCTCCATAACAACGCAACTTATTTATCTGGACATAAATTAAAGATCTAAGGCCCAAAAACTAAAGATGGCACATGCTTTTTTCCATAAAAAACAGATAGTTAGAGAAAAACATACGTAGAAGCTTCTCAAGGAATCTGCATTGTAGGAACCACAAACGTCACTTGATAAAAATAGGGGGCAGCTGGCAGCACAAAGAAACTGAAATTATGTGTGTTATTTAAAGGCCCCGCCAGCTCTGAACTGATCAAACCAAGCAGAAGTCCTTAATCTTGTTCTTGCTTGGTTTATGTCCAACCGGAAAACTTTTGCTTTTGATTCAAATTTATCGGAGGTTAACAGGCATGGCAAACAACTTTGCCTACAAAATCCGGGGTTTGCAAAGTCCAAAGACAATGCATCTATTCCTAAGCCTACCGTTTCCTGCAAGTTCCTATTTCGGAATACAAAGAAAATAGCTAGATGCAGATTATGCTTGCCAGACATGAGGTATACTCAAACAGACAGATTTCGGACAACACAAAGATGCTCTTGACCCACACAGTTTGTTAACAAATCCTTTAGCGCAAACACATTGAGTCAAAACCTTAGCAGGAAATAAAATGAGCAAAGGATTGCTATGCCTGATGCTTAAAAGAATTTTGAATGCCCTCTGAAAGCAATTTTAATTGCTCCCTAAAAAAGAACCAAGCATGCACATTCGATAATCTATCTCAGAACAGGGACAACCAGATTTAGACACATAAACGATACGGGTTTTTATGCTCTCTGTGATAAACCGAGTATATGTCTATAATGTTCTAACTGAAATCAGGAACGACCAAGCTTGAAGACATAATGGATAGGCAAAACAAAAATTATGGATGCTTAGATCAAATGGCAGTCGCCACAGAAATAGCAGGCCAGAACCATCGTGTTTCTTAATTCATTCCACTGCGAAGACGCAAACTATTGTATCAGTTTTGGCACAGTTCAAGCAACCTTGAACCAGTCCCCGCATCTCGAAACTAAAGGTAAAATTTTGTTGTTCTACTGCACATGCCAAATCCAACAAAAAAAACTAAATTTAACATGCATACCATAATCCGAACGAAGGCCGGGCTCTCAACCTGCCTTTGGCCGATGAATAAGAGTGCTTTCCTCCCTATTGATCGTGCACAGTGGAACATTTATTCTGGCGCACTCTGTTGCAAGAATCATCATCCGTATTGATGGTAGAAAAAGAAGAATCATTGTGCATAGTGCAGCCTTCATCACCAAACTAATTCCGCTCACCGGCTACTATAAACGATTAACTTTGGGTCGACTGGTGCCTGCTGCTCCTTTTATACGAAGACAAAGATGAGTCTAGCTTTTTCCAGAATCCATTGTTGAAGCTTCCAGATGCCTCTAGAAGGGGTTTCACAATCTCCACAATAACTTCTAGAAAGAACGATATCCTTCTAAAAAATTTTATGTTACACGTACACAATGTTAAACATAGAAATTATTTTAAATAATTTATAGATAGATAGATAGATAGATAGATAGATAGATAGATAGATAGATAGATAGATAGATAGATAGATAGATAGATAGATAGATAGATAGATAGATAGATAGATAGATAGATAGATAGATAGATAGATAGATAGATAGATAGATAGATAGATAGATAGATAGATAGATAGATAGTTGCATGAAGATTATTTGACCTATTCCTTTGCTTGTAATATTTGAAGGTAATATCTTGCCCCTTTTTGCCAATTCTTGTAACCATTGGTATCATTATGCCCCATTGCCTTAATCCCTTGTTATTGGACCACTCCCCCTAGCATGCTCCATATCAGGGTCCAAGTCCCTTTCTCCGCTCCTCCGATCGTTGCCTTTTCCCTTACCTTACTTCCATCTCTGCTTAGGAGAAGCACCAGCACAAGTAGGCGTGGACGAAGCTAGCCGAAAATCCAACTCTGCAAGCCCATGAAATGTCAGTCAAGGTCTGAAATCAGGCCGAAAGGCATACGTGGCGTAAGACGATTTCCCATATCGAGGTTGGGATGGGATCGGGTGTAATTAGCATCAAGATTTGCAAGCAGGAGGAGCAACCATTCTAAGACTTGCATTAGCCATGGCTGAGAGAACATAATGAGAGTGGAGAAATATCTTGTTGAACGTAAGATAAAATACACGATGTCACATCAAGCATCCTTATATCTTCACTTAAAGAGGAAAATATGGAGTAACCAATGATATAGAGTTTGTAGATTATGGTTGCCATTGCACTTAAGGGCACTCCAAATCTCCAAATTGATTGCCATTGTTGGAAAAATGGTAAAAGTGTATATAATAAGCATGTTATATTTCTAGATTAGCTTTTCTTTGACTTTGAGTAAAGAAATGGTAAGGCTTATGTGTTGTTAATGGCATCAAGTTACATTCCGACATTTGTATCCATGCGCCAATATATGACACATATTTTTTTTAACCATTTCAAGGGTATCCTTTAGATACATACATTGACTTGTTCATTCTATGCCACATGTCCTCAATTCAAAGATGGAAACAAATAACAAGAATCCAATGGAGTTGGTCAAATTGATGCATAGTATTGTATGACATTATTTGGCATTCTAGTTTTAAGCCACAGACAAATTGCATGGTGTTGAAGGTATATTCACCCAATCTAGTGTTGCTACCATTCCTCGAAACGGGACTTCCGCAATCTAGTGTTTGACCGGAATCTTGTTAGGCCAAAATCTGGTTGGGTTGTGGTCAGGTCAAGTTCATGGGGACACAACTCTGAATTGTGAGTTTGTTCCTGCTGCGTAGCAAGATCTTGACAAGATTATCATCTCTGGCACAAACCATTGCTCTTAACTTTACAAGGTAGTCTAAAAGTTCTAAATTTGTCACTTGAGTTACAATTCTTTAGTGCTTGTATCTACAACGTACAAGTCCAAAGGGTGCTTTCAGTGAGGAATCTAGATAAAAAATATGAATATGATTACAAAATTTTCTCATTTACAAAAAGAATGTTGGGCTTCTAAAACTTCAGAAGCAAAGAATGTTGTGTGTTTGCTTTTGTTGAGTTTCTTCTGTTAGGCGTTACACTCAGCAGGTATTTTGGTGGAGGCAAACCGTGAAGTATCTTTGCAATAATCATAAATCATGTAGTTCTGCTCCACCCACTTCAACTTATCCAATGTTGACGAACTTGTAGTTTGATAAGCCTGTTGTCTCCACCAATCTCCCTTTGCTTTAGTGCAGGCAATTACTGATCCAGCAAATTTGCATGCATCAATGTCAAATCCTCTGTAATATGCGGTGAAAGGCGCAGAAGCCCATTTAATCTTTTCCAGACCACCCCTAGTGGCCCAATCATCACCATTCCAAAGGCTTGAGTGGATCCCCATAGGCTGATTCATGGGATAATCCACTCCAATTGCCTTGTTATTCTTGAAAGTCCTAACAGGAACATCATCCACATAAAATCTGTAGCAGTTTGGATAAAGCAGAGATTCAGCACAATATACCAAAACCAAGTATTATGGAATGCCTCAGAAAACACATATGCATATTCATCCTTACATAATCTGTTGAGGGTTCCATAAGAAGCCATAAGTGTGAAAATCAGCAGTTGGATCAAACCAAAGGTAAATCCTCTGTTCTCTATCTCCTTTTCCATTTGCAAAAATATTAGTCTGAACAATGTAAGGCTGTCCTGAGGTGTTCCCCAGGAATTCAAAGTCTAGTTCATCATGGTTGCTTCCTTCTGAGGACATCTGAACATTTCCATGCCCAAAATATTAGTATACTGATACCAGAAACATAAACCTAAACTGTGACGTGAGTACTTACATAGAAGGATGTCACAGTCCCTGCGGATTCTCCAGAAACCAATTTGATCTTCATAGTGACATGTCCAAATAAATAAGTGTTTTTGGATGCAAAACCTGCACCAGATGCTTGATCCAGCACAAGCTGCATGGTCTTGCCGCGGTCCAACTTCCTTGTATGATCATTGGCCCAGTTCACAAGATAATTGGCATCAAAACTTACGTCTTTGTTCTTGGGCTTAGACCTAGCCACGGAGATGGGAAGGAAGCAAGCCAAGAACATAAGAAATAAAGCAGAATGAAGCATGTTAGCCATGGCAGAAAGATTGAAATGTGTGCAGAGATATATATGTAAGACAGAAATAGGCAGCAAATGTAAGACAGAAGGTAAAGATATGGAGCATCAGACATGCTTATATAATGAGAAAGAAAGGAAAAGACGAGGAAAGGAGTTATGCTGTGTTTGAGAAAGGGAAGATATGGCTGGCAATGCACTGGGCTAAAGTGTAAACGCGCTTCAGATTTATGCCTTGCCTGCATACAATGATTTGGGAATAGAATATATATGTCGTGCCTTTGTATGCCCATAATCTATTATGTTTTTCAGTTTCAGGTGCTCTGTAAGTAAATGATATGTCCAGTGGATGGCATTATAATAAGTTGAAATGTGCTGTCTCCGACTCCATAAGCAACTAAGCTACAGCAAGGACTAACCTTTGAAGAGGCACCTTCTCGTGAAAAAGCACTTCCTAGCCGCATTTCTGCCCTCCGACCAAATGCTATGTAAGCTTCTTCTATTTTGCTTTCCATTTATTTTATTTTGCTGGATATGCAATCTCGGCTGATTGAACGAAACCTTATGTGGAGAAGAGTTATGCTTATTTCAAGCCATAAACCTTGTCCTTTTTCTTCTTCTCCTCTTCTAATAAAAAATAATAGATGTGTCCTTCCTATATAAAAGTGGGAACTTGAACAATATGCTAGGGGAATTAAACACAAGTGATTCCAGCTTCATGCCTGCTTGCAAGGAGCATGGATCCCTCGAAACAAAATGGAGGAGAAAAGAGAACATTGCCATGCACGAGAGCTTGACCAAAGGTTCTTATCATATAGAATTTAATAGCTAGGCCAAAGAAGCTAGGGGATATAAGAAGGGTATATTAAATGTAGTGTTTACAATATCAATGATTTTCAGATCAAACGGTCTAATGGGAGCCACTGCAAAGAATGTAGTCTAATCATTACTAGGTAGAAATTTCATAAAACCCCACCCAGAAAGGTTTTTGAGGAAAAACCCCGGAGGAAAGAAGAGTGTTGATGAAATGCATGATTAAAGGCATAATCTTGGTGCACACATTCCAAAATTATTTGCCATTGCTCGAGAAAATGATTTGAGAATATACAATACATGTCGTGTTTAAATTAGGTTTTTTTTTGTTTAGTCATCGAGTGGAAAAGTAATATAAAAGCTTCTCAGTTGCTACTGGCATTATTATAAACGTAAAGCTCAACATGTGTGTCCTTACCAACCTAACAGACACCAATATATGACACCTATCAATCTCAACATATGCCATCCTAGTATGTGACACATTTCTATCTAGTGGGCAATGTGTTCCCGACAATTATTAGTTTTTAGCTCTTCCAACCCCATCCTGGGACACGAGAATGTGCATCAATGCTTAAATGGACATTGAGAGGACAGATACACCCATTTTTGGCTCGTGTCTTCAATCCAATGGTGGAGACTAAAAATGTTGGTAAAAGACAAGATTGCAAATGAGTTAGGCATAATGTTGCATAGTACCTTACGTGTGCATGAAGATTTTATGCATGAAGATGTTCATTGATAATTTTGGGAAGAATCCCTGCCGACACGAGAAGCACGAATGCGTGGACGAATCATGATTACCAAGCTTTCTTGCAACATGGAGAACATAGATCCACCATTCACTTACGCATGTTGCCCATGAGAGTGTCGAATACAAGTAGATCACAATTCTATACAAATATAATTGCATGATAACACAACTTTAAAATATTCCCTTTGAAGTTTTGGGTTTGCGTCGACCATTGACATATTTCTTGATACCGTCCAAAAAGGTATTCTGACTTGAAAGCATCTTGATTTAGGTGCAAAAACTTTGCATCTTGTTTTTCCGTGTTGTTTGGACCTTTATTTTATTTACAGACACATATTGATGGGTAAACTTTTAAATTCCATAGAGATTCCCATAAGTCTGACGCCATAGGATAGTTTAAAAACTCTAGGTGCTTTCGAGAAAAAGTTCTTGAAAGAAAATATGGAAGTTTATTACAAAAAATTTATCTCTATTTACAAAGAGAATGTTGGGCCTCTAAAGCTCTAGAAGCAAAAAATGTTGTGTGTTTGTGTTTGTTGAGTTTCTTCCGTTAGGCGTTACACTCAGCAGGCATTTTGCTGGAAGCAAAACGGGGAGTATCTTTGCAATAATCATAAATCATGTAGTTCTGCTGCACCCACTTCAACTTATCCAATATTGATGAACTTGCAGTTTGATAAGCCTGTTGTCTCCACCAATCTCCCTTTGGTTTAGTGCAGGCATCTACTGATCCAGTAAATTTGCATGCATCAATGTCAAATCCTCTGTAATATGCGGAAAAAGGCGCAGAATCCCATTTAATCTTCTCCAAACCACCCCTGGTGGCCCAATCATCACCATTCCAAAGACTTGAGTGGATCCCCATAGGCTGATTCGTGGGATAATCCACTCCAATTGCCTTGTTGTTCTTGAAAGTCCTAACAGGAACATCATCCACATAAAATCTGCAACATGTTTGACAAAGCAAAGAGTCAGCACAATATACCATAAGTAATATGGAATGATTCAGAATAAACATATGCATATTCATGCTTACATGATCTGTTGAGGATTCCATAGAAAGCCATAAGTGTGAAAGTCGGCAGTTGGATCAAACCAGAGATAGATCCTCTGTTCTCTGTCTCCTTTCCCATTAGCGAAAATATTAGTCTGAACAATGTAAGGCTGTCCTGTTGTATTCCCCAGAAATTCAAAGTCTAGTTCATCATGGTTGCTTCCTTCCGAAGACATCTGCACATTTCCATGCCTAAGATGTTAGTACACTGGTACCATAAATTATAGATCCAAAACAGAGGACATAAGTAACTTACATAGAAGGATGTCACAGTCCCTGCTGATTCTCCTGAAACCAATTTGATCTTCATAGTGACATGTCCAAATAAATAAGTATTCTTGGATGCAAAACCTGCACCAGATGCTTGATCCAGCACAAGCTGCAAGGTCTTGCCGCGGTCCAACTTCCTTGTATGATCATTGGCCCAGTTCACAAGATAATTGGCATCAAAACTTACGTCTTTGTTCCTGGGCTTAGACCTAGCCATGGAAATGGGAAGGAAGCAAGCCAAGAACATAAGAAATATAGCAGAATGAAGCATGTTAGCCATGGCAGAGAGAATGAAATGTGTGCAGAGATATATATGTAAGGCAGAAATACGCAGCAGAATGTAGGACAGAAGGTGAAGAGATGCAGCATCAAACATGCTTATATAGTGAGAAAGGAAGGAAAATGCGAGGAAAGGAGTGGGGCCCCAAAATCCAGTGTAATGCTGTGTTTGAGAAAGGGAAGATATGGCTGGCAATGCACGGGGCTAAAAGGTAAACGCGCTTCAGATTTATGCCTTGCCTGCACACAATAATTCTGGGAAATAGAATATATGTCGTGCCTTCATATGCCTTTCGCTATAATGATTTTCACTTTCAGGTGCTGTAAATAAATGATAGTGTCCAGTGAAGGGCATTATTATAAGTTTAAATTTGCTGCGACCAGCTCCAGAGTTCTACCTGCCAACTAAGCTACAGCATGGTAGAATAAATTCTAGATTGTTTTTTCCCTTCACCTAGATCGTCAATTCCAAATAACAATTGTTCTAACTCTGCTTATAGATCGTGAATCCAACTAGAACACATACTGAAACACCAATTACATACATGCTAATGGGGCCAGTCTGTGGTTCATTTTTATAACAATCTGAAACACCCATTAGGGCAAAAATGTACTTGTAATTGGAGTCAAATTCTTGAGTCATTGATCTAATGGCTAGATTATTATCATTGATGAGGTCATAGGTTGAAACCTCCACTAGAAAATGCTTCGTTGCCACTAAACCCAAAGGAAGCACTCTGTACTTTGTGCATACTTTGCCACTAGACATCCAGAGTCCACACAAGTCAAATTAACCTACAACTTGACTTCTTGATCTGGAGTACACTCCCTTACCACAATAAAATAATAACATTAGATTTTGTTTTCACGTGCTCCTTGCATACTGCTTCTTAAAATAAACAACTGTAGATAATTTTTTCTATTGGAATTTTACATTCCACATACCAAATTGCAAAGTTGGATCCTCATCCTTGCATGTTTGATTAATAACAAAATTTACATGACATCTTTTGGTAGACCACCATGGTTTCTACCAAAGTTTCATTTCACATTCTTCTTCCTCTCTCTTCCTCTTAAAACTGTCATGGTACTCTTCCATCAAGATTGGGCTCTTTGTACTCAATTTTGATGAAGTCATTTCAAATCTCCAAATAAATGGATATTGATTGGGATCCCATATTCTGAATTTCTGAAAGCAATGATATGCCAGCCATCACATATTTGCTAAATATGCGAATCAGTGACTTAGAGATCAGGGATAATAGTTCGCTTGGAGCTTTATTACTTTTGTATCTGTGCTTCTTTTGGAAAATGACCTGAAAGCACTTTAGGATCCCCATATTCCCCGAGCCGAACTCTTTGAGTTCGACCGCGAGCTCAATTCCCAAAGAATGCGGGCAAACGTGTCTGACAGACGAGCATCTGACAATGCAAGTTCTGCAAACGTATGTTCATAAGCAAGAAGTATGGCTCTATTTTCTGGTTCAGATGCAAGACTTTCAAGTGTTAATGCAGCTTTTCGACATACTTCAGCTAAAGGATGGGGTGTTTGGACAATTTTCAAAAGCCTAGCTATGGCCCTGCAGAAGAAATAAAAAGTAATGAGGATGTATGCCAATTAAAGAGACATTGACAATGTGCAAGCACAATCTGGATCCTACCAGCGTTCATTGGCTAAGCGCAGACGACAATCCATGTTCATTTCGGCAAAATTATACAACGCAGCAACTGCAGATGCTTGGGAATCTGCACCTTGGAAACTGAGCATGGCAACTAGCCGTTTATAGACCTGCAGAGACAAGAGAAAACATTACCAGTTCATGATACATAAATACGTCCCATAACCTTGTTAACCTAATGAGTGAGTGTCAACCCAACCTGAGATGCAAATGGCAAAAGAAAAGGCTCGTTGTCAGGGTTCACAACAAGCCGACCCAACAGCTCTGCTGTTGAACAATGCCATGCCTTCACTGGAGATTCTAACAATTTCAAGATTGCCAGTAAAGCTCTCTCTCCTCTGCAGTGCCATATCTCCCAAGTTATACTTTAGGCCCAAAACTATGGCACATGAGACAATTGATCTAACTCATGATAAATTTGCTGGCATGAAGTAGTTAAAATATTTCAAATTTGCAGAAACAAACTTATCCTTGTAGATGACAGATCTCATACGTAATATGTCCACGATTATTGGCATTGCCTTGATCAGAGAAAATGCGTAAGGCGAGGTAAGGTGCCAAGTTCACAATAGTTTCAATGGCATTTGTGACCAACTCTTCATCTTCTGCAGTCATTAGATGATGAAACTTCTCAAGCATGGCATTTTGCACCAATATGCAACAAATAGAGGAATAGAGACATTAATATTTCAACGGCATAGGTTCATCTGATGAGTGAATTACCTATTTCATAGTCTTCCATGCAATGAATGATAGTCTCAAGGCAATGCCGATGGTGGGCCATAAACACCTCATTTTCAGGCATGAAAGAAAAATTACGCAGCACATTTGAGGCTGCTACGGCACATTGTTGTCGTTCTGCACGACCAATTTCATCCAAGTTGAAAAGCCCTTCCTCTTCCCACCACCAATCTGATTGTTTCCCCTGGCCTTTCTCTCCATCAGGATGAAGATTATCTGACATAGACCTAAGAAAGCATATGCAAAACTTGAGTCAGTCAAAAATAATTCAGGAAAGCAAATTGGCAAAAGACATACAGGAAGGGATATAGGTAACAGAAGAGTCTGACAAGCCTACAATTGCCCCATTATGCATTGACCAGAGCCACTAGGCCTAATATAATAAACAAATATATAAATACAAACCTGAGCCGCGCTAAAGGGTCGTTTGTACTAGAAACTTCAAATTCAAGACCAAACCCTGTGTACATAGAATTTGAGCCCAAAGTGCGCACCCTTGCCGATTTCCTTGAATCTTTCACGTGTGCAATGTCCCGCCATTCGTCGATCTAAAACCAGCATGACCGAAAAAGGCACGGCCTGTGTTTAGTTAGCCATTCTTTCCCGTTATACTTCATCATATCAAGAATAAATAGGAGGAGATGAGTTTGAGAGTGTTGCAATCTTAGAAATCTTTTCAGCAATAAGATTTATTTGCAATGTCCTTCTGCAAGCACAGGAGATTGGCAACTCTGCAATACAAATCTAAAAATGGGGGATCCAAAGCGTAATATTCGGGGTCTTTCCAAATTTAGCAAGCTTCTAGGGGCCTCAATGCTCGAAAATTTGAAAGCCATTACATTCTAAACTTCAATAATTCATGAGCTTCTACATATGCAACATTTCATTTTGTAGCACAATTTCTGCTTAAAATGAACTCAGATTATAGATCAAAGGATGCAGCGCATCATACCACATGTAAAAGCGCATCAAGAAGGCCCTGAATCTTTGCTAATGGTGTGGAGTCCTTGCGCGTGTCATCCTTCTCTTTGAAAGAAAGAAGAGTAAGTGCATTCAATGCCCATGCCAGCTCACTTTTGAGTCCACTCTGTAGTGCCATCACAATCCTTTTGTTGTTCTGATCTGCAGAGAAACAAGCATTCGCTATTATTTGAATGATATCCAACAAGGCTGTAATTACTAAAACAAGTATTTGGAACCAAGTCCATTGTTGCAGAAAAAACTTTCCAGGCCATCACATGTTTGCTAAGTATACAAATCAGGGTTAGAAGTCAAGGATAGTAGTTCGGTTGGAGCTTTATTACTTTTCTATCTGCACTTATTTTGGCAAATAACTTATAGGATACCCTATTCCTGTGCCAAACTCTTTTGAGTTCGACCACTAGGCAAAGAATGCGGGCAAACGTTTCTGACAGACGAGCATCTGACAATGCGAGTTATGCAAAATTATGTTCATAAGCAAGAATTATGGCTCTACTGGTTTGGATGTAAGACTTACTGAAATAACTACTTATAACCAAGTCCATTGTTAACCAGAAAAAGATTTTCTATCACTGGAACAAACCAGGTCCTGTTTCCGATCAAAATTTGTTCAGTAGTCAACAACATGAGGAGTGGATTCCATAATATAAACAAGTTTAAAAAAAACTGGAGTCTTAACGTTTGTGGATTGACAAGTTTTATACAAACGGAATAAGATCAGCCATCCTTCACGTTTGAGAGGCATAAAAAAACGTGGATAGACAAAATGACGTTTGTGGTACCAAAGAGAGAAGAAAAATAATAAAAATCTCCTACCAGCAAATGAAGCCTGGACCTGAAGAGTAGGACCCATGGAGGGAGCTATAGGCAATGCGACGGCACCAGGGACACCTCCAGAAGAGGCATTCGCAGCAGCTAAGGCAAGGTCGGAGTTATTAGAAATAGTGGTAGCACCCATTGCAGCGGCAGCAGCGGCGGTGGCAGAGGTCGCCGAAGGGTGCCCAATTCCGGAGCTAAGGCCACCCATAGCTGCATTTCTAGCCCGCTTGCCAGGTCCGGCGAAGCCGCCTCCTACAGGACCTCCCATCCTTCGCTGCCTCATCTGTTTTGAATTTCTGCAATACAAGAGCGCTAGCTAGAGTAGAATCGCTCCCTTTGTTTTCTCCTTCCCTTTTTTTTTTTTGCTGGGAATGTCTGAACCAACATGTTGGGTTTTTCATGTTCCATGTTGCTTGGATTTTTTTGGCCCATGGATTTTTTTACCCTACTATTGCTCTTTTGTGGTAATATACATCCTTACATATGCAGCATCGTATTCGTCTCTAATCCTAAAACAGCTACGTCTCGAGTTTAAGATTGTCCCCAGAGTCCGCACTTACACATGCAACATCATATTCATCTCAAATCTTAAAATGACTATGTCTCGAGTTCGAGATCGTCCAGAGTCGCACTATGTATATTTTTTGTTGAAATATGGTTTAACAAGGTGCTGCGCACGGAGGGTTGCCCTCCATGGCCGGAGAGTGAAGTGGCTTAAGTTGTAGTTGTAGAGAATAAAGTGTTTGAGTCGAAATTGCTATTTTGAAACATTCACATTTTGTGAAGGTGATGGTACGCATTTGTATTACTAAGTTCTGCTTAGGTGTTGAGGTGTTGTTGGAGTAGGATGCAGTTGGACATATGGACTTTGGGGTTTGAGTGCAAGGTATTGGCGTTTGTGTTTAGTATGGAACTAGGATGGCAGAGGCATAAGGAGAAGTGTAATAAAGGAGAGAATGCATGTACATGTTTTGTGAAGTGGCTTAAATCGTAGTTGGGCTTAAATCGTAGTTGAAAGTTATGTTTTGACATTTTATTGAAATTGGTACTTTTATACAATAGAGTACTTGAAACCATGACTTTATAAATAGGATGATATACATTGGAGTACTTGATAGTTGATAACATAGGAAACAATTTATGAAGAATCGAAATAGAGGAAGAAGAGACCCGGGGGGGGTGCAAAAGATGTTAAGATTTATAAATTGTTTTGCATGTGAATTTTGTTTAGGACATGAAGGAAGAATTCAATACTTTAAATTGAAGAAGGTTGCTAAGAATTTAATAGCATGGAATACATGGAAGTTACAAGCAAAGTAAAGCTGTTTAAAAATATGAAGGGATGTCTTTTGTTGTTCTATAGTTATGGATCATGTTTGAGCCTAGATCCCGTTGAAGGCAATAATTTGGAGTCCGTGGTTGAGCTGAAATGTGCATTTACTCCGGCTTAATTTTAGTGGCAGAAGATATACCTTGGTATTTTCTAGAACGTGTGCTGCGAAGTCTTTGTTTGTGAGTGTCGCCACTACATCATTGTCTAGGAACTATAATTCATCCGGAAACCAGCTTGACACTGCATCACAATCTTGAATGCCATTGAAGCAAACTAATAAACTACCTCAGCGTCAAACAAGACGAGTATCTGCCATATCCAAATCAAATAATAAATAACAAAAAAAAAAAAAAATCAAGAACTGAAATGTCGGCCAGCTAATGCAGAAATCACCTAGCATATCGTGCCAGTAATTGGCTCAGCCTTATAGCTCGCCACATATTTAAAAGAGGCAGAAAAAAATGCAGACGCAAGCAAAATAGAAAGGGTACAGTGGTAAGTTTGACTTTTCAAAAACCATATTTCATGTCATCTTATGTAGCCATTCTACTATTTAGGATAATAAATCTCTTTTAACAACTGTCCTGCCTTTCAAACTTTTGATATAGGCACTGGCCAGATTTTGTATAATGTGGTATAACGAAATGTCATTGAAGAATATGTATTTCAAGCGGCAAAGATATATGTGACGACCATACGGATATTCGTATCATACGATCATTATACTCGTATGTACAAAAGATGGTCGTCACACAAATGCAAAAGGGTAGTTGCACAAGATAGGGTTTGAACTCGCAACCTTCCAGTTGCGAGTCATACACTCTTGCCAAGTGCACTACCAATATTTGTCGAAGACATTCCTTCAGGTCTTCCTCATATGTGGGACTATCTCCAGAAGGTTCTAGAATGTTCTAGAACCTAAATGCATGCGCGACACTTAGCGCGATCTCACCCATTGGAGTGGCGCGATCCTGACCGTTGGTTTAGATATATATATAAGGAGGCATCTTTTTCTTGTCAAACCATTCCGGTTCAACGCCAGTCTTGAGCCTTCTAGGCATCTGTCTTGTATTCCTGCTTGCCTTCGGGCTATTGTATTATTGATTCCTGTTCATATATCAGATTCTTTGCCGATCTTGGCATATTTCTTCCGTATTTCTTGCGTATTTTCCTTGTTTTTCGAGTAGGTTCATGACAATATACAGACATTCAAGTAAGGACTATCTTTTCTTGTAGTTTGGAACTTGTCTAGCCTATCTGCACGTCTTTGATTTGATATGAGGAATGTTCTTGTTTCAATCTGCTATCTGATGTATAACTTTTATTTTTGGTTGTCTAGGTTTTATTCTGATTGTTGCCATGCGCCACTATCAATATGTAGCATAATAACAGGGGGTTTTCTTTGTGTTTTTGTACGCTTTTCACTAAGGTTTTCCTATGATTTCGATGTATTCAAATGGATGTACTAATGCGCACATCTAGAGTGCACCATTTCCTCGAGCCATTGATTTTAGCCTTTTTTTTTCAATGGTCAACAACCAATGGCTCACAAACAAGCCCTTTTTGTGCGTGTGGTGCATAATGGTCAACAACCAATGGCTCACAACAAAAGCCCTTTTTTTGTAATGTGGTGGTGCATAATGGTCAACAACCAATGGCTCACAACAAAAACTTTTTTTGTGTGCGTGTGGCGATAATGGTCAACAACCAATGGCTCACAACAAAAGCCCTCTTTTTGTGTGTGTGGTGCATAATGGGCACATGAAGGGCTTGAAGGGCGCATGTAATGCGCTTCCACCGGTAACACATTTCTTATCATAACTTTTGATCCGAGCTCGTTTCAGATGATTTTTATTATGTTGGAAAGCTCTCTCCGAGATCTTTTGATAATGTATGATATGGATATGTTTGGTTAAGTTATCTATGCTAAAACAGCAAATTTTCGGCCGGGTTTGGTAGGCTTTCACATCCTACCAAATTGATTATCACAGATTGCGCTTATTGGATATTGTTTTATGGCTCATTCAATGAAGCTTGCAAAAATTACCATGCATTTTTAGATTTTGAGGCGCTTATTAAGCAAATTCCAAGGCTTCTAGATCCTTGTGCCAACAAGCGTAAAAGTTTCCCACTTTAGTTTCTCACTACAAGAATCCATGGAGGCCAAAGGTCGCTTGTTAAATTCCAGCTTGAAAAATGTTTGTGTATGGGTGTTGCAAACTTTATGACTTTCGTAATAATGGGATCAATCTGCTCTATCTTTATGGTAACTTTTACTTATGTTCTATTTGTTTTATTGTGATGAAATTTAAAAGCTACAGGTGATGAAAGCCTCAAATGAATTCTAGTTTTTTTTCTGGTTTGAATTCTAAAATTTTTGTCACACCAGGGTGGGGGAGGGGGGTGACGTCCCTAAGGCCCCGAAGGGGCCAAAAAAATTTTTTTGCAACACAAACCATTAACATCCAACATATAAAAATTAAATCCCCCAACACATAACAACCAACACATAACAACCATTGACATTAACAACCAACACATAACTACCATTGACATTAATTAACACAACCATTGGGTCCAACACATTTAAATTAAAATCCCCTTAAACCCCCCCTTGGTTTGGGTGCATATTCACACCTGGGGTGACGAGGGCAGCGAGCCCTCATAATTGTATTTTTGCACGCATTTAAATCAACACCATATAGTATTCCGCTTGAAATCTTATAGTATTTTGTGAATCTTGTTATACAGTATAGCAAATTTTGTACTTGCATACCCCATAAACGAGGAACTTTATATACGGTGTAGATTAAGGAATAAGGGGTGAATATACCTATCCAACAAACTCTCGCGTCTCTGAGTCACCCCCGTGTGAATATGAAATGACTTTGAGTTTGATGAAGGGCGAGTTTGCTAGGTTCTTGCATAGGTGGTCTAGAACTTATGAATGTTTGCTAAGATACAACAAAGAATGCTTGGTTCGCATGAAGTCTGAAATCTAACTCAGTGTTTTGAAGTTGAGTCTCCTATGTCATTTCAAATGTTATAGCAAAGAACCGTCCCAAATAGACCATCTTCTAGTCCTAATCATCCATTACCATTGCATTTTAAAATGCTATTCTCAAAGGTTGCAATACCTTTTAGGCCCAAACGAGACATCTCAGACTTTTATTTTTATTTTCTTTTATTCTCGTGGTGTTAATAAAGTAGTAACTTGGATATGAGGTGTATGCTGGCAGCAGAAGCTGGACCCAAGGAATTGACAGTAGGATTTCAGCGGCATTGAAAGCATGTTATGCGATTTATCCTCAAATTTTCAACATATCCCCGATACCATTATTCCCCAAGACACTACATCCTTTTTATTTTGCAAATTATTAAAGACCCCGATTGCCTTCTTTAAGCTATAGATCAGTAAGTGTATTTTCCATATTGACCTCATGGGTATGGGAAATGTCATCTCCATTCAGACTGCTCATGGAACCATTAAGTTTATATGTAAAACAACTTAGTGCAAGGTGGCCTTGATCATGCCGAAAAATCCCCGCAATTATCAATTATTGCATTCCATGATGTGTAAAAAAAACCTTTAGTGCAAGGTGGTCTTGATCATGCTGAGCAAATCCTGCAATTAATGCATTCCATGATATCACATTGGGGCTTTTAGAAATGTTGACCGCCCTCTCTGTCACCTGCTTGCTTTTAATATAGAAATACCAGTTCATTCTATGCTACAAATCATTGGTACACCATAATATGTAGGCCTTCTTGCTTGCGTTATCTTTGAGTTTATATGCGTTATCTTGCGTTTATATGGTATTAATATGAAGAAATGAATTGAAAGAACAAAATACTATTTCTCAATGTTTAATAACTAAATTGCAAAGATCTTCATAACTTTTAAAAGACTAGTATAATATCTCAACATGAGATATTTGAAACATATCATAAAGAGAAGAAAAATTTTTTTTTTTTTTTTTTGAAGAACGTGTTTTACTTCATATTATACACTCAAAATATTACAAAGTACTTCCGTATAAGAAATGTCCCCAAGCATCAATCACTTTTAGATGATCACTCCATATTGGAAGTTTAATAATAAAGAGAAGAAATGTTATTATTAAAAACCTTTCGTATTATTAGCATTATCTTTTTCCGAACACAATCATGAAGAAAGAAACCGTTCACACAAGAACACATGCTCAGGGTTATTGCAGCTCAAGATTCGGATAATCCGCAGAAATATCCTTTTGCACTCAATGATCGATGGCTGAGGAGGTCCCGATAAGGTGGATCGCCCAAAGAAGCTTCAAAAAGGCACGCCTGGAGGAGTCCTGATAAGCTAGACTGCCCAGCAAGCTTCAAAAAGGCGTGCCTGGGGCATCGTAATTCTAGAAGACTGCCATTTCTTATAAAGCTAATGTGATGTTGAAGTTAAGATAAAATTATACAATTTGACTATAAAAAACTAATGTCTCGTGCTCTTCAACATAAAAAAGAAAAGAAAAAAGAAAATTAGCAATCTGGATACGACATAAATTCAGAAAAGAAAAATGAAAATTAGCAATGTACCACATTCGATATAATGAAAATCGAATCCTTGACTTTGAGCGTCAACTTCCTCCATATTAAAATGTGCTGAACCTCTGAATATTTGCTCGATCTATATCACAATATATGAGGACAACATCAAAGACCGAGTATATTTTAAAATCATAAAAGGATTTCCCCCCTACAACCAAATCTGAGTTGCCCGGTCCAACTCATAAAGGGAATTGCTGTCAGACGCCGAGCCTGCAATAGGAATCTACATATCATGCTAAATGTAGGATCAATTGCTAAAAATTTCTCAACATGTGGCATGTGATACACAAAAATCAAGATGCTACCAATTATATTTCGTGTAGCAATGGTGGGCTGTTAAAGCATTAGTTGCCTCCCAACCATGCATCCTTTGCCATTCAAGTAACAACTTCTTCCATCACGTATCATGAGATGTTAATTTGCTCTGCAGAGAAGCAGCCCATGTGTGAACAACAAGGAAAGAAACAAGTACAAATAACCAACATGCTTTCATTGTATAAACTCAAAAAGTGGCCAACTCCAATGGTTGCGCTGATCGGGCATCTCAAATCTCACATCGGATCATCCAAATCCGATCATGCATGGCAATTATGGTTAGATAAGTTGCAACATTTGATATTGCTAATCTCAATCATGCATTCTTTTAACAAATGCGCAGACTCACATTTTGTCCTCATAGCAGGGATTGCCCCTTTCTTGCCGCAACCTATTGCAAGCCCGAGAGTCACCTTCTCCTACAACACAAAGGTACCGAGAGAACCATATTACAGTATCGGCTATGTCGAAAACTGATCCAGATTGGCATGTTCCATGTCTCACAACTTCAAGAGTGACTACTTAAGCCACTGTGGTCATAACCTGGGACACTGAAGCAAACTTGAAGCAAACTACACATATCCAAATATCTCTGGTCAGGCTTTCTACTTTACAACGATGGATTCAGATGCAGGCTAACCTTCAGCGCTTCTACAAATCAGCACTTCCTTTAAAGAAATCTGACAGAAGAGGAGATGATATCATTGCTGGTAGGACCTTTTCCATGAAGCGCCCTCGTGAAGCTGAAGTTGAGATAGAATCAGAGGAGAAGGATGGGGCTAACTTCTTGATTAATGAACTGAACACGGAAATAAGCTCCTATAAGACCAAGAAAACATCATCAAATTTAGTACTAACTAAAACATGTTCAATTCTACCGGATCGAAGATGAACAATTGTATGAAGATCATTTACGAGGTTTGTAATAATGTCTAAACATGCAAAACTTTTGTTGATGCTTATTTTAATAATCATGCTATGTAGGTTGATGGATGATGGAAAGTCAGACGACTTGCTTTTGCACACGTGTCTACGAGATGGAGCTCCGCACAAATTGCTCCAGCTTTCCGATAGAGAGAGGTGAAGACTCTAATGCACAATCAAATCAATCGCAAGAAGGTGTCCATCGACTTTTGGGACAAATGGGTGGCAATATTGTGTTTGTTTGAGAGATAAGAGGCCGGGCAGCAACACTTGCTTTTCGTGTAGGTTTCTTCCGAAGTTCTAACCATGTATTCTATTGGGATGTCATAATATAGGTGACATAATTGTTTTACATCATTGGTTGATGAATGATGATGTTAAAAAACATCAAGATGATCCGCCGCTTAGTTCATCGATGTATGAAATGTATTTACAGAGAACCCCCGTGATGAGCCTTGCCCGCCCATGAGATGGTAAGCACGTAAGAGATCTTTTATAGACGCAGGATTTAGCAAACCTGTATTCCTTTGTATCCTTAATCGATGTTAGTGGATCCCCGGCCGGTACCAAAGCTTTTGAAGGTTGCGTGAAGAGAGTTTTGAATCTGATAGGTTCTTTGAGTAACACATTGCGACATCGATGATTTCCATTTGAGTGGGTAAATAGTGCAAAAAGCCATTTATGCAGCTTGCCAATGCATGCTTTTATGTTGCTGCATGAAGGAGATATCATATCAATCGCAAAAACCTAATGTCGCCTCTTGTTATGGTAAGACATATCAATCCACCAACCAGCCTAGCCGTAGAGTATCATCATAGGGTCTAAACACAACTTTAATTGGTTTTCACAGAAACATGGAGCTACTTTCTATGACTCCATGTGTAACTGAACAACGATTTTTTCGTATGAATGCCTGTTTGTCAAATGGTTGCAACCAACTAAAATATCACATCATATTGGAGGCAAAAAGCGTAAAAGTTGCACAACGCCTACAAAAACATATCACAAGGGCATGAGCCAATTAGCTTGAAAGCATACCTGCCCAAAACCCGAATAGGAGATCGCACATAAGAGTAAACGGATTGTGGAGCTCGCCGAGCCGGTAAATCTATTGCCGAGCGAGGCTGCCGGGACCATGGTTTTTCTCCATGGGCACAAGTTCATTGGGCCGGACACTTGGTTCAGCATCATCCCCACGTGTCACATGATTTTTATCAAATCAAGGCGTTTTCCATTTGGTACGTGAACATATCATATGATCAAAATCAAAATTTCTAAATCTTTAGAAAGCGTAAAATTCAATTCATCCAATATACTCACATACCCGATGCAAAAGAGCACGCACGCTTCGAAGATACCAACCGCTTTGAATGAAATGTTCTACTCTTGAAGGTTCACCTACATTTAAATGTGCATATTATTGATATCCGATAAAACATTTTCTTGATAAGAAAGTTTCTACTACAGACGTAATTTGTGATCTCGCTCAAGAACCGCTGCCCTCTACAAAGCCAGATTTACACTTTTGTGTTTTGTGGTTTGCTGATATAATATTGAAGCTTCACTTTCTTTCAACATGGACTGATTTAGACATACACATACATTGGTCAATGCCATACACGCACAACATTGTGAGTTATCTTCGCATTCATGTGAACACGTGCATTATCCCAAAGAAAGATCCAAGATCCTCTTTCTAAAGCACACTACCAAACACTCCCTTCTCATTGCCATTACAAAGGATTAATGGGAAATGAAACATTGCACATGATGCCGGGTTGCCTAGACATTCTAGCATGCATGGACACAAGTATTGGCATTTCTAATCAAATGTTCTTACCTCACCAAATCGGTTAAATATCCTCCTCAAATTCGAACTCTTTTTTGTATATAGCTATAAGCAAATTTATCACCCCAAAGAGCGTAAGCATTAAAAATCTACCAAGCAGTCATCATGTTCATTGTAACATTAACTAGATAACTAACCTCACGGATCTCCAAAGTGGGCATATGAGGCAAGAAGTCATTGCCAACAAAGAAGCACAAAAAACGGTCATCAATTAAGCCGCTCAAAATCAGCCTCAAATGGCGATTGGGAATGAACATATCATATTCCGTGTACTCTCGCATTGTCCAAATGTGAAGAAAACCGCATAAAATGGGGAACAGCTTAGATAAGAATACGTACATCACTATGGCAAAATACACATCGCACAAGACACCAAATGGTTTTTTGGTTTTTATGCTCAAAGATGATGAACTCTCTGAAATCGGCAATGAAATGCTCGCTTTTCTCATTACCTTTCCGATTATGGCTGCCCAAGCCGACATGAAGGAGTTCATTATCCGACTTTGCCGCTTCTTCCGACGATATATCTAAACCTAAAACACATTCTCGCTTTGCTTGCATCGCCGAATGTACAAATAAATACAAGATTCCAGGAAGAAGCAAGATTCCGTGAAGAAGCATTATGCACCATGGAGCCTTGCCGCCATCCTGTCGCCCAAGAAATCAGGGCCGGCGTGCCAGTTCTATTGTGAAATAGGAGGTTTTATATTCACCAAAGATATCCTAGGGATATTCAAGAATATACCTAGGATATGCCAAAAGCCATAAACAAGGGTTTGCCCCCTTAGCAACCCAAAAAGCCATCTAGTATCACGTAACAAAAAATACTATCTATCTAATCCTTGTTGCTCATAAATTTTAAGTGATGGTCACCTCTAGATGCTAGATTTCTCTTGGACCAAGCCGCATGAATGAGATGGCAAATGGCATTTTCACTTTGCCATACTATGATTACCTCTGATATTCCATTTCGACCAGCCAAATATCTCAACGTGAATGAGATGGCATTTTACTTTCCATAGAATTGAATTGAATTGAATTGAGCGTTTGTCTTTGAACACTTAGTGCTAGGTATTGTTTGCTTACTTATTTGGACTTCGATTATATGCGTCCATAAATTTAGTTTAAATTACTGTACCTAGAATTTAGGCTATATGTATGCTAATTATGAGAATCTGTATCTCTCTATCTCCTCCAATATTGTTAATACGATCAAAACCAGATCCTTAACTATTTCTTTTCACATCTCCCCTTATTTGATTAATGCTTTAAAAAGGTTAAAGTGTATTAAAAGGGGTTAAAGGGAAATTCATTGGAGAGGTTTTGTTGATTCTCTCATGTACAATATTATAGTGGCCCTAAAGTCTACCATTTTGTTGAAATTGGCCAATGTTGATTATGTTAACATTCCACTTGACAAGTAACCTTGGCTTTAATATTCTTCCCATCTTTATATCTTACTAGTAATGGTGCTCGGCATTGCCGGGCTTTATTAACAATTTAAAAAGGTGGTTGTTTCATCATTGGCTTGGAGGGGTAAGGGTGATACAGAGGAACCTTTAACATTCATTGAGAGAGATAAGAAAAGCATATGTGCGGACGAATTTGATCTCAGATGTTGGACTGCAGACATGTTATATTATGTTGTCTTTGTTTATATAACGATTTTAACGAAATAATTTTATGGTGAGATGTGGATAGATTTTAGCAACCTATAGAAATTTGTGTTGCACCATCTTTGGTTTGGAAGGATGTAGTGGCATTTAGTAATGCTCATGATATTTTTTGAGTGAGTTGGTCTTGATGGTTGTGAACAAATTGGAGTATGGGGAAAAGCAAACATCAATTTATCATTGTTTCGATTCACAAAATTTGGAGATTGGCATTTAGACTTGATTTAACCGTTGTCTATTTATTTTGTCTTAATGAACTACACGAATGCATAGGGACCAAATCGTTAGTACATCTTGGATGATGGCGATTCTTCCTAAAGATTAGACACATTATGAATATAATAGAGGATTTTACTTTTTACATTTGACATTGATGGCTTCATAAAAACGTTCATGTTGTTATGAATCAAGAATCAAAAGCTTTCTTGAACAGTGAAGTAGAATATTTCCTCTTCCAAATTTTACAGAAAGACATGCTTAAGGCGTGAACATTGTTGCTCACTAACATGCACTTAATGATGGATCATGAGAAGAAAGCATTCACTTGTTGCATTGTAAATCTGAAGTGGCATCAATAGACAGTCTGAAAACAATTTGACGCTTGTGGATGTAAACATTTCATTAAATAAATATTTACCAATTTAGGATGTGCAACAACCTATAGAAGAAAAATGTTCTTCCTTATAAAGGACATGAACTTCACATCTACAACATGAGTATAATAATGGCGTAATATTAAGTTTTAAACAACTCAACTTGTCGCCCATGTTTATACAAGTTTTGATGAAATGAGAGGTGCCCATATCCACTGTTTTTCAGCTTGAGGGATCTATTTGACAACAACACCCACATTAAGCAGAATACCTTGAACTAAAGCATAGCCACTTAGAATGTAAGGTTTGTTCTTCTTTCATCCATATAAAGGCTTGCTATGTTTTTCATTCGTATGAAGGTTTTGATACATGAAATTGAACAAAAGGTAAGCGGCATAACCCATGTTATCGAGTAATATTTTTTAGCTTTCATGAAGCTAAACACGTAAATAAGACTAACATGACCGTGAATAAACTTACTAAAGTAGAACTTACAATGCCCCTAGATTGTGAAAAACACGTAAGTGATAGTCATTGATAGATGATTTATTAAGCAAAGCTTTGTTTCGCTGACATTTCAAGAACTCTACCTGTATTTCAAATGTTGTCCAACAAACTACCTAAGAATGGACTTTGAAGATGTCGAATGATGTTTACAAAGATTATACTAGATTCAACTCGCTTCAATCCATGATATAAATCATGCTAGACTTTAGAAGCCAAAAGCCGCCCAAATGCACTTCAGATAGCTACTACGTGGTGGGCTTTAGATATATAAATGAGATCTACCCATAGTGGTTACACTGCTAGCATTCCTTCCAATAAACTTAATATACCTCTTTCTCATGTAATCCAAAGAGCTTTTTAGCCCATTGCCTATGCTTCTCCATCCGTCTATAGAAACATCAAAGCTTGAATTTAATATGTACTAAGCCCCCACATGAGGTTGTTATAGATCTGCCTTGGTGTAGAAATTTAGCCATAAAGCATCTATTGTTGTGTGCTTACAAGACCTCCAACATCTCCATCACAACGCATATTTGTTTTGATATTCAAAAAGGACAACTCAACAGCCTAAGATAATGATGCTTCTTTTACATTTCATAAAACATATTAAGACTTCTAAACCATAGAATTTTTATGAGGCAAAAATGGCAGTGCGTTTAGCATCCTAATAGGTGCAAGTTATATGCACTATGTGGAACATTCATGTCAACTCAGTTTGGATTGTAAACTACAAAACAACATGAAGGAATAGGATAGAATAGAATAGGATCATAATGAAATGATAAACAAATATTTTACTTGCAATATATAAGCGCCTCAGCCTAAGCCTTTTTATATGAATTTTAGATATCATTTAATAATATGAAAGATCCTCGCACAAATATCCTTCCCAGTGTCTTTAACGCAGCAAGTTCAAAAACTATAGATTAAAAAAATCAAGAGGTTCGCATATCTAGGAACCAAGGTGTCAAAAGCATCATTGTTAACACGTCATATTCGAGCTGGTATGCAATGAAGTACTACATATGGGGACAAAAGGTGGCTTGAGAAATAATAGACATGGTAATTTATGCAGCATTCTCGAAACATTCTTAAAACTCATCCCAAGTATGACTGAAAATGCATGCATATGGTAAAGAATAATGGAAATGTAAACACGTCTCTTCCTTGATTTGAAGTGAACAAATCCGCATAGCAGAACATATGCAGTATATGAAAGTAGAAAAGGAAACTATACATGCCAAAAAATATTATCTTATTGCCTTTATATGTGATAAAATATTATCCCATGGCCTTTGATCAGAAGTTTCATCCATGTTACAAAATGCCATAGATATTGTGAACCCATGTAGAACACCAGGGGAAAAGTTAAAGCCACACCCAAGTGTTCCATTTCTCCACAAATGATGAAACTACATTTAGTTGCTCAAAATGCAAAGACTATGACCTTGCTCATGTCTCTGACTCTATGGAAATGATGGCCATATTGATGAGGATATAGATCAATTAGTTGTAAAAGCTATCCGTGATGTGTTTTACCATATGCGATACTGGACCTGCTATGTTGCTCACGCTTAAACTTCGGACTATATTCTTAGATGAAGTGGAGTCAATCAAAGAAGGTAGAACTTATCGTTGTCAAACTACAAAAAGGTATGAATCCATGAAGTTGATTACCAAATAATAGCTTAAGGAGCTGTAATATCTATAGTCCAATGTTGAGAAAAAAATTATGCACAAATGTTGATTATACCTAGCTTACTATATGTAGTTTATGTAGCACTCTTAAATCCACTCCAAATATGAGGTCATAAGAAGTGAGCATGTTTAATTTGATTGACATACCTACTTGTGGTAAAGCGAGAACGAAAGTGTAACTACCAAAAATACCAAAAAGAACAATTAACATCAAAGTAAACAAATTTATATAGCATAATACATGCATAGAAAAAGAAATTATATAAGTCGTATTTAATTAAAGTGGGACAAATCTCAAATTTTGGGAATTCAATTTTACATTGAATCGTTGTTAGATCGTGGGGGAGGGAAGGGGAAGGGAAGGGGAGAAGTTGGGGAGAAGTTGGGAGGAGTAATGGAAGGGGATAAGTTAGAAAAAAGGGGGAGGGAGGAAGTTCAAAAGGGGTGAGAAGAGGGGGCAAAGGGGAGGTGAGAGGAGGGGTGGGGAGGTGAGTTCCGGGGAAGGGGGGCAAGGGGAGGTGAGAGGAGGGTGCAAGGGGAGGTGAGTTTGGAAAAGGGGGTGAGAAGAGGGGCAAAGGCGAGGTGAGTTCCTGGAAAGGGGGTGAGAAGAGGGGCAAGTGGGAAGAGTTGGGGAAGAGATGAAGGGGAAGGAGAGGAAAAACCAAAATAACTAAAGGGAATATATTCCTTGAGATTAAAATGATAATATTAAAATATAATTAATAATTAATTTAATTAAATATAAAATAGTTTAATTAATTTAATAAAAAATATAAACCCCAATTTCTCGACAATGAGTGAGAATTGATAAGTCTTTCCTCCCAAACAAATTGGACCAATTGGACTCTTAACCAAGAAATGATTGCAATTTGACCATGATTGAAAGGAACGTCTACACCAGCGATTGGAAATTTAATTGCACCATTCGCACTCCACTGTGACATATCCACCCCGCACAAATGGGTCTCGGCATTTGGAGGAAGCATTTGGGCGCAAGCAAATAAGCATTGGCCTGAGATCAAAGGGGGAAGCAAATAAGCTGAGGGCGGGTCGAGGCGGGGCCATCTCCTTTATATCCCTCGTTGAAGAACCCTTGCAGGACTCTGAGGAGCTTTTTGCCTCGTTAGCATTGGTCTCAGCCCTGGATTCCAAGACAATGAATAGAAATCTTTTGCCTGGTTTTCCAGACCTGAGAATAGAAATCTTGCTCTGGCGGGTTTTCGATGATTTAAGCTGCTTCGGTTTCTTCGGATCGAATTTGCGAATGGGAATCCATGCAAATTGTTGCTTTAGATCTGTTTCAAATTGGTAACCTCCAAGGCTCAAAATCAACCTATCCCCATTCCCTGTTTGCTCAACCTTTCTAAAGCTTGCTTCCGCTTTGCATATGGCGACAATCTCGCTTTCAATCTGCTTGATTTTTGAGATTCGACCTCTGAATTCACGGATTTCCTCACAATTTGATTCCCACATTTTGGACAAATTCTGCGCAAAAACAGGTGAAAATTTGGATCTTTTTTAGATCCGATGGAATAAATCCATCCGAGGTAGGTTAAGAGGAGATCTGCAGGGTGGAAGGTGATTTGATTGGCCATAGTTTTGGAAGCCTTCAACCACCCGAAAAGGACGCTATGTTTGTGACCATTTCTCGTCTTTACCGAGGTTCAAGAAAAGCTTTCCCACATATTGCCTTCTTGCAAGAAAGATTTCTCATGGAGTGGCTAAAAATGCATCGATTTGATCATAGTAGGTACGATGGGATTTTCCTTTTAAAAGAAGATAGATCCCGCATCAAGAATGTGGGCTTTAGATCCGCAAGGAAATGGCAATATACGCCATGGCGGGCTCTGCGACAAAGCTCTAGATATGAAAGCCTTTTCATTTATCAAAGTTTGAGATCTTTAGCTCAAGAAAGCGTAAGCCAAAAGTCGAGGATGGTTGAAGAAGGATTGCACCGAAGCTTGTTTCCACGCCTATTCCGTTGAAAGTAGTAAAGCTAATCATTCAATCGACACCGCCCAAGGCTTGTAAAGGCATAAAAGCTCGTTAGGGTTTGTGCCTTTCAAAAGAAAAACAGAGGCGAGCTGTGAAGGCTGGTGGTAAGCATGATTTTAAGCATTTCCCGACGCAAAAAACAGAGTATCTTTTGAAAGAAAAGCTATGGTATACCCGTGCCTTTTTTTGATCTAAGGAGAGATTAACAGAGCCGGAGAAGCAATAATCGCTACCAACAATCTCTTCAACAACGGGCCGAGGTTCTTAGAAAAATTTTTCTTGAGTTAAACCATTGACCCGGGATCTTGAGAGTTCGCCATATAGCCACCGCTTTAAATAAGTGTACCAAATTTCTTCTTCTCAAAAGGTATGTACCAAATCCCCTTTTTAATTTCAAATTCGAAAATCTCCCTTTCAATTTCAAATTTCTAACTTAAGAGGAGGGAAAAAAAACCAAATATTAAGAGAAAAAAGGGAATAATAATAGAGTAATGCGAAGAAAAAAAATAACAGGATATAGTGTGGACAATGGGTTATTTTTCTAAAAGTTAATGGGTTATTTTCTAAGGTTAATGGGAAAAAAAAGATGGTTACATTAATATATTATAAACATACCATTAATTGGGCTATAATTTTATTAGTGTAAGCCCATATAAATATTTGAATTTTTTATGCAAATTGATAGCATGTTTTGTTTATATGTGTGCTTGTATAATCATATTTTACACCTTATGTTGACCTTAGGTAAAAATTTAACTTTTATGAAGATCATGATATAATTTACACTTGTTTAACCTATTTTGAAGGTTCAAGACACAAAATGGGGACAAGTACATATTAATATATAGGTCTAATGCTTATTAATAGATTTAATGCATGGGTTCTAATAGGCCCTCGTAGGTTATAATGTCATGCATTATAGGTGCATATGTTGCTATTTACATGTGCATTAGGCATTACTCTTTACATAGCTAAATATGAGCCCAATGGTCCCTCTTCATAGCTATGGTATGGTCCATTAGAAAGGGGAGGATCCATTGGATATGTGTCCATTAGATAATATACGGGAGGGTCTATTTTTATGGAAAATACGTAGGAAATTTATGGGGAGGGTATTTTTCATAGAAAATACATAGGATGTTTGAAGGTTATTCATTTTTAGACCTTCTGACTCTGAGCTTTAGAAATTGCCCTTTTTTTTCACTGAGTTTGCCTTTTTTCGACTTGTTCGAGAAAGGCCCTCAAATCCTGCATTTTCGTTTGGGCTGCCTTTTCGACTCACGAAGTCGAAGGCAACTCAAAGTTAGAACGGGTTGAGGAAGGCCTTTCTGCCTCAGCGAGTCGAGAAAGGTGTTTAAAACGCGGCTTTATGGGTCCGTTTTATGGAATGAGTCGTGTTTGCGGCTCGCGAAATGAAAGGCCTTCCAATCTCTAAAACGCGTTCCCTTGAGTCGACTTTCGCTGATCGAAAGGCCTTCACCCATAAAACCGCGTTTACGGCTTTGGTTGCCTTTCCCGACTCAGCGGTGAGAAAGGCCTCCCATAAAACTGCGTTTACGGCTTTGAGCACATTTTCCTCGACTTCGTAGTCGAAGACCCCTAAACTTGCATTTTAAGCTTGAAATGCCTTTCTCGATTCTCAAGGTAAGAAAGGCATCAAACCCCTAAACTCTACTTTTCCCTCGGTACCTTTCTCATGCCTCAGATTTTCTAAAAATGGCCCTAAGAACTGTGTTTTACTTTATTTTTTTTTTTTGCATGTAGCATCCCTTGACTAATTTGATTTTGTCTCTTGCGGTCCTTATCTCGACCAAATAGTACATGCTTGAGCAATGAAAAGATCAGTTCATTAAAGAAAGGTCCGAGAAGAGGGTGGTGACATCGATTGGACATACAAGCACGTGGCCCATAAAGGAACTCCTCATACAAATTTCTATCGCCGTAAGTTGCTTAACAGTGACTAGGAGAGAGCTCCACGCCTTTTGCACTAGGTGGTTCATGTGTGAAGAGGGGTGTAATGATTGTGCCCATACAACCACTATGGTCTCTTCACCCACCGTAATATATATTGTAACGAGCCCATTTATAAATATAAGGTATCTCAAAACTAGTATTTTTGGGGTGATTAAGTAAACGATTTGCATAATTTTGTTGGAATTTGTGATCTATTGTCTACCCACCTAAGAAAATAGAGCCCAAAATGTTCAACTAAGAATCTTTTCAATTAGAACTTGATAGGTCTAATGCATGTTTTTGCGTTGCATTGTTCTTTTGTTCTCGACACACTATCCAAGAAAAACGGAAGAAAAGTTTGGATGCACATAATGAACAAAATTCCAATTATGGCGGTTTTTGGGTTGGGGTGCTTCTTTTGTGTAAATTAGGGGTTCAGAAAAATTGGGAATGGAATGAGTCCCACTTTTTAATTAAATCTTAACTTATATCCGGTAAAATATCGCCTCTCATGGATCGAAGTTTCAAACCTAAATGATTGTCAACCCATGTAGAAGCGTTAAAGCCACACAGGACATGCATGAGAAAAGAAACTATATGTATAGAAAAAGAAACTATACACCTAAAATATCACCTCATGGATCGGAAGTCTCACCAAAATGATTTTCAATCCATGTAGAAACTTTAAAGCCACACACGGGTGCTCGACTTTCCACAAAATGTTGAAGCTACATTTGGCCTCTTCAAAATGCGACCCAATGAAAGGAAATGATGTTGTTATGACCTTAATCCGTTTGTTGACTTTGATCGGCCAATGGAAAATCAATAAAGAATTAAACTACTAAAGCCTATCCCGGTGTGGCTCCCGACCATCGACTGTCTCAATTCGAGATTGTACCCCATGTGAATCGAGGCAATGAGTCCGCATTTTTCATAGGCAAGTGGGTGTGCGTATGTAACTTTGGGCCCCATTCTAATGTGGTATTTATGTGGTATCCGTGGACGACCATGTGGATATTCATATCATACGAACATTATGCCTGGGGATGTACAAAAGATGGTCGTTACATGGATGCAAAAGTGTAGTTGCACAAAACAGGTTTGAACTCTCAAACTTCCATTTAAGAATCACACATCCTTGCGAGTACGCTACCAATATTTATTGAAAATATTTCTTCATGTCTTTCTTATCTGGGACTATCTCTAGGGCGTTCTAGAATATTCTAGAACCTAAATGCATCTTGGCGACACTTGGTAGCGATCTCATCCATTGGGTTGGCGCGATCCTAGGCCGTTGGATTAGATATATAAGGAGTCACCCCTTCTTGTCGAACCATTCCAGTTCAACGCCCGGTCTTGAGCCTTCTAGGCATATGTCTCATGTTCTTGCTTGCTTTGGGCCATTGTACTCTTGATTCACGTTCATATATCGGATTCTTTCTTGATCTCGGCGATTTCTTTCGTATTTTACGTGGTATTTTCCTTGTTCTGGCGTAGGTTCATGGTTTGAACCTAATCCCTTCTTACCGGTTCTTACACGCTTTCGATCCTATGGATTTCTTTATCCATATTGGGTGATTCCCGCTCTATAGGAGGAGGTTTCATCCTTATTATTACGGCCGAGTCCAAAGAACTTGTTCAAGTATGCGGCCGATTCGCGATTAATAAGGAGCTCCGAGAATGGCTAGCTAGCTTCATATGAATCACCTCTAGCTCGGGAGGAGGTCATCGAACATAAAGATCAGCCTGCCGGAAAAATTTGATGGTACTAGATCCAAGCTCAAGGTTTTGAACCCGTTCCGTCTTGTTATTGGCCCACCCTCTCACGGGTATCCTATGGTCGAGAACAGGTCGGACTAGTTGGCTCTCTTATTTCTGGGTCAGCCTTGAGTTGGTTTGCCCCCCTGTTGGAGAAAGGGGCCCCGAGTTACAAAATTTTGTTTTATTCGCGGCAGAGCTCGAGGCATGCTTTGGAGACACCAATCGTCGGTAAGACAAAGATCACAAAACTTTGCAATCTAAAGGCAAGGCTCGTCGGCTTTAGTATATGCGGTAGATACTGCCTAGGATGATGTTGCATTTTGAGATTGTTTTCGAAGGGGGTTACGTGAGGATGTCAAAGATATGATGTTGTCTATGGAGGACCCTCAGACTTTGGAAGAAGCCATCAGATTTGCGGTTCGATGTGATAATCGGCCTCTTGAACGCAGTAGGAGAGACGTGGTCGGGTCTTCCCAATCACACAAAGCTGTACTTCCTTCCTCTCGATTTCATCTGTAGAATCCAACAAGTCCAGACCTGAGCCTATGCAGATTGATCGGGCAGTTCGAGGACCTTTATCTACCGCCGAGAAGCAGCATCGGAGAGAGGCTAATCTTTGCCTCTACTTGTGGAGGAGCTGGGTCATATTGCTCGTGGATGCCCCGTGAAGTGCCCAAATCAATCGAAAAATGGATTCGATGCCCCGTAGTAGGAGTCTCGGCGGTTGCGACATTCGTTCAACTCCTCTCACATGACAAAGGTTTTATTCCCTCGGACAAAGGTCGGTAAAATTTTTTATCTCTATTCATTGGAGTATTAGTAGGATGGGAGGATAGAGATGATGGCGAACTTGATTATGGTGCGAATGCTGCTTCATGGATAGTATGTTTCGCTACTAAAACGCCATTCCTAGAAGCGGGTCGAGCATCCTAGCTCAAGTTAATGTGATCGATGGGCGTGAGATCTCTTCGGTAGCGAATCACGAAATGTCTTGCACCTCTTCACGTTTTGTTTGAGGGAGCTTCTTGTAGCATTTCCTTCAATCTCATTTTGCTAGCCACATCGCCCGATAGTCTTGGATCTGCCCCCGCTCGAGCTACATAACCCACAGATTGATTGGCATACTAGATCCTTTTCGGTTTGTTGGGTTCGAGCTCTAGTTCCAGGTTCATCATGGAGTTCAGCCTCTGCGCACCAATATCTGCCGGTCCATACGATGCTCGTGGACTCTTGATTACATCCTTGCTATTCACATTTACGCTCCCGTCCGTTGGCTCTTGTGTCTCGCTCCAGTTCATGTCCCAAATTGACCATATTCTTGATGATGTCCTCGGTTCCGCTCCGGTTTACGCTCCTGCTCCAATTTCGGTTTTACGCTCACCGCTCCGGTCCACTGTTCCTACTCCAGTTCTTGATCCGGTTCATGCTCCAAGTCATGTTCCAGGTTGCTCGTACTCCGTTCATGTTCTGCTCTCTTTTTGTAGAGGCTTCTTCAAGGCTCTCTCAGCTCATCTCGAAGATCTCTCTTCACAAGTTTATTAGATCCGGTAGGCAAGATCCTAGATCAACATTTGCAATCCAAGTCCATCCTTGACTAGCTCTCGCTTGAGAACGTCTGCTCTGTCCTTCTTGATAAGTACAAAGGATTTTGGCGATATTTTGATAAAGGTCAAAAGCGAGGAAGCTTCCGAGCATCGTCCTTATGATGCCCCCATTGATCTCCAGCCGAGGGGATGACCCCCGCCATTTGGCCTACCTATGGCTTATCGAAAACAAAATTGGAGACTTTGCGGACCTATATCGAGGAGAATCTTGCAATTGGATTTATTCGACATTCTCAGTCACCCGCAGGAGCTGCCATCTTCTTTGTTTTGAAGAAGGATGGTTCTTTGTGGATTATCGCGGCCTCAACAAGATCAGATCGCGTAATGGTATTCTCTCCATCGATTCGAGTTACTTGAGCCGACGATACTTCACGAAAATTGATCTTCTAGGTGCCTATAATCTTGTCCGCATCAGGGAAGGTGATGAGTGGAAGACAACCTTTCAAACTCGGTATGATCATTTTGAGTATACCGTCATACCTTTCGGCCTTACCAATGCTCCAGCGGTCTTTCAACACATGGCTAATGATGTTTTTCGGGAGTTTTTAGATCTTTTTGTTATCATCTATCTAGATGATATTCTTGTTTATTCGAAGACTTTAGAGGAGCATGAAGAACATGTCAGGAAGGTCATTCAGAATCTACGGGAATATGGACTTTTTGCCAAACTGGAGAAGTGTCAGTTCAAGCAAGACAATGCCGAGTTTTACGGGCTGTTGCATCCGCGTCTCGGGATGTTACAATGGATCTAGAAAAGGTCGACCGATTCTTGATTGGGAAACACCTTCCTCGGTAAAGATGTACAGTGGTTCTTGGGGTTTGCCATCGCCGCTTCATCAAGGACTATTCGGAAATCGTCTTGCCTTTGACACGTCTCACCAGGAAGGATGTTCCTTTTAAGTGGACAATCGAAGCAGAATTAGCATCCATCACTCTGAAGCATGCTTTTACAGTAGCACCTGTTCTTGCACACTCGGATCCTGCGCGTGCGTCCCTATATTCTCGAAGCTGATGCATTAGATTTTACTCTTGGTAGCATCTTGTCGCAAGAGGGGGATGATCATGAGCTGCACCCGATCGCATATCATTCTCAAAAGTTCCAGGCTGCAGAAATCAACTATCCTATTTATGATAAGGAACTTTTGGCAGGAGTGGCGATGATTTCTTGAGGGTTCTCCTCATAAGGTGACTATGTATATAGACCATCGCAATCTGGAGTATTTTCAGTCTGCTCGAGTTCTTAATCCTCGTCAGGCTCGGTGGCATACATAAGTGCTATCCCGCTTTGATTTCATCATCAAGTTTTGGCCTGACACGCTTCAAAGGAAGCGGATGCTCTTTTGCAGATCTTATTTCAACCTAAAGTGGGGGGCCAAACATTTGATCGACAATCATATGTTATTCTAGGACTTTGATGGTTTTGGACTCATGCCCATCACTTTGTTCGAGAGGCCTCATGATATATTCTTGTTGGAGTCTGTTCGAGCATCTCTTTTTTTTGATCCATTGGCGCAAGACATAATATCACAGCTTGGCTCAGCATCATCTTCCTGACAAATGAGGCTGGACTATGATCAGTTCGAGGTTCGAGATGGACTTCTGTTTCATGATGGATTTCTGTATATTCCGGATGTGCCCTTCGGCTTTAAGTTCTGCAGTCCTGTCATGATTCTCCTCTCGCCGGCCATTTTGGCATTGCCAAGACTCTGGAACTTATTGCTCGAGATTATTGGTGGCCAGGTCTCCGCCGCATTGTTGAGATTTTTGTACGCTCATGTGATAACGGTATTGTCGTGCAAAGCTCCCAACCACCCCCACATGGCTGCCGGCCTTTGCAGTTTCAGCCGATCCTTGGAAGAGTATTTTGGTGGATTTTATTATCGAGCTTCCATCCTCCCAGGGTCATGACGCCATCCTTGTTGTTGTTGACCGTTTTTACATTTCATTCCTTGCAACACTTCTATCTCCAGTGAAGCCACATCGGTTCTCTTGCTTCGAGAGGTGGTTCGACTTCAAGGCTTACCAGATAACATTGTCAGTGACCGTGGCCCTCAGTTTGTTGCTAGCTTTTGGAAGCATCTATTGCAACTCTTGCATGTGGAGCGTTTGCTCTCTTCCAGACATCACTCAGAGACCAATGAGCAGGTGGAGCACACTAATCAAACATTTGAGCAGTATTTGCGATGCTTCGTCAATTATCAGCAGGATGACTGGGTTGATTGGCTACCGCTGGCAGAATTTCCTTACAATAATTCTGTCCATGCCTCCACAGGTCAGACTCTGTTCTTTATTAATTTCGGCATGCATCCCCGATGGTCTTTCACTTCTCCTGGATATGACTCAGTCAATCCCAGTGCCGAGGACAGGCTCGAGAAGCTCTGCATGCTCTAGGATGATCTTCAGCACCATCTCCTCCAGGCCCAAGCACGTTATCGTTATCATGCAGATCAGCACCGTCAGGATGCTCTTCATTTTGCAGTTGATGATCTGGTTTGGCTCTTGCGTTAGGATTTGTCGATAACTCGCTCTTGTAACAAGCTCGACTACCGGCCCTTAGGTCCCTATCTTATTGAACAAGTTGGTGAGGCTGCTTTTCGTCTTGAGCTTCCGCTATCAGTTCGGCTTCACCCAGTGTTCCATGTGTCTTTGTTGGAACCCTATATGGCGAATCCATTTCCAGATCGAATACCTGAGATTGATGATCATGAGGAGTTCGAGGTTCGAGATTCACGGACTCCAAGTTTCTTTGTCGGCGATTGTATTACTTTGTCGATTGGGAAGGTTACTTCGCCAATTGATAGAACCCGAGACTGCCGAGAATCGACTAATGTGCCCGACAAAATTGCGGAGTTTCACCCGGCGCGTTGCGAACAAGCCAAGTTTGAGTACTCGCCCCGGTTCCAAGGACTAAATTAAGCCATCGTAGGAGGGATGGTGTGGCGACGATCTGAGATATTAAATCATACGAACATTATATTAGTATGTACAAAGATATAGTCACCGGATGTGAAAGGGTAGTTGCACAACACACGGTTTGAACTCACAACCTTCCAGTTCTTGAGTCACACATCCTTGCCAAATCGCTACCAATATTTGTTGAAGAAATTCCTTCCGTCTTTCTTATATGTGGGACTATCTCCGGGCTCTAGAATATTCTAGAACCTAAATGCATGCTTGTGACACTTGGCGATCTCATCATCCGGAAGTAAGCGATCGACGGACCCCTTGCCTAGATATATCACGGCCCTTCTTGTCCGAACCATTAGGTTGAGCGCCGGGTCTTGAGTCTTCTAGGCATCCGTCTACGTGTTCTGCTTGCCTTCGGGCCATTGTACTCTTGATTCCTGTTCATATATCAGATTCTTTGCCGATCTCGACGTATTTCTTCCGTATTTCTTGCATATTTTCCGCGTATTTTCCTTGTTCTTGCGTAGGTTCATGACAGTGCCGGTAATGTGATGGCTTGACCTATTCAAGCGTGGCCCGACATCGAGCTTGGTGAGGAAGCAAGCATCAAAAGTCTTGCCTCAAACTACGATGACCCGCATCTATTTGCACTCATACACATTGTGACGACCATCTGATATATTAGGTATCATCACGAATATTATACTCGTATGTACGAAATATGGCTGTCACACAAATGCAAAAGGGTAGTTGCATAAGTCAAGGTTTGAACTTGCAACCTCCTAGTTATAAATCACACACACCTTTATCAAGTCGCGCTATCAATATTTATTAAAGATATTCCTTCATATCTTTCTCATATGCATGGCATCTTCCTCGAGAGGTTCTAGAATATTCAAGAATCTACATACATCGTGACACCCCGCGCATGATCTCATCCATTGGAGTGGCGCGATCGACCGTTGGCCTAGATATATAAGGAGGCACCTCCTTCTTGTCGAACCATTCGGTTCAGCGCCGGATCTTGAGCCTTCTAGGCATTTGTCTCGTGTTCTGCTTGCCTTGAGTCATTGTACTCTTGATTCTGTTCATATATGATTCTTTTAAGGATCTTGGCATATGTTTTCGCCGTATTTCTTGCATATTTTTCGCATTATATTTCTTGTTTTTCGGCGCAAGTTCATGGCGGTTTGAACCCGAGAATCCCTTACCGGTTCTTGCATGTTACGATCCTAAGCATTTTTCGTATTTGGTGATTTTATATCTATGGAGGAGGTTTCGCTTTATTACAACGGTCCAAAGACTTGTTCAAGTATGCCAGGCCGTTGTAGTTGGACAATAAAGAGCTTAAGAAACGTGTTGCTTCATATGAATCTCCTTCTAGCTCTGGATTGAGGCTATGAGCCCTCATAGACATTCCACGGCCCGGGGAACAAGTTGGGCTGATTGGTTTTCTCCTCACGAGGGGCCGGCTCTAAGTTGGTTTGCTCCTTTATGGAGAAAGGAGTGCAAGATTTTGTTGCTTTCATTGCAGAGCTTCGAGGTATGCTTTGGAGACTCCGTCGTCAACGCTGCTTGATCCAAAAACTTTGCAATCTAAGGCAAGGCTCTCGTCGAGAATTTAGGTCAAATTGCAGATATCTTTGGGATGATATTGCATTTTAGTGATTGTTTTCGAAGGGGTTCGTGGCGATGTCAAAGACTTTGATGCCCCGAAAATGGAAATGCAAGAAGGTATTGGTTCTCAAGCGGACGAGAAAGTATTTCAAGGCAAAGAGCTGCATATTAGTCTCTTGCTAAAAGCATCTTCTGGGCCGGGACCATGGCAAGGCCTCCTCCTCCTCCTCCTCCACTAGTATCGTTTTCGATGACAAGATGGCCCCTAATGCAAACAAATTCACGACAATCAACAACGAGCTAGGCACCCACTCACGTCGTATAACTCTGAGTGGTTTGCCTATCTAAACCGTTAAAATGGGTACATCTGACAGTACCAAAAAATTCTAACAGCCCAAGTTTGTCCAATGGGCAATAAAAAAATGGAGACCCATCTTGTAGCGTGGAAAACGAATTACCTAAAGAATGTTGGATGCACCAATCGTCGTATGCCACGTAACATATTTCAAACTGCAATTCAAATTTTGTCGATCCATTTGCAGCTGTGGGCAATGGCAATGGTGCAGTTCCTCCTGGAGGACGGATTTCCCCTCCTTCCGACGACGATGATCTTGCTGATGCCGAGCTATGGGCCGCTATAGACTCTGCAGCAGCCCGTTCATCGCTTCGTACCCCTCCTCCCGCTTCCCCACCCTCCCAAGATCAAACCTCCTTTTTGTTACAATTCCTCCATCGCCCCAGCCAAATGTGCAAATCCAACTTCGCCAACAGCCCCACAAACCTTCTCAGCTTGGCAAGGTAGACCAGTGGCAAGTTTCCAAGCTTGCAAAGACGAGAAGAGCCCGGCAAAGAGAATATGGGCAGTAAATGGAAAGATGGGTCCGATCGCCTTGGCTTCTACGAGCATAATTCGCGTTTGAATTCTGATGGAAAACATAAACAAGCCCAGAATCGAAGGCCTGTGCTTGAGGAAGTACAGCAGGAGGTACCATTGGGAGTTATGATGGGGTTGTTAATGTAGGGCAAGCGCCTTGATGACCGCCATGCCATCAGTGTCAGTTTTCAAGCAGTTTCAAGAGGCTGCTATGGCTGTAAGTTCTTCAGTCTTATTTTTAGGTCTATTATTAGGTCTTAACATCAGCAAAATTAGGGTTAAATGCACCAATGCAACCCTGCTTGTAATTAGAAAAGAAAGAAAACAAGAAGTAAATGACTGAAGATATTTGATAAGTACCTTATAGATCAGAGATCTTCAACAAAAACTAAATCCGTTGGTTATTGTCCTCATTGCAGGTGTTGGAGAAAGGAGATTATATAATGATGCAAGGAAAACCATTTATTAAGAAATCAGGTTAGTGACTTGAAAAAAAAAATGCTCAGTTCAAAAGTCTTAAAATTTCTCACTCAAAGATGTACCAATTAGGCTGGAGAAAGATTGCCTTCTTTTTAACATCTCATTTGAGATCAAAGACAGAGATATACAGTTTGATTCAAATGCCAATGTTCTGCGTGCTGAGTTAGTTGTCAGGGCAAGCATGCAGTACGTAGTCTTGCACCTTGTGTTTGTGAAGTATTGATATAATTTTCTTTGTAAAGTACAAGTAGTTTCTTTATCACGTTTCAGATCCGGAAGATATTCTGATGGGTGGGGCTCATGTGATCTCCGGAGAAAAGATTCAGTAAAAACTAATCATGATGTTCCTAGCACAGCAGAAACACGGGCAAAAACAAGAGCGTGCCGGGTCAAAGCATAGTGAAAAGTGTAGTACAGTTTTCATTTGAAGTATATAATCCGTGAAAGTAAATGAATCTGAAGTTGGATATCCTGCAGGACTTATTGGGTATTGGAGAATATAAGATAGGATGTGATCAGAACTGGTAATCAGCTGTTGCATAAAAGTTCTGAGGTCTGGTTGAACCAATGTCTAGCGAATCTTATATCAGAAATCCTCAATATGTCTGATAACTGCAACAAATTTCAGCTTCTTGACAAATTGATGAATTCATTCATTGCTTAATATACGATACAATTATACTGCAAGGCTCACAAGGTAGGCGACTGATTATACAGTGCACAGATTGAGATTTAGAAATCACAATAAACGTCAACAATGTTTATTGACAAAAAATGGAGCAATCTGTGAAATGACCTCTGTTATGTAAGGATTGAAGCTCATGACTCGTTTAATCTAAGGTTTCAAATTTGCTTGACTCAGGGGACTGAATGTGCCCATTCAGGTCTGAAGTGTATTCTTATTGTACAGCATGCTGAAAAATTAAACTGAGTTATTACAGAATGTGCCTACTCAGGATTTGGAGTAATGCGCTCTTGAGTTAAAATCACTTTTGATACCCGCTAACTTTTACATTGTAATGGAGGAAGTAAATGTTGTAAATGTTCTACATTGCTACAGCGATTCTGATAACAAGTTTCCCATGTGTGCGCATCTGATGTACTTCCAAGCATTTGTAAGGCTCATGTAGATTTCTTTTGATTTTGTTGGTTTTGGCAAATCTTTGTTTTCCTCAGGCTCAGAAGAAAGAGAGCCTATACTTCCAAATGATTCCTTCCATACCTGTCATAGAATTTGCAAAGAAGTCCTTTGCCTTATCCACCTACCGATTTCATTTCTTCTCTGGGAGAGGGATCTGAATGAAAGATAAGATTAAATATTTAGCAGATTGCATTGTGGTATTCTTCTGATCAAACAAATTCAGATCGGATTCACCTAAAGAAAATTCTAAGCTATTATCTAGATATATTTCTGCTTATATGAAATATGGCTCCAATGCACAAAAAAGTACCAAAAAAGGACATTATAAGCAATAAAAGCAGGACCATGTATAAAAAGCATATTCTAAGCAGGTGGAAGAACGAGCTTCACGACTGTGACATCTGTCGAATTAGAGCATCATTTGGCTTATCGTTGTCCTGCAGATGCATTTACCCACACAACTTACATGGGAAAGTATGTGAAGTAAAATTTCGTCTTTTGAAAATGATGGAAATACAATACCACAATCTTGTAGCCATACTCAAACTCTTAGCTGTTTTTAAGCGCCTTATAGTTCTTGAGCAGCTGCAATCATCTTCTTCTCATCCTGATCAGCACTGAGAGAATTCATCATTAGAGGCTCTAGCAGATATTAAGATTGATCACGGAGTGAGAAAACAAATACAACTGTACCCCACTGCAAATATAGCAGAAAGGTTTATGACTCAAAAAATCAATCGAATGTTATGTCTCAACTAAAAGCGTACCTTGTAGATCACCCCTGCAATATTAAGAGTCAGAGTGCCTTCATAGAACTTCTTGCCCCAGTCATTCTTCATTGCTCCTACCATAAATTTTGCAGTTGTGCCTCAGATACAACATTCAATGGGTACCATAAAGGAACCTGTATTGACATGGCATATCACATGAGTAAGCTTTAGGTTAATCTATTTTAAGGTAGTTGTTTCTGTAGTCCATTCTAATCCAACGATTATGGTAGTTGTTTGCATGCATCAAGAGCATTATCCTTACGCTTAAGTTGGATCAAGTGGCAGCATTCAAAATGATGCTTTACCTCGGAAACTAGGTGGTCATTTCAAATTGTTATCCACTCTTCTTTCTGCTTGACAGTATCTTGTGATTATGGAAGTTACTCCTTATATCTCTTGCTCTCCACTTCTTATAAAGATCTATCTGCTCTTATTTCCATGCCAGTTGGTCTATGTGATCATTCCTCTACACTATTTTTGAAGTCTATATTTCTTTCCTTTCCATCTTGCTCGGCAACAACTACTAGCAATATATTTATCATTACCATGCCAAAACTTTGCGATATGCAGTTAACATATGTGGATTGACTATACCATCTTCAATGATTACGGTGGAAACAATGATTACTGACAGATAAGCACAAGATGTGACGAACTAGATCCCCAACAATTTGGCGAGAGATTTCCAATAAGGGGTTCTGCCTTTAAACATGTTATGCTCCCTGGGAGAACACCCTTCTAACTCTGGGCTGCATTTATTGTCTTATCCACAAGCAATTCCAATTCATAATGTATGAAAAAGCTGTTCTATAGATAGCTTCCATCCCATAAGGAAAAAAATGCAGCAGGAGAATGTGTCATGCACCTGCATCCTCTTGTTTCATGTGGGACATTCCAAGACTATTTCAATGTGGGTTCTACCGTATGTTCTAGTGTATCTTCATATGTAAGGGCAATGCATACAATTAAGCAATTGTGATATATACTGAACTTTATTGTACACCTAATATCTAACATAAAAACTACATTCGTACAAGTGAATGAAGAGGACGAATCTGGGCTAGTCATCTTCAGCCTTAGGCAAGGTGGGCACAACCCTGGGGCGCCCTTCCCTGAGGCAACATATTTCGCTTTTTTAAGTGCAATAAGTAACTAAACCCTGTCTTCCCTTTCTAAAGCATGTCCTCCACTGTATAATTTGAGGAGGCCTCCAAAAGTATTCTTGTATATCTTTCCTCATTTGCATGTAAAATAGATCCTACCCATTCAGAGAGGTCCGATGAGGACTAAGTTTCATGGCAACCTCCCATCACTATTGCGTCTGCTCCTCCTCTTGTCTCTACTGGATCAACCCAATTCTGCAGCTATTCAACAATGCCTGGCCAATATCAGCAATTGGAGCAATGGATACCTTATCTTATCCCTAGAGTATTTATTTACGTGGTGTCCTCTTGGCCGTTAATAATAATCTTATAAGTATACGTGCAATATTTAAAGATGTAAATCAACACTTTCCAAGGGTCATTCTAGGATATGGTCCCTCCTGTCGCGAACATGCCTTGGGCCGCGGGTATTGTTGCGGGTATTGTCGTCTGAGGGTTTTTGCTCCAGTTGCTTGCCATCCATGTGTTTTCTAACCTTACCACACACTGGTTCTCGTGTTTACAGGCTGAGATCAGATTTCATCCGTTGATTCCGGTTGTTACCTGTTAGTAGCATTCCACTAGCCCAAAATTTCTAGTCTTTTTCTGTTTCTCATGAACATCCTAGGCTTCGTGCCCCCGCCGGGCCCGCATTGGCTGCATATAACTCTTGCCACAACCCCGCCTTTCCGCCCTAAGATCTTTATCGCAGAAGAGTCTTCACGATTCCTCGCCCCGCAAAGAGTCTTCACAAATGCCATCACCCCCTACTTCATTCCGGCCTTCGAGGCTAGCTTCAGACATTATTCACAAATGCTATCGATTCATGCGTCTCATTCCATGCCCTTGCTTTTGCCCCAAGCCTCGAACTAAACCCTTGATCAAACATTGAACCATGGCGTTAATGGGCGTGCCCTCCTCTGACCCTCGGCACCTCAAAAAACTTTGTGGTAGATTGCTCATGATATTTCTTCATGTCTTTTTCTCTTCATCTCTACTCTTTGGTAAGAGGTGGTTTATTGAGCATTCAAGATATATATTGTAGCTTGAGAAAATTTTGTATTTATCTCACAGAAGTATTCTACTAGCTAGGAAGATGTTGATTATGATCTTGTAGTACTAGTTAGTTGGAAGAAGAGGTTGAGGAGTACTTATGAGTACTAAGAGTTCAAGTTATATGTTCAATCCATAAGGGATCCTTTTGTACTTCAAGGTTTATTTGATAAATTGATGTAATTCTTCTTATCGAATAGAAAAAAAATCTTTTCTCAAAAAAATAAAATAAAAAACAAGGTCTCAAGCATCGCAGGAATTGCCCTTCAAAGGGGTCTAGAGGAGTTTTCATGGGTTTGTTTCGTTCTTTGGCGCTTGGGTTTGTTTTTGTATGGAGTCGTGTAAATGATATGAATGCAGGTTGTCATTTTCTTAGCCCAAGAAGGTTCTCATTGTTCATTTGGAGTTAACGTTTTGTTCGTAGTATGAACTCTATGGTGGTCATTACATCCCCGTAATTCGCGTTGAAACGAGCATTCGCCCAAGAAGGCACCCCAAGCAATGCTACCATTCTACGGCCAAGACTCGTGGCTCCAGCTTAAGGCAGTATGGGCCTCGCTTGCCTAGAGCCTTATCGGGCAAAATGACCTTTCTCGGGGCAATTACCATGTGCTATAGTCATATATAGTCATGTGTCGTTACTCTAAAACATATGTTTTCATTGTATTATAAATCAAAATCGTCTCCATTTCGTGTTCTCTTCCATGTTGGCCATGAATTTGATTTATGAAACTGCTTTTAGATATTAGTATTCTTGGAAGACTCCTCTTTGCAAGCATCAAAGATTAAAGCTGGCTAGATCCTCGCATTTATTTCATTGTACAAATTTAGTGAACAACAATTATGAAATTATTTTGCACTTTCCCATGTTTTATAGAAGAGACATTCATGAATGGTCATATGAAAACTAAATTAGAAATTAGGTTTTGTGCTAATTGGATTCATATTCTAATTTTCTCTCTTGCGCATCTAGAAGGAAATGTATCGTTGGCCAAGATTTGCTCCTTGAGCTCCGCTTACGTAATAAAGAAAATGAATGACACTTTGACCGCTGCTCAAAAGTGCTTTAGGTAGTTTATCATTCTTCCCCCTTATCAAATCCTTTGTTAACTTGCGTAATCATCCTTGCATTGGATTGATAATACTTACCCTATAAAGGGGAAAAAGTCTTGGCTTGAACACTCAAAATAAATGATGGCTTAGTGAAGGCACCTTGGTATTCCATTAAGTACGTTGTAATAAGTTGTAACACTTAAAATAAAATATGACTTCAATAAATTACTTACGCCTACTCTAGATTCACATTAACAAAGATTGTAATAAAGCTATTCAACCATGTGCACACTTTTTAATCGTTAAGAATTGATCCGTGATGTTTTATTGCAGAATAGATAGAATTTTATATTGAAGATCTTTTTTGCATGATGATCCAAAATATGAAATGTATATCTTGTGGAATCAAATTCATTGCCACGAATGCCAGTGGGAAATTTGTCTCAAATAATGCAAAAGCAGGTCAATTTGTGGCATAAACTCAATTTTTTTGTTTGTGTGAAGGACACCCAAATGGGGTGGTTGGAAAATTGTGAACCTGTTATGCCATCTATTCTTCACAAGATTTTGAAGCATATTGAGTATTTTTGTGGGAATGAAATTTTGTTTTGGTTGGAAGTGTGGATAATTTGAATAAATTACTGAGATGTATAATTGAATAGACCAGATTTTTATATTTGAAGATCTTTTGCAAATGATGATCCTAAAATATGAAATGTATATCTTGTGGAATCAAATTCATTGCACTTTGTACATTGGCTCTCACAAAGTTATGCACATGACTTATTAGAACACCAAGCATAACCTTTCTGCTATCTACATACTGAGTTTCAAATATTCAGCTATTTCTTTTCAAAAGGCCTTCAACAATGACTTTCTCTCTGTAATCGGGAGAAGTATAACCTTTCTCGCTATCTACATACCGAAGCTTCAAATATTCAAATTTTCTTTTCAAAAGGCCTTCAACAATTTCTCAGAATCGGAGAGCCACTAGACGAGCCACTAGATCGAGCCAAATTCTCTTTCTTCCATCTATGATGGCGAGAGTTTGTAATCCCCAGGATTATTTGCACCACAAACCAGGTCACTTTGCATAGACAAGTTATCAAAGGTCTGTATTGAATTTATCTTGGTCTAATTTAAGAAATGAAGAGTAACAGATTTAACCTCTTTCTTTTATAGAACAAGATGGTGAGGCCCTGATATATTTAAAGACAAATTTTGAGCTGGCTTGTGGAGGCATACGTACTGCCATAGTGGAGGAAGGATGCATTGAGCCACGAAAAGGTGTCAATATTCTTTATCTCAACCAGCGTTGCTCCTCTAAAGTCATTCTGGAAAAACAAAACTTGCATGGCACCATAGTTCGCTACTGTCTGTAAATAAGGTGAAACATAAAACTCTTTGGGATCCTTTCCATTACAAAATCAGAGTTGACAAATCGGCAGAGGTGCCCAAGATGTTGTCCTGAAAAAATGACAAAATGGTGTAACAAGTTATTTGTCAAAAATGGAGAAGTTTGTCGACAGAAATTTCAATGCAATGCGTGGTTGGTTGCCCATTCCAATGTCAACAATATTCCCGTGCAATGAAGACTTTTAGAAGTGCCTCCGTTGCCACCGACCAAATGTAGTGCTCAACAAGAGCTGATTGGCCCGCTCTTCTAAGGCCCGTACCTAAGCCGCTATATTTCATAATCATAGTGGCACTATCATAATGCAATTGTTTTGCTTTGGTAAATAAGAAGTGAAAGTTCTCGCCGATGATTGGTTCAGCCTCATTTGTCAGAATTGCGCTTATCACTGTATCGCTTTTTGACGTATGTACCGACATGCCTGATCCGGGCACTAAACTCCCAAGCAAGTCTGGGTTGTTGTTTTCTTTTGCCATCACCACATAAGCCTTGGCCAAAGTCAACCGATCACCAAGCCGCCTTGCAAAAGAATGTATGTTGAGCATTTCCTCCGCTAGATTAAGACCGGGTGGCTCGTCCTAGCCGTTATTTCTGACCGAGAATAAAAGGAGATGATAGAAGAACTTGTAATGCCGTAAACCCAAGTTTACTACAGAGAGTTCCCCGACCGCATAGAAGCCAAGATGAGTCTACGTGATAATTCTAAAATTTTGAAGAAATGACCAAAATGCATCTGCATAGAAGCCAAGATGAGTCTACAGATAATTCTAAAATTTTGAAGAAATGAGCAAAATTTACCCTGATTTGTGATAATAAAATCATTTGAAGGGAACAACCTATAGCCATGTATATATTCGTGAAAGAGACATTGATTATTAAGGGATCTCCAAGGATTGCATGAGATAATAATAGAAGAAAGGACAACAAACTTTAACCATCAAAACCAAAGCAGAAAATGACTATCCCATTATTAAACACCAATGCAGAATAAAATTTCGGGTGATTTGCAACTAAACCAGTCTTACCACTATGCCACTACCACCACTATGTCAGTGTAATAGCTATAGCATGCAAAGCTTTCTATCTGTTATATTCATCCTCGTCCCCATATCAAGAAGAGCCAGAAGTTTATATGCACTTTGGTTTACAACTAGGTGTTACAGCAGTTTATATTACATCTTTTTGTGCTGCCACATGGTTCCACCCAATATGCATGTGTCATAAAACTACTACTGTTGGTTCTGATTAACAGTGCATAATTTCGGTCAGGTCCTGGCAGAAGAGGGCAAGGCTAAGTCTTGATATTTATATACTAAAATGACAGATTTGTTTACCTGATCTTCATTATCTTGCATGCATTCCCCATCCATTTGTATTTCAGGGACCATATGCTCAAAGGCCTGGTTGCCTTGTCGAAAATTTGGCCAATGCTGTTCCTACTGAATGGATAAGCCCTTTTGCCATATTGCCCATCAGCATGATCTTTTTCTCGGATCGCATAAAACCGGCCGATTTAGAGTCCGGATGTGGTATTTTTCGACTTTTTTGTGGTGTTTCCTACCACCCGCTATCAGCCATTGCACTTCACAGCTTGCAAGCCCGTAACCAACTATTTTGGGTCATTTTGCTCAATCCATCCCTATCTTAACTCAAATCACTTTCTCTTCATCAAACTAGTGTTAAAGAGGAAGACAAAGTGGTTGGAAGGGTTTTGAAGCGCTTCAAGCCGCCCGGGAGTCGCAAGAAGGATCCACCAAAGATTTCGACCTCAAGCTAGCCGCGTAACTTTGGTTTTTTGGCCAAAATACCACTTTTTGGCCAGAAATACCATATCTTTAGCCAAAACACCCGCCTTTTGGCCGAAACACCACTTTTTGGCCAAAAAACTACTACCATATCTGTGGCCGGAAATACCACAAAAAAGTCCTGAAATACCACATCCCTGACTCTATATACGGGCGTCCGGATCAAACCCTCTTCCATGACCATGTCTTTTCATTCCTTTGTGAATCGATAAGGTGTCCAAAGAAGCACCATTCAAGTTCTATCTTGAGACTAACCGTCTAGGCACTTCCCTTCCGCCCTTATCGATAAATCATGCCCTTAAAGCTAGCTCTTGATGCCCAAATTTAGTCAAACAAGCACCACCCGCCTTAGCTATTCTTCAAAACCTAAGATCAGCCATGCCAAAACCCTAGATAACCTAAAACAAGGTGCTGACGGAGGGTTGCCCCTCCATGGCCTGAGGGGTGAAGTGGCTTAAATCATAGTTCAAAGTCATATTTTGACAATCAATTCAAAACCATAACCCCAACATTTAGACACAAAAAACTTTGTAGCCAATGAACTACCTTTATCTTCCAAAATGCACCACATAGAGATTTTTGTGAAGTGGAATTGGTGGCAAGGAACTAGTGTCCGCTTTTACCCAAAAGCATTGACCATTAGTGTGAAGGTTCACAATAAAAAGAGCCTCAATCCTTTTATTACATATGCAATGTAAGAACCTATAAATAGGCCATTTGATCGATAGGTCAACAAAGTTGAAGGTCATAAATGAGTAAAAATGTAAGGTTATTAATGTTAAGATAATCGTGTGAGCGTGATTAAAAAAAAAAAAAATCAGGGAACAAAGCAAACGATATGAAGTGTAAACGCCCGTGTGGATTTGAAAGTTCACAAAGGAAGACCGTGTAAGTGCAAAAATAAAACCGGTCAAAAAATTGCAAATCAAGAAATACATGCTCTTTTATAGTTGGCATGAATAAGCTAGCATGAATAATTGAAGTGGCAAGGGATTCAAGATGCACCCCACACATGAGAAATAAAAATAGTAATATTCCATGGCCTCTTAAAAAGAAAATAGGAAAGTAAATGCAAATAAGAAACTTATCATGTAGCAATGTTTGGCTTGACATCACTGGCTTGGGCGAGATAGATTGAATAATAAACCCATGTGTATTAGAGGTTTATAAGCGTGTTTTTGTGTAGAGGTATAAGGATCACGCTTTGTTTCTTAACATTGTCCGTGCACATAACACCGACAAATTGCATAACACCGACAAATTGCCGCTGAAGTATGATGTTGTAAGCTTTATTTATTCTACCTATATCCCGCCAATGCAGATCAGCGCACCACCACCTCCGCTGGAATGAACCAAGAAGATTTTGCCCACTATTGTCGTAATAAGTAGTAGGGTTTTTGGTTTGTGGATGTTCCATTATCTCAATTTGGGATGGAGACATTTTGTGGTGATCTAAAAACCACCGCATGATTTTCTTGGCCTCTTTCTTCGCTCCGCACACAAATCGCTTACTTTTCAATTTCCAACCGTACCTGTTCCCATCAAGATCGACTTACATTATTCAAATCGGGCCACGATAAATTTCTTTTCTCTCTCACACCGAGAATAGACAATGCCATTTACTACAACAAAGTATGATGTTGTAAGTTTTTCTATTCTATCTCATAAATTATCCCGGTGTTGTGTCCCGAGAATAGAGAATGTACCCAACATTTATTGCAACATAACGCTTATTAATACCAATGGAGATGATGTTGTGGCTGCACCTTGTGGTCAATAATATGATAATAATATGTTATCATGCGCCTAGTGGCTATAGAGCTGCATACTACGTAAAACAAATATGGCGATCGACATGAGGAAAAAAAAGCATTGAGAACATGCAAGGGAAAAATACTTATAGCATTGTTAAACTCTTCACATCGCCTCATGTGCACAACAATGATCTTGGCTTGACAGTAACAAAAAATATAGAAACTCCTAACAATTGTTCTTGTGTGGCTACATGCAACCATTAAGAATGGAGATATCATTGGGCACACATTATCTTGTTGCATTGCTTTGGGCACGCTTTCTCACCACAATTCGATTCAAGCAATGTATTCTCCACCTCCAACTTATCGCCCTGTGTATATCATCACGATCCCGCTTTCATTTCCATCAGCATGAAAACCCTTAATTTCAAGTGAACCATCATTCAACAATGAAGAATCACTCCTTGTAACCCGGCCACAGCCACCATCGAATTATGCCTCCATTACGCTTTAAGACTTTCTTGTCATTCGGCTATGAATCAATGGCCTATTCATAGAAGTCTCCATTGCTTTTATATTTGACATTTAGACAATACTATACCGCTTCCTCCTCATGAAGTTGCATAATGCATGCCCTTTCTAACAATGCCGCTTTTATTAGCAGCAACTATGCCATCTTTTCTTCAAGTATTAGAATGACCGCTTGAATTGTGAACCTTTGATCACTAAAAATGCTCATTCGAAGTTGCACATTGCCAATCTCAAGCAAGTGGGTGTCAAACGAAACGCTGCTGATCGACTATCATATAATCTTTAATATCCCTTTGGAATGCACATGCTCGCGAATCAGAAAAAATCTCCGTGCTTAATAGCGTGGACATCATAACCAAAACCGCACCCACTATAACCGGGCGGACCGCCAGAACCAGCCCAAATGATTTTGCCACAAACAACTTGCCCATTAGCGCCCACGTGAACTACATCGGTGGATATGGTGGATAAGCATGTGGCATATTGCAATAAGGAAATTGCCCCATCATAGATATGTCCCGCGAAATAATCAAGTGGAATTTCCAAGAAATCGTGACCAAAAGGATATTCTCAGATTGTAGCTTTGAAAACCAAAGTTGTCCATAACCGATGATGCTTCTTGATTTATTATTATTTTTTTTTTTTTTAAGGTAAGATAAATTTATATTCAGATAGGAAGAATTACATCGTAAAGATCCCAAGTAAGGATCAAATAACCTAGTACAGAGGGATCCCATGTGGATCAAATATAATATTTGAAGCTTGGTACTCATAATTTTTCTCAACCTCTTCTTCCAACTAACTAGTACTACAGATCGGGAATCAACATCTTCCCAACCTAGAGGAATACTACAGAGACAAATATAAAATTTCCTCAAGCTACGAATATACCTTGAATGCTCTATGAACCACCTCTTGCAAGAGTAGAGACGAACAGAGAAAGGCATGAAGAAAACATGAGCAATCTCCCGCATTGCTCAAGGAAGCTAACACAGCTCCAAATAACCCATTCTGCAAATTAATCAATACTGATTGTACCAGGAAAGATGCTGCATTGTCAGGATATATGCAGTCGGCCTAGAATGAATGTAGCCATCGAATTGTTGCATTGTTCCGGATATGAAGTAGTCGATTGGGTTCCTATTCAAGGAATGTAATATTTGAACAACCATGCTTTCACCCTCATTTGAATACAAAAGATAATCGCGTGTGCCGACAATTGCTGTAAAGGAAGAAGTGCTAAGCGTGTTCTATATAAAGAAAAATTCGCTAGGATCTTCAAAGCAAATCAACAGATATCAAAGTTTAGAGTGGCCATATTCACCAGCCCTCAATGAAGAACGGATATGAAGCTATAAAAAGAAATGCAAACAAAAGAAATACGTGACTGTGAAAAATGACTATTGGCTAGTCCATTCCGTACTCTTCCTTTGATAACCCTTGCTTAGGAGATTAAACATTCATGAAAAGATCTAAGTTAGGTCATGCCATGGCTCTAATTCAAAAAATAATCTATATATACCGTAAGCAAGTCCTTGGACATCAATAAACCCACTTGAAGGATCAAAAACACATCAAATGATGGGGTCGGATCATCAAATAGAGAAGCAAATCCAAGCTTTAAGCAATTTAAGTCCCTTCAAATTTTAAGGTCAACCGTGGACTATGAAAAAACTGATTCTCGGTCCTCTTCCTTTTAGATGCAAGCTCTACTTGCTCGGGACCGCCTCGCAAAGAATCACGATTCTTCAACTCGCATTGCCCAGAGCGTGCCTCTCCCTAAGTAGCCAAGAAGAGTGGCTGCCCAACAACGAAAACGACCGAGAGTTTACAGCCAATAACAAAGTTTTTGAGTACCATAGGCATATTTCAAGCATATATTGGCATATACCGGGAGCATATGCCACAAACCCACATAAACAAGGGTTTGCCCCCTAAGGGCAACCCAACAAAAATCATTTTTGCCCGTCATGGCCTTAGGCGTTTTTTTGAGTCACACCCAATGGGTAAGCATTAAACCTTGTCATAAAGATTTCCATAAGGCAATTTCTTAGCATTACGATGTAATGCTTGCCATCCATCCCATTAAATCCCATCATTATATTATTCTTGGGTCTTGTTTCGAGGCCCACTTTTGGCCAGCATTAAATTTTGCCTTGTTGGTATTCAACACCTTACATAACTCCATTAATTAGTTCAACCGTATCTCAATACCTTTTATAAATGCTTAGTCCATTTCCTCCTATATGCCTTATTCACCAAGGCCCTGCATTTATAACTTTAATATGGTCTATTCATGGCCATATGCAAAATTCATTTTTTTTTTTTTTTTTAAATGGCACTAACTGTATGCCTTTCCATCATATCCCTTTGCTAAACAACGTTATTTACATCTATTAAACATGTTACTTTGCTTAGTCAACACTTTTGCTTGTGGATCCATTCATTACATGTGATCCACCATTCTGAATTGCATAAAAAAAAAAGTCAACTCACACTGATCTATGCAAGCTGAGGTGATCTTTATCTTATGGTCATTAGGAATGGAAAGACCTAGCTTCTAATATCTTTAGTATTGTAATGTCATAATAAAGATTGATTTCCACTATAACCTGAGATAAAGAAAATTTGCCACACATGATCCACTGAAAACAACCCAAAAGTCCACTTTGCCAAAATATTACTTGGTGGAAAGGTGAGACTTGGGGCAATAGAAGAAATAACCCTAACATGACTCAGTAACAATCCATGAATGTCCCCATAAGAACACCGAAGCTCTTGCATCAAAATGATTGAGGATAAAGAAATGTCTAAGATCATATCTTTGCTATGGGAAAGTCGTCTCTAAGCAAAGCAAAACGAAAGCTATGATGCAAATTTCCTCATCCCTCAAAGTGGGTGAAGCTCAATTTGGGGCAAATGACGATGGATTTTGAAATGGTCATTTCTTCGCCACACATAAACTTTTGGTATAATAGTGGCATATGCATGCCAAAATTGGAAGGGTGATGTTGATATGTAGAGATTGGAAAGGTCAAAATTGAAAATTGAAATTATACTCCAAAAAAAGCTTTTCGGATTAGAAATTTGATATATTTCTTTTTCCCTGTGAACAAAAGTCCTTGGGGAATCACCTAGAAAAAAATCCAAAACCTTTTCGCTCGTTTGGAAAACCCTAGATTAACAAGATTGATTTCCATGTCCGATGTCTCGTATTTATTTAAATATGTCTCATATTTAAATATCCCAAGGCAAAATTTTGAAGCTTATTTTGAAATTCCATTTGCTAATGGTAGAACTTATCACTAAACTCAGTTTGGATTAAGAGTACATGTGGGGCAATATAGTGCAACGAGTAAGAGTTGAACATGTTCTAAGGGTTTAAAAGCCCTTATTTTGGTGTATAGGAATTCAAGAATTTTGAATTCCACTAGTGCGAATTCAAATTTATGTGTATTGTGAGAGAGGAAAATGGTCTAAGTCAATTCTTTAAGGGTACAGCCAGGGATAACCACGGATACTATAGTATAAGATAAGATTCTTAATGTAGGGATGTAAAGAAAGAAAGCTAAGTCAATAGTGAATGGAAGCTCTCGTGGAAGCTCTGATGCTAATAAATCCGAGAGTAAGAAATGTGAGGCTTCAAATAAGCTTCTAATACTTACACTGAAGAAAGCAAAAGAATGGCGTAAACAGTTTGTACTAGTGCTTGCAATTCTTCTTATAGCTTCACTTGTTCCTAAGTATGGTTTGTGTAAAAAATGAAACACGATTGCAAAACAAAAAATTAACCTTTTTTTGTACGGAGAACCACAAGTAAAGGAATATGGGGCGCTAAGGAGGGAGGAGAGGTCTCTTTGTTCGTAAAAACTTGAGGTAAGTAAGTACTTTATAATTCACTTTGATTTGTGCGCAAAGCAGAAGAAAAAAATAAATATCTATGATGATGTTGTTTGCAGGCAGAGATGCCATTTTTTAGTGACTACGTAGGCCCTGCACGCAGTCCTATAATCTATGAGAGCAAACCTTCGCCGCCACCAAAGAAATAACATGGACTGGATAACTCTGGCTTGGAGTTTATGTAGTAGTGTTTGATACAAATAAATAACGAGGATTTGTTTAATATTCGAATGTTTCATAACCAATTGAAGCCTCTCACCACCTGTTTGAATGTTGAGACAACATAAGGCAATTGTCAATTGTGGCTTCCACTAATGCATTTACTCACTCAATAAGTTAGATAGTGAGGAAATACTTCTTTATAAGATTCCATTAACACCACAACAATTTTTCTTAAAACAGCGATATACAGGGTTCGAAAAAAGTGAGATTAACCTTACATTTTGTTCTATAAAATTTGCCAATGTGCAGATGATGTTGACATGAGTAGGACATGTTGTCCTAAAAAAAAAGGAGCGAATTGGACTTTGTCCTACTAGTTTTTGAAGAGGAGGACATTGTCCTACTCTTTTTAAATGGAGAAGGATTTTTTTTTAATGTGGAGAGCAGATATTATTTCTATTGAACAGTGGTATTTTGGTATTGACATTGCTCCTTGGCAATGGTTTCAGGAGACATATGGGTTGTTGGATAAAGATATCACTATATGGGCTTATGTTGCAAGTGCTCTTCCTCTAATTAAGAAGGTGGGTACCAAGAGATGCTGGAACTTTGTTCAAAGTATTAAAGAAGGCAAGAAGCTAGTAAGTTCATGCTACAGATTGCTTACCTCCTCAAGTACTTTATCACCTTCTCGAAAATGGCACTTACAGACTTTGCCTTCTCAATGGCAATCCATCTGGAACCTTGTTTGGTCTAAATATAATCCTCCAAAGGTAAACGTTCTACTTTGGCAGGTGATTCATTGCTCTTTGAGAGTTAATCGGATGGTTCATCGCTTTAAGCCGAGTAAGCCCACTTTGCCCAATGTGTGAGCGGTGCATTGAAACATTGAGCACTATTTATATTTGTGTGCGCAGCTGAGTAGTCTTAGGTCCCGGCGCATTTTTTTTGGAGTATCTTTGGATAGTCGCACTTTCTTTTGGTATTTATCCAAATCGGACCGATTCTAAAAGGATTGCATTTCACATGGCAAAGTCTTGGCTAATATGGAGTGTATGGAAGGCTTAAGGCGAAGAAAGTCTTTATGATAAGCATATTGCTTCTCGTGGTGCTTCAAAAAAAAAATAAGAAGTTGTATAATTGCTTTCAGATCTCCAATTGGCCCGATCATATTAAAATTCTAATATGGAGGATCATCTAAAAGTGATTGATGCTTCAGGACATTTCTTACTCGAAGTACTTTGTAATATTTTGAAGGTATAATATGAAGTAAAACACGCTCTTCAAAAAAAAATTTATCTTAGATATACATAGAAATTCACCTTTTAAATATTCACTACACAAAAAAGTTAATTACCTTTTGCTTTTAAATAAAATAAATAAAAACAACTTTTTTATTTTGGACCCTCATTTTCCCCTTTTTTCCTTTTTTCGCCTTTGATTCTATTTCCTCATCCATATGGCGGAATAAGGCACCCACCATAACCCATATGTTGAAATTTGGAAAAAAGATGTCAAGTCATCAAATATACAATGCTACACAGACCATCTTGTATGAAATGTTTATGAAAGTTTTTTGCTACATCAAAAAACATTGCGTTTTTTTTTTTTAAGATCTCATTATCTTTGCCAAGAACTTTTGTTCTAAGGAAATTGACTTTGTCCTACTACTTTTGTATTGGATTGAATATATCCCTCGTGAATTTTGAGATGTCCTATTTATTTCAAAACTAAAAGGATTTTTGTTTACCTCATTTTTCACACGACAAAATTAGTATGAAAAACAATTAAGAACACGTAAGACCTCAATGCGAAAATTGCAAAGCCCAATTGAGGATCTGAAGTTGGAGATGGAATTGGATGCTAAAACGGGAGCAGAGGGAGGCCGTTTGTTCACCGGCAAATGCCCTGGTTGGATCCACATTATATGATGAGGATTGACTCAAAACAAAGGTATATATATCTTGGTGCGTGCCTTGGAATTGAGTCTGTGTTATTGTCAAATAATCGTCCCCTCAAGTGCACCCCTCGCACAAAAAAAAAAAAAAAAACTAACATACGCTTAGATCGGCCATCTACCTCGGTCAATCCCTTGGCAGTCTTATCATCCTAATATCTAAACTGAACAAGCTAGTCTAGACTAGTACCTATTTTTCCAAAGCCTAAGTAATTTGAAGATTATTGAGACTAAAAAATTAAAGCATATGCTTTATGAGACCAAATTCTTTTCCATATATTTAGTAAGACATAGCCAAAAAGAATACCATCTTTTAGACCATTATCAAAGTATCCCATCATACCTTGAATCATATCATATCTTTAAAGATGAAAATAGACCCTTCAACTCTAAATCACGTTCTATCAAATTTCATGTTTGAAATTCAGAAGTACAATAGCATTCCAGCAATAGAAGTTAATATTAATAACCAGTTTTTGACTCTGTTTTTGTCATTTAGATGAACTGCTGACACCAAGCTTGTTTTTCAGCCACAGCAATAGTCTCTTCCAAATCTCCATCATTCTTCAAGCCTAGTCCAACTATAAAAGCAAAGGGAACAATGGGAAGAAAAACCGCACACTGCTTCCAATCAAGACTCGCTAACGGAAAACGGTGATCGTGGCAAGGGCCAAAAGGTTACATTGGGATTTTCGTTTATCACCGACATCCATTGTGCCTCTTGCCCTTCCAGTTAGAAAAGACTAAAAGAATAGAAGGAGAGGTAAGAGTGCAACTGCCTATACATCTGTCTTAATGTAATGAATTCATAAATACAATGCCACTTAATGGTTCCAATATGAGCGAACGAAAATAGCCATCTGCATATGTCTTTCAAACTATCTTTGTGACCAAATGGAAGCAAATAGTTTACTCCCTGAACAAAATTACAAGCATTAGAGTTCTTTTGAGGTCAAATAAGGGCCTCCTAAGAATATATTAGGGGGCCGCCACGTAGGATCCCCGAACCTAGCTTCCCCTCCATACCTAAATTTCACTCTCCCTAACCTAACTACCTAACCTCTGAACCTAACCCCCTTAACCTAACCCCCGCAATCATTATTTCCTAACGACACAATATTTGATGATTATATCTAGGATTTTCGCTTTCCCCACCTTCGAAGCTTATGCCATCGAAGCCAAAGACCATCGACGAGCTTGCCCTCGCGCCATCGACCTTGCCATCGCGCCATCGAAGCCAACGATCTTGCCATCAGGCCCATGCAGTTTTGAATTGGATTATGGCGGATTCTTGCCCGTTAGAAATAGAGCCGAAAATTTTTCAATTTAAATCCGCTTTGTTGGCAAGAATCTTCCTTATTATAATCTCCGCCCGGTTCTCGGCCTTTTTACAACGCCAATGGCAAAGGTATTTGGTTTTAAAGTCGCCATTGCATTCCTTTGAGTGTTCTTCCTTCTAATACTTCGCTTTGGGGATCAAACTAATTCTGAGGGTCAATTTAGAGTGCAAGTGCCAAAAGAATGCCCGCCTTACAGAATAAGTTCACTTGGAAGCAACCAATAGATGAAGATGCATTGCGAACTTGGAGCCATGAATATAGACCTCTCGGGATAAAGGCCAACTGTATCCATGTGATCCTTTCACCGAGCCCATCCAAACTTCCACTCGTGATCCGGTCTTATTGAATTTGCTTGTAAGGGACGCCAAAGGGTTACTTAGGTTCTTTGTAATAATTTGGTTAATGGTAATCTTGATCCACATTTACGTGCCATGTATAACCACTTGTATGGATTCAATTGCAAAGTTTTATCGATGTTAATCAGCTCCAAAGGCGTAACTACTTTCTGTCTCAACAATGCCGCAAGCTCAATGAATTGGAGGTAGAAAATCGAAAATTGGTGATCGAGATGAATGCACCGGCAGAGGAATGAAGAGGGTTCGCGAAGAAAAAATGATTCCCTTCACAAGCGGGTCAAACGCTTAAAAGAACTCCACTGGGATCAGGGAGAGGGCAAAAACCCAAGCCCATAAATATATTAGCCCCTCGGGGTGGAGGCTAAAAAAAGGGTCATGGCTATTAAAAAGCTTGTTGATCCAAATCTTGCGAAGAAAATAAGAGAAAACCCGCTAATATTGCCTATTTATTAAAGAAATTAGTTACTAAAGATGATGTATTGAGAATGTTAAAGCTTCCCGGTAGCATTCAACTTAGGAAAGTTTGTAGTACATCAACCCGCTGCAGGAGTTGGGGAACAACAAACCTCAGAATCAGTGCAAGAACCGTGTGACAATGTCGAAATAAGTAGGCAAGCTTATATTGCTTTGTTGGATGCTTGCGGGGATGGCTTTAAACAACAAGGCATTACCAAAACTATTCTACTACCAAGGATGACTAGTGTGATGACTTGTAGGTCATCGAGAAACAGAATTGCAAGAGCTTCTTGGTGATATGTATCGGTGACCAAAGAAATGTCAACTTGGATACATTGGCATCCTATACCAAAGGTAAGAAGAAGAAGTCAAGTTTGGTGATACTTTACGCCTTAATGAAAATAACAATTCTTGGATAGACTTAACTAGAATGCTTGACTTTTGGTTCGATTTTATGATATGAAGGTAGAAGAGTCTGCTTTGGCAAACTAAGAATTGTTTTGAAGTTTGGATGAAATGGAATTGGTGAAAGACGAAGTAACAGAGGTTTGTGAGTCTAATGAATGAGCTTTGAATACGAGGGGAATGAAGAGTCAAATCTAGATGATAAGTTTTCCGGTCAGTCGAAGATCACATTTGGTGGGTTGGTTTATTTCAAAATGCCAGAGGAAAATCACAGATAATTGAAATGGGTTTTTGATCAAACACCCATTCCCACAATGATTGCCTCTCACTAATCGAGAAAAACTTGCAGTTCCTCGATATGGTGAGTACGAGGTTGAATGGCATCTTCTTTGCAGATTTGAAGACAATAAAATGCATGTACGTAATGAAGCATGGTCTTGGTAAGACTACTCATGCTTATCCCTACTGTCTCTATGCAAGAAGAGATTCACCCGGATTGGACAAAAGTACATTAGGCGTGTCCGAGGATGAGCCACCAAACAGAAGAGAAGGACACAACCTTGATGCCAATTCGCCATTTACATTAAGAAGAGTACACATATGCACCCTTCATGCTTTCTTGAGAATCATAGACAAGATGGTTTACATGAGTATCCCGCTTGCTTGGAATAAATCACCCCAAAGCTCTAGGGAAGCTGCCATGCATGAAGTTGAAAAGGTGCTATTTAATGTGGGACTTCATGGTGGGCACTACAAAATACTTCAAGATCCAAAGGTATCCCAAAGCAAGGTTCCCCCCGAACCCAAAGATGGGTGGTCCAAAGGCTAAGAGGTTTTTGCCTCCCCGCGAAAGAGAACTTATCCGTGTTTGGGAAGCTTACAAGGATTTTATTGCAGGCGAGGATGATCGAAATGATCGTGGCGAGATCACTTGAAGAAAATCAAGGCATGGCAGGATTTCTCTGTCTTTGGTAAAGGAAATGAAAAATGATGTTGCCAAATTCCGTGGAGGCACAAAACTTCACTAAGTCTTTCCCCGGCATGATGGGGTGAGGCCAATTTGACTCACTATGTCCATATTCCGCTCTCACATGGCGTGTGGTTTGTCGGGGAGTATGGAAGCCCAGGGAATTTGGAATACGGGGAATGGAGAAGTCCCATAAGCAAGCAAAGAATGCATTCTTCCGCTTCACTCAACACGAGGTTCATTGGGAATTCCTTGCAGCAGATGTGTCAATGGTTTCTGAAGGATCGTGCAAGTGGGTGAAGAAATCCACGGAACGAGTGAATCAACACTTGCTAAGTTGTTTAGACAAAAACCCGGCGGGGAAAAAGAGGGCTTGGTATAAGTCCCACCGCTGAGCCGATCAAGGGAGTGTGGAGATCAATGAGATGTAGGCAAGGCAAAGGTTATGTCCGTATTGAGAGCTCTTGATAACGCCTCTCTTGTAAAAGAGTTGGTTTATTTATCGGTTCGATAGTGCTGGCAGCGAAATGTCAGGTTGTAAAATAAATTGGATGCATGTATTGCGCATCGTGAACTCTGCATAAACTGTAACTAATGAATCAACCGATCCATCAGATTTTCGCCACCGCAGCCACTCGCGAAAACCAGGCCCCTCAATAATTTGTAATCGAATCAATTTCGCACCGTAGCTACGGTGCGAAATAAAACTTCAATAATTTGTAATCGGAGTCGATTTACATTCACCGTGGCGGTCTGGTGCGAAATATGGCCCCAGAATAAAACCGGACCCGTCATTTACGCACCGCAGCCACCTGGTGCGAAATAGGCCCTTCAATAATTTGTAACTTTCGATCGATTTGCACGTGGCTACGGTCTGCATAAATAGGCCCTTCAATAATTTGTACTGAAGTCAATTTCGCTGGCTGGCTGCATCTAAATATGGGCCAAGAACTAGAGAATATTAACATATTAGAGAACATCTATCTATATATAGTAATAAAAGCAAAATGTAGTGTGTGCACAGCATCTAGGCCATAGATTTTGTTTTCGCAACTTTCATTTGGGACCGTCAGATCATGACTATTCTTATTGTAACCTCTATGCATTGCGCACCCGGTTTTGTTTTTGACAAAATTTTCGATTCCTAATCGACCCCTTCTTAGGCGTTACAAAGACTCGATTCCTCTTACGTTCATTAGAGATGGCGAAGTGCTGTCAGGCTCCTTTTCATTCAATCCGAAAGATATAGCATTTCTGCAAGAGGGCTCTATGGATTTATGATATTCTATCTTATTCGATGCATAGGCTGCAAGATGGGCCGGATCCGTCAGATCATTCATTCTTTATAGTCTCAAGTGTTTATTACTTGCAGGGCTTCTATATTGTCACTTATGGACTAGGGATCTACCTTCTCAACCTGTTGATAGGGTTTCTTTCTCCCCAAAGGGATGTGGAAAGCGAGGGACCTGCTCTGCCTACTAAGGATAGCGATGAGTTTAAGCCCTTTATTCGGCAGCTTCCGGAGTTCAAGTTTTGGTAGGTCTTTCTTTTTCTTGGTCCAATTTAGATTAAATGTATATATAATGAGAGCATCTATGAGTATACCTAGATAAAGAAAGTATCTATGAGTCTCTTAGGCCCTGTTACTTAAAATGATACCAGCAGAATTGCATCAGACTACAAATGTTGGGTCTAAAGTTTGCTTCTGGGAATGTGATTTATCTGGATAGATTTTGAAATGGTAAACATAGTCATGCAATCTTTTTGTTTACAAGTTTGACTTTCACTTCTCAGGATTCTGTTACCAAATTGTCTTCAGTTTGTGAGACATTTGGAACTATGTCATGGCCTATTTCTTGTAACAGTGCACGCCCCCCTACAGGGCATGATCTTAAGTTCAGACTTATTAAGTTTTGAACTTCAAGTTTATAGTATATATGTAGGACGCATTGCCTGCAGCTTTAACTTTGAAGATTATGTGGTTGTATGTGGTGGTTTTGCATTTTGAGACCCTATAGTGCAAGCCATCTACAGGCAAGATCTTAAGGGCAGACTTGTTAAGTTTTAAACTTTTTTAGTACATATATAGGAGGCATTGCCTGCAGTCTTGTTAAATTCTAAATTTTCGAGCTTGTAGTATGCATGTAGTAAGGAGTTGTCTTGCATTTGGAAAACATATCAATGGTTTATTGCTTGTAATAAAGTTGAAGGCCACATATAGCCATGATTTTAAGATGACATTGCTTGCACTTTCATCAATTAGGAACTCAAGTTCTA